>CM046880.1:271285947-272647839 GCA_025667525.1 Glebionis coronaria
TCACCATTAGCCAACAACAAGAAATGTGATTACAACTAATGCTATTTATAGGGGAGGATTAAGGAAGCTTCCTCCCCCCCTTTCCTTTTCTTCTTAATTGCACACTTAAGTCCCTCCTTCTATTAATCTTCATTAATTGCGTCATTAGTCCTTTTCTTCTAATCTTTCTTTTAAACTTGGACTTTAAGGACTTGTGGCTCGGGATATCTTTTGAACTCGTCTTTAATTTCTTCAATAAAATAGACTTGAGTTTCTCGGCTTTTGATAAACTTCCGTCTTTTGACTTTTTCTTCGATAAATCTTTAGAATTGGTCTTGGACTTCCGTTCTTTTTCCACTTTTGATTTCTCGACTCCATCTTTCATCTTTCTCTTTAATAAAAGCCGTGAATTCCCGTGTTTTCTCCACTTTTCACAATTTCGTCCTAAATTACAACAAAAACACAAACCACGCATAATTCCGACATAAAAGACATAAAATACACGTTTTGGTCCGGTTAGTATTGTAATTAAGTGCTAGAAAAGATGGGTGTTTACACACCTATCAATGCTCACACTAAAAATCTTCAAGGTCATTTTTTGGATTATGCTAAGTCAAATGATGCTAAGTTTGATAACATGCAACGAGAAATGATTAGCTTAAGATCCGAGTTGAAAAACGAGCTTAAAAACGAACTTGCTAATGAATTGATAACTCATGCTAATAAAATGGAAGGAAACGTTTAACGTCTTCAACAAAATCAACAAAATACGGAACAAGGTCAACATGAGATTAAGCAAGAGTTGTTAAATGCGGATAAAAAGCAATCAATATTTGAAGATATAATAGCGTGTATGTTTGAAGCTATCATGTGTAAACCGTCTTCCTCGGGTGGTCTTCCTAGTGATACCATTGCAAACCCGAAGGGAGAAATGAAGGTTATTACTACTCGTAGTGGTAAAACTTTCAAAGAGCCAATCTCTCGTCCAAGTACTTCTACAGAGAAGGAAATCGAGAAAGAACCCGAGGTGATGGTCGAAAAAGAACATATCACAAGCCTACGAAATACCGCTCAAACCACACCTATGCTTGAACCAATACCAATTATGGAACCCGAGATTCCAAGGTCGTTGCCTACGCTCCAACCCACACCACCCTTACCTTACCCATCGAGACGAAACAAGGAAAAGTTACATGAATGTAATAAACAACAAATTGAACTTTTTATTAAAATATTTCAACAAGTGCACTTTAATGCGAGTTTAGCCTAAACGTTGTTGTATATGCCTAGTTTTGCCTCCACTTTTAAAGGTATGATGAACGATAAGGAGAAGCTTTCAAATCTATCTAATTGTTCTTCGGTTTATCTTAACCGAATACCGGAAAAAGTTGGTGACCCCGGGAAGTTTCTCATTCCTTTTCATATTCCAGAAATGGAAGGATGCCTCGCCTTGGCCCATCTTGGCGCGAGCATTAATTTGATTCCTTTTACCATGTCGAAATCGCTTTCACTTCCGGCTCTTACTCTTTCGAAAATGTCTATCGAGATGGTCGATCATTCTCTGATTCTCGCATGTGGAGTGGCCGAAGACGTTTTTGTGAAAGTGGGGAAGTTATACTATCCCGTTGATTTTATCTTAGTAGACATTCCCGCGGATCCTCAAGTTCCTCTAATTTTAGGTTGTCCATTTTTAGATACCTCGAAATCGATTATTGATGTTCATGCTAGAAGAATCACTTTGCGATTCAAAGAGGAGGAACTTGTTATAAATGCTACTCGAAATTCTACATCTTCTCATGTTTATGCAATCGCTACCATCAACCACATTGACTTAGTCGAGGTAGTTTGCGATGAGCTTACACAATAAGTGTTCGTTTTTTCCGATAGTCCGTCTAGTGGCAATCCCATTATTATGGATCCGATTCTTGCTAATTCTACACCAAATCTCACTCCATTCCAAGGAGGCGATTTTATTTTAAATTAAATGTACAATGAAGATGAGGTGATTATTGGTAGGGATAATCTCATTCCACCATTTCTTCCGCCGATGGAAGTTATGAGTGTTGAACAAAAATCGTCAATCGAGGATCCACCAATCCTTGAATGAAAGATCTTCCACCTCACCTTGAATACGCATTCTTGGAAGGTGATGACAAGTAGTTGGTTATTATTGCGAAATATCTTTCCAATGATGAAAAAACCGCACTTTTGACAATTATAAAAGCTCACAAAGGGGGGATTACGTGGAAAATTTCCGACATTAAGGGTATTGAACCAAAATTTTGTACAAACAAGATTTTAATGGAGGAGGACTACAAACCCGCAATTCAATGTCAAAGAAGGGTAAACCCCAAAATTCACGATGTCATTAAAAAAGAGGTCTTAAAACTTCTTGACGCGAGAATGATTTATCCTATATACGATAGCCCATGGGTGAGCCCAATCCATTGTGTCCCTAAAAAGGGAGGAATGACCGTTGTGCCTAATGAAAACACTGAGTTAATTCCCACTTGTGTTGTGACCGGTTGGAGCGACTTGCGGGAAATGACTTCTATTGCTTAGATGGTTTTTCCGGTTACTTTCAAATCCATACCGAGCCTCGTGATCAAGAAAAAACTACGTTTACGTGTCCATATGGAACATTTGCTTATTGTAGAATGCCATTCAGACTTTGTAATGCACCGGGAACTTTTCAACGGTGTATGATGGAAGTATTCATGGATGACTTTTCGGTGTTTGGTGATTCGTTCACGTCATGTTTATCCAATCTTGAGAAAATGTTAAAATGTTGTGAAGAAACCAACCTCGTGCTTAATTAGGAAAAATGTCATTTTATGTGTAAACAAGGAATCATCTTAGGGCACAAGGTCTCGAAAGCAGGGATTGAGTTAGATACAGCTAACATAGACGTCATCGCCAAATTACCTCATCCCAAAACCGTTAAGGGACTTAGGAGTTTCCTAGGCCATGTGGGGTTTTTATCGTCGATTCATCAAAGACTTTTCAAAAATTACTCGACCTATGACACACCTTCTTGATAAAGATGTTCCTTTCATCTTCAATGAGGATTGTGTTCGAGCTTTTGAAACTCTTAAAAGGAAACTTGCCGAAGCTCCCATTCTTGTTGCTCCTAATTGGGAATTACCCTTTGAAATCATGTGCGATGCAAGTGATTATGCAATTGGGTCCGTTTTAGGGCAATGTCATGAAAAGCACTTTCGACCTATCCATTATGCTAGTAAGACGATGACCGAGGCTCAAATGAAATACACTACAACAGAAAAAGAACTACTTGCCGTGGTGTATGCTTTTGAGAAATTCTGACCTTATCTCGTCTTAACAAAAAGCATCATGTATTCGGATCATTCGGCTATCAAGTACCTCATCTCTAAGCTTGATGCAATGCCGAGATTGCTCCATTGGATTCTCCTCCTACATGAATTTGATGTCACAATACTTGACAAAAAAGGGAGCCGAGAATCTAGCGGCCGATCATCTCTCTCGTTTAGAAGATCCTCACAAGAATGAGTTTGAGAACAAGGAAATTACCGAAACATTTCCTCTCAAGACTCTCGGTGTGGTGAATTCTAAGGACGACACCCCATGGTTTGCTGACATTGAAAATTACCATGCAGGAAATTTCGTAATCAAGGGTATGACGACACAACAATAGCAAAAATTCTTTCGTGACGTCAAGTTCTATTTTTGGGACGACCCTTATCTCTTTCAGGTTTGTATGGATCAACTCGTTCGACTTTGTGTTTTTGGCACCAAAGCTTCTACCATCCTTAGAGCTTGTCACGAGGGACCCATGGGTGGTCACCATGGTTCTAACCTCACGGCTAAGAAAAGTGTTCGATGCCGGCTTGTTTTGGCCTACGATCAATCGTGATGCACACGCACTTGTGAAGTCGTATGATTCTTGCCAACGTCAATGAAAATCCTCTCAAAAGGATGAAACGCCGCAAAACATAATTCAAGTGTGTGATATTTTCGACGTTTGGGGAATTGACTTTATGGGGCCGTTCCCATCGTCTCATGGTAACAAGTATATCCTCGTCGCCGTCGACTACCTATCTAAGTGGATGGAAGCTAAGGCTTTGCCTACGAATGATGCTCGTGTGGTAGTGATGTTTTTGAAGCAACTATTCTCTCGGTTTGGAACCCCTCGTGGTATTATAAGCGATCGAGGAACCTATTTTTGTAATGACCAATTCGAAAAAGTTCTAAAGAAATATGGAGTTACACATCGTCTTTCTACGGCTTATCACCCGCAAACGAGTGGGAAACTCGAGGTTTTAAACCGAGCTTTGAAGAGGATTTTGGATAAGTCGATTGGAGAAAACCATGCTTCATGGTTCGACAAACTCGATGACGCTTTATGGGCCTTTCGCACCGCTTATAAGAAACCTATCGATTGCACTCCTTATAAGTTGGTATATAGGAAGAATTTCCATTTGCCTATTGAATTGGAACACAAGGCATATTGGGCCCGTAAGCATGTAAACTTTGACTTAAAGACCGCGGGAGATCACCGGAAAATACAACTTAATGAATTGGATGAATTACGTAATAATGCTTATGAAAACTCATTGATTTTTAAGGAAAATACTAAAAAGTTTCATGATTCAAAGATTAAAAACCAGGTTTTTAACGTTGGCGATCAAGTGTTACTTTTTAACTCTCGTTTGAAGATATTTTCCGGGAAATTGAAATCTCGTTGGTCGGGTTTGTTCACCATAACACAAGTGTTTCCTTATGGGACCATCGAGCTAGCTCAAAATGATGGTCCTAGTTTCAAGGTGAATGGACATAGGCTTAAGCACTACTTCGGTGGGGAAGTCCCTTCTTTGGACGACCTCGACCAAGTCACCTTCCCCAATGATAATTAGCATTGAGGGGATCGAGTCGAGCTCATGATTCGGTAATAAAAAACGAGGTGCTTCGTGTGAGAGTTCTCATGCTTATCCATGTACATATTATCACTTTCTAATGTAGTTAATGTGAGGGGATTTGTGACCTTCCAACTCATTGTCTCGTAGTTGTTTGTGATTGTGTTATCTAGATCATCATCATCGCCACAGTTGAAGACTATCGTGATCATTTATGTGATCCTCGATCGTTTGCTTAAAGAGTTTTTCACGAATCCATGACATATCCTTTATTGTTCTAACAATTATCTTTTAGCATAATTCGTAAACGGCTTTAGATATATTGTTGATCACCATTTCCAAGCTAGATCCTAAGCATTCGACTCTTCGTATCTAGTATGGGGGTGCTTCACCCTTAGACTCCAAACATTGAGGAAAATGTTTACTTTTAGTATGGGGGTGAATAGACACTTTCCTTGCTACGCCATCACGTTTTCCAATTTTCATCGTTTTTTAGTTTTATTGCGAATAAGGATTAAAATGGCCAAATTTTAAAATTTTTCTTAGGTATCATAAGTGTTTTTAAGACACGAATGTATATTTTTCGATGGGTAGAATAAGAGTTAATTTTTTACTTGATGGGCATTTGGAGCCCTTAACATTCCTTAGCCCGCTTGAATCAAGTTTTGCTAGACTTCTATCTAGGGAACTTTAAAACACGAAAGTCTTAACTCATACGGGTTAAGAACAAGAACTTTTCACAAGTTCCTATAATTGATCCTAGAAAGTCACTTATCAAGGGAACTTTAAAATGCATTATCTAAACTTGAAAAAGTCTAAGAAAGTGAAAGCTCCTATAGGTGACTTGAAAACCTAAAACTTCGATTTAATATATGAAGCTAATCCAAATTTTGCTTAATTTTGACTTGCATGGCTAAGTATTCACGAGTCTCTTTAATTAGAGGTCTTTAAATAGTGAAGAACGAGAAGTGACAGAGTTAGACAAGTGATCATGCTAGACGTAGAATGAAAAAGAGATTTTGCAATCCTATTTTTAACAATTAATGTTCGTTTTTCCTCGATTCGACTCGAATTTGATTTCTGGTTTAACGTATCGACTTAACTTGTTTTTGGTAAATAACATTTTTGGTATTTTTTAAACTAATTTAAAAACTATTTAAAGTAAAGCTATTAAAAACTTAAATCTATTTTAAACTAAATTTAATAATACTATTTTAAAGAAAATAAAACTTTTAAATAAAAATTATTTAAATCTAATTTTACTAAGACAAAATAAAGAGAAACTTTTTAAATGACTTTTAAAAATCTTAAAATGAAAACTTAGTAAAACGGATTTTAAAACTAACTAAATTTCAAAACTAAATTTAAAACTTAAAATAAAACTATTTTTTTAATAAAAGTAAATTTAAATAAATGAAAACTATTTTTTTTTATCTTTTTTATATTTTTGAAAACTGAATTTAAAAATTTAAAATAAAACTTTCTAATTAAATTTTAAATAAACTAAAATCATGTATTTAATTAAATAAACTAAAACTGCCATAAAGTAAAAGCCTATATTAATAAACTGAAGAGAAAAGAAACAAAAAAGGAATAACAGAAGAGATGGTTATGTTGTTGGGCTTGTATGCGAGAGGTCCTGGGTTCGAACCCCAGGACAGACAAAATTATTATTTATTTTTTGGAAGCTTTAGGAATCTGTGAAACTTACAGATCAAAAGATCTGTATTTTCCCCAGCAAAATTAACAGTAAAACGAGAACCCAAAAGAATCAAAAATCAGAAACAAGCTAAAGCAGTTTAAGTCTAAAAAGCAAATAGGCAGATACCAAGACAAAATTATCCAAATATAAGCAAATCCTATAAACATTAAAACAAACTAAATAAGCAGTATCTAAAAACAAATAAGCTGAAACAAATAAACTAACAGAACGACGACTAAACTGAAACAAAATAAGGTGAAAAACAAAGGAACAGTTATTCGGCAACGAAATAACTTAACTAAATACGCATTCACATCAAACGAACAAAAGGCTGAACCAAATAAGCTACTAGATAAAAAAGCAAATAAGCCTATGTACTGAGAAAGATAAAAAATAAAAAAACATTAAGCTATATCTAATAAGCAAACAACACTAAACAATAGCTATGATAACCAAATAGGCAAAATTAAACTTAAATAAGCAGTTCTAAACAATCAAAACTCGAACTGCAAACTGAAAACTAATACTAATATCAAACTTAAACAAACTAATATAGCTAAGCAGATTAATGATAAACTAAAACAAGAAAAATAAATAAAAGAAATCAAACCTTGTGTCGAATCCTTTGGGAAGAAGATTGGCGCTGAGCCATCTTATTGATCTAATCCGAAACCCAAACACCTCCTTCGAACCATCATCATCAACATCAGCTTGATCCCAAACAGCTATTCACTCGGAACATATATATATATATATATATATATATATATATATATATATATATATATATATATATATATATATATATATATATATATATATATATATATATATATATATATATATATATATATATATACATATATATATATACATATATATATATATACATATATATATATATATATATATATATATATATATATATATATATATATATATATATATATATATATATATATATATATATATATATATATATATATATATATATATATATATATATATATATATATATATATATATATATATATATATATATATATATATATATATATATATATATATATATATATATATATATATATATATATATATATATATATATATATATATATATATATATATATATATACATGTATATATATACATATATATATATATATATATATATATATATATATATATATATATATATATATATATATATATATATATATATATATATATATATATATATATATATATATATATATATATATATATATATATATATATATATATATATATATATATATATATATATATATATGTATATATATACATGTATATATATATATATATATATATATATATATATATATATATATATATATATATATATATATATATATATATATATATATATATATCTATATATATATTGATATATATATATATATATATATATATATATATATATATATATATATATATATATATATATATATATATATATATATATATATATATATTATTTTTTTATTTTTTAAAGTGATAAACCGAACAGTAATTTGTGCAAAAGGATGACAAAGTTAATAGTAGTAAACCGATTATATAAAAAAACACAGATTAAGATTAACATTAAACAGTAACAGGAAATTAAATTCGAGACAAAATTAATCAAAATAGAACTTTCATTAATAAATCAAAACCATTACAAAACTTAAAACTGAAATTACAATTTACCTAAAATCTATATGCATAAAATTAAAACTAATTAAATCTACTCCTAATTAATTTAAAAAAATTGAAAATTAAAGAAAAGCTTAAAAGTGGACTATATCAAGATTACAAGTTATGAGGGGTTTTATAGGCAACCCCAAATGCCTTGGTGTTCACGGAGTAGAATCTTGGCCGCATAATCCTTCACTCTCTTTCTTCTCTTTACATCAACTGATGATATCAACTCTTGTGAGACGGGTTGCCAGCGTGGAAAATGATTGGAGGACCACTTTCTTTTTACTCCGGTTTTGATGGTGATTTTATATGGGATGTGTGATTCACGCACCATAGATCATAAAAACGTAAAACCCCCCAATTTATTCTGAGTAATTTTTATGATTTAAGGTTATTAGGGTTTGGGTGATTGGGTAGAAAAAATGGTGTGATTGCGTGTGTTTAGGGGAAGATAAGTAGTGGGTGGATTTTATTTTATTAAATGTGAGGGTAGGGAGTCGGTTGGGGTATTTTGTTTGTTTTGATGACTGAGATCTAATAAACGTGGGAAGTTGTTTTGATAAGTAAGAAAATGAATGAGTTGACTGAATTTATCCCACAATCAGCCGTATTTTTCTTTCAATCAAATGGGCTTTGTAATTTTTCTTTAATCCAATGTGTGAAAATTTCCATCAAATGGGCTTTGTAACCCATTTTTCCATTTGTGTGTATTGGATCACTAATTGGGCTTGATGGATTATTAACAAAATAACTTAAGCATCTTTATAACTTCCAAATGGGCTTTTGAGCCTAATTCTCAAATGTGGGACCCACTAAGCTCGAATATCTTCAAAAAGTTGAAATTCATTTAAACGAACTTGATTTCGGCTTCCTTGATCATTTCTTCAAAATCGTGTCGATTTTGCCGGGTTTCGTAAACTTGGGCACACTTTTGGTCTTTTGACTTTGTCTTCGTCTCTTTCTTGACTTTTCTTCAACTTTTGACCGTGAAATCCCGTGTTTTTTCTCTTCTTTTAATCATTTGTACCTATTTTAACAGAAAAACACAAAACCACGCGTAATTCCGACTTTTACGATATTAAACATATGATTAGGTCTTGTTTTTCCTTGATTTTAGTGGCAAAAGGATAAGTGTTTACACACTTATTAAATCCCCTACACTTGACCATTGCAATGACCCCATGCAATGCATAGTTTTAAAGCATAAGTTACATTTCTCTCATAATCAATCCATTTCGGCCTTTATTACTATTACTACTAATTTAATGACGAAAAGATAAAAACTTTAAAGGAAACAAAAGTGATAACACTTTATTAACTTGGAAATTATTAGATGGAAGAAACTCGTAAAGAAATCTAAGACTTAGATTAGGGCTTTGGTGTCATGAATATTAATCACCCTCAAGTTTCACGTTCCCCAAACCAAGCTTAAAAACGAGATCATTGTTATTACAAGTTAGCACAACAAATACTTGCTCATGTGTTTTAGTTAATCACTTAGACCCCCTTATTCCTGCGGTGTATCTCTTGTATTTTATTTTTGTCTTGAATGATCACGAGGATGCATTTTTGACTTATTTCGATAATTTATTAAGGCCGAAAATAAAGTGGGACGATTTAATCAATAGTTAGCTAAAGGAAAAAATATTTTAAAACTGCTTCTCGAAACCTCAAAAAGTTCATATCTTGGCATAACTCGTTTCGCGATTTGAGACCTTTCTCGGACCGATATTTGGCATGTACTTGAAACTTCAAATCTTGAGAGACGATCTTGAAATTATGGTCTTCTCTTCATTTTGGTATACATCTTCATAAGGAGTGAAAGATGCTTCAAACGTTGACCACGACTTCTTCATTTATCCTCTTCTTTATTTAGGATTTTGATATACAACGATCTGCCTCCTTTTCAGACTTGGATCTATTTATCTTCATACCTTGTTAGGGTCTTTTTGGATAGACTTCTCCATGATCTTTAGGGGAGTAATTGCTTCTCGTCATGTGTCTTGATCCTTCATATTGATTTGGATTAATGATCTTCACATCATCTTAGGATCTTTAGCAAAAAGTGAATCCTCATGCCTTGTGAGGGCCTTTTTGGACTCGGGTATCCTCATGCCTTGTTAGGGCCTTTTTGGATAAGCCAATCTTCGCGTCCCGCTTCAATAAGTTATGCCTTTGCTATGAACTCTAATTAATACCGAGCAACTTTTAAACGATCTTGTGCTAGAAGCTAAGTAACCTTTTAAATCGTACAACCTTATTTATTGCAAATATATTTATTAACAAGTGATGGGACAAAAAGCTCATAACTAACTCACATAAGTTAATGAAAGAATACCGAACTTATAATTAACTCTATCATCTCTCATTCTCCACAATTTAAAATCTCAAGGAATGAGACTCGTGGATGCTTAGCCTAATAAACCAATTAAGGTCCATATGGTTAAGGATACTAGCTAGAGTAAACTTAGATAAGTAAACTCGGGTTGAGTCAAAATATTCACGACGGGCCTAATGTATCAAAGACATCTAAACTTGTTAAAACCATTTTATTTATTTATTATTTTTTACTTTTATTTTTGAAATGGAAAATAAAAATAAGATGCGATGACAAAAGAAAAAGAAAAATACTACAAGGCCAAAATAGATCAAAAACTTGAAATATGTTGAAAATTTTAAAAATTTTCCAGTTAAAATGGGGTCAAATTCATGGAAAAGGCCACTAAAATTTCGATAGAAATCCCCCCTACAATTAAGATAAACATTGTCCTCAATGTTTAAGCATGTGGGAGAATAAACTCCCCTACACTTAGGACATTGAGTACGTTGTTTAAAATCGAGCTAAGGAAAGGACAACTAAAGTGATTACATTTATTTATATACAAGATAGAATCACAATAGCAAAAACTTATCGAAGGAACCGGGTACACGGGAAACACGGGAACACGGGTCTCGTCAAAAGTACCAAAAGTTAATCATTAAGCACATGTCTGATGAGACTGCTTTTATACATGGTCTCATCGTCCAAATCGGGCTTAAAATGCATTAAGTATCATCAAATATACCAAATATATGCTCGTGTTTGTTACTTGTGTATTTTTAGGTACGGATATTGAGAAAATGGCAAAAGATCACAAGAATCATTCAAAAACGAACACGGGAAACGAAGCCGCACAATGAACCGGGCCCAAGTTTGGATTTTACAAAAATGCCCCTGAAGAATTGAAGATTGGCAACTTTAGTCCCTCATCTTTGAAGAACTTGTCACAAATGACCCTCCAAATGTCAATTGTACAAGAATGGTCCTTAAGGAATGAAGACATTACAAGAAAAGCCCTTGGGAAATGAAGAAATTACATTTGAGGTCCTTATTACAAGCTTGAAAACAATATGTGCCAAAAATGTAAATCTGCCAAAGATGTTATCAAAGGGAAATGAAGAATTTGCTAATTATTACAAAGTGGAAGAAACAAGTAACTTTGGGGGCCAATTCTGCCAGACAAGCAAACCACCACCACCAGTCACATCCTGCCACGTCACAATACCCACCCAATAACCCATTTACCCTACCCTACCCAATCCATACCCAGTCCACAACCCTTGATTAAATACCCGGTTTATTTAATTGGTCAAACCCCAGTCAACACTTTTCCCTTTTCCCACCAAACACCCTTTTTAAGTCTTTCTTTACCTAAAATGGATTAAACACTTCCCTTAATCACCTATAAACCCTAATCCACCCAGACCTAATCACCTTTAATACAAAGGGCTTTTACCCAATTCCCTCCAGATCCCTAATTACTTCCTTTCTCACCAAAACCCACATCACAAAATGCCACAAGACACACCCATGTGTCTTGTGGGACCCTCCCCTGCACCCATCACTTTCCCTCAAAAACCTAAACCCGACCAAATTAACGATTCACAACTATTCCTTGGTCCCCAATTCAAAATTAACGTCCAAGATCAAGTTGCAAGCCTGGCATCTTCACATGATCACAAGAATCCGAATTTGACCAAATTTTCAAGACTTTTCAGCAAGGGCATTTCAGGGAAATCAAGAGCTAGGGTTTAGCATTAGTTCATAGTTCTAGATAGTTCTATTCAGTGTATAAATAGAGGTGCCTGTACCTCTATTTCCTTGTTCTAGTTTTTTCAAGCAAGTCCTTGTAATTCCTTTTTAAACTTAATATAAAGTTTGGTATTTTTCATTGAAATTATAATTCCTTTTATGTTTTTTAAAAGCTTGGTATTGGATTGCTTAGATTCTGAGTTCCACATTGCATTTGATACACACTTGTGTGTTTGAAATTTGAGTTTTCAAAAGTAAGGTTTCAAAAGTTTCTGAAATTGGTTTTTCTTGGTGAAATTTTGTATTGAGGTTTGATTTTTAAGGATTGATAAGTTATTTGGTTAAGGTTATTGGAAAGAAAAATACTTGGAAAGATTTTTAAGAGGTTTAAAAAAAGAGAAGGAAATTCAGTTTATCTTGCAATATTGTGCTTGTTGAGTTTTTGCAGGAAAGTGTGTAAAGCTTGTTGTCCAAGTGTTCAGCTCAGGTCCGGACCTGAAGGAGAAGGCTAAGCAGCCTTTGTTGGACCTGGATGTAGGTCCAACAAGGTAAAAGCCTTGTTCTTATTTCATTTTTTTAGATATTACTGATTTGTGTGATTTTATGAAAATTGTATGAAAGTTGTTTAAATGTGTTGTTTGTTGGTTGTTTATGCATGATTGATGTTCTTGTGCATGCTAGATTAGATTTAAATCAGTTGGATAAGTTTTGTACTGATTTGGTTTGGAAAAATAACTTTCTAAAAACAAAAGGGGTGTTTGGATTTGAGTTTTATGCAGATTTGGTGACAAGTTTGAGTGTTGGAAACTGCTTAGAATTAGTCATTAGGGTATTGTTAGGTGATAAGTTCCATTGGTTTTCAGTTTGTGGTAGTTTAAAAAGGATTGCATGATAAAAAGTTGAAAAGATAGCTTAAAATCTGTTAAGTTCTTTTTTCTGCTTTTTTAGTGAAATTGGTGCCATCAAATTTGAAAAGTAGTTAGGATATTGGTTATTTAAGGGTCTGATATTGTTCATTGGTCACTTGATGACATTGTATGCAAGTTTGTGAGGTCTTGAAGTCACTTGTGTGCACTTTGCATCAACATAATATCACCAGACCTTAATAGTCATATCAGCAACTCATTTGTGTGCATTTGGTTTGATTCTGCCTTTGATCTTGCTGTTTTTGAGCTTGTATTGACTCCTTGTACTCAACAGAGTACAAGGGTGCCCCTTGTGTCCATCAAAACAACACCAAAATCAAAACCAAGCCCTCTTGGTTCAATATTCACAAGTGAAGACAATATCAACTTGCTTGTGTTCATCATTAAGCATAACTGAACCCGTTTTGGTTTCATTTTGGTTTAATCTTTGTTATATTGGAATTAAGTTTGTGTTTTTATAAGTAAAAAGGTCACTGAATTGTGTTTTTAAAGTTAAAAAGAAAAAAAAAAGATTTTACAAAAAGGACGTGGCCAGGACTCGAACCTGCGCCACCCCTCCCACAACCAAACGTGCTAACCATCTGCGCCCTAGGGACTTTGACTGATAGGTTTGGTTTCAAATTCTACTTAAGGTGTGTAGTTTTTGAGCTTATTTAAGTTAACAGCTTTTAAATAAGCTGATTTCAGCTTATTTCTTTAAGCTTTTGACCATTTATCATTTTTCTTTTGTTCTGATTAGGGTTTTAGACTTTTCTGTTTAAAAAGTAGATTTTTCCCTTTATTTATTTATTTATTAGGATTATTTTTAGTTTAATTTTTAGAAAGTAGATTAAAAATAGTAAAAAGCATTTTAAAAATCCAGAAAAATAGTTTCTAGTTTTTATTTAAGTAACTTGAGGTTTACATTTCAAAAAGTTTTCAAAAAGTCTTATTTTTAATTTTATAGGATTTTAGGGTTTTCTACCAACTTTGAAATTAAATATAAAATTAATAAAAAGGTTTCAGAAAATTTTAATTGCATTTTTGTTTTAGTTACATTATTTAGGATTTTTGGTAATTTTTTAGAATTTATTTATAAACTTTTTATTTTTTTGATTATTTTAATATTATTTTATTAGTAAAAATTCAAATTTTGTTTTTTCTACTTTTTTCATTTTTCCTAGATTGTATACATTAAATTAGGAACTTTGTAACTTTCCAAATAGTTTTTAGGCTTTTCATTTATTTTCTAGAATTAATTTAAGATTTAATAGATTTTAATAGTTTTTAAGTAATTAAAAATAGTTTAATTTGGTTTTAAAATTTTTAAAAATAGTTTTTAGCTTAATTATGTTATTTTTGAGGTTTACAAACTATAAAATCTTGTTTAGGGCTTTTTTATAATTAAAAGTGATTTTTAGGGTTTTAATTAGCATTAAAAAGTCATTATTTAATTAATTAAAAGGTTTTAGCAAGTTTTAATTTTTTGTAAACTCTTAGAATATTATTGTGGATTTTTAGTAATTTTTAGGAATTTTTAGGTTAAAATTTTTTTTTTGAGCTTTTTACGGTTCTACGTCTTAACTTTCTAGTAGTGGTTTTTGTCAATTTTTTTACGTCTTCGTCATTTTCTCTTCTCTTTCTTGTTAATAATCACAATAATTAATCATCATTCATTACAAAACACACTAGCCTCCTCGTGAACGATACCCACTCTTTTTGGGTCATTTACACACGGTTTTCCTAAATCGTCGTGCTTACCACTATATTTTTAGTTGCTTACTTTTTCCTAAAGGCAAGTTGACTAAATTTACAACTATCATTTTGGCGCCGCTGCCGGGGAGGCGTGTTGTGTTTTGATTGAACCATTGTTGTTTTTTTTATATTAGCCATAATAGTATTTGTATTAGTAGCACTCTACTAATACGTATCATCGTTTTTCAGTTTTTGTGTGAATACTATTACTATATTGTATACGTAGAACAATAAATTCACAAGTACTCCAAATACGTGAGAAATCACAACCTTGACTTGGGAGGTCATTACCCAATCATTGTATTCGAATCTCAAACCAAAGAAAAAAGGAAAAAATAGATAAATACTTTCGTGAAGCTTAATCTTGATAATACAAACTATAAGGTGGGTATAAGGCGGTTGTATTTCACGACCTAAAGGGAAAAGTCTCTTAAGTGCTTCGCGCCGCCTCGTTTCCTCCGCTTGCTTGTGCGTATTTGATTTTGAGAGTGAATCGAGGGTTTTGCCGCCCAAAGTATTATTACATATCATATATATTTTCTTGGTTTCTATTGATTAAACCCTCTTGAACGATTTGGTGTTCCACCATCGTTCTAAAGTCATCGATGGCGTTCACTCCACGTGATCGTTTTCATTCCTTGAGGCTTCTTTAATCAAGAGATTTGATTAAGGAGGAGATTTGTAGATTTGTGTCTACTTAATACATTTCACCAATTTCCAAAAAGGTTAATACAATCAAAAACCACAAAAAAAAATTGAAGAACACAAAATACCAAAAAGAATCTTCTTTGCTCGCCTTCTCGTTGTACGTGACGTTTATGCAAACTCGCTCTAAAGCAAGACGTGCTCGTAAACGAAGAAACAAATCGACTACTCCTTCTAGTGAGGAGACTCCTATTGAGGAACCTATTGTAGAACAAGAAGCTACCATGGCTAATCGTACTATGATGGAGTTGCTTCAAGCACTCACCGAGGGTTTTGGAGAAGCCATTGTGATTCCCGCCATCCTTGCGGAGAACTTTGAGATCAAAACAGGTTTAATGTCTATGCTTCAAGCAAACAAGTTTCGCGGACACGAAAAAGACAACCCACATTATCACATTAGGCAATTTAATCGTCTCACCGCGACAAGCAAGTTTAAGGATGTGCCACACGATGCCATTAAGATGATGTTGTTTCCTTACTCATTAGATGGACCCGCCAAGATATGGCTTGAGAAAGAACCGCCGAATTCGATTTTGACATGGGACGATCTCGTGTCTAAATTTGTGAATCAATTTTTTCCACCATCTAAAACAACACATTTGAAAAACGAGATTTCACGTTTTACACAAAGACCAAATGAAAGTTTTTCAATGGCTTGGGAAAGGTTTAAAGAGATGTTACATGAATGTCCACACCATGATTTTTCCGAATTGCATCAAATTGACACTTTTTATAATGGGCTTAATGATCATGAACGAGATTACTTAAATGCCGCCGCGGGTGGTAATTTTTTGTGCAAAACGACCAATCAGGCTTTGAAAATCATAGAAAATAGGTCTAAGGTCTATTGCCCTCGTAACACACCGAGTGTTGCCAATTTGGGCTTGTCATCGTCTCGTTCCATTAATGCCTTGCAAGATGAAGCAAATGAGGAGAATCGGTTTTTCGATAGGTTTTCGACTCTTATGTCTCATTGGAAAGCTCAAGAAGCTTCAAATTCCGCTTCGGTTAAAGCAGTTGCTAAGAGTTGTATTTCGTGTGGTGGAGCTCATGATTTTTCCGAGTGCATTACCGCGGATGGTAACACTTCGAATGCTTATGTAGCCACGGGAACTTATATCCAAATTGGTCAAGGTTCCCGCCAAAATCAAGCTCCACAAAATCAAAATGCTAATAACTATCGAAACAACAATCAAGGTGGAAATTACTAAGGAAATCAAAGGAATTATAACAAGGGTATTTATCAAAGTGGTAATGGGCAAATTTCAAACCAAAACCAAAACCGTGATTTTCAAACTCCTACTCAAGGTTTTCAAAATGCTCACACTAAAAATTTGCAAGGAGAATTTTTAGATTATGCTAAGGCAAATGATGCTAAATTTGATAACATGCAACGTGAGATGATTAGCTTAACATCCGAATTGAAAACCGAGCTTAAAAATGAACTTGCTAATGAACTTAAAACTCATGAAAACAAAATGGAAGGAAATGTCCAATGTCTTCAACAAAATCAACAAAAGATGGAATTAGGACAACATGAGATTAAGCAAGAGTTATTAAAAGCGGATGCTAGGCAATCTAAGTTTGAGGACCGTATGGCTAAGATGTTTGAAGCTATCATGTGTAAGCCCTCTTCTTCGGGTGGTCTTCCTAGTGATACCATCGTGAACCCGAAAGGAGAATTGAAGGTTATTACCACTCGTAGTGGTAAAACTTTCAAAGAACCCATTTCTCATCCAAGTACTTCTATGGAGAAGGAAAAAGAGAAAGAACCCAAGGTTGTGGTTGAAAAGGAGCAAATTCCAAGCCCACGAAGTACCGCTCAAACCACACCTATGGTTGAACCTACACCAATCATGGAACCCGAGACTCCAAGGCTGATGCCTATGCCTACTTTGCCCCAACCCACACCACTTGTTGGGAATAAATTAAGGCCAGATTACTTGAGCGCTGACAAGAACAATTCAAGCGTTGACAAGAGCAGAGCAAGCGCTGACAGCTCAAGCGTTGACAAGTTAAAGTCAAGCGTTGACAGCATTGAAGACAAGCACTGATGGAAGATATAATCTACACGTTTATTATATTCTAGAATACTTCTAGTAAGGATAGAAACGACAATGTATGTTCTATGTTTATCTTTACTTAGAATAGTTGATACGTAGATTATTGTACAAGGCTTCTTGTATCTATAAAAGAAGGCCTTTAGGTTAATGTTTGATATAAGTTTTACATAAGTTTTCGTTCATAAACATCTTTCATTGTAAGCAAGTTCGACATTGATAATCAAAGTGAAAGTTTGTTTATATCTTGTGTGTTCTTGTTTAAGTGTTAAATTCCGCATAACACTTAGATTCACAAAGCATATACAAAGGTTTCTCTACGTGTATTACTTGATCTAATCTCGTATACACAAAGCTAATCGATCTAAGTTTGGGATCAACAAGTCGTATCAGAGTTGGTTGAGAAACTTTTGATCTTTGAAGAACAACAGAACCCTAAAAAAAAAAACACCAAAACCCTAATTTTCTCAGAAACCCTAACAACATCATGTCTGAAGCAATAACCTCCTCCTCCTCAGCCTTACCTAACATCAAGATTCCCATGCTTGATGCAACCCACTTTGACTTATGGAAGTTCAACTTTGAACAATATCTGGGGATCTATGACTACACACTCTGGGAGATTATTGAATATGGAAACTCATTCAATAAGGCTCAAAAGATTCTTGATGCCATTACTCAAAGATCAGCTGTTGAAGGATGCCCTGATGAAGATAAGAAAGAAAAACCTGGAGATGGTAGAGCTGTAGGTGCTGAAGATATTGCAAAGAAAAAGGTTGACATGAAAGCCCTAAATATTCTGAAAGTCTCTTTGGGACAAGAAAACCAGCACAAATATAGAGGCTATGAATCTGCTAAGGATCTTTGGGAAGCACTTGAAGTTGCATATGGTGGCAATGCATACACTAAGGAAGAAAAGAAAAAGCAACTTTTGCATGATTATGCTGTCTTCAAAGCTCAACCCAATGAGAAACTGAGTAGTGTGAGAAGCAGATTGCTTGACATCACAAGCAAGTTGTCCTTCATGGGGACACAAGTTGGTGATGTTGACACCAATGCTACCTTTCTTAAAAGTCTTGGTGAGGCATGGAAGATTGAGGCAAGATCTATTCTTGCCAACAATACTTACAAGAGCTCCTCGTTTGATGACATCTACAACAAACTAAGACTGTTGGAAGATGAAACTCTTTCAGAACATGGAAGCAAATCTAGCACCAGCAACATGGCTTTCTTCTCTCATAGTGAAAGTCAATTCAATCAGAAGGACTCTTATATGCATCCAGTTACTGGATCATCATATGTCAGCGTTGGAACAAGTCCTGTCAACGTCTCTCTTTCAGACGCTGACACATTCA
This sequence comes from Glebionis coronaria, assembly GCA_025667525.1. Taxonomy (NCBI): domain Eukaryota; kingdom Viridiplantae; phylum Streptophyta; class Magnoliopsida; order Asterales; family Asteraceae; genus Glebionis; species Glebionis coronaria. Next base: position 271,305,092 of record CM046880.1, read on the forward strand.
AGAATGACTCCCCAAGAGTTAAACCTGCTGGTTTGGATTTGGATACTGTTTGTGCTTACATTGCTTCTTTGCCCAATGGTTCAGTGATTACATATGAGGACCTTGAGCAAATAAGTGATGAGCACTTGGAAGAGATGGACATCAAGTGGAACATGGCTCTTGCCAGTATAAGAGCAAATAGGTGGAACAGAAGGTTTAAAAAGAAGATGACCTTCAATGCTAAAGACACAGCTGGATTTGATAAATCCAAAGTTGAATGCTACAAACTGTCATCGTATGGGGCACTTCATGAGGGAATGCAGGTCTCCTAGAAGATCTGATGCTGGTAAACCCTCAAGTCAGGTTGTTAAAGCTCAGGATTCCAAAGCCATGGTTGCAGTTCAAGGAATTGATGGTACAAGATGGGATTGGAGCTATCTGGCCAAGAATGCTGAAGAGGATAAAGCTTTGGTTGCTGATATTGAAGAAGAAGAGCATGTTGAATATGCTCTCATGGCACACTCCTCCTCTTCATCTGATAATGAGGTATATGATGATGCTTTTTGTAGCAAAGGTTGTAGGTTAAACACTGAAAGACTTAACAAAGAGGTGTTAAAACTAAAAGATGATATGAGTACTGAAAGGTGTAAATTGTCTAATTACCAACTAGCTCTTACTGAAACTGAGAAAACCGTTTCTGAATACAAGTAAATGGAATTTGACTTAAAAGATAAGATCAATATCTTAAAACATGAGCTAGAGGGTAGTATGGATGTTAGGAACATCATGACAAAGGTTAATAGAGACCTACAGGCTAAGTTAGATGAGGCCATTAAGAATAAAGATAATGTTGACCTCAAGATTCAAAGATTTGATAGAGCAACCCAAACCCTAGGAGACTGTGTAGCTAAACAAAGGGATCCTAAGGACATGACTGGGATTGGGATGAATGATTACTCTCTGGTTCCACCACCAACTGGTGACTTCTATGGTGTCCTTAGAAAGGACTTGTCTTGGACTGGTATACCAAAATGCCAAGAGGAGAAATTCATTCCTCCACCAAGAGTTGTCACACCAGTTGAAGAGTATCAACAAAAATTGACTGACCTAAATGAGTGGAAGAAAGCTAACCCTACTTTATTTGTTAAGGGAGGTTTGCTATGTGAAAGTCCCAATGAATCACCACCCATTAAGGTTACTCACCCAATCATTGGTAAAGCTGTTGACCTAGGCTCAAACACTGTTAAAAGACCTACCATTAAATATGCAGAGATGTATAGGAATAATAGGTCACCCAAGAGCCAAGTTAGCAATAATGGAACAGGTTTCTTCTCTACTAGACCTAAGGTTGTGTCTAAGAAAGCCTGTTACACTTGTGGTAGCTTTTCATATTTGGCATACAAGTGTGTCAACGCTCCCAAAGCCAACGCTGATAGGAACAATTTTAGCGCTGATAGGAAGAAAGTCAACGTTGTTAGGAAGTCAAACGTTGTCAGACCCAAACCTTGTGTGCAGCAAAGTCCACAAGTGACTAGACATGCCCCATTCTTTTCTAGAAGGTCTAACCCTCATGGACAAAGACCTTTTCAAAAGACAAACACCTGGTCAAATAGGCAATGGGTTCCTGTAGCAAACCCTAGGTTCAACGCTGACAAGGGTAATTTCATCATTGACAGGACAAAATCTAACGCTGACAGAAACGTAACCGGACCTAAATATTTGCAGCCACAAGGTAAGGGTTCTAAAGCTTCTTCAAGCTTAACATGGAGACCCAAGAAAGATCAAAACCCTAATGATAATGGGATTTCAATGACTTGCAATAGATTTAATTACATTTCAAAGGTCATTACAAAACCCATTGGGGTTAACTAGGTATTGCATCCTAAAAAGGATGAGAATGGGGTTGTTGTGAGAACTAAGTCTGTTCTTATTGAACAACCAGATGAATCCAAGTCTTCTGAGACTTGGGTTCCCAAAGAAAACTAATTTGTTTTCTTTATGTGCAGGGCATTCAAAGACAGATCAATGATTATGGATATTGGGATAGTGGATGCTCAAGGCACATGACAGGGAAGGAAGACTATCTGACGAATTTCACCCCTATTAAAGATGGTGACAAGGTATACTTTGGAGGTGGATATGGCACCATTACAGGCAAAGGAACCCTTCTCACCAATAATCTGCGCTTTGGGAACGTCTTCCTGGTAAAAGAACTTGATTATAATCTGTTTAGTGTATCACAAGTATGTGATAACAAAAATAAAGTTCTTTTCACTGATACTGAGTGCTTGGTGTTAAGCAAGGATTTTAAGATTCCTGATGAGAAATATATTGAGTATAGAACACCTAGGCATAAGGACATATATAATGTGAATTTAAATGGGATTAAAATGAATACAAATATGTCTTGTTTTTATGCTAAGGCCTCAGTATATGAAAGTAATTTGTGGCACAGGAGACTAGGGCACATAAATTTTAAAAAATATAAATAGACTTGTGAGGCTTGGTTTAGTTGATGGTTTGCCTGAGAAGGCCTTCCACAATGACCACTCTTGTGTTGCATGTCTTAAATGCAAGCATCACAAGGTCTCGTTCAAGTCCAAGCAGGTGCATACTAGTTCCAGACCTCTTCATATGCTTCACATGGACCTCTTTGGTCCAACTAATATAGAAAGTTTGAATGGCATGTCATATTGCTTTGTTGTCACAGATGACTTTTCTAGGTTTACTTGGACATTCTTTCTAGCCATGAAGAGTGACACAGCTGATGTTCTTATTGATTTTATCACTCAGATTGAGAAAAGGTCTGGAAATGAAGTTAAAATGCTTAGGAGTGATAATGGTGGAGAATTTAGGAACAAGAAGCTAGATGATTTTTGTGCCAGGAAAGGAATTACTAGGCAATTCAGTATTGCTAGAACCCCACAACAAAATGGGGTTGCTGAAAGGAAAAATAGAACCCTAATTGAAGCAGCCAAAACAATGTTGGCTGATGCTCACTTTCCTATAGCCTTTTGGGCTGAAGCTGTAAATACAGCATGCTATGTGCAAAATAGAGCATTGGTTAACAAAATTCAGAACAAAACACCTTATGAGTTACTTTGGGGAAGAAAACCTAATATTGGTTTTCTCAGACCTTTTGGTTGTCATGTAGTAGTTTTGGATACTAGTGATGCCTTAGGGAAATTTAGTGCAAAAGGTGATGAGGGTTACTTCATGGGGTATTCAGTGCAGAGCAAGGGTTATAGGGTTTATCTTAAAGAGGACAAACATATAGTTGAGAGAGTACATGTTAGGTTCTTAGAGAATAAACCTAGTGATCCTGAAAGTGGTCCTAATTGGTTGTATGATTTGGAACCCTTATCTAGAACTTTAAATTATATGCCTGTCACTAATCCAGACATTGTGAAGGTAACTTCAAATGTTGTGGAGGAACAAGTTGTTAATGTTTCAGGTACACAGGTTCTTGAGAAGGTTGGATCACAAGCAGAAAATGCATCTCCTACATTTGAATATGTCACAATTCCCATTTGGACAAATGCTTTTGCTGCTGCTGCTGCTGCTGGACAAGATAATGGCGGTTTCCAAATACCACCAGATACAAACATGCATGGTTCTTCAGGCGCTGACAAAGGCAAATCTAGCACTGACAAGACCAATTCAGACATTGATGGCTCAGACGTTGACAACAACATTTCAAGCGCTGTTAGCCCAGACGCTGACAACCAAGATTCAGACGTTGACAACACTTATGGGCATCTTTTCTCTTCCAGTTTTGAACAAGGTGGACCTTCCAATGTTCATGAAGAGATTCATGTTGATCAAAGAGAGTCTAATGAATAAGATATTGGCAACATGGAGCGTGAAGTTGAGAACACCAGACTTTTTGAAGGAGGGGTTCTCACTTCCACAATGAAAAATCACCCCACATCTCAGATCATTGGTGATATTATGACTCCAGTTCAGACCAGAAGATCTCATCAAGGTCTTGGTGGGTTTATTGCCAATATTCACAAGAAGGTTGATACCCCTCTTGTGCAAGCATGTTTGTTTGCATATTTTTTGTCACAAGAAGAACCCAAGAAGATATTTGATGCTCTCAAAGAACCAAGTTGGGTGGAAGCAATGCAGGATGAGCTTCACCAATTTGCAATTCAGGATGTTTGGGAGCTGGTTGATTGTCCTAGATATGTCAGACCTATAGGGACAAGATGGGTTCTCAGGAACAAAAGAGATGAAAGAGGTATTGTGGTCAGAAACAAGGCAAGGTTAGTGGCTCAAGGTTATACACAAGAGGAGGGGATAGACTATGAGGAGGTCTTTGCACTAGTTGCAAGGATTGAAGCTATTAGGATTTCTCTAGCCTATGCTTCCTGCATGGGCTTCACAGTCTATCAAATGGATGTCAAGAGTGCTTTCCTCTATGGAACTATTGTTGAGGAAGTCTATGTCATGCAACCTCCTGGTTTTGAGGATTCAGAGCATCCAGATAAAATGTATAGAGTCAAAAAGGCTATGTATGGCCTTCATCAAGCCCCTAGAGCATGGTATGGTACTCTGTCTACCTATTTGGTGGACAATGGATTCAAGAGGGGCACCATAGATCAGACACTATTTATAAAGAAGAAAGGCAAGGATGTGTTGCTTGTTCAGGTCTATGTTGATGATATCATTTTTGGGTCTACTGATCCAAAGATGAGTGAGGAGTTCTCCAAGCTTATGACAGACAAATTCAAGATGAGTGCTATGGGGGAGATGAACTTCTTTCTTGGTTTACAAGTTCAGCAGAAAGAAGATGGTATCTTCATCTCTTAGGACAAATATGTTGCTAAGATCTTGAAGAAGTTTGGCTTTTCTCCACATGAAAAGAGGGCTACTACTCCTATGGATAGAGAACACCCTTGGGGAAACGATGTCAGGCATTATAGATCCATGATTGGATCCTTGATGTATCTTACTGCTTCCAGACCTGATATCATGTTTGCTGTGTGTGCTTGTGCACGCCATCAAGTGACTCCCAAAGAATGTCACCTTTATGCTGTGAAGAGGATCTTTAGGTATCTAAGATGCTATCCCAGTCTTGGTTTGTGGTACCCAAAGGATTCACCATTGGAGCTGATTGCATATTCAGATAGTGATTATGGAGGTGATAAGTTTGATAGGAAATCCACAACTGGTGGATGTCAGTTTCTTGGGAGTAGGTTAATATCTTGGCAATGCAAGAAACAAACAGTGGTGGCTAATTCTACAACTGAAGCAGAGTATGTGGCTGCAGCTGCATGTTGTGGTCAAGTATTGTGGATTCAGAACCAGCTATTGGATTATGGGTATAATTTCATGCATACTAAGATATTTGTTGACAATAATAGTACTTTATGCATCATTAAGAATCCTGTACATCATTCTAAAACTAAACACATAGAAATCAGACACCATTTTATAAGAGATTGCTTTGAGAAAGGTTTAATACAACCAGATAGGGTTGACACTGAGGAAAATGTGTCAGATTTATTAACTAAACCTTTTGATGCTGGGAGATTTCAATACTTGGTAACAAGTATTGGAATGGTCAATCTTACATAATATGTGTTTTGGAGTCTTTTTGTAAAAGTATGTACAGGATGATGCATTATTATTGGTCTTATTGATGATTTAGATTTTCCACTATATTTTTCTAACACTGACAAAGGTTGCTTGAACACTGATAAGTGTTTTTGTAACGTTGTCAGCAATATAATTGTCTAACGCTGACAAAGCTTCCCTCAACGTTGTCATGTGTTATCGGGGCGTTGTCAGCAACAATGTTAGTTTTGTGGTTTTCAATCTAAATGTGCAGATGGTGTTAGCAGTATATCATTGGATATAGAGTTGCTTATGGATCAATGGAGAAGCATTTGGACAAGTTTTTATTTATGGATGATGGTTGGAATGTTTCATTCCTATCTTGACATAAATTTTTTTTTGTGTTCATGCATGAATTTAGCAAACTTTTGTATCATAGTTTAAGGGGAGGTTTTAGGAACCTTTAGGATGTTTGGGTATCCATATGATACTCTTATCACAATTCTAGATTGTGTCCACAGGTGAGTATGAGTTAGTTTTACTAAATCATGAGGCACTGTAGCATGCATAGTATATCAACTTTGCATGCTGCCAAGACATTTTTGGCCTAGAATTGGTTGTGGTCTGTTGGGAGTCTTGGGAATACTTTTGATATGGGATTTACCTGGGAGTAACAAGGATTTTATAAGGTAACTTGGTTGTTAAGAGTTTTTGTTAGCAAGGGACACTAGAGGACTGTTATGTCTATCTTGCTTATGCAAGTGTGCATAACTGGACAGTGCTTGCCGCCCTATAATAATTATCAGCTTTTGGTTATCTTCTCTAGGATAAATTACTTGTTAAGGTCATTTTTCACTATTTAAAAAAAAAAAAAACAATTTTATTTTTGGACGCTGAAAAAAATTTTCCAAGCGTTGTTGTGACCAAATTGGACGCTGACATGGCTTTAGGCAAACGTTGACAAGATTATAGCCGTTGGGCGTTGATAGGTTATTTTTGACCGTTGACACTCAATGGGACCTACCCAGTTGTTACTTTTTGACATATTTTCAAGCCGTAATTTTAGGAGTTGTTACTTTCATTTAATGCATGAGATAACTTATAACTTTTTCAATATTTTCATGATTAGTTTTTGAAAATCTTTGCCTATTTTTGGGCCAATCACATGCATTCTTTCTCTCCTATAAATTTGGCTCCTATTTTTAAACAGGGTATCTATAATTCTTGTCTAACACTTTTCTCTTATCAACTTCATCTTCTACACTTAAAATTAACAGCTTTCATCAATGGCACCAAAGTTTAACTCAACAGAATTGGAATTAGGGTTCAAGTCTCAACACAACATGATTGCTTATCTTACGGCTGATGATACTCTGTTTCCTCAATACACACAAATGGTGGCGTATTTGAACGCATCCCCATTAAGGTATGCTCTTTCTCATGCACCACTCATTCCAGTCACACACATTAAGCAGTTTTGGAACACTGTTAGTTCCTCAACAGTTAATGGAGTGACCACATTAACTTCTATTGTTCATGGGAGGTCTTGGGTGGTTACTGAGGCCTTGGTACGTCAAGCCTTGCATCTTGATGATGCTGATGGTGTAGCCATCCTTCCCATAAATGAAATAGAACAAGGGCTTAGGGCTTTGGGATATCCTTTTCCTGGTGAAGGTACTCTTAATAAGTATCATAAACAGGAATTTCCCCCAGCCTGGAAGTACCTCATCCACATCCTCCTTCAATGTTTGAGTCCCAAATGTACTGCACACAATGAGATCAATAGATCCATTGCTAGTGCTATTGTGTGCATTGCAACAGGGCAAAAATATAACTATTCTAAAATGATTTTTGAAGGGATGTGTAAAAACAAGTGGACAAAAATGACTTTAGCTTATCCCCGTTTTCTACAAATGATTTTTGATGATCAAGGTTACTGCTCAAGGGATCACAATGATTTTTATAAAATCCCTGAGCAAAAGAAAGTTATTTTTACGAAGATGAATTCACCACCCCATAGAGACTTACCTTTAACCCCAGCCATGCTTGCTGTTATTGCAGCAGCACAACCCCAACCAGACCCTCAACCTCAAATTGACCCTCAACCACAACTTGAACCCATTCCTGAACCTTTACCCTCACCTGAACAAATGCAAATTGACCAAGAACCCTTTGACGCTGACACATCAAATGTTGGCGTTGATGTGCCTATTTCCAACGCTGACACACAACCTTCACAATCCCAAACACCCCTTAACCAACCTACTTCTACCCATTCTTCCACACCATCTTCCACACCACCTGAATATAGGTTGATGAAACGCCAAAGGACTATTGGAGTGTTCTCCTCTGGTGGTCCTAGCCATGAAGCAGAGAGAACCACCACCACAAGTGTGGCTGGTGACCTGGATGAGGCTGGGACTATTGGTTCTGGCTTAGATGCTGGCCAAGGCAGTCCCACAATTATTAAGTCCTCATCCATGCCCAATGAATCTGACTTGGGAGGTCAAATCCCCATTTTAGAAGAGGGCAGACTGGAACCAATGACTCTTATGGAATTGACGGCAGTCTGCATTAGCTTGCAAAAGCAAAATGCAGACTTAGTGCAAATTGTCAGCTCTCAAGGCCTTGAACTCAAGCAATTGAGGGAGAGGATTGTTGTTTTGGAAAGTGATCATGCTAGGAGGGGTATGGAGGAGTCTTCCAAAGGGGAGGAAGATCAAAGAAATCTGAGTGATAAGGGCAGTCAAGATGGTCAATCAATAGATGTTGCTGAAGCCCTTACAACTTTGAAGGAACAAACAGGTTTTGATACGTCCTTAATCTCTCCAACCAATCTAAATTTATCATTTAAAGCTATGTTGATAGAGGTTACACAAGGCGCTGAGGGAAAATATTTGAGCGTTGAAAAGACAACTTTGGATGCTGATAGAAGTATTTTGGGCGTTGATAGAGGAAATTTGGGCGTTGACAGACTTTCACATAAAGGTGATGTATCCCAGTCATCATCTATCATCAAGGAAGTTTATACTTAGGTATTACCATCTACCTTATCAACCATTGCACCATCTGATAAGGGTAAGGGTAAATTGGTAGAAGAAATTGTTCCAAAAGATGCAGCCCAAGTTGAATTTGATAGAAGATTGGCTGAACAAATGATGGAACAAGGTGAAAAGGAAAAGTCACCATTTGTTGTGACTTCTGAAGAAGAAAGTGATGGAGCTAGCTCAGACTCTAGTGTGATGATTATAGAACCAGAAAGGCTTGAGTATGGTGATGAGCTTGCTAAGGAAAAGTTGAGAGAATTGAAATTGCAGGTTGACTTTGACATGCCAGAAGTGGTTCAAATGTACAATTCTTGGAAAGAAAGCTGCATGGATAATCCAGACTTGACTATTTCAGATCAAATATGGGGTTTGGAGCATCTTCTTAGAGTTCAGAAAGATTGCCAGGTAATTTTGAAACGTAAGGCAAGCAATATTCTCTCAGAGTTGAAAAGGGATAGAAGGGAGCTCTATTTTATGTTGCTCAGATGTCATGGAGTTGGATGGACATATCAGAAGTTGAAGGCTTTGACATTTGATGAGTTGGAACATAGGGCTTATCCTATTTGGGTGAGAGTGCAGGAAGCAAACACTCTCAGACTTCTTTCAGACGAAAGAAAGGAGCAACTTGCAGAAGAAATGGAAATCAAGAAAGCTATGGTGATTCCCAGGCCAGTGAAGAAGGGATTTAAATTTGAGTTCCCAAAAGATATGGATCCACTATATCTAAGTGAAGCAGTTATAAGAAAGAGCCTCAAGCTCTCCCCATTAGAAGCTTCAGATATGGTGCAAGTGTTACCATTAGATTCCAGGAATCCAATTGTGAGTTATGATGAGGATGAATGTGGATTCTGGAAGATTGGCAGATTTGGCAAGGAGGTACACACTTTTACCACTCTCATATCTTTATTTGCAAGTTGTGATAGAGAAGACTTGGTGGACCTTTGAGGTTGCTGGAGACCAAGTATGAGGCTGAAGCACCAACTTCAGCTAATGGAATAAAACTTTGGACCACATTCAAAAGAATGTGTGGGACAAAAGAGGAAGATCCTGAAATTTGGAAGGATCTTGAAGATGACCTCAGTGGTCTTCAATGGAGGTTATATTCAGCTGCTGGTGTATACCATTTGAGTTCTACAAAGTTTGCTGAGTATCTACTTGTGGATGCTCAGTATTTCATATCCAAGGCTATTTTGGAAAAGATGAAGGACACTCAGCTGGAGATAGATTATTCAAGTGACGTGGCAAAGGATTTGATCAGATTTATTCATTACCAATATGACAAGGTTTGTCAGACTCCTCCAAGTTCTTAATGCTTATTCAGAAACTTGATCATAAGAGTGGATATCAAGTTTAGGGGAGGATTGTTAGGAATAAATTAAGGCCAGATTACTTGAGCGCTGACAAGAACAATTCAAGCGTTGACAAGAGCAAAGCAAGCGCTGACAGCTCAAGCGTTGACAAGTTAAAGTCAAGCGTTGACAGCATTGAAGACAAGCACTGATGGAAGATATAATCTACACGTTTATTATATTCTAGAATACTTCTAGTAAGGATAGAAACGATAATGTATGTTCTATGTTTATCTTTACCTAGAATAGTTGATACGTAGATTATTGTACAAGGCTTCTTGTATCTATAAAAGAAGGCCTTTAGGTTAATGTTTGATATAAGTTTTACATAAGTTTTCGTTCATAAACATCTTTCATTGTAAGCAAGTTCGACATTGATAATCAAAGTGAAAGTTTGTTTATATCTTGTGTGTTCTTGTTTAAGTGTTAAATTCCACATAACACTTAGATTCACAAAGCATATACAAAGGTTTCTCTATGTGTATTACTTGATCTAATCTCGTATACACAAAGCTAATCGATCTAAGTTTGGGATCAACACCACCTTTACCCTACCCTTCAAGACGAGACAAGGAAAAGGCACAAGAACGAAATAATTATCAATTTGAACTCTTTATTAAAATGTTTCGTGACTTGCATTTCAATATAAGTTTTGCCGACGCCTTAGTCATGATGCCTCGATTTGCCGCGAACTTCAAAAGTATGTTGAATAACAAAGAAAAATTGCAAAAATCATCTAGTTGTTCTTCGGTTTTTCTAAGCCGCATACCTCAAAAAGTCGGTGATCCTGGAAAGTTTTTCATCCCATGTGCTATACAAGACATGGAAGAATGCTACGCCTTGGCCGATCTTGGTGCTAGTATTAATTTGATGCCTCTTGAGATTTTTAAATCGCTCAATCTTCCCAATCTCACTCCTTCAAGAATGTCAATCGAAATGGCCGATCATTCTACGATTCTAGCTTGTGGAGTTACCGAGGACGTTTTCGTGAAAGTTAGGAAATTCTATTATCCCGTGGACTTTATTGTTGTTGACATTCCCATCGATCATAAGGTTCCGTTAATTTTAGGTCGATCTTTTTTGGATACCTCGAGAGCACTTATCGATGTGCATGCAAGAAAAATCACTCTTCATTTCAATCAGGAAGAACTCATCATTAATGCAACCCAAAACTCCACACTTTCTCATGTGTATTCGATCACATCTTTGTACAATGTCAATCCCATCAAAAACATTTACAAAAAGATTTCAAATAGAGTTTTAGGAGTTGTTGAGAAAATGAAGTTCCGTCCCCTCCGCCGGTGGAGGTTAAGAGTGTTAAGCCTACGATTCCAATCTCGAGTGATTCTTCGGATGATGAATACGTTGATCCCGATGGGGAGGTTTTCTTTGTTGACAAAAGATTTGAAAACTTGCCACCACCTAAACCAAAAAGATTTCAAAATGTGAGAATTTTTAGTGTGACTAACATTGCTGTAGAAACACCAAATAGTTTTGACATAATCAAATCGAGTTTTCACAAGGAGAGTTTAAAAGATGAAAAAGGAAAGGATATCAAATTGAATTTAAAAGATTTTTCTGCAACTCTAACTCCGTCATCACCACGTTTATTGAGTACTACAAGATCGTCTTATCCTTTTGACGATGCTTTGTGTGGACTTAGTGTAGGGGAATCCCCTTATGTTCCCTCCCCTTTATCCACCGAGGACGAGATATTTGATCCTGGAATTGCTTGTATAGGGAAATCTCGGTCTTCCACCGATGCAATAAATGGAAAATCTTTTCATTTGATTGGTGCGAGTCTACCTCGAGTAGCTCATGTTTTTAGAGACTTACCCATTGTCCCACCCTTCTATTTCTTCTCGTCTATTTTCTTGAAACTCTTTGAGTTTGTGTTGACACACGACAAAGTGGCGTTGATTTGTTTTTCCAAAGAAAACGAGAACGCCATTTTTAATCCCGGTATTTTTCATCATCAAAGGACTTAGTCCTTAATCCCGGTTGTTTTTGGGCCTTGTTTATCATGTAAGCCCCACCAAAAATTGACCATACCATGATATCCCTAAATGATCACATTTATGGGGATTCGAGTCGAGCTTTTGACTCGGTTATCAAAAACAAGGTGCCTCGTGGGGGAGACCCATGCTTATCCATGTACATATTATTGCTTTCTAATGTAGTTTAATGTGAGGGGATTTGTGTCCTTCCAACCTTTGTTCCGTGGTTGTTTGTGAATTGTGGTTTTTAGATCATGATCTTCACGATTGGAGCCCCTCGTGTTCGTTTTATGGGAGCACTCGATCGTTTGCGTTGGAGACATTTCTCAATATCCAAATGATATATCCTTTGATGTTCTAACTTTAGGTTTATAGCACACTTCATAAACGACTATTAATTTAATGGTTACACCCTTTCCATGCTAGATTAGGCATTCGACTACGTCTCTAGTATGGGGGTGTTTGCACCCCTAGACTCGAAACATTGAGGACAATGTTTAACTTTAGTATGGGGGGTGAATAGATACTTGCCTTGCTAAACCTTCACGCTTTCCAAAGTTTATCGTTTTGTTTATCGTTTTGTTGCAAAATAAGGCTAAAAATGGCCAATTTTAAATTTTTTCTCATGTTTATAAGTGTTTGAAGACACGAATGTTGATTTTCCGATGGCGAGAATAAGAGTAATTTTTGACTCGACCGTGCGTGTTGAGCACTTAGCTTTGATTCCTTAACTACACATTAGGCTAAGTCTCTTAAATCAGGACGAGAAATGATAGAGTTAATTATAAGTCACTATGCTAAACGTAGAGTACTCGTATTCTTTCAAAAACTCATGTGTTCTCGTTGTTTGCTTATTCTCCCTTCGCTTGTAAATATTTTTTGCTTAATAAATATTGACTTAGAGGTTTAGTTAGGATTGTTGGGTTTCTAGTCTTTTCTAGTAGCTTCCGTGTAATTAAATTGGGAAGACATTAAGGTATCGCCAGCGTCACGGTTTTGAAGTATTGGCAACCCGAATAATCGAAAGCTTCACCTAATAATAAGATTTCAAGTGCTCACCTAAATCTAGCAAACAATTTGAAGCCCCACAAGGCCTAAAATCTATGCAAAATTGAAAGTGAATCAAGCCTTAATCTTCGAAGCTTTAAAGATCCAAAATTCACCTTAGCGTGAGGATATACGTCTTTGGCTAATAAAACCACCGATGAGGTGGATAATAAAAGGCAAGGCAAGACCGAAGTCATAATAAAAGCTTCATGGCGAAGTTGAATAAAAGATGGAGGTAAACCAAAGATAATAAGGCCCTTCCGTTAGGGGGCGTATAAAAGTCTTGGTAATAAGTCTCATTTTCAAAACCATTATAAAACCGCGTTTATCGATTCTACTTGTCAACTTAATTTTTTAACATCGTTGTCTATTAGGAGGGGTTATTGATTTGATGGTCTTAGTTACACCGTTAGGACTCTATTTTTAGACCTGAATCTCTATTATCGCATAAGTAAAAAATGTATCCTCGAGATCATTAAGACATAATAAAATATAAGAGATACAACTTAGGAATAATGGAAGGATAAGTACGTGATTAGGGCATATGAGTAGTGTTAGCATTACTAACTTATAATGACAATGATCTCGTTGCACGCTTGGCATGGAATTAAGGTGAAAATCGAGGACGATGAAATTATTTCTAACGAAGCATTCACGTGTTCTTATTCTATGAACCTAAACGTCCCATTTTGCGATGAAAATCATACATTATGTCTAAAACGCAAGTAGTAGTAGTAGTATAGCTAGTTTATCATTTCAATAAAGTGAATAAAATTGAATTTTGGAGATGCTACGATACTTTATTCTAGCATTGCGTGAGGGCACGACAATGGTTTAGTATGGGGGAGTGATGAGACTGCTTTTATACATGGTCTCATCATCCAAATTGGGCTTAAAATGCATTAAATATCATCAAATATACCAAATATATGCTCGTGTTTGTTACTTGTGTATTTTTAGGTACGGATATTGAGGAAATGGCAAAAGATCACAAGAATAATTCAAAAACGAACACGGGAAACGAAGCCGCACAATGAACGGGCCCAAGTTTGGATTTTACAAAAATGCCCTTGAAGAATTGAAGATTGGCAACTTTAGTCCCTCATCTTTGAAGAACTTGTCACAAATGACCCTCCAAATGTCAATTGTACAAAATGGTCCTTAAGGAATGAAGACATTACAAGAAAAGCCCTTGGGAAATGAAGAAATTACATTTGAGGTCCTTATTACAAGCTTGAAAACAATATGTGCCAAAAATGTAAATCTGCCAAAGATGTTATCAAAGGGAAATGAAGAATTTGCTAATTATTACAAAGTGGAAGAAACAAGTAACTTTGGGGGCCAATTCTGCCAGACAAGCAAACCACCACCACCAGTCACATCCTACCATGTCAGAATACCCACCCAATAACCCATTTACCCTACCCTACCCAATCCATACCCAGCCCACAACCCTTGATTAAATACCCGGTTTATTTAATTGGTCAAACCCCAGACAACACTTTTCCCACCAAACACCCTTTTTAAATCTTTCTTTACCCAAAATGGATTAAACACTTCCCTTAATCACCTATAAAACCTAATCCACCCAGACCTAATCACCTTTAATACAAATGGCTTTTACCCAATTCCCTCCAGATCCCTAATTACTTCCTTTCTCACCAAAACCCACATCACAAAACGCCACAAGACACACCCATGTGTCTTGTGGGACCCTCCCCTGCACCCATCACTTTCCCTCAAAAACCTAAACCCGACCAAATTAATGATTCACAGCTATTCCTTGGTCCCCAATTCAAAATTAACGTCCAAGATCAAGTTGCAAGCCTGGCATCTTCACATGATCACAAGAATCCAAATTTGACCAAATTTTCAAGACTTTTCAGCAAGGGCATTTCAGGGAAATCAAGAGCTAGGGTTTAGCATTAGTTCATAGTTCTAGATAGTTCTATTCAGTGTATAAATAGAGGTGCCTGTACCTCTATTTCCTTGTTCCAGTTTTTTCAAGCAAGTCCTTGTAATTCCTTTTTAAACTTAATATAAAGTTTGGTATTTTTCATTGAAATTATAATTCCTTTTATGTTTTTTAAAAGCTTGGTATTGGATTGCTTAGATTCTGAGTTCCACATTGCATTTGATACACACTTGTGTGTTTGAAATTTGAGTTTTCAAAAGTAAGGTTTCAAAAGTTTCTGAAATTGGTTTTTCTTGGTGAAATTTTGTATTGAGGTTTGATTTTTAAGGATTGATAAGTTATTTGGTTAAGGTTATTGGAAAGAAAAATACTTGGAAAGATTTTTAAGAGGTTTAAAAAAGAGAAGGAAATTCAGTTTATCTTGCATATTGTGCTTGTTGATTTTTTGCAGGAAAGTGTGTAAAGCTTGTTGTCCAAGTGTTCAGCTCAGGTCCGGACCTGAAGGAGAAGGCTAAGCAGCCTTTGTTGGACCTGGATGTAGGTCCAACAAGGTAAAAGCCTTGTTCTTATTTCATTTTTTTAGATATTACTGATTTTGTGTGATTTTAAGAAAATTGTATGAAAGTTGTTTAAATGTGTTGTTTGTTGGTTGTTTATGCATGATTGATGTTCTTGTGTATGCTAGATTAGATTTAAATCAGTTGGATAAGTTTTGTACTGATTTGGTTTGGAAAAATAACTTTCTGAAAACAAAAGGGGTGTTTGGATTTGAGTTTTATGCAGATTTGGTGACAAGTTTGAGTGTTGGAAACTGCTTAGAATTAGTCATTAGGGTATTTTTAGGTGATAAGTTCCATTGGTTTTCAGTTTGTGGTAGTTTAAAAAGGATTGCATGATAAAAAGTTGAAAAGATAGCTTAAAATCTGTTAAGTTCTTTTTTCTCCTTGTTTAGTGAAATTGGTGCCATCAAATTTGAAAAGTAGTTAGGATATTGGTTATTTAAGGGTCTGCTATTGTTCATTGGTCACTTGATGACATTGTATGCAAGTTTGTGAGGTCTTGAAGTCACTTGTATGCACTTTGCATCAGCATAATATCACCAGACCTTAATAGTCATATCAGCAACTCATTTGTGTGCATTTGGTTTGATTCTGCCTTTAATCTTGCTATTTTTGAGCTTGTATTGACTCCTTGTACTCAACAGAGTACAAGGTGCCCCTTGTGTCCATCAAAACAACACCAAAATCAAAACCAAGCCCTCTTGGTTCAATATTCACAAGTGAAGACAATATCAACTTGATTGTGTTCATCATTAAGCATAACTGAACCAGTTTTGGTTTCATTTTGGTTTAATCTTTGTTATATTGGAATTAAGTTTGTGTTTTTATAAGTAAAAAGGTCACTGAATTGTGTTTTTAAAGTTAAAAAGAAAAAAAAAAGATTTTACAAAAAGGACGTGGCCAGGACTCGAACCTGCGCCACCCCTCCCACAACCAAACGTGCTAACCATCTGCGCCCTAGGGACTTTGACTGATAGGTTTGGTTTCAAATTCTACTTAAGGTGTGTAGTTTTTGAGCTTATTTAAGTTAACAGCTTTTAAATAAGCTGATTTCAGCTTATTTCTTTAAGCTTTTGACCATTTATCATTTTTCTTTTGTTCTGATTAGGGTTTTAGACTTTTCTGTTTAAAAAGTAGATTTTTCCCTTTATTTATTTATTTATTAGGATTATTTTTAGTTTAATTTTTAGAAAGTAGATTAAAAATAGTAAAAAGCATTTTAAAAGTCCAGAAAAAAAGTTTCTAGTTTTTATTTAAGTAACTTGAGGTTTACATTTCAAAAAGTTTTCAAAAAGTCTTATTTTTAATTTTATAGGATTTTAGGGTTTTCTACCAACTTTGAATTTAAATATAAAATTAATAAAAAGGTTTCAGAAAATTTTAATTGCATTTTTGTTTTAGTTACATTAATTAGGATTTTTGGTAATTTTTTAGAATTTATTTATAAACTTTTTATTTTTTTGATTATTTTAATATTATTTTATTAGTAAAAATTCAAAGTTTGTTTTTTCTACTTTTTTCATTTTTCCTAGATTGTAGACATTAAATTAGGAACTTCCTAACTTTCCAAATAGTTTTTAGGCTTTTCATTTATTTTCTATAATCAATTTAAGATTTAATAGATTTTAATAGTTTTTAAGTAATTAAAAATAGTTTAGTTTGGTTTTAAAATTTTTAAAAATAGTTTTTAGCTTAATTAGGTTATTTCTGAGGTTTACAAACTATAAAATCTTGTTTAGGGCTTTTTAATAATTAAAAGTGATTTTTAGGGTTTTAATTAGCATTAAAAAGTCATTATTTAATTAATTAAAAGGTTTTAGCAAGTTTTGATTTTTTGTAAACTCTTAGAATATTATTGTGGATTTTTAGTAATTTTTAGGAATTTTTAGGTTAAAATTTTTATTTTTGAGCTTTTTACGGTTCTACGTCTTAACTTTCTAGTAGTGGTTTTTGTCAATTTTTTTACGTCTTCGTCATTTTCTCTTCTCTTTTCTTGTTAATAATCACAATAATTAATCATCATTCATTACACAACACACTAGCCTCCTCGTGAACGATACCCACTCTTTTTGGGTCATTTACACACGGTTTTCCTAAATCGTCGTGCTTACCACTATATTTTTAGTTGCTTACTTTTTCCTAAAGGCAAGTTGACTAAATTTACAACTATCAATGTCCCTGCACAATCACAACACACAAAACAAACAACCTACACGGCTCCCCCTACATTTATTATAGAAACTAGATAAAAATAGATCATCGAGTTGCCTCCCGAGAAGCGCTTGTTTTTGTTAACCGAGTCACGAGCCTGACTCGACCCCGCATTAAATGGTCCATCGGGAAGCCTCGAATGTAATACCGGGATCAAAAATCTTATCCTCGGTCCCGGATGAACATAATAAATGAGAGGCAGGAGGATAAGTCATCAAAGGTAAAAAGGTCCGCTCAACATACGAGAAGTATGTGAGGTCATGATCCACGGGAGGTGGGGTGGGTAAAGGAGACAAATTGTCATCCCCCAAAGACATAGGATGGTCACTATTCGGCAAAGTCGTAAAGGTATCAATCAAAGAATGGTCAATGTCACCTCCCGGGTCAAAGCATTCATCCTCATGAACGTGAATCTCTTCGATTTCTTCATCATAGATAGGCTCGTCAAACAAAGGTTTGTCGTTCCCTTCATTGAGGATTTTAGAAATTCTCTCGAAGAGATCATGATCAAGTACGAAACCATCATTCATTTGTGGGATTTGTTGATAAGTTAAATCCTCACGAATGTGGTAAACGTAATTCTCATTAGAGGAGTGTTTATTAGGTAACTCCTCGAGAATTGGATGCGTGGTCATGTGAGTTGGTTCGTCATTATTATTAAAAATAAGACGTTCCAACTCATCAAGTTCGGCCTCGATATTGGAAAAATCGACCTCACTTGTAGGTGGAAGTGGAGGTAAAAGAGCTAGCTCTCGGTCGATAATTTCCTTAATCTCGGGCTCGAAGACGAAATCATCATACTCACCACATATAGAACTCTTATTGGAAGAATCAATTTTCGCATTTGGATTTGTGAGTATGTGATTATGGACTAGCGGAACGACCGTGTCCGTAAGCTCAGCAAAAATCGGCACATCAGAAACTTCAGCAAAGAATTTGTCGAGCCCAAAATCACTAATCTCACTCGATGTATCAAAATCCTTAGATGCATTCGGGATATTGAGAGAAGGAATTACAATTGCACTAGGACATTGAGCACAAAGATCATTCCAAGAAATAGTATTCTCATCGTCATCATCATCATAATAGTAAGAACGCACAAGAGGAGGAGTAGAAACACTAAGAGTAGATACTTGCTCTTGTTGTCTTTCGTCATGCAAGCTAATTTCGAGTTGTTTTAAGCTTTCTAGAATTTCATCCAAACTAATGCTTTGTTCCTTAAAAGAAGGATGATGAACGACGGAGTTTTGTGGGGGTTCAAAATTTTGAAAACCGGAATTGTAGCACGGTTGTGGCTCATAATTCATCGGTTGACAATAAGAAGTATCGTGAGGGCCCCCACAATGATTGCAACACGGGTATTGAGAAAAACCCGGTGCATGTTGAGGATACGGATTGTCATAGACGGGAGGAGGGGAGAAATTTGTGTAAGAGGAGAAGTACGAATTTCTTGAATTGCACAATGGACAAAATCCAAATTGTGTATTGTCGATATCGGAACCACACTTCGCATATGTACACCATGGACATATTGGAAAACCGAGCCATGGTCTCCCACACCGAACGCAAGACAAATCCATGAAGAATTATAAATAAGAGGGGTAGAGAAAAGAATTAAACACAATAGAGGATAAAGAAGAATATTTTTGTATTTTTTTAGAAAAATATATATATTCACAAGAAAAATCGAAAGAAATCGAACTAAAAATTAACACTAATACGTAATATTTTTGGTGTAATACTTTTAGGAAAAAGTATTACTTTTGTATTTTTTTTTTATTTTTTTGGTGCAATTCTTAGGAAAGAAATTGTTTTTGTGATTTTTAATTTTTTTTTTTGTATTTTTAAGTTTTTGATTTTTTTGTATTTTTGATTTTTTGTGCAAGAAAATTAACGTTCAAGAAGAACGGATCCCAAAATCCAAACGTCTTCACGAAAAATCGTCAATCGTACGAGCGAAGCGGCAGCGGCGCCAATTTGAAAAAGAGATTTTGCAATCCTATTTTTAACAATTAATGTTCGTTTTTCCTCGATTCGACTCGAATTTGATTTCCGGTTTAACGTATCGACTTAACTTGTTTTTGGTAAATAATATTTTTGGTATTTTTAAACTAATTTAAAAACTATTTAAAGTAAAGCTATTAAAAACTTAAATCTATTTTAAACTAAATTTAATAATACTATTTTAAAGAAAATAAAACTTTTAAATAAAAATTATTTAAATCTACATTTACTAAGACAAAATAAAGAGAAACTTTTTAAATGACTTTTAATAATCTTAAAATGAAAACTTAGTAAAACGGATTTTAAAACTAACTAAATTTCAAAACTAAATTTAAAACTTAAAATAAAACTATTTTTTTAATAAAAGTGAATTTAAATAAATGAAAACTATTTTTTTATCTTTTTTATATTTTTGAAAACTGAATTTAAAAATTTAAAATAAAACTTCTAATTAAATTTTAAATAAACTAAAATCATGTATTTAATTAAATAAACTAAAACTGCCATAAAGTAAAAGCCTATATTAATAAACTGAAGAGAAAAGAAACACAAAAGGAATAATAGAAGAGATGGTTATGTTTTTGGGCTTGTATGCGAGAGGTCCTGGGTTCGAACCCCAGGACAGACAAAATTATTAATTTTTTTTTGGAAGCTTTAGGAATCTGTGAAACTTACAGATCAAAAGATCTGTATTTTCCCCAGCAAAATTAACAGTAAAACGAGAACCCAAAAGAATCAAAAATCAGAAACAAGCTAAAGTAGTTTAAGTCTAAAAACCAAATAGGCAGATACCAAGACAAAATTATCCAAATAAAAGCAAATCCTATAAACATTAAAACAAACTAAATAAGCAGTATCTAAAAACAAATAAGCTGAAACAAATAAACTAACAGAACGACGACTAAACTGAAACAAAATAAGGTGAAAAACAAAGGAACAGTTATTCAGCAACGAAATAACTTAACTAAATACGCATTCACATCAAACGAACAAAAGGCTAAACCAAATAAGCTACGAGATAAAAAAGCAAATAAGCTTAAGTACTGAGAAAGAAATAAAATAACATTAAGCTATATCTAATAAGCAAACAACACTAAACAATAGCTATGATAACCAAATAGGTAAAATTAAACTTAAATAAGCAGTTTTAAACAATCAAAACTCGAACTGCAAACTGAAAACTAATACTAATATCAAACTTAAACAAACTAATATAGCTAAGCAAATTAATGATAAACTAAAACAAGAAAAATAAATAAAAGAAATCAAACCTTGTGTCGAATCCTTTGGGAAGAAGATTGGCGCTGAGCCATCTTATTGATCTAATCCGAAACCCAAACACCTCCTTCGAACCATCATCATCAACATCAGCTTGATCCCAAACAGCTATTCACTCGGAACATATATATATATATATATATATATATATATATATATATATATATATATATATATATATATATATATATATATATATATATATATATATATATATATATATATATATATATATATATATATATATATATATATATATATATATATATATATATATATATATATATATATTTAAAGTGATAATTACCGAACAGTAATTTGTGCAAAAGGATGACAAAGTTAATAGTAGTAAACCGATTATATAAAAAAACACAGATTCAGATTAAAATTAAACAGTAACAGGAAATTAAATTCGAGACAAAATTAATCAAAATAGAACTTTCATTAATAAATCAAAACCATTACAAAACTGAAAACTAAAATTACAATTTACCTAAAATCTATTTGCATAAAATTAAAACTAATTAAATCTACTCCTAATTAATTTAAAAAAATTGAAAATTAAAGAAAAGCTTAAAAATGGACTATATCAAGATTACAAGTTATGAGGGGTTTTATAGGCAACCCTAAATGCCTTGGTGCTCACGGAGTGGAATCTTGGCCGCATAATCCTTCACTCTCTTTCTTCTCTTCACATCAACGGATGATATCAACTCTTGTGAGACGGATTGCCAGCGTGGAAAATGATTGGAGGACCACTTTCTTTTTACTCTGGTTTTGATGGTGATTTTATATGGGATGTGTGATTCACGCACCATAGATCATAAAAACGTAAAAACCCCCAATTTATTCTGAGTAACTTTTATGATTTAAGGTTATTAGGATTTGGGTGATTGGGTAAAAAAAAATGGTGTGACTACGTGTGTTTAGGGGAAGAGAAGTAGTGGGTGGATTTTATTTTATTAAATGTGAGGGTAGGGAGTCGGTTGGGGTATTTTGTTTGTTTTGATGACTGAGATTTAATAAACATGGGAAGTTGTTTTGATAAGTAAGAAAATGAATGAGTTGACTAAATTTATCCCACAATCAGCCGTATTTTTCTTTCAATCAAATGGGCTTTGTAATTTTTCTTTAATCCAATGTGTGAAAATTTCCATCAAATGGGCTTTGTAACCCATTTTTCCATTTGTGTGTATTGGATCACTAATTGGGCTTGATGGATTATTAACAAAATAACTTAAGCATCTTTATAACTTCCAAATGGGCTTTTGAGCCCAATTCTCAAATGTGGGACCCACTAAGCTCGAATATCTTCAAAAAGTTGAAATTCATTTAAACGAACTTGATTTCGGCTTCCTTGATCGTTTCTTCAAAATCGTGTCGATTTTGCCGGGTTTCGTAAACTTGGGCACACTTTTGGTCTTTTGACTTTGTCTTCGTCTCTTTCTTGACTTTTCTTCAACTTTTGACCGTGAAATCCCGTGTTTTCTCTTCTTTTAATCATTTGTACCTATTTTAACACAAAACCACAAAATCACGCGTAATTCCGACTTTTACGATATTAAACACATGATTAGGTCTTGTTTTTCCTTGATTTTAGTGGCAAAAGGATAAGTGTTTACACACTTATTATAGAACATGAAAATGTTCTTTCAAAAACTCATATTTTTAATTGTGGCTTTTTCTCCCATAAGATCAATGCATTAGGACAAATAAATTGCAATAAGTAAGATCATACGATTTAAAAGGTTACTTAGCTTCGAGCCCAAGATCGTTTAAAAGTTGCTCGTGGCTGAATAGAGTTCATAGCCAAGACATAACTTATTGGAGCGGGACGCGAAGATTGGCAAAGTTCCAAAAAGGCCCTAACAAGGAATGAGGACTCCATTTTGTTGCTAAAGATCAAAGATGATGTGAAGTATCATTATTCCAAAATCAATATGAAGGATCAAGACACACGACGAAAAACAATTTACTCCCATAAA
Organism: Glebionis coronaria; assembly: GCA_025667525.1. Taxonomy (NCBI): domain Eukaryota; kingdom Viridiplantae; phylum Streptophyta; class Magnoliopsida; order Asterales; family Asteraceae; genus Glebionis; species Glebionis coronaria. Next base: position 271,328,026 of record CM046880.1, read on the forward strand.
CATAATGGAGAAGTCTATCCAAAAAGACCCATACAAGGTATGAGGATAAATATATCCAAGTCCTAATAGGAGGCAGATCGTTGTATACCAAAATCCAAATAAAGATTGAATAAAAAATGATGAAGTCGTGGTTCAAGTTTGAAGAATCTCTCAAAAACGTCAAGTGAAGAAATTCCAAATATGAAGAGAACACCATTATTTCAAGATCCAAGATTAGAAATATGAAGTACATGCCAAATATCGGTCCGAGAAAGGTCTCAAATCGTGAAACAAGTTATGCCAAGGTATGAACTTAAGGAGATTACGAGAAGCCGTTTTAAAAGATTTTTTCCTTTAGCTAACTATCGATAAAATCGTGCTACTTTATTTTCGAACTAATAAATATATCAATAAGTCAATATGAATCACTTCTGATCAATGAAAAATAGTTAAAAAAATCTAGATACATTTCCTTTTCATAATAACTAGGATTGCGGGGAGAAAAAGTATTACACAATTTGAACGTATGAGTAGTGTTAGCATTGTGACTTGTACCAACAATGATCTCGTTTTTTCACTTAGCATGGAATGTATGACAGTCAAGGATGACGAACTTTACTCTATGAGACATTCACTTGTTTTAATTCATTGACCCTAAAAGTCACATTCGTGATGAAAATCATACATAATGTCTTTAACACATCGTAGTAGCAGTGTAGCAAGTTTACTTTTCAATAAAGGTAAATAAAATTGAATTTTGGAGATGTTCAGATACTTTATTCTAGCATTGCATGAGGGCAGGGCAATTTTTAGTATGGGGGAGTGATGAGATGACATTTATACATGATCTCATCGTTCTTTTTTGGCTTTAAATGCATAAAATGTCATAAAAATACCATATATTATGCTTGTGTTTGATACTTGTGTATTTTAGGTATGTATATCGTGAAAAAGACAAAAGATCACAAGAAACAAGGAAAATCGAACACGAGAAACGAAGCCGCACAATGAACCAGGCCCTAGTTGTGATTTTCCAAGAATAAATCCTTGAAGTATTGAAGATGTTCAAGAAACGTCCCTCATCAATGAAGAAATGATACTTAATACCCTTGTATATTTATAATTACAAGTTTGGTCCCATAAGTTTGTCAAAATTACAAAAAGGTCCCTCAACTTTGAAGTATTGGCAAGTTTAGTCCCTCAAAAATGAATATTTGTCAATAATGGTCCTCCTCAAAGTCAAATATACATATAAGACCTTCAAAGTTCAAGATTGTACAAGATTAGTCCTTCAAATATCAAGAAATATGCAAAACAAGTCCTTGTAATCCTTTAAAGAAAGTTTTGTGGCAAAAGTGTGAAAATGGAAACTTTCATAACAAAGGAAAACAAGTTTAAAGGCTAAAATATTTTGTTTACATGTTTTGCCAAAATTCAAGGACCAATTCTGCCAACCTAAACATACAAACTTCAAAAATGCGCTAAACACAAACACACTCCTACAAAAACGGATCAAAAGTTACTACTGTTCACCCTCCACTCCCAGATTTTACTTTCACCCATCAAAGGGTAAAACCCAATTGATACATCCCACGTGTGATTCCCCTTCACACGCATCTATCCCACCCCTCACATCACACATCCTTTCACCATGGACCCCACCCTAATTCCCTTTCAACCAATCATGTGAGGAATTCCTCTCCAAGAAATGCCACATTGACAAATCAACCACCCGCATACTTTGGCCCAAAGCATAAAAGAACGCTTTGGATCAATTTGGATACCTCAACACCTCAAAACGACTCAAGGGAAATTTTGGGATTTCAAGGCTAGGGTTTATGTATTTTCAGCTTTCTATAATGGTCTTTAGACCTCTATATAAGGAGACCTCAACATGTGAGAGTCTCTTGTTTCAGTTTTTGCTTTCTCTCTTGTAATTCTCTTTGAAAGTAACAAAAGTTGTTATTTTCTAAGTTTGAAAGTGTAATTCCTTTTTATTGTTTAAGGTTTGTAAGGAGAAGCAAATTCTGAGTTCCATATAGTGTTTTGAATGTGTTTTTATGGTTTAGTTAAGCCACTTTTAGATTTGAAAAGGTTTTCAAGGTTGAAAGTTTTCAAAGTCTAGGTTTCTGTTTTGCTTATTTTACCTGTTCTAACCTGAAGCAAAAGCTATAAGCTCTTGCAAGCTTGTTGACACCAAGCTTGTGAAGGTTTATCAACCTTTGGTTGGATTGTTTGCTGCTTGTGTTGAAGAATCAAGCCTTGTGGTTCAGCTGTTGAACCATCAGTCAAGGCTCATACTCATCTCTTGTTCAAGACACCCTACGTGTGATCTAGCTATTGATCCACACTCTGGGAGCTTTGCTGACTTCCCCTAGGAAGTTATGGGGAAGAGGTTCACTCTCTCTCACTTTTCTCTCTTTTATTTTTGGTTAAAAATCTGCTAGTATAAGTTGCTATGTGATTTTGTGATTAAGTGTTTGTTGTGCTAAGTTTTTGGTATAAACCTGTTAGTTGTCACCTAGTGGAAGTATTTCAACCATAAAATCAATAGGTTGTGTTGAAAAATAAAAAGTTCCTTTGAAAAGGCCTAAAACAAGTCTGTTTGGCGATTTTCAGATAAAAGGGCCTGTGGCCTTGTGCCCTTGGTTCTTAGGTTTGGTTTTTACTCAACAAGTGTTCCTAAGTGTGTTTCATTCATTGGTTAAGTTTCACAAGGTTTGGAAAAGGTTTTGCAAAGTTTTCATAAAATCTGTCTAAGTGTTTTGAAATTGGTCAATCACATCAGCACTCTTAAATCTTCATTTGCTAGATTGAGAGGCTGAATTTTTGTTTGAGAAGAGTTTTTATGGTGTGTTATCTGTGAAATATTTGGTTGTTAACTTTTGTGGCATATTGAAAGAGTTATAGCTTATAGAAGTTTGTTGAAGTGGTCATTTGCATCAGCAAAGTGACCACTCTTGTTTTGCTATGCATTTGGTTAACTAGTGATTGCCCTGCTATATTGCTGCTAGTTACTTGTTATTTGGCTGCTTGTGAACCTGTTTTGATAGTTGGATTGCTTATTTGAAGGCTGATAAGCTAACTGGCTTATTGGCTTATATTTGTCAAAATTGAAATCAAGTTAGCCAACTGACTAGCTTGATTTAAAGGATTCATCCTTGAATCCGTCACAAAAAAGGCTTAAAACAAGCTCATAAACAAGTCCTGGAAGTTTGGTAACATTTGGTGCACTTTGACTTTTGGTCAAATAAGCTCAAATTGGCTTATTTTTCAGATATGCTTATTGGTACATGCAACAACTTGGCTTTTATAATAGGTGTCATTTTTCTCAGCTTAATATTAATTCTAGAAGGTTTTAGCTTATTTGGTTTAGGTTTTGCAAGAAAACCAACTTATTTGGCTTTTCCAGCCAGCTTATTGGCTTCTATAGCTTATTGTACTTGACTTATTGGGATTGTCTTTGTTGAATCTTCTTAGTTTACTTATTTTTCACCTTTTGCAAAAAGAATCAGCTCTTGAAACGCCTTAATTCTCAAACCCGACTATTTTTTCGTTTTGTGAAATTGTGTTTTGCTTATTTCCAGCTTATTCCTTGGTCTTTTTTTAGAATTTCTTTTTGCAAATAAGCTTAAATATATAAGAGAAGGACGTGTGTTTAATTAGAGATTATGGCACTGGCTTATGGCTTAATGGGCTTATTGGCCCATTAAGATTAAGCTTGTTGTGAAATAAGTTGTGTTAGACACTTTTTCAGCTTTTGAGCTTTTAGACTTTTTTGCTTAAAATTAAATTTTAAGTTGAGTTTGATTTTCATTGGGCCTAAAAGCCCTTTAGCCCACTATTTTTGATTTAAGCCCATATAGGGGCCCAATAGGGGTATTTTGGTAATTTCAACTTCTTTTTATGATTATTTTGGTTAAAATAAACTAGTTTGCATGTTTTTAGAATTTTTTATAAATTTTTGATTTTTAATATTATTTTAATATTTAATTTTAGTTTTTAATTATTTTTAATAGATTTAATAGGTTTAAAAATTTGGAAAAATACTTTTTAGTATTATTGTGTTAATTTTGAGGTTTACAAGTAGAAAAATATTTATTTGGGCTTTTTATTAATTTATTTGATTTTTAGGGCTTTAATTAGCATTAAAAAATTAAATATTAATTAAATAAAAGGTTTGAAAAAGTTTTGATCATTTGTAAACCTTAGTTTAATTTTTAGGAATTTTTGGTAATTTTTTGAGAATATTTAGAGCAAGTTTTAATTTTCTCAATTTTACGATTTTACGTTTTTACGTCTTAGTGTAATTTTATCGTATCCGTCATTTTCTTTTCTCCCCTTTTCTTTCTAAGCAATATTAATCCAAAATCATATAAGTTTTTCACACATAATCAACCTCCTTGGGAAACGAACTTTTTACCATGACGGTCATTAGCATTTGATTTCCTAAATCATCTCGCTTAATACTTACCGCTTTTACGTTCTTTTTCCTAAAAGACGTAATTTTACCACAATCAATAAGCAACTCCATTGTTTCCATTCTTACTCGTACCAAGGTAATTTCCTCGTCATGCAACCTCTGCTTATCTCGTAACTAGAGGTGGCAAAATGGGCGGGTCAGGCGGGCATGGGTGGGGGGCTAAATGGGCGATGGGCTAAAAGGGTGGTGGGCTAAGCGGGCGGACGGGCTAAATGGGTGTGGGCCAAAGGGGTAGGCTAAATGAACGCATGGTAAAACAGGCAAAAAGTGGCCCCCTACTTTTGAAAAAAGGTTTAAAATTACCCATAATTAGCAAAATGTGCAAGATTTGCCACCTCTAGTCGTAACTCGTAGTTCTCATTACTTACTTTTATTAGATCCTTTCCATATTTTCTCTTTCCTCTTACATTATCGTCTTTCCATACTTAAATCCTACAATTTCATATTCCCGATCTTTAATACGTTTGGGAGGCACTTCGTTAAAATAGTTGAACATATTCTCTATTTGCTCCACAAATATATTTTAGGTATTTGGGATATTATTCGTTGCTTGGGATGAAGAAGTTTGACACTGCAGAATGGGTATATTATTTGGTTGGGGATTATTTTCTAGAGATAAAGGGTTAGGGTAATTATTATTATTAGCAGAAAGGGCTAGTACTAAGGGTTTAGGTAAATCCATAAGGTAAATATTTTCTAGATTCGAATCTGATAGGACGAGGTGATGAAAATAGGAAGACATATTTCTAAAGGCGTCGATAAAATAAATTATTTATATTAGTATTTAGTATATTACTTACACATACAATCATATTATCACATAATATTACTATTTAAAAATTCATAACTTGAAAATTATCACTTACAACTTTTGTAGTAGGACAGTTTTGATGCGGAGATTTTCACTTGGATTTATTTAAGAAAATCAGTTATAGTTATGATTTTAATCTCTAGTTCTCTATAACTATAGCTCTGATGCTACTCTGTAACACCCTAATTTTTACCTTGACGTAGTGGAATAATATTTTTTGGGTATTACTTCATGATATGGAAGCACGGTAATAGAAAAACAACACAAAAGAGTGTTTAAATAAACTTTATTTATTCTTTATAAATTATCATTTACCATTATCATTCAAAATCAGAGATTTTCAATAAAACTACTTGTACATACTCTGTACATCACAGGTTCACAAGATCTAGAAAATAGGTTTGAATGATATAAATTCCCAAGTCTATATCTCTCCACGTCATCATTATGCTGCTCCATGCTATCAGTTATCAAAACCTGAAATATATGCTTAAAGTCAACACTAAGGTTGAGTGAATCAATAGGTTTAAAATCATTTTTAATACAAGATCCTTTTTCCTGAGCTACGTTGTTATTCGCTCGTAAGTTTAAAATAATAAATGAATCTGTTGCACTAAGCTTATGATACCACGACTAGACATATCAGTAACAACAGTTTCCCTTGTGAGGAAGTCTACCAAACTATCATGTATAGCAAAATAAAGTATGGTTGTTTGACCACTAAGGTTCTAGCAAGTGCGACTTGCCCAGACAGGAGATGTCAGTCTCCAATAGTACTATTCACAATATTAGCGCTCATTCCTAGAAATGATTAGCGATTCATAATTAAAAAGGGACTTTCATACGCAGCAGTAAACATAGTTTCAATGAACATATCTAAGAAGCATACCAAAAATACTTGTATTCCATTTTAGCATAAATCCCCCTCACGGGTTTTCAAATCATTTAAAGTAGTATACTTTAGTGAGGCTAGGGACTCACCTTAGGTCCAGTAATCTTGTCAGGTTTATACCATACAGAATAACTTGAGCTAACAAACAAGAACTCGTCTCACACCAACCTGGTTTAACACATTTGGTATAGTATTAAGTCTTTGATTATGAGCTCAACATTCTTATGTATTATTTATGTATTCTTTAATTTATTTTGTGATAATATTGTATCATTGTTCGGGTCATTATACTCAGAAGCCATTCTATAAACATTTAAGGAGCGAGAGCACTTTAAATGGTAAACCCAACCACTCAATCATAACGTAATATCGAGATGGAACATCTTTGTACAAAGTTCCCTACTAACATGATACATAGTAATATATATTTTTATAAATTTCTTCAAAAGTTGGTATGTTTCTTTTATATTTATATCTTTTATCCTTTAGTTTCAATTGGCAAAAATAGTCCTTATACTTTATAATAATTTATAAACTATGTTTCATCATATAGTTTTCATCCATATAGTTTCATAAATGACTAAAATGATCCTTTAAGTTTATAATTTTAGATTATATACCTTTTTAACACTAACTTCATAAGTTTAGCATATTTACACTTTTAACCTTCAAAGTATATAGTTTTATAATTTATGTTTTATACCTTCAAATATTAACCTTAGAGTTTCAAACTTTGCAATATCAATCCATATAGTTTTTATTTCCACAAAATGACACTTTTAGCTCAGAAATGTTTATAGTTTAAAAAATGACAGTTTTAATCCATATATTTGTAAAAATCACATAACTTCTTTAAAAATGTACCAAATGATCTAGGATTTGAAAACAAAGTTTCAAAACATATTTATAATCATAATATTTACCAGAGTTATAGTTTTTGTAATGGGTTTTTGCCCAATATTTCATGTAAACTACAAAACTAGGGTATTAAGACATCTTTAGCTTATAACTTTCATTTAAACTGATCATACGACTTAATTTTTTTTAGATTATCTTTCTAAAATTATGTAAACATTATAATAAGTCTAATTTATAACAAGTCTAATTTATAACAAGATCAAAGCTTAGCTAACATAGAGATTACCTAGGTAGCTCCAAAATGACTCCTTATGACTTATGAGCACTACTTGCTATCAAAGCTTCAAAAGCTTACTTCTAGACCTGGTTTCTTGTCTTAAGGGATGTCCTAAGACGTTTTATAGAAGTGAATATAAAGAATGGGTATGAGCTTAAGTGAAAACGGGGTGCAAGTCTTCAAGGTATTCCATACGGCTCTATTTATACTTGTAGCAACACTTAGTCTCCAATTTTTTGTTCTATACGTGTAAGATGGATAGAATAATGACTATGGATAGCTAGTGAATCTATATGCAAGTTCCTAGAATCTAGCTTCATACAAGTCTTTACTTGTGGCTCATATTAGGTCACAACAACATTGTGATAAGAATGGTGATGTGTAGCACCCAAGGAGGTGATGCACCTACTTTTCACCAATTCTAAAATATCTTAAAACATGTAAATATCTGGTTTTCAAACATGGAATGGGAGGAAAGTGTTTAAAATGAGTTTTGGAGGGTAAATAAAAAATCGGGTTTAAAAACTAGGGCTTGTAACTTATACTTTGTGATTTTGGTGATTGGGGAATTAGGAAAGTGATTAGTGAACGATTAGGGCTTAATTAGGGTTTAGACTTTCTATTTAAGAGATTTGGGTCCTTGGTTTGAAGTTTAACAAAGGTTTGATGTGAATATAGGAAGTATACTTATGTAGATTACGGTTTTCTAATGATCTAGGTATAAATCTTAGTAAAAGGCTTTATTTGTAACACTCTCAATTTTGGTATTGGAACAGCGGTAGGGTCAATAGAGTGTTATGGAATAGCATAATAACTCAAATCATAGACAACGCATAAAAAGGGTTGTACAAGGCCGAACATACATTCATCCGAATACAAGTTTAAAGTTTACACAAGGTGCCCCAGTTTTACAGTCATAAATTTACAAAACATCTTTCGAATGAATATTATTATTAAGTGGGCCATCAGATTCGATCTCCGTCCAAGTTACCTTCAAGCATCTGTGATAAAGAATGCGAAAAATAAATCAGCGAATGCTGAGTGAATTCATAGAGTTTAGTGAAAACCGTTATATAAGAACAGTTATGAAAAGCAGAACACAAGCATAATATCAGTAATAAGACCCCATATTGCTAGTCAGACAATATATAATAATTTAAATCATATATCATACACTATTCCTGAGACCGCAGCCTCAGTATTACCATTATTGCTATTATTATCGGATTATTATAAGCCGCATGACGTTGTTGCCTTTCTATAATATACAACGGGTCGCGAGCCCGACAACTATTTGTCCATTTAAATCAGTGTGACGTCACTAAAATCACGCTATATAAATCCTCTCATACATAAATTCGGTTGCCAATCAATGTGACACGACGGGGATCAACCGTCAAGACGCGAACTAGGGTGATATTCCCCAAATAGTACTATTATATGCATAAGCATCTACCAACTCTTGGTAGTTCACTATTCATGCTAATGGGACTTATAGTGACATTACCTAACTAATAATAATCCATTTCAATCATTCATTGGGTCAAACAATCAATCAGGTCCATATCAATAAGCATACAATCAGGACGACTTGTGTTCTATTTTTATTAAAACTAGCATGTTATCTCCCTCGCGGGTTTATAAAACATTTCATAAAACATTTAAAAGAGTGTGAGGCTATGAACTCACGTTGGTTTGGAAAGGTGGGATATCGGCAATTAAGGCGTACGGTGTGCGTCACGATCACGGGAAATCTAACAAATAATACTCGATCTTAAACTATGTCAAATAATATTTATAAAAAGTTGTTATGTATATGTAATCAAGTCATAAACATGATGATCAAGTGAGATATTATCACTTTACACAACATTATTAGTTGTTAAGCATCTAGTTAACTTAGTCCAATTACACTAATTTTAGCCCATTTATATGTTAAGGCCCAATAGGCCCATTAAGAGTCCAATATATTCTATTAGTCCATTTATACATTTAGTACCGAGCCTATACTAATATGTTGGGCCCAATTGGGTTTAGCCCATGAGCAAGTCCAATAGGGCTAAACCAAACTAGTTGCGCCTAGTGGTCTAACAAGGCTAATTTGGTCCATTACGGGTCCATATGTTACAAAGCTCGGGTTTGTCAGTTTTTGCTCGTTAAATGTGTTTATATATCAGTATATGTTCTACTAAAATGTTACATTAGATGGGTCCAAACATGTAAGTTTTATTTGGCGAAAACGCCATCCTTTCGGTTTTAGCCGAAAAGACGTAAAAGTCATATATATAGTTTGTAGTTAGAAAAATAGTTGAGTTTTATTTTTATAGAATGATATTTATTTATTATAGTATATAAACATATTTTCATAATAGTTATAATAAAATATTTACCTTTTTCATATTACTTAAATAAAATTTTGCCTCATGTTGTCTTTTAATATTAAACATCTTATTGTGAAATCTGATGTAAAAAGTCATGATCACTATTTTTATTATATCTTGAGTTTCATAATGACTTAGAACCCCAAATTTTTTCTGTAGAAACTACATAATAATCTCTACAATTTACTCTCCCATGACTCCTTCTCAAACAGCCTTTAAGTATAAGTTTTAACTCGTCCAAAATAGATCAGTCAGATTAGTACCTCAAAAGTATTTTTGCCATATCTTGCTCATTTTTAACATTCTATTGTGTGGCCAATTAACCACTTGTGTAAAAATCATTTATCTATCATTATATCAAATAATCTAATCTATTTAATCAACTAAAAATGTTGAAACTTATTGTTTTCACAGCCAATTATCTAGTTAAGATTTTATCATCTTTTACTTGTAGATTTAGCCTTATTAACTTATTCTAATGACACAAAATCCTCATACAACACTTTGATAATCATTTATAAATATCATACATATATATTTGGAAGTAAATAGATAATTACATTTACAAAAATAATAGGATGATAGAAAGAAAACAATCTTTATACCAACCAAATGATGGAAAATGATGTGATTTGGATGAACAAGGCTTGATCTTTGTACCCAAATCTTTACCTTTTCAAAGCAACTTTTTGTGATCTCCAAATATATGAACTTCTCTTGAGAAATCAGCCCAAGAATTCCATAGAAACTTCCTTTCACAAGTTGAAATCACCTCAAATCATCCTTCTTTTATGTAGTTTTCATCATAAGTTGAATATAGTTTAAGTGGTAGGATGAAATTTTATGAAAATGGTGTTTTGGTGGTGATGGTGGACAGCTACAAGAGGGAGAGACGGAGAGATTGATAAATTTTCTAGTTACACATGCAAGTTATGAGTTGTGTGTGTGAGAAGATGAGGCTTTTTACCTAAACCATCCATGAGATAAGTGTCTCAAGCATTAACTAGAAAATTGACACCAAAGGGGAGTTTCCCCTTGATGAATCCGCCCCTTTTAGGGGTGGGACAAGTGTTATACATTTCTCATCCCTAATATTTTACGGGTACTCCTTGATTCTAGTTTCCTCGATTTACGTGCCCTCGGGCTGATTTACGAAAAACGTTTTTGCAAAATATGGAACTACGTCACAAAAAGATTCTAATAAAAATTGTCTCATCAAAAACGGAGCACAAAAGCGTAAATACGTAAACCTAGGGTTTCCGGTTTAAACGTAAAAGACGTTAAATTATGCACGTAAGCCCTAATTTCTTCCCGTAATTATGTGAGTTCATGAACCAACACAAAAATAAAATATAAAAATAATATACGAGAATAAATTTACTACCTGAAAATGTCAAATTGTCATAGCATTTCCTCCTAAAAAGGTATCTACGACCTCGTAGATCCATTTTATCTCGATGCCCGTTTCTTATTGAAGTCGGAGAGGTGTGGGTATTTCTTCCACATTTCGTCCTCTCGCTCCCAAGTAAATTCTGGCCCATGATTTGAATTCCATCGAACCTTAACGATAGGTATTCGACTTTGCTTAAGTTGCTTTACTTCGCGATCCATAACCTCTACGGGTTGTTCGATAAAATGCAACTTCTCATCAATTCTGACCTCATCCAACGAAATTTTCTCATCACACTTAGCTAAACATTTCTTCGGATTAGATACATGGAATGTATTGTGGACACCATGAAGTTCTTGGGGTACCTCTAGTTTATAAGCCACTGGACCAACTCTAGATAAAATCTTGAATGGTCAGATATAGCGTGGATTCAATTTCCCACGCTTTCCAAATCTTATGACGCCTTTCCATGGCGATACTTTCAACATCACACTGTCCCCCACTTCGAACTCCATCAGTTTCTGCCGCACATCCGCATAACTTTTCTGTCTACATCGGGCTGTCAACAACCACTTCTTAATCTGAACTATCATCTCCGTAGTCTCCAGAACCAATTCCGGTACGGTAAGTTGGGTATCCCCAACTTCACTCCAACAAACAGGAGATCTACACTTTCTACCATATAGAGCTTCGAACGGTGGAGCCTTAATACTAGCATGATACTGTTATTATATGAAAATTCTGCCAATGGTAAATGTTTATCCTAATCCTTACCAAAGTCAATCACACATGCTCTTAACATATCCTCCAGTGTATGTATCGTCCTTTCACTCTACCCATCAGTTTGGGGGTGATAAGTAGTGCTCATATCAAGATACGTTCCAAAAGATCTTTGGAGGGATCTCCAAAAATTCGATGCGAATCGAGAGTCTCGATTAGAAATAATCGATATAGGCACTCCATGCTTACATACAACCTCCTTAAGATAAAGACGAGTCAGCTTCTCCATTGAGAACTGCTCTTTAATAGGAATGAAATGAGCTAATTTTGTCAGTCTGTCGACAATGACCCAAATCGAGTTATTTCAAGAAAATGTTCTAGGGAGCTTAGTGATGAAATCCAATGTGATTCGCTCCCACTTCCATTCAGGAATTTCGGGTTGTTAAAGTAGTCCTGATGGCTTTTGCTGTTCAGCTTTGACTTTTGAACATGTCAAACATTGACGAACATACGTTGTAATATCGGCTTTCATATTCGGCCACCAGTATAACTTCTTCAGGTTAAGATACATTTTGTCAGAACCAGGATGAATGGAATATTTAGATTTGTGGGATTCGAACATGATTAAGACTCTTAATCCCCCATACTTAGGTAAACACATACGACCTCTTAAGCATTTCACTCCGTTTGCTCTAACCTCTAAAGGATCTCCTTCACCTCGAAACCCTTCAATATCAAAATTTTCTTTCTTACAAGCTTCTATTTGTGCCTTTCTAACTTGATCAGGCAAATTATTGTGCACAATCATGACTAGAGAACGTACCCTGATCGGCTCTCTATTCTTTCTTCTTAATGCATCAGCAACAACATTTGCTTTTCCTGGGTGATACTTTATCTCGCAATCATAATCTCTTAACAGTTCTATCCATCTACGTTGCCTCATGTTTTGTTCTTTTTGATCGAGGATATATTGTAGGATTTTATGATCGGTGAATACCGTACATTTGGTGCCATACAGATAATGTCTCTACAACCTAAGAGCAAAGACTACAACTCCTAACTCTAGATCATGAGTAGTATAATTTTCCTCATTTTTCCTTAATTGCCTTGAAGCATAAGCTATCACCTTTTCTCTTTTCATTAAGACAGCTCCAAAACCTCTAAGAGACGCATTACAAAATACCACAAAATCTTCACTACCTTCGGGTAATGATAATATAGGTGCACTACATAATTTTTGCTTCAATACCTGAAATGCTCCATCTATATCCACTACCCAAGATGATAGATTGTTCGATCATTTACAAGGTTCTAGCGTATGTTTTAATGATTTGATCCACGGCATGGTTATCATCAATTTCGCATCCGCGGAAAAGATTATCTATTCCAATCACTACATCCGGTACTTGTAATGAACATTATGAGGTTCACGTGATGTCGTTTGGAATGAATAATACACATGTAGCATCCATAAATTTGGTGAATCACGTGTGTAGGCTGTAATTTGATAAATTCATGCTTGTGATCATTAAAAACCATATGTTTGTTTATAAGAATAAGAATGAGTTAATAATTATTTATATATTGCCCTAAATTGACCGAACAATGAAAACATGTACCTTGAATATTTAACAAGTGATTTAAGGCTTAATCCTTTACATAGAATGACCGTTTAATTAATGAAGGTAAGATATATATATATATTGACTCTTAAAAAATTAGAGCCATTAAGGCTTAGGGTTATACCAAAAAGGAGGTGCAAATATGTTTTGACAAATATTTTAACAAAGGATTTTTAAGGGATTATTCCCTTATACACAAATTATTTAACTAAACTCCTGTTTAGGGGTAAATGTTTGTGTATAACTCAAGACAACCTAAGAGGGATTGAGGAAACCGTTAAACCATGACTTAAAATTTGAAACGAAAAATTTTGCTTTTCAACTAAGAAATTTTTTACCAAAGTATAAATAAAGATTTTTCAAACATTTACAAATCTTATTAATTATTTTTAGTAAATCAATAAAAATCGTGATAATTAAATTCAAATTTATTTGGAAGAACCAAGAAATTAAAAACTTTTTACGTTTACATTTCATAAAAATTAAATATTTATTATTTAATTACTTGTAATAATTATCGACGCATTAGACGTCGGATTGAGTAAAACTGATAAAAATGATAGTTGAGACGAAACTAAAACTTAGAAAATATGAAGAAAGAATTCTTGAGTGAATTGTGGACATGATAATTACTTCATCAGGAAAGGTGAATGTAGATACTGACACGTTAGGTAGAAAAGATAAAGAACCAATTAGGACATGTTCCTTAATAATTAAGGTGCAAAATAAATTGCCGAACAATATAAAAATAAACAATGCTTATAAGAAGGATAATATAGATAATAAAAAGGGGTTCGCGGCTAATATGAACCATTAGAATTGAGAAGCCGATGGCGCTAAATGATTAAAAGGCCACTGTGATTGTCTAAATATGGAGGATTGTGAGATATAGTTATGTTGGAATCTTGTAAGTATATGTATTTTATTCATGACATTTATGATTTAATGTATTTTTATCTGAAGAAGTTATATTAATGGCAAATTATGAAGACATACATCGCCTCATACATTAGTAAACGTCTAACTATTGCAAAGGTCATCATCTGAATTTGATTCGATTTGGGTAATCGTCGACAGACTGACCAAATCTGCTAATATCATTCCTGTTAATGATAGATTCTCGATGAAGAAATTGACTCTTTGTGTTTAAAAGAGTTGTGTAAACATAGTGTACCGTATCAATCATGTCTATCAAGATCCTCACTTCGCATAGAATTTCTAGAGATTTGCTCAGAAGTCATTGGGAAGGAACCTTGATGAGAGTACTATTTACCACCCCAATCGAAGGGACGAGGCAAAGTAACGATACAAAACACTAGAAGTCTTGTGTTATGCTTGAATAATTGACCTTTGGTAATAGACCGTATAATCGTTTTCATTTGGAGAGATTATCATTGAAAACTATCATATTAGGATCGAGATCGAATCTTGTGAGGATATATATTAGAGCATCTGTAAGCAGGAGTTGGGATGAAGACACCCGACATACACCCATTGTGAGTTGGACATGTCTTTTAGGTTTAAGGTTTCCTATGATGGCGAACCTAACCTTACAAAATACTCGACCCGCGAGACCTGAAATGATTGTTGAAATTAGGATCTGATTATTGACTGCCGGTAGTGGGCAGGAGGTTATGTGAATATGGAATGTAGATCTTGAAGTGCCAGATGGGTAGCGAAGTTATGCCATAAATTTTAACCATGGAAAAATGAATTGATGATCTGAAAGATCATGGGAATTAAGTCCCCGTTGTATGGGACCATTGAGATGATGTAAAAATTGGTTTGAAAGGCATATAAGCTGGATCTACCCTAGGACTTCAAGGGCTGCGTAAATTATGATTTGTATATCTAACTTGATAAAATGTCTATCAAGTGAAAATCTGAGTACTTCTTGATAAAGTTTAGATCGGCGAAAAGTTGCATTCATCAAAAACCCGTGAACATCATGGATAGAGAAAGTAAGTCAACATTAAGCCTGATCTTATTCCTGTAGTTATGTTTGATGAAACTCGCGTATTGTACTGGATTACACTTGTAAGAAACGACCGAATGTGGAGGAAATACCCACGTGGCTCTAACTCTATAAGAAGCGAGTAGTAAGATAAAATGATCTTTGAGGAAAAAGATCCTGTTTAGGGGTAAATGCTGTGACAATCCATCAATTATGGTTGATATTTTATTCTCAAATATTATTTAAAAACATTATTTTAATGTTATATTATAAACTCACTTATTTATGGGAAGAAATTTGGGTTTACGTCTTGAAGTAGCATCGACTACGTCTAAACCGGAGGATTCTACATTACGTGCTTACGTATACATACACTGTTTTTGGTGACAGTCCGACATTTCAGGAAATAAATTTATCCGTGAATATTATTTTGGGATTTTAAATTTGACCTGGTTCATAAACTCACAAATTTACGAGAATAGATTAGGACTTACGATTATAATTTAACGTCCTTTACGATTAAACCGGAAACCCTAGGATTACGTATTTACGTTTTTGAACTCCGTTTTTGATGAGACAATTTTTATTAGATTCGTTTTGTGCCGTTGATTCATAATTTATAAAAACATTTTTCGTAAAACGACCTGAGGGCACGCAAATCGAGGAAACTAGAATCAAGGAATACCCGTAAATTATTAGGGATGAGACAAGATAACTCTTGCCCCACCCCCCTACATGTGGTTTCCATATTAAGCTTATGGAAGCTAAGTTGTCAAGCTTACACCAAGACTAAGTACACTTGTCCTTAGCCTTCCACCAAAACCACCAAAGTTACAAAACAAGTAACTTAAACCTTTACACATGCAAAACCACAAAACCACTCCTTTCTCTCTTAAATTCCGTCCCAAATTCATCAAGAACAACCCTCACTTGATCAATTTTAACCATGAAATCATGTGTTATTCACACATATGATGAAGCCCTTTTGAAGCTCTATAGATTGGTAGTGATTTTAACATCCAAAGAGAAGTTTGCAAGATGAAGTAGGGCTGATTTTCAAAGACCAACATCTCCCTTGGTGATCGTGAAGATTTCATACAAGATTTCATAAGATTTGGTGACCCAAAACCAAGTCTTGATCCTTCAAACTACTTAATCTTGGTGGTATAAAGATTGTTCTTCCTATCCTCTTGTTATTTTGATTATGTAATCTTGTAATTTCTTTATTTATGTATATGTATATGATGATGAATGATGATTAAAAATATTATGTGGGGATTTGGTGTTGATAGATTTGATAAATATGGTTAAAAAGATGGAAAAACCACATGTTAAATGGTTAAAATCTTGCTAAAATATGAAGGCTGTATAAAAACAGTAAGTAACCAAAAGCTAAACTGATAAAATGGCATAGTGGAATCAATTTACAGTAAGTATTAGGTGTTATACACATGTGAGAGTTGGCCATACAATGGAATCATAAAAATGAGTGAGATATGATCAAAACAAGTTTAGAGTGCAAATCTGCCTACACTGTTTTGGACAAATTTATTAAAATATTTAGAAGTTGATTCATCAGTAGCTATGGAATAAAATGAAGCACATATCATGTAGTTTTTGTGATAAAAATTTGAGGTCCTATATCATTATAGAACTCTAGATATGGACATTTTAGTGAACTTGAAATTTAGGACTGATTTTGTGAAATTAAAGTTTAATATTATTATATATCACTCAAATAAATATAGTATAAAATGTGTATTAAAACCCACTAACTTATATATTTCATTTATATAAATATGCATAAGGATAAATAAATGGACATTATATAAAAATGGTAGTTTGGTAAGTTTTATGAGTTATAAAAACTATAAACATGATTTTTACGTCTTTTCGGCTAAAACCGAAAGGTTAACGTTTTTGTCAAATAAAACTTAGACGGTCAGACCCGTCAAATATAAAATTTTATAAACTCACATACTGATATATGAACTTATATAACAAGTAAAAACCGATAAAACCCGAACTTTACAACATATAGACATTAACGGGCCAAAGTAGCCTTATTAGACTATAAACCCAACTAGTTAGTAAAACACTTATAAATTTACTTATTGGGCTTGTAATAGGCTTATTGGGCCTCAAAATGTAATTAAATTGAACTAGTATAACTAGTATAAAAATGTTACCAACACATAAACACTATGATGAATGAGTAAAGATGTATAAACCCACTTGATTATCATCATATGTATAAAGTCATCATATATATACATAATTGTTATTTTTATAAAGTCATTGGACAAGAGTTTAAGACAAGTATTATTTGTCTAGGTTTCCGTGATTGAAGCACGTACCGTACATCCGAATTACCGATAACCCGCTTTCCCACATCAACGTGAGTTCATAGCCTCGCACTCTTTTAAATGTTTTATGAAATGTTTTATAAACCCGCGAGGGAGATAACATGTTAGTTTTGATAAAATAGGACACCATTTGTCCCGAATTATTTGTCTATGGATTTGGACCCGAATGATTGTATGACCCGATGTATGATTATATGACCCGATAGATGAGATGAAATGGATTATTAAAGTTAAGTTATGTCACTAAAAGTCCCATTAGCATGAATTGTGAACTACCGGGATTTGGTAGACGCTTATACATATAATAGTACTATTTGGGGACGATCACCCTAGTTCGCGCCTTGACGGTTGATCTCCGTCATGCCACATTGATTGGTAAGCGAATTTATGTATGAGAAGATTTACACAAGCGTGATTATTGTGACGACACGCTAATTTAGATGGGCAAATTGACTTTCGGGCTAGCTACCCATTGTTTGTTGTAGTAAGGTAACTATGTCATGCGGCTTATAATAATCCAAATAACGAAATAATGCTATACGCTCTGAATTACGATATATTGCCTGACTAGCAATACGGGGTCTTATTATTGATTTTATGTTCGTGTTTTGGTTTTACATAACCATATTTATATAACGGTTTTTATTTAACTTTATACAACGTTATAAAACGTATTGTTGATGTTTTTACGACATTGGTTCGTATAATGATTTTGAAGGCAATGGCCTATATTATGATTTTTGATAAGGATTTGTATAAAAAGACTTTGGCTATTTTATGGCCTATTACAAAGATTTGTACAAAATGATTTTCGATATTAATTTTATACCGATGTTATATTGATGGATTTCGTTAAACTCTATGAATTCACTCGGCGTTTTCGCTGACCTTTTCTTTTAACATGTTTTATCTCAGGTACTTGAAGGTAATTCTCGGGAAGACGACAAGAATTCATGGCCCGCACTTAAATAATAATTTCCATTCAAATGATTTGTAAATGCTGTATGAAATACAATGACTTGGGACCTATGTAAATTTGATATTTATGAATGGAAATGCGTTACGACGCGATTTTTAAGCGTTGTCTATGATGTGAGTAATGTGCTATCCTGTAACACCAACGAGTCTTCCGCTGTATTGAATTGTATAAATTTGGGGGTGTTACAATCTATTTATGGAAACTTTCTATTTTTAGAAACTTATCTATTTTAAGCAGTAACTCTATTTTTGGAAACTTTCTTTTTTTGGTAACTTTCTATTTTTGGTAACTTTCTATTTTTGGAAACTTTCTATTTTTGGAAACTTCCTATTTTTGGAAACTTTCTATTTTAGGAAATCTGCTATTTTTGAAAAGTTACTTATTATTACAGAGTAAGTATAATAATACATGAAATACCAGAAATATTTAACCAGATTAAACAGAATATAAGATAAACACAGTTTAAGGCTTTAAACAGTAAAACATGGTAAGAACATATAAAATAAGCTAAGACATGACATAAAACCAGCTACGTATTTAGTAAGCAGATACTGATTCATGTATGTATTTATGTAGCACTAGTGATACGGAAGTAGGATTCCTCTCAGTTCGTCTTCTTCGTTCACTGGACATAAGGTACGGATTCCCGTCCTTTCATTATGGACATTCTTTCCTTATTAGGATTTCCCCGTATGTAGCCAACTATTTTCCCGTAGTATAAGTTACGTGTTTGATTGCTTATGTTTAATTAAGATTACTTATAACCATATACATGCATGACCAGTTTCACCTAGTTATGGAGGTACCATAACCATAACATTAGATGCACTGATGTTATGACTTCACCATGGCGGAGTAATTGCTCGTGGCGTCCCTTCAGCTTTTGGCCATTTATATTATATTTATCATGTGGGGCGTATGGGTGCATCCTAGTTACATGTTTTCAGTCAGGATTTCATGGTGAATGTGGTGTGTGCCTTGCATCCTTCACAAGGAGCTGATCCCTCCTACCTAGAACTAGCATATTAAATTAGAGACAGCCCCTCTAATTTGCATGATGAGGTCACCCCTCTAAGTATTCATGCACGGTGGATTTTCATGACCTATATTGGCTAATGGTAAAATACGTTAAACAGTTTTCATAAGATAAACATAAGGCTTTTCAAACTATAAAACCAGTTTTATGAACATGTTCCAGGTTTTCCAGGACTTATACATTTCCGCTGCTATTAAGTCTTTATTATGTTTCAGTTATTCATACTATGACTATATCCGTGCACTGAGCGTTTTGCTTAGCCGTTAATTTCCTTTCCCTGTCCCAAAACGGCAGGTACCCTAGGAAAGACTCGAGCATTTGGAGGACGTGTATAGGATGGAAGCTGCTAGAGACTTCTTTTCCTTTTTGCCTTCATATTATTATGCTTCTTTAGTATTTCATTCATTTCTTTTGCTTTATTATGTTTTGGGCTTATGTTTGGGGAACCGATGTTTGATCCGGTTATCCCTATGGTCATGTAATGTTTTATATATTTATCCTTGTATGCTTTGATGACATGCCATAATTACGCGTGACATTCCATTATCAAAATGGGGTGTTACAATTATGGTATCAGAGCCAAGGCTTCGACCTGTAGGCTCTAAAACTCGACCTGTGACTAGTGGGTAGTCACCAGGAGCTTCCCAAGCCAACGTTTGATATTCTCCGTATTTATGTTTTCAGCGCATTGTTGTTTTAACCATGATGTTTTTAGCACCTTGAGGTTTTAACCTTGATGTTTTCATCAATATTGTTGTACTAATATGGATGGACAACCGTCATTCATATTTAGTTATGTGTCATTATTTCATGCATGATGTTCCTCATGAACTGTGACTATGTGGACTGAACCTCAATAGTTCATAATTAGTCACATAAAATTTTTCCTGATAAGTTTTGACAGATGAGTTTCATTTATTTATGTTTCATGTATCATTGTTGCAGGGATTATGACTAAGTAATGGTTGGTACAGGACTGGCCATATTTAGTCGCATGTGTTTTTATCGAAACTTTTAACTTTGGGACCGACCCATAGGCGTCCCCTCGCTATGTCATTTGTTTTGGGATCGACCCATAGGCGTCCCCTCGCTCATATAAAGGTTTTTATAAACTACATTATACATTCATGCATTGTTTTTCATGCATAAATTTTTCTCATGATTTATTGGCATAAATATTTTTCATGTCCCCTCATAAGTTACTATGTTTTTATGTCAAGTATGTTTTCATACTGTCATGGTTAACTTCGGTTTCATGCTGATTATGTTATACACTCCTTTATGATAGATCGTTTTATGTTCCTTCATGATAATTCCGTTTTCATGTTGATTACGTCTTACGCCTCTTTTGTTATTTATGCTTTCACGCAAGACATTGTTGGATTTCATTGAATTCTGCTTTCATGATAGTCATGGTTGGTTTTCATTGATCATGCTGTCAGGCAAATCATCGTTGAATTTTGTGTAACCACACTTTAGCGTTTCTCTATGCAACCAGAATGAGGTATATACTGGCATTGCCAGGTTATGATGATGGTTTTCCTAACCGTTTAACCGATATAGTTTCCTTAAATCATGATAAATGATCGACCCCATATCGATCATTTCATGTGCATTCCACGTGTACTTCACGTACCGTATTTCATGTGTATTACACATACCTTAATCCATGTGTATTTCACTTGCAATACTTCACGAGTATTCGCTAGTCGATTCTGGATCACCCCAGGCGTATTTTCATTTGCTGATATTCTACAAGATTGCTGATGCCGCTCATAACTGGGAGATGTTACTAAAGGTTGATGCTGCTGACGTTCGGAAGACGCTACGAGATGCGGATGTTGTTCACAACCTCGAGATCCTACAAGACGAAGACAAGGGCGTCAAAGCAAAGCAATCGGACGAGAAGATGCTTCACCGTCAGACGATTTCCATCAATCATTGTCCCTAATTCTTAGTTACATGTCACACGTCATTCGGCTGTCATTTCAGCCATATGAGTGCAAACCGGTACCACCCGGCCACTCAGCTGAATAGTTACATGAATCACGGTCATGACAATAACCGTCATGGAACTGACAGACAGGACGATAGTAACCACTACTATGATAGAACTATCCTAGAAATCGCAACCGAGGCTCCGGCCGCGGACGTGATCAGACATACCAAGGATCAGTAGTCCAACCGATCCGCCAAGTCTGGCATAATAACCTAATATTGTGGTTCTATTATTTTACGTCTCGAGACACATGTCAAGACATCAGTCAAGGCACATGTCTCATGTATACTTTCTGAAGACACATGTCAAAACATCAGTCAAGACACATGTCTCACGTATACCTCCTGAAGACATATGTCAAGAGACCAGTCAAGACATATGTCATGCTTATAGTTCTAAGAAACGAGTCAAGACACATAACTCACGTCAAACTATGGAACATTTCTAAGAAATTCAGGGTACCCTCCAAGGGTATATCTATTTTTTGTTGTGCCATGTATTAATCAGGCCACAAGAATTTCTATACCATTATCAGCGCATTAGTGAGAACTGTCACGTTGCCGATATCACTTTCATTTCTTTCATCATATTTCATATATTCATGACCATGAAGGACGCCTTTCGTATTCCCACGTATACGAAGGTTTTCCTTTAGCTTAATGATGAGATCCAAGCTGCTAACGCATTTCCTCGGACAGGCACGAGATGAATTTTATCCTAATTATGGACTATGAACAGTACACCATGCTACGATTCATAATTATGTACAGTAATGTTCAGGCTCCTGAATTCATCTAGCTTGATTTTTCCATCAGGAAAATTTGTACAAATTATCTATTCTTACAAGCATGTGCGTTGATAGCCATGGTCGCTAAAATTTTCTAGCTGTTGGTAAGACACGACTATTTAAGTCTTTTTACGCATAACCAGTGATTATTCAAAAATCTTCCCATACTTTCCAGAAGAACCTTCAAGGAGAAGGACGGTACCATGAGATTATGTGTCGACTACCTTCGATTTAAACAAATCACCATTCATGACCGTTATTCTCCTCCACGTATTGACAACATGTCCAATCGACCTTAGGGTGTTAATCACTTTCCCAAGATTGAACTCATGATCATGCTGCCAATAGTGACGGGTGAAAGAGCAGGCCATGTCCATGACTGGTATTCGTGCACGACTCGGTCATGCTAGATTTATGATTTTGAATTAGTCTCATCAATGCTCCAACAGCATTATGGACCTAATAAATTGAGTTTCCGTGAACACCTAAGAAAATTCATCAGATTTTTCATTGAGGATAACGTGATTTCCTTTAAGCCTAGAGAAGAACAGGAAGACCATATCTACACTATGATGCAAATTCTTGACAAGAGAAATTTTACCCTATAAATTTTTCCCAATATCAATTCTGTTTGATTACAGTGACACGCTGAATCACATGGGTTTCTATGGTTAATCTTACCATGACTCTACTTATGCGTAAAGGAGAGAACCCTACACTACATTAGGTGTTCTAGAAAATCCTACGCTAGGAGAAGTCTAGATTCAGAGACTCAGAGTTTCGCAACCTTCTATGCATCAAGTTTCTACGAAGCAGGATACAGTTACGTTCATATCTAAGTACCTGACATACCAACAGGTTAAGATAGGATACCAACAGACTAAGATGTTTCATCATCTGAATTCGTGAGTTGAAATTGTGAATCGAAAAGGGACAAGATCTCTATGGATTTTAGTTACCAGATTACAGCAAACTCAGAAGAAGCATGATGCTATCTGGGTTATTGTCAACAGTTTGATCAAGTCTGCAGAATCCTTACATCCGTATGGATTTCAGAATCAATAGATTTATCAGACACATTCCACGCCAAGGCTCATCCGACCACTTGGTAATCCCTCAGCTATCGGGTCAGACAAAGATTCGCAGTTGTGCTCCTTATTTACTTCATGTCCTTGTTCTAAGTTCACGACTTGCTATCACGCTCGTGTTCATGACACTATTCACGTTCATGATCGTATCTTGGCTTATAATTTTACGTTCATTTTTCTCATTCTGGGAAGTTTTGCAAGAACTTGAGAGACCAGACCCAAGTTTGGTATAACTCCCTATCCTCAGATAGACGTTTCACGTCATATTCTACGTCTCACCTTGTAGTGTTTGGCGTACCGCCATTATATTCTATGTTCACGATATGTTTCACATGTCATGTTCATTCCATGTTCCTCATATCATGATCAAGATATGTTACACGTATCATGGATCACGATATGTTTACTCATACTACACTCGCCATATCTCCACGTAGCACGTTCAAAATTTTTCACGTATCACGTTCAAAATTTGTCACGTACTATGTTTCTTTATGTCTCGCGCATCGTTTCAAATTATCAGTTAAGTTAGATTGTCTTGCATCATAACGTTTCAGTTACCCTAGCACGTTAACACTTATTTTCCTTGATCGAATTTAGGTGATCTACCTTCCGTTGATAACCAAGAATTTCTTTGTATTCCAAGTCAAGGTCAGGAGGACCAAGATTTATCATTAGTCTCAAGATCTTCTGAAGGAACCGTTCCAAGAGGGAGGCCACTTGGAAACGGACAAGTTCATCCGGACTTTTATCCGTTTTCTCTCATCAATTAGATATGTCCTTTCAGTCCCGTCACGTTCCATGTCCTTTCAAGACATGTCACGTTCCACGTTCCTTCTACCATGTCACATGTACGTTCATTAATCTTACATACCCTCTCAGTTTGATTCGGGTATGTTTCTCTTTCAGTTACGTTAACTATAATTCGGGGACTAATTATTCTTTTTAGGGGGGAAGAGTTGTAAAACCCGCATGCTTTTACCATGAATAGTACCCTTAAGATCGTACGTACTAGATTAAAACTTTCCTATTATAGCATGATTACGATTACGTGTTAGGATTTTACGTATTACGTACGTGTTAGAACACGATAAGTATTTTACTACGCATGAGCACGCAATAATTATTTGACAATAATTAATCACGAACATGCGATCATTAAATCATGAACGTAATTTAATCACGAGCTAATATTAATTATGTATATATATTTATTACGAACACGAATAAATATATTAAGTCACGGTTAATATTTAACGAGAACACGTAAAACACGAACACGAGAAACACACGAGAACACACCAATATTTTAGACACGGAAAACATTCGGGTTACCCCTTGTGGGCCCCATTACCACAAAATTAGGGAGGGAGGATGGGCTTAGCCCATCAATTTTTACTAAAACAAGAATTAGGAAAAGATCACTACTCATTTTTTCTTTACAGAGGTTTTTACAGAAAACCTGAAAACTTCTCCTCCTCCTTCTTTTTCTCTTTTTGGCCGCCACCTTCAACACACCAATAAGGGGTGTTTGTTGATCTTGGATCTTGGAATTCTTGTTGGTGTCCGTGTTTGTTCTTCATTCTTTTGATCCACGTAATTGGTAAATCCTTTTAAACCTTTTTCTTTGATTTGATCTTTTATTAATTAAGAACATGTTATGTTTTTTTATAAAACCTAATTAGATCATAGATCTAACATGAATTGGGATTTAATAAAATCAAAAGTAATGTTTTAAGGGGTGTTTGTTTTGGCCGCAGCCTACACCGAACCCGAGGGGGTTTCGGTTTGGCCATCCGACCACCACCGAGACCATATGGTCCCGGTTGGTTGGTGTGGGTCCCACGGCAGCATCAAGACAAGGGGTACCCAGATTTGGTTCGGGGTACGGTGCCGATTTCATGTCCGATTCATGGTTTTTAGTCTAGATCCGGTTCATGGTGTATGTTTATTTTTTTTTATTTTTATGATCTTATGTTATAAATTAAATTAATAACATGACATGGTTATTTAATAACAAGACTTAGGTTATTTTAATTATTTATAATCATGAAATTATTAACCTAAGTATTTTCATATTTTAGACTTATAAATTAATTAATTATTTAAAAACCATGGATGTAATTAATTAATTAACATGACTTAGGTTATATTATTAATAAATAATAATACATGTTTTAACCTAAGTATTTAACTTTATTTAATTAAAAATATGTTATACTTTAATTAAATATTTTAACCTATGGTTTAATTTAACTACATAAAATAATTATTAAACTATATATTATATCATATGACTTAGAAAATAATCATGAAAACACTTAGGCTTATATACTTAGCTTATTTAACCAGCTTATTTCTAATTATGGAAACTTTCTATTTTAAGAAACTTAATTAAATAAGGCAGATAATCTATTTATGGAAACCTTTTATTTTTAGAAACTTATTTATTTCAGGCAGCTAATCTATTTATGGAAACTTATTTAATTAAGGCAGCTGATCTATTTATGGAAACTTTCTATTTTTAGAAACTTATCTATTTTAAGCAGTAATTCTATTTTTGGAATATTTCTATTTTTGGTAACTTTCTATTTTTTGGAAACTTTCTATTTTTGGAAACTTTCTATTTTCGGAAACTTTCTATTTTAGGAAACCTGCTATTTTTGGAAAGTTACTTATTATTACACAGTAAGTATAATAATACATGAAATACCAGAAATACTTAACCAGATTAAACAGAATATAAGATAAACACAGTTTAAGGCTTTAAACAGTAAAACATGGTAAGAACATATAAAATAAGCTAAGACATGACATAAAACTAGCTACGTATTTAGTAAGCAGATACTTATTCATGTATGTATTTATGTAGCACTAGTGATACGGAAATAGGATTCCTCTCAGTTCGTCTTCTTCGTTCACTGGACATAAGGTACGGATTCCCGTCCTTTCAGTATGGACATTCTTTCCTTATTAGGATTTCCCCGTATGCAGCCAACTGTTTTCCCATAGTATAAGTTACGTATTTGATTGCTTATGTTTAATTAAGATTACATATAGCCATATACATGCATGACCAGTTTCACATAGTTATGGAGGTACCATAACCATAACATTAGAGGCACTGATGTTATGACTTCACCACGGCGGAGTGATTGCTCGTGGCGTCCCTTCAGCTTTTGGCCATTTATATTATATTTTTCATGTGGGGCATTTGGGTGCATCCTAGTTACATGTTTTCAGTCAGGATTTCATGGTGAATGTGGTGTGTGCCTTGCATCCTTCACAAGGAGCTGATCCCTCCTACCCAGAACCAGCATATTAAATTAGAGGCAGCCCCTCTAATATGCATGATGAGGTCACCCCTCCAAGTATTCATGCACGGTGGATTTTCATGGCCTATATTGGCTAATGGTAAAATACGTTAAACAGTTTTCATAAGATAAACATAAGGCTTTTCAAACTATAAAACCAGTTTTATGAACATGTTCCAGGTTTTCCAGTACTTATACATTTCCGCTGCTATTAAGTCTTTATTATGTTTCAGTTATTCATACTATGTCTATATCCGTGCACTGAGCGTTTTGCTCAGCCGTTACTTTCCTTTCCATGTCCCAAAACGGCAGGTACCCTAGGAAAGACTCGAGCATTTGGAGGACGTGCATAGGATGGAAGATGCTAGAGACTTCTTTTCCTTTTTGCCTTCATATACTTATGCTTGTTTAGTCTTTCATTCATTTCTTTTGCTTTATTATGTTTTGGGCTTATGTTTGGGGAAACGATGTTTGATTCCGGTTATCCCTATGGTCATGTAATGTTTTATACATTTATCCTTGTATGCTTTGATGACATGCCATAATTACGCGTGACATTTCATTATCAAAATGAGGTGTGAAGGTCTACGGAATCTAAGGATTTGGTAATGAATGGATTGATCTATTGATTAGATGGTGGAAATGGGGAAGAAGGAGATGAGGTGTAGAGAGAGAAAGGAGAGAAAAGAAAAGTAGAGAGAGAAAGTGAAATTAGATTAAATGAAAAGTCGAAAATGAGAAGAACCACCCCTCCTAACATGCTAGGAGGGGTATATATAGCCCACCCTACATGTGGGCTATATGGACTATATTTGGATCACGAGCCTAATACAATAATATATCGTTGGAGCGACCGATCCTTCATAAATACGTAAAACGTATTTCCAAAAATCTCCCCCTAAGGGAGGTCGCTCCAAGTTACAAAGTTCTAAATATTCTATAGCTCGTGATCTATGCTAATAATGATTTGACCGAGACTTTCTTTGGGAAAACACATTTCCAACAATCTCCCCCTAAGGGAGGTCACACCATTTTACAAAATCTTAAACCTAGCATACTATGCTTGAGTCTTCGATCTTGTTCTTGTGAATATGCTTGATGTGATCTTTGACTTTAGTCTTGAGCATGTTTCCTTGCCTTGACCTTGTGCATTCATCACTTGTGAAATTTGCCTCTTCGTGACTTCATGTTCCACATACTTATACCTTTAAATTCTTGAAAGCTTCAGAGTTTGATACAGCGGAAGACTCGACCTTCAGACTTTCTTGAATTTGTTGAAGTACTAAGTGTATGTAGTATAAGCATGTGGTGACGACTTCTTCTGGATTATACACCGCAATGCCACCTTTTTGTTACGCTGCATAAGACAGTTAGCAACAAACCATATACACGGATGAAATGGCCTTGAACATTTCATTCTAATTCGGTAGCATTTTACCTCCGGTCGGTGAAGACCGTTGGACGATATTAAATATCGTACTTGTGACAGGTAGTTTCAATAAAGAACCTCCTTGGCAAGATTTCGCGGGTAAACCCGTTCTCTTTACTCGACTGTCCAAAGCTGACTGCGAACGTAAAGAGTGAATCATTTGGATAATATTATCCGCATGATTTGAAGCCGTCAATTCATGTTCCTGGAACAAGTGAAGTTCAATTAAGAACCGCACCATCGTTGCTTTCCAGTTGTCACGAGCTTGATTCGTATAGAATCTTGCAAGTTACCTACCAAGTGCTGTTTGATGTTAACACTAGAAGGATTTCCATTCGTCACTCTAAATACTTAATAGTATTACTCTGAATGTTCTGGCAAGATCACTAAGATATTGCGTAGAGGCCTGGAACGTGTTTAAATTCATTTAAGAATTAAACAGCTGTTGCTTTCCAGTTATCACAAGTTTGATTCATAAAGAATCGCACAAGTCACCTACCATGAGCTTTTTGATATTCGCTCAAGAAGGATTTCCATCTTCATTGTAAATACTTTCGTATTACTCGGATGTTCAGGCAAGATCATGAAGATTTTGCGTAGGACTCTTAAGATCTTTCTTACTTTTCACATTGTGTGAACAAGCAAGGAATAATGAAAGTGTGTCCTAATGAGGTATTTGATGATCTCAAATGGCTCTAGACTCGATCGTGCATTTTGGATTTTAGTGATCGGAGGCTGGAGAGGAGTGCCACCTTTTCAATACCAATTTATTCGGAGTGAATAAATCAATAGATAATGTGTTATCTCCGTGTGATTAAAACAAATATCTTTTGAGAGATATCTGAGTTAGCTGGGATGGGTTGTGCCTTGCATCACTGGGTCCATGATGTCTTTCTTCAATATCAAGAATCATTAAAAATGATCTCAATAGCATATGAATTGACCCGGTTTCTGCCTAAGGTTGTAAGGAGGGCTTCTTTCTTTACACCCTTTATCTTTACAATTCTTTTTCATTCTTCAACCCCTTCAATGCTTACCAATACGTCATAACTAGCACCTTGTTGTGATTGTTCCAGTGCTAACTTAAGTACTTGGTCGGCATTCAGCTACGTTCACAATCTTTCTCCATCTTTCCTAAGGACTACTATTTCTAGCTATGGAGTGTCCTTGGGAAGATTCCTCCGGTTCTAGAGAAATCATTGGACTTTAACCTATCCTACCATCCTTATGTCACCACAATCTTCACCGTCGTGAATAGAGATGTTTTGGGTAAGTGTATGTCACCATGAAATCCATTTTGAAGTGCAAATCCATTTTGCTCCCCCTTAACATATGCCACGATATTCGAAAACATTTCGCACATGTCGGGATGAGCTAGCACGTTAAGTCAAACCATTTGTGATTAATCATTTCCCATATTAAATCACATTTCTCCCCCATATTAAAAATATTAACTCAATCAATGTTTTTAATATCAATTGATTTAATAGCGTTTTAAGAAAATTTGGGAAGAAAAATGCAAATCCAATTATCTTCATGAGTTACACAAGCTCCCCCTCAAATTAATGAGGGTGTGCTGAAACGTAAATTAAATACCTTTTAAACACAAGTGTAAGGTATTTATCACGTGCAAAGATCATATATGATAATGAATTCACAAGATTAGCAATGTACGAGGTAGAACCTGAATGATGGAGAACATCATATGAAAGATTCACATGGTTCTTGTTCACGAATGTTGGTCACCTCGTCACGTCCCCGAGAAAATTAATTCCCGTTGTTGAGTCAAAGCTTTCCGGTGAAATGCTTGACTTGATTATGAAAAGCGGGTTGCTATCTGAAATAATAGCAAACCATATGGAGCATGTTTTAAATCTTTGAAACTTCTGCTCGAACTTTATTTACAACCCCGTGTCATTATTGAATGACATTTCTAGGTTCGTAAATATTATCGATTCCAGAAGACATGCTCTTTTTATCAAAACGTTTTGAACACACAATTTTGAAAGATTTAGAAAAACCTTTTGAAAAATTCTTGAAAAATTGTGTTCAAAGTTTTGAAAATCAATTACTTGAGCTTAAGATGTTGAATATCTTAAAGGCGAGCTCAAGTCCGAGAAGTTGTAAACTTCCCGTTGTTAAGGATAAGTTACCATCGGCGATAAACTTTCCTTTTATCTGAAGGACGAGTCCTAAGCTGACATTTACTTAGAAGTCGTTTTCATGAGCTTGAAAACTTTGACTGTTTTAACGGAAAGCTCATGACCGAGAAAGGTTAATTTCTCGTTTTGAGGAAAAGTTCTCTTATTTAAAAGATACACTTTCCTTTCTGAGCTTAAAACTTCGAATGTTTTAAGACAAGCTCATGACCGAGAAAATTGAATTTCTCGTTATGAGGATAAGTTTATCATTAATGATAAACTTTCCTTTATTTGAAGTTCGAGTTACAGTCTGACATTTAACTGTAAGTCATTGTGCATGAGCTTAAAAACTTCGAATGTTTTTATTATTAGCTCATGCCCGAGAAAAATTAATTTCTCGTTGTAAGGATAAGTTTATCATCGGCGATAAACTTTCCTGCCTTTGAAGAACGGGTTACAGACTGTCATTTATCTATAAACCTTTGTGCATGAGCTTAAAAACTTGGAATGTTTTTTGATATAAGCTCATGCCCGAGAAAAAAAAATTAATTTCTCGTTGTTAGGATAAGTTTACCATCGGCGATAAACTTTCCTTTCTTTGAAGATCGAGTTATAGTCTGTGATGTGACTATAAGTCCTTGTGTGCATGCTTAACCATGAATCCCCTGAGACATTTGTTTCTCTGATATCTGCTTCTTCAGCAACCAAACTCTAAGAGTGTCCTTAGTTGAACGGTATACAACGATTGGACCGCTTCGTTCTTTTGGAACATCAACTTTGGTACCTGCATTCTCATTAGGAGTTTGTATACTTTTGCATGGGTTAGAGATATCTATTTTTGAAGCACGTGGGGGTTCACAGTTGGCTTTACTTGTGTCAGAGGCGACCTGAGTAGATGATTCACTTATCTTAGCTGGCAAACGTTTCCTTTTATAGAAAATCTTAAGTTTAGGCTTAAGTGAAGTATCATCTTTATCAATTTCCTCCCTAGTAGTCGTAGAAGAAACGGAGACTATCCTAGTTAAAGGGCACTCGTTTCCTACAAGAGTGAAAGTTCTACCAGTGGGGCGCCAATCTTTGCCAAAGGGTTTGATTTTAGCTATCCACTGGGACTTAATTCTAGCACGGGAGTTCACCTCATCAAGTAATTTCTTGACACAAGAATCATGATTTGCCGTAAAGACACATTTTCTACATGTTTTACAAGTAGCATATTTAATGTCCGAGTAATTCCTAGATGATTGATCGATGCTCCTAGGAGATGACATGCTACGGTTAGTAGTGTTGGGTAATCTAGAAGGCATCTGACTAGGTTTGACATTGCTATCTCTTACATGTGTCTTTTGCTTAGCTTCCCTAAGACCAGATTTATGGCAGACGTCATTTGAACTAGTTCTAGACGTGGTCTTGGTATTTTTAGGGAAACTAGAGGCAATCATATGATTTGGTCTTGCTAAAGCTGGAGTGATCACATAGGGCCTAGTTGCTGGAGTGACTGGTCTAGAAAGATGAACCAAATCAACTTGGGAGGCAAACCACGGTCTCGAGGATTGTGGTCGCTCGGATCTAAATGCAGTAGGTTGTCTGACAATCGGTTGTCTGACGAACTGATTTGTAGGCGATTTTCCCAAGATTGATGGTTTTTCAAGCTTAGTGTCCACACTAGGTCCTCTATTTTTCCTTAACTCGTTTTTCAACGCAGCTATAGCAAACACCTTTTCTTGAACTTGGGCTTTTAACGTTTCATTTTCTTTGAGCAAACTATCTTGGGATGCCAATTTAGACTCTAGTAACTGAATTTGTTTCAAAAGATTATCCTTTTCAGCTTTAGAATCTAAAACTTTTTGATCCAATTTTCTTTCAAGAACAACGTTTGACTTTTCAAGTTTTTCAAAGTATGTTTCAAATTTGTCCGTTTTCTTAGAAAATTCAAATTTGGCATCCTCAAGATCTTTCGATTGTTGAGCTACAATCGTTTCGAGCTCTCTAATCTTGGAATCAAAAGTAGTCAATGAAGCAGTTATAATACAATTATCATGATGTACTATAGCATTCTGAACAATCTCTCCCACATTATGACTTACATCGGATGAATCAGAAGTGGTATTTCTATCACTCTTTTCCATCCCATGTTTGTCATAATTAGGTTCAGAATGCTCAATATGCGGCATGTCAACAGCATATACATAAACATCATTACATTGTACCATGTTTGCAGGCTCTGCGTCATAAACGGGTAAGGTGTCATCAAGAGAAATCTCGTAAACATTCCCTGACGTGCCACTGGTATCATGTTGTCCTCCTGATTCCGTGCTCTTGCCATCGTTAGGCTCCAAGTTGTCAACCGTATGATCAATCTCCTCTAGCATCTGCGTCATTGATTCTTGCACTCCATTATCATACACTTGCTGAAGTTGTGATCTTTGATAAATCGAAGACGAGACCGATGTCATGAGTTTCAATATTGTATCACGGAAAACTCGAAGCTCGGTATGTGTATCGCGAAGAAATGATTGGAAAATCATTGAACTTTCAGGCTTGATGATATTGAATTGGAGGAAAGGCGTGAGTTGTGTCACAAGAGCCTTATATGCAAGGGCCGATGCAGAGTGATTAAAGTTGTTATGGTTGAGTTGCTCGGCGAGTTGGGTCAAAGTGGTGAACATTGAGTCGATGAATATATGACGATCTTGTCCAAAGATTGTCACAAATTCACTCCCTCCTTGAAGCCGTGAAAGAGTAACAAGATGATACTGGAGCATTTGAAAGGAAGTGATGCCGCTTTTCCTAACATTGTTTTGCATTAAATGCGATTCTCCCTTTTGACATGTTGAATCGAACGAATCCATTAAATATCGATTAAAAATGACGTGAATGTTGTTGTTTTCGGGATTTTAGAATTCGTGAAAAAACGAAAGACCCGTAAGTAACACTTAAAATTCCTCGATTGATGATATAAATGAAGCCCGTTACTTTGACTCGTCACGTTTTTCTTTAAATCCAGCCACAATAACGTTTAACCCGACAAATATTTTTTCACGTTAACTTTTTAAAAAATACTCGCCTCAACACGATTTGCCAAAAATTAAAAAAAAAAATTAACTTAATTTAAAAAAAGGAAAATTTTGATATAAAAAACTAAAATAAAAAATAGAAAAAAAAAAATCAACTAACGAATTTGATAAAAAAATGTAAAGAAAAATTTGATAATTAAAATAACAAAAAAAATGAGAGAGATTTTATAAAAATCTTTTTAACAAAAAAATTGGTTTTTCGTGGCCTAAATTACAGTTTCCCATGATAACACGTGTTCCCACTCTCATCTTTGTAAACTCCGCCAACTTTACTCCCTCCGTCCACGTGTTTCCCACTTCCCACTAATACTTAATTTCCTCCGCCCTTTGTAAACTTCGCCCAACTTAATCCCTATAATTAAATATCTCTCTCTCCTCAGACATATAACTCATCCGTCTCTTTCATTACTCCGCCCCTTGATCCTCTAATTCACTTTGATTCTCTATCACTTTGATTACTCCGCCCCTTGATTATCTTTTCTCCTTTAATCCAAGATCTATAATCGCATATCCCACGAGTGAAGAACAGCTAAAGAGATTCTCTTCTAGATCTTGTAAAAGAAGGTCTCGGGTAGGTACTGTTTTATGTTTTCTGGTTGTTAATCTTGAGATCAATCGAGTCTATCTTTCATCTGTCGCGTCTTTCTTGTTGTGTTGTCAAGATTGAGTCTGTGAGAAAGAGAGTCTTGATGTTGATGTTGATGTCGAGAGATGTAACGAGAGGGTGTGAGGGTCGAGAGGGTGTGAGGGAGTGAGGGTCGAGAGTGTTGTTGATGTTGGTCGAGAGTCTTGGTCAGAGTTGTTTAGAGTCGGGTGTATTTGTTTTAAAACAATTTTTCATTTGACGTATTTTTAATTTTTAAAACAATTTTTATTCTTCAATAGGATGTGGGGGTGTGAATGGTGTGTTGGTGTCGATGACCGAGAGGATGAGTGTGTGAGTCGAGAGAGGTTTTGTTTGTCGAGAGATTTCAGTTGATTTTGTCGAGGTGTTATGAGTCTAAATCTTTTTGGTGTCAGTCGAGAGGTGTCTATTCCGAATAGTCTTCTATTCGGAAAGTGTCTATTTTAAAAAAGTCTATTCGGAAAAAAGTAGTCTATTCAAAAAAAAAATAGTCTATTCGGAAAAAAGTAGTCTATTCGGAAAACTTTGTCTATTCGGAAAACTTTGTCTATTCGGAAAACTTTGTCTATTCGGAAAACTTTGTCTATTCGGAAAAACTTTGTCTATGCGGAAAACTGTGTCTATGCGGAAAACTGTGTCTATGCGGAAAAATTTGTCTACGCGGAATAACAGCCAACGCGGAAAGCTTATTCGGAATAATCGAGAAAACTGATAGTTTTGGACAGGTTTGGACTGTTTAGAAAGAAGAGATTTGGACTGATAAGAAAAAGAAGAAGAAAACCTGATTAAAAAAGATTACTGATTAAAAGAATGATTAAATTAAAAAAAGACTGATGACACTTTTGACAGATTTGGACTGTTTTGGACAAAAATTGATGGACAAAAATTGATGGACAAAAATTGATGGACAAAAATAAAACTTAAAAAAAATTGATGATTTAAAAATTGATAAAACTGATAATAAAAAACTGATAGAAGAAAAAACTGATAATAAAACTGATTATAAAAAACACACGGAAAAAAATAAAACTGATAATAAAAAATAAAAATTGATAAAATTGATAGAAGAAAAATAGATAACTTTATAAAATTTGAAATTTTTTATAAAATTGATAAACAAAAAGATGAATAACTTTATAAAATGGATAGATAAAAATATGATAAAAAAATAGAGAGACAATAAGAAAAGAAAAGATTTTTACCACCAAATCAAAAGATAAAAAAAATGCAAATCCTAAGATTCAACCATGGCTCTTGATACCAATTGAAGGTCTACGGAATCTAAGGATTTGGTAATGAATGGATTGATCTATTGATTAGATGGTGGAAATGGGGAAGAAGGAGATGAGGTGTAGAGAGAGAAAGGAGAGAAAAGAAAAGTAGAGAGAGAAAGTGAAATTAGATTAAATGAAAAGTTGAAAATGAGAAGAACCACCCCTCCTAACATGCTAGGAGGGGTATATATAGCCCACCCTACATGTGGGCTATATGGACTATATTTGGATCACGAGCCTAATACAATAATATATCGTTGGAGCGACCGATCCTTCATAAATACGTAAAACGTATTTCCAACAAGGTGTTACAGTGTTCATTCTCCTTGATTCACGTGATCGGTATAAACCCTAAACCTTTTTCTTTTTTTGTTTTTGATTTATAAATCACATGAAATCATGAATGTTTTTAATAACAAATTAAAAACAAGTAAAAACATGTAATCTAATCATGGGGTAAATTAATTAATGGTTAAAGGGGTGTTCGTTTTGTGGCCGACGCATGAACCGAGCCCCAAGGGGGTCTCGGTTTGTTTGGCAACAGCAACAAAGGGATACCCTGACGGTTCACACATGTTAGATTAAAACACGGTTCGGTTCATGGGTTACTTTTACAAGATTAATTATATGTACAAGTTTAATTTTTTTTACAAGACATAAGTTAAATTAATTAAAAATATGAACATGATTAATTTAATTTACATGACTTAGGTTATTAATTCTATTATTAATACATGAATTTTAACCTAAGTAATTATCATTTTAATTAGACTATATAATCAATTAATTATTAAAATCATGACTTATAATTAATTAATTCACATGACTTAGGTTATATTATTAATAGATAATAATACATGTTTTAACCTAAGTATTTTACTTTTAGTTAATTAAACCATGTTATATTTAATTAAATACTTTAACCTATAGTTTATTTAATTCAAATGAAATAATTAATAAACTATACTATTTAATTACATGACTTAGAATATTAATTAGTAAACACTTAAGCTTATATAATTAGCTTAATAATCTAGCTTATATCTAATTATGGAAACTTTCTATTTTTTTAGAAACATATTTAATAAAGGCAACTAATCTATTTATGGAAACTTTCTATTTTTAGAAACTTATCTATTTTAAGCAGTAAATCTATTTTTGGAAACTTTCTATTTTTGGAAACTTTCTGTTTTTGAAAACTTTCTATTTTAGGAAACCTGCTATTTTTATAAAGTTACTTATCATTACAC
Organism: Glebionis coronaria; assembly: GCA_025667525.1. NCBI lineage: Eukaryota > Viridiplantae > Streptophyta > Magnoliopsida > Asterales > Asteraceae > Glebionis > Glebionis coronaria. Next base: position 271,364,755 of record CM046880.1, read on the forward strand.
AACAAGTATAATAATACATGAAATACAAGAAATACAAGAAATACAAGAAATATTTAAACAGAATAGACAGAATACATGATGCACACAGTATAAAACATAAATTAGTAAAACTTGACATGAACATACAAAACAAGTGATACTGAAGTAGGACTCTCTTCCGTTCGTCTTCTTCGTGCACTGGACATAAGGTACGGATTCTCCGTCCTTTTAGTATGGACATTATTCCTTATTAGGATTCCCCATATGCAGCCAACTGTTTTCCCTAGTATATGTTTTATATGTTTTTGAATTGCTTATGTTTAATTAGAATACCTAAAGCCATATACATGCATGACCAGTTTCACCTAGTTATGGAGGTACCATAACCATAACATTGGAGGCACCAGTGTTATGACTTCACCACGGCAGAGTGATAGCTCGTGGGGCCCCTTTCAGCTTTTGGCCATATTATTATTATCAGGTGGGGCGTATGGGTGCATTCTAGTTTACATGTTTTCAGCATATTATTCAGTGTGAATGTGGTGTGTGCCTTGCTTCCTTCACAAGGAGCTGATCCCTCCTACCCAAAAACCAGTATATTAAATTAGAGGCAGCCCCTCTAATTTGCATGACGAGGTCACCCCTCTAAGTATTCATGCACGTTGATATTTCATGACCTATATTGGCTAATGTTAAACATGTTAAACAGTTTTTACCAGATAAACATAACGCTTTTCAAACTATAAAACCAGTTTTATTAAGATATAACCAGGTTATCCAGGACTTAGTCTTTTCCGCTGCTTCATGTTTATGTGCTTATATTATTCATGCTTTACTTGTATATCTGTGCACTGAGCGTTATGCTCAGCCGTTTTCCTTTTCATGTTCCCAAAACGGCAGGTACTCAGGGACGCTCGTAGACTTTAAGCGTACGTGCATATGGATTGGAAGCTTCCTAGCCTTCTTTACTTTATGCATTTTTTATACTTTGATACTCATTTCCATGGACATTGTTTAGTCCATTCATTTATAGTACTTATGTTTGTGTGTGATTAGTTCTACTTTTGGTGTACCGATGTTTGATTTCGGTATTTCCTTTATGATCATGTAATGTTTAGACATTTATCCTTGTATGCTTTGATGACACGCCATAATCACGCGTGACATTCCATTTATCAAAATGGGGTGTTACAATTATGGTATCATAGCCAAGGCTTCGACTTGTAGGCTCTCAAAACACGACCTGTGATTAGTGGGTAGTCACTATGGTCTTCCTAGAACTGACAGTCGGTTTTCATGCATTCATCATTTTCATGCATACATATATATGTCATTGTCATAGGTTTATGACTAAGTAATGGCTGGTACAGGACTGGCCCTATTTAGTCGCATGTGTTTTATCGAAACTTTTAAATTTGGGACCGACCCATTAGCGTCCCCTCGCCATGTCTTTTGTTTTGAGTGAACTGACCATAGGCGTTCACTCTCGCGCACACAAAAGTTTTCATAAAACTGCATCATGCATTCATGTACTAGTTTTTCCTGCATAAAATTTTTCTCATGATTTATTGGTATAAATTTTTTTTCATGTATATAGTTTATGTTTTGACCAGTTTAATCATGTATTTTATGTTATATTGTCAGATGGTTCTCACACGCGAGCAGGAACAACTCAATGCAGCAATCCAAGCTGCAATGCAAGCTATGCTTCCTCAGTTGAGGAACGAAATCAGGGCTGAGGTTTAGGCTGCCAACAACCAGCAGCAGCACCCATTACCTCCTCCTCCTCCTCCAGTAACATTGGCCACATGGCTCGAGAGATTCAATAAGCTCCCTCGAGCTTTCGAGAGAACAGATAGCCCCAGTGAAGCTGAAAGCTGGTTGGCTCACATTAAGAAGATCTTCGATGCAATAGGCTGTGACCCCATCTTCAAGTCGAGGTTGGCATGCTACCGGTTCGAAGGTGATGTGTTAGCATGGTGGATAGCACTGAAGCAGTCTGAGGGAGGCGATGATTGGGTGGCTGGTTTGACTTGGGCTCAGTTCAGGGATAGGGTAATGGAACAGTTCTTTCCCAAGGCTGAGCAAGACAAGCTGAAGAGGGAGTACCATGGGATCCGACAGAGAGCTAGGGAGAATAGCAACGAGTTCATGCAGCGCTTTCTTCGCTTGGCTGGTTTCCATGGTGCAGCAGCAGGTACTCCTGAAGAGCAAGCACACCACTTCAGGTGGGCTCTTCGTACATCGGTCGCAAACAACTTGGTATGTGCTACGTTCAACACGGTGGCACAAGTGGCAGATGTAGCACGTAAGCTGGAGATGTTGTAGGAAAGAGATGAGTTCGGGGAAGCAGAGAGACCCGAGAAGTGGTAACCATTCATATTCAAACGGTGGTCAATCCGTATTCTTTTAGTAAATGTTAATATTTCATCTCTTTAAATTGTATCTTCAAGGCAGAAGACTGGGGACCGGTCTCAGCCGGCTACTCAGCAACAGCCTAATCAGCCCAAGGGAAACGGTTAGACTCATGATCGTTCTGCTACGTATAAGCATGGCGGTAATGATAATTACCGTAACAACGCTGGACACTCCAACAGCAGCAGGTCCTTATACTTACGCTTTTTCTTATGATTACATGTTATAACTCTTAATTCTGACACATTAGCAAATCTTCTACCAGGAATCATGGTAACGGTAGGGACCAGAACCAGAGAGGTTCACAGCCTAACCGTCCAGCTATCACTGGTATTCAATCTTGTGATTATCCGCATTGTCCTTTGTACCTATTATCATGTCTCATGTATATTGTTTTTATCAGGCTCTCAGCCAGTCAGGACGCCTGCTGGAGGATATACTCATCCTCTTTGCTCTACTTGCCACCGTAGGCACCTAGGGCCATGTCACCGCGACAGCGACACATGCTACAAGTCTTGTCTTCCTGGCCATCGCATGAAGGATTGCTGCAAGGGCGAGATGGAGGGTACATCGGGACATGCTGATACCAAGCCGCCTCCTACTAGTGGACGCGTTTACACTACATCTCACGATCAGGCCAACAAGTCTACAGGTACCATAACTGGAATCTTGTATATGTATGGTCAAGCTACATGTGTTCTATTTGATACGGGTGCTACTCACTCGGTCATTTCTACTGCTTATGCCAAGACTGTTAGGATACTCCCCATGCCACTAGAGAATATACTGAGTATTTCCACGCCTTTGAGAGACACTGTATGCATAACCCATGTGTACAAGCACCTTGCCCTAGAGTTTGACGACAAGGTTCGTCCTGTTGACGCACTTCCGCTGGACATGAATAATTTTGACATGATTTTGGGCATGGATTGGTTATCCAAGCATCATGCTACCATAGACTGCCATTCATATCGAGTCATCTTCAGTGATGTTAATGCGCCAGAGTACATTCACAACGGGTTCGTACCCAGCAGGTCTGTACAAATCATATCAACCCTGCAAGCACATACACTACTTTCACATGGGTGCGAGGGTTATCTAGCTACTGTTCATGACATGGATGTTGAATCCCCATCAATTCAGGATCAGTCGATAGTGTCAGAATTTCCATATGTATTTCTAGAAGAACTTCCGGGCATACCACCTGCGCGTGAAGTAGAATTTAACATCGAGCTCATCCCAGGAGCTGAGCCAATTTCCAAGGCTCCTTATCGCATGGCTCCCATAAAGTTGAAGGAGCTGAAGGATCAATTGCAAGAACTTCTGAACGAGGTTTTATTCGACCGAGCGCATCTCCATGGGGCGAATCGGTCTTATTCTTTAAGAAGAAGGACGGCAGTATGCGTCTTTGCATAGACTATCGCGAGCTCAACAAGATTACCATCAAGAATAGGTATCCACTACCACGTATAGACAATCTGTTTGACCAACTCCAAGGGGCCAAACATTTCACCAAGATTGATCTTAGGTCGGGCTATCATCAGCTACGGGATAAGGAGCAGGACATCGCCAAGACTGCTTTCCGTACACGCTATGGCCACTACGAATTTGTAGTCATGCCATTTGGCCTTACCAATGCTCCAGCAGTGTTCATGGATTTGATGAACAAAATCTTCCATGAATTTTTAGACAAGTTCGTCATTGTCTTCATCGATGACATCCTGATTTTCTCTAAGTCCAAGGAGGAACATGAAGACCATCTTCGTACAGTAATACAAATTCTTCGCCAGAAGCAGCTGTATGCTAAATTCTCCAAGTGTGAGTTCTGGTTAGACAAGGTGGCATTCTTAGGTCACATTGTATCAGCAGAAGGAATCACGATGGATCCAGCAAAGGTTGAGGCTATTACTAAGTGGCCAAGGCCGACATCAGCGACTGAATTCCGCAGTTTCCTAGGCTTAGCTGGTTATTACCGTAGGTTCGTGGAGAACTTTTCCCGTTTAGCACTACCAATAACCAAACTGATGCGGAAAAGGGACAAATTCGTCTGGACTGAAGAACGAGAGAAGAGCTTTGAAGACCTGAAGCAGAAGCTAGTATCTGCACTGATTCTTACTCTCCCATCCTGTACGGGTGGATTTCAAATCTACAGTGATGCATCGGGGAAGGGACTTGGTTGTGTTCTCATGCAACATGGGAAAGTGATCGCGTACGCTTCACGGTAGCTTAAGCCTTATGAGGAACATTACCCTACGCATGACTTGGAGCTTGCAGCAGTCGTGTTTGCATTGAAGATATAGAGGCACTACTTGTATGGAGAATCATGTGACATTTTCACGGACCACAAGAGCTTGAAGTATATCTTCACTCAGCGTGAATTGAACATGAGACAGAGGAGATGGTTAGAGCTGTTGAAAGATTATGACATTAATCTATAGTATCATCTCGGTAAGGTGAATGTAGTGGCAGATGCACTTAGCAGAAAGTCCAGAATGATAAACGACATTAAAATTGAGGAGGAAATCATAAGATACTTGGAGCGACTAGACATAAAGATCATGATACGTGGACAACACGGTTACTGGGCTAATCCTAGAGTAGAACCCGAGTTACTCTCTAAGATCAGGGAAGCTCAGAAAGATGATGGAGAAATCTGGGCGATAATTCAGAATTTGGAGAAGCAGGCAGAATTTCGAGTAGATGCAGATGGTATCTTATGGCAGGGCACGAGACTTTGTGTTCCTGATGATCAAGAACTCCGGGAAGCCTTGTTAGCTGAGGCTCATAGTTCCCCATTCTCTATACATCCTAGTTCGACCGAGATATACCATGACATGAAGCAGTACTTTTTGTGGAATGGTATGAAACAAGATGTTGCTACTTACGTCTCCAAATGTCTTACCTGCCAGCAGGTTAAGATCGAGCATCAGCGATCTGGCGGTCTTCTTCAACCGTTAGATATTCCAGAGTGTAAGTGGGACAAAATCACCATGGATTTTGTTACTGGTCTTCCGCCAACCAAGAGGAAGCACGATGTAATTTGGGTTATCGTTGATCGACTTACCAAATCAGCTCATTTCTTACCGATCCGCAAGGAAGATTCGGTCAGTAAACTCGTCGATACCTATAGAAGGGAGATCATGAGACTTCACGGTGCTCCATCCAGCATCGTCTCGGACAGAGATCCTCGTTTCACTTCGCGATTCTGGAGAAGTCTTGAGAAAGCTTGGGGTACACAACCTAAGCTTAGCACGACTTTTCATCCTCAAACAGACGGGCAGTCAGAGCGAACGATTCAGACATTGGAAGACATGTTGAGGTCATGTGCGTTGGAATGGACGGGTGATTGGGACGATTATATCTGTTTGGTGGATTTTGCATACAACAACAGTTGGCACGCAAGTATCAAGTGTGCTCCTTTCGAGATGTTGTATGGCCGAAAGTGTCGCGCCCCAATCTGCTGGGATCAGGTTGGTGAGCGAACACTTAAAGGACCAAAAATAATAGAGCTGACTAATGAGAAGGTCGTAGTAGCTAAGCAGAAACTGCAAGAAGCACGGTCACGTCAGAAGAGTTATGCAGACAAGCATCGTAGGGACTTACATTTTAATGTAGGAGATCACGTTTTCCTTCAGGTTTCGCCGGCACGTGGTGTTAGACATTTTGGAATCAAAGGGAAGCTTAGTCCTCGATTTATCGGACCGTTTGATGTCATTGAACGAGTCGGTGAAGTATCTTACCGTTTATCGTTACCTCTGCAGCTCTCTCATGTTCACAATGTTTTCCATGTGTCCTTACTCAGAGGGTACCAGTATCATCCCCTTCACATGGTTTAGTATCCATTGGAACAGATTCGTGAAGATCTCACTTTCATAGAAGAACCCGAACGAGTTCTTGACAGACAAGAACGAGTCATGAGAAGGAAGACGATTCCATTCGTCAAAATCCTTTGGAGGGATCATACCGAGCGGGAAGCCACTTGGGAAACAAAGGAGTCTATCCGGGCTTCTTACCCTCATTTCATATTTTGAATTCGGGTATGTTCTTCTTTTCCAGTTTACTTTATCTATAATTCGGGAACGAATTATTCTTTTTAGGGGGGAAGATGTTAGCCTCAAAATATTGAGCCAAACAAGAATGCTCGGTCATATGTTTATTATGTATCGTATTTTAGAATGTTGTAATAGGTAGTATATTAGTCGTGTTATTACGGGCTTAACTTTAAGCTAAGGTTCATTAATAAGTAACCAAAGCCCAAAAGGAAAGCCCGGCCCATGATCATATAGCCCATTAAGCTACATGTAAGCAAAGGCTATATAAACCCTTCCTAGCATGTTAGGAAGGGTGTTGGTCATTTCATTTTCTTCTAATCTAATATTCCACAAGTTTCACCAACCTTTTTCTCTCTACTTTCTCTCACTACTTTCTCTCTCTAAAATTCATCTCATATCTTCCTTTCTTTCATAAATTCGTGTGCTATATCATCATATATAAGGGACGACAATTGGTATCAATCGCCATGGGGTAGTTTTGTGATTGGTTTTTGAGTTTTCATTTGATTTAATCCTTATTTCTTCCACGAATTCAAGTTTTTTTTTGTGTTTTTTAGTGTTCTACACGTCGTATTACTTCTTTATTCGTGCCATAGTGATTTAGGTATCTTGGTTTTCGGCTTAAACACAAGTTTTTTGGATCAAAAGTTGAAAATTTCTTGTTTTTCATCTTTCTGAAATTCTAGCAAGTTTCACCATCGGAAAGTACATTTGAGAGGGGTTTGATCGCAATAACAAACTGGTTCTACTTTGTGATCACTTGATTTCGATACCTTATTCCGATCTTGATATTCCGATCGTACATTGCGATCTGGGATTCCGACGGTTTCAAGGGAATTGTGAGTCGTTACTCTGCCAAATTTGTTTCAGCCACATTCCGATCTGAACATTCCGATCTGAACATATTCCGATCTGAATATTGCGATCTAAGGATTCCGATCTGGTATTCCGACAAGTATACATTGCGATATGGGATTCCGACAAGTACACATTCCAATCTGAACATTCCGATCAGGTGCACATTGCGATCTAAAGGACATTCTGATCTAAGCAACATTCCGATGGGCATTCCGATGGCACATTCCGATGACATGTTTAGCTAAATTTTGTTTGGGTATTTTTTAGATTTAGCCACCATCTAGACTAGCTTCGGAACCTAGTTTACACGAAGATTAAAAAAAAGAGTTAAAATTTTTAGGTCAAGTAAAATCAAATTTTTTCCATACTAGTTTTAGGACATTTCTAGATCAATTTCAAAATTTGGTGATTACAAATTTTTTAGGTCTACCGTTTTGTCGGACTGAGGAATTTAGTGTCAGGCTGAGAAAAAAAATAAAAAAAATCGCAATTTTCAGAATTTCAACAACCAAACAATCACAACACAACTACTTAAGATCCACATTCGATTCATCATTTCAGAGAATATTGAGATGGATTCTACTGCCGAATATCGTGTGACGAACAACAACATAATGGTGGCAGGTAACAAAGAAAGACCACCAATGCTTGTGTCGGGTCGATATGATCAATGGCAATCCCGTTTTATTCGTTACCTTGACACAAAACCTAACAGGGATGCTTTAAGGCAATTTATTTTGGAAGGACCCTATAAACTCTCAAGGATTCAAGTTCCTGCAGTACCAGCCACAGACACAAGTGACGCACAACCCGCATATGAACGTGATGAAAAGAGGACCGACCTCACCCTAGAGAACCGTGCGTGGTTTGATGCAGAGAAGGTAGCAATCTACTTAATTCTCAGTGGAATTGGAGATGAAATTTACTCTACGGTTGACGCATGCCCTACTGCTCAACGGCCATTGAAAGATTGCAACAAGGTGAATCACTTAACAAACAAGATGTGAAAACTAAGATGTTTTGGAACTTTGGCAAGTTTACATCAAAGGATGGGGAATCAATTGATTCTTATTACTCCCGATTGTACAAGATGATGAATGATATGACCCGAAACAACTTGCAAGTTTCCACCATTCAAGTCAATGTCCAATTTCTATAGCAACTTCAACCAGAGTGGACACGGTTTGTCACCTTGGTGAAACAACAACAAAAGTTAGACGAAGTTTCATATCACAAGCTCTTTGACATCTTGAAACAATTTCAAAATGAGGCAAATGAACTTCGAGCTGAACGAGTTGCAAAGATTTCCAATCCACTTGCTTTGGTGTCTACCACTCAACATTACCCAGAATATCACTCCCGTACTTCAAAGACCTACCCTACTCAATCATCATCACCACGATCATCCATTGTCTCCAAGTCACATGTTCCAACATGATCCCGAGGCAAAGAAGTTGCAAGAGCACCATCACCCACACCTGAGCAATCATCTGAAGAAGACAGTGATGAAGAAATAGCTCAAAAGGATAGGGAATTCAAGCAACAAATGGCTTTCATTATCAAGCAATATAAGAAAATATACAAACCCACCAACAACAACCTTCGAACATCTTTCAACTCGAGGAACACCCATGCACAGAGTCCTCCAAGGTATGACACACGAAGACGTGTTGCGAGTCCTCCAAAGTATGATCGACAAACTAAGTATGATAATCAGAGGGTGGCTATTGTTGTTGGAAATTGGGAAACTGTTGGTACTCAAGTTGTGCAACAAAGTGGGATTCAGTGTTTTAACTGCAGAGGTTTTGGGCATTTGTCTAAGGAATGCAGGCAGCCAAAGAGGGTTAAAGATTATGGTTATCATAAGGAAAAGATGTTGTTGTGCAAGAAAATTGAAGCTGGAATCAAGTTATCAGCTGAGGAAGGAGAAATGCTTGACGACACAGATGATGAACTCTCCGACCAAGAACTCAAGGCACATTATTCATACATGGCAAAGATTCATGAGGTCCTTAACGTCACTGAAGATGACAATGGTCCTATCTTTGATACCGAGCTAATTCATAAGGTACAAGATGCTGCTGAATATAATGTGTTTGGTAATACACATGAGCATAGTGATCTACCAACAACAATTACTGACACGTGTATGATGGAAACGGTTGATAGCAATACCACAACCGATTCATCAGACATGTGCAATAATGAGTTTGAGGATGATCAACATGCAAATGAGTATGATGACGAGGAGCGTGTCGCGCTTGCTAATTTAATTGCTAGTTTACAAAAAGATGTCAATGAAAATAGAAAGAATCAAAAGCAATTAAAGAAGGAAAACGCAGCGCTCACTCAAAACTTTGAAGAATGCAAAGCAGCTCTTATAAAATCTAGTGAGACTATTGATAGTTATAGGGCTGAGCTTCTTCAAAAGACCAACGAGCTTGAGGGGTACAAAAGTCGTGTCATCAACGTTAAAAAGGACGATTTTGAAAATAAATACAATGGAGCTCTTGCTTTGTTAACTAAAGAAAAACGTCAATTAAATGTTTTATTAAGTGATGAACGTCAAAAAACGTACCTTGCCACAACAAAAGTGAATGAACTTGAACAGAGGCTTTCTATGAACACCATTGATTCTGCTAAAATTCTTGACGAGAAGAAACAAGAGGTTGAAACATTAAAACAAGATTTCAAAAATAGACAAAGCAAAGATACTGAAAAAGTAAAGGATCTCGAAGAACAAGTCGATTTTTTGAAAAAAGTTATTTATAATACACATGACTCTATTCAAACCGTAAGAATGATGGCACCTCGATCGTTTTTCAAGGATCAACCTAGCTTTGCCACCCCCAAGTACCTCGAACAAGCTCAAGCTGCGAACCCTCACTTATATCTTGATGAGTCCGAATGGACTGATAATGACTGCCCAGTAGCTAACATCGATAGTGAAGAGACGTCCCTTTGGGATGAGGAGAGTAGATCACCGGTCAATAAAGATTTTGTGAAACCATATAACTATGCTTATCTAAACAGTCTTTATGGTCTTTTCACTCCACAAAAACAGAAGTCTCGTGAGAAATTATTTTTAGAATGCAAACAAAGAAGAATTCAAAGGAAAAAGGCTTTTGCCGCCAAGAGGAAAACTAATGTTTTTAAATATATTAACTATTTGCCTCTAGATGCTTCTAAAAGCAAAAGTAGAAAAACACTTGGTTTTCTTAAACACCACGTTAATAATGTTCAATCAATTGTTGAAAGCGATTGGGAGAAACGTCAAAAGGATAAATGGAAAACCGAGATTCCTCACGACATAACTGTGCTTGTGAAAGAACTGTTAATACCAAATACGAAGATAATAAAAGAACATGTTCTTGAGTTTGAAAATTTAATTCAGTCTGAAATGTTTGATGATTTGAAATATGTTGAGTCTCTTGAAAAAGAAATTGATGACCTTCAAAATGACAAATTAGAATTTTCAAACGAATATGATCTACTCTTAGAAGAATGTCCCTCCAAAGATATTTTGTGTGTTACTCTTCAATCTTGTGCTGATATCGATGAATATTATGATGTTGCATGAAAATATCTTGATAAAATCAAAGTGTGAGCGTCTTGAACTTGAGCTTTCGAAACATAAAGAAAATGTTGATAAAAAGGCTTTTGACTTACTTCAACACAAAACTAATTTCCTTCAAAAACATTGTCATTCTCTTGAACTTTCTTTGCAAAAAGACGTTGGTAGTTTTCCACATGATAATAAATTGCAAGAAAAACTTTCCCAGACGTTTCGAGAAATGAACGAACAGAATTTGGAAATTAAAGGGTTGAAAGCTCAGTTACAAGATAGGGACAGAGTGATAGCAGAGTTTCAGAAACTCGTTGCTAAGATGGGTGGGAAGATTGTGGAACCTAGTGTTAAGAAACCTGTTGTAAGACAACCCAATGCTCAAAAAGTGACTAGACCCTCTGTCTTGGTAAAACCATCTGTTTTCTCTAATTCTACATTTGTAAAACCTGCGTTCGCCCCCAAGACGGATGGGAAGGATAGGTTACCACAAAACACTCCCAAAACACATATTCGATCACAAAGCATTAAGAACACAAATGTGGTTAAACCAGGGATGTATAGATTGGCCACTAAACCCACACAAAACAAAGAAAGTCAATCACCTCAGACTTCTAGAAACACTAATAGACGTGTGTCTTTTACTACAGGAGTAGTCCCCACTGCTAGTGTTAGCCGGCCCCAGTATAAGAGCACTCGCATGAATGAAAAGGTCTGGCAAAACAAAAGTCAAGGGAAGATGAAGGAAGTAGAAGACCACCCTAGTATTTTCAATGTTTCTAAGAATAAAACGTCTGTAATCGCGTGTAATGACGATTTGAATGATTCGACTTTGAATGCAATGAAAGTTAAGTTTGTTTGTGTGAAATGTGGAAAGTGTGCTAATGCTAATCATGCTATGTGTGTTTCGAATAATGTCAAAGGCGTAGAAACTAGAACTAAGAAGTAATCTGTGATGCCTATTAGTGCTAGAAAACCCAAACGCAAAGTGAACCATTCTGGTGCAACCCTCCCTACGAAAAGTATTGCATCAGACTCCACCAGTAAGAACCCTAGAAGTAGAATTAGGGAATTATATGAGTCTGCTAGCAAGCCTTGGAAATGGTGGTTTGCTAATCAATGTCCTCCAGGATATAAATGGATGCCTAAGGTTAGGACAGAAAATGTGACTACTAGCGTTAGTGTGCCTCTAAGTGATGAAACTAGGGAAACTAATGAATCGGAAATCACAACTAACATGGAATCCAATTTAGCAAATGCTCCATCGTGTTCTAATTCTTCTGCAGGTGATCGAAATAATTCTCTTCATAATGGACTCCGGATGCACGAAGCACATGACGGGGAATCTCAAGCTTCTAATTAACTTCGTGGAGAAGTTCCTGGGTACGGTCCGATTCGGAAATGATCAATTTGCACCGATCCTAGGATATGGAGACTTGGTTCATGGGAATATCACTATCAAAAGGGTTTACTACGTCGAAGGTCTCAATCATAATCTTTTCTCGGTTGGTCAATTCTGTGATGCGGATTTGGAGGTTGCTTTTAGAAAGAAGACATGTTTTGTTCATGATTATGATGGGAATGACTTACTTACCGGAACACGGGGTACTGATCTCTACACTATTTCACTACAAGACTCCACATCTTCAACTCCACTCTGTTTCATGGCTAAAGCTTTAACGACTCAAGCTTGGTTATGGCATCAACGTTTATCTCATCTTAACTTTGACACCATCAACTTGCTTTCCAAGAAAGATATTGTGCGAGGCCTTCCTAACTTGAAATTCATCAAAGATCATCTTTGTTCTTCTTGTGAGCTTGGTAAAGCTAAACGGAGTAGTTTCAAAACAAAGACTACACCAAGCTCTAAAGGACGGTTAGATCTTCTTCATATAGATTTGTGTGGTCCCATGCGTGTTCAAAGTATCAATGGGAAGAAATACGTTATGGTAATTGTCGATGACTACTCAAGGTACACATGGACTCACTTCTTGAGATCCAAGGATGAAACACCCGATGTTCTCATCAGCTTCCTTAAAGTGATACAACGTGGTCTTCAAGCTCAAGTTAAAGTGGTTCGTACTGACAGAGGTACAAAATTTTTGAATTCAAAACTGAGAAATTATTTTGAAGCCGAAGGAATTGAACATGAAACATCTATTACTCGAACACCCGAACAAAACGGCGTTGTTGAAAGACGAAACCGTACTTTAGTTGAGGCTGCTCGAACATTATTATCCGCTTCAAAACTTCCACTATACTTTTGGGCCGAAGCCGTGTCAACCGCATGCTACACACAAAACCGCTCCTTAGTTATCCCAAGACATGAAAAGACACCATATCACATAATTAATGATCGCAAACCTTCACTCAAACACCTTCATGTTTTTGGATGTATGTGTTACATTATTCGAGATGGTGAAAATCTGGACAAGATGAAAGAGAAAGGTGATGCATGCATTTTAGTGGGATATGCAACTCAGTCTAAGGGATACATAGTATACAACAAGAGAACAAAATTGATAGTCGAGACTATTCATATCAGATTCGATGAACTACAAGAAATGGCACTTGAACAAAGCAGTTTAAGTCCCGATCCACATCGACAAACGACTTCCGTTCACAACCGCATGGAACTCGGAACTCAAGACCACAGCAATGAACCGTCAAGTTCAAAGCTGGTTCCTGAACATGTTCCTAGAGCAGACATGACAGTGGACACGACACTTGAAGAGTTGGAAATGTTATATGGACCAATGTATGATGAATATTTCACGGGGGAGAAACAAGTTGCATCGAAGTCTTCTGCTGTCACTCATGATAAAAATAATGATACCGTTCATCGTCAACAAAAGGATACAACTTCATCTACTTCAACACCGGTTGTTGGAGATTTACCTCCTCAGAATATCACTTCAACAATCGATCCTACAACATCCATAACTACTGTCATTGCTCCAGAGAACACAAATCAAGCAGACGGTGCATTATCTGACGATGAAGATTTTCACAACCCATTCGGTACACCGGTACACGAAACTGGAGAGTCTTCTACTCACCATGTTGATCCGTCAAATATGCATACGTTCTATCAACGACATCCTTCAACTCATCATTGGACCCGAGATCATCCTTTGGTTCACGTAATTGGAAACCCTTCATAGCCTGTTCGTACAAGACGACGACTAGCAACCGGTGGCGATGTTTGTATGTTTGCACTCGCTGTGAGTACAGCTGAACCGAAAAACATCAAAGAAGCCATGGATGATCATGCTTGGATTGAATCAATGACGGATGAACTTCAACAATTTGAAAGACTTAAAGTCTGGGAACTTGTTGACAGACAATACGATGTGACTCCTTTAAATCTTCGTTGGATCTGGAAAAACAAGATGGATGAAGAAAACACGATCATCAAGAACAAAGCTAGGCTAGTGGCTAAGGGGTATGGCCAGAAAGAGGGAATTGATTTTGAAGAATCATTTGCACCAGTAGCTCGAATGGAAGCAGTCAGGATTTTTCTTGCTTATGCTGCACATAAGGGATTCACTGTCTATCAAATGGACGTAAAGACGGCATTTCTTAACGGTCCTTTGAAGGAAGAAGTCTATGTCACGCAGCCGGAAGGATTCGTCAATCCTCATTATCCCGACAAGGTGTATCGTCTCCACAAGGCACTATATGGACTCAAGCAAGCTCCAAGGGCGTGGTACGACGAGCTCTCGAAATTTCTGGTATCCAAAGGTTTCTCAAAAGGTTCCATTGATCTAACTTTGTTCACTTATAAATATGGGGATGTCATTTTGCTTGTGCAAATTTATGTTGATGACATTATTTTCGGGTCTACAAACCCAAACCTTTCAAAATGGTTTGAAAAAGTAATGCACAGCAAATTTGAAATGTCAATGATGGGCGAACTAAAATTCTTTCTAGGAATTCAAGTTCACCAATCCCCAAGTGGTATCTTTATAAACCAAGCTAAGTGTTGTCAAGAGATAATCCAAAAGCATGGTATGACTTCATGTGACCCAGTTGGGACACCATTATCAACCACATCGCTAGTTGATGACTTGGAGGGAAATGCCATCGATCAAACGAGATATCGTTCCATGATTGGTTCCCTCATGTACTTGACAGCAAGCAAACCTGATATTCATCATGCTACATGTTATTGTGCACGATATCAAGCACGACCCACTGAAAAGCACCTCAAGGAGGTTAAACGGATCTTTCGGTACCTCAAGAATACCATTCATTTGGGACTCTGGTATCCGCGGGAAACTGGTTTCTTTCTAACGGCCTATTCAGATTCTGATCATACAGGGTGTCTTGATACATGAAAAAGTACTTCTGGTGGTGCACAATTTCTAGGTCAAGATAAGCTTGTGGGATGGTCTTCCAAAAAGCAGGATTGCACGTCACTTTCATCAGCTGAAGCGGAGTATGTGTCTCTATCTGCGTGTTGTGCTCAAGTTCTTTGGATGAGAACCCAACTCACGGATTATGGTTTCCACTTTGATAAAGTACCTATGTACTGTGACTCTAAGTCGGCCATAGCCATCTCCTGCAATCCGGTACAGCATTCCCGCACGAAGCACATCGATGTCAGATACCACTTCATAAAGGAACAAGTTGAAAGAGGTATCGTTGAATTATACTTTGTTGGAACGGATTACCAATTAGCCGACTTGTTTACGAAAGCTCTGTCGAAAGATAGGTTTGAGTACCTCGTTAGGCAAATTGGTATGAGATGTTTGACTCCAGCAGACCTGGAGATTCTGGCAAAGGTGCCTGCTTGATTTATCTTTCAAACATCAACTTGTAAATATCTTTGAAAAAGCAAATTACAAAAATATAAAACACCTAAAAGCAAAACACAAAATTAAAAATCTTTCAAAATCCAAAAATATTCTTCTCGACATGTCTTTCAGTATCGATAATATGGACGTGCCTAGAAATGTCGCTCAATAACGACACGGGTGTGTACATAAAGCTCGAATGAAAGTTGTAAATATTTTTCAAAACATGTCATTTCTTCTTTTAAATAAAGGAAATTGTCTATTTTGGACAAATATTTCCAAACAACGGGTAGAGCAATCTATCACGGGTTGAGCTTGTCACAAAACATTCAATGTTTTGAGCTCAACACAATGGCTTGTAATCACTTTCAGATTGCAACCCGGATCGATAATCACGGGGGAGTGTACGATTTAGTACCCTTACCCTCAGCAAAAGAAGAGAAATCTTCTTACACTTGAGTGGATTCGTCAAGACATTCAAAGTCTATGAACTCAAGTTTATGCTTTAGAAAAACCTTTCGACAAAACGGATTGATTTTTCAAAAAGCGTTGAACACAATTTTTTCAAGAATTTTTCAATGATATTCAAAATCTTTCAAAAATTGTGTTATCAACAACTCCCATCCTCAAAAAGCGAAATGTGGATCATATCCTCACAATAACAATTCAGTTGGATCAATTTTTGAGGGGGAGCATTTTAACTTCATGCAAAAGACTAACACATCTTTCTCCCAGAGATTTAAAGACTATTTTTCAAAATATATTTTAATCAAATTTGGTATCTCTAATATCAAAAGATTTTATATATCAGAGATAGGGGAGAAAATGTGATTAAAATGTGATCTAATATAAGACTCAAGCACTTTCACTCCTACCTACATGTGCGAAACACTTTCGATTATCGATGCACATGTGAAGGGGGAGCATTTCTGAAACGACAAAACTAGCAAGGTGTTAAATGTTTTTCAAACACTTTGTTAGAATTTAAAGTGGTTTTCATGGTTACGATCAAATACCCACAACATCTTTAATTCACGACATTTTTGGTGTCAAAAGGGTGGTTAGGTTTAAGTCCTATGATCCAACCAGAACCGGAGGGATCTTCCCAGGGACAATCCAATAGATTATTAGAAGTCCTTAGGAAAGATGGAGTAGAATGTAAACGTAGCAGAATGCCGACTAAGTACTGATGCTAGCACTGGAACAATCACAACAAGGTGCTAGTAATGATGTCTTGGTAAGAATTGAAGGGGTTGAAGAATGAAAAAGAAATGTAAGGATAAAGGGTGTAAAGAAAGAAGCCCTCCATACAACTTAGGCAGAAATCGGGTCAACTCATCATGAAGACAAACTCATCATGGACCCAGTGATGTGAAGCACAACCCTTTCCTAGCTACTCAGACTTCTCTTAAAAGAAGTTTGTTTTATTGTCACGGAGATCAACACGATTTCTATTGACTTTCTCACTCCGAGATAGTTGATATTGAATAGGTGGCATCTGCTCCAGCCTCCGATCACTAAAAGTGCACAAATCGAGTCTAGAGCCAAGAGATCAATCAAATCTCGTTAGGACCCTCGGATGAAGATTAAGAGAGTCCTACGCTATATCCATGTGATATTGCTAGAACACTCAGAGTGATACTACTTAGTATTAACAATGATGAGTGGAAATCCTTCTAGTGTTAACATCAAACAGCACTGCGGTAGGTCATATGCAAGATTCTTTATGAATTGAACATGTGCAAAACGGAAAAGCAACAGTGGTTTGATTCTGAATTGATTCAAACTCGTTTCAGGTTTCTACGCAATATCTTTATGGTCTTGCTAGAACATTCAGAGTGATATTCATTAATATTCACAGTGACGACTGGAAATCCTTCTAGCGTCAACCTCAAACAGCGCTACGGTAGGTGACTTGTGAGATTCTTATGAATCAAACTTGTGTCAACTGGAAAGAAACAATGGTAAGATTTGTTAAGAATCAAACTTGTTCCAGGAATTTGAATTGACGACTTTAATCGAACGGATATCTATCCAATTGATTCACTCTTTATGTTCGCAGTCTTGCTTTGAGACGGTCGAGTAAAGAGAACGGATAGTACAGCCGCGAAACCCTGTCAAGGAGATTCTTAATTGAATCTACCTGATCACAGGTATGGTATTTAATATCGTATAACGGTCTTCACCGACCGGAAGTAAAACGCTACCGATTTAGGATGAATGTCAAAGACATTCAGTCAGTGTCTATGTTTTGTCTCGAGAAGGTGGCGTCATGGTGTACACAGCAAAGTCAATGATTTAGAAACCACATACTCATGCCTAAAGACATATTCAACAATTAATAGTGTGAGCATGTGGATGAAGACACAAGATCGCAAGATGGCAAAGACAAGTCAAGGATGATTTGAAGATCTCAAGCTTAAAGACAAAGTCGAAAGACAACGACAAAGGCTCAAAGATCACAACATGAAGGAACAAGACTACGATTACACGTTCAAGACTCATTTATGGCGAGATTAGTAATCTCTACAAATTTCCTAAATGACAAAGGTTTATGACCTCTCATTGGGGGAGATTGTTAGCCTCAAAATATTGAGCCAAACAAGAATGCTCGGTCATATGTTTATTATGTATCGTATTTTAGAACGTTGTAATAGGTAGTATATTAGTCGTGTTATTACGGGCTTAACTTTAAGCTAAGGTTCATTAATAAGTAACCAAAGCCCAAAAGGAAAGCCCGGCCCATGATTATATAGCCCATTAAGCTACATGTAAGCAAAGGCTATATAAACCCTTCCTAGCATGTTAGGAAGGGTGTTAGTCATTTCATTTTCTTCTAATCTAATATTCCACAAGTTTCACCAACCTTTTTCTCTCTACTTTCTCTCACTACTTTCTCTCTCTAAAATTCATCTCATATCTTCCTTTCTTTCATAAATTCGTGTGCTATATCATCATATATAAGGGACAACAGAAGAGTTTTAAAACCCGCATGCTTTTACATGAATAATACCCTTACGATCGTACGTACATGATTAGAACTTTCCTTTTATAGCACGTTTACGTTTCACGAACAAGAATTACAAGTATTACGTACGTGTTATAAAATAATAAGTATTTATTATATATTAACAGACGATAATTATTTCAATAATAATTATAATCACGAACATACGAACATGAAATCATGAACGTAAATTAATCACGAGCTTAGTATTACGTATGCATATATATATTTATTACGATCACGAATAAATATATTATATCACGAACGATAACTAATTAAATTACGTAAAACACCAACACGAGAACACACTTATTATTTAGACACGGAAAATGTTCGGGTTACCCCCATGTGGGCCCCTACCCACGGCTACAACAGAGAAAAGGGCCAAGCCCATGCAAATTTACTAAACATGAAATTAAAGGAAAACTTGTTTCATAATAACAAAATTAGGAAAAACAAGAGAACCCTAATTCCTTTTCTTCTCCTTCCTTGGCCACCGGGTTTACACACACACCAAGGGGTGTTTGATTAATTTTTGGTGTTCGATTATTGCAAGAATTGTTAGTGTGTTCATCCTCCTTGATTCACGTGATCGGTATAAACCCTAAACCTTTTTCTTTTTATGTTTTTGATTTATAAATCACATGAAATCATGAATGTTTTTAATAACAAATTAAAAACAAGTAAAAACATGTAATAAAATCATGGGGTAAATTAATTAATGGTCAAAGGGGTGTTTGTTTTGTGGCCGACGCATGAAACGAACCCTAAGGGGGTCTCGGTTTGTTTTGATTCGCACCATTGAGACCTCATGGTCTCGGTGTGTTGGTCTTGTGTCTCGGCAACAACAAGAAAGGGAGACCCTGACCTCGGTCGGGGCATGGTGGTGCTCGGTTAGGCCATGGTAGCAAGGGGAACACTGGCTAACCAGTGGGAACGCTTGGCTAACCGGCGGCTAGGTTGACCAAGGGTGCATTTGGGTCCGGTTCACGGGTTAGAACACAGGTCCGGTTCACACATGTTAGATTAAAACACGGTTCGGTTCATGGGTTACTTTTACAAGATTAATTATATGTAGAAGTTTATTTTTTTACAAGACTTAACTTAAATTAATTAAAAACATGAACATGATTAATTTAATTTACATGACTTAGGTTATTAATTTTAATATTAATACATGAATTTTAACCTAAGTAATTATCATTTTAATTAGACTATATAATTAATTAAATATTAAAATCATTACTTATAATTAATTAATTTACATGACTTAGGTTATTTTATTAATAGATAATAATACATGTTTTAACCTAAGTATTTTACTTTTATTTAATTAAACCATGTTATATTTAATTAAATACTTTAACCTATAGTTTATTTAATTCACATGAAATATAATAAACTATACTATTTAATTACATGACTTAGAATATTAATCAGTAAACACTTAAGCTTATATAATTAGCTTAATAATCCAGCTTATATCTAATTATGGAAACTTTCTATTTTTTAGAAACTTATTTAATTAAGGCAGCTAATCTATTTATGGAGACTTTCTATTATTAGAAACTTATCTATTTTAAGTAGTAAATCTATTTTTGGAAACTTTCTATTTTTGAAAACTTTCTATTTTTGGAAACATTCTATTTTAGGAAACCTTCTATTTTTAGAAAGTTACTTATTATTACACAACAAGTATAATAATACATGAAATACAAGAAATACTTAAAAGGAATAGACAGAATACATGATAAACACAGTATAATGCATAAATCAGTAAAACTTGACATGAACATATAAAACAAGCTAAGACATGATATAAAACCGCTTACGTACTCAGTAATCAGATACTTATACACATATGTATTTATGTAGCTCTAGTGATACCGAAGTAGGACTCTCTTCTGTTCGTCTTCTTCAATCACTGGACATAAGGTACGGATTCTCCGTCCTTTTAGTATGGACATTCTTCCTTATTAGGATTCCCCGTATGCAGCCAACTGTTTTCCCCATTATATGTTTTATATGTTTTTGAATTGCTTATGTTTAATTAGAATACCTAAAGCCATATACATGCATGACTAGTTTCACCTAGTTATGGAGGTACCATAACCATAACACTGGAGGCACCAGTGTTATGACTTCACCATGGCGGAGTGATAGCTCGTGGCGTCCCTTTCAGCTTTTGGCCATATTATTATTATCAGGTGGGGCGTATGGGTGCATCCTAGTTTACATGTTTTCATCAGATTATTCTGTGTAAATGTGGTGTGTGCCTTGCATCCTTCACAAGGAGTTGATCCCTCCTACCCAAAAACTAGTATATTGAATTAGAGGCAGTCCCTCTAATTTGCATGACGAGGTCACCCCTCCAAGTATTCATGCACGTTGATATTTCATGACCTATATTGGCTAATGGTAAACATGTTAAACAGTTTTTACAAGATAAACATAAGGCTTTTCAAACTATAAAACCAGTTTTACTAAGATATAACCAGGTTATCCAGGACTTAGTCTTTTCCGCTGCTTCATGTTTATGTGCTTATATTATTCATGCTTTACTTGTATACCCGTGCACTGAGCGTTATGCTCAGCCGTTTTCCTTTTCATGTTCCCAAAACGGCAGGTACTCAGGAACGCTCGTAGACTTTAAGCGTACATGCATATGGATTGGAAGCTTCCTAGCCTTCTTTACTTTATGTATTTCTTTATACTTTGATACTCATTTCCATGGACATTGTTTAGTCCTTTCATTTACAGTACTTATGTTTGTGTGTGATGAGTTCTACTTTTGGGGTACCGATGTTTGATTCCGGTATTTCCTTTATGGTCATGTAATGTTTAGACATTTATCCTTGTATGCTTTGATGACACACCATAATCACACGTGACATTTCATTTATCAAAATAGGGTGTTACAGTTGTTGGTCAGAGCGTTTGCATTTCCCCTTCTTTGATTTTGACGGAGATTGAAACTTTGCGTAATGTCACCTCGACCTCCACGTCGCCTTCACCCTTTCTCTTCTCACCAACGTGCGCTTCATCCTCCTTATCCTGAATGATTTGTCCAATGAGCTGGTAAGCCATTCGCACCGCATCATCAATGATCGATGGCTTTGTCGATGTCACATCCCCTCGGATATTTTTGGTCAATCCCTTAATGTATTGTTCAATTCTTATGTCCAGTCCTTTCATTTTCAATGTCCAGTCCTTTCATTTTCAAATGAGTCCATTCTTGTTCCAACCTTGTAATCACACTACAAGGACAAAACTCCTGATTCATCCACTTTTTAATTTCAACCCATTGGGTAGCATTAGCAACATCAATGCCCATGAAAGCAATCCTCCCATTCCACCAAGTCAATGCACGGCCTCTAAGAGTAGCCATAACACAAGTCACCTTATCTTCCTCCTTACACTTACTAATGCGAAACACAGACTCTATCTTTTCAATCCATTGACTTAATCCTACAGCACCTTCAGTTCCATTAAAAGGGAGTGGGTCACATTTCATGAATGTCACATAAGTAGAACCACCGACTTCGGGTGCATTAAGTCCAGGTCCTCCAACATTTCCTCCACCATTAATATTCACACCATTACCGGCTCCATTTCCAGCTCCATTACCGCCAGCTATACTACCTCCAGCTCTACTACCGCCAGCTCCACTACCGCCAGCTCCACTTTTAGCATTTGCCATAAACTCAGCCATAGATGCGGCAACTTGCTCCGTAATGATTCTACGCACTTCTTCCTCAGTCCCGGTTTTCTTGGGCGGCATGATTCTATTTTCGCACAATTCAAAGTATGATAAGCATTCACTCAATGATAGATTTAAATAAAAGGTTCGAATTGATAATCAAGGAGGCAAAATATAAATAAGGCACGACATGGAGTTTAAGACAAAAGATACATATTTTATTAGATCACAAACAACTACATCGTCTTAGTTAACTTTCCACATCATAATCCTAGCACTATACAAGCTCAAAATTTGTGCTAGATATACTAACCGACATACTGGTTTAGTTAAGGTTTTACAAAAGATACAAAGATACTACTAAGGATAAACTAGTCTACTGAGAACTGCTAGAGGGTCCATCATCCTTCTTCTTTGGTATCTTCCTCAGACGATCACAAGACTCATCATCATCAGTTGGGCGCCTAGGAATCACTCCTCTCTCAACCATCTCATCATAAAGCCTACGGTTCCAACCAACAGACACTTGTAACTCTCTCTCTCCGCCTTCTCGCGCATTGAGTGAGCCACATTCAACTGAATCTCCATCGATTTCACCTTTTTCTTCAGCTCCGCATATTCACCACTTTCCAATACAGAAAATCTCCTAAACACTTTATTCAAACTACGCTCCACATCACTCAAACCCAAATCAAGCCACTCTTGCTCTTTCTCGAAAATCTTTGTTTTTGACTCCAATAAAGCAACATGAGTCTGAACAACACCTAAACCAAGGTGCAAGTCCATCAATACTACCTTGGACTCGGGAAGCATCTAAATAACGTCTTAAGGCCCAAGGTGCAAGTCCATCAATATGAGTCGCCTCTCGAACCCTCGAAGACTCTCCTATCACATGCACACTCCTCTGAAAGTCATCCCAATCAATCGGCCTTCGGGTAGTAGTCCCATTAGTACCATCAGGTGCATCGTTATCCTCATCATCCTCTGACTCAGACTCAGACGATTCATCACTAGGTAACTCAGAATCATAATCAGACCACTCACCTGGAGGGTGTAAAAGCTCACCATCCTCTACATCATAAGGAAAAATAAGCTACGCCTCATCATCATCAATCTCATCACCTATATCTACCTCCTCCTCGACACCAACATTACCATCCTCTACTATATCAACCTGTGGGGCAATCTGATCTCCTAGTCCTATTTGGGGCTCAGGATCCTCGAATGGTTCCTCATCTTCTTCCTTCATATCTTCTTCTACATTATAATCCACTAAGTCTAGGTATGGGTTATCATCTAGGTTAGGTTCAGGAATAGCGGGGTTCTCTACGGGAATGTTAGGGTCTGCCATGACAAATATGCATTATATAATATATCTCGTATTAGTATAAAAATAATTATTAAACAGTTATATTCTGAAATCACGATATATATAATTTAGATTATAATTCCAAAATATATCTTCTCAATAAGGCTTGTTGGTAACATCGGAGATCTTCGGCACCGTTATAGTCAAAAGATTTTTAAACATTTTACTCAAAATATTTATTTAAAAATATTTATAGTTAAAAGATTTTTGAAATGTTTTATTCAAAACCTTTGTTTTGAAAATCTTTCGTTCTCTATAACGAGAGCTCTAATACCAAACTATAACACTCTCAATTTTCGTATCGGTATAGTGGAAGGGTCAATAGAGTGTTACGGAATATCACAAGAACTCAAATCATAGAAAACGCATAAAAAGGGTTGTGCAAAGCCAAACATACATTCATCTGAATACAAGTTTAAAGTTTACACAAGGTCCCCCAGTTTTACAGTCATAAAGTTACAAAACATCTTTCGAATGAATATTATTATTAAGTGGGCCATCAGAGCCGATCTCCGTCCAAGTTACCTTCAAGCACCTAAGATAAAACATGCGAAAAATAAATCAGCGAATGCCGAGTGAATTTATAGAGTTTAGTGAAAATCGTATATAAGAGCAGTTATGAAAAGCAGAACACAAGCATAATATCAATAATAAGACCACATATTGCTAGTCAGGCAATATATTCTAATTCAAATCATATATCATACACTATTCCTGAGACCGCAACCTCAGTATTACCATTATTGGTATTATTATCGGACTATTATAAGCCGCATGACATTGTTGCCTTTCTATAATATACAACCGTCTGCGAGCCCGATAAATATTTACCAATTTAAGTCAGCGTGTCGTCACTAAAATCACACTGTATAAATCCTGTCATACATAAATTCGCTTGCCAATCAATGTGGCACGACGGGGATCAATCGTCAAGACGCGAACTGGGGTGATCTTCCTCAAATAGCATTATTATGTGCATACGCGTCTACCAACTCCCGGTAGTTCATAATTCATGCTAATGGGACTTATAGTGACATTACCTAACTAATAATAATCCATTTCAATCATTCATTGGGTCAAACAATCAATCGGGTCCATATCAATAAGCATACAATCGGGACCACTTGTGTTCTATTTTTATTAAAACTAGCATGTTATCTCCCTCGCAGGTTTATAGACCATTTCATAAAACATTTAAAAGAGTGCGAGGTTATGAACTTACGTTGGTTTGGAAAGGCGGGTTATCGGCAATTAAGGCGTACGGTGTGCGTCACGATCACGGGATACCTAACAAATAATACTCGATCTTAGACTATGTCGAATAATATCTAAAAGAAGTTGTTATGTATATGTAATTAATTCATAAATATGATGATCAAGTGGGATTTTATCACTTTACACAACATTATTAGTTGTTAAGCATCTAGTTAACTTAGTCCAATTACACTAATTTTAACCCATTTATATGTTAAGGCCCAATAGGCCCATTAAGAGTGTAATATATTCTATTAGTCCATTTATCCATTTACGACCAGGCCTCTACTCATATGTTGAGCCCAAGTGAGTTGAGCCCATGAGCAAGTCCAATAGTGCTAACCAAACTAGTTGTGCCTAGTGGTCTAACAAGGCTAATTTGGTCCATTACGGGTCCATATGTTACAAAGCTCGGGTTTGTCGGTTTTTGCTCGTTAAATGTATTTATATATCAGTAGATGTTCTATAAAAATGTTATTATATGGGTCCGACCATCTAAGTTTTATTTGGCGAAAACACCATCCTTTCGATTTTAGCCGAAAACACGTAAAAGTCATATATATAGTTTGTAGTTAGAAAACTAGTTGAGTTTTATTTTTATAAAATATGATATTTATTTATTATAGTATATAAACATATTTTTATAATAGTTATAATAAAATATTTACCTTTTTCATATTTACTTATATAAAATTTTACCTCATGTTGTCTTTTAATATTAAACATCTTATTGTTAAATCTGATGTAAAAAGTCACGTTCATCATTTTTATTATATCTTGAGTTCTATTATGACTTAGAACTCCAAATTTTTGCTGTAGAAACTACATAATATTCTATACAATCTACTCTTCTATGGCTCCTTCTCAAACAGCTTTTAAATATAAGTTTTAATTCATACAAAACAGATCAGTCAGATTAGTACCTCAAAAGTATTTTGGCCATATCTTGCTCATTTTTAACATTCTATTGTGTGGCCAATTAACCACTTGTGTAAAAATTATTTATCTATCATTATATCAAATAATCTAATCCATTTAATCAATTAAAAATGTTGAATCTTACTGTTTTTCACAGCCTACTTATCTAGTTAAGATTTTATCATCTTTTACTTGTTTAGCCTTATTAACTTATTCTAATGACACAAAATACCCATACAACACTTTGATCATCATTCATAACTATCATAAATATATATTTGTAAGTAAATAGACAAGTACATTTACAAAAATAATTGGATGATAGAAAGAAAACAATCTTTATACCAACCAAATGATGGAAAATGATATGATTTGGATGAACAAGGCTTGATCTTTGTACCCAAATCTTTAACTTTTCAAAACAACATTTTATGATCCCCAAATATATGAACTTCTATTGAGAAATCAGCCCAAGAACTCCATAGAAACTTCCTTTCACAAGTTGAAATCACCTCAAATCATCCTTCTTTTATGTGGTTTTCATCATAAGTTGAATATATTTTAACGTTTAGGTTGAAAATTTATGAAAATGGTGTTATGGTGATGATGGTGGACGGTTACAAGAGGGAGAGAGGGAGAGATTGATAAATTTTCTAGTTACACTTGCAAGTTATGAGTTTTGTGTGTGAGAAGATGAGGCTTTTGTACCTAAACCATCCATGAGACAAGTGTCTCAAGCATTAGCTAGAAAATTGACACAAAAGGGGGGTTTCCTCTTGATGAATTTGCCCCTTTTAGGGGTGTGAAAAGTGTTATACTTGTCTCATCCTTAATATTTTACGTGTACTACTCGATTCTAGTTTCCTCGATTTATGTGCCCTTGGGTCGATTTACGAAAAACGTTTTTGCAAAATATGAAACTACGGCACAAAACGATTCTAATAAAAATTGTCTCGTAAAAAACGGAGCACAAAAGCGTAAATACGTAAACCTAGGGTTTCCTGTTTAAACATAAAATACGTTAAAATATGCACTTAAGCCCTAATTTCTTCGCGTAATTATGTGAGTTCATGAACCAACACAAAAATAAAATATAAATATAATATATGAAGAATAAATTTACTACCTGAAAATGTAAGATTGTCACATTATCCTTCAATTAGCTACTAATATAAACTTAATTTGTGTCCTAGAAATTGTGTTTTAAGTGTAAACACTTGGTTTGATAGCTTAGTTTAAGTAAATATGTCTAAAGAGTAAAACTATCTATTTTGACCTATTTTACATGTCATGCTTTGAAATATTGTACCTTGTGAATAAGGGTACTTGTACATTGTCTTATCATAATCTTATAATCTTAATGAAGTGCTATGGGTGTTTGTAGACTTGTCCTAAAAGACTAGGTGATGATTACATGTAGATTTCTTAATATAAGGGTTTCTATGTCACTAACCTAATGAGTTTCTATTTTGGGTAATTAGGGTTTATATCTTTATGTACACTTATTAGAGGGTTTATATGATATGTTTATGACTTCTATGGTTTTACATCCTTATTTTAAGGGTTTATATAGGGTAATCATAATCTAGGGTTAATTATGGGAGCTTAAGATCCTATGCTTAAATAACTTGTACTTTATGCTTCATTTACTTGTAACTTAGCTTGATGCAAATGTATTAGCTTAATATGATTCTTAGTTTAGTTTTATAATTAGTTGCAAAAGATTAGACTTTAAGTCATTATATAATGGATTTTATATGTTAATCTTGGTTTCAAGTCATGTTCTTGTAACTAGCTTGAGATTAGTGAATATTAGTACTTTGTGATTGCTTAACTTTTCTTTATATAGTATATTAGAATTAGTATATTGTATTTATTATAGATACATAGTTGTTGTATAATCATATTTCTTGAAATATTGTTTATAAAGGTTTCTAGGTGATGATCTAGACTATTGTGTAAATTTATTTGTACTTTAGCTTTGTATGGTTTACACTTACTTATTCTTAGATAACTTTATACCTTCATATTTTAAGTATATTACTCTATTGTAATCCTTGATTACTTGTTATATGTGTTGCGTATTCATATTCTCATTATCCTTGAGTTTACAATTCCTTAATAGGGATCTTATGGTTTAGGGCATCATAGTTATACTTGAGATGTTCTTATTCATATAATTCTTGTTAAATCACTTTTAGAACTTATACTTGATGTATATATTGTGTCTTACAACATATAGGAATATGTTGATATGATAGTTCAAGGTGTGAGAAGCAGTTCATTCTACCAAGTAATACACAAAAAGCAAAAAAATTTAATGGATTTTCTACTTCCATTCAATTATAGTATATATCACACTTGTGAATTTTATGGGTTGTCATAGCTTCAACGACTCAAGCATGGTTATGGAATCAACGTCTATCTTATCTCAACTTTGATACCATCAACCTGCTTTCCAAGAAAGATATTGTGAGAGGCCTTCAAAGCTTGAAATTCATCAAAGATCATCGGTGTTCTTATGAGCATTGTAAAGCTAAACGTAGTAGTTTTAGAACAAAGAATACACCAAGCTCTAAAGGACGGTTAGATCTTCTTCATATGGATTTGTGTGGTCCCATGCGTGTTCAAAGTATCAATGGGAAGAAATACATTTTGGTGATTATCGATGACTACTCAAGGTACACGTGGACTCATTTCTTGAGGTCCAAGGATGAAACACCTGAAGTTCTCATTAAATTCTTAAAGCAAATACAACATGGTCTTCAAGCTCAAGTAAGAGTAGTTCGTACCGACAGAGGAACAAAATTTGAATTCAACTCTACAAAAATATTTTGAAGAAGAAGGGATTGAACATGAAACATATATTGGTCGAACACCCGAACAAAACAGCGTTGTTGAAAGACGAAACCGTACTTTGGTTGAGGCTGCTCGAACATTGTTATCCGCTTCGAAACTACCACTATTCTTTTCGGCCGAAGACGTTTCAACTGCATGCTACCCACAAAACCGTTCCTTAATTATTCCAAGACACTAAAAGACACTATCACATAATTCATGATCGAAAACCTTCCCTCAAACACCTTCACATTTTTTTGATGTACGTGTTACATAATAGGAGATGCTGTAAATCCGGATAAGATAAAAGAGAAAGGTGATGCGTGTATTCTAGTAGGATATGCATCTTAGTCTAAGGGATATATAGTTTACAACAAGAGAACTAAATTGATCGTCAAATTATTCATATACGATTTGATGAATTGTAAGAAATGGCACTTGAACAAAGCAGTTTAAGTCCAGGTCCACAACAACTAAACACTTCTATGCACAACCGCACGGAACTCGAAACTCAAGACCAAAGCAATCAACCGTCAAGTTCAAAGATGGTTCAAGAAAATGTTCCAAGAGCATATATGACAGTGGACACGACAATTTAAGAGTTGGAAATGTTATATGGACCGATGTTTGATGAATTTTTCACAAGAGAAAATCATTTTGTATCGAAGTCTTTCACTATCACTCATGATAAGAATGATGATACCTATCACCATCAAAAAAAGGATACAACTTCGTCTACATCAACACGGGTTGTTGCATATTTATCTCCTCAAAACATCACATCAACAACCGATCCTACAACATCCACAACTACTGTCATTGCTCCGGAGAAAACAAATCAAGCAGACAATGCATTATCTGATGATGATGATTTTCACACCCATTCGGTACATCGGTACATGAAATTACAGAGTCTTCTACTTGCCATGTTTATCCGTAAAATATGCATACTTTCTACCAACGACATCCTTCAACACATCATTGGACCCGAAATCATCCTTTTGTTCAAGTATTTAGAAACCTTGCATCCTGTTCGTACGAGACGACAACTAGAAACCGAGGCGATGTTTGTATGTTCGCACTCGTCGTGAGTAGATATGAATCGGAAAACATCAAAGAAGCCATGGTTGATCATGCTTGGTTTAAATCGATGACAGACGAACTTCAAAAATTTGAAAGACTTAAGGTCTGGGAATTTGTTGACAGACCATACGATGTAACACCGTTAAACTCTCGATGGATTTGGAAAAACAATATGGATGAAGAAAACACGATCATCAAGAACAAATCTAGGCTAGTGGCTAAAGGGTATGGCCCGAAAGAGGGAGTTAATTTTGAAGAATTATTTTCACTAGTGGCTTATATGGAACCAGTCAGGATTTTCCTTAGTTATGATGCACATAAGGGATTCCTCGTTAATCAAATGGATGTGAAGACGACATTTCTTAACGGTTCTTTGAAAGAAGAAGTGTATGTCATGTGACAATCCTCAAATTTCACATCTATGCTATAAGCTATATTGGTCTCAATATGAAAATTTGGCAAGAAATTTTTGCTTTTATGCCTTACTTGGTAAGATGAACTGCTTCTCACAACCTGAACTGCCATTACAACATATTCCTATATGTTGTCAATACAATATATATATATATCAATTCTAAGATCTAAAAGTGATCTAATAAGTTCAATATTGATAAGAACATCTCAAATGTAACTATGATGCCCTAACTTCCCTTAGAAACCCTAGAATCCCTATAAATAAGTTGTAAACTCAAGAATGGTAAACTATGACTAGAGAATACATATGAGTAAGTCATTATGGGTTATAAACAAGTTGTAAACTATACTTTGAAGACATAATAATACCTAAGAATGGCAAGAAAAAACCATACAAAGCTAAGTACAAGTAATTGTACATAATAGTCTAGATCACCACCGAGAAACCCTTGGTAAACAATATTTCAAGCAATATAACTACCTAGTATCTATATATAAGTATAAAAAACAATATGATAATCATAATATATCATATAAAGTAAAGTTAATTGATCGAAAAATGCTAATATTCACTAATCCCAGGCTAATTACAAGTTAAGACCTAGTAACCAAGATTAGCAAATAAAATCCATTATACAACGAATTAGAGTCTAATATTTTGCCATAAATTATAAAACTCAATTATGTATCATATTAAGATTATACATTTATTTCAAATTAAGTTACAAGTTCATAAAGCATAATGTACAAGTTATCAAATCATAGGATCTTAAGCTCCCATAATTATTCCTAGAATATGATCAACCTATACAAACCCTTAAACTAAAAATGTAGAATCCCTACAAGTAATAAACATACTATATAAGCCCTATAATAAATTTTTATAAAGGTACAAACACTAATTACCCAAGATAGAAAGTCATTAGGATTAATGACCTAAAAACCCTAATATTAAGAAATCTACATAGAATCACTACCTAGTTCTTTTTGGAGAAGTCTATAAACATTTATAAGACTTAATTAAGGTTATAAGATTATACTAAGACAATGTACAAGTACCCTAATGCACAAGGTACAAGATTTCAATGCATGGCTTGTAAATTAGGTCAAAATGGGTATTTTCACACTTTAGACATGTTTACCTAGAATAACTTAATAAAACCAATGTAGGGACTTCATGAAAACATTGAGAACAATGTGGGATGTATAAATTGAGTTTACATCAGTAGCTAATTGAAGGATAAACACTTTTACTAAGACTTAACCATAAATCATTAGAAACCCTAACCCGCCTAAGTTTTCTTCCAATATTCACATCAAACCTTTGTTAAACTTCAAACCAAAGACCCAAACTTCTTAATTACAATTTACATACCCTAAATAAACCCTAATCCATCACTAATCACATTCCTAATCCCTTAACCACCAAAATCACAAAGTATAAAGTTACAAGCCCTAATTTAGGACTCAGTTTAGGTTTTCCCTCCAAAAATGCATCAAAAACCCTTTCCCTCCTAAATTTAAACATTGTATCAGATCATATTAAATATTTATGAGATATTTTACAAGTAGGTGATGCACCTACTTGTCAATGAGACATCTTAGTTCTTATCATTTCTAGTCGTGGGTTAATATGAGCCATAGGACAATATATTTTCTTCCTAGACTCTAGGAAATTGCATAGATCTTCCCTAGCTTCCCTTATTCGGTACTCTATCCATCTTACACGTTTCAAGGCTTTGTTTCGAGGCTAAGTGTTGAAAATAGTATAAATAGGAGCCTTTAGCTTCATTTTAGAATCATCCTTCCATTTCTTACCTAAACACCTACACATTTTGTTCCTATACCGTCATTGAAGCTCTAAGAATTCCCTAAGAACAGTAGCATGCTTTGGAAGAAGTTCTAGGAGTTCTTGAAGAGTTATGAGGAAGATATAGTCCATATACCTCATTAGGAGCCATTTTGGAGCATCCTAGGTAATCACTTTGTTAGCTATGCTTTGATCTTGTTATAATATTTTCTTAGAGATGTTATAATGCCAAAATTATATTATAAAGATAATCTAAAAGAAACTAAGTCATTTGATCAATTTAAATGGAAGTTATAAGTTAAAGATGTCTTAAAACCCTAGTTTTGTCATTTACATAAAATAATAAGCAAAACCCATTTCAAAAGCTATAGTTCTGAAGAAATTATGTTATTATGACTATAAATATGTTTTGAAACTTTGTTTTAAAATCCTAGATCATTTGGTCCATATTTAAGGTTGTTATGTGATATTACAAATACATGGACTAAAACTGTCATTTTTGAAACTATTTAACAGTTTAGGCCAAAAGGGTCATTTTTGTGAAAGTATAATCAATAAAAATAAATGTTGAAAATTTTGAGGTCCTAAGGTTAAATATTGAGGGTTTAAAATGCAAATACTAAAACTATATACTTTAAGGGTTAAAAGTGTAATTATACCAAAGTGTAACCAAAAGGTCTATTTTTGCCAATTTTGAAACTTGATTGTGGTAAAATACGTCTTTTAGGAAAAAGAGCGTATATGAGGGATAAGTATTAAACAAATGATTTAGGAAAATCAAGAGTTAATGACCCAAATAAGTTCGTTTCTCAAGGAGGTATATGTGTGTGAATAATTCGTAATGATTTGAGATTAATATGAGAAAGAAGGGATGAGAAAAGAGAATGACGGTTACGTTAGAATTACACTACGACGACTAAATTAAAAACCGTAAAAAGTGATAAAATAAAAATTAATTCTAAAAATTACCAAAAAATTACCAAAAATCAGTTAAAACAAACTAAGAGTTTACAAATGATCAAAACATTTCCAAACCTTTTAATTAATTAAATATAAATTTTTAAATGCTAATTAAAGCCCTAAAAATCCAAATAATTATTAAAAAGTCCAAAAAAATATTTTTCACTTTGTAGAACTCTAAAATGACTTAAAAAACTAAAAACTATTTTTATGAATTTTAAAACTAAGGAAAACTATTTTTAAATGATTAAAAACTATTAAAATATTAAAATAATTCTAAAAATTAAGAAAATGATGCTAACATTAATCTAAGAGTTTTAAAAATCCTAAATTAATGTATTTGACCCAAGAAAAATATAAAAGTTGCAAAAATATGAAAAATGAAATTTAATAATAAAATAATATTAAAATATTATTAAAAATCCAAAATTATAAAAATTTCTAAAAACTTGAAAACTAGTTTATTTTAACCTAAGTAATCATAAAATGAAAGTGAAATTACCAAAATACCCCTATTGGGCCCCCAAATGGGCTAAAAACAAAAAACAGCCTATGAAAATGAGCTTTTTGGCCCAATAAGATGAAACTTAACCAAATAAGCTAAAAATTACTAGTCTGGCTTAAAATTCAATTCTAAACACAAAATTCTAAAGGCCCAAAAGCTGAATGTGAGCTTATCACAGCTTAATAGAACAACAACTTATTCTTAATCGGCTTTTTGGCCTGTTAAGCTATAAGCCAATGCCATAATCTCAGATTTGACACACAACCTTCTTTTGAGATGCCTAAGAAATATGTGAAAAGAAATTTCCAATAAGCTCAACCAACAAGTCAGAAATAAGCAAAGTAAAACTTCACTAAAAGACAAAATAGTCGACTTGGAGTTCTAGGCCACCCCAGACCTTGATTCAAGTTTCAAAAGACTCTAAATGACTTAATTAACAAAAATCAACAAAGAAAAGTTCAATAAGCCAAACCAAATAAGCTGAATAAGCTGATAAGTACTTATGTAAAAGTCAAAGTAATTGGTTTTCTAGTCAAAGTTCAAAGTCAATCCTTCAAATGCTCCAATATGAACAAATGGGTCAAATAAGTAACACCTATTACAAAATTCAAGTTGTTGCAAGTTTAAATAAGCTAGAACATCTTATTGATATGCTATCCCAAAAATAACACTAGTAGTGGCTAGCAACAGGGGAAAGGAGTTCCCACTGCTTTGACTATTTAACTTGCAAATTTAGAGAGATCTAGTTGGATTCAATGGAAAACAAAGGCACCCTTACAACAAGTAAGTTTTAAGGAGTCAATATCAAGCAAGAAATCACAAATTGATCTAGCCAATAAGCAAAGATTAAGCAAACAGTCACCAGATACCACACACACCTTGAAATAAGTAGATTATGAACTAATAAGCATTTTAAGCAGGAATTAGCCAACAAAAATGAACCATATGCATACACAAGCTATAATAAAGTCCAATAAGCACAAATAAACTTGTTTCAAACACTAGATTAAAGATAAGAAGAAGATTCAAGCTTATGTAGTTATTGATGAACAAAGGCAATATCCAAAACCCTTTTGCTGATCTAAATGACCACCAATCCAATTTTAAACCTTCAAATCCCTTTCCCTGGTTATTTTAACTAAAACTTAGCACTTGTTAACCCTAGTCTACCCGTACATCTAGGTTTCCCAAAATTTTAACCAATTTTACCAAGTTAATCAGATTTTAAAGCCCTTTGTTGGATTATGATGATTCAAACCACAAAACTAGCAGCAAAACACTTATAAGCACTTACGAAAAAATAACCTACAATAAACAACCAAGTATAACCACTCAAGTTACCTCAAATCCTGTTTTATCAGTTAACCCAAACACCCCGTTGTAAACTGATTTCTCAAGTTTTCAAAGGGCTTGTGTGATTCAACCCACAATACAAGATCTAATCAACCTAGTATCCAGAAACAACCTTCAAATCACCAGAATCAACCACAATATCACAGATTCACAGACAAATATCTAAATTCACCAAAAATCATGCAATATTCAGAAAAATAAAAGGGTTTAGAGATTCAAACCACCAAGATGTACATCCATACCTTGGATTGTTTGAGCTTAGGTGCTAGCAAAACAAGCACCAGCTTCCTTGTACCTGCTAAGAAAAACAAACCAGAAAGATGAACACAAAAATATGAAAACTGATTTTTTTATAAAACAAGGATTTAAACCGTAAAACCTTTCCTTAAAAACAATCAAAACAGATTATGGAACTCAGACTTTAGCTAATCAAACACCAAACATTCATAAAAACTTAAAAGGAAAATCATAATTTCAGAAATTTAAACTTTTATTTCTTAAAAAAGAATTACAAAGTATTAGCTAAAATCTGGAACAAAGGGGCTCTCACATGTTGAGGCCTTCTTTTGTAGACGACTAAGATTATTCTAGAAGGGAAAATACATTAGAAACCCTAGCTATGATTTCTCAAAATTTCCCTTGAGTGCTTGATGGCGTGCTGAGGTTGTGAGCTGTCCAATTCAATCCTAGTTGTTCATTTTAGCTTTGGGGCCAAGTAAAGAGTATGGGACGTTGATTTGGCCACGTGGAATTGCTTGGAGAGGAGGGTGTCATGTGATTAGGTAACAGGTTGAATGGTGGGGTCCTTTGGTAAGTGGGGATTGGGAATTTTTGTGTGGGATGAGTTTGTGTGTGTGTGGATATTAAGCGTGGGACTAGGTAATTTGATTTTACCCTTTGTTTAAGTGAGGGTAAAACTGGGTTCGTCATGTGAATAGTAAATGTTTTGATCCAGTTTTGGTGGAGGGTTAAAGTGATTGGCGTAAATATTTTCAAATGTTTCATTTGTGGCAACTATGGTCCTTAGTCTTTGGCAAAAGAGGTATAACAAGTTTATTTCCTTAGCAAACTCGTTTTCTTTGTAAACTAAGTTTCTGAATTTAGGTTTTGGCCACAAAAAGTTTTGGAAAAAGATTCTAGGGCTTTTAACACTTTAGGCTAATTACAATTTTAGTCCTTTTGATATTTAAACTATATTTAAGGACTAGAAATGTAATATTCTTGAACTTCAAGGGCTTCTTTGGATCTTGGACTTTATGAAGGACCATTCTTGGCATTTTGGATTTGTTGAAGGATTAATCATGCCAATTCTTCAATCTTGGAGGACCTTTTTGTAATTTTGACAAACTTAAGGGACTAAACTTGTAATTATGAATATACAAGGGTATTAAGTGTCATTTATTCATAAATGAGGGCTCAATCTTGTACATCTTCAGGTCTTCAAGGGTTTTTCTTTGATAAATCACAAACTAGGGCCCGGTTCATTATGCGGCTTCGTTTCTCGTGTTCGTTTTTCCTTGTTTCTTGTGATCTTTTGTATTTTTCACGATGTCCATACCTAAAATACACAAGTAAATAAACACAAGCATATATATTGTATTTAATGACATTTTTATGCATTTGAAGCCCGAAAAGAACGATGATCATGTATAAATGCCATCTCATCACTCCCCCGTACTAAACCATTGCCGTGCCTCACGCAATGCTAGAGTAAAGTATCTAAGCATCTCCAAAATTCAATTTTATTACCCTTTATTGAAATGTAAAAACTTGCAACAATACTACGAAGATGTGTAAAGACATAATGTATGATTTTCATCTCGAGAGTGACTTTTAGGGTCAATGAATAGAAACAAGCGAATGTCTCATAGAGTAAAATTCGTCATCCTTGATTGTCATACATTCCATGCTAAGTGCAAAAACGAGATCATTGTTGGTACAAGTCATAATGCTAACACTACTCATACGTCCAAATTGTATAATACTTTTTCTCCCCACAATCCTAGTTATTATGATAGGAAATGGGTTTCTAGAATTTTTTAACTATTTGTCAAGGATCACAAGTGATCATATTGACTTATTTGAGTATTTATTAGTCCGAAAATAAAGTAGCACGATTTAATCGGTAGTTAGCTAAAGGACAAAATCTTTTAAAATGTTTTCTCGTGTATCTCCTTAAGTTCATATCTTGGCATAACTAGTTTCACGATTTCAGACCTTTCTCGGACCGATATTTGGCATGTACTTCATACTTCAAATCTTCGGAAGACTTTCTTGAAATTATGGTCTTCTCTTCATATTTTGGAATTTCTTCACCTGACGTTTTTGAGAGATTCTTCATACTTGGACCACGACTTCATTATTTTTCTTCAATCTTAATTTTGGATTTTGATATACAACGATCCGCCTCCTTTTCGGACTTGGATATATTTATCCTCATACCTTGTTAGGGTCTTTTTGGATAGACTTTCTCCATGATCTTTAGGGGAATAATTGCTTTTCGTCGTGTGTCTCGATCCTTCATATTAATTTAGGAATAATGATACTTC
This sequence comes from Glebionis coronaria, assembly GCA_025667525.1. Taxonomy (NCBI): domain Eukaryota; kingdom Viridiplantae; phylum Streptophyta; class Magnoliopsida; order Asterales; family Asteraceae; genus Glebionis; species Glebionis coronaria. Next base: position 271,402,183 of record CM046880.1, read on the forward strand.
ATATCATCTTGGATCTTTAGCAACAAAATAGAGCTCCTCATGCCTTGTTAGTGCCTTTTTGGATCTTCACCAATCTTCGCATCCCGCTTCAATAAGTTATGCCTTGGCTATGAACTCTATTCAACCCCGAGCAACTTTTAAGCGATCTTCTGCTAGAAGCTAAGTATCCTTTCAAATCGTACGACCTTACTTATTGCAATTATTTTTATTCCTAATGCATTGATTTTATGGGAGAAAAATCCACAATTAAAAACATATGAGTTTTTGAAAGAACATTTTCATGTTCTACGTTTAGCATGATCACTTGTGTAACTCTATCACTTCTCGTTCTTCACTATTGAAAGACCTCGAGACTCGTGAATACTTAGCCATGCAAGTTAAAATTAAGCCAAATTTGGATTAGCTTTCATTAAGACTATATCAAATCGAAGTTTTGGGTTTTCAAGCCACCTATAGGATCTTGCACTTTCTTAGACTTTTTCAAGTTTTGAGAATGCATTTTATAGTTCCCTTGATAAGTGACTTTCTAGGATCAATTATAGGAACTTGCGAAAAGTTCTTGTTCTTAACCCGAATAAGCTAAGACTTTCGCGTTTTAAAGTTCCCTAAATAAAAGTCTAGCAAAACTTGATTCGAGCGGGTTAAGGAATGTAAAGAGCTCCAAATGCCCATCAAGTCAAAAATTAACTCTTATTCTACCCATCAAAAAATATACATTCGTGTCTTAAAAACACTTATGAAAACTAAGAATTTTTTTAAAATTTGGCCATTTTTAGCCTTATTAGAAACAAAATAAAATAAAACGTTGAAAATTGGAAAATGTGAGGGCGTAGCAAGGAAAGTATCTATTCCCCCCCATACTAAAATAAAACATTGTCTTCAATGTTTCGAGTCTAAAGGTGGAGCACCCCCATACTAGAGACGAAGAGTCGAATGCTTTGGATCTAGCATGGAAAGGGTGATCAACAATATATCTAAAGCCGTTTATGAATTATGCTAAAAGATAATTGTTAGAACAATAAAGGATATGTCATGGATTAGTGAAAAACTCTTCAAGCAAACGATCGAGGCTCACGTAAACGAACACGAGAGTCTTCAATCTTGGCGATGACGATGATCTAGATAACACATTCACAAACAACCACGAGACAACGAGTTGGAAAGGCACAAATCTCTCTCATTAAACTATTAGAAAGCATAAAAAGGATAAGCATGGGATCTCCCCCACGAGGCACCTCGTTTTTTATTACCGAGTCACGAGCTCGACTCGATCCCCTCTAAATGTGATCATTTAGGGAAAATCTTGGTATGGTCAATTTTTGGTGGGGCTTACATGATGAACAAGTCCCAAAAAGCAACTGGTATTAAGGACTAAGTCCTTTGATGATGCAAAACACCGGGTCAAAGATGGCGTCCTCGTTTTCATTGGATAAACAAATCAACGCCATTTCAACACGTGCCAAAAACTCAAAGAGTTTGAAGAAAAGATATGAGAAGTAGAAGGGTGGGACGATTGGTAAGATAAACCTTTGAGTTACTCGAGGTAGAATCGCACCAAGCAAATAGATATAGTTTCCATTTATTGCATCGGTGGAAGACCGAGATTTATCTTTACATGAAATTATGGGATCGAAGATCTCGTCCTCGGTGGAGAAAGGGAAGGGAACATAAGGGGTGTAGAAAAACACGTGGTGATGACGGAGTTAGATTTGTAGAAAAATCTTTTAATTCACATTCAAAATCTTTTCCTTTTTTATCTTTTAAACTCTCCTTATGAAAACCCTTTTTTATTATGTCGAAAACATTTGGTGTTTCTAAAATGATGTTAGGCACACTAAAAATTCTCACATTTAGAAAACATTTTGGTGGTGGTAAGTTCTCAAAAACGTTTATCAACGAAGAAAACCTCCCCATCGGGGTCAACATATTCGTCATCCTTAAGATCTTCCGTAGGAATCGGAAACTTATCAACACTTTTCCAGAACGAATGTTCGAGGTGAGGTGAAAGATTTTTCAATTCAATTATTGATGGTTCCTTTTTTGTAGGTTTAACACTCATAACCTCCACCGGTGGAGGAAATGGTAAGTCGTTCTTGTTGACATTTCCTAAAACTCTTGGTGAAAATTCCTTCCAAATGACATTGGTTGAATCACCATGGTCTAAAGTTGCAATAGAATAGACATGAGAAAGTTTGGATTTTTGTGTTGCATTGATTACAAGTTCTTCCTTATTGAAACGAAGGGTGATTTTCCGAGCATGAACATCAATAAGTTCTCTCGATGTATCCAAAAATGAACGACCCAAAATGAGAGGAAATTTTCGATCGATGGGAATGTATACAACGATAGTCCACGGGATATTAAAACTTTCCAACTTTGACGAAGACGTCCTCGACGACTCCACATGCTAAAATCATAGAATGATCGGCCATCTCGATAGACATGTTCGAAGGAGTAAGTACCGGAAGCGAAAGCGATTTGAAAATCTCAAGAAGCATCAAATTAATACTAGAACCAAGATCGTCCAAGGCGTAGCATTCCTCCATATCTTGAATTGCACACGGAATCAAAAATTTACCGGGATCACCGACTTTTTGTGGTATGCGGCTAAGAAAAACCGATGAACAACTAGACGATTGTTGTAACTTCTCTTTGTCATTCAACATACATTGGAAGTTTGCGGAAAATCGAGGCGTCATGATAAGAGCGTCGACAAAACTTATGTTAAAATGTATATCACGAAACATTTTCATAAAAATCTCAAATTGATAGTTATTCCGTTCTTGTGCCTTTTCCTTATTTCGTCTCGCAGGGTAAGGTAAGGGTAGTGTGGGTTGGGCATCAGGCAACGGCCTTGGAATCTAGGGTTCCATAATTGGTATTGGTTCAACCGTAGGTGTGGTATGAGCGGTACTTCGTGGGCTTGTGATTTGCTCCTTTTCGACCATCACCTCGAGTTCTTTCTCGATTTCCTTCTCCGTAGAAGTACTAGGATGAGATATTCGTTCCTTGAAAGTTTTACCACTACGAGTAGTAATAACCTTCATTTCTCCCCTCAGGTTGTGAATGGTATTACTAGGAAGACCACCCGAGGAAGAGGGTATACACATGATTGCTTCAAACATCTTAGCCATTCGATCTTCAAATTTTGATTTCCTAGCATCCGCTTTTAACAACTCTTGCTTAATCTCTTGTTGTCCTTTTTCCATCTTTTGTTGATTATGTTGAAGACGTTTAACATTTCCTTCCATTTTATTAGCATGAGTTTTCAATTCATTAGCAAGTTCGTTTTTAAGCTCGTTTTTCAACTCGGATCTTAAGCTAATCATCTCACGTTGCATATTATCAAACTTAGCATCGTTTGCTTTTGCATAATCCAAAATTTCTCCATTAAGATTTTTAGTGTGAGCATTTTGAAAACCTTGTGTAGTGTTTTGAAAATCACGGTTTTGGTTTTGATTTGAAATTTGCCCATTTCCACTTTGATAATTCCCTTTGTTGTAATTACGTGAATTGCCTTGATAACCACCGTTTTGATTGTCGTTTCGATAGTTGTTAGCATTTTGATTTTGGGGAGCTTGATTTGGGCGGGAACCTTGGCCGTTTTGGTTGTAAGTTCCCGTTGCTACATAAGCACTCGAAGTGTTACCACCGGCGGTAATGCACTCGAAAAGATCATGAGCTCCACCACAAGATAAACAACTCTTTTCAACCGCTTTAACCGATGCGGAATTCAAAGCATCTTGTGCTTTCCAGTGTGTCATAAGCGTCGAAAACCTATCGAAAAACCAATTTTCCTCATTTGCTTCATCATGTAAGGCATTAATGTTACGAGATGATGACGACGATGACGAATCCATATTGGCAACACTCGGTGTGTTATGAGGGTTATAAACCTTAGATCTATTCTCAATAATCGTTAAAGCCTCATCGTTCGTTTTGCACAAAAAATTACCACCCGCGTCGGCATTCAAATAATCTCGTTCATGATCATTAAGCGCATTATAAAAAGTATCAATTTGATTCAATTCCGAAAAATCATGGTGTGGACATTCATGTAACATTTCCTTAAATCGTTCCCATGTCATTGAAAAACTTTCATTATTACGTTGTGTAAACCTTGAAATCTCATTTTTCAAATGTGTTGTTTTAGATGGTGGAAAAAATTGGTTCACAAACTTAGAGACAAGATCACCCCATGTTAAAATCGAATTTGGCGGTTCTTTCTCGAGCCAAATTTTTGCGGGTCCATCCAACGAGTATGGAAACAACATCATCTTAATGGCGTCATGCGGAACATCCTTAAACTTGCTTGTTGCGGTGAGACGATTAAAATTCCTTATGTGATAATGCGGGTTGTCTTTCTAATGTCCTCTAAACTTATTTGCTTGTAACATCGACATTAAACCCGTCTTAATCTCTAAATTCTCCGCAAGGATAGCGGGAATCACAATAGCTTCTCCAAAACCCTCGGTGGGTACTTGAAGCAACTCCATCATAGTACGATTAACCATGGTGACTATTGGTTCTACAACGGGTTCGACAATTGGAGTTTGTTCTTCAATCAAAGGCTCTTGATTTCCTTGACTTTGACGACGTTTACGAGCTCGTTTTGCTTGATTACGAGTTAGCATAAACTTGATGTAGAATGGGAGGTGAGCAAAGAAGATTCTTTTGGGTGTTTTGTGAATTTTCAATTTTTTTGTGTTTTTGAGTGTTTTTATTTTATTTTTTTTGGATTTTGTGTGTATTCGTAGACAACAATCTAGCAAATCTCTCCTCGAATCAAACTCTGGATTAAAGAAGCCTCAAAGGAATGCAAACGATCACGTGGAGTGAACGCCTTCGATTGACTTTAGAACTTTGGTGAAAACCAAATTGTTTAAGAGGGTTTAATCACAAAGAAACCAAGCAAATATATATGATAGGTAATAATACTTTGGGCGGCAAAACCCTCGATTAGCCTTCAATCTCAAAATGCTCACAAGCAAGCGGAAAAAACGAGGCGGCGCGAAGCACTTAAGAGCCTTTTTCTTTAGGGTATATTTTATAATACCCGCCTTATACCCACCTTATAGTTTGTATTTTTCAAAATCGAGCTTCACGAAAGTATTTATCTATTTTTGCCTTTTTCTTTTTGTTTGAGTTCGAATACAATAATTAGGAGATCAAATCCCAATTAAGGTTGTGTTTTCACACTTTTGGAGATATTTTATATTCGTTGTGATACTATATACAATATAGTAATAATAATTTCACAAGAAAAATGAAAAAACCGATAATACGTATTAGTAGAGTTCTACTAATACAAATACTATTTATGGTTAATATCAAAAACAAAATGAAAAATTAATCACGACACACCTCCTCGGCAGCGGCGCCAAAATGATTGAAGTAAAAATACGTCTTTTAGAAAAAAAGAGCGTATATGAGCGATAAGTATTAAACAAATGATTTAGGAAAATCAAGAGTTAATGACCGAAATAAGTTCGTTTCCCAAGGAGATATATGTGTGTGAATAATTCTTAATGATTTGAGATTAATATGAGAAATAAGGGATGAGAAAAGAGAATTACGGTTACGTTAGAATTACACTACGACGACTAAATTAAAAACGTAAAAAGTGATAAAATAAAAATTAATTCTAAAAATTCCCAAAAAATTACCAAAAATCAATTAAAACAAACTAAGAGTTTAAAAAGGATCAAAACCTTTTCAAACCTTTTAATTAATTAAATATTAATTTTTAAATGCTAATTAAAGCCCTAAAAATACAAATAATTATTAAAAAGTCCAAATAAAGATTTTTCACTTTGTAAAACTCTAAAATGACTTAAAAAAACTAAAAACTTTTTTTATGAATTTTTAAACTAAGGAAAACTATTTTTAAATGATTAAAAACTATTAAAATATTAAAATAATTCTAATAATTCTAAAAATTAAGAAAATGATGCTAAAATTAATCTAAGTGTTTTAAAAATCCTAACTTAATGTATTTGACCTAAGAAAAATATAAAAGTTGCAAAAATTTGAAAATGAAATTTAATAATAAAATAATATTAAAATATTATTAAAAATCCAAAAATTATAAAAATTTCTAAGAACTTGCAAACTAGTTTATTTTAACCTAAATAATCAGAAAATGAGAATGAAATTACCTAAATACCCCTATTGGGCACCCAAATGGGCTAAAAACAAAAATAGCCTATGAAAATGGGCTTTTTGGCCTAATAAGATGAAACTTAACCAAATAAGATGAAACTTAACCAAATAAGCTGAAAATCGCTAGTTCTAAACATAAAAGTCTGAAGGCCAAAAGCTAAATGTGAGCTTATAACAGGTTCATAGAACAACAGCTTATTCTTAATGGGCTTTTTGGCCCATTAAGCTATAAGCCAATGCCATAAGCTCAGATTTGACACACAACCTTATTTTGAGATGCCTAAGAGATCTGTGAAAAGAAATTTCCAATAAGTCAGAAATAAGCAAAGTAAAATTTCACTAAAAGACAAAATAGTCGACCTGGAGTTCTAAACCACCTCAGACCTTTATTCAAGTTGCGAAAGACTCTAAATGACTTAATTAAGACAAATCAACAAAGAAAAGTTCAATAAGCCAAGCCAAATAAGCTGATAAGCACTTATGTAAAAGTTAAAGTAATTGGTTTTCTAGTCAAAGTTCAAAGTCAACCCCTCAAATGCTCCAGTATGAACAAATGGGTCAAATAAGTAACACCTATTACAAAATTAACGTTGTTGCAGGTTTAAATAAGCTAGAACAGCTTATTGATACGCCATATTAAAAATAACACTAGTAGTGTCTAGCAGCAGGGGAAAGGAGTTCCCATTGCTTTGACTATTTGACTTGCAAATTTAGAGAGATCCAGTTGGATTCAATGGAAAACAAAGGCACACTTACAACCAGTGAGTTTTAAGGAGTCAATATCAAGCAAGAAATCACAAATTGATCCAGCCAGTAAGCACAAAATAAGCAAACAGTTACCAGATACCACACAGACCTTGAAATAAGCAGATTATGAACTAATAAGAATTTTAAGCATGAATTAGCCAACCAAAATGAACCATATGCATACACAAGCTATAATAAAGTCCAATAAGCACAAATAAACTTGTTTCAAACACTGGATCAAATAATAGAAGCAGATTCAAGCTTATGCAGTTACTGATCAACAAAGGCAATATCCAAAACCCTTTTGCTGATCTAAATGACCACCAATCCTATTTGAAACCTTCAAATCCCTTTCCCTGGTTGTGTAAACTAAAACATATCACTTGTTAACCCTAGTCTACCCTTAGATCTAGGTGTCCCTAAAATTTTAGCCAATTTTCCCAAGTTAATCAGATTTTAAAGCCCTTGGTTGGATTATGATGATTCAAACCACAAAACTAGCAGCAAAACACTTATAAGCACTTATGAAACAATAAACAACCAAGTATAACCACTCAAGTTGCCTCAAATCTTGGTATATCAGTTAACCCAAACACCCGTTTGTAAACTGATTTCTCAAGTTTTCAAAGGGCTTGTTTGATTTAACCCCAAAAACAAGATCTAATCAACCTAGTATCCACATACAACCTTCAAATCACCAGAATCAACCACAATATCACAGATTCACAGACAAATATCCAAATTCACCAAAAATCATGCAATATTCAGAAAAATAAAATGGTTTAGAGATTCAAACCTCCAAGATGTACATCCACACCATGGATTATTTGAGCTTATGTGCTAGCAAAACAAGCACCAGCTTCCTTGTACCTGCTAAGAACAACAAACCACAAAGATGAACACAAAACTATGAAAACTGATTTTTTTTTTAAAACAAGGATTTAAACCATAAAACCTTTCCTCAAAAACAATCAAAACAGATTATGGGACTCAGACTTTAGATAATCAAACACCAAACTTTCATTAAAACTTAAAAGGAAAATCACAATTTCAGAAATTCAAACTTTTATTTAATAAAAAGGAATTACAATGTATTTGCTAAAATCTGGAACAAAGGGGCTCTCACATGTTGAGGCCTCGTTTTATAGATGACTAAGATGATTATAGAAGGGAAAATACATCAGAAACCCTAGCTATGAATTCTTAAAATTTCCCTTGAGTGCTTGATGGCGTGTTGAGGTTGTAAGCTGTCCAATTCAATCCTAGTTGTTCATTTCAGCTTTGGGGCCAAGCAAAGAGTATGGGACGTTGATTTGGCCACGTGGCATTGCTTGGAGAGGAGGGCGTCATGTGATTGGGTAACAGGTTGAATGGTGGGGTCCTTTGGTGAGTGGGGATTGGCAATTTTGGTGTGGGATGAGTTTGTGTGTGTGTGAATTAAGCGTGGGACTGGGTAATTTGATTTTACCCTTTGTTTAAGTGAGGGTAAAACTGGGCTCGTCATGTGAATGGTAAATGTTTTGATCCAGTTTTGGTGGAGGGTTAAAGTGTTTGGCTCAAATATTTTCAAATGTTTCATTTGGGCAACTATGGTCCTTAGTCTTTGGCAAAAGAGGTATAACAAGTTTATTTCCTTAGCAAACTCATTTTCCTTTGTAAATTAAGTTTCTGAATTTAGGTTTTGGCCACAAAAAGTTTTGGAAAAAGATTCTAGGTCTTTTAACACTTTAGGCTAATTACAATTTCAGTCCTTTTGATATTTAAACTATATTTAAAGGACTAGAAATGTAATATTCTTGAACTTCAAGGGCTTCTTTGGATCTTGGACTTTATGAAGGACCATTCTTGGCATTTTGGATTTGTTGAAGGACTAATCTTGCCAATTCTTCAATCTTGGAGGACCTTTTTGTAATTTTGAAAAACTTAAGGGACAAAACCTATAACTATGAATATAAAAGGCTATTAAGTGTCATTTCTTCATAAATGAGGGCTCCATCTTGTACATCTTCAAGTCTTCAAGGGTTTTTCTTTGATAAATCACAAACTAGGGCCCGGTTCATTGTGCGGCTTCGTTTCTCGTGTCCGTTTTTCCTTGTTTCTTGTGATCTTTTGTCTTTTTCACGATACCAATACCTAAAATACACAAGTAAACAAACACAATCATATATATAGTATTTAATGACATTTTTATGCATTTAAAGCCCGAAAAGAACGATGAGATCATGTATAAATGCCATCTCATCAAAACTAAAGAAGATTAATTATGAATATGAGGAAGTAATGAAAGTATCATGTTAGTAGGGAGCTTTGTACGAAGATGTTCCATCTCGATATTACGTTCTGACTGAGTGGTTGGGTTTACGATTTAAAGTGCCCTCGCTCCTTAAACGTTTATAGAATGACTTCTGAATATGATCGCCCGAACAATGGTGCTAGAATTACAACCAAATAATAATAAAAGAATATTAACCAACACTTAACAATATTGAACTAAAAATCAAAGACTTGATACTATACACAATGTATTAATCCAGGTTTGTGTAGATCAAGCTGTTGTTTATGAGAACAAGTTGTGGTTTGTATTATCAAGCTAATTATCTGTGAATGAAATATATCTGATTTTAGCTCGGATCTATGGACATAAGGTGAGTTCATAGCCTCACTTTTAAATGCTTTATAAAATATTTAAAAACCCGTTAGGGGGATATATGCTAAAACTAGAATACAAGTGCTTTTAAAATTGTATGGTTTGATTATTGACACTATGTTTACTACTACCATTAAGTCCATTTTTAATCATGAACCGCTAATCATTTCTTGAAAATGAGCGCTAATATTGTGAATAGTACTATTTGGGGTTTGACATCCCCTATCTGGGAAAGTCGTGCTTGCCAGAAGCTGAAGGTTCCTACCTTGGCTAACAGATTCACTTTATTTTGCTAAACTAAGGATAGTCTGGCAGGCTTCCTTCTAATAAGGGCAGTTTGTTGGTTATGATATTGTTTAGCAGCGGGGTCATGAGCATAGTGCAGTATGATGACTATTTTATGTGGGTGTATAAGAACGTAGCTCGGAGGATATACGTGTCTTCAAAACATGTCTAAACCCTGTGAATTCACTCAACCTTTGTGTTGACTTTAAGCATATATTTTAGATAAATGGTGACTGATAGCATGGAGCAGCACAAAGATGGCATGAAGAGGCACAAGAATGAAATTATTCTAGATTTTGGGAAACTCATATTGTAAAACTCTGATTTTTCAATGAAATATAAAGAAAGTTGATTTCATCACTCATTTGAGTTGTTTTCTATTATTATGACTTGTGTTCTATGAAGTAATACCCTAGATCAATGTTCCCCTGCGTAAAGGTAAAATAGGGGTGTTACAAATTGGTACTCAGAGCAATGGTTATAGAGAACAAGAATTAAAATCATGACTATAACTAATTTTAAAATAATTTCAAGAAAGTCTTTCGTGCCCATGCCAGTGCTGCTACAAGAATGAGGTAATATTATACCGATACTAGTACTGCTACCCTACAGAACAATGTGTAAATCATACCATGTTTATGTGGAAGTACTTATGAGTAACTAATAAGTTAGGATTTATCAACGTCTCTAGAAATAGGTATCCCTATGTCTCTCCTATTATCATCTTATCGGATTCTTAAGAAGAGCGTTCTACAAGTGTTCCTGATAACTTCCCAAAGTATATTTTCATTATCTCGATGAATAATCCTTATGATACTTCAGAAAATACACCCAAAGACCATAAAATCCCAAAATCCGTCTTACCCTTAGATGACGACCCCTATATGCAAGTTATATGAGCATATAATAAAGAAATAGGTTTGACACCTCGACACTAAGATTTTCTATCACCTTACCCTATTAATATACCATCACCTATATCTGAAACCTTACTTAAAAATACCTATGAACAACAACTTATAGTTGAAGGACTTTAGAAAGGCCGAAGAATTATACAACGAGATTTTGAGAAGTTAGAAGGAGATTAAGAAGAAGCTAAAGTTAAGTTGCAGAGAAGATATATGATACACGATAAAGAAATTGTTCAAGCTCGACTGAAGATTTCTACTCTTGAGTTAGTGATTGAGGACACTCAAATTAGACATCGAGCCGTCATACAAAGTCTTTTTGATGCCATCAAATAACTTAAGATGGAAAGATGAATGCATTAGACTAGAAGTTGTGAATACTTTCAACTTTATGTCTTTACTTTTATATTAACAGAGAAGCTTGTCGTGTAAGTTTATACAAGACAAGTTGTTAATAAATAAAAGTTGTGTTTCTCATCTTGTCATTTCATATTTGTGACAATCCGTCAATTTATGGTTGATATTTTATTCTCAATATTTATTTGAAAATATTATTTTATGAACTCACTTATTTTTGGGAAGAAATTTGGATTTACGTCTTGAAGTAGCATCGACTACGTCTAAACCGGAGGATTCAACGTTACGTGCTTACGTTTACATACACCGTTTTGGTGACAGTCCGACATTTCAAAAAATAAATTTATCTGTGAATATTATTTTGGAGTTTTATATTTGTGTTGGTTCATAAACTCACAAATTTACGAGAAGAGATTAGGACTTACGATTTTATTTTAACGTCCTTTACGACTAAACCGAAAACCTTAGGATTACGTATTCACGTTTTTGAACTCCGTTTTTGATGAAAAAAAATTTATTGGATTCGTTTTGTGATGTTGATTCATAATTTATAAAAACGTTTTTCGTAAAACGACCCGAGGGCACGCAAATCGAGGAAACTAGAATCGAGGAGTACCCGTAAATAAATGGGGATGAGACAAGTAGGACACTTGCCCCACCCCCATCAAAACCGGCTACATAACTACACCATACTACTTTGGTGTCAAGTTTATACTCTTGTAACTTACACATGTCACACAAGCTTACAAAGTAAGCTAACACTATCAAAACCACTAGCTACCTTCATTTCTTCCATTTACAACATGCAAAACCATCACAATTTCCTCTCATCTCCCTCATCTTGCCGTCCACTTTTCTCCCACAAACACCAATTTGATCAAAAATTAACCATGAATTCATATGTTATCTCTACATATGTTGAAGCCCTCTTGAAGCTCTCTTGAATGGTGGTGATTATAACATCCATGGAGGAGTTTTCATGGTGTCTTAGGGCTGATTTTCCACAAGGAGTACATGAAGCATGGTGGTCTTGAAGATGGTCATGGTTATTCACAAGTTTCTCCATCAAAAACCATGTCCAAATCACAACCTACATCAACTTGGTGGTATAAAGATTGTCCTCCTCATCTTCTTGTTATTTTGATTATGTAAACATGTATTTTATATCCTATTGTATATGTATATGATGATTATATGATGATAAAAATGTTATGTGGGGATTTGGTGTTGATAAACATGATTAAAAAGGTTAAAATATTAACACATTCCCAAGATAATTTGGTCCTAGCTTTTCTGAAGATATATAAACACATTCCGAAGAAACCTTGTAAAATATTATACCAAAGAATTGAATTAACATGCTTGCTTGCTTTGACCTACGTGCCTACTAGCTTAATTTTTCCGAAGAAACAAAATCTTAGTATTATGTTGACATGCTATCTTGCTAGCTTGGTTACTTTTCCCGCCAAAACCATTGTCCCCTTCATGGAAGCATGTTTCCACTAGTGTAACATTTGTTCCGTAATCGATTAGTTTTATCTGAAAGTTGTGTTAATTTTCATTCTGAAAGTCAGGTATTTTTAGTTATATTTTTTGTCAAATTTTAGTATTAGTATTTTTTTCGAAAAGTTTAAGTTTTAACTTTTATTTAGTGCCCGCTTTAATATTTGCCTCGTTTAGTTTTAAACTAGCCACATAGTCCAATTTCTTTCTTTTTCATTTAGTTTTATTTTTATTAATTGTTTTGTTTTAATTTTCGTTTTATTATTTGTATTGTTTCGTTATTATTAGTTATTTGCTTTTAGCTTATTTTTATTACTATTCGCATTTACATTTTAAGTAGAAATAGATAACCAAACTTCCCTTTTAGTTACCAAAAACGATTGAGCTCCACTTTGAACCTTAGTCAATTCAAATTGAATCGAAAAAGAACCTATTAAAATCATTATATCAAATGGCGCTGCTGCCGGCTCTTTTCGTGAAGATTAACGGTTTTTGTGAGAGACGTGTAGGATTTTGGGATCCGTTCTCTTCGGAACGTTATTTTCAAGCATAAAAATTTTCAAAAATCCTAAAAGTTATAAAATCTTCAAAAATCCAAAAAAATAAAAAAAAGAAGAAAAATCAAAATATTGTGTTGTATTTTCTTTTTAGTGTATGCATACTCGATCTTCGTCTTATCTTGAGCCCGAGATTCGTAGAGACTTAGATATGGTCGGTGTGCATAATAATAACAACCCACCTCACCCCAACATGAATAATAACAACCATGACCCTCAACCGACCTTCGTACGATGGAGGAGCTATGTCAACCGACTATGAATGGACGTGGAGGACCGATTGCGCCGATTCAAATCACGGCTCCCGAATTTTCGTTGAAGCATCACATGATCCAACAAGTTCAAATAACTTGCCCATTTCGCGGATTACCGGATGATGATGCCAACAAACACCTCGACAAATTCATTACCGTCACTCAAAGCATGAAATTGCCCGGTGTTACCAAGGATTTTCTTCGCCTTCATCTATTTCCACGCACTTTATCCCACCATGCCAAAAAATGGTTTGATCGTCTTCCTAAGAATTCAATTCATACATGGGACGAAATGAGTCAACGAATTTTGTCGCGCTACTTTCCACCATCCATGGTAACGATCCTTCGTAATCAAATCAGTTGTTTAACGCAAGAACCTGATGAGTCTCTTTTTGATGCTTGGGAACGTTATAATTCCTTGATCGATCGTTGTCCTAAATATGCTCCCCGTCACCTTAATTGATACTTTCTACAATGGTTTAACTTTTCGTGATCGTGATACGATTAATGTCGCCGCCTGTGGTACGTTTTTGAAAAGAAGACCCGAGGAGTGTAGAGAGCTAATCGAGAACATGACCACTCATCACAAAAATTGGGATTCAGCTGAATCTTCCAGAAATAATCCGAGGGTCAATTTTTCTTCTACTTCATCAAACCCCGAGATGACGAAACTCACCCACACAATAGCCTAAATGAGAAAAAATTTCTTCGCCATGGATGCGAATCTATTTCAACAAGTTAAAGTTGTAGCACTTTCTTATGAGACTTGCGGGGGTCCTCATTCATACACTGATTGTCCTTCCACTCATGACAATCCGTAAAACGTGTATGCGGCTAACGGTAACTATTCCACGGAAGGCTATCTAGCCCGACCTCAAGGTGATCGTATCTTGCTAAGTTCTCGTTCCAACAACTTTCTTTCACCCGGTTTTTCTCCTCAAAACCAACACCCAAAAAACTTCAATAGAAGCAATCCAAACCAACCTCGAGCTTCTAATCCATATCCACCACCCGCTCACCAAGCTCCACCCCTCACACAACCCACGACATTTAATCATGATGTTGAAACTTTCATGAGAACCCATGGAGAGGTGGTGAAAAACCTTCAAAGCCAAATTATTAACTTGAAAGGTGATATCACTAAACAAGGGAATGATATTCGAACCAAGCTTAGAAATGATATGCAAACTTCTTTAAGCAATCAAACGAATTATTTGAGGAATATGATGGCTAGTTTCTTCCAAAACACTCAATCCTTTGCTTCGAGCTCTCTTCCTTCGAATACCGTAACCAACCCAAGAGCTAATGTAAGTGCTATTACTACACGTAGTGGAGTAACTCTAGTAGGACCATCTACCCTTCCCCCAGTTACTCCATCTACACCTCCTCCACCCCCATTTATTCCTCCTACTTCCACGCCTAGTACTAGTTCTACATTACCGTCTCCACATCTTACGAAAGAAGTACCAAAGACAAAACCTTCTTCATCCCCACCTCCTACCTATCAACCCTCAACCTCTACATCTACACCTACTACACCTTCACCTTCTACACCTACACCTCCTAAGCCCATTATTCCTTATCCATCTCGGTTAGACAAGTGCAAATTGCTCACCAAGGATGACATTCAAGTGTCAAACTTTTTGAATAAGATCTCTGGTGTGAAAATCACCATTAGCCTTGTTGAAGCTCTTGCCCAAATGCCGAAATTTGTTAAGATGTTTAAGGATTTGCTTAATGAGAAGGAAAAAATGGCAGACTTTGTCAACACTCGATTAAATGAGAATTGTTCTGCAGTCCTTCTTAAAGAACCTCCTGGAAAAACTTGGAGATCCCTGTTGTTTTGTGTTACCTTGTACATTTTCCAAAACCAAAGAATTTACTGCCTTAGTCGATCTCGGGGCAAGTATTAATTTGATGCCATTAAGTGTTTGGAAAAAGTTACCATTACTCGATCTTACACCAACAAAGATGACTCTTGAGCTAGCAAATCGAACTCTCGTTTACCCCGTTGGTATTACCGAAGATGTGTTTGTTAAAGTTGGTACCTTCACTTTTCCGGTCTACTTTGTTGTTGTTGATTATGAAATGGACCCTCGTATTCCGTTAATACTTGGACGACCATTCTTGAGAACCGGAAAAGCTTTAGTCGATGTTACCGAAGGTGAACTAATCTTAAGGGTCGGGAATGATCAACAAATTTTTAAGATGGGGAAGATTACAAACAAATCCAATGGAAGAGAATCGGGGAATATGATTGATGTGCTTCAAGACGAGCTTGATACAACTACTTTAGAAAGTACAAAGCTCAATGATTTACCGTTTACAACAATCTTCTTTTCGAGCCTATCTAGGATAATCCACTTTTTCAAGAAAATGTGGAAGATTCTAAAGATCCTCCTCCCAATTTGGATGCCCTACCAATATATGATCACCCACCAATCTGTGATGCATATGATGCTGATTCTAGTTCCGATATGGATGATTATGATGATTTTTCTTCAGAGTATAAAGACATGCCAACTTATGATGATTTTGATGATGTTGATACTTTTTCGAGTGATTCTTCAAATGATGACCTTGCTCTTACTTTTGATGAAGATCCTCCACCAACAATGCTTGATTCTACTTTGGATGATTACTCATTTGAGGAAGATTTTGCTACTTTTCTCAATACATACTTCCCTAATGAGTATGATTCTCCTCATTTGGACTTTGATTATGGTCTTTATCCTCATTCAGATATTAAGAAACCCGTTTCAAAGGAGAAGAAACCGGACGACACCAATATCCGTAGTACCTATGTCTTAACACCTATCTTTCCACCTTCTTCGGATGAGATTGTGTGGTTTATGGCCGAATCTTCAAGGTCTACTGAGTCTAAGTCTTATTTTCCCCTAAAGGAAAAGGTGTTCGATTCGGGTATCACAATTCTTCAGCCATCTCAGTATCCATCTGATGAAATAAAAGGAAATATTTTTAGAAACTATGGAGCTATGCTTTCACTTCATCATACCTTCTACCACCGCGCTCAACAATTGCTTAAGGGAGCCTCGCCTACTCTTATTTGGCTTGTCTTGTTCACCTTCAGCTTGTGCTATTTGATGGACGAAAACCATGTATTTGACCCCGGTGGATGTTCTTCAAGGTTCTTACCATTCTAATCAAGGTCGAGTTAGGCTCACGACTCGGTGAAGAAAAACAAGCGCTTCTCGGGAGGCAACCCGAGTATCTATCCTTTTATCCGTTTTTATAATAAGTGTAAGGGGAGACCCTAGTATGTGTTTGTTGTTTTCTTTCTTATGATGTGCAGGGATTCGAGCTTTCAAAGATCCATTCTTGATGACTTTTGACGACCGGCGATTTCGTGTCCCGTCTTCCCGGTTCTATCCTAAACTCTTTTGATTCACTATTTTATATTCTTCAATATTAAAATAGGAAGCACTTTAGTTGTGTTTTCCTTAGCAAGATTTAGACAACGTGCACAATGATCCTAATTGTAGGGGAGTTTACTCCCACATGCTTAAACATTGAGGACAATGTTTATATCAAGTGTAGGGGGGACTTCTATCGAATTTAAGCGGGCTTTTCCATAAATATGTCCTCATTTTAACCAGAAAATTGATTTTTCGACATTTTTCAAAATTTTTGATCTATTTTGGCCTATTAGTATTTTCCTTTGTTATCGTTATTTTCTTTCATTAGAAAAAATTTAATAAATGGTTTTAATAAGTTTAGATGTCTTTGATATATTAGGACCGTCGTGAATCTTTTGACTCAACCCGAGTTTACTTATTTTAGTTTACTCTAGCTAGTATCCTTAACATGTTTAAATCAAGTTTTGCTAGGCTTTTATATAGGGAACTTTAAAACTCAAAAGTCTTAACTCTTACGGGTTAAGAACAAGAACTTTTCGCAAGTTCCTATAATTGATCCTAGAAATTCGTTTATCAAGGGAACTTTAAAATGCGAATTCTAAACTTGAAAGAGTCTAAGAAGTTGCAAGATCCTATAGATGACTTGAAAACCCAAAACTTTGATTTAATAGGCTAAGCATCCACGAGTCTCATTCCTTGAGATTTTAAATTATGGAGAACGAGAGAAGATAGAGTCAATTATAAATTTGGTATTCTTTCATGAATTTATGTGAGTTAATTATGAGCTTTTTCTCCCATCGCTTGTTAATAAATATAATTGCAATAAGTAAGGATGTACGATTTGAAAGGTTACTTAGCTTCTAGCCCAAGATCGTTCAAAAGTTGCTCGGTATTAATTAGAGTTCATAGCCAAGACATAACTTATTGAAGCGGGATGAGAAGATTGGCGAGTCCGAAAAGGCCCTAACAAGGCATGAGGGCTACACTTTGTTGATAAAGATCCGAAGTGATGTGAAGAATCATTTATCAAAAATCAATATTAAGGATCGAGACACACGACGAAAAGCAAATACTCCCGTAAAGATCATGGAGAAATATATTCGAAAAGACCCTAGCAAGGTATGAGGATAAATAGATCTAAGTCCTAAAAGGAGGCGGATCGTTGTATATCAAAATCCTAAATAAAGATTGGAGAAAAATGAATAAGTCGTGGTCCAAGTATGAAGAATCTCTCAAAAACTTAAAGTGAAGAAATTCCTATTATGAAAAGAAGACCATTATTTCAAGAACGTCTCTCAAGATTCGAAGTATGAAGTAAATTCCAAATTTCGGTCCGAGAAAGGCCTTAAATCGTGAAGCGATTTATGCCAAGATATGAACTTTATGAGGTCTCGAGAAGCAGTTTTAAAAGATTTTGTCCTTTAGCTAACTATTGATTAAATCGTCCTACTTTATTTTCAGCCTAATAAACTATCAAAATAAGTCAACAATGCATCCTCGTGATCATTCAATACAATAATAAAATGTAAGAGATACAACTAGGAATAAGGGAGTCTAAGTGTATAATTGAGACACATGAGTGATTGTTAGCTTACTAACTTATAATAACAATGATCTCGTTTTAAAGCTTGGTATTGGGGAACATGAAACTTGAGGGTGATAAACATTCATGAAAACCAAAGCCCTAATGTAAGTCTTCGATCTCTTTACTTGTTTTCTTCCTTCAAATATTTTGTAATTTTCTATCCCTTTAAGTTTCATTAATGTCTTATGTTTAATAAAGGCCAAGGTGGGTTGATTAAGATGGAAAATATAAATCTTGCTTTGTAACTAAGGCATTACATGAGGGCATTGCAATGGTCAAGTGTAGGGGATTTGATAGGTGTGAAAACACCCATCCTTTTACCACTTAATTATAATAATAAACAAGCCTAAACGTGTATTGATTGTCGTAAAAGTCGGAATTATGCGTGGTTTGTGTTTTTGTTGTGATTTAGGACCAAAATGTGTAAAGGGAAGAAGACACGAGCTTTCACATGCTTTTATTGAAGAAAAAGACAAAAGACGAAGTCAAAAGATCAAGAGTGCAAAAAGAACGAAAGTCAAAGGCCTATTCAGAAGATTTATCGAAGAAAAAGTCTAAAGACGAAAGTTTAACGAAGTCGAAGAACCAAGTCTAATAAAAGAAGAAAATTATAAGACGAGTTCATTTCATATCGACAAATCCCGAGACAACGTCGAGAAGACGAAGAATTTAAAAGACGAAAACACGAGAAATAAAAAAGGAAGCAACACACTCCTTCTATTTCCTCCTATAAATACCTTCCTTATGTCATTAGGAAGGGTGTTAGCTAAATTACAATTAGTTCTCCACTTTATTTTCAAGAACTTTAAATATTGTCTTTACATATTTGTCTTTCTTTCAAGTTATTTCATGTAAGTCTTTTAATCTTGTTTTGAATCTTAATCTTCTATTTCAAGTTTTTTTATTAATCATTCTCATCCTTCCTTTCTTTTTAATCTATTGTCTTGATTTAGATAATCATGTAGTTAGCTTAGTCTTTATGCTTATCGCTTTATTGATGTGTTTGATTGATTATGCTTATTGGTTTTTATGTGTTTGATTTTTATAGCTTATTGTGTTTGGTGCTTATTGTTTGATTTTACTTATCTTGGATTAAGTGTTTTAATAGATTAATTTTATTAAAAGTTGATTTTAATTTTTAGATTAATTAGTGTTTTTCAAGTTTTTAATTTGTGGTTTAATTAGTTTTTCTTAAAATTTGTTTAGATTAAGTTTTGGTCAATTGCTTATTTGGTTTTAGCTTATCTGTGGCTAATTTCCTTGTTTTTAGTTATAATCGGTTACTGTTATCTGTGTTAAAACAATCTTTGGAAAAGGGTTTTATTATTCCGAAGAAAGCAATTATTCCGAGAATATATTAGTCTGTTATTCCGAAATAGACTTTATCCGAAATAGTTGTTTATCCGAAAATCATATTTTTCCGAAAATACTCATTTATTATGAAATAACCATTTTATCCGAAAATCACCCTTCTATCCGAAAATAATCTTATTCCGAAAAGGGTGTCTTTTTCCGAGAATTCAGTTATGCCGAATATTCCATTTTATCCGAAGATAGCAAAGAATTTTATTCCCAAGATAATTTGGTCCTATCTTTTCTGAAGATATATAAACACATTCCGAAGAAACCTTGTAAAATACTTTACCAAAGAATTGAATTAACATGCTTCCTTGCTTGCTTTGACCTATGTGCCTACTAGCTTAATTTTTCAGAAGAAACAAAATCTTAGTATTATGTTGACATGCTAGCTTGCTAGCTTGGTTACTTTTCCCGCCAAAACCATTGTCCCCTTCATGGGAGCATGTTTCCACTAGTGTAACATTTGTTCCGTAATCGATTTTATTTATCTGAAAGTCGTGTTAATTTTTATTCTGAAAGTCAGGTACTTTTAGTTATATTTTTCGTCAAATTTTAGTATTAGTAGTTTTTTGAAAAGTTTAAGTTTTAACTTTTATTTAGTGCCCGCTTTAATATTTGCCTCGTCTAGTTTTAAAGTAGCCACATAGTCCAATTTCTTTCTTTTTCATTAAGTAAGTTTTATTTTCAAGTCGAAAGTTTATTTTTGTTTTTAATTTTATTTTTATTAATTGTTTTGTTTTAATTTTCATTTTATTATTTGTATTGTTTCGTTATTATTAGTTATTTTCTTTTAGCTTATTTTTATTACTATTCACATTTACCTTTTAAGTAAAAATAGATAACCAAACTTCCCTTTTAGTTACCAAAAACGATTGAGCTCCACTTTGAACCTTAGTCAATTCGAATTGAATCAAAAAAGAACCTAATAAAATCATTATATCAGTAATTAAGCACAATCCTGTGTAAAAATCAGAAAAATCTTAAGCGTAAACTCGGTAGTGAATGAATGTCCGTAAATTATAATGAAACAAGAAACTACCATAACTAGAATTACTAATCCAATCTACGGTAAATATGATGGAAATTTTCTTCTGTGTAAGAAAAGCACCCTACATCACACAGAAATTTGCATCATCTGGTGTCGAATTTTCAACATGGTAGATCATTGGATTAGGATATGTAAGGGCAAGTGGCCTTATAAATCATATGTTTGGTAGGATTATTATGTATTTTATAGGGAATAAAATACCATCTTCTATTTTAACGTCGTTCGTCTCTGAAAATCGTATTCCTAGATATTATATACAAGACGTCTTACACACGCCAATGTAAAAAAGAAACTTAATGCTAGAATATTTGTCTATACTCGTGTTATGTCGGAAATTTCTAAGTCAATGATTTACATTCTATTTATTTGATTGAATTAGGATGCTTCTTCAGTCAAATAAATAAATTTAAATCACCAAATATATAATTTCTTCCTTGCATAAAGTTGGACGCATCTTTATGTTAGTGAGAATTTATAAATGGACTTAAAGAGATTCGATATAAGACAAGTGTGGACATAATAAAATGTTATAATTCTAAGTGAGAAATTACGTGTATTACTGTATTAGAAAAGTACGTTAATGTTCTTCTTAGCTTTAGAATTTGGAATGTGAAGTATTCCATTCAACTTGAAGAAACTCTGAAATCCTTATATTATGCTTTTAGAAATAAAGCAGAATATTAAGTCATCCGACTTACAAGTTCAATCTGAATTTCCCCCATGGAAATAAGAAAGAACAATAAGGATTTTGTTTACTTCAGGTACACATGACGCCATGGGTCATTGTCGATTGTTTTATTAAAACTACAGGATTTATTTGTATCAAGAATAATAATGATATAGAAACTCTGACGAGGTTATACCAGAAATAATCTGTCGACATAGAGAATCAATATCTATCACCTAAGATCGTGACGAGTGTCTAACACCCCCAATTTACATTGCGCAGCGGAAATACACAATTGGGTGCTAGACACAAGCATCATCACACAAGGTATATTGAACGACTGAAAATAGAGAAGTTTAATGATAAATATAAACAAAATTTTCATAATAGGTCTAAATATAATTTCATCCCATATTGTAATTAAATGACACCAGAGTAAAGTGTTTAGTCCCCATGGATCTCGACCAACAACCAACAAGTTTAGTATAGTACACAGACATATAACAAATTGTTCAACAGTAAAAGGATAGAAATAGTTTTTAGACCAACATTCTTCCAAAAGTCAACCCACAACCTCCACAGCAAAGCTCCATCTTCCATCACTTCCTATTACCTGAAACACATGCTAAAACGAGTCAACAATAATGTTGAGCGAGTCTATAGGTTTATCAAATCACATTTGAACACAAGAAGAAAATCAATCATAATCATTTATAGAATTGTCGTACACACAATCTACATTCAAGGAAAAAACATTGTATTTAAGCTCATGACAGCGACCCCTTAACCAAGTAGTCACCCACGCCAAATGCCGGCAAGACTATAATAAAACCATTACCCCTCTAGGGTATCAGTTGCTAGAATACCACATTCTTATTCCCGTAAATTATCCTTCCCAGAGGTTACTCAGCGTAATGGACTAGTCTTAGATACGGTGGTCAACCCAATAGTACTATCATTAAAATAAGCGACTATTCCCGACTCACAACATCAAGTCAGAAGATAGTTAATGGTTCATGAATTTAGGGTCTTTAGCAACAAGGTACTCAATACAATGTAAACAAATTAGGTAACATTCAGGTCCAGCAATTACTCATGACTTGTGTTCATTTATTTTCAAATAGCATGTATCCCCCTCGCGGGTAATATAAAATTTAGTAGCTAGCATGAAAAGCGAGGCTACGGATTCACCTTAGTATATGAAATCTAGCGAGATGATCGTCGATGATAAAGGATGCCTTTCAAACACGAGAACCGCTACCTATCAAATAAGGCGCGTTCATTGATAATGACTCGAGAAATAAAACATACATAACAACATCAAATTCAAACTCATAAAATCATGATAAACTCGAGAGAAAATGATACAAATAACTCTATTACACTTTTCTATACATTTACTTTACCATTCTACACTTTCAACAAAATCCGACGGCACATACTACATGTACTAGCTTATTTACCCCTTTTAAACTCGTCAAACGTTTATGAAACGACTCGAGAAACTAACTTACTATATATAGAAAGTCCTCCAACAAGTTTATCAAATGAAATTAATTTTAAATTCCTTTACCCGACTCATCTTCAAACTACAAAATCCGGACATATTTTCGTTAATAATTCATACAACCGTTCTAACTTCTTTAAACGACTCCGTTTACAAAACCGACACATGGATTTGAAAATAAACTCACCCTCTAGGGTTTACACTTCATTATCAGTATGTGAATCATTTCAAAACTTCAAGTTATAGTCCCCGAGATTCAATCCAAATATCGACAACAACTATATGTAGTGCCGATACTCGTCTCCCGGTACACGAATAATCAAAACATCATAACTTCACGCTCGTTTGGAGCTAGAAGCTCTACTTTATATCAAATCGAAGCTAATGAAATTATATACAACCATAGGCTATAAGTTAATCCATTATCACAACATAAAAATCCCGTAATTACAGTTTACCTACTATTGTAAATTGCATTTCAAAATCTTGTACAAAATCACATTTTAGCCAAAACCAATCATAGATATGATCATCCCATATCCCTAACATTAACATATATCAACTATAACATTAGAATCATCATAAAAATCAAAATCTTCAAATCAAAATCAAGTTTTTAACAAAAAATTTAGCAAGAACATCATTCATCATCATAAAAATGACATGCATGATCATAGCTTACACCTACCAACATGAAAAAAATAAAATCCCTTGCATGTACATAATTTTTATAACAAAATGATCTACTCACAATTATAAGGATGGGTCTTGTGTTGTTTTTGCTTAGATCATCTTGAGAATGGAGAAAAAATTGATGGTGTTTTGGTGGGTTGAAGGTCACGGCAAAGAAAGAAGAGGGAGAGAGAGAAAAAAAAAAATTTTGTGAGTGGGATTATGTTGTGTGTGTGTGTAAATTTTGGGCTTATATATGGTTGTTGAGGGACCAATGTTGTAATTTTTCAATAGTTATGGCTCAAAATGAAAATAGTTAGCTAAAAATCGAGAAATAACTATTAGTCAATTTTTAAAATATTTACGGGGCTCGGGTTTCATAAAGATACTTTTAAAAATTTAAAACATACCTCAAATATAATAATATCGAATCCCGACTCGACTTAACATGTCATTTAAAAGAAAACATAAAAAATGACCAACGTCGAATAACCGACAATAAAACGTAAAATATTTGGCATCCATCGACATCACGCTTGCTAATACTCCTTATACTTATTAAATATTAATTATAAACCTTCCAAAATCGGTTTAAACTTAAACCTCCAAAAATAAATATTATTCAAACTCATCAAAAATTTCAAAAATAATCGTAAAATAAGATTAAGCAATGACCTCGGTTTTGAGTTATCACATCCCTCCTTCTTAAAAGAATCTACGTCCGCGGCGCTTAATCCTTCCTAAACAAATGAGGATACTTATCCTTAAAGAAATCCTCACGTTCCCAGGTAAACTCTAGTCCACGTCTAGTGTTCCATCTCACCTTCACAATCATAATCCTACTATGCTTCAATTTCTTAACTTCCCAATCCATAATCTCTACAGGTTCCTCTATTAAATGCAACTTATCATCAAGTTGATTTTCCTCCAATGGAATCACCACATCCCTTTCAGCTAAACACTTCTTCAGATTAGACACATGAAAAGTGTCATGAATATCCTTAAGTTCATTAGGAAACTCTAACTTAGAAGCAACCAATCCAATCCTTTGGATAACCTTAAATGGTTTAATAAATCTCGGGGTCAACTTTCCTCTCTTTACAAAACGAATCACTCCTTTCCATGGAGATACCTTCAACATAACCATGTCTCCTACTTCAAATTCCAACGGTTTCCTTCGGTTATCAGCATAACTCTTTTGTCTACTTCTAGGTGATAAGAAACGCCTCTTATTTTGCACAATCTTTTCAGTCGTCTCAAATATCATTTCAGGTCCAGTCAATTGACTTTCTCCTACTTCACTCCAACACACTAGAGATCTACACTTACGTCCATACAAAGCTTCAAATGGTGCGGCTTTAATACTAGCATGATAACTGTTATTGTACGAAAATTCAACCAATGGCAAATGCTTATCCCAACCATTTCCAAAGTCAATCACACACGCACGAAGCATATCCTCTAACGTTTGAATTGTTCTCTCACTTTGTCCATCAGTTTCCGGATGATATGTTGTACTTAAACATGACTCCGTTCCCATTTCTTTCTGCAAAGATTTCCAAAATTCTGAAGTAAACCTACTATCACGATCAGAAATTATTGTTAAAGGTACACCATGTCGACAAACAATCTCCTTCACATACACTGTTGTTAACCTCTCCATACTATCCGTCTTATTCATTGGTAAAAAGTGAGCAGACTTAGTCAATCTATCTACAATCACCCATATCATATCACATTACAGTCCTTGGCAAACCTTTCACAAAATCCATATTAATCTTCTCCCATTTCCACTCAGGAATCTCAGGTTGCACTAATAATCCAGACGGTTTCTTATGTTTAGCCTTCACTTTCGCACAAGTTAAACACTTATTAACATACTGTGCTATATCTGCCTTCATATTCGGCCACCAATAAACTTTCTTAAGATCTTGATACATCTTGGCCGATCCAGGATGTATTGAATACTTCGACTTATGAGATTCATTCATCACCAAATCTCGCACTCCTAAAGAATCTTCCTCAGACGGACACAATGGTAACCAAATCCTATTCTCAAAATACCTCAATCCATTTGACCTTACTTTAACCAATGGTTTCAACATTCTACCCAAATTTTCTGCCTTAATATTCTCTTCCTTCAAACCATTAGATTGGGCTTTCAATATCGCTTCTGTCAAATCAACACTTTCCATCATTGTGAAATCTTTAACTCTTATAGACTTATCTCTTTCCTTTCTACTAACTGCATCAGCTACCACATTCGCTTTACCCGGATGGTAACGAGTCTCGCAGTCTTAATCACTCAGCAACTCAACCCACCTCCTTTGCCTCATATTCAATTCCTTTTGATCCAAAATATATTGTAGACTCTTATGATCAGTGAAAACCACACACTTGGTTCCATACAAGTAGTGTCTCCACAGCTTCAAAGCAAAAATCACAGCCCCAAGTTCTAAATCATGCGTAGTGTAATTCTCTTCATGCTTCCTCAATTGTCTCGATGCATATGCTATTACTTTTTCCCTTTGCATCAACACAACTCCATATCCTTTATGAGACGCGTCACAGTATACCATAAAATCCTCAGATCCTTCTGGCAAAGACAATATTGGCGCAGAACACAACTTATCCTTCAACATACTAAATGCAGATTCCTCTTCCAATCCCCATTCAAACACTCGATTCTTTTCAGTAAGCTTGGTCAATGGCTTAGCAATTAGCGAAAACTTCTCGATAAACCTTCTATAATACCCAGCTAGACCAAGAAATTGGTGAACTTCAGTCGGCGTCGTTGGTACCGACCAATCCTTGATTGCCTCAATCTTAGCAAGATCCACACGAACACCTTCACTATCAATCACGTGCCCCAGAAATTGCATTGATTTCAACCAAAATTCACACTTAGATAATTTTGCATACAGCTTCTCTTTCTTCAACAATTCCAGAATTGTTCTAAAATGATTCTCATGTTCTTTTTCACTCTTGGAGTAAATGAGAATATCATCAATGAATATGATAACAAACTCATCCAAATACAGCTTGCATACACGATTCATCAGATCCATGAATACGATAGGCGCATTCGTTAACCCAAAAGGCATTACTTGAAATTCAAAATATCCATATCGAGTACGGAAAGCTGTTATAAGAATATCTTCTTCCATAACTCTCATTTGATAATACCCAGACCTCAAATCGATCTTCGAGTATACACTTGATCCTTGCAACTGATCAAACAAATCATCAATCCTCGGCAATGGATACTGATTCTTGACAGTCAATTTGTTAAGCTCTAGATAATCAATACACATTCTAAAAGAACCATCTTTCTTTCTAACAAACAAAACAGGAGCACCCCACAATGACGAACTCGGTCTAATAAATCCCTTATCCATCAATTCCTTCAATTGATCAGACAATTCTTTCATTTCAGATGGAGCTAAACGATACGGTGCACGAGCAACAGGCATAGCTCCTGGCACTAAATCAATACGAAACTCCACTTCATGATGCGGCGGTAATCCTGGAAGTTCTTCAGGGAAAACCTTAGGATACTCTCTAATCATAGGCACTTCCTCCAATTTCCTTTCATTCACACCATCATTACTTATCTGAGCAAGAAACACATCACAATCTGCTTCTATATACCTCATCATCTTCAAACAAGAAACAACTCTCAAACGAGAAGTACATTCATCACCTTTCACAATCAATACCTTATTCCTTAGCAGTATATGGACTAATCTTTCTCCACAAACAATTACTGCACCATTACCAACTAACCAGTCCATTCCAACAATCACGTCAAAAGTTCCTAATTCTATAGGCATCAAATCAATACTAAACACATAATTACCTAACTTCAAGGAACAACCTTTCAGTATATAACTAGTGCTTACAACCTTACCATCAGCTAACTCCACCTTATAACTAGTTGTCAATCTCACTTGTTCTCTATCCAATAGCTGACTGAATCTAACATCTACGAAACTTCTATCGGATCCAGAATCAAATAACACCCTAGCATAACAAGCATCAAGTAAGAACGTACCCGTCACCACATTCGGCCCTTGAGGTTTTTCAACATATCCCATGACATAGCCTAGAGCAGCAGTCCCAACAACAACAACAGCAACATTGCCTCCCTGTCGTATGCCAACCCTCGGACAATTCCCTTGCTTATGTCCATGGCCTCCACATCCAGAACAGTTAACTACCTTAACAACATTGGCTCCAGTGGCCACACCCTTGTTTCTACAATCTGCCATCTTATGTTCGGCCTTCCCACACTTGTTGCAAGTAGGTGGACAATTTGCAACATGATAGAGATTACATCGACCACACTTCGGATTCACCTTGTTACCTTAATTTTTAGTGGTAGCACGAACACCATCAGTCCTTCTCAAATTATATTGCTGATTCCTATTCGGTCCTTGGTTATTGTTGTTACGATAACCACCACGATTCTGTCCTTGATTTTAATGTGTAGCTTCCCACTTTCTCTTATTCCCTTCAGCAATACTATCCTTTCGAGCCTGCATCTTTACATCCATTAAAGCATGAGCCATCTGAACAGCTTCATCAAATGACTTGGGTTTCGATGAACTAGTCTCTCCCTTGATATTACTAGATAAACCTGTGATATACTGCTTCATCTTCTTACGGTCATCAGCAAAAGCATCAGGATACAACAAACATACATAAAAAATGTCCTTGTATAAGCTACAATATCATTGTTTCTCAGCACTAAATGCCTCAGCTCATCCTCCAACTGACCTAACTCTTCCTCAGGAAAAAACTTAGCAGTTAGTAGTCCTTTGGTCACAGTCCATGTTCTAGCATTATCTTCAACCAATCCCACAGTAGCTACCTGAATTTTCCACCAGCTTAATGCATCATCTTGAAAAGTAGCTGCATCAAATCTCACTTTACTAGATTCTAAACATCCACTAATTTCAAAAGTACTTTCAATCTTCTCAATCCACCTCCTTAATTCCAAAGCACCACCAATACCACGAAATTGGGTAGGTCCACATTTCATGAAACTAGCATAAGAACATTCTTTCTGAATCTGCTGAACAGCAGCATTACCTCCAACTTGTCCTGCAGCATTTCCTCCCACTGGTTCATCAGCATTACCTGCAACTGGATTCACAACATTCCCTCCAACCTGAGAAACAGCATTCCTATTCTCAGTCTCTTGGTTCCTCGCAACACGTTCAGCTTCCAAAGCTCTAGCAATAGCTTGCACAATCATGGTATTAATAGTAGTAGTCGTCAATTTAGGTGACATGTTTTAGGAAACTAACCAAACAACAATTTAGTAAAGTCAGAAAAATGCCTCCTAACTCCTTCCTCCCTGTGATGACTGATATGAGTGTAAATACTCATATCATTTGTGTCAAATAACAATGAAATTATGCATAAATTGTATCAAATATGCCTTGTATATGTGTATTTCTTGTTTCATGTGTGTAGGTACCCAAGTTCGCGAAAATCGGCAAAAACCGGCACGAGTTTGAAGAAAAGATCGAGAAGCCAAGAGACAAGTCGTTTTTAAAGACGGAATTCAAGTTTTGGAAGTATTATTTACAAAGTGGGACCCACATTTGTGTATTGGGCCTCAAAGACCAAAAATTGGAAAGATATGGTTTACTTTTGGATCACAAACCTTACTTGGCCCAAATTGCAAGAAATAACACACGGTTAGATTGTACTTGGGCCTAAAGCCCAAGTTTATTATTTAACTTACTTCACATGATGGAATTGGGCTTAGGGTTTTGTTTTTTGTACAAACGATTGATATAACTCCGTCAAAGGTTATTATCACATTTATTCGTTCCTCACCCACTCATATTATATCACCACACAAATAAAACGACTCTCACCCATCCATTAAATACCCACTCACAGGTTTTGTTTTTTTTATCCCATTCATCCACTTACACCCACAATAAAATAACCAACGATAATACCTATGTATCGTCTTCTTCCCCATCTCACCTTCACCCAAAAATACCAAAACCAGTAACTTTCTAGTTACTGTTCACTAACCCAAGTCCACAACAAACTCGTTTTTATTTGGGGCTTTTTATTTAATCAAATAATTCATTAAAAGGGGATTAAAACCCCCAATCTTTAAGGAAGAGAAAGGGTGGAACGAAGGTGCTACGTGGCCAATTCTTATTTGAAGATACACCTCAATCCTCCTATTCAACCAATCACAAGGCTTCGAAGAA
This sequence comes from Glebionis coronaria, assembly GCA_025667525.1. Lineage (NCBI taxonomy): Eukaryota > Viridiplantae > Streptophyta > Magnoliopsida > Asterales > Asteraceae > Glebionis > Glebionis coronaria. Next base: position 271,432,060 of record CM046880.1, read on the forward strand.
GCACAACTAGCACACACGGATGCCACGTTGGCAATCCGTGTGCTAGTTGTGATATATCCACCATCCGATCAAATAAAGAAAGGAAGAGAGAAGATCCAAGGGCCATGAAGAAGAAAGGATATTCCTTCAAATATTCGAATATTCTCTTCATCAACAGCCTGGGATGGCTATAAAAACCCACCCAATCTCTTGTATTTTCCATCCTTTCTTTATTTTTTAAAGTTACTCTATAGAAATAGTTTTAGGTTAAATGTTGTATTTCTTTTATTAAATCTTGTATTATTTCTGAAATTAATGAAAGATCAGTTGATTTGATTTTAAATCGCGTCTATTTTCTTTTACTGCTTACTGCTTAAACAGTTTCACAAGGGTAATGTTTAAGGTGTTAAGAATAAGCTAATTAATAGCTTATCTTTTAATATTGAAAGTTAAGTTTGGATCCATGTTTATCCCCACTGGATAAATAATAAACTGAAGTAGTGTTGATTGTTCGTAGTTCATTCGATGGTTCGTTTGATTACTATGGTGGTTCGAGTAACGGTGATGGTGGTGGTCTGGTTCATTTAGACTGCTCAGCGCAGGTCTACTACTCAAAGGTTATCCCAAAAGGTGCTTATTACTTTTATCTTTCATTTAATTAGATTAAACTGTTTTATTTTTATTGATGCTTAAGCTTATCTGTTTCTGCTTATCTTAAGTTAATTTGTGTATGTTTATGATTTAAAAATTGTTTGGTTAAGGAGTGATATTTTTGGAATTGTACTGAGTTTCAATTTAGTCTGGTGAAGTTTTAGGTCTCTTAAGTTAATATATATTTAGAACTGGTAAAAGAAGTTTTAGGATTGTTAGATTTGTAGTGATGTATTGTATCAGCTAATCTGGTTTGCCTTTCGTTTAAATCGAACTGAATAGTGCTTTAATTCTAGCTTATCGTCACCTTTAAGTTTTGTTGAATTTGGTTAGGTCTTTGAACTGAGTTTATAATATAAGCAGTAAGTTTTAGTTATCTATGAGATTAGATAGTATGAATTCGTGGTCTAGATTTGAATTTATCTGATAGTTTATTAATCGTCTCTTAAGCTGTCTAAGGACCTGCAGTTGAATGTGAATGACTTGTATACCGTAACTGTTTTGAGTCTTTTCTTTACTTGCTTAATGTTTTTAATAGCTAATTTATCTGATTAAATGATTATCCTGCTATGTCGGTTTATGAATTGTGATTCTGGAAGTATGACTTGCTAGATCCTTGATGAAACCAATTTTAAATGGATGAATGTTTTAAGTTTTTGGGCTTGATTATTATTTTAGCATTCAGCTTATCAGATCCAACTGATCTGATAAGTCCAATAAGCTGTTTCCTTTTCAGCTTTTCACAATAAGCTTCAAAAGTCACTCCTGTGACTGGTTTCTTTCATAATCTGTCAAAAAGAAAATAAGTCCAAAAATGATGTCCCTAATGGGAATCGAACCTGTTACCTCCTGGTCACAGGTATAGAGTGATAGCCATCTGAGCTCTATGCTCATTTGATTTTATTTACAGCTTAGTATTTAATATAGTAGGATGCTGTTTGGCAGATTTTACACTTATAGCATGATTTTTATTTAGGATACGTTTTTCTTTATAAATTTTTAATTAATATTTTTTTTTATTAAAGAAAATTTTAGTTTTAATAAAATAAATAATAAATATATTATTATATATTAAAAAAATAAAAAAAATAAAAAAATAAAAAATAAAAAAATGTTTTTATTTACTTAAAAAGTTTAATTAGTTTAATTTTAATTAATTAGAATTTTATAATATTAGCTTTAAATTAAAATAGTTTGTATTTAGAGTTGTTTTAAAGTAATTTGTAATAAAGTAAATTAGTTTTAAAGAGTTTAATTAGATTTTTCAATTAGTTTAAAAGTTATTTAACAGATTAATTTTTAAAGATTTTTAATTAGTTTAAATTTTAAATAGTGTTAATTTTTAATCAAGTAATTGTTTTTAGATTTAAAAATAGCGGGGTAACGATTCATGCACTTTTGGATAAGTTTAAATAGTTTAAAATGGTAGATTTTAATTGTAGATTAAAAACCGAAAAACAATTCAAATCGATTGTCCAAAACGAAACAAAACGTCTCAAATTCATAAGATCTTCGTGTACAACGAACTTGAGTCACTCACGTGTTTAATTGAATTCGTCATTGGTATTATTAGTCTATTACTTTTTCCTAAAGGTAATTTTCTAATTTACCCTATAACGTAATCTCAAATTAAATCACTAAACACATCAAGACACATCAAAAATTTTGGCATCGCTGCCGGGGATCTTGTGTACGATTCGTCTTTGTGGAGATTTGTTGATCGTTGATTTGAAGACCCTTTCCGTCCTCGGAAAGTTTTGTTATTTTCTTATTATATAGTATGTATCATTTTTCTCGTTTTTATGAAAAATACCAAAAATAATCTTCTTAATCCTCTATCATGTTTAATTCTTTTTCACCTCACCCTCTAAATTTTAATTCTTCCTTCGTCGATTGTGTTGGGTGTGGAGAACCGTTATATGGTTTTTTACCATGTCGGTGGTGCACGTGTGAGCGTTGTGGTAATGACTTACGTCACGATGTACGAGTTCGATTTTTTCCTTGTTGTGATGATATTACTTCATTTGGAAATCCGAATTTTTAGAATAATTCTCTCGATTTCAATCCACCTCCACACCCTACATACGAGACACCCTCGTTTGAGTTTTGTGGAAACGATTCTCATTTTGGTGATGATTGTTCGCATCGATTCTCGCTTAATTACGAGCAAGAACCGAGCTACAATCAAAACTTTAATGATAATTGTTATCCACAAGATTTACCGAGTTTATCACAACAATATCTTTGTTGTGAGTATTGTGGAGGTCCTCACGAGAGTTTTTGTTGTCAACCGATGGATCAAAATTTTTATGAGCCTAATCCTTGCTATAATTCGATTCCTTCCGGTTTTGACCAATCTCCACAATATTCTTTCCATATTGAGCGATTTGAAACTATGAATCAAAGAAATGTTGAAGTTGTTGAAAAGAGCATTGAAGATATGTTGCTTGAAAAGAGACAAATCAATCAAGAGATTAATGATATTACGAATGAATTAGAAAGTCGTCGATTTCATGGTAATATAATTGATGAGGGAATTAAACGAAATTGTGAGCTTAAGATTCGACAACTTTCGCAAGATTATAATGGATTAAGCATTAATATTCGAAAGAAAGAAAAAATTCAAGAGGAAGAAAAATATCTTGCTAATCGTGAAATCAAGCGTTCTCTTCTTTTGGATGATGACAAGGATAGTACAATTTCTTTGAGAGATCTTATTGCTCTACATCCTTCGTCTAGTGCAATCGTGCTTCCTATTCGTATCTTGCCGGCTATTGAGCCCGAGGATTCTCCCATCCTAGATGATGAGGAAATCTCTCATGACATCACCACTCCTATACATGATTCTTCCATCGTGGAACCCGAAAATTCTCTAAGCAAGGGGGACGAGCATATTAGCACTATACTTGTCCAAAACCCAAGAGAGTTTGATGGTATTTCCAATGAGATGTGTGATTTGCCACATTGTGATGACTCGACTTCTTCCATTCACTTTGATATTTTCTCTAATCCTAATGATGAAAATTGTGATGGAAATGAAGATTATGAGGATGATTCTACTTCTAGTGAATTTTCTAATGAGGAGTTCTCTGATGAACTTTCTTATAAAGATGATATTCACGACTCGAATTTTGAGGGGTTTACCTATGAACCTACTCTTCTTCACCCATTTCTACCAGGAAATGAGGATGATAGTGATCCAAATTTTGAGAGGTTTGATAGGTGTGTAAACACCCATCCTTTTTACCACTTAATTACAATAATAACAAAGCCAAAACGTGTATTTTATGTCTTTTATGTCGGAATTATGCGTGGTTTGTGTTTTTGTTGTGATTTAGGACGAAATGGTGAAAAGTGGAGAAAACACGGGAATTCACGGGCATTTACGGACTTTTATTGAAGAAAAAGATGAAAAGACGAAGTCAAGAAGTCAAGAGTGCAAAATGAACGGAAGTCCAAGACCAATTCTGAAGATTTATCGAAGAAAAAGTCAAAAGACGGAAGTTTACTTAAAGCCGAGGAACTCAAGTCTTATTTATCGAAGAATTAAAAGACGAGTCCAAAGTAATCCCGAGCCAAAAGTCATCAAAGTCCAAGATCAACAAAAAGATTAAGAAGGAAGGACTTAATGGCGCAATTAAGAAGAAAGGAAGGAGGGGATGAAGCTTCCTCTAACCACCCTCCTAATCTCCTATAAATACACCCCATTTCCATTCATTTGTTTTTGTTGACTAATTGTGACAATTAGTTCTTCCATGGTTGGATGGCTTGACAAACCATTTCTTCCACCTTTACTTTTATGCTACTTTAATTACTTGCACCTTTAATTACATGTCTTGCACCTTATTTATCATTTAACTTCAAGTAAGTGTTCTTTAATTTTCTTGTTTTAAATTTCTCATTCTATCTTTCTTTCTTGCTTGATCTTTATGTTTACATGCTTAGTGTGTTGTTTATTTGAAAAGATTACATTTTTATGCCTGTGATTGTTTTGGATCATTGGTTTTTATAGCTTATTTTGTTTAACTTTAAGTTTATAAAGTTTTATTAAAAGTTATTTTTATATAAAAGTTTGTTTTTCGTAAAGCCTATCCTTTTCATGTTTTAAAAGTCTTTAAATTTATGTTTATTAGCTTTTTCTTAATCGGTTTGCCTTAGGATTTTAGACTTGTGCTTATTTGATTAGTAGCTTATTTTTCTAGCTTATTTTTCCTTCTTTTCTCCGTATTCCGATCTAGCAATCGGAAAAGGGTTATACATTCCGACCAGCGTTCCTTGCTTGGTCGGAAAAGGGTTTACAGCTTTCCGATTGGGAAGTGTTTGATATTCCGATCTGAAGGATTGTGTTGGTATTCCGATCAGTAAGAGTGACAGCTTTCCGATCTGAGTTCTAATAACATTCCGAAGAGGAGGGCTTTGGTATTCCGATCAGAGTAGGTGGTGGTATTCCGATCAGATAAGTGACAGTTATTCCGATTGGTGCTCCTTTCCTCATTCTGATCGAGGTGTTGATTTGATATTCCGATAACGGGTTCCAATCAGCATTCCGACCAAGTTCACTACACATTCCGACGGGATCAACATTCCGACCAGGTAGGTTTGTTACATTCCGATCTGAGGTTTTTGCTTGGTATTCCGATCAGATAAGTGACAGTATTCCGATTGGCATTTTCCGATCAACATTCCGACAGGAAAGGGTAGTACATTCCGACGAGGTTTGATCGGAATACATTCCGATGGTGAGTTTGGTTTAGTGTTTTGTCTTGTTTAATTTTTAAGTTATCATTTTAATTCTTGTCTAATTTTAATTTCCGTCACGCTTTTATTTTAACTCGTTTAATCAATTTACGTTCCGTCACGTTTTTAAATATCGCCATTTACTTTTTAAATAGACTTAGTTTTACTTTAAACGCCATTTTACTTTAATTGTTTTGCACTTTAAATATACTACAACGACAACCTTTGTTTTCCACCAAAATATAATTGAGTCACATAGATAACCTAGATCAATTCGAAGTGACATACATAAACGAACAATAATTTTCTTACTAGGGAAACAACCCAGTTATTAAATGGCGCCGCTGCCGGCTCTTTTCGTAAAGATTAATGGTTTTCGGTGAGAGACGCGTTGCTTTTTCGGATCCGTTCACTTGTGAGCGTTATTTTCTTGTATAAAAATTAAAAATTGATAAAAATTCATAAAAATTAAAAATTTCAAAAATCCAAAAAGATTTTATCTTTATTGTGTATATATATTGTCTTTTTGTTTGGTTTCTTTTTCTTTTCCATTTTCAGGTGTATGCGTACTAGATCTTCTAATTATCAAGAGCCCGAGACTCGAGAAGATTTAAGTATGTCAGGTGTTAACAACAATAATCCACCGCACCTCAATAATAACAACAATGTTCTTCCACAACCCGATCTTCGGACCATGGATGAGCTTTGTCAACCAACAATGTTTGGACGAGGAAGACCGATTACGCCGATGCAAATCAACGCTCCTGAGTTTTCGTTGAAGAACCACATGATTCAGCAAGTGCAAACTAATCCATTTGCCGGAATGCCTGATGATGATGCCAACAAACACCTCGACAAGTTCATTACAATCACCCAAAGCATGAAGTTGCCCGGTGCCATAATGGATGTACTTCGCCTACAACTCTTTCCACTTACTTTATCACATCATGCCGAGAAATGGTTTGATCGTCTCCCGAAGAATTCTATTCACACTTGGGATGACATGACTCAACTCTTTTTGTCGCGCTACTTTCCACCATCCATGGTCACGAGCCTTCGCAATCAAATCAGCGGTTTCATGCAAGATCCCGATGAATCTCTTTTTGATGCTTGGGAGAGATATAATGTCTTGATTGATCGTTGTCCAAACCACAACATGCTCCCTGTGACCTTAATTGATACTTTCTACAACGGTTTGACTTTTCGAGATCGTGATACGATTAATGCAGCCGCCGGTGGCACATTCATGAAAAGGAGACCCGAAGAGTGTAGAGAGCTTATTGAGAACATGACTACTCACCACAAAAACTGGGATTCCTCTGCTTCTTCAAGGAACAACCCGAGAGTCAATGTTTCCTCCACCTCAGCAAACCCCGATATGACCGAACTCACCCGCATGATGACCGAAATGAGCAGAAGTATGCAACTCTTGGCTTCAAACCAACAACAACAACAAGTTAAAGCTGTTGCTACTCCTTGTGAAACATGCGGCGGTCCACACTCATACACTGATTGTCCTTCTACTCAAGGAAATCCGGAAAATGTGTATGCAGCTTATGGTAATTATTCATCGGAAAATTACCAAGCTCGACCTCAAGGGGATAGAAATCTGCTGAGTTACCGGTCCAACAACTACCTTTCACCCGGTTTTTCTCCTCAAAACCAAAACCCCGCCAACAACTACAATAGAAGCAACCAAATCCCACCAAGAGCTTCTAATCCTTATCACCCACCCGCCCAACAAAACCCAACCATTAATCCTGATGTTGAAGCTATAATGAGAACCCAAGGTGAGCAAATCAAGAATCTTCAGAGCCAAATTATCAATCTGAAAGGAGATATCACAAAGCAAGGAAATGAGATAAGATCCAAGCTTCGAGATAATATTCAATCCTCCTTCAGCAATCAAACCAATGATTTGAAGAATATGCTTGCTAGTTTCTTGTCCGCAACTCAACCTTCTTCTTCGAGTTCTCTACCTTCAAACACCGTCACCAATCCGCGAGCAAATGTGAGTGCTATTACTACGCGTAGTGGAATTACCATTGTCGATCCACCAATCCCGCCCCCATCATCTACACCTCCTCCACCACCATTTATCCCTACTCCTCCTACACCTAGTTTTAGTGCACCATTACCGTCTCCGCCTCGACGTGATGAAGTTCCCACCATGAATCCTCCACCAACCCCCCTTCAACATCTCAACCTTTACCTACACCTTAACCTTCACCACCCAAACCCAATATCCGTTATCCCTCTCGTTTAGGCAAGACCAAAATGCTAACCAAGGATGAATCCGAAGTGTCACGCTATGTGAAGATGATCTCTCAGATGAACTTCAACATTAGCTTTCTTGAAGCACTTGTCCATATGCCAAAATTTGTGAAAGCATTTAAGGAATTGCTTAACAAGAAGGAGAAGCTGATTGAGCTCGCCAACACACGCTTAAATGAAAACTGCTCTGCAGTTATTCTTAAAGAACTTCCGGAAAAGCTTGGAGATCCCGGTCATTTTGTGTTGCCTTGCGTTTTCAACAAAACTGAAAATTTACTGCCCTTGCTGATCTCGGGGCCAGTATTAATTTGATGCCATTGAGTGTTTGGAAGACACTATCATTACCCGACCTCACTCCAACAAAGATGACTCTTGAGCGTGCTAATCGCACTCTCGCTTACCCCGTTGGTATAGCCGAAGACGTGTTCATAAAAGTTGGCACATTTACTTTCCCAGTCGATTTTGTCGTCGTTGATTATGAAATGGACCCTCGTATTCCTTTAATACTTGATCGGCCATTCTTGAGAACCGGACGAGCTTTAGTGGATGTGGCTGAAGGTGAGTTAATCTTAAGAGTCGGGGATGATTCACAAGTTTTTAAAATGTGGAAGCTTACAGGCAAATCCTTTGGAGGACGAGAATCAGTGAATATGATTAATGTGCTCGATGACTTTGTCGTTTACAACAATCCTCTATTCGAGTCTTGCGATGATAATCCACTGTTTCAAGATGATGTGGATGATTCTCTCCCTACTTTGGAAGCTTCTCCCATTTATGATTCTCCACCGGTCTTTGATGCTTATGATGATGATTCTAGCTCAGACTCGGATGATTATGATGACCTCACTTCTGAGTATCCGGACATGCCCACCTTTGATGATTTTGAGGATGCCGATACTCTTTCGAGCAATTCTTCTACTGATGACATTGCACCTACATTTGATGAAGATCCTCCGCCATCACTTGATCCTACTTTGGACGATTACTCATTTGAGGAAGACTTCTCTGAATTTCTCAACACTTACTTCCCTCATGAGAGTGATGCACCTCCTTTGGACTTTGAAGATTATCGTCTTGATCCTACTTTGGATTTGAAGCACATACTTTCAAAGGAGAAGAAACCGGTCGACACCAATATCCGCAGCACATATGATTTAACACCACTTTGTCCATCTTTTGTGGACGAGGTTGTGCTTCTTCGCGGATCTTCTTCAACCTCTGATGAGCCTGAGTGCTATTTTCCCTTAAAGGAAAAGGTGTTCGACCCCGGTATCAATATTATTCAGCCATCTCAGTATCCACCTGATGCAATAAAAGGAAATATCTTTGGAACTTATGGAAATCTGCTTGCACCACTTCAACCTTGCTTCCACCGTCCTCCATCGCTGCTTAAGGGAACCTTGCCTACTCTTCTTTGGCTTGCCTTGTTCGCCTTAAGCTTATGCTACTTGATGGACGAAAACTATGTCTTTGATCCTGGTGGATATGTCTTATGCTTCTTTCGTTGATTATCAAGGTCGAGACAGGCTGATGACTCGGTTAACAAAAATCAAGCGCTTCTTGGGAGGCAACCCATGCATATATCTTTTCGCTTTCTTTATCATAAGTGTAGGGGGGAGACCCTTTGGTTAGTTTTCCTCACCTCTCTTAATCAGGGATTCGAGCTTCAAAGACACACTTTTGATGGTTCTTGACGACCCGTGATTCCGTGTTCCACTTCTTCCCGGTTCTATCCTAAACTCTTTTCGATTCACTATTTTATATTTTCCAATATTAAAATAGGAATCTCTTTAGTTGTCCTTTCCTTAGCAAGATTTAAACAACATGCACAATGTCCTAAGTGTAGGGGAGTTTACTCCCACATGCTTAAACATTGAGGACAATGTTTATATTAAGTGTAGGGGGCTTTTCCTTGTATTTGTCCTCATTTTAACCAGAAAATCAATTTTTCGACATTTTTCAAAATTTTTGATCTATTTTGGCCTATTAGTTTTTCCCTTTGTATAGTTATTTTTCCTTCTTTGTTAGAATAAATCTTTAATAAAGTGGTTTTAGTTTTCAAACGTTGTGAATCTTTTGACTCAACCCGAGTTTATTTACCTAAGTTTACTCTAGCTAGTATCCTTAACGTGTTTAGGTCAAGTTTTTCTAGGCTTTTATATAGGGAGCTATAAAACCCGAAAGTCTTAACTCTCACGGGTTAAGAACAAGAACCTTTCGCAAGTTCCTATAATTGATCCTAGAGAGTCGTTTATCATGGGAGCTTTAAAATGCGATTTCAAAACTTGAAAAAGTCTAAGAATTTGCAAGATCCTATAGGCGACTCAAAAACCCAAAACTTTGATTTAATAGGCTAAGCATCCACGAGTCTCATTCCTTGAGATTTTAAACTGTGGAGAACGATAGATGATAGAGCCAATTATATGTCCGGTATTCTTTCGTGAATTTATGTGAGTTAATTATGAGCCTATTCTCCCATCGCTTGCTAAATAATTTATCTGCTAATAAATAAGGTTGTACGATTTGAAAAGTTACTTAGCTTCTAGCCCAAGATCGTTTAAAAGTTGATCGGTATGGATTAGAGTTCATAGCCAAGGCATAACTTATTGAAGTGGGATGCGAAGATTGGCGAGTCCAAAAAGGTCCTAACAAGACATGAGGGCTATATTTTGTTGCTAAAGATCCAAAGTGATATGAAGAATCATTTATCGAAAATCAATATGAAGGATCGAGACACACGACGAAAAGCAAATACTCCCCAAAAGTCATGGAGAAGTGTATCTGAAAAGACCCTAGCAAGGTATGAGGATAAATAGATCCAAGTCATAAAAGGAGGCGGATCGTTGTATATCAAAGTCCAAAATAAAGATTGGATAAAAATGAAGAAGTCGTGGTCCAAGTATGAATCTCTCAAAAAGTTCAAGTGAAGAAATTCCATTATGAAGAGAAGACCATTATTTCATGAACGTCTCTCAAGGTTTGAAGTATGAAGTCGCTGCCAAATATCGGTCCGATAAAGGTCTCAAATCGCGAAGCGAGTTATGCAAAGATATGAACTTTATGAGGTCCCGAGAAGCGGTTTTAAAAGATTTTGTCCTTTAGCTAACTATTGATTAAATCGTTCACTTTATTTTCAGACTAAATAACTATCGAAATAAGTCAAACAATGCATCCTCGTGATCATTCAAGACAACAATAAAATATAAGAGATACACCTAGGAATAAGGGAGTCTAAGTGAGTAATTGGCCCACATGAGTTCGTGTTAGTTTGCTAACTTATAATAACAATGATCTTGTTTTTAAGCTTGGTTTGGAGAAAGTGAAAACTTGAGGATGATGACTATTCATGACATTTTCAAAACCAAAGGTATGCTTTTTGATTTCTTTATTTTTAATGTTTATAATTTTCTATCTCTTTAATAAAGGCCAACGTGGATTGATTATGATGAAAAATGTAAACGTGCTTTGTAACTAATGCATTGCATGAGGGCATTGCAAGGGTCAAGTATAGGGGATTTGATAGGTGTGTAAACACCCATCCTTTTTACCACTTAATTACAATAATAACTAAGCCAAAACGTGTATTTTATGTCTTTTATGTCGGAATTATGCGTGGTTTGTGTTTTTGTTGTGATTTAGGACGAAATGGTGAAAAGTGGAGAAAACACGGGAATTCACGGGCATTTACGGACTTTTATTGAAGAAAAAGATGAAAAGACGAAGTCAAAAAGTCAAGAGTGCAAAAAGAACGGAAGTCCAAGACCAATTCTTAAGATTTATCGAATAAAAAGTCAAAAGACGGAAGTTTACTTAAAGCCGAAGAACTCAAGTCTTATTTATCGAAGAATTAAAAGACGAGTCCAAAGAAATCCCGAGCCAAAAGTCATCAAAGTCCAAGATCAACAAAAAGATTAAGAAGGAAGGACTTAATGGCGCAATTAAGAAGAAAGGAAGGAGGGGAGGAAGCTTCCTCTAACCACCCTCCTAATCTCCTATAAATACACCCCATTTTCATTCATTTATTTTTGTTGACTAATCGTGACAATTAGTTCTTCTATGGTTGGATGGCTTGACAAACCATTTCTTCCACCTTTACTTTTATGCTACTTTAATTACTTGTACCTTTAATTACATGTCTTGCACCTTATTTACCATTTAATTTCAAGTAAGTGTTCTTTAATTTTCTTGTTTTAAATTTCTCATTCTACCTTTCTTTCTTGCTTGATCTTTATGTTTACATGCTTAGTGTGTTGTTTATTTGAAAAGATTACATTTTTATGCTTGTGATTGTTTTGGATCATTGGTTTTATAGCTTATTTTGTTTAACTTTAAGTTTATAAAGTTTTATTAAAAGTTATTTTTATATAAAAGTTTGTTTTTCGTAAACCCTATCCTTTTCGTGTTTTAAAAGTCTTTAAATTTCTATTTATTAGCTTTTTGTTAATCGGTTTGCCTTAGGATTTTAGACTTGTGCTTATTTGATTAGTAGTTTATTTTTCTAGCTTATTTTGCCTTCTTTTCTCCGTATTCCGAACTAGCAATCGGAAAAGGGTTATACCTTCCGACCAGCGTTCCTTGCTTGGTCGGAAAAGGGTTTACAACTTTCTGATTGGGAAGTGTTTGATATTCCGATCTGAAGGATTGTGTTGGTATTCCGATCAGTAAGAGTGACAGCTTTTCGATCTGAGTTCTAATAAAATTCTGACGAGGAGGGCTTTGGTATTCCGATCAGAGTAGGTGGTGGTATTCCGATCAGATAAGTGACAGTTTTTCCGATTGGTGCTCCTTTCCTCATTTCGATCGAGGTGTTGATTTGATATTCCGATCACGGGTTCCGATCAGCATTTCGACCAAGTTCACTCCACATTCCGACGGGATCAACATTCCGACCAGGTAGGTTTGTTACATTCCGATCTGAGGTTTTTGCTTGGTATTCCGATCAGATAAGTGACAGTATTCCGATTGGCATTTTCTGATCAACATTCCGACAGGAAAGGGTAGTACATTCCGACGAGGTTTGATCGGAATACATTCCGATGGTGAGTTTGGTTTAGTGTTTTGTCTTGTTTAATTTTTAATTTATCATTTTAATTCTTGTCTAATTTTAATTTCCGTCACTCTTTTATTTTAACTCGTTTAATCAATTTACTTTCCGTCACGTTTTTAAATATCGCCATTTACTTTTTAACTAGACTTAGTTTTACTTTTAACGCCATTTTACTTTAATTGTTTTGCACTTTAAATATACTACAACGACAACCTTTGTTTTCCACCAAAAGATAATTGAGTCACATAGATAACCTAGATCAATTCGAAGAGACATACTTAAACGAACAATAATTTTCTTACTAGGCAAACAACCCAGTTATTAAGGTTTACTTTTGAACTTGCTCCTTTAGACCCATTTCCATCGGGAAATGAGGTTGATTTGACTATTCCGATCCTCGAGAAGTTCTCCGATGAACTTACTCATTTAGATGTGGAAGATGTGGTTCTTTGTGAAAAATTATCCAACGTCTATCTTCTCATTTCTAGGATCGAGGCTTTGAATTCTAAGCCTAATCCCAAGTCTTTCTCTCCATATCCTATTCCCGTTGAGGATAGTGATCCGCTTATGGAGGAGATTGACACTTTTCTTGCTTCTAATGATTCGATACCACCGGGTGTTGATGATATCGACCCGGAGGGGGACGCTCTCTTTTTAGAGAATTTACTTGATGATGATGTCGTTCCAAGTCCTCCTCCCACCCACTTTGACCTTAATGTGCGTGTTTTTCATGTGTCTCATATTGAGTAAATTGATCACATTCCTAAGGGTGAAATGGTCGTTAAAGCAAAGAATGTTGATTCTACTATGGATGAGATTTTTATCCCACCATTACCATGTGCTTTCTATGATCATGGATTAGAATGGGGGGACGACACCGTGTTATCCTTTCCTTTCTCCACCGAGGACGAGGTATTAGACCCCGGAATCGTTTATTTGGGGAAATCTCGGCCTTTCACCGATGTAATAAATGAAAGATTTTTCTATCATCTTGGTGCTAGTTTATCTCAGGGAGCACGCTATATTCATTCCATAATTTGTGACTACCATCTCTTTTTAGAGATTTGTGTTGGAGTTTTATCCTTTCGTTTGTCATCCGATAACGAGGATGAGATCTTTGACCTCGGCATCGTACTTTATGTTGGTTTTTATTCCATTATGCCGGTTTTCACCATTTTCCCTAAGGACCAATGAATGCGGGGATCGAGTCGAGCTCATGACTCGGTTAACAAAAACGAGGTGCCTTGTGGGGGAGTCCCATACATTCTATCTTCTTTCTATTTTCTAACACTAATAAGGCTTGATCTTTCAAGCTCGTGCTCGTGTTTTGTTGTGTTGTGATCTTAGGTATGACCCTTATTATTTGAAGACTCTCGTGTTCGGTTTTTGCCGGTCCACTTGATCTTCCATTCTTTGAATGCCAAAAAGGGGCACACTTTCTATCCCTTGATTTTTATCGACTAACGTTTTATCTTGAGGCATAATTAATAAACGGTTTATAGATTTGCGTGCTCTTTCCATGCTAGGAGTTTGCATTAGACTCTTCGTGTCTTATCAAGGGGGTGTTACTCTTGAGCTAAGAAACATTGAGGACAATGTTTGGTTTTAGCACGGGGGAGTCAATCGATATAATCGCTCGCAATTGCTTTTGTCGTGTCCAAACGTATTGTTTTCTTGTTTTTCAATAAAATTTTAAATTTTTAAATTTTTCATGTTATTTTTAAGTTTTAATAAATAAAATAAGTGCTTTTGACACGAATGTAGGCTTTTCGTTGGTGAAAATAAGAATAGTTTTTGACTCGACTCGGTTTTTAACCTTAGCTTTTCCTTAACGTATTTGAATTAAGTTTTGCTAGGCTATTATATAGGAAGCTTTAAAATGCGAAAGTCTTAATTCATTCGGGTTAAGAACAAGAACTTTTCGCAAGCTCCTATAATTGATCCTAGAAAGTCGTCTATCAAGGGAACTTTAAAATGCAAATTCTAAAACTTGCAAAAGTATAAGAAGATGCAAGATCCTATAGATGACTTGAAAACCCAAAACTTTGATTTAATAGGCTAAGTATTCATTGATTTCACATTTTTGAAATTTTACAATATGGAGAACAAGAGATGATAGAGCCAATTATAAGTTTGGTATTCTTTCGGGAATTTATGTGAGTTAATTATAAGCTTATTCTCCCATCGCTTGTTAATAAAATTATTTGCAATAAATAAGGTTGAACGATTTGAAAAGTTACATAGCTTCTAGCCCAAGATCGTTTAAAAGTTGTTCGGTACGGATTAGAGTTCATAGCCAAGGCATAACTTATTGAAGCGGGATGCGAAGATTGGCGAGTCCAAAAAGGTCCTAACAAGACATGAGGGCTATTTTTATTGCTAAAGATCTCAAGTGATGTGAAGAATCATTTATCAAAAATCAATATGAAGGATCGAGACACACGACGAAAAGCAAATACTCCCCAAAAGTCATGGAGAAGTCTATCCAAAAAGACCATTATAAGGTATGAGGATAAATGAAGCCAAGTCCAAAAAGGAGGCGGATCGTTGTATATCAAAATCCCAAATAAAGATTGGAGAAAAATGAAGAAATCATGGTCCAAGTATGAATCTCTCAAAACTTCAAGTGAAGAAATTCCTATATGAAGAGAAGACCATTATTTCATGAACGTCTCACAAGGTTTGAAGTATGAAATTGCTGCCAAATATCGGTCCGAGAAAGGTCTCAAATTGCGAAGCAAGTTATGCCAAGATATGAACTTTATGAAGTCCCGAGAAGCAGTTTTAAAAGATTTTGTCCTTTAGCTAACTATTGATTAAATCGTTCACTTTATTTTCGGCCTAATAAATTATCGGAATAAGTCAACAATGCATCTTCGTGATCATTCAAGACAACAATCAAATATAAGAGATACACCTACGAATAAGGGAGTCTAAGTGAATAATTAGCCCACATGAGTTCGTGTTAGTTTACCAACTTATAATAACAATGATCTTGTTTTTGCACTTGGCATGGAAAAGTGAAAAGTCAAGGACGATGAATCTATGTCGTTGCAAAATAATAACAATAATGAAAGCATTACATTATGTCGTTGCAAAATAAAGAGTCAAAAGTTGAATAATGGTGTAGATATAGTTTTATTTTATCATTGCGTGAGGACACGACAATTGCTTAGCATGGGGGAATTTGATATGAGTGTAAATACTCATATCATTTGTGTCAAATAACAATGAAATTATGCATAAATTGTATCAAATATGCCTTGTATATGTGTATTTCTTGTTTCATGTGTGTAAGTACCCAAGTTCGCGAAAATCGGCAAAAACCGGCACGAGTTTGAAGAAAATATCGAGAAGCCAAGAGACAAGTCGTTTTAAAAGACGGAATTCTAGTTTTGGAAGTATTATTTACAAAGTGGGACCCACATTTGTGTATTGGGCCTCAAAGCCCAAAAAATGGAAAGATATGGTTTACTTTTGGATCACAAACCTTACTTGGCCCAAATTGCAAGAAATAACACACGGTTAGATTGTACTTGGGCCTAAAGCCCAAGTTTATTATTTAACTTACTTCACATGATGGAATTGGGCTTAGGGTTTTGGTTTTTGTACAAACGATTGATATAACTCAGTCAAAGGTTATTATCACATTTATTCGTTCCTCACCCACTCATATTATATCACCACACATATAAAACGGCTCTCACCCATCCATTAAATACCCACTCACACGTTTTGTTTTTTTATCCCATTCATCCACTTACACCCACAATAAAATAACCAACGATAATATCTATGTATCGTCTTCTTCCCCATCTCACCTTTACAAAAAAATACCAAAACCAGTAACTTTCTAGTTATTGTTCACTAACCCTAGTCCACAATAAACTCGTTTTTATTTGAGGATTTTTATTTAATCAAATAATTCATTAAAAGGGGATTAAAACCCCAAAACTTTAAGGAAGAGAAAGGGTTGAACGAAGGTGCTACGTGGCCAATTCTTATTTGAAGATACACCTCAATCCTCCTATTCAGCCAATCACAAGGCTTCGAAGAAGCACAACTAGCACACACGGATGCCACGTTGGCAATCCGTGGGCTAGTTGTGATATATCCACCGCCCGATCAAAGAAAGAAAGGGAGAGAAGATCCAAGGGTCATGAAGAAGAAAGGATATTCCTTCAAATATTCGGATATTCTCTTCATCAACAGCCTGGGATGGCTATAAAAACCCACCCAATCTCTTGTATTTTTCATCCTTTCTTTATTTTTTAAAGTTACTCTGTAGAAATAGTTTTAGGTTAAATGTTCTATTTCTTTTATTAAATCTTGTATTATTTCTGAAATTAATGAAAGATCAGTTGATTTGATTTTAAATCGCGTCTATTTTCATCTACTGCTTACTGCTTAAACTGTTTCACAAGGGTAATGTTTAAGGTGTTAAGAATAAGCTAATTAATAGCTTATCTTTTAATATTGAAAGTTAGGTTTGGATCCATGTTTATCCCCACTGGATAAATAATAAATTGAAGCAGTGTTGATTGTTCGTGGTTCATTCGATGGTTTGTTTGATTACTATGGTGGTTCGAGTAACGGTGATGGTGGTGGTCCGGTTCATTTAGACTGCTCAGCGCAGGTCTACTACTCAAAGGTTATCCCAAAAGGTGCTTATTCCTTTTATCTTTCATTTAATTAGATTAAACTGTTTTATTTTTACTGTTTATTTGAATTGGATATGTTAGATGCTTAAGATTATCTGTTTCTGCTTATCTTAAGTTAATTTGTGTATGTTTATAATTTAAAAATTATTTGGTTAAGGAGTGATATTTTTGGAATTGTACTGAGTTTCAATTTAGTCTGGTGAAGTTTTAGGTCTCTAAAGTTAATATATATTTAGAACTAGTAAAAGAAGTTTTTGGATTGTTAGATTTGTAGTGATGTATTGTATCAGCTAATTTGGTTTGCCTTTCGTTTAAATCGAACTGAATATTCCTTTAATTCTAGCTTATCGTCACCTTTAAGTTTTGCTGAATTTGGTTAGTTATGTTGAACTGAGTTTATAATATAAGCAGTAAGTTTTAGTTATCTATGAGATTAGATAGTATGAATTCGTGGTTTAGATTTGAATTTATCTGATAGTTTATTAATCGTCTCTTAAGCTGTCTAAGGACCTGCAGTTGAATGTGAATGACTTGTATATCGTAACTGTTTTGAGTCTTTTCTTTACTTGTTGGATGTTTTTAATAGCTGATTTATCTGATTAAATGATTATCCTGCTATTTCGGTTTATGAATTGTGATTCTGGTAGTATGACTTGCTAGATCCTTGATGAAACCAATTTTAAATGGTTGAATGTTTTAAGTTTTTGGGCTTGATTATTATTTTAGCATTCAGCTTATCAGATCCAACTGATCTGATAAGTCCAATAAGTTGTTTCCTTTTCAGCTTTTCACAATAAGCTTCAAAAGTCACTCCTGTGACTGGTTTCTTTCATAATCTGTCAAAAAGAAAATAAGTCCAAAAATGATGTCCCTAATGGGAATCGAACCTATGACCTCCTGGTCACAGGTATAGAGTGATAGCCATCTGAGCTCTATGCTCATTTGATTTTATTTAAAGCTTAGTATTTAATATAGTAGGATGTTGTTTGGCAGATTTTACACTTATAGCATGATTTTTATTTAGGATACGTTTTTCTTTATAAATTTTTAATTAATATTTTTTTTTATTAAAGAAAATTTTAATTTTAATAAAATAAATAATAAATATAATATTATATATTAAAAAAAATAAAAAAATGTTTTTATTTACTTAAAAAGTTTAATTATTTTAATTTTGATTAATTAGAATTTTATAATATTAGCTTTGAATTAAAATAGTTTCTATTTAGATTTGTTTTAAAGTAATTTGTAATAATGTAAATTAGTTTTTAAGAGTTTAATTATATTTTTCAATTAGTTTAAAAGTTATTTAATAGATTAATTTTTAAAGATTTTTAATTAGTTTAAATTTTAAATAGTGTTAATTTTTAATCAAGTAATTGTTTTTAGATTTAAAAATAGCGGGGTTAACGATTCATGCACTTTAGGATAAGTTTAAATAGTTTAAAATTGGTAGATTTTAATTGTAGATTAAAAACCAAAAAACAATTCAAATCGATTGTCCAAAACGAAACAAAACGTCTCAAATTCATAAGATCTTCGTGTACAACGAACTTGAGTCACTCACGTGTTTAATTGAATTCGTCATTGGTATTATTAGTCTATTACTTTTCCTAAAGGTAATTTTCTAATTTACCCTATAACGTAATCTCAAATTAAATCACTATACACATCACGACACATCAATGACACAGAAGAAAAAGAACAAGTAAGTATTCATATCAAGATAAGAAGAAGGATTTCTCTATCAAGATGTAACATGGATACTACATGCACCAACAACACAATTCACAATGAATCATTAACCAATTCACAAAAGAACTAATAAGACAAATCATAAGTCATGAAGGTAATTTGGGTTGCGTTGGAAATTTTCCACAAAATTGTGACAGGTAATGTCACTACAACCCTTCATCACGTCAAACTTAAAAGTCATTAAGTTTCATCATAAACTACAGTACCGGTCTACATAAGTTCTATTACAACAAGGCTAATGAAAACAACATAAAAGAAATAAACATCTGATCCCCGCAGCTTCTTGTACATCGGCTCATCATCACTGCTGCTATCATCTTCCTCAGAATCTTCCTCTACTTTTTCCTGACCCTTTCGACTTCCTCCTTCACTTGGCTTCACCAACACCTGAGCATCAATCTGACTTGGCACATCACGAATCACCACACCTCGACTAGGAAAAGATCTCATCGGCAAATCCCATGCATTCAACCTTGCATTCCCTTCTTGCTCCTCACGAAACCTTTCAAATTGCCCACTCAAATTCACACCATAGATCTTAATATAACAACTTCATCCATTTCCCTTGCTCTAACAAACTCTGATCTCCTCACACTATTAAGAAACCAGTCAAACCTTTTCTCATTATGCTCAAACCTCCTAATCACATGGGTTTCAACCAAATACCTTTCAAACAAAGACCTATCAAATTTCTTGAGAAACTAGAAAATATCATCATAACACCTAGGACCTGGACAATAAACCTTAGACATGCCATCATGAATAGATCGGGCACTAGCAGCGTCACACGACTCAACAGGAACATCACCCCTAGGAAATACAATCCCATGAAAACTACTCATATAAGCATCACAAGTAGGCGTTAAAGAACGTACAACAGGTCGTTGACAGTCCAGAACAGTCTGTGGCACAACACTAACTCTTGAAACATAACTACCTTGAATCATTTCAAGCTCGGTCTGTCCAACTGCAGTAGGAGCAATTCCATAATCTAAATACTCATAAGGCTCCTCATCGTCACTAGCACCAAAGTTAGCTACTTCCTCATCGTCCAATACATTAGTCATATCAATCCATCCATCCTCACGAGGTGAACCAGCCATTTTCTACAATTTTAAGGGTTCAAGGATACTTAAGGTCATTGTTAACAAAACAAAAATTAGTATGCCATGCTTATGCAAATGTTATATGATAGGTGTGTAAACACCCATCCTTTTACCACTTAATTCGGGCTAAAACGAGACCAAAACATTTATTTAATATCATTTGTTTGGAATTATGCGTGGTTTTTGTGTTTATTGTGTTTTCAGAGCCATCCGGATGATTATTGAAGAAACATGGGATTGCACGGGTTTTACTGAAGAAAAAGACTCAAGATAAAGTCTATGGTCCAAGAGATGTAAAAGATTTGAAGTCACTGGGCCTATTCGAAGATTTATCGAAGAAAAGGACCAAAGATGGAAGATTTAAATAAGTCGAAGAAACTCAAGTCTATTAAACGAAGAAATTAAAAGACGAGTTGAATTTAATCGACAACAAATCCCGAATCAGAATCGAAAACGGAAACTTTTCTGAAAAGACGAAAAGACAAGAAGAACGGGAGAAAGCCCATTCACCAACCAAAGGACAAGCCTATATAAAGCTCACCCCTCACACATTTTGGGCAGTTAGTTTTAGTTTTCTCTCCTCCTTCTTTTTCTCCCTTTAGTTCGTCCCATCACCAACACCATTAGGGTGTTTGGTGATTTTGATCTTTGATTTTCTAATCTTGTAATTTTCATCTTTGTTTAATCTTGTTAAAACATTAATCATCAATACAAAGTCTTGTTTAATCTTTCCATTTCATCTTGTTCATCATCATCTTTATCCTCAAGTTCTTAAGTTTTTATTTTCTTGATTTGATCTTCAAAAGTTGTTGGGATTTGTGTTTTTGTTGATGGGATTTGTAGCTTATGGTTAATAGATGCTTAGTGTTTAGTTTTATTTAAGATTTGGTGAAAAATTTGGTGATTTTTGGTTTAAAATTAGTTTTCCTTGTTCTTCGGGTATATTACTGTATCTGGGTTTCTGAAAGTTCCGGATGAACAGTAAGTTCCGGATGAACACCTGAAGTTCCGAATAAAGCTGTTTTCCAAAAGTTCCGAGTGAATCAAAAAGTTCCGAATGAGTTTTGTTTAAAAAAGTTCCGCATGAATCACAAAGTTCCGAATGAAGTAAAATCTTCCGAATGAACAGTAACTTCCGAATGAACAAAAGTTCCGAATCAAAGACTTCCGAGTGAAAAGTTCCGGATGAACCTAAAACTTCAGAATCAGTAGAAAGTTCCGAATGAAATGAAAAGTTCCGAATGAAGGTTTATTTTCCAAAAAGTTCCGAATCAGTCCTAAGTTCCGAATGAAGCTAATCTTCCGAACCAAGGTCAATCTTCCGAATCAATTTCTTTTGGGTATCTTTAAGGTTTTCTTATTGTTTACTGTTTCTTTATTTCTTGTTTTTATTCCTTGTTTTTATTATAACTGAGGCTTTAATTTTAATTTTAATCTTAATTTTAATTTTAATTTTAATTCAAGTTTTTATTAATCGTCACCAAATTAATTATCTTTGATTTAAATTTCCAATTTATTACATTAAGTAGATTAGAAAACCAAACCCTTTTATTTGATAACCAAGAACAATCATTCCACTTAAGACTGAGATCAATTCGAGAGGATATCGAGAACGAACTTTTCAACATAGTAAAATGCTTGTATCAAATGGCGCCGCTGCCGGGTCCTCTCGTTAAGATCAAAAGTTTTTTGTGAGAACTTGGATTTTGGGATCCGTTCCGCGTGAACGTTACTTTTTCACAAAAAATTTCAAAAACCCTAAAAAAATATAAAATTTTCAAAAATACAAAAAAATAGAAAAACCATAAAAACCAAAAATATTTTTTCTTTGTTTTTCTTTGTTCGTTCTTTTGCAGGTGTATGCGCACTCGATCCACGTCTTATCAAGAGCCCGAGCCTCTCGACAATTTAGACATGGCTGGTGTGCAAAACAACAATAACATAACACCTCCAAACAACAATAATAATAACAACAACAACCCACCCTTCAACAACAATGAGCCCCTTCTGGATAATCGCCCGATGATTGAATTGCTGCAAGCTCATGTAGATGGCAACACTGACCCAATTGTTATACCACCAATTGCCGCCAACAATTTCGAGCTAAAATCAGGCTTTATCCAGATGGTCTCCGCTCAACCATTCTTGGGACGAACCATTGATGATCCACACGACCACATCAAGAGATTCTTGCAACTAACCAACACGGTCAAATTCAATGGTGTTCCACAAGAGGTTATAAGGTTACAACTTTTTCCCTTTTCTTTAGAGGGACAAGCCCGGCATTGGCTTGCTAAGGAACCGCCACAGAGTATTCTCTCGTGGACGGATTTGGAAACCAAGTTTATCAATTACTTTTTCCCACCCTCTCGTACTACCGCTTTGCGGAATGAAATCATAAATTTTGAACAAAAGTACGATGAGTCGTTCAGTGAATCTTGGGATCGTTTTAAAGATCTTTTAAGAAAATGCCCACAACATGGTTTTACCAAAGTACATCAAATAAATACTTTTTACAATGGTTTAAGCATGAGTGACCAAGATTCACTAAACAGTGCCACAGGGGGTAATCTTTTGGCTAAGACTTCCAATGCTGCTTGGGATATCATTGAGAATAAGTCTCGTGTGCAAACCAAGAGTGTTCGGACCAATGTTGCTAGTGCTAGTACTCATGACAGCGATAAGCGACTTGACAAAATCACCACGCTTCTTGAATCGCTTGTCACCCACACCGTCAGCAACAACAACAGCAACAACGCTAAAAACGCTCAAGTTAACGCTGTTAGCCAACCTTGTGAAACATGTGGTGGTCCTCACTCTTACACCTCTTGTACCGCCACCCAAGACTACCCTGCTGAGAATGTGAATGCGGCATATGGAACCTACCCTCAACCTGCTTATCAAGCTAGACCTCAAGGTGACCGTAATTTGCTTAGCTACCGCTCCAACAACTATCTTTCACCACCCGGTTTTCCTCCAAACAACCCAAACCAACAACAAAACCTCAATCGCCCTCCTCAACAACAACAACCTCGACAACCATACATCCCACCCCACAAGCAACAACAACCACCACAAAGAAACAACCAAGTCTACCAGCCACCTGATTATCAACCACCCGCATACACTGCTCCTCCCAACCAACCCACCGCTCTTCTCCAAGAAGTGGAAACTTACATGAGGACAAACGATGTGATTGTGGGAAATCTTCAGAGAGAAGTGCTCAACTTGAAGGCAGATTTGGTCAAACAAGGGAACGATTTGAGAGCCGATATGCGAAACACGTTGGATAGCCAGACGAATGACTTGAAGAACATGATGGCTAGTTTCTTCCAAGGTAGTCAACCCTCTTCTTCGGGTTCTCTTCCGAGTAACACCGTTGCGAACCCAAGAGGGGAGATGAAAGCAATCACCAGTCGAAGTGGCAAAGGTACCAAGGAACCCGAGTTTCTAATACCTCCACCGGTGGTTGTGACTACGGAGAACGAGTCGCCTGCTCCTATTCCTCATCCTTCTCCTTCCCCAATTTCTTCACCTCTTATTTCTACCCCTCCTCCACCCAAGGATGTGAGTGATCCTTCGATTCCAAAGCCTTCCTCTTCTTCCGATATACCTTATCCATCTAGGTTGAGGAAAGAGAAGCTTAAAAGCAAGGACGATATTCAGGTTTCGAACTTCCTTAAAATGTTCAAACAACTGAATTTTAATATCTCCTTCGCTGAGGCTCTCGCTCACATGCCTAAGTACGCCAAAATGTTTAAAGATCTTCTGAGCGACAAGGAAAAGCTCCTCGATATTGCCAACACCCAACTTAATGAGAATTGCTCTGCAGTGCTCTTAAGGAAATTGCCAACTAAGCTTGGTGATCCGGGTCGTTTTCTTATCCCTTGCAATTTCCCGGGAGTAGAGAATTGCATGGCCCTAGCCGATTTAGGTGCCATTATCAACTTAATGCCTCTAAGCGTTTGGAAGCAATTATCTCTCCCTGAGCTAATCCCCACTAAAATGACTTTGGAATTGGCTAACCGTACGGTTGCTTATCCAGTGGGGATAGCCGAAGATGTCATTGTAGGAGTCGAAAAATTCACTTTTCTTGCCAATTTTGTTGTCGTCGACTAGGAGATGGACCCCCGTGTGCCACTCATTGTTGGTCGTCCATTCTTGAGGACCGGTCGCACTCTCATCGATGTTGAAGCCGGTGAGCTTATCATGAGAGTGGGTGACGATAAAGTAGTCTTCAACATGGGAAAGTTGTCTAAACAACCTTATTCATATGAGAGTGTTAATTGTATTGACGTTCTCGATGAGGCTTGTGAAGAACACTTTAATGATGCTTGCAAAAGTATTCCTACCTCTCTTCCCAATGTTGAGACCGTGTCCTCCATTGATTCATCGTTGTCTCTATTTGGAGATAGTGATTTATTTTGGAACAATCTTGAAGATACCATGGGAGATGTGGCCTTATCTACTGATGATTCTCCCACCGATGGGGATGAAGACATGCAATTCTTTGAAAATCTTCTCACTGAAGACATTCCTTCTCCTCCATCTCCCACGGTCATTGCTATCGATACTCCGACTTTGAACACGCCTCCCGTCAAAAATCCTCCGGATTTAGAACTTAAGGAGTTGCCGCCACATCTCGAGTATGTGTTCCTCGACGACAACACGAAGTCGCCAGTCATTATTGCGAAGGATTTGAAAGATGAAGAGAAGACTCGCCTCGTTGCCGTGCTGAAAGCTCACAACAAGGCTATTGCTTGGAAAATTTCGGATATTCGTGGAATTGATCCTCACTTCTGCACCCACAAAATTCTCATGGAGGACGACTTTAAGCCCACAATTCAAAGCCAACGAAGGGTGAATCCAAAAATCCATGAAGTCATCAAAACAGAGGTTATCAAACTTCTTGATGCGGGTATGATTTACCCTATTTCAGATTCCCCATGGGTTAGTCCAATCCATTGTGTGCCCAAGAAGGGCGGAATCACCGTTGTTCCCAATGAACACAATGAGTTGATTCCCACTCGTCTCGTTACTGGGTGGAGAGTTTGTATAGACTACCACAAACTCAATGATGCCACGCGAAAGGATCATTTCCCTTTACCTTTTATGGACGAAATGCTTGAAAGATTAGCGGGTAATGAATATTACTGCTTTCTTGATGGTTTCTCGGGTTATTTCCAAATACCCATCGATCCCAAGATCAAGAGAAGACTACATTCACTTGTCCCTATGGCACATTTGCTTATAAAAGAATGCCTTTTGGCTTATGCAATGCCCCCGGGACTTTCCAAAGGTGCATGTTAGCTATCTTCCATGACATGGTTGAACAAACCATGGAAGTCTTCATGGATGATTTCTCGGTCTTCGGGGATTCCTTCTCTTCTTGCCTTGCCAATTTGGAACGTATGCTCAAGCGGTGCGAAGACACTCGCCTTGTTCTAAATTGGGAAAAATGCCATTCTATGGTCAAAGAAGGCATCGTGTTGGGACACAAGATTTCCAAAGCCGGTCTTGAAGTAGACCGTGCTAAAGTCGATGTTATAGCCAAGTTGCCTCCACCTTCAACCGTGAAGGGTGTGAGAAGTTTTTTGGGTCATGCGGGCTTTTACCGACGATTCATCAAAGATTTTTCTCAAATCGCTCGCCCGATGACCCACCTCTTGGAAAAAGATACTCCTTTTATCTTTTCCAACGAGTGCCTTGAAGCCTTCAACTCGCTTAAGGATAAGCTAACTATGGCACCCGTCTTGGTTACCCCTAATTGGGAGCTTCCTTTTGAGTTGATGTGCGATGCTAGTGATTTTGCTATTGGAGCCGTCCTGGGACAACGAGTGAACAAACACTTCCAACCGATCCATTACGCTAGCAAGACAATGACGGGGGCACAATTGCATTATACGACAACCGAAAAAGAGCTTTTAGCTGTTGTCTATGCCTTTGAAAAGTTTCGCCCCTATCTTGTCCTTTCCACCACAATCGTTTACACCGATCATTCCGCGTTGAAGTACTTGATGACAAAGCAAGATTCCAAACCAAGACTTCTTCACTAGGTTTTGCTGCTCCAGGAATTTCAAATCGAAATTCGCGATAAGAAAGGAGCAGAAAACCTAGCCGCGGACCATCTCAGTAGACTTGAGGATCCTTACCAGGGGGATCATCCGAACAAAGAAATCAATGATTCTTTTCCCTTGGAGACCTTAATGTCTATAAATTCGACTGCTGATGAAACCCCGTGGTTTGCGGACATTGCAAACTACTTAGCGGGTGGAATTCTCGTTGACGGGTTAACATCCCAGCAAAAGAAGAAGTTCTTTAAAGACATTAAGACTTACTTCTGGGATGCCCCATATCTTTTCAAACAATGTGCCGACCTGATTATTCGCCGATGTGTTGATGGACCGGCAGCTTTGGAAATCCTTAATGCTTGCCACAAAGGACCCACCGGTGGTCACTTTGGTCCCAACTACACCGCCAAAAAAGTGTTTGATTCGGGATTTTATTGGCCCACCATCTATCGTGATGCTCACGATATGGTTAAAAAATGTGATGCTTGCCAAAAACAAGGCACGATCAAACATAAAGACGAGATGCCTCAGAATTTCATTCAAGAGTGTGAAATCTTTGATGTTTGGGGTATCGACTTTATGGGGCCATTCCCTTCTTCTAAAGGAAACAAATACATCCTTGTAGCCGTTGACTACG
The DNA here is from genome assembly GCA_025667525.1 of Glebionis coronaria. Taxonomy (NCBI): domain Eukaryota; kingdom Viridiplantae; phylum Streptophyta; class Magnoliopsida; order Asterales; family Asteraceae; genus Glebionis; species Glebionis coronaria. Next base: position 271,458,978 of record CM046880.1, read on the forward strand.
TCTCCAAATGGATTGAAGCCAAAGCTTTACCCACTAATGACGCAAGGGTGGTTTGTAACTTTTTGAAAGCTCTTTTCGCTAGATTCGGTGTGCCTCGTGCCATTATTAGTGATCATGGGACTCATTTCTGCAATGACCAATTCGCAAGAGTCATGGCTAAGTACGGTGTAAACCATCGTCTTTCCACAGCCTACCACCCACAAACTAATGGCCAGGCTAAAATATCCAACCGAGGACTCAAGCGAATTCTTGAAAGAACCGTGGGAGAGCATCGTGCCTCATGGGCTGATAAACTTGATGATGCTTCGTGGGCTTTCCGCACTGCTCATAAGACCCCGATCGGCTGTACGCCTTATCGTCTTGTGTACGGGAAAGCGTGCCACCTCCCCATTGAGTTGGAGCACAAGGCTTATTGGGCCTTGAAGTGGGCCAATTTTGATATTAACAAAGCCGGTGACCTACGCAAGATCCAACTCAATGAGCTCAATGAACTCCGTAATGAGGCTTATGAAAATTCTTTGATCTATAAGGAAAGAACTAAGCTCATTCACGATTCTAAGATTAAGAACCGAGAGTTCCATGTTGGAGACAAAGTCTTTCTTTTTAACTCTCGGTTGAAAATCTTCTCGGGAAAGCTCAAATCTCGTTGGTCCGGCCCATTCACCATTGCCCAAATTTTTCCATATGGTACTCTCGAGCTCGCTCAACCTAATGGACCTAATTTTAAGGTGAATGGCCAACGAGTGAAGTTGTACTTTGGTGACGACACCTCTCATGAGGTGATTCCATCCCTCACCACGTTCCCCATGAACTAAATTTGGGTCGAGTCAGGCTCGTGACTCGGTTATCAAAAACAAGCGCTCCTCGGGAGGCAGCCCGAGTATCTATCTTTTTATGTTTTAATCCCCTAAGTGTAGGGGGGACTTCTATACGCGTTTGTTTTTGTGTGGTGATGTGATTACAGGGATAAGTGCACTCTTGGAAACTTTGAAGAACCGTGCTCCCGTGTTATCCGAAATCCGGTTCTATCTCTCAACTATCGTGATTCAATTTTCTTCATACTCACATTTGAAATTGATCACTTTAGTCGTCTCTTCCTTAACTTGAGTTAACCAACGTGCACAATGTCATAAGTGTAGGGGAGACTTTTCCCACGTGCTTAAACATTGAGGACAATGTTTATCTTAAGTGTAGGGGGGACTTCTATCGAAGTTTTAAGTGGACTTTTCCATGAAAATGCCTTCATTTAACCGGAAAATCATATTTTTCAACATTTTTCAAATTTTTTATTAACTTTGGCCATTTAATCGTAATTTTTAATTTTTTATCGTTGCTTTCATATGTATATATCCCGCAATAAAGTCAAAAATATTAATAAAGTGGTGTAGCTAGTTTAGAAATCTTTGACATATTAGGCCCGTTGCGTTTATTTTGACTCAACCCGAATAGACTTATCCAAGTTTATTCTAGCTAGTATCCTTAACCATGTAGACCTTAATTGGTTAATTAGGCTAAGTATCCACGAGTCTCATTACTTGAGATTTTAAATTGTGAAGGACGAGAGATGATAGAGTCAATTATAAGTCGGTATTCTTGCACACGCTCACTTGGTGTAATTAATTGCCTATTCTCCCATCACTTGCTAATATTTATCTGCAATAAGTAAGGTCGTACGATTTGAAAAGTTACTTAGCTTCTAGCCCAAGATCGTTTAAAAGTTGCTCGGTAATGACGAGAGTTCATAGCCAAGGCATAACTTATGAAGCGGGGCGCGAAGATTGGCGAGTCCGAAAAGGCCCTAACAAGGCATGAGGATTCCATTTTATTGCTGAAGATCCAAAAGTGATGTGAAAAGCATTATTCCTAATATCAACATGAAGGATCAAGACTCACGACGAAAAGCAATCAACTCCCATAAAGATCATGGAGAAGTCTATCCGAAAAGACCCTAACAAGGTATGAGGATAAATAGATCCAAGTCCGAAAAGGAGGGGGATCGTTGTATCTCAAAATCCCAATTAGAGATTGAAGAAATAATCATGAAGTCGTGGTCAACAAAGTTGGAGTGCACCTCAAAAGTCTCCAAGTGAAGAAACTCTATTATGATGAGAAGACCATTATCTCAAGAACGTCTCTCAAGATATGAAGTATAAAGTACATGCCAAATATCGGCCCGAGAAAGGTCTCAAATCGCGAACCGAGTTATGCCAAGATATGAACTTTTTGATATCCCGAGAAGCAGTTTTAAGAGATTTTGTCCTTTAGCTAACTATTGATCAAATCGTCCTACTTTGCTTTCAGCCTAAATGAACTATCGAAATAAGTCCAAAAATGCATCTTCATGATCATTCTAAGACAAAAATAAAATTTAAGAGATACACCTAGGAATAAGGGAGTTTAAACATTTAATTAAGCCATGTGTGTAAGTGTTTGAATTGCTAACTTATAATAACAATGATCTCGTTTTTAAGCTTAGTTTGGGGAACGTGAAACTTGAGGGTGATAAATCTTCGCAGCACAAAAGCCCTAATGTAAGTCATTGATCTCTTTGCAAGTTATTTCCATGTAGCTATTTTCAAGTGAAAATGGTTTTCTATCCTTTTAAGTTTTAGTTTCTTTTAGTACTTTAATTTTTGTTTAGGAGTATTTTAATAAGGCCAAGGTTGATTAATTATGAGAAAAGTGTAAATTTGCTTCATCACTAAGCATTGCATGAGGGCATGGCAATGGTTAAGTGTAGGGGATTTGATAGGTGTGTAAACACCCATCCTTTTACCACTTAATTCGGGCTAAAACGAGACCAAAACACGTATTTAATATCATTTGTTTGGAATTATGCGTGGTTTTTGTGTTTATTGTGTTTTCAGAGCCATCCGGATGATTATTGAAGAAAACATGGGATTGCACGGGTTTTACTGAAGAAAAAGACTCAAGATAAAGTCTATGGTCCAAGAGATGTAAAAGATTTGAAGTCACTGGGCCTATTCGAAGATTTATCGAAGAAAAGGACCAAAGATGGAAGATTTACATAAGTCGAAGAAACTCAAGTCTATTAAACGAAGAAATTAAAAGACGAGTTGAATTTAATCGACAACAAATCCCGAATCAGAATCGAAAACGGAAACTTTTCTGAAAAGACGAAAAGACAAGAAGAACGGGAGAAAGCCCACTCACCAACCAAAGGAAAAGCCTATATAAAGCTCACCCCTCACACATTTTGGGCAGTTAGTTTTAGTTTTCTCTCCTCCTTCTTTTTCTCCCTTTAGTTCGTCCCATCACCAACACCATTAGGGTGTTTGGTGATTTTGATCTTTGATTTTCTAATCTTGTAATTTTCATCTTTGTTTAATCTTGTTAAAACATTAATCATCAATACAAAGTCTTGTTTAATCTTTCCATTTCATCTTGTTCATCATCATCTTTATCCTCAAGTTCTTAAGTTTTTATTTTCTTGATTTGATCTTCAAAAGTCGTTGGGATTTGTGTTTTTGTTGATGGGATTTGTAGCTTATGGTTAATAGATGCTTAGTGTTTAGTTTTATTTAAGATTTGGTGAAAAATTTGGTGATTTTTGGTTTAAAATTAGTTTTCCTTGTTCTTCGGGTATATTACTGTATCTGGGTTTCTGAAAGTTCCGGATGAACAGTAAGTTCCGGATGAACACCTGAAGTTCCGAATAAAGCTGTTTTCCAAAAGTTCCGAGTGAATCAAAAAGTTCCGAATGAGTTTTGTTTAAAAAAGTTCCGCATGAATCACAAAGTTCCGAATGAAGTAAAATCTTCCGAATGAACAGTAACTTCCGAATGAACAAAAGTTCCGAATCAAAGACTTCCGAGTGAAAAGTTCCGGATGAACCTAAAACTTCCGAATCAGTAGAAAGTTCCGAATGAAATGAAAAGTTCCGAATGAAGGTTTATTTTCCAAAAAGTTCCGAATCAGTCCTAAGTTCCGAATGAAGCTAAACTTCCGAACCAAGGTCAATCTTCCGAATCAATTTCTTTTGGGTATCTTTCAGGTTTTCTTACTGTTTACTGTTTCTTTATTTCTTGTTTTTATTCCTTGTTTTTATTATAACTGAGGCTTTAATTTTAATTTTAATCTTAATTTTAATTCAAGTTTTTATTAATCGTCATCAAATTAATTATCTTTAATTTAAATTTCCAATTTATTACATTAAGTAGATTAGAAAACCAAACCCTTTTATTTGATAACCAAGAACAATCATTCCACTTAAGACTGAGATCAATTCGAGAGGATATCGAGAACGAACTTTTCAACATAGTAAAATGCTTGTATCATTATACATAATCCATGCTATGCAACACAATGCAAATGATGCTTATGCAATGCTTGCAACAAAAAATATGATACTGACAAGCACTCAGCGTACTTTCAATAATTCCAATACAATATAGTAGTATTTACTTAATAAATACTCGGGAAATTCATTTCAGTTGTGAGGGATACATCTATAATACAAAACAACAAAAAGTGATCTTACCGAAGCATTGTAGAGGAGTTATGTGCTTTTGAAGAATAAATACTTTCGACACCAGATTTATAGTTTAGGACAATTTTTTAAATCGACCCAGTTCTCTATAACTTGTAGCTCTGATTACCAATCTCTAACACCACCAATTTACATTGCGCAGCGGAAACACACAATTGGGTGCTAGACACAAGCATCATCACACAAGGTATATTGAACGACTCAAAATAGAGAAGTTTACACATAAATATAAACAAGATTTTCATAATAGATCTAAAATATAATTTCTTCCCATATTGTAATAAAACGACACAAGAGTAAAGCGTTTAGTCCCCATGGATATCGACCAACAACCAACAAGTTTAGTACAGTACACAGACATATAACAAATTGTTCAACAGTAAAAGGATAGAAATAGTTTTTAGACCAACATTCTTCCAAAATTTAACCCACAACCTCCATAGCAAAGCTCCATCTTCCATCACTTCCTATTACCTGAAACACATGCTAAAACGAGTCAACAATAATGTTGAGCGAGTCTATAGGTTTATCAAATCACATTTGAACACAAAAAGAAAATCAATCATAATCATTTATAGAATTGTCGTACACACAATCTATATTCAAGGCAAAAACATTGTATTTAAGCTCATGAAACCGACCCCTTAACCAAGTAGCCACCCACGCCAAATGCCGGCATGACTAGAATAAAACCATTGCCCCTCTAGGGTATTAGTTGCTAGAATACCACATTCTTATTCCCATAAATTATCCTTCCCAGAGGTTACTCAGCGTAATGCCCTGGTCTCAAGGGTGGTCAACCCAATAGTAATATCATTAGAATAAGCGGCTATTCCCGACTCACAACATCAAGTCAGAAGATAGTTAACAGTTCATGAATTTAGGGTCTTTAGCAACAAGGTACTCAATACAATGTAAACAACTTAGGCAACATTCGGGTCCAACAATTACTCATGAATTGTGTTCATTTATTTTCAAATAGCATGTATCCCCCTCGCGGGTAATAAAACATTTAGTAGCTAGCATGAAAAGCGAGGCTACAGACTCACCTTAGTATAAGAGATCTAGCGAGATGATCGTCGATGATAAAGGATGCCTTTCAAACACGAGAACCGCTACCTATCAAATAAGGTGCGTTCATTAATAATGATTCGAGAAATAAATCATACATAACAACATCAAATTCGAACTCATAAAATCACGATAAACTCGAGAGAAAACAATACAAATAACTCTATTACATTTTTCTATATATTTACTTTACCATTCTACACTTTTAACAAAATCCGTCGGCACATACTACATGTACTAGCTTATTTACCCCTTTAAACTCGTCAAACATTTATGAAACGAATCGAGAAACTAACTTACTATATATAGAAAGTCCTCCAACAAGTTTATCAAATGAAATTACTTTTAAAGTCTTTTACCCGACTCATCTTCAAACTACAAAATCCGGACAGATTTACGTTAATAATTCATACAACCGTTCTAACTTCTTTAAACGACTCCGTTTACAAAACCGACACATTGGTTTGAAAATAAACTCACCCTCTAGGGTTTACACTTCATTATCAGTATGTGACTCATTTCAAAACTTCAATTTATAGTCCCCGAGATTCAATCCAAATATCGACAACAACTATATGTAGTGTCGATACTGGTCTCCCGCTTCACGAATAATCAAAACATCATAACTTCGCGCTCGTTTGGAGCTAGAAGCTCTACCTTATATCAAATCGAAGCTAATTGAATTATCTACAACCCTAGGCTATAAGTTAAGCCATTATCACAACATAAAAATCCCGAAATTACAGTTTACCTACTGTTGTAAAATGCTTTTCAATATCTTGTACAAAATCACATTTTTAGCCAAAACCTATCATAGATATGATCATCCCATATCTCTAACATTAACACATATCAACTATAACATTAGAATCATCATAAAAATCAAAATCAAGTTTTTAACAAAACTTTTAGCAAGAACATCATTGATCATCATAAAAATGACATGCATGATCATAGCTTCCACCTACCAACTTGAAAAAAATAAAACCCCTTGCATGTACATACATTTTATACCAAAATGATCTACTCACAATTATAAGGATGGGTCTTGTGTTGTTTTTGCTTTGATCATCTTGAAAATGGAGCAAAAATTGATTGAATGTGGTGTTTTGGTGGGTTGAAGGTAACGACAAAGAAAGAAGAGGGAGAGAGAGAGAGAAAAACAAATTCTGTGAGTGGGATTATGTTGTGTGTGTGTAAATTTTGCGCTTATATATGGTGGTTGAGGGACCAATGTTGTAATTTTGCAATTGTTATGGCTCAAAATGAAAATAGTTAGCTAAAAAGCGGGAAATAACTATTAGTCAATTTTGAAAATATTTACGGGGCTCGGGTTTCATAAAGATAATTTTAAAAATTTAAAACGTACCTCAAATATAATAATATCGACTCCCGACTCGACTTAGCACGTCATTTAAAAGAAAACATAAAAAATGACCAACGTGGAATAACCGACAATAAAACGCAAAATATCTGGCATCCATCGACATCACACTTGCTAATACTCCTTATACTTATTAAATAGTAAATATAAACCTTCCAACATGGGTTTAAACTTAAACCTCCAAAAATAAATATTATTCAAACTCATCAAAAATTTCAAAAATAATCGTAAAATAAGATTAAGCAATGACCTCGGTTTTGGGTTATCACAGAGTGTTTCACATCTTAATCCTAAAAGTATATACAAAATACCCGAGGGTAATCTGTTATACTTACTCAAGATAAGTATACTAAGGTACTAAGTGAAAGAACTATCCAGATACTAAACCACATACTCCCTGTATGTCTTATAAAGTTTGGAAGGACACTTAACATTGGTAAAATTTCTCGTATGACGATAGTTATCCTACTATACTTAAAGAAGTAGTATTTAAAGCACTCTATGGATAAAAGTGCCATTAGTGTATCTATTGGGCTAAAGTTGGAGATTTTCAACTTACGAAACCCAAAGTAGTTCATGAAACTATTTGAGAAGGGTATATGAGAATAGAGCTTCATAATACGTTGAATAGTGACCGTTAGGTAACTGCTAGATTTAAATGGTAAATTGGAAAGACTGTTTTGATAAAGATTTCTCATTATGAATGAGAAACTACACCATATTTAATAGTATCTAGTTGAAAAGGATCTTTTCTCTATCAATTACCCAAATTGATTTTGAAAAATGAGATAATCATTTCAAGATTTTGAATTGAGCAGTGACATATTGACTTGAGTTTCCTAAAGAACTCAGTGATAATCACAATTTTTTTTGGAATCTAAGGAAGATATATGTGATTAACTGATATGTTTTCAATATTCCATTCTTATGAGGTAATAATATTATTTTGATCAATAAGACATAAATGATGCTTCATGTATGTTCATTGTGATAATGACTCTGATTAAAGAGATTGATGTGAAACTAAATACCAACAGTAAAACTGTATTTTAGATATGTGAATAAAATTCTAAGAAAGAATTTGAGCACCTAAGAGCTAAAGTTTGCCCTTATTATGCTATGTTACCCTTGTAATCTCGGGATGAGATTTCTTTAAGGGGGAGAGACTGTCACAATCCTCAAATTTCACATCTATGCTATAAGCTATGATTGTCTCAATATGAAAATTTGGTAAGAAATTTTTGCTTTTATGTCTTACTTGGTAAGATGAACTGCTTCTCATAACCTGAACTGCCATTAAAACATATTCGTATATGTTGTCAATACAATATATATATATATATCAAGTCTAAGATCTAAAAGTGATCTAATAAGTTCAATATTGATAAGAACATCTCAAATGTAACTATGATGCCCTAAATTCCCTTAGAAACCCTAGAATCCTTATAAATGAGTTGTAAACTCAAGAATGGTAAACTATGAATGTAGAATACATATGAGTAAGTCATTATGGATTATAAACAAGTTGTAAACTATACTTTGAATACATAATAATACCAAAGAATGGCAAGAACAAACCATACAAAGCTAAGTACAAGTAATTGTACATAATAGTCTAGATCACCACCTAGAAACCCTTGGTAAACAATATTTCAAGCAATATAACTACCTAATATCTATATACAAGTATCAAAAACAATATTCTAATTATAATCTATCATATAAAGGAAAGTTAATTGATCACAAAATGTTCCAGGTTTCAAGGACATACACTTATTCCGATGCATTTCATGCTTAACTTATGTTCAGTTATTCATATCATGTCATTATATCCGTTCTTGAGCGTATTAATCAACTGTATTTTCTTTCCATGTACTCATATGGCAGGTACTAAAGGACAGACTTAGGCATTCAACAATACGTGCACAGGATGGAGGCTTACATTGACTTCATTTCCTTTATGCATTTATATACTTATGCTTTGCTTGGACATTGTTCAGTCCTTCTTTGTGACAAACCTCAAATTTCACATCTATGCTATAAGCTATGATTGTCTCAATATGAAAATTTGGCAAAAAATTTTGCTAATATGCCTTACTTGGTAAGATATACTGCTTCTCACAACCTGAACTACCACTACAACATATTCCTATATGTTTTCAATACAATGTATATATCAAGTCTAAGATCAAAAAGTGAACTAATAAGTTCAATATTGATAAGAACATCTCAAATGTAACTATGATGCCCTAAATTCCATTAGAAACCCTAGAATCCCTATAAATGAGTTGTAAACTCAAGAATGGTAAACTATGAATGGAGAATACATATGAGTAAGTCATTACGGATTATAAACAAGTTGTAAACTATACTTTGAAGACATAATAATACCTAAGAATGGCAAGAACAAACCATACAAAGCTAAGTACAAGTAATTGTACATAATAGTCTAGATCACCATCTAGAAACCCTTGGAAAACAATATTTAATGCAATATTACTACCTAATATCTATATACATGTATCCATAACGAAATTCTAATTATAATCTATCATATAAAGGAAAGTTACTTGATCACAAAATGCTAATATTCACTAATCCAAGGCTAATTACAAGTTAAGACCTAGTAACCAAGATTAGCATATAAAATCCATTATACAATGATTTAGAGTCTAATATTTTACCATAAATTATAAAACTCAATTGTGTATCATAATAAGATTATACATTTATTTCAAGTTAAGTTACAATTTCATAAAGCATAAAGTACAAGTTATCAAAGCATAGGATCTTAAGCTCCCATAATTATTCCTAGAATATGATCAACCTATACAAACCTTTAAACTAAAAATGTAGAATCCTATCAGTCATAACATACTATATAAGCCCTATAATAAGTGTTTATAAAGGTACAAACACTAATTACCCAAGATAGAAAGTCATTAGGATTAATGACCTAAAACCCTAATATTAAGAAATCTACATAGAATCACTACCTAGTTCTTTTTGGACAAATCTATAAATATTTATAATACTTAATTAAGGTTATAAGATTATATTAATACAATTTACAAGTACCCTAATCCACAAGGTACAAGATTTTAATACATGGCTTGTAAATTAGGTCAAAAATGGGTATTTTTCACCCTTTAGACATGTTTACCTAGAATAACTTAATAAAACCAATGTAGGGAATTCGCGAACACAATGAGGAAAATTTAGGATTTATTAATTGAGTTTAAATCAGTAGATAATTTAAGGATAATCACTTTTACTAAGACTTAACCATAAATCATTAGAAACCCTAACCCGCCTAAGTTTTCTTCCCATTTTCACATTAAACCTTTCTTAAACTTCAAACCAAAGACCCAAACTTCTTAATTACAATGTACATACCATAAATAAACATTAATCCATCACTAATCACATTCCTAAGCCCTTAATCATCAAAATCACAAAGTATAAAGTTACAAGCCCTAATTTAGGACCTGGTTTAGGTTTTCCCTCCATAAATGCATTCAAACCCTTTTCCCTCCAAAATTTAAACATTGGATCAGATCATATAGATATTTATGAGATATTTTACAAGTAGTTTATGCACCTACTTGTCAATGACACATCTTAGTTCTTATCATTTCTAGCCGTGGGTTAATATGAGCCATAAGAGCAAGATATTTTCTTCCTAGACTCTAGGAACTTGCATAGATCTTTCCTAGCTTCTCTTAGTCATTACTCTATCCATCTTACACGTTTCAAGGCTTTTCTTGGAGGCTAAGTGTTGAAAATAGTATAAATAGCAGCCTTTTGCTTCATTTTAGAATTATCCTTCCATTTCTTACCTAAACACCTATACATTCTATTCCTATACTACCATTGAAGCTCTAAGAAGTCCCTAAGATCAGTATCAATCTTTAGAAGAATTAATAGCAGTTATTGAAGAGTTATGAGGAAGATATAGTCCATATACCTCATTATGAGCCATTTTGGAGCATCCTAGGTAATCACTTTGTTAGCTATGATTTAATCTTGTTATAATACTTTCTTAGAGTTTTTATAATGCCAAAATTATGTTATAAAGATAATCTAAAAGAAACCAAGTCATTTGATCAATTTAAATGGAAGTTATGAGTTAAAGATGTCTTAAAACCTTAGTTTTGTAATTTACATAAAATAATAAGCAAAAACCCTTTTTAAAAGCTATAATTCTGAATTAGTGTTTTTATTATGATTATAAATATGTTTTGAAACATTGTTTTAAAATCAAAGATCATTTGGTCCATTTTTAAGGTGGTTATGTGATTTTTACAAGTATATGGACTAAAACTGTCATTTTTTAAACTATTTACTATTTTGTGCCAAAAGTGTCATTTGGTGAAAGTATAAGCTATAAATTTTTTTTTGAAAAGTTTGAGGTCCTAAGGTTAAATATTTAGGGTTTAAAATGCAAATACTAAAACTATATACTTTAAGGGTTAAATGTGTAATTATACCAAAGTGTAACCAAAAGGGCTATTTTTGCCAATTTTGAAATTAAAGAAGATTAATTATGAATATGAGGAAGTAATGAAAGTATCATGTTAGTAGGGAGCTTAGTACAAAGATGTTCCATCTTGATATTATGTTCTAACTAGGTGGTTGGGTTTACGATTTAAAGTGCCATTGCTCCTCAAACGTTTATAGAATGGCTTTTGAGTATGATGGCCCGAACAATGGTGCTAGAATTACAACCAAATAATAATAAAAGAATATATAACCAACACTTAGCAATATTGAACTAAAAATCAAAGACTTGATACTATACACAATGTATTAATCCAGGTTTGTGTGAGATCAAGTTGTTGTTTATGAGACCAAGTTGTGGTTTGTATGATCAAGCGGATTATCTGTGAATGAAATATAGCTGATTATAGCTCAGATTCTATGGACATAAGGTGAGTTCATAGCCTCACTTTTAAATGCTTTATAAATGATTTAAAAACCCGTGAGGGGGGTATATGCTAAAACTAGAATACAAGTGCTTTTAATTTTGTATGGTATGATTATTGACACTATGTTTAGTACTGCCATTAAGTCCCTTTTTAATCGTGAACCACTAATCCTTTCTTGAAAATGAGCGCTAATATTGTGAATAGTACTATTTGCGGTTTGGCATCCCTGTTAATGCAAAACAACGCCTAAAAATATTGTTAGTATTAATTTATCTTTCTTAGTTTTGACCACGATAAATTACAAAGACATTTATTGTCAAACACAATCATAAAACGAATTATCTAACAAACACTATCATCAAGGTAATAATCATTACACTAACATATCTTAATCATGCTTAGTGATCATAAAAGTGATTAGCCTTAAAACTCACTTTTATCAAATGTAACAAAGGTTTTTAATAAACTTTATTTTTAAGAAAATATTTTATTAAAATGAAAATGTAAATTTGAATATGGCATATTCTAAATGTCATAAGAATATCATTTGAATGTTTAAACAGCCTCAGATATTTCAAATTCACTAAAAGACAAAAAGGAGCGGACTCTACACCGGCGGTTCCTTAGCACCTACAGCGGTTCCTTGTCGATAAGGAACCGCGGGCTCCAATAAGGAACCGCGGGCAGATATAGTTGTTGGATGTTTGTTTTATAAATACTGGATCAAATCTGAATTCTCATTAACCCTTTTTGGACATCTCTTTCAGCCTTCTTTCTCCTATCTAATCCTAGTCATTTGTAAATGATCACTTAATGTGTTAAGTATGTTTACTCATGATTATCCTCTTGATCTCCTTCTTTACCTTGTCCAAAGAGAAGATCACTCACACACTTGTGATGTGATTAAAGATTAAGCATTGATGAAGATCACCTTCTCCTAAAGATCTAGTCATGTTCATCATTTGTTTATTTTTGTCTTGTGTAGATCCAATGTATTTTTGAATACTTGGACTACTTGTGTTCATCCAAGCTATATGTGAATACTTGGATTAGAGTTGTGTAAATACATTGCACATGTGTGTGCTTGGATTTGTGTTGTGTAGATCCAAGCTACATGTGTGTACTTGGATATGTTTAGTTGAGTTGTAATTAGTTGTGTTAGTTCTCACTAAACTATCAAGTGATTTGGTTGTGTCTTGTGAGTTCTCACTAAACTATAAAGTGATATGTAGTTGTGTTGTGTGAAGTTCTCACTTAGCTTCAAAGTGAAGAGTCGTGAAGATTGCTTCTAGCTTTGGATTAGAACTCGACGTCTAGCCTTGTGTTGGAAAATGGTGAAGTAGGCAACGTTGTGAAGATTGGTTCTAGCTTTGGATTAGAAGTCAACATCTAGCCTTGTGTCATAAAATGGTGAAGTGGGCGACGTTATGTAGATTGGTCCTAGCTAAGATTAGGTCTCCACATTTAGCTTAGTCTCGAAAAATAATGTATGCGACGTTGTAAGGTTTTCTCCGCCAAGAAGGGAGCTTGTGGATATAGTGGAAATCTCGAGTAAGGTGTACTCGAGGAGTGGAGTAGGAACGAGGATAGAGCCTCGTTGTCGAACCACTATAAATCTTGGTTTCTTCCTACTAGGTTGTTTCTTTCCTTATTCTTTACTTACACTCATTATCATTATACTTACTACACATTGTGTTGTCCCATGTTATTAGATGATTAAAGATAAGAAATAGATGAAAAGAGATGGATTTCTAGAGAGAGAAAGTGGTGAGAGAAAGTAGAGAGAAGATGGAGAAACTAGGAGAATATTAGATTGAGAAAATGAAAACTACCAATCCTTCCTAACATGATAGGAAGGGCTTATATAGTCGGGCTCATACATGTAGCCTTAATGGACTATATTGTTTAATGGGTTGGGCTTGAATAGAATGCTTAGTACCTTAAAAGAGGCCTTTTAAGCTAGCCATCAAGGTCGTAATGTCACGACTATTTTAACTAACTATTACAATGTTTTAATAAATATTACAATAAAACCTATGATCAAACATTCTTGTTTAACTCAATATTTTCAGTCTAACAACCTCCCCCATTGTAAGGTCATTCCTCTTCGATATTTGGAGTTCAATGGAGATTACGAATTTTGTCATAACTGAATCTTGAACGTTTAATAGTAGTCTTGTTCCTTCATGTTGTGATCTTTGAGCCTTTGTCGTTGTCTTTCGACTTTGTCTTTAAACTAGAGATATTCAAATTATCCTTGACTTGTCTTTGCCATCTTGCGATCTTGTGTCTTTATCCACATGCTCATACTTCGCACCATCTTGAAAGCTTGCTTACAATCTCCTTTGAATAGAGGTAATTCCTCTACATTAATTGTTAAGGAAGATTTTGATCATCAGAGTTGCGGAAGTCTTTTGCTTTCATGATTGTTGAATGTCTTTGGGGATGAGTATGTGATTTTGAATCTTTGACTTTGCTGAGTACACCGTAACGCCAACTTCTTGAGACAAAACATAGACACGGACTGAATTGCTTTAACATTCGTCCTAAATCGATAGCGTTTTACCTCCGGTTGGTGAAGACCGTTACACGATATTAAATATCGTACCTGTGATTAGGTAGATTCAATTAAGACTCTCCTTGACAGGGTTTCGCGGCAGTACTAGCCGTTCTCTTTACTCGACCGTCTCAAAGCAAGACTGCGAACATAAAGAGTGAATCAATTGGATAAATATCTTCTTGATTAAAGTCATCAGTTCAAATTTTTGGAACAAGTTTTATTCATTAAGAATCTTACCATTGTTGCTTTCCAGTTGGCACAAGCTTGATTCATAAGAATCTCGCATGTTACCTGCCGTAGCGCTATTTGATGTTGACGTTAGAAGGAATTCATTTCATCACTATGAATATTAATAAATATCACTCTGAATGTCCTGGCAAGACCATAAAGATATTGCGTAGAAACCTGAAACGAGTTTGAATCAATAAAGAAACTAACCATTGTTGCTTTTCAGTGTTGTTTGAAGTTAACACTGGAAGGATTTCCACTCATCATTGTGAATACTAGGTAGTATCACTCTGAGTGTTCTAGCAATACCACAAGGATATAGCGTAGGACTCTCTTGATCGTCATCCGTGTGTCCTAACGAGATTTGATTGATCTCTTGGCTCTAGACTCGATTTGTGAACTTTTAGTGGTCGGAGGCTAGAGCAGATGCCACCTATTCAATATCAACTATCTCGAAGTGAGTTAGTCAATAGAAGTCGTGTTGATCTCCGTGACAATAAAACAAACTTCTTTTGTGAGAAGCCTAAGTCAGCTGGGGAGGGGTTGGGCATTATATCACTCGGTCCATGATGTGTTGTCTTCATGATGTGTTGACCCGGTTTCTGCCTAAGTTGTATGGAGGGATTCTTTCTTTAGACCCTTTATCCTTACATTTCATTTTCATTCTTCAACCCTTTCGATGCTTACCAAGACATCATTACAAACACCTTGTTGTGATTGTTCCAGTGCTAGCATCAGTACTTAGTCGACATTCAACTACGTTCACATACTACTCCATCTTTCCTAAGGACTTCTAATAATCTATTGGATTGTCCCTGGGAAGATCCCTCCATTTCTAGTTGGATCATAGGACTTAAACCTAACTACCCTTTTGACACCAATAACGTCATGAATTAAAGATGTTGTGGGTATTTGATCGTAACCATGAGTGCTTGAGTATTAAGATCACATTTTAATCACATTTTCTCCCCCTATCTCTAATATATAAAATCATTTGATATTAGAGATACCAAATTTGATTAAAATATATTTTAAAAAATAGTCTTGAAACTTTTCGGGAGAAAAATGTGTCAAACTTAACATGAATTTAGAACCCCCCCCCCAAAAAAAAAAAAAAATTGATCCAATTGAATTGTCATTGTGAGGATGTGATCCACATTTCACTTTTTGAGGATAGGTGTTGTTGAACACACAATTTTGGAAAGATTTTGAATAATCATTGAGAAATTCTTGAAAAAATTGTGTTCAACGACTTTTGAAAAACTCTATTTCTTTTTGGCGAAAAAGTTTTTCTAAAGCATAAACTTGAGTTCATAGACTTTGAATGTCTTGACAAATCCACTCAAGTGTAAGAAGATTTAACTTCTTTTGCTGAGGGTAAGCGCACTAACTCGTACACTCCCCCGTGAATATAGATCCGGGTTGTAATCTAAAAGTGATTACAAGCCATTGTATTGAGTTCAAAACATTAGATGTTTTGTGACAAGCTCAACCCAAGATAGATTGCTCTACCCATTGTTGGAAATATTGTCCAAAAGAGACAATTTCCTTTATAAAAGATAGAAATGACATGTTTTGAAAAAATATTTACAACTTTTATTCGAGCTTTATGTACGCACCCGTGTCGTTATTGAGCGACATTTCTAGGTACGTCCATATTATCGATACTGAAAGACATGTCGAGAAGAATATTTTTGGATTTTCATAGATTTTTTTTAATTTTGTATTTTGCTTTTTTTATTAATATTTACATGTAGATGTTTGATAGATAAATCAAGCAGGCTTCTTTGAAAGAATCTCCAGTTCTGCTGGAGTCAAACATCTCATACCAATTTGCCTAACTAGATACGCAAACCTCTCTTTCGAAAGAGCTTTTGTAAACAAGTCAACTAATTGGTAATCAGTTCCAACAAAGTATAGTTCAACGATACCCCTTTCAACTTGTTTCTTAATGAAGTGATATTTGACATCAATGTGCTTCGTGCGAGAATGCTGTACCGGATTCCAGGAGATGGCTATGGTGGACTTTGAGTCACATTACATAGGTACTTTATCAAAGTGGAAGCCATAATCCGTGAGTTTTGTTCTCATCCAAAGAACTTGAGCACAACACTCAGATAGAGACACATACTCTGCTTCGGCTGATGATAGTGACGTACAATCCTGCTTCTTGTAAGACCATCCCACGAGCTTATCTTGACCTAGAATCTGAATAGGCTGTTAGAAAGAAACCGGTTTCCCTCAGATACCAGAGTCCCATGTGAATGGTATTCTAAAGGTACCGAAAGATCCGTTTAACCTTCTTGAGGTGCTTTTCAGTGGGTCGTTCTTGATATCATGCACAATAACACGTAGCATGTGATATATCTGGTCGGCTTGCTGTTAAGTACATGAGGGAGCCGATTATGGAACGATATTTCGTTTGATCTATGGCATCTCCCTCCAAATCAGCGTCTAGGGATGTCGTTGATAATAGTGTCCCAACGGGGTCATATGAGGTCATACCATACATTTTGATTATCTCTTGACAATACTTAGCTTGGTTAATGAAGATACCGCTTGGGGATTGGTAAACTTGAATTCCTAGAAAGAATTTTAGTTCACCCATCATTGACATTTCTAATCTGCTGTGCATTACTTTTTCAAACCATTTTGAAAGTTTTAGGTTTGTAAACCCGAAAATAATGTCATCAACATAAATCTGCACAAGCAAAATGTCATCCCATATTTATAAGTGAACAAAGTTAGATCAATGGAACCTTTTGAGAAACCTTTGGATACCAGAAATTTCGAGAGCTCGTCGTACTACGCCCTTGGATCTTGCTTTAGTCCATAAAGTGGCTTGTGGAGACGATACACCTTGTCATGATACTGAGGATTGATGAATCCTTCCGGTTGTGTGACATAGACTTCTTCCTTCAAAGGACCGTTAAGAAATGTCGTCTTTACGTCCATTTGATAAACAATGAATCCCTTATGTGCAGCATAAGCAAGGAAAATCCTAACCGCTTCCATACGAGCTACTGGTGCAAATGATTCTTCAAAATCAATACCCTTTTTCTATCCATACCCTTTAGCCACTAGCCTAGCTTTGTTCTTGATGATTGTGTTTTCTTCATCCATCTTGTTTTTCTAGACCCATCGAAGGTTTAATGGAATTACATCGTATGGTCTGTCAACAAGTTCCCAGACTTTAAGTCATTCAAATTGAAGAAGTTCATCTTGCATCGATTCAATACAAGCATGATCAGCTAAGACTTCTTTGATATTTGTTGGTTCAGCTGTACTCACTGCGAGTGCGAACATACAAACATCAACATCGGTTTCAAGTTGTCGTCCTGTACGAACGGGCTATGAAGGGTTTCCAATTACTTGAACCAAATGATGATCTCGGGTCTAATGATGTGTTGAAGGATGTCGTTGATAGAACGTATGCATATTTGACAGATCAACATGGCGAGTAGAAGACTCTCCAGTTTCGTGTACCGGTGTACCGAATGGGTTGATAAATTTGTCTTCGTCAGATAATGTATTGTCTGCTTGATTTGTGTTCTCTGGAGCAATGACAGTAGTTGTGGATGTTGTAGGAGCGGTTGTTGATGTGATATTCTGAGGAGGTAAATCTGCAGCAACCCATATTAAAGTAGATGAAGTTGTATCCTTTTGTTGACGATGATCGGTATCATCATTCTTATGCGGAAGACTTTGATACAACATGTTTCTCCCCCTTGAAATATTCATCATACATTGGTCCATATAACATTTCCAACTCTTCAATTTTCGTGTTTGTCATATCTGCTCTTGGAACATTTCCTTGAACCAACTTTAAACTTGACGGTTCATTGTTGTGGTCTTGAGTTCCGAGTTCCGTGCGGTTGTGAACGGCAATCGTTTGTCGTTGTGGATCGGGACTTAACTGTTTTGTTCCAGTGCCATCTCTTGTAATTCATCAAATCTGATATGAATAGTCTCGATTATCAATTTTGTTATCTTGTTGTAAACTCTATATCCCTTAGACTGAGTTGCATATCCCACTAGAATACATGCATCACCTTTCTCTTTCATCTTATCCAAATTTTCACCATCTCGTATAATGTAACAAGTACATCCAAAAACGTGAAGGTGTTTGAGTGAAGGTTTTCGATCATGAATTATGTGATATGGTGTCTTTTCGTGTCTTGGGATATTAAGGATCTATTTTGTGTGTAGCATGCGGTTGACACGGCTTCGGCCCAAAAGAATAATGGTAGTTTTGAAGCGGATAATAATGTTCGAGCAGCCTCAACCAAAGTACAGTTTCGTCTTTTAACAACGCTGTTTTGTTCGGGTGTTTGAGCAATAGATGTTTCATGTTCAATTCCATAAGCTTCAAAATAATTTCTTAGAGTTGAATTCTAAAATTATGTGCCTCTGTCAGTACGAATCACTTTTATTTGATCTTGAAGACCATGTTGTATCAATTTTAGGAAGTTGGTGAGAACTTCGGGTGTTACATCCTAGGACCTCAAGAAGTGAGTCCATGTGTACCTTGAGTAATCATCGACAATTACCATAACATATTTCTTTCCATTGATACTATGAACACGCATGGGACCACATAAATCGATATGAAGAAGATCTAACCGTCTTTAGAGCTTGGTGTAATCTTTGTCTTAAAACAACTTCGTTTAGCTTTACAAAGCTCACAAGAAGAATAAATGATCTTTGATGAATTTCAAGCTTGGAAGGCCTTTCAAAATATCTTTCTTGGAAAGCAAGTTGATGGTATCAAAGTTGAGGTGAGATGGACGTTGATGCCATAACCATGCCTGAGTCGTTGAAGCTTTAGCCATGAAGAAAATTGGAGATGTATATGTTGTGTCTTGAGGTGAAATAGTGTAGAGATCAGTACCCCGTGTACGGATAAGTAATCATTCCCATCATAATCACGAACAAAACGTGTCTTCTTTCTGAAAGCAACCTCCAAATCTGCATCACAGAATTGACCAACCGAGAAAAGATTATGATTGAGCCCTTCGACGTAGTATACCCTTTTTATCGTGATATTCCCCTGAACCAAATCTCCATATCCTAGGATCGGTGCAAATTGATCATTTCCGAATCGGCCCGTACCCAGGAACTTCTCCACGAAGTTAATTAGAAGCTTAAGATTCCCCGTCATGTGATTCATGCATCCGGAGTCCAGTATGAAGAGAATTATTTGTATCACCTGCAGAAGAGTTAGAACACGATGGAGCATTTGCTAAATTAGATACCACAGTAGTTTTGATTGTAGAATCATTAGTGTCCTTAGCAACATTTAAAGGCATACTAACACTCGTTGTCACATTTTATGTCCTAATTTTAGGCATCCATTTATATCCTGGAGGACATTGATTAGCAAACACCATTTCTAAGACTTGCTAGCAGACTCATATAATTCCCTAATTCTGCTTCTAGGGTTCTTAGTGGTGGAGTCTGATGCAATACTTTGCTTAGTGGGGGTTGCACCATAATGGTTCACTTTGCGTTTGGGTTTACTAGCACTAATATGCATCGCAACTTGCTTCTTAGTTCTAGTATCTTCGCCTTTGTCATTATTCATAGCACACATAGAATGATTAGCATTAGCACATTTTCTACATATGACACAAACAAATTTAACATTCAAAGCATTCAAATCGTTCAAAGCATTCAAATCGTCATTACACACGATTACAGACTTTTTATTCTTAAAAAGATTCAAATTCCTAGGGTGTTCTTCTACTTCCTTCATCTTCCCTTGACTCTTGTGTTTCCAGACCTTATCATTCACTTGAGTGCTCTTAAGCTGAAGCCGGCTAACACTAGCAGTGGAGACTACTCTTGTAGTAGAATACACACGAATATTAGTGTTTCTAGAAGTCTGAGGCGAGTGACTAACTTTGTTAGTGGGTTTAGTGGTCATTCTATTACATCCCTGTTTAATCACATTATTGTTCTTAACGCTTGGTGCAACAATTTTCCTTATGGGTTGAGTATGTGGTAACCTTTCCTTACCATCCATCTTGGGGGCAAACACAGGTTTTGCAAACGAAAAGTTTGAGAAAGCAGATGGTTTTCCCAAGATAGAGGATCTATTCACTTTAGAGGCATTGGGTTGTCTAACAACAAGTTTCTTATCGCTAGGTTCCACAACTTTCCCACCCATCTTAGCAACGAGTTTCTTCAACTCTGCTATTTCGATGTATTTTTCTTGTAACTCAGCTTTCAAATACGAAATATCAAGACTTTTTTCGTTTAGTAATCAACATGACTCAGATAATTTTACTTCCAAAGGTGTATCATTTGAAAAGCTGCCAACTTTCTTTTACAAAGCAAGTTCAAGTGAGTGACAATGTTTTTGAAGATAATCATATCTATGTTGAAGTAACGAAAACTCTTTTTGGTCAACTTTATTCGAAAGCTCACTTTCAAGACGTTCACATTCTTTAACTTGATCAATATATTTGCATGCAACATTAGAATATTCATCAATATCAGCACAACATGTAACATAAACACACATAATATCTTTTGAGAGACATTCGTGTAAGAGTAGATCATATGCTGTAGAAAACTCGTCTCTTTCAGGTTGATGGTCGTTCACTTCTTGTTCAAGAGATTCCACATATTTCAAATCATCAAACATTTCTTGCTTAATTAATGTTTCAAACTCCAAAATATGTTTTTGCGTTCTTTCCGCAAGCGGAATCAAAATAGATTTCACAAGCACAGTTATATCGTGAGGAATTTCTTTGTTTCCTTTCGAAAGTTCGCTTTTTTTCCAGTCATCATCAACAACTTTTTTGAATTTTTCAACGTTACTTTTGAGAATACTAAGTGCTTGCTTACTCTTGCTTACAGAATCTTTATATGGCAAGTACTCAATAAATTTTGAAACATTAGTTTTCTTAGTGGCAAAAGCTTGTCTCCATTTAATTCTTATTTGTTCACATTCGAAAAATATTTGCTCACGAGTTTTTTGTGTTTGCGGTTTGAAACGACCATAAAGACTGTTTTCATAAGCATAATTATATGGTTTAACAAATTCTTTATTAACTTTTGGTCTACTCTCTTCTTCCAAATCGTTTGTCTCTTCACTATCGGGCCTAACAAGTAGACAATCAAGATCGGTCCATTGGGACTCATCAAGATATAAGTGCTGATTCTCAGATTGAGCTTGCTCAAGGTACTTAGGATTTGCAAAACTAGGTCTATACTTGAAAAACGAGCGAGGTGCCAACATTCTCATGGTTTGAATTGACTGATTAGTTTTGTAAACAATTTACTTGTAAAAATCAATTTGAGTTTCAAGTTCCACCATTTTGTCGATGTCATTCGCTTGTTTAATTTTGAAATCCTTTTCCATCTTTTCAACCACAACTTTCTTTTCATTAACAAGTTTAGTTTAATCCTCTTGAAGAAAACCATTTACTTGAGTTAGCTCATTGACTTTCGTGGTAGCAAGATACGTTTTGTGACGTTCAGTATTCAAAGAGGTGTTACAATTACGTTCTCTTGTTCTCGAAGCTTAAGAGTTTCATTATATTTATGTTGATAATCGTCCTTTTTGACGTTAATTAAACACCCTTTGTACCCCTTAATCTCATTGGTATTTTGAAGAAGCTGAGCTTTATAGCTATCAATGGTCTCACTAGATTTGATTAGAGCAGCCTTGCATTCTTCAAAATTTTGAGTGAGCGTAGCGTTTGCCTTCTTTAATTGCTTATTAATTTTTCTAGTTTCTTTGACATCTTTTTGTAAAGAAGCAATTAAGTTAGCAAGCGTAATACGCTCCTCATCATCATCATACTCATTTGCATGTTGGTCGTCCTCAGACTCATTATTGCACATGTCTGATGAATCGGGTGTGGTATTGCTATCAATAGTTTCAATCATACATGTGTCATTAATGGCTTTGGGTAGCTCACAATGCTCGTGAATATTACCAAACACATTATATTCCTCTTCAGTGTGTACCTTATCGATTGGCTCAGTATCAAAGATAGGACCATTGTCATCTTTAGTGACGTTGACAACTTCTTCAACCTTTGCCATGTACGAGTAATGTGCTTCAAGTTCTTGGTCAAAGGCTTCATCATCAGTGTCATTAAGCATTGCTCCTTCCTCAGCCGACAACTTAACCCCAACTTCCATCTTCTTTCATAACAACATCTTTTCCTTATGGTAACCAGAGTCCCTAACCCGTTTCGGCTTCCTACATTCCTTTGCCATATGCCCATAACCTTGACAATTAAAGCACTGAATCCCACTTCGCTGAACCACTTGAGTACCAACAGTTTGTCGATCATACCTTGCAGAACCCTCAACATGTGTTGGATTACGTTGATGATACCTATGAGGACTTTCATCACGTTGACGCGTGTCATACCTTCGAGGACTCTCCACATATTGGTTCCTGGTGTTAGATGATGTTCGAAGATTGTTGTTGGTGGGTTTGAAGATTTTCTTGTAGGTCTTCATAATGAAATCAATTTGTTGTTTCATCTCCCTATCCTTCTGAGCTAGTTCTTCATCATTGTCCTCTTCAGATGATGGCTCAGGTGATGGTGATGGTGCTCTTGGTTCTTTGTCTCGTGATCTTGTAGGAGCTGAATACTTAGATGAAGTGGAGTATCTTGGTGAAGAGGATGTAGTAGAGTATCTTGGTGAGGAGGATGTAGTGGAGTGTGACTATGGAGCACTAGAGCGATAATCTTAGACGTGTTGAGTGGTAGACACAAAAGCAAGTGGATTAGCAGTCTTTGCTATCCTTTCAGCTCGAAGTTCATTCGCCTCATTCTGAAATTGTTTCAAAATTTCAAAGAGCGTGTGATTGTTGACCTTGTCTAACATACTCTGTTGTTTCACCAAATTTACAAACCGTGTCCACTTTGGTTGAAGTTGCTGTAGAAATTTCACATTGACTTGCATGGTGGAGACTTGAAAATTGTTTCTTGTCATGTCATTCATCATCTTGGAACCTTGAGTAATATGAATCAATTGATTCCCCATCCAATGAAGTAAAGTTGCCAAAGTTCCAGAACAAATTAGTTTTAACATCTTGCTTTTTAAGTGATTCTCCTTGTTGCAAGCATTCAATGGCAAACCACATTTCTGCAGTAGAGCACGCATCAACCGTTGAGTAAATATCATCCCCAATCCCACTGAGAATCAAATAGATTGCTTCTTTCTCTACATCAATCCAAGCACGTTTCTCTTTGGAAGTGTTCTCATATGTTTCCTCAATTGTTTGCTCATCGGAACTGGTCGTCGAGTCGGTTGCTGGAATTAGAGGAATGGTTATTGTAGTGAGAGTATAGGGTCCTTCTTTGATGCAACGTCAAAGAACATCACCATTGGGTTTAGTGTCAAGATATCGAAGGAATCGTGATTGCCATTGTGCATATCGACCAGTCACAAGCATTGGTGGTCTCTCTTTGTTACCCGCCACCATGATGTTGTTGTTTGTAACACGATACTTAATGTT
This sequence comes from Glebionis coronaria, assembly GCA_025667525.1. Classification (NCBI taxonomy): domain Eukaryota; kingdom Viridiplantae; phylum Streptophyta; class Magnoliopsida; order Asterales; family Asteraceae; genus Glebionis; species Glebionis coronaria. The sequence goes on from CM046880.1 coordinate 271,483,149, forward strand.
GAGATTTTTGCAATCAATTCTTTAATTAACAATTAATGTTCGTTTTCCTCGACTCGACTCGAATTGATTTCCGATTAAACGTAAGATTGATTGTTCTTGGTAAAATTACTCTTTTTGGTATTTTTAAATTAAAAACTATATAATTAAAAACTATTTTAACTATTTTGAAATTAAATTTAATTTAATTAACTAAAAACTTACTATTTAAATTTTAAAACTAATTTATACGATATTTAAAACAAAACTATATTAATGTTGAAAAAATAAAAATAATTTTAAAAACAATTTAAATAAAATAAATTTTTTAATCTTTTTATTTTGTATTTTTTTTTTAAAAACTGAATAAAAGAAAATTTATACAAAACTTTTAAATAAATTTAATAAAACTAAACTTGTATTTAAACTAAATAAATTGGTAGTAACTTTTAAATCTATATTAATTAGTTGACGTGAATTTAAACACAAAAAGAGTCCTAGAAGAGTTGGTTATGTCGTTTGACTGTTAAGCTGGAGGTCAGGGGTTCGAGTCCCCTGATGGACAAATTTTGCTATATTATTTTTTTTTTGACAAATCAGAATACTCAGACCAAATGAATCTGGGTTTATTTTTTAAAAACAGCTTATAAACAACACAGATAAGTTCAAATAAGCCAGACAGCTAAAACAAATAAGCAAATGAACAGATAATAAGCATAACCGAATCTAAGACAATAAGCAGACCGAATTTTTCAATAAGAACAAACACTCATCTAATGCAGACCAAATCCTTGTACTAACTAAAATAATAATCAGACAATAAGCAGACAATAAGCAGACCGAATCTAAGACTAAAATAAGCTAAACTGAAATAAGCTAAACTGAAATAAGCAATAAGCTAATAAGACCTATAGAGCAAATCTAACTAATAAATAAGCAAAATAAAAATACTACTAACTAAATAATTAGCATAAACTAGTAAAGCAGATATATTAAACCCAAACAAATAAAGCAGAACCAAACGAATCAGCAACTACCAAAGAAAATATGCCAAGCTGAAAATCAATACAAATACACGCACAACCTTAGACAACTTAAACACCAAACCAATAAAACCAAGCAGATCTAACAAACTCAAAACACAAGCAGATTGATATTAAACTAAAACTTAACAAAAATAATAAATAAAAAAAATAAGAACCTGGTGATGATATCCTTTGGGAAGAAGGGATGAGCGCTGAGCCCCCTTATAAGCCGAATACGAACACCTCCTTACCAAAACTCTACCATCATCGAGCCAATCACCATTTTCGAACAGTTTAATATAAAACTTCCCAGTAGAGGAAGTTCATTACCCATTTTTTTATTTTCAATATTATTAAACACAAACAGATTTAGAGAGTAATTTGCAAATAAACTTAAATAATCAAAGAGACAAGATTTAAACTAAATAAAATTTTATTAATATTGAAAAACTGATTACAATACTTTTAAAAGTAAATTACAATAAACCCTAAAACTATTTTTTGCAGAAAATAAAAGTAAAAATAAAACTAGGCACACTTGAATTACAGATTTATGGGGGTATTTATAGCCAACCCCCAAGGCTTCTTCATGAAGCTTCGTGAGCAAGAAATTCAATCTGAGCCGCTCTTTTCTTCACTCTCTTCTCTTTCTTCAATCAACGGCTAAAATAACGCCCAGGGGTCACATGGATCGCCACGCTGGCGTGTTTGTGCTAGTTGTGTTTGTTTAGGGGTGATGTGGACTCATTTGATTGGTGGATTGGGGTTATGGTGTTGTCACAGCCAATCAAATGAGAGAGATTGGCCATGTCACAGCATATTCTTCCATCATGCTCATCCAGAAAACCATGGGGATTTAATTGGGGTGCGTGTGAATCATATGATTCAGTAAAAACCCCCAATTTTTAGTGGGTAATTTTTGTGAAATAGGAATTAGGGTTTTTGAGATTGGGTAAAAAGTTGTGTCTGCGTTTTTGAGAGAGAAAGAAGGAAAGGGTGAGTGGGTAACTCTTGTTTGTATCGAAACTGAATGAGGGGAGGTAAATGTTGTGGGTAATAAGTACACGTATGTAAGGGGTGAGTTGCTTAAGTTTGACCAAAGAAACCGTGTGTTGTGTTGACCAAGTTTAATAAGTGAATAAATTTCACTATAACTTAACCGTCCATTGTGTAAATAACCAAATGGTTTTTAAGCCCATCTTCTCCTTTCGTTTTTAACTTGGCAAAACATATGGGCTTATGGCCCAAATAATAACTCCATCTGATTCATTATAATTGATTTGGGCCATGTTTTGGGCTAGTGATCCATAAGATGATAAAATATCCTCTCAAATGGGCTTTTGGGCCCATTAATCATAAGTGGGACCCACAAGGCCCATTTAACTAAAATAATATTAAATCATAAGTGGGACCCACAAGGCCCGTTTAACTCGATTTCGGCTTCCTTGTTCTTTTCTTCAAAACCGTGTCGAATTTCTCGGTTTTCGTGATCTTTTGGTTCTTTGACTTTGTCTTTGACTTTTTCTTCAATATTTGATCGTGAAATCCCGTGTTTTCTTTCCTTTTGATCTTTTGTACCTATTTCACACAAAAACACAAAACCAGGCGTAATTCCGACTTTTACGATATTAAACATATGATTAGGTCTTGCTTTTCCTTGATTTTAGTGGCAAAAGGATAAGTGTTTACATATTTATTAAATTCCCTACACTTGACCATTGCAATGACCCCATGCAATGCATAGTTTTAAAGCATTAAGTTACATTTTTCTCATAATTAATCCATCTCAGCCTTTATACTAATACTACTACGATGAAAAGATAATAATTTAAAAGGAGACAAAAGTTATAATAATTTTTTAACTTGGAAATTATTTTATGGACGAAACTCGTAAAGAAATATAAGACTTGAATTAGGGCTTTGGTGTCATGAATATTAATCACCCTCAAGTTTTACGTTCCCCATACCAAGCTTAAAAACAAGATCATTGTTTACCATAAGTCCTCAAGTTAAAACCACTTATCTCTACTCCTTTATAAAGGAAAAATAGAGATGGTTGAAAATTTCTAATTTTGGAAATGTTGAAATATATGATGGTTGAAAATGTAGTAATTTAGGAAATATTAAACCACCCAATATCTGGCGTCCCCATTTGCAAAGCTAATATCACAAACAGAAACCCTCTCTCTCTCTCTCACTCCCCTCTCTCTCTCTCTAAACAGAAACCCTACCCCATTTGCAGCCGCCACCAAAACTTTCCACCATACCACCACCATCGAACCATACCACCATCATCAATCTTATTTTTGTTAATCCATTGAAACCCACCACAATTGAAACCCACCATTGAAACCCGCCGCAACACCTTACACCACCATTGAAACCCACCACAAAATAGGATGATTCATTGTTTCCAACAAATGGTTCGCAACCGAAGGCCAGAAAAACCCAAATTTAAAGAAAAAAAAAAGCAAAAAGGAAAACACAAAGCAACCATGATTCTTGAATCTTGATTGTTGAAAGTGTTTTTTTTACCAAAATACCCAAAAGCCCAAATATCCAAAGCCCTAAAGTAACCGTTGCACACTCTTCTTATATAGCCCCAAATTATAACCTTTTTTTTACTCAAAGATTGAATTAATTCTCCAGGTAAATTGAATTAAATTGATAATCTATAATCCTATTTCATTTATTTTTATCTAATTTAATCTAACTAACTAATTGATTTGCAGATCAAGATTTATACTCGATCTCTTTCGAAGATTATATAGGTTTGTCTTTTTTTTTCAATCTTTACTACTTTTTTTTTGTTTTTAATTTTTACATCATTGTTCTTGACCGAAATTTGGGGGTTTTTTGTTTTCTTTTTTCCAGTTTCTTCATCAGCAAGCGCACTACTCATTCTCCTTATCATCCTTACCGGGTAAAGCTTAAGCTTTTATTTTTATTGTCAGCTTCTCTTATAAATTTGAGTTTTTATAAATTTAAAAAAAAAACTTATAAAAAAAAGCTTTGTATGGTGGTGTTTCATTAGATTGTGTCAATGAAGATGTTGTTTAAACTTGTCATAGTTCTGTTGTCTTTTGTTGTTGGTTTTGTGTCAGTGAAAGGTGTTGTTGAGATTACGGAACAACCCTTGTCGAAGATCGATATTCATAGTGTTGTCATTGATCCCATGATGGTGCATCCGTTCGAGCTAACCCTTCGGTTCTTGGCATTAATGTAAAGCTTTTTTTGTAAATCGTTTTAGTGTATAGTTTAGTTAGCGTGTTTTGTGTGTTGTTTTTTTGTGCATAGTGTGTTTTTTTGATGTTACCGGATACGGCTAAGCAGTTTCGATCGTAAAACTGGTTTAACTGGTTGTTTAGGGGTGTTTGGAATTGTCTTATACCAAATAAGTACAATACGTATTAACTTTAGGGTTCTGTCAAAGCACAATGTAGAAGATAGTGTTTACGCTTACGAACTTAGTATGAAAATTGAAAATCCAGTGTATTTTTGTGTGTGTGGTAAATGCTGATTGTAGGACGTTAACGGTGCTGATGTGGAACGGTTCACTAGAAACAGCTTTTTGCTTTATTATGTTAGCTGATGTGAAACAACTTTTTGAAAACTGCTTAAATAAGTTGATAGTCATAAGCTTCAAGTCTCCATCCAATCACTCCAAAGTTGATAGTCATAAGCCAGTTGTAATAAGCAATCCCAAACACCCCTTTTTTATTTCAAAAAGCATAAGCAGCAGTAGTATATAGGTCAATATAATGTGTATTCTGTTTATGACTAATGTCGATTAATTGTTCTCTTGATGAAGGGTGAGGACGTTGAATGGGTAACCGTGGAGCTTAACCACACCAAATCATCAAATGACGATTGGATTGGAGTGTTTTCCCCTGCTCAGTTCAAGTATGTTTCGGTTCAGTGACATATTTCAAGTAACAGTATAATTGTGGAATTTCGTGCTGAATAACATGTCTTAATAATGTAGTGCATCAACTTGTTTTGTCGAGAACGATACTAAGCAACAAAGTCCATACATTTGCTCTGCTCCCATAAAGGTGAGCACGTCTTCAGTTACGTCAATTTGTATAAATGTATTGACTTTTATCTGACTGTTATTCTTTCACAGTACACATTTGCAAATTACTCGAATGCGGGGTATGCACAAACGGGCAAAACTACCTTAAAGTTCCAGATTAGTGGCATATTCAAACTTCATATCGTTTAAAAATCCCAAAGCACCCCTTTATCCGCGTCTCGCTATCGGAAAATCTTGGAATGAAGTAAGTATCGCAAATGTATTTTTATATACAACCGAAAAGATAAGATTTTACCATGAATACTTGGTTGATACTTGCTGAAATTCTGTGTAGATGACTGTCACTTGGACTTATAGCTTCAATACAATTTTTTATATGTCACAAAATGACCTTTATTCTTTTAATTTTGCTGTAGTTAAGGGTTTACAGATTTTGGCTTCATTTCCGGGAAATTTCTTGCTTGTATCAAAATCCACTTTCGAGAATATCTTGTCAGAATTTATTTCAGTTATCAGCCTCGATTTCAACAACACGACCCTTTGGAGATCCGTATTAAATGCATTAGCTGAAATTGGACTTGTAGCGTCTTGCATTGCTGAGATCCAGGACACGGGTTCATCCACAACATCATCAAATACTCGACATTGCTTATATGGTTTGGTATTGTCTTCTTTCCAACTCATTTGTATAATTGTACTTTGGTGGTGGCAGATCGGGTCAAAACTCAAATAGATGTCTAAAACCTTTGTAGTGTATTATTAGTACAAAAAATTGCTGTAGCTGACAGACTTTTCAACAAAATAGCTTTAGTCCATGGTTTATCTGACAAAATAGCTACCAGTAAAACTAAAGTGACATTTTTTCATAAATAGAGATATAACATATCCCGAATTGACCATTCATAAGTAATTTTGTTAATGGGTCACCTGTTTTTATTTGGTGTTAGTTATTTCTTGAGTTTTAAGCTCACATAAACTGTTATTGCTGACTAATTACAGGATGCAGATTTGATAATGTTGGCTTTGGCTACCCACGAAGTTCATTTTTCAATACTTAGAGAAGTAAGCGTTCCTCATCTTTTTGTCATGACCACAAAGTATTACTAAAACCAATTCATTTTATAACATCTCTGGTTCATGATTTAGGTTGTATTTACTCCAGGACAATAAGATAAGTGCTTCGTTTGTGGTCAAGTGGGTCATATGGCAGCAAAATGTGAAGGAAAGGCTAAGAGAAAGGCAGGAGAGTTTGATGAGAAAGAAGGCGACAGTGCGGTCCCTAAAAAGCCATATCAGGTACACTTTAAACTCATATCTTCAATAAATTAGTGACCTAAATCTATAGTAACTCTGCGATTTTTGATGGTTTTGCAGTTCCTCAATATTTGGACTCTCAGATAGTACCTAGAACATGAGATGAGAGTTCCTGGCTGTGAGGTTGATTTAGAGCGAGTAGTTGATGATTTTGTTTTTCTATGTTTTTTTGTTGGAAATGATTTTCTTCCACACATGCCTACATTAGAAATTCGCGAGGTATGTTCACAATAATAATAATAATCGTTGGCATTATCAGGGTGCCATAAGTAGTTATGATTTCTAGAACTTGTGATTTTATTTGTTTAATTGAAAATTTGTCATTTGCATCATCAGGGTGCCATAAATTAACTGTTTGCGGTATACAAGAAGGAGTTCAGGGCTATGGGTGGTTATTTAACCAATTCAAGCAAGGTGAATGACTTAGCTATTGTTTTTATTGGTTATATTAACTTTGACATATGAACTGCTCTTGTTATTGCTTCGACTTAGCGGCTCTTTTTTTTCTTGTCACACAGCCAGATCTTAGCAAAGTAGAGCACTTTATTCAGACAGTGGGATCATATGAAGATACTATATTCCATAAAAGAGCTCGAATGCATCAGGTAAAAACTGTCGCCTTTGACTATATATCTTTCACATGTATGTGATAATGGGAAGGTAGGGTAAGTTGGTCAAAACCAATATCTTTTGTTACGGGTTTAATTAGGTTTGCACTTGCCTGACCTGGAAATATAGTGCTAATAAAAAACTTTTTTTTCAAATATGATTACAGAAGATGTTTTATTGAATATTTTTTTATTAGATGGTTAAAAAATAATGCTCATGATTCCAATAGTTATATAATTATTAGTAGCTTAAACTACTAAAATGGTTTTGAAGGTTATATGCATTTTTAGTGCCTTTTGGGAAACTTTCGACCCTTTGACTCTAAAGCTAATCTTTTTTACTTCCACTCATTTGACTTCTTACAGAAAATCATAACGCATGTTGACTTATTTATAGCATCAAAATTTCATAAGTAAACAATTAAAACTCGCCACATCTATCATCTTACATCCTTCATTTTTTTCTCCTTTCAGAAACAGAGCGAGAGGATCAGTCGTGATAAAGCTCAAGCAAGAAGAGGAGATGATGCTCAACCCCTTGCTGAACCTAAATCATTGGTTCCGGTTAAACAGTTTCAAGGTTCACCCAAGTTTGAATATATAACTCTTAGAGCCCTTTATCATGTACAAAGTCCCTTTTGGCTTAGTTTACTGCACCTGTTTGAATCTTAGTGTAATTTGTACTCTCAATTTATGTCTATATACTTTGCTGATTAGTAAGGGTTAGTTAAGTCAAAGTCAGAGCTGCTTCTTAATTGTTAGGCATGTTGCAGCAGAATGATTTATTGACAGGGAAATTAAATAGAAGGTTGCTTACATTATTTTGATGATTTCTAGATACCATTGAAGCGTTTATTGGTTTTTTTCTAGCTTACTTTTGAGTTTGTTATAGTGTCATGGATCATAAGGTTATGGAACATTGGGAGATTAATAACGTTCTAGAATATTGATAGCGTTTCGTTAATTATCAGCCGCCAGGCAATTCCGCCGCTATGCGCGGGTACTCGCCTAGTATAAGACAATTGTGTAATACTCATTCTCCAATTCCTAAGTTGTATCTCTAGCTTTTATTGATTGTCATTCACCCGTAGGCTCATTTGACTTATTCGATAATTATTAGTCCAAAAATGAAGGAAAAATGGTGCAAACCCGACACTCAAAACCTAACCTCGTCCTCAAAAACGTTTTCACTAAAGTAAGCCCACGTCAAGGATGATTTAACACGATTTGAGGAATAAATTCCCAGACCCAAAATTTAGCCAATAGTACTACTTATTAATTATTCCTCCAAAGTCATGTAGACTTTATGTGTAGTTTAGCAAGTTCACATCATATACCCTTAGGCTCTTTAAGATGTAAAAATGCTCCTCATCTATTGTCCACACCCTAAGGCTCCTTGAACGATAAGCGAGGGAATTGATTTTTGATCAATTTTTATTCAACACTTACCATGCCATACACCCTAAGGCTCTAATGACAAGGTTCCTGCAACATGCCCCACACCCTAAGGCTCCTTGAGGTCATGTATTAATCTTATTCTTTCTTATTTATGATATATAGTAGGCTAAATTTCGTGGTCCCATGGTCTGAATACCTCCTACTTAGTGGTTATGAGCCACCTTAGTCAGAAGTACACAACGCTGGCACCCTCAATGTGTTCATGCTTTAATTACAAGGAGATAAAAGATTTGGCTAAGAGTAAAGATATCGAATCTACATCGCAAAAATCCTCATTTATTAAGCAATTAAATATACAAGCGGGAAGAAAGACCCAAAAAAACTCATATAAGTAGGAATTAACCCTTAAACTTATTATCAACTCTATCATCTCTCGTTCTCCACAATTTAAAATCTCAAGGAATGAGACTCGTGGATGCTTAGCCTAATAAACCAATTAAGGTACATATGGTTAAGGATACTAGCTAGAGTAAACTTAGATAAGTAAACTCGGGTTGAGTCAAAATATTCACGACGGGCCTAATATATCAAAGATATCTAAACTTGTTAAAACCATTTTATTCATTTATTTATTTTTTTGACTTTATTCTTGAAATAGAAAATATAAATACGATGCGATGACAAAAGGAAAGAAAATAAATGGAAATACTACTAGGCCAAAATAGATCAAAATTTTGAAAAACATTGAAAATTTTTTAATTTTTCCGGTTAAATGAGGTCAAATTCATGGAAAAGCCCACTAAAATTCGATAGAAGTCCCCCTACACTTAATATAAACATTGTCCTTAATGTTTAAGCATGTGGGAGAATAAACTCCCCTACACTTAGGACATTGAGTACGTTGTTTAAAATCAAGCTAAGGAAGGGACAACTAAATTGATTACATTTATTCGTCTTATTTATATACATGTATGAATCACAATAGTTTTGAGAGAACCGGGTACACGGGAAACACGGGATCACGGGTCGCGTCAAAAACACCAAAAGTGGATCATTAAAGCACATGTCCCTGCACAACATCACAACACACAAACAACCTACTTGGCTCCCTCCTACACTTATTGGTGGAAATGGGTGAAGGCGAAAAAGGGTGGAAAGGATGGTAAAGGTAAAAAAATCTAACCAAGTTAAACGATGCTTGATTTATTTATCACGAGTCTCTAGCTCGACTCGATTTCCCGAATTAATTCAAGGGAAATGTGGAGAGGGATGGAATCATCTCATGAGAGATGTCCTCTCCAAAGTACAACTTAACCCGTTTGCCATTCACCTTAAAGTTGGGCCCATTTGGTTGAGATAACTCAATGGTGCCATAAGGGAAGATTTGGGCCATGGTGAACGGACCGGACCAACGGCTCTTGAGTTTACCCGAAAAGATTTTCAACCGAGAGTTAAAGAGTAAAACTTGATCACCAACGTGGAACTCTCGGTTATTAATCTTGGAATCATGAATGAGCTTAATCTTCTCCTTGTAGATTAATGAATTTTCATAAGCCTCATTCCTAAGTTCATTGAGTTCATTGAGTTTGATTTTCCTATGATCACCGGCTTTGTTTAAGTCAAAATTAGCCCACTTCAAGGCCCAATAAGCCTTATGCTCCAACTCAATGGGGAGGTGGCACACCTTTCCGTACACAAGGAGATAAGGAGTACAACCTATAGGTGTCTTATAAGCGGTACGGAAAGCCCACAACGCATCATCTAATGTATCGGCCCATGAGGCACGATGCTCTCCCACGGTTCGCTCTAAGATTCGCTTAAGACCACGGTTGGAAACCTCGGCTTGACCATTAGTTTGCGGATGATACGCGGTGGAAAGCGGTGTAATTAGGACCAAAGTGACCACCGGTGGGTCCTTTATGGCAAGCTTCAAGGATTTGTAAAGCCGTCGGCCCATCAATACATCTACGGATGATTAAATCCGCACATTGCTTGAAAAAATAAGGGTCGTCCCAATAGTATGTTTTAACGTCCTTGAAGAATTTTTTCTTTTGTTGGGATGATAACCCTTCGATAAGAACACCACCCGCCAAATAGTTTGCAATGTCCGCAAACCATGGGGTGTCATCAAGATTAGAATTAATAGACATTAAGGTCTCAAGGGGAAAAGATTCATTAATCTTTTGATTTGGAGGTTCCCCTTGATAAGGATCCTCAAGTCTACTAAGATGATCCGCGGCTAGGTTTTTTGCTTCCTTTTTATCAAGAATTTTGATTTTAAATTCTTGTAGGAGCAAAACCCAACGAAGGAGTCTCGGTTTAGCATCTTGCTTGGACAACAAGTATTGCAAGGCGGAATGGTCGGTGTAAACGATGGTGGTGGAAAGCACAAGATAGGGGCGGAATTTCTCAAAAGCATACACTACGGCTAAAAGCTCTTTTACGGTAGTGGTATAATGCAACTGAGCCCCCGTCATTGTCTTACTAGCATAATGAATGGGTTGGAAATGTTTGTTAACTTGTTGACCTAAAACCGCTCCTACCGCTAAATCACTAGCATCGCACATGATCTCGAAAGGTAACTCCCAACTTGGAGAGACTAAGACCGGTGCCTTAGTTAATTTACCATTAAGAAGTTCGAAAGAGTCGAGACATTCTTGAGAGAAGATGAAAGGAGCGTCCTTTTCTAAGAGATGAGTCATTGGACGAGCTATTTTCGAGAAATCTTGGATGAAACGTCGATAAAATCCTGCATGGCCTAAAAAACTTCTAACTCCTTTGACAGTGGTAGGTGGAGGTAACTTAGCAATGACGTCAACTTTAGCACGGTCGACTTCGATACCGGCTTTGGAATTTTATGACCGAGGACGATGCCTTCTTTTACCATGAAATGGCATTTTTCCCAATTAATAACGAGACGAGTGTCTTCACACCGTTTAAGAATACGTTCTAAATTAGCAAGGCAAGAAGAGAAAGAATCACCATAGACCGAGAAATCGTCCATAAAGACTTCCATAGTTTCTTCAACCATGTCATGGAATATTGCCATCATACACCTTTGGAAAGTCCCGGGAGCATTGCATAGGCCGAAAGGCATTCTTTTGTAAGCAAATGTTCCATAAGGACAAGTGAATGTGGTTTTCTCATGGTCTTTTGGATCGATAGGGATTTGAAAATATCCAGAAAAACCATCTAAGAAACAATAGAAATCATTACCCGCTAAACGCTCGAGCATTTGATCCATGAAAGGAAGAGGGAAATGGTCCTTACGAGTGGCATCATTGAGCTTACGATAGTCTATGCAAACTCGCCAACCCGTTATGAGTCGAGTAGGAATCAACTCGTTGTTTTCATTAGGAACAACGGTTATTCCACCTTTCTTAGGCACACAATGGACGTGACTAACCCATGGGGAATCCGAGATAGGGTAAATCATTCTGGCATCAAGAAGTTTGATAACTTCTTTCTTAATGACTTCATGAACTTTTGGATTAACCCTTCTTTGATTTTGGATTGCGGGTTTAAAGTCATCTTGCATGAGAATTTTATGAGTGCAAAAATTAGGATCAATTCCGCGGATGTCGGAGATTTTCCAAGCAATTGCTTTCTTATGATTCTTAAGCACATCGATAAGTCGAGATTTTTCATCTTCTTTTAAGTCCTTAGCAATAATGACGGGTAACTTATTATCCTCTTCTAAGAAAACGTACTCTAAATGAGACTGTAAATCCTTAAGCTCTAAATCCGGTGGATTATCGATGGAAGGCTTAGTCAAATTAGGATCATCGTTTGTAACTTCCTTAGGAGTAGGTGGAGAAATATGGTCCTCATTGAGAAGTCTCTCAATGGTACGAATGTCTTCTTCCCAATCAGTGGGAGAATCGTCATATTTTAAATCCACATCCCCTAAACTCGCATCAAATTCTTGTAAAAGAAAGTCACTTTCTCCAAATGGAGTCAATGAAGGAGCAATAGAATCTACGGTCTCAACATAAGGTAAAAGAGAAATCCCGCTCTTACAAGCCTCGTGAAAATGTTCTTCACATGCTTCGTCGAGCACATCGATGTAATTTACGGATTCGGGCTCATCGGGAAGTAATAAGTGTGTAAACACTTATCCTTTTGCCACTAAAATCAAGGAAAAACAAGACCTAATCATGTGTTTAATATCGTAAATATCGGAATTACGCGTGGTTTTGTGTTTTTGTTTTAAAATAGGTACAAATGATCAAAAGAAGAGAAAACACGGGATTTCACGGTCAAATGTTGAAGAAAATATCAAAAAGAGACAAAGACAAAGTCAAAAGACCAAAAGTGTGCCGAAGATCACGAAACCCGGCAAAATCGATACAATTTGATGAAAAGACCAAAATGCCAACGATCAAGTCATTTATTCGGGGATTTAATATTTACAAAGATCTCGAGCCTTGTGGGTCCCACTTATGTTAACGGGCCCAAAAGCCCATTTGAGAGGACTTTCTATCATCTTTCGGATAAATGGCCCAAATACATTTAAGAATCGGGCCAAGCCCATGAACAAACAAAATAAGACGCGTTTAGAGCAAAATGGGCCACAAAGCCCAGTTGCACACAAACTTTAAATGGTTAAAAAAAATAATAAGAGAAAGTATTCATTGTTATGGGACGGAGATAACAATGTGAGGTCAAACACCCTAGTCAACCCTACCATGCACCTTACCTCCACACGATTACCCACTCCTCTCCCCACACATTTAATAAAATCGATCATTTTTTACCCTACCCCTCATTTGATAATAACAAAGTTCACCCCATTCACACACACCCACTTATCTCGTTAAAACCAAAGCAATCCACCCATTTTGTTCTCTCCCAAACCTGTAACTTTATTATTTACCCTAACCCTAGCCAAAAATTAAATTGGGGCTTTTGAGATTGTATGGCGCGTGTATATCACGCAAGGAAATTAATTCCCCCTTTTTTCTGATCTTGATAATGGAGGAAGAAATCCAACATGGCCTCATCCCTTGATTTAATTGGTGAAAACACATCATCCTAACAAATCCACCAATAGAATCCTCCCACATCAAACACAAGAAACACAAAAACGCCACGAGGGCGATCCTTGTGATGCTTGGATGATCACTGCCGTTGATTAGAAGAAAAGAGAGAGAAAGAAGAAAAGAAGAAATCAACGGCTTAGATGGAAGACCTTGGGCACCAAGGCATTTGGGGTTGCCTATAAAACCCCTCACATCTTGTAATTGAAATAGCTTTTTCTTTATTAATCTGTTTTTTTAATTAAATTAGGAGTAGGTTTAATTAGATTTAATTTTCAGCAAAATTAGTTTTAGGTTTAAATTGTAATTTCAATTCCCAGTTATGTAATCTTTTATTAATATTAATGAAAAAGATTGATTTTATCTCGTCTTGTTCTTTTTTAAATTCTGCAAGTTAAATCTTTAATCTATTTTTTTTACTGTTCGTGAGTCATTATTATTATTATTAAATATACATATATATATATATATATATATATATATATATATATATATATATATATATATATATATATATATATATATATATATATATATATATATATATATATATATATATATATATATATATATATATATATATATATATATATATATATATATATATATATATATATATATATATATAATAATATGAAACTGGATCGAGATACTGTTCGAGGTGGATTTCTTGTTTCGGTTCACTGTTCAAGGTAAAAGTTAATTTGTTCGAAGGGCTTTGTAGATGGATTCGAGATGGTGACGACGGTGGTGTTTGTTTGGTCTTGATAAGACGGCTCAGCGCCGCGTCTTCATCACAACGGATCCTCCAAAAGGTTTGATTCTCTTTTAATTTTTTCTTGTTTTAGGTTCAATAAGTTACTTATTAATCTGCTTAGTTAAGTTTTTTTATCTGCTTAGGTTTTGGTTTGATAGAATCTGCTTATTCAACTTGTTTAGTCATAGCTTATTTATATCTACTTATTTTGTTTTGAATATGGTTAAGTTTGAGTTTGATTTGCCTATTTAGATTACAGCTTTTTAGTTTTTACTGATCACGCGTCATAGCTTATTTAGTTCATCTCATAAATACATTTCTACCTGTTCAGTTTTATTTATTCGTTTGCTCAACTGATTTGTCGTTTTAGCTTATTTAGTTGCTTATCTGCTTATTAGCCTATGTTTTCGTTTGCTTATCAGTTTTTTTTATTATTTGTTTTTTTATTATTATAGCTTGTTCGCCTTTCTATGAGTCTGCTTATCGTCTTTGTAGCTCATTTGGTTTGTTGCGTTTAATTTGTAACTGCTTATTCGTATTATCTTATAATGCTTATTTAGTTTTTTTTATTTTAGCTTATTGTTTTGCTTATTTCAATTTAGTTTAGAATATGCTTACTTGTTTTCAACTTGCTTATTAGATTTAGGCACTTAGAGCTTATTCTGTTTTTTTTATTTGCTGATGTCACTCATAGCTTATTTGCTGATAGCTTATAGCTTATTTGCTGATGTTTTTTTATTTGGGTTTAATCATTTGTTTATCAGTCTAGCTTATCTGTTTTCTTTTGGGTAAGAGTTATTGTTTGATTTTCAGTTTAGAAAGTTTAATTTGTAGTTGGTTTGGATTATTATTTGCTTAGTGTAGATTTAATATGCTTATTATATTAGCTTAATTATTTGTCAGCTTATTTGGCTTATTTTTTTCAGCTTGTTAGTTCATTTTATTAGCTTATTGGGCTCGATTGTTTGCTGTTAATCTGTTTGGTTAACATTGCTGTCCAAAAAAACTAAATTAGCTAAAAAGTTTGTCTCTCCAAGGATTTGATCCCTGGACCTCTTGTTCACTAGCCAAATGCCCCAACCGTCTGCTCTACACGTTTTATTGGGTTTGTTTTCGTTCATTTAGATTAATATAGGAACTTTAGTAGCTGGCAGTTTTATTTAAAAGTTTAATTAAGATTAGTTAGTTTAAATTTCATTTAAAAAGTTTATTTTAATTTTCTTTTTAACTCAGTTTTTTCTAAAATATAAAAAGTCTAAAAAAAATATATTTAGATTTTATTTACTTTAGTAATTTTAAATTATTTTTCGTTTAATTCATAAATAGTTTTTTTTAGTCTTTAAATTCTTATTTACATTTTAGATTTAAAATAGTTTTCAATTAAAGTTTACTTTTATAAAAATACAAAAAGACAAAAATATATTTTCTTTATTTGCTTTTACAATTTTAAATTAGATTTAAAATTACTTTTATTTCAAATAGTTTTATTTTATGATTTTAAATTTGGTTTTAAAATTAGATTTCATTTGAAAAGTTTGTTTTAGCTTAAAATCAGTATTAAATTTTAATTAGATTTATTTCAAAATAGTTTTTATTAAAATTAGTTTAAAATAGTTTTTAAAATTAGACAATTAATTAATTAGTAGATTTAAATTAGTTTAAAAATACCAAAAATAGATTTTACCAAAAACAAAGTTAGTCGAAACGTTAATTGGAAATCAAATTCGAGTCGAGTCGAGGAACGATAATAGATATAAAATTGGATTGCAAAACCCTAGTTTCAAAATGGCGCTGCTGCCGCTTCGCTCGTACGATTGACGATTTTCGTGAAGACGTTTGGGTTTTGGGATCCGTTCTTTTTGAACGTTACGTTTCTTGCAACAAAAAATCAAAAATACAAAAAAATCAAAAACTTAAAAATACAAAAAAAAAGTAAAAAATCAACAAAAGCAAATTCTTTCCTAAGATTTGCACCAAAAAATTAAAAAATCAAAAAGTAATACTTTTCCTAAAGTATTACACCAAAAATATTATGTATTAGTGTTATTTTTTTAATTCAATTTCTTTCGATTTTTTCTTGTGAATATATATTTTTCTAAAAAATACAAAAAGATTTTTCTTTTATTATAATATATTACGTAGCATAATAATTATTGTTCTTTCGATTTCTTTCGACACTACCATGGATAATCGTCCGATTTGGGAAATCTTGCAAGAAGAGCGTTATAAGATCATGTCCGAGGAGTGTTCGACTTGTGGTGGGCCTCATGCTTATTTTAATTGTGAAAAAACTTATGAGGAGGTTTATAATAATGAGGAAAGTATGTGTTATGATACTAATACTTATTTTGGCTCCCCTAGTTTTCCTACAACTAGTGACCCACCACATTATGATCAACGGTTTTATGGGGAATTTCAAAATCAAGGGTTTTCAAATAATGAAGGTTTTCCAAATGAAGGCAATTTTCAAAACTATAATCAAGGGAGTATTTCACAACCTCAAATGGATTTAATTCTTAATAAACTTGAGGAACATGATAGATTCTTAAGAGAAATGCAAGAGAAAACCGATAGGATATTCATGCTTATTTTAGAAACCTATCAAGCTCAATGTGATATTGAGCCGTCTTTGAGAGTTGATATTGAGGCTAACACCACTACTAGTAGTGATGTTCCCACTGTGGATCCTTCCATCTCTCCGCCAATAAAGGAGAGACAAGGCCCAGAGATTATCATGAATTTTACTCACCCTCCGATGTTGACACCCACGGATACTATTAGCTCTCCTTGGGATGAGTTATCTTGTGATTCCGGCTACATTTTTAGTTATTCCTCGGGATCGGATGAGGATGATTCTCTTATTTTACCCAAACCGAATTTTGAAAACCATGATACTAATGATTTATCGGATTCTTTACTCCTTAGTGATGACTTTTATACCTCGAGTATTGAAAAAATCCATCACGAGCATGCTTTTTATGATCCCGTGTTATTGGATTTCTCACATGAGCTTAATTGTGATCATGGTATTGATGAGAAGGCAAATGGTGTTTTAAAACTTGATATTGATATTGATTTTGAGAACTCGGATTTTGATAAATTCACATTTTCCTCTTCGCCAATTACTTTTGATACTGATAATGACAAACCAACCACGCATCCAATTCTCGAGGAGTTACCTAATCAACACTCCTCTAATGAGAATTATGTTTACCACATTCGTGAGGATTTAACTTATCTACAAATCCCACAAATGAATGATGGTTTCGTACTTGATCGTGATCTCTTCGAGAGAATTTCTAACATCCTCAATGAGGGGAACGACAAACCTTTGTTTGACGAGCCTATCTATGATGAAGAAATCGGAGAGATTCACGTTCATGAGGATGAATGCTTTGACCCGGGAGGTGACATTGACCATTCTATGATTGATACCTTTATGGCTTTGCCGAATAGTGACCATCCATTGTCTTTGGGGGATGACAATTTGTCTCCTTTACCCACCCCACCTCCCGTGGATCACGACCTCACGTACTTCTCATATGTTGAGCGGACTTTTTTTACCTTCTATGACTTATCCTCCTGCCTCTCATTTATTATGTTCATCCGGGACCGAGGACAAGATCTTTGATCCCGGTATTACATTCGAGGCTTGCCCATGTACCATTTAATTCGGGGTCGAGTCAGGCTCGTGACTCGGTTAACAAAAACAAGCGCTTCTCGAGAGGCAACCCGATTATCTATCTTTTATCTATTTTCTACAATAAGTAAGGGGGAGCCAAGTAGGTTGTTTGTGTGCAGGGACATGTGCTTAATGATCCACTTTTGGTATTTTTGACGAGACCCGTGTTCCCGTGTTTCCCGTGTACCCGGTTCCTTCGATAAGTTTTTGCTATTGTGATTCAATCATGTATATAAATAAGACGAATAAATGTAATCACTTTAGTTGTCCTTTCCTTAGCTCGATTTTAAACAACGTACTAAATGTCCTAAGTGTAGGGGAGTTTATTCTCCCACATGCTTAAATATTGAGGACAATGTTTATATTAAGTGTAGGGTGGATTTCTATCGAAATTTTAGTGGCCTTTTCCATGAATTTGACCCCATTTAACCGGAAAATTTAAAAATTTTCAACGTTTTTCAAATTTTTGATCTATTTTGGCCTAGTAGTATTTTTATTTTCTTTCTTTTTATCTTCGCATCGTATTTATATTTCCATTTCAAGAATAAAGTAAAAAAATAATAAATAAATAAAATGGTTTTAACAAGTTTAGATGTCTTTGAAATATTAGGCCCGTCGTGAATATTTTGACTCAACCCGAGTTTACTTATCCAAGTTTACTCTAGCTAGTATCCTTAACCATATGGACCTTAATTGGTTTATTAGGCTAAGCATCTACGAGTCTCATTCCTTGAGATTTTAAATTGTAGAGACCAAGAGATGATAGAGTTAATTATAAGTTTGGTATTCTTTCATTAACTTATGTGAGTTAGTTATGAGCTTTTTCTCCCATCGCTTGTTAATAAATATATTTGCAACAAATAAGGTTGTACGATTTGAAAAGTTACTTAGCTTCTAGCACAAGATCGTTTAAAAGTTGCTCGGTATTAATTAGAGTTCATAGCCAAGGCATAACTTATTGAAGCGGGACGCGAAGATTCGCTTATCTAAAAAGGCCTTAACAAGGCATGAGGATACCCGAGTCCAAAAAGGCCCTCACAAGGCATGAGGATTCACTTTTTTTGCTAAAGATCCTAAGAGATTGTGAAAATCATTAATCCAAATCAATATGATGGATCAAGACACACGACGAGAAGCAATTACTCCCTTAAAGATCATGGAGAAGTCTATCCAAAAAGACCCTAACAAGGTATGAGGATAAATAGATCCAAGTCCGAAAAGGAGGCGGATCGTTGTATATCAAAATCCTAAATAAAGAAGAGGATAAATGAAGAAGTCGTGGTCAACGTTTGAAGCATCTTTCACTCCTAATGAAGATGTATACCAAAATGAAGAGAAGACCATAATTTCAAGATCGTCTCTCAAGATTTGAAGTTTGAAGTACAAGCCAAATATCGGTCCGAGAAAGGTCTCAAATCGTGAAACGAGTTATGCCAAGATATGAACTCTATGAGGTTTCGAGAAGCAGTTTTAAAAGATTTTGTCCTTTAGCTAACTATTGATTAAATCGTCCCACTTTATTTTCGGCCTTAATAAATTATCAAAATAAGTCAAAAATGCATCCTCGTGATCATTCAAGACAAAATTAAAATACAAGAGATACACCGTAGGAATAAGGGGGTCTAAGTGAGTAATTAAACCACATGAGGAAATGTTAGTTGTGCTAACTTGTATTAACAATGATCTCGCTTTTAAGCTTAGTATGAGGAACGTGAAACTTGAGGGTGATTTATATTCATGACACCAAAGCCCTAATTTAAGTCTTAGATTTCTTTACGAGTTTCTTCCATCAATAATTTTAAAGTTAATAAATTGTTATAACTTTTGTTTCCTTTAAAGTTTTTATCTTTTAAGTCGTAATAATAATAGTATATCTTAATAAAGGTCGAGATGGAATAATTATGAGAAAAATGTAACTTTATGCTTTACAACTATGCATTGCATGGGGTCATTGCAATGGTCAAGTGTAGGGGATTTAATAAGTGTGTAAACACTTATCCTTTTGCCACTAAAATCAAGGAAAAACAAGACCTAATCATGTGTTTAATATCGTAAATATCGGAATTACGCGTGGTTTTGTGTTTTTGTGTTAAAATAGGTACAAATGATCAAAAGAAGAGAAAACACGGGATTTCACGGTCAAATGTTGAAGAAAAGTTCAAAAAGAGACAAAGACAAAGTCAAAAGACCAAAAGTGTGCCGAAGATCACGAAACCCGGCAAAATCGATACAATTTGATGAAAAGACCAAAATGCCAACGATCAAGTCATTTATTCGGAGATTTAATTTTTACGAAGATCTCGAGCCTTGTGGGTCCCACTTATGTTAATAGGCCCAAAAGCCCATTTGAGAGGACTTTCTATCATCTTTTGGATAAAGGGCCCAAATACATTTAAGAATCAGGCCAAGCCCATGAACAAACAAAATAAGACGCGTTTAGAGCAAAATGGGCCACAAAGCCCAGTTGCACACAAACTTTAAACGGTTAAAAATAATAATAAGGGAAAGTATTCATTGTTATGGGACGGAGATAACAATGTGAGGTCAAACACCCCAGTCAACCCTACCATGCACCTTACCTCCACACGATTACCCACTCCTCCCCCCACACATTTAATAATATCGATCATTTTTTTACCCTACCCCTCATTTGATAATACAAAGTTCACCCCATTCACACACACCCACTTCTCTCGTTAAAACCAAAGCAATCCACCCATTTTGTTCCCTCCCAAACCTGTAACTTTATTATTTACCCTAACCCTAGCCAAAAATTAAATTGGAGCTTTTGAGATTGTATGGCGCGTGTATATCACGCAAGGAAATTAATTCCCCCTTTTTTCTGATCTTGATAATGGAGGAAGAAATCCAACATGGCCTCATCCCTTGATTTAATTGGTGAAAACACATCATCTTAACAAATCCACCAATAGAATCCTCCCACATCAAACACAAGAAACACAAAACCGCCACGAGGGCGATCCTTGTGATGCTTGGATGATCTCTGTCGTTGATTAGAAGAAAAGAGAGAGAAAGAAGAAAAGAAGAAATCAACGGCTTAGATGGATGACCTTGGGAACCAAGGCATTTGGGGTTGCCTATAAAACCCCTCACATCTTGTAATTGAAATAGCTTTTTCTTTATTTTTCAGTTTTTTTAATTAAATTTGGAGTAGGTTTAATTAGATTTAATTTTCAGCAAAATTAGTTTTAGGTTTAAATTGTAATTTCAATTCCCAGTTATGTAATCTTTTATTAATATTAATGAAAAAGCTTGATTTTATCTCGTCTTGTTCTTTTTTAAATTATGCAAGTTAAATCTTTAATCTATTTTTTACTGTACGTGAGTTATTATTATTAATATATATATATATATATATATATATATATATATATATATATATATATATATATATATATATATATATAAATATATATATATATATATATATATATATATATATATATATATATATATATATATATATATATATATATATATATATATATATATATATATATATATATATATATATATATATATATATATATATATATATATATATATATATATATATATATATATATATATATGTATATATATATATATATAATATGAAACTGGATCGAGATACTGTTCGAGGTGGATTTCTTGTTTCGGTTCACTGTTCAAGGTAAAAGTTAATTTGTTCGAAGGGCTTTGTGGATGGATTCGAGATGGTGACGACGGTGGTGTTTGTTTGGTCTTGATAAGACGGCTCAGCGCCGCGTCTTCGTCACAATGGATCCTCCAAAAGGTTTGATTCTCTTTTAATTTTTTCTTGTTTTAGGTTCAATAAGTTACTTATTAATCTGCTTAGTTAAGGTTTTTTATCTGCTTAGGTTTTGGTTTGATAGAATCTGCTTATTCAACTTGTTTAGTCATAGCTTATTTATATCTACTTATTTTGTTTTGAAAATTGCTTAAGTTTGAGTTTGATTTGCCTATTTAGATTACAACTTTTTAGTTTTACTAATCATGTGTCATAGCTTATTTAGTTAATCTCATAAATACATTTCTACCTGTTCAGTTTTATTTATTTGTTTGCTCAGCTGATTTGTCGTTTTAGCTTATTTAGTTGCTTATCTGCTTATTAGCCTAAGTTTTCGTTTGCTTATCAGTTTTTTTATTATTTGTTTTTTTATTATTATAGCTTGTTCTCCTTTCTATGAGTCTGCTTATCGTCTTTGTAGCTCATTTGGTTTGTTGCGTTTAATTTGTAACTGCTTATTCGTATTATCTTATAATGCTTATTTAGTTTTTTTTATTTTAGCTTATTGTTTTGCTTATTTCGATTTAGTTTATAATATGCTTACTTGTTTTCAACTTACTTATTAGATTTAGGCACTTAGAGCTTATTTTGTTTTTTTTATTTGCTGATGTCACTCATAGCTTATTTGCTGATAGCTTATAGCTTATTTGCTGATGTTTTTTTTTATTTGGGTTTAATCATTTGCTTATCTGTTTAGCTTATCTGTTTTCTTTTGGGTAAGAGTTATTGTTTGATTTTCAGTTTAGAAAGTTTAATTTGTAGTTGGTTTGGATTATTATTTGTTTAGTGTAGATTTAATATGCTTATTATATTAGCTTAATTATTTATCAGCTTATTTGGCTTATTTTTTTCAGCTTGTTAGTTCATTTTATTAGCTTATTGGGCTCGATTGTTTGCTGTTAATCTGTTTGGTTAACATTGCTGTCCAAAAAAACTAAATTAGCTAAAAAATTTGTCTCTCCAGGGATTCGATCCCTGGACCTCTTGTTCACTAGCCAAACGCCCCAACCGTCTGCTCTACACATTTTATTGTGTTTGTTTTCGTTCATTTAGATTAATATAGGAACTTTAGTAGCTGGCAGTTTTATTTAAAAGTTTAATTAAGATTAGTTAGTTTAAATTTCATTTAAAAAGTTTATTTTAATTTTCTTTTTAACTCAGTTTTTTTCTAAAATATAAAAAGTCTAAAAAAATATATTTAGATTTTATTTACTTTAGGAATTTTAAATTATTTTTCGTTTAATTCATAAATAGTTTTTTTTAGTCTTTAAATTCTTATTTACTTTTTAGATTTAAAATAGTTTTCAATTTAAGTTTACATTTATAAAAATACAAAAAGACAAAAATATATTTTCTTTATTTGCTTTTACAATTTTAAATTAGATTTAAAATTACTTTTATTTCAAATAGTTTTATTTTATGATTTTAAATTTGGTTTTAAAATTAGATTTCATTTGAAAATTTTGTTTTAGCTTAAAATCAGTATTAAATTTTAATTAGATTTATTTCAAAATAGTTTTTATTAAAATTAGTTTAAAATAGTTTTTAAAATTAGACAATTAATTAATTAGTAGATTTAAATTAGTTTAAAAATACCAAAAATAGATTTTACCAAAAACAAAGTTAGTCGAAACGTTAATTGGAAATCAAATTCGAGTCGAGTCGAGGAACGATAATAGATATAAAATACGATTGCAAAACCCTAGTTTCAGGAAGTTTAGAAAGTTTACCCATGTTAAAGACGATTTTGTCATCCCCGACCCTCATGATAAGCTCACACGCGGCTACATCAATTAATGTATGCCCGGTTCTCAAGAAGGGTCGTCCCACAATTAAAGGAACACGGGGATCCATCTCATAGTCGACTACAACGAAATCGGCGGGAAAAGTGAATTTCTCGAATCCTACAAAAACATCCTCGGCTATACCCACCGAATAAGCACCCGTACGGTTAGCTAATTCTAAGGTCATACGAGTGGGGACTAGCTCGGGTAAAGATAATTGTTTCCACACGGACAATGGCATAAGATTGATACTCGCTCCAAGATCCGCCAAGGCCATACAATTCTCAACACCCAGAAAATTGCAAGGAATAAGGAATCGACCAGGATCTCCTAACTTAACCGGTAATTTTCTCAAAAGAACCGTGGAACAATTCTCATTCAATTGGGTATTGGCAATATCGAGCAACTTTTCCTTATCACTTAAAAGGTACTTAAACATCTTAGCATACTTAGGCATGTGAGTGAGCGCCTCGACAAAGGTGACATTAAAATTCAACTGTTTGAACATTTTTAGGAAGTTCGAAACTTGAATATCATCCTTATTCTTCAATTTCTCTTTCCACAACCTTGAGGGATAAGGTATGTTGGGTTGAGATGAAGGCTTTGGAGTTGATTCCTCACTCACATCCTTGGGTGGAGGAGGGTAGCAATGGAAGGTGAAATAACCGATACGAGAACCGAAGGTGTGGTATAAAATTTAGGTATCGGTGGAACATAAGGTGTAGACGAAGGCATAACGGGTGGTATGTCACAAGTAGAAGGAGAAGTAGGGTGGGTAGAAGAATAAGGTATCTCGGGTCCTTGGTTAGGTGGGGGATAGGAAGGTTCTATGGTGGTCTTACCGCTCCTAGTAGTGATAGCATTAACATTAGCCCTAGGATTGGTCACGGTGTTCGAAGGGAGGGCACCTTGGGACGAAGGGTTTGAATCATTATCAAAAATTGCTTATCGTTCGCTTCTTGCATTTGTCTATTATATTCTTGCATCTTTTTCATGGTTCGCTCATGTTCGGATAATTTTTGTAGAACCAAGTCCATTTGAGGATTATGCATGTTCATTTGATTATACCCTTGATTTTGAAAACTTTGATTAGGAAAACCTTGGTTTTGATATTGATTATAACCTTGATTAAATCCTTGATTTTGAAAACCTTGGTTATTAAATCCTTGATTTTGATTACTGAACCCTTGGTTTTGCCCTTGAAAATTCTCTTGATTTTGATTAAAACCCCGTTGATTAGAATTTCCTTGAAAATTACCCCGTTGAGTACCTTGGTTCCTATTTTGGGCGGCTGGGGTGGTCTTTGTGGTGCTACAAAACTCGGGGGAGCCAAATAGTTATTAGACTTGTAAGACAAATGGTTAACATCAACATTTGGTTTGAAATGAATCCGCTCATTTTCATTGTTGTTATAAGCATAAACTTCTTGTTGATTATTGTAAACCTTGTCACAATTATAGTACGAATGTGGTCCACCACAAGTCTCGCACGTTTCACAAGTTTCTTTTACGGCATTCACATGTTTAGTGGGAGGGTTATCTCTTAAAACAAGGTGTTTCACAATTGAAGTAAGCTCCTTAATTTGATTAGTCACCTCATTATCACTAGCACTAGCTATTGTAGTCCGAACACTCTTGGTTTGCACTTTAGCCTTGTTTTCAATTATGGCCCAAGCCTCGTTCTTTCATGGATTTCAAAAGAATATTGCCCCCTGCGGCACTATTAAGTGATTCTTGGTCATTTAGAGTTAAACCATTGTAAAACGTATTAATTTGATGCACTTTAGTGAAACCATGTTGTGGACATTTTCTTAAAAGCTATTTAAAACGGTCCCAAGACTCACTAAACGTTTCCCCATATTTTTGTTCAAAGGTAATGATGTAATTCCTTAAAGCGGTGGTCCGTAATGGTGGGAAAAACTAGTTTATGAACTTGGTCTCTAAGTCAATCCATGTAGTAATAATTTGTGGTAGTTCCTTATCAAGCCAAATCCGGGCTTGTCCCTCGAGGGAAAAAGGAAAGAGTTGTAAACGAATGGCCTCTTGTGGCACCCCATTGTATTTGACGGTATTTGCTAATTGTATGAAACGTTTTATATGAGCGTGTGGGTCATCATTAGTACGGCCTAAAAATGGTGTAGCGGAAACCATTTGAATAAAACCCGTTTTAAGTTCAAAATTATTAGCTCCAAGATCCGGCACCACAATCGCGTCATCATTTCCTTCAACGTGAGATTATAGAATCTCAATCATTGGTCGATTATCCGTTGCTATCGTGTTGTTCAAAGCTCGATTCTCGGGATCGGCTTGATTGACGGTCTTTTTGTTTTTCGTCTTCTTCTTTTTGGAAGAATTAGAAGTATTTGTGTAACACCCCATTTTGATAAATGGAATGTCACGCGTAATTATGGCGTGTCATCAAAGCATGCAAGGTAATATGTAGTAAAGCATACATGACCATAGGGAAAAACCGGAATCAAACATCGGTTCCCAAACATAAGCCCAAAACATAACAAAGTAAATGAACTGAATGAAAGACTAAACAAGCATAAATATATGAAGGAAACAGGAGAAGAAGTCTATGGCAGCTTCCATCCTATGCATGTCCTCCAAATGCTCGAGTCTTGGGTACCTGCCGTTTTGGGACATGGAAAGGAAAGTAACGGCTGAGCAAAACGCTCAGTGCACGGATATACAATATAGCATGAAATAGGATAAGCATGTAACATATAACAGCGGAAGACTAAGTTCTGAGTAGACTGGTTAAGTATTGAGAAAACTGGTTTTATAGTTTGAAAAGCCTTATGTTTATCTTATGAAAACTATTTTAACATATATATACCATAGCCCATATAGGTCATGAAAAGGTCACGTGCATGAATACTTGGAGGGGTGACCTCATCATGCTGATTAGAGGGGATGCCTCTAATTAATATACTGGTTTGGGTAGGAGGGATCAACTCCTTGTGAAGGATGCAAGGCACACACCACATTCACCATGATATACTGAATAAAACATGTAACTAGGATGCACCCATACGCCCCACATGATATAATAATATGGCCAAAACTGAAAGGGACGCCACGAGCAATCACTCCGCCATGGGGAAGTCATAACATTGGTGCCTCCAATGTTATGGTTATGGTACCTCCATAACTAGGTGAAACTGGTCATGCTTGTATATGGCTATAGATTATGCTAATTAAACATAAGCAGTTCAAAACAATAAAACAAATACTGGGGAAAAACAGTTGGCTGCATACGGGGAAATCCTAATAAGGAAAGAATGTCCATACTGAAAGGACGGGAATCCGTACCTCAAGTCCAGTGAATGAACGGAAGAAAGACTCCTACTTCTGGATCACTAACGCTACATGAATACACACGTGTATAAGTATCGATTCACTGATTACGTACCTGGTTTTATGTCACGCCTTAGCTTACTTTGTATGTTTTAGGTCATGATTTACTGTTTAAAGCCTTAAACTGTGTTTATCTTGTATTCTGATTAATCTGATTAAGTATTACTGGTATTTCATGTATTATTATACTTACTGTGTAATAATAAGTAACTTTCCAAAAATAGCAGGTTTCCAAAAATAGAAAGTTTCCAAAAATAGAAAGTTTCCAAAAATAGAAAGTTTCCAAAAATAGAAAGTTACCAAAAATAGAAAGTTTCCAAAAATAGAAAGTTTCCAAAAATAGAAAGTTTCCAAAAATAGAAAGTTTCCAAAAATAGAAAGTTTCCTAAAATAGAATTTACTGCTTAAAATAGATTAGTTTCTAAAAATAGAAAGTTTCCAAAAATAGATCAGCTGCCTTAATTAAATAAGTTTCCATATATAGAAGGTTTTCCATGATTAGATTAGCTGCCTGAAATAGATAGATTTCCATATATAGAAGGTTTCCATTAATAGATTAGTTGCCTTATTTAATTAAGTTTCTATAAATAGAAGTTTCCATATTTAGAATTAAGCTGGTTACATAAGCTAACATATAAGTCTAAGTGTTTATAAGCTTATTTCTTAAGTCATATGATATAGTGTATAGTTTAATTATTATTTCATGTATTTTAATTAAACTATAGGTTAAGCATTTTAATTAAAGTATAACATGTTTTAATTAAAATGAAATAAAATACTTAGGTTAAAATGTGTATTATTATTATTAATAATATAACCTAAGTCATGTCTAAATTAATTAATTATAGGCATGTTTTAAATAATTAATTAATTATAACTTATAACATAAAATACTTAGGTTAAATTAATATCATGCTAAATTAATAATTAAAATAACCTAAGTCATGGTTTAATTAATATTTCATGTTATTAATTAATTTATATCCTAAGTTCATAATTCATAAAAATTAACATGTAGCATAAATCATGATTTAACCAACGAACCATGAATCGGGCATGAACTCGACACCGTACCCCGAGCCAAACTCGGGGTACTTGTGCCCCCTTGCTGCCGTGGGTCCCACATGCACCAACCAAGACCAAAAATGGTCTTGGTGGTGGCGGCTAAAAGCAAACCGAACCCCCCCTCGGGTTGGTTATACTAGGCGGCCAAAAACAAACACCCTCTTATATCATCCTTTGATTTTAATTTACCCTAAAACATGTTAGATCAATGTTTAATTATCATGTTTTCACAAAAATAAAAATAACATGTTCATGAAAATAATTAAAGATTAAAAAGAAATGAAAAGAAAGGTTTAGAATGATATACCAATACGTAGCTTGAAAGAGGATGAACAAACACGGTTTCTAGCACTTGTTTTTATGATCAAAATCAACCAACACCCCCTTAAGGTGGTGTTAAAGGTGGCGGCTACAAAAGGGAAGAGAGGAGGGGAGAAGAACTTTTTTAGGTTTTGTGATTATTTCCTTAGAAAGTGAAAAATGAAAGTAGTTTTTACCCTTTACCCCCCCTTTCATGTAAAAGTCAATGGGCTAAGCCCATTATGGTTATGTGTGCCGTGGGTATGGGGCCCCACATGGGGTACCCGTACCTTTTCTCGTGTCCCGATGTTTTGTGTTCGTTCGTGGTTAAACGTGTTCGTGTTTAAAGTGTTTCTGTTTATTTTATCATGTAGTTTATCGTATTCTTAACGCTCGTAATTATATTATATGTATTTAGGTAATTATTTTAGTTCGTGTTTTAAAATGGTGATCATGATTTAATTATGTTCACGTGAAATATCTATTAACTGTTTATCATGAGTTCGTACGTAATCGATACTTATCATGTCATACACGTATGCACTTGCTTGATTATTAGCACATGAACGTGATCAATACTAAATAGGGTAAGTTTTAATCTAGGACGTACGATCTTAAGGGCACTATTCATGGTAAAAGCATGCGGGTTTTACAATTCTTCCCCCCTAAAAAGAATAATTCGTCCCCGAATTATAGATAAAGTAACTGGAAGCGAAACATACCCGAATCAAACTGGAAAGGTATGCAAAATAACAGAAATGATGGTGACATGGTAGAAGGGAACGTGGAACGTGACATGTCTTGAAAAGACATGGAACGTGACGTGACTGAAAGGACATATCTAATCGATAAGGGAAAAAAATGGATAAGAAGTCCGGATGAACTTGTCCGTTTCCAAGTGGCCTCCCTCTTGGAACGGTTCCTTCAGAAGATCCTGACACTAATGATAAATCTTGGTCCTCCTGACCTTGACTTGGAATACGAAGAAATTCTTGGTTATCAACGAAAGGTAGATCCCCTAAATTCGATCGAGGAAAATAAGAGTTAACGTGCAAGGGTAACTGAAACGTTACGATGCAAGACCATCTGACTTAACTGATAATTAGAAACGATGTGCGAGACATAAAGAAACGTAGTACGTGAAAAATTTTGAACGTGATACGTGAAAAATTTTGAACGTGCTACGTGGAGATATGGCGAGTGTAGTATGAGTAAACATATCGTGATCCATGATACGTGTAACATATCCTGATCATGATATAAGGAACGTGGAATGAACATGACATGTGAGACATATCGTGATCATAGGATATAATGGCGGTAACGCCAAACGCTACAAGGTGAGACGTGGAATCTGACGTGAAACGTCTATCTGATGATGGAGAGTTATACTAAACTTGGGTCTGGTCTCACAAGTTCTTGCAAACTTCCTAGAATGAGAAGAAATGAACGTAAAATCGTAAGCCAAAATACGATCATGAACGTGAATAGTGTCATGAACGTGAGCGCGAAAGCAAGTCGTGGAATTAGAATGAAGACGTGAAGTAAGTTAGGAGTACAATTACGAATCTTTGTCTGACCCGATAGCTGAGGGATTGCCAAGTGATCGGATGAGCCTTGGCTGGAACATGTTCGTTCAATCTGTTGGTTCTGAAATCCGTACGGATGTAAGGATTCTGCAGACTTGATCAAACTGTTGACAATAACCCAGATAGCATCATGCTTCTTCTGAGTTTGCTGAAATCTGGTAACTAAAATCCATGGAGATCTTGTCCCTTTTCGATTCACAATTTCATATGATGAAAACATCCCAGTTTGTTGGTGTCCCATCTTAACCTGTTGGTATGTCAGGTACCTAGATATGAACGTAACTGTATCTTGCTTCGTAGAACTTGATACCTAGGAGTTTGCGAAACTCTGAGTCTCTGAATCTAGACTTCTCCTAGCGTAAAATTTTCTAGAACACCTAATGTAGTGTAGGGTTCTCTCCTTTACGCATAAGCTGAGTCATGGTAAGATTAACCACAGAAACCCATGTGATTCAGTGTGTCACTGTAATCAAACATAATTGATATTGGAAAAAATTTCCAGGGTAGAATTTCTCTTGTCATAGAATTTGCAACATAGTGCAGATATGGTCTTCCTGTTCTTCTCTAGGCTTAGAGGAAATCAGGTTATCCTCAATGAAAACGCTGATGAATTTGTTTAGGAGTTCATGGAAACTCAATTTATTAAGTCCATAATGCGGTTGGAGCATTGATGAGACTAATTCAAAATCATAAATCTAGCATGACTGAGTCGTGTACGAATAGCAGTCATGGACATGTCCTGCTTTTTCACTCGTCACTGTTGGCAGCATGATTGTGAGTTCGATCTTGGAAAAGTGATTAACACCATACGGTTGATTGGACATGTCGTCAATACGTGGAGGTAAATAACGGTCATGAATGGTGATTTGTTTAAAATCGACGGTAGTCGACACATAATCTTATGTTACCGTCCTTCTCCTTGAAGGTTCTTCTGGAATGTATAGGAAGACTTTGGAATAATCAACTGGCTATGCGTAAAAGAGTTAAATGGTTGTGTCTTACTGACAGCTAGAAAATTTTAGCAATTATGGCTAACAAAGCACGTGCTTGAAAAGCATAGATAATTTGTACAGATTTTCCTGATGGAAAATCAAGCTGAATGTATTCGGGAGCCTGAACATTACTTTACATAATTATGAATCATAGCATGGTGTGGTGTTCATAGTACATAATTAGGATAAAATTCATCTCGTGTCTATCCGAGGAAATGCGTTAGCAGCTTGGATCTTATCATTAAGCTGAAGGAAAACCTTCGTATGCGTGGGAATAGAAAGGCGTCCTTCATGGTTATGAATATATGAACTATGGTGAAAGAAATGAAAGTGACATCGGCAACGTGACAGTTCTCACTGATGCGCCGATAATGGTATTGAAATTCTTGTGGCCTGATTAATACATGGCACAACAACATAGATATACCCTTGGAGGGTACCCTGAATTTCTTAGAAATGTTCCATAATTAGACGTGAGTCATGTGTCTTGACTCGTGTCTTGAGAAATGTAAGCGTGACATATGTCTTGGCTGGTATCTTGACATGTGTCCTTAGAAAGTATACGTGCGACATGTGTCTTGACTGATGTCTTGACATGCGTCTCGAGATGTGAAACAATTAGAACTACAAATATTAGGTTAATATGCCAGAATTGGCGGATCGGTTGGACTACTGATCATTTTTATGTCTGATCACGTCCGTGGTCGGAGCCTCGGTTGCGATTTCTAGGATAGTTGCTGTCATAGTAATGGTTACTATCATCTTGTCTGTCGGTTCCATGACGGTCATTCTCATGACCGTGACTCATGTAACTATTTAGTTGAGTGGCCGGCTGGTACTGGTTTGCACTCATATGGCTGAAATGACAGTCGAACGACGTGTGACATGTAACTATGAATTTGGGACAATGATTGATGGGAATTTTCTGATGGTGAAGCATCTTCTCGTCCAATTGCTTTGCTCTGACGCCTTTGTCTTCGTCTTTTAGGATCTCCAGGTTGTGAACAGCATCAGCATCAGCAGCTCGTAGCGTCTCACAACATCAGCAGCATAAACCTTCAGTAACATCTCCAAGCTATGAGCGGCATCGACAATCTTGTAGAATATCAGCAGTGAACATACGCCTGAGATGATTTAGAATCGACTAGCGAATACTCGTGAAGTATTGCAAGTGGAATACACATGGATTAAGGTACATGTAATACACATGAAATACGGTACGTGGAGTACACATGGAATGCACATGAAATGATCGGTATGGGCTCGATCATTTGTCATGATTTAAGGAAAGTAAACCGGTTAAACGGTTAGGAAAACCATCATGATAACCTGGCAGTATTAGCATAGACATCATTCTGGTTGCATAGAGAAACGCTAAAGTGTGGTTACACAAAATTCAACGATGATTTGCCTGACCGCATGATCAATGGAAACCAACCATGACTATCATGAAAGCATGATTCAAGAAATCTAACAATGTCTTGCAGGACAACGTAAATAACAAAAGAGGCGTGAAACATAATCAACATGAAGACGGAATTATCATGAGGAAACATGAAACCATCTATTACGAAGAAGTGTATAACATAATGAGCATGAAACTGAAGTTAACCATGACAGTATGAAGGCATACTTGACATAAAAACATAATAACTTATGATGGGACATGAAAAAAAAAATTTATACCAATTTAAATCATGAGAAAAATTTTATGCAAGAAAAACAGTGCATGAATGCGTAATGTAGTTTATAAAACCTTTATATGTGCGAGGGAACGCCTATGGGTCGGTTCCAAAACAAAAGACATGGCGAGGGGACGCCTATGGGTCGGTCCCAAAGTTAAAAGTTTCGATAAAAGCACATGCGACTAAATAGGGCCAGTCCTGTACCAACCATTACTTAGTCAAAATTCCTGCAACAGATGACATATGATATAAATGCATGAATGCATGAAACATAATAATTAAAAGTCATTGTCAAAACTTAACAGAAAAATTTTTTATGTGAAAATTATGAACTACTGGGGTTCAGTTCACATAATCACAGTTCACTAGGATCATCATGCATAGACACTGACACATAACTAAATATGGATGACTGTTGTTCATTCCATATTGGTAAAACGATACTGGTGAAAACATCATGGTTAAAACAACAAGGTGCTAAAAACGTAATGGTTAAAACAAAAAGGTGCTGAAAAACGTCAATACGTGGAATAACAAGCGTTGACTTAGGAAGCTCCTGGTGACTACCCACTAGTCACAAGTTAAGTTTTAGAGCCTACAGGTCGAAGCCTTGGCTCTGATACCATAATTGTAACACCCCATTTTGATAAATGGAATGTCACAATTATGGCGTGTCATCAAAGCATGCAAGGTAATATGTAGTAAAGCATACATGACCATAGGGAAAAACCGGAATCAAACATCGGTTCCCAAACATAAGCCCAAAACATAACAAAGTAAATGAACTGAATGAAAGACTAAACAAGCATAAATATATGAAGGAAACAGGAGAAGAAGTTTATGGCAGCTTCCATCCTATGCATGTCCTCCAAATGCTCGAGTCTTGGGTACCTGCCGTTTTGGGACATGGAAAGGAAAGTAACGGCTGAGCAAAACGCTCAGTGCACGGATATACAATATAGCATGAAATAGGATAAGCATGTAACATATAACAGCGGAAGACTAAGTTCTGAGTAGACTGGTTAAGTATTGAGAAAACTGGTTTTATAGTTTGAAAAGCCTTATGTTTATCTTATGAAAACTGTTTTAACATATATATACCATAGCCCATATAGGTCATGAAAAGGTCACGTGCATGAATACTTGGAGGGGTGACCTCATCATGCTAATTAGAGGGGATGCCTCTAATTAATATACTGGTTTGGGTAGGAGGGATCAACTCCTTGTGAAGGATGCAAGGCACACACCACATTCACCATGATATACTGAATAAATCATGTAACTAGGATGCCCCCATACGCCCCACATGATATAATAATATGGCCAAAACTGAAAGGGACGCCACGAGGAATCACTCCGCCGTGGGGAAGTCATAACATTGGTGTCTCCAATGTTATGGTTATGGTACCTCCATAACTAGGTGAAACTGGTCATGCTTGTATATGGCTATAGATTATGCTAATTAAACATAAGCAGTTCAAAACAATAAAACAAATACTGGGGAAAAACAGTTGGCTGCATACGGGGAAATCCTAATAAGGAAAGAATGTCCATATTGAAAGGACGGGAATCCGTACCTCAAGTCCAGTGAATGAACGGAAGAAAGACTCCTACTTCTGGATCACTAACGCTACATGAATACACACGTGTATAAGTATCGATTCACTGATTACGTACCTGGTTTTATGTCACGTCTTAGCTTACTTTGTATGTTTTAGGTCATGATTTACTGTTTAAAGCCTTAAACTGTGTTTATCTTGTATTCTGATTAATCTGATTAAGTATTACTGGTATTTCATGTATTATTATACTTACTGTGTAATAATAAGTAACTTTCCAAAAATAGCAGGTTTCCAAAAATAGAAAGTTTCCAAAAATAGAAAGTTTTCAAAAATAGAAAGTTTCCAAAAATAGAAAGTTACCAAAAATAGAAAGTTTCCAAAAATAGAAAGTTTCCAAAAATAGAAAGTTTCCAAAAATAGAAAGTTTCCTAAAATAGAATTTACTGCTTAAAATAGATTAGTTTCTAAAAATAGAAAGTTTCCAAAAATAGATCAGCTGCCTTAATTAAATAAGTTTCCATATATAGAAGGTTTTCCATGATTAGATTAGCTGCCTGAAATAGATAGATTTCCATATATAGAAGGTTTCCATTAATAGATTAGTTGCCTTATTTAATTAAGTTTCTATAAATAGAAGTTTCCATATTTAGAATTAAGCTGGTTACATAAGCTAACATATAAGTCTAAGTGTTTATAAGCTTATTTCTTAAGTCATATGATATAGTGTATAGTTTAATTATTATTTCATGTATTTTAATTAAACTATAGGTTAAGCATTTTAATTAAAGTATAACATGTTTTAATTAAAATGAAATAAAATACTTAGGTTAAAATGTGTATTATTATTATTAATAATATAACCTAAGTCATGTCTAAATTAATTAATTATAGGCATGTTTTAAATAATTAATTAATTATAACTTATAACATAAAATACTTAGGTTAAATTAATATCATGCTAAATTAATAATTAAAATAACCTAAGTCATGGTTTAATTAATATTTCATGTTATTAATTAATTTATATCCTAAGTTCATAATTCATAAAAATTAACATGTAGCATAAATCACGATTTAACCAACGAACCATGAATCGGGCATGAACTCGACACCGTACCCCGAGCCAAACTCGGGGTACTTGTTCCCCCTTGCTGCCGTGGGTCCCACATGCACCAACCAAGACCAAAAATGGTCTTGGTGGTGGCGGCTAAAAGCAAACCGAACCCCCCCTCGGGTTGGTTATACTAGGCGGCCAAAAACAAACACCCTCTTATATCATCCTTTGATTTTAATTTACCCCAAAACATGTTAGATCAATGTTTAATTATCATGTTTTCACAAAAATAAAAATAACATGTTCATGAAAATAATTAAAGATTAAAAAGAAATGAAAAGAAAGGTTTAGAATGATATACCAATACGTAGCTTGAAAGAGGATGAACAAACATGGTTTCTAGCACTTGTTTTTATGATCAAAATCAACCAACACCCCCTTAAGGTGGTGTTAAAGGTGGCGGCTACAAAAGGGAAGAGAGGAGGGGAGAAGAACTTTTTTAGGTTTTGTGATTATTTCCTTGGAAAGTGAAAAATGAAAGTAGTTTTTACCCTTTACCCCCCTTTCATGTAAAAGTCAATGGGCTAAGCCCATTATGGTTATGTGTCCCGTGGGTATGGGGCCCCACATGGGGTACCCGTACCTTTTCTCGTGTCCCGATGTTTCGTGTTCGTTCGTGGTTAAACGTGTTCGTGTTTAAAGTGTTTCTGTTTATTTTATCATGTAGTTTATCGTATTCTTAACGCTCGTAATTATATTATATGTATTTACGTAATTATTTTAGTTCGTGTTTTAAAATGGTGATCATGATTTAATTATGTTCACGTGAAATATCTATTAACTGTTTATCATGAGTTCGTACGTAATCGATACTTATCATGTCATACACGTATGCACTTGCTTGATTATTAGCACATGAACGTGATCAATACTAAATAGGGTAAGTTTTAATCTAGGACGTACGATCTTAAGGGCACTATTCATGGTAAAAGCATGCGGGTTTTACAATTTGGTACACCAATCAGTATGTATGTACACGCGCGAGTGCGCATACAATTAAAACTTGGAATGAGGTAGGTGACCTCGGTCGACTTTGAGAGGAAAGGGATTATCCCTCTCGAGGAGCAATATGAAAAAGCTACAAAAATATATACTTAATTACTACTTGAGTTGGCAAACCAATAATCGGTCGTCCCTCTCAATATACACACAAGCAAGCGGGGAAACGAGGGTGGCACAAAGCACTTAAAAACCTTTTTTCCTTAGACGGCCTTTAATAGCGTGTCGCCTTATACCCACCTTATAGATTGTATATATCGAGTTCAAACTTCTTACTAGTATTTATCTATTTTGCCCTTTTTCCTTGTTGTGGATTCGAATACAATAGTTAGGTGATGAAATCTCAACTAAGGCCTTATTTGAAAAGTAGGTAAATTAATTATGCTACGTAATATAATATAGTAAATGAAAAATCTTTTTGTATTTTTTTAGAAAAATATATATTCACAATAAAATCGAAAGAAATCGAACTAAGAAAAATAACACTAATACGTAATATTTTTGGTGTAATACTTTTAGGAAAAAGTATTACTTTTTGATTTTTTATTTTTTTTGGAGCAAATCTTAGGAAAGAATTTGCTTTTGTGATTTTTAATTTTTTTGAATTTTTATATTTTTGATTTTTTTAATGTTTTTGATTTTTTGTTACAAAAAAGTAACGTTCAAAATGAACGGATCCCAAAATCCAAACGTCTCACGAAATCTTAAATCGTAACGAGCGCAGCGGCAGCGGCGCCAATTTAATGTTGAGATTTTTGCAATCAATTCTTTAATTAACAATTAATGTTCGTTTTCCTCGACTCAACTCGAATTGATTTCCGATTAAACGTAAGATTGATTGTTCTTGGTAAAATTACACTTTTTGGTATTTTTAAAACTAAAAACTATATAACTAAAAATCATTTGAACTATTTTGAAATTAAATCTAATTTAATTAACTAAAAACTTACTATTTAAATTTTAAAACTAATTTATACTATATTTAAAACAAAACTATATTAATTTTGAAAAAATAAAACTAATTTTAAAAACAATTTAAATAAAATATATTTTTTAATCTTTTTATTTTTTTTATTTTTTTTTAAACTGAATAAAAGAAAATTTATACAAACTTTTAAATAAATTAATAAAACTAAACTTGTATTTAAACTAAATAAACTGGCAGTAACTTTTAAATCTATATTAATAAGTTGACGTGAATTTAAACACAAAAGAGGCCTAGAAGAATTGGTTATGTCGTTTGACTGTTAAGTTGGAGGGTCAGGGGTTCGAGTCCCCTGATGGACAAATTTTGCTATATTAATTTTTTTTGACAGATCAGAATACTCAGACCAAATGGGTCTGAGTTTTTTTTTTAAATAAACCAGCTTATAAACAACATAGATAAGTTTCAAATAAGCCAGACAGCTAAAACAAATAAGCAAACGAATAGATAATAAGCAGAACCGAATCTAAGACAATAAGCAGACCGAATTTTTTCAATAAGAACAAACACTCATCTAAAGCAGACCGAATCCCTTGTACTAACTAAAATAATAATCAGACAATAAGCAGAAAATAAGCAGACCGAATCTAAGACTAAAATAAGCTAAACTGAAATAAGCAATAAGCTAATAAGACCTATAGAGCAAATCTAACTAATAAATAAGCTAAATAAAAATACTACTAACTAAATAATCAGCATAAACTAGTAAAGCAGATATATTAAACCCAAAAAAATAAAGCAGAACCAAACGAATCAGCAGCTACCAAAGAAAATAAGCCAAGCTGAAAATCAATACAACTACCGTAATAAGCTTATTATACGCACAACCTTAGACAACTTAAACACCAAACCAATAAAACCAAGCAGATCTAACTAACTCAAAACACAAGTAGATTAATATTAAACTAAAACTTAACAAAAATAATAAAAAAAAGAAGAAGAACCTGGTGATGATATCCTTTGGGAAGAAGGGATGAGCGCTGAGCCCCCTTATAAACCGAATACGAAACACCTCCTTACCAAAACTCCACAATCATCGAGCCAATCACCATTTTCGAATAGTTTAATATAAAACTTCCCAGTAGAGGAAGTTTATTACCCACTTTTTGTTTTTAATATTATTAAACACAAACAGATTTAAAGAGTAATTTGCAAATAAACTTAAATAATCAAAGAGACAAGATTTAAACTAATAAAATTTTATTAATAACGAAAAACTGATTACAATACTTTTAAAAAGTAAATTACAATAAACCATAAAACTATTTTTTGTAGAAAATAAAATTAAAAATAAAAACTAGGCACACTTGAATTACAGATTTATGGGGGTATTTATAGCCAACCCCCAAGGCTTCTTCATGAAGCTTCGTGAGCAACAAATTCAATCTGAGCCGCTCTTTTCTTCAATCTCTTCTCTTTCTTCAATCAACGGCTGAAATAACGCCCAGGGGTCACATGGATCGCCACGCTGGCGTGTTTGTGCTAGTTGTGTTTGTTTAGGGGTGATGTGGACTCATTTGATTGGTGGATTGCGGTTATCGTGTTGTCACAGCCAATCAAATGTGAGAGACTGGCCATGTCACAACATATTCTTCTATCATGCTCATCCTGAAAACCATGGGGATTTAATTGGGGTGCGTGTGAAACACACGACTCAGTAAAAACCCCCATTTTTAGTGGGTATTTTTTGTGATATAGGAATTAGGGTTTTTGAGATTGGGTAATAAGATGTGTCTGCGTTTTTTAGAGGGAAAGAAGGAAAGGGCGAGTGGGGTAACTCTTGTTTGTATCGAAACTGAATGAGGGGAGGTAAATTTTTGT
This sequence comes from Glebionis coronaria, assembly GCA_025667525.1. Classification (NCBI taxonomy): domain Eukaryota; kingdom Viridiplantae; phylum Streptophyta; class Magnoliopsida; order Asterales; family Asteraceae; genus Glebionis; species Glebionis coronaria. The sequence continues at coordinate 271,522,053 of CM046880.1, forward strand.
GGGTAATAAGTACACGTGTGTGAGGGGTGAGTTGTTTAAGTTTGACCAAAGAAACCGTGGGGGTGTGTTGTGTTGACCAAGTTTAATAAGTGAATAAATTTCAGTATCACTTAACCGTCCATTGTGTAAATAACCAAATGGGTTTTTAAGCCCATCTTCTCCTTTCGTTTTTAACATGGCCAAAAACATATGGGCTTATGGCCCAAATAATAACTCCATCTGATTCATTGTAATTGATTTGGGCCATGTTTTGGGCTAGTGATCCATAAGATGATAAAATATCCTCTCAAAGGGGGTTTTGGGCCCATTAATCATAAGTGGGACCCACAAGGCCCATTTAACTAAAATAATATTAAATCCACTAAAAACGAGCTCGATTTCGGCTTCCTTGTTCTTTTTCTCCAAAACCGTGTCTAATTTGCCGGTTTTCGTGATCTTTTGGTTCTTTGACTTTTTCTTCAATATTTGATCGTGAAATCCCGTCTTTTCTTTCCTTTTGATCTTTTGTACCTTATTTCACACAAAAACACAAAACCACGCGTAATTCCGACTTTTACGATATTAAACACATGATTAGGTCTTGTTTTTCCTTGATTTTAGTGGAAGAAGGATAAGTGTTTACACACTTATCAATACTCTTGAGTTGAATCCATTCCGAGAAACTTGAACTTGTTGAAGTGAAAAAGGATATTAAGTAGATGTGTTGTGATTGTTGTTGTCGATGAAAAATGTTAAAATCCCCTAAAATTGTCTTCTCGAGAAACCAAAAATCAAAGGCGAAAATCACACGATTTGTTAAAAAATTTCCCTTTTGTAAAAAATCCCTCATTTTCGGAATATTCGTGATTTGCGGAATAACTGTGATTTTCGGAAAAATGGTATTCTTCGGAGAAATGGTATTCTTCGGATAAATGGTGATCTTCAGATTAATGGTGATTCACGGATAAATGAAGGTTTTTCGGATAAAAGTGTATTTTCGGATAATGTGGGATTTTCAGAAAAAAATGTGGCGTTTTCGGATAAATGGATTTCTTCGGATAAAATCACTTTTTCGGGAAAAATGGCTTCATCGGAATAATGGCTCCTTCGGAAAATGGCTTCTTCGGATAAAATACACTTTTCCGGAATAGTACACTTTTCGGATAAATGTATTTCGAAATAAGGAGCTATTTTCGGATAACCTGACACGTTTTTCGGGATAAACCCAAGGTTTTCGGATAAACATTGTTTTCGGATAAGCCTTGTTTTCGGATAAATAAGGTGATATTCGGATAAAATGACTTGCTTCGGAATATAAACCCTTGTCCGAAAACAACCAAAACAACCAAACCAAGCTACTGTTTTACGAACCGTACCTCAAAAACATCCAAACACCCCAAAAACATGCGGATTTTACCACAAAAACTTAACCAAATCACTACCAAATATATGTAAGGTGATTTATATCAAGATTTAGAACCCGAAAACACTAAAAAAAATTATTCGAGATGATTTTGATGAAAAATCAACCGAACCAAACAACCAATCACAAATCTACCCCATGGCGATTGATACCAATTGTTGTCCCATGTTATTTGATGATTAAAAGATAGAAATAGATGAAAAGAGATGGATTTCTAGAGAGAGAAGTAGGAGAGAAAGTAGAGAGAAGATGAAGAACTAGGAGAATATTAGATTGAGAAAATGAAAACTACCAACCCTTCCTAACATGATAGGAAGGGATTAAATAGTCGGGGCTCATACATGTAGCCTTAATGGTCTATATTGTTTAATGGGTCGGGCTTGAATAAAAGTGCCTTAGTACCTTAAAAGAGGCCTTTTAAGCTAGCCATCAAGCCCGTAATGTCACGACTATTTTAACTAACTATTACAACGTTCTAATAAATATTATAATAAAACCTATGACCGAACATTCTTGTTTGACTCAATATTTTGAGGCTAACACATTGTTAATGCATTAGAATTGAACCTAATCATTATGCAACTAGCTTTCAAGTAAAAGATAGTTTTGTGCACTCACCTAATTGAAAGGAATTTTAATTAGGAGACAAACCGATTAGAAACTATTCAACCCCCCCCCCCACCCCCCCCCCCTTCTAGTTTCTACAATTGGTATTAGAGCGATGGTGGACACAAGATCTTTGAAGTATATTGTACTTTAAAACTTAGATCGATCCATTGTCTCCTTAAATTAGAAGGTTAAGTTGTACTAAAGTTTTTCTTTGTTCAAAACTATTTTTTGTTGAAAATAAGCCGTTTAAATTGCTAATATTGCATCTTATTTAGATTAGTAGTATTAATGCATTTTAGACTCTTGAAATGTATCTACTAGTTTGCATCTTGTTATGTGTAGGTACTCATGAAGATAAATCATTCTATTGATTGTAGATTGAGTTACTTACACTTGTAGAAGACTTATCTTCTTTGATTTCCAACATCATTGAATGATGATATCAATATGGGTAGGGAGTGATGCTAGTCTTTGAAGACTTAGTACTCACTATTAGTCATAGTTGGGCTTTGCATCAGTTCCTTGAAAGCTAGGAATGCAATTTGTGGCCAAGGTACGCTTTCGTTCTTCCACATGACCTATTGATCATTAATTGACTATATGCTTGTTCTTGGCATCCTTGCCTTGACACTTATTTGTGGTTTGTGATTCTTTCCTTTATCCCTCTCAAACCTTCATTGCTTAGATACTTGACTCACTATCGAGATGTAGGGTGAGTTAGTAGAAGCTTAAAGTATCAAGCATGATTTCCATGGTTTGCAACCTTACGGTTAGTAGGCCCTATATCATGTGTAACTTGTGCAATTAAGCTCATCTCTAGGATGATTAGTGAATCCCTTGAGATACCAAACTACTTCATTAAGTTGTAGGTGGATTTTACACATTTGGAATTGAAATATTCCAAGGATATTGTTATTGTTAATTCTAGCAATAATTTATCCGTATCATGTAGGAGAGAAAGTGAATCTATACTTTGCTCATGTTTTGAAATAGAATAAGACTACTCTTGAAAATGATTTATTCTATGCATCAAAATTTCTTGGCATAATTCATTATCAAGCCGTTTAGACTTTCGCCGAAAAGGCACGTCTTAAACCCACTATATATGACACAAGCTGTGACAACCGTGGTTTTGAGGTTCGTCACTTAGTTTTATTTTGTACTAGTTACGTGTCTTTACGTGTGTATGTGCTAATTGGTGTGTATAGATTGTGGTTTGGACATCGTTTCCGGTACGGGGTACCTTGTGAGTGAAACGATGTGTGATGATTTCATGTTCATGAGCTCACATGGTAGTGACTATGAAATGAGATGGTGTTATTTAGTGGTTTACGTATACGTATATGTATTATAGAAAATCGTATTTTTACGATTTACGGTTTAGCATTTCGAGGTCTCGGATGAGGTATTTAGTCACGGGAGTATTTTTTGGGATGGTTTTAGTCATTTAGGACTTAGTTAATTAGTTTATTTCATATTTCAAGAGTTTTTTATAAAACTGTATATTTTACGTCTTTTACGGTATACGCGTAAATTTGACTAGTTTTACGGTTTTTGAGGTTCGGGAGGCTTTAGGAGCTGAAATAAATTAAGGAAATTTAACCTAATAATAACTAATAGTTAATTTACAGTTTTAATAGTTAGAAAAAAGTCGGCCATAGGGTGTTGGGCTTGGTTTTGGGCCAAATTTTGCTTAAGGAAAGGAAGGGGAGCCCACTTTGAGTACTATTAGGCTTCCTGGTTAGTTTATTTACCCATATTACTCCCTTTAGCCCCCCAAAACGATTTTTCTTTCTCCCAAACCTAATATGAGTCGTGATTAACAATGGTGGATGAAGAAAACCCAATAATTAAATTATGGTTTAAGGTATGGCGCTAAAACTATGCTTAATTAACGTTTAATTTACGTATGTAACCTAATATGATGGATTAGGGTTTGACATTCATAATTTTTAATTAGATTTTGTTAATAATCTTTAATTAATGATGTAATTAATAGGTTTTTATCATTGGAAATTGTTTTTAGGTTTTAATTAGGGTTTATGTATAATTAATTAGGTTAATTTAATTAAATATGTTTTTTGAAAACTGGGCAGAATTTTTGTGTCATTGTTTTAATCATATAGGGATTTCTACAAACTCTTATTTTTCGATCCAAGTATCCCTGGAAAGGTAATTGAAGTGGCTTTCAAATGCAAGAAATGAGAACTAAATTGGAGGTAGGTAAGTGGGTCAAAAACAGGTTACAACAGTCGGAGGTCAAAACAGTTTTGAAATCAGCCTGTTTTCTTTTTAATTTTTGGGTTGTTTGGGGGTACTTAGGGTTGTATTTGGACTTTCAAACGAACATGGGAGTTGGTTATATTTTATAGGAAGTATCTTCATTGGCGCTAAGATTGTGGGTTAGGGTAAGACCCCCAAATCATAACAAACTTTTTGTATGTTCAAAATCAGTAAAATCTGGATAGACAAAAGTATATATATATATATATATATATATATATATATATATATATATATATATATATATATATATATATATATATATATAATATATATATATATATATATATATATATATATATAATATATATATATAACAGGACCTTAACAGTAGCTTTAAGGTTGGGGCAAATGAGAGGTGTTAGCTAACATATGTAAGGGCATAGGGTTTCCTTTACAAAGGTCATGGGTATGGTTAGGTGGGCATTTGGCTTATAGTTTGGAGACCTAAAAGTTGGGACTGTTTTGTGTAAATTATGAACGGGTTAGGTATCAAACTTAATCAAGTTAAGGACTTGTTAGGGAAGGTTAATTGGGGTGTTTAGAGCATATTAGTGACGAACATATATGGGAGAAGGCTAGATGTTCATCATAGGTTGATGAGCCATTTTTTAGAGATTGTTTCATGTATTGATTTTGTGTTTTTGTTTGTTAGCTTTTTGCTAGTGCACGGATTATTGGGAGAAGCTCAATCAGGTGAGTTTCATAGTCCCATGTCTACTAATGATTTTGACTTCCAGATGGGATGGAAGAGACGCTGTCTTGTTTTTTTATAAATTATGCTGTGAATGTTTTGTGTTTGGTGATGGACTTGTGCATACTTATGTGATTAACTGTTAGTTGATTCATGATTGTTTTATGTTTTGACTTGGTACCAAGGGGATGTTGACAAGGCGGGGCCTTGGGGAGGTACATAGATGTGTGATTATCTATGGGACCAATGGATAATGACGACAAGGCGGGGCCTTAGGATTGGGACATAGGTGTATGGGCGCCTATGGTACCTTGGTGTTTGGTAAGGCTGGGAGCCTTAGATTTAGTTTGGTTTGTTAAATCTTGAATATTAGTTGTTAATGCATGTTTGTATCACATTGTCCATATGTTCTTTTGTTAGTGGTTGTTGTTCACAACTTATGGTTTGTTTTTGACGTTGGAGTCTAAACCTATGACTCTCACCAACTTTAAGTTGACGTGTTTTAGTGTCTCTTTCAGGTAAGAATGTGGTTAAGCTTGAGAATAGAAGTGGCTAGTTTTGGAGGCATTAGGATTGCATATAGAAGGAGATCCCCGTTCCTTCTTAGTTTCTTTTCTTTGTTTTATAAGTGATACTGTTGACACCTATATGTTTGCTTTGTTTATGTATTGTTTGTCTTGGGTAAGAGGTAGGACTGTTACCTACTTGCCTAGACTCCTACTTTGTTGATCTATTGTCATGACATTTGTGTAACCATTTTATGACATTTCTTAGTTCATTTAGTTATCTCTATAGACACGCCATGTTGTGATGATATCCATACGTCGCGCCCCATATTCCGCCATGGTGGGGTGTGACATAATGGTATCAGAGACAGGTTATATAGAATTAGGTTGCCTAGTCGCGTAGCCTAGTCTATAGCTTAAGGGTCCCTGCATATAGGCGTCATAGGAGTATGTGTGTATTTTATAATAATTGATGCGTTTGGATGTTATTTTGTGATGTTTGTTAAGTTATGAACTACTATGGTTCATACTTAGCCACATATTATTTTCTTTTCGGGTTGTGACTAGTGCGGGTTGAACCATAATCGCCCACGCTAGTCATTGTTATATTTTGCTTAAATTGTACATTATAGTACATAATTTGGTAAAAGGTAGTTTCTATCTTTTGTTGAGTTATTTTATGTACCTGAGGTATGTTATTTTTCTTTTGATGTTTAAGTCATGTTCCCTAAGAATCGTGTGGTGGTTCGAGTTACTAGGAGTACATGGGTAGTAAGGATTTTAAGATGTTTCCATTCTGATGGGAAACATGACTTATAATTGATTATGTTTTCGTTTTAGATTTTGTCTATGTTGTTTTAGCTAGACTATGGATTTCTGTATTCCAAGAGTTTGACTATGTAATTTTATTAGTTGGAGTTTTTGACCTTATTGTTTATATGGTTATGTGCTTAGGTGAGATGATAGATTTATGTGTTATGTGTTGTATTGATTCTTATAAGTGTCATCATAGGAGGGAGTGCATTGGGGAAAGGGTAATTGTATAAGTATGGTGGCCAACATAGTTATACAAGTACCACAACTTCAATGGGTTCCTAAGTATGATTGCATGAAAGAGGGTTAGTACATGCTTGTATATGATGAGATGTGGAATATTGGTATATGTATAGTATATGGGTTTATGTAGCGGTTGCCTACGATATGGATACTTTTAGTGTGTTATTGTTTTGGGTTATAGTCATGTTGTGTGATTATGGGGTCACATGATATGGACTGGTTTTAGTGATGGGTTTTATGCCTTGTGGTACAATGGTGGTTACTCGTAAAAAAAAGAGTGTATGACGCGATTGGTTGATCTGACATGTATGGTAACGAGTATGTTTTGGGTGATTTAATAGGTATATAGATATATGCGGGTGTATATATACTACTATGTGTTAAGTTATGGTATATGGTCGTTCACTAGTTATTATAACTTGAACGTACCTTGTGTTTGTTCGTGTTTTATGGTGCTGGAGTTTGATGGAGTTCCAACGACGTTTTGAGTCTTTTGGATGTGTGTCTACATTCGGGTATGTATTTTTATTAATGCGAACTACTAAATTTTCTTGCAAATAAGTCTGGCTAATTATAGGAAGCGGTTTTGAAAATAATTTGTAAGTGTATGGTATGATATCGTAACTTACAATTTTTTTTAGTTGTACTAGTAAGTTATAAAAAAAAGTTGTCTTGAAAATAATTGGATTAGTCTTCTATGTAACATGTGATAATATATTTTAAAGGGGTAAAGAAATTTTACAATAATTTTCTTAAGTGGAGTTAAAATTTTAGAATAATTTAACTAAGACGGAAAGAGTAAAAAAAAAGGAGATTTTATTATAGTAATGATAATAATAACACCACACTTTGTAAACGTGTAGTAGTTTAGTTATAACCAACCTAAATGGAAAAAAACAGTGTATTTTATAAACATGTATTGGTTTCATAATAACAAGTGAAATAAGTTTAATATGGGTAAACAAGATAATGGTTAGAATAAGATTGTAGTATACTAACTAGTTGATATCTTGATAGAATGATGAAGATAAAGGATGAGTTATTGGTTAAAAATGAGTATGATTGATTTTAGTAGTATTGGAGTTTGGTTCTTATGAGAAGTAACTAACTGGGACGAAAGTTTAAAATTTTTCTAAGGTATCAAGATTTGGTAATACTAATCGTGAAAAGTCTAAATTTTTCGTTGTTGGCACACTCCATTGGTCTTTCGGATTACATTGTTTTGTTTTCAGTTGTCTTGGATAGGGTTCGTTTTACCCTATATTTTATTAGGACACGATTGTTTGGAATTCTTTTGTTACACGTCATGGCTGATTTAGTTATGCGGTTGTGGAAACGTTAGGATGAGAGGATAGAGTTGGGTAGTATTACTTATGGTTAGATATTGGAATGGAGAAATGTGTTTTGGTTTAAAGGTTGTGTTGAAGGAATGATTAAGATTTGTGGAGTTTGGAAACTTAGATTGGTTACGGGAATAAGAGGGTAAGTAAAGTTAGTTAACTGGTAGTGGGAACGAGAAGTCATGCTATGAGAAGTTGGTTGAAGTACCATTAGGAGATTGATGAAAGTACTAGCGGATGTGAGGGTAGAGTAGAAAGTTTATACTAATGGAAAGGTTGGGTAAATAACACGCAAGGGATTGGTATAGTTTTGGGTTGAAGTACTTTTAGAAATATTGCGGTAGATGAGTTGAAGTTAGAAGCTACTGGTAGTGTGAAGTTCCTAGGTAATATCATGGAGACGAGAATGAATGCGTAAAGAGCTACATCGCGAAGCAAGGAGCTGAAAGGACTACATGTCGGCTGCAAGATGGATGCAAGAGATTTCAAAGGAGTCACAAAAGTTGCGAGGACTGGAAAGGTGACAAGCACTATGATGGGAAATTTACGTATGGTTCGTGACGAAGAAGGGCAGATCGAGTATCAGAGTGGAGCTACAAAGAGCTGAACCGGTGGATTGTGATGAAATGAATACATGACATGGGAGATTAAGAACTCATGGAAGTAACAAGGGGATCGAGGGATGAGAAGTGAAGCTGAGCTGAATAAGTTTCGTGGAGAAGTGATTAGAGAGTCGGTTTGTGAAGGTGTTATGAAAGATCTTTGGAAGAGGCAGCTATGCATTATCCAATGCACTAGTGATTTCCATATATTTGATGAATGAAGTATGGAATTTTTGTTGGACGAGATAGTGTAGGAATAAGGGAGAACCATGGAAGGAGAGAACCAAGTATTCCTAGAAGATGATGATTGAAAATGCCTCATGTTGGTTGCAAGATCAAAATAGAAGTATGAGATTTGAATAAGAATTCAAAATGTGGCTTAGTAGACAAATGGAAACTAATGTGGGTATAAGATGAGAGTGTGATCCACATGGAATCACATGAAACTCTAGTCTGTCCCTATTAGGAGGGAGTAGGAGAACTGTTTGTGAGAAAAAAAAAACAAGTGAAGCTACTTATAAAATTTTGGCGTATAGTTGACTAGATAGACTTAGTTAGTGGAGCTGGATTGTTATATCTGCCTAGAATGCTAGAGGCATTTGGGGTACGAGACGTAGAGAACGATCTATACAAATCATGAACGTCTCCAACACATATTTAATCATCTTGATTGAACATTTGGAAAAGGTGATGGGTGGAGTTAAGTGATGAAAAAAAATTGCAAGGCCAAGTACCATTTGGGAAAGGCAAGCATGGTTGATGAGACATGGAATAAGAAGAATGAAGTGAATCTGAGACGAACTTGAACTATATGGATGACGTATTCGGGTGGTTTTGATGAAGGATGTAGGTTGCACGAGTTGATTTGTCTAAAGCAGAGAACGCATCAACATGTATGTTGTGTGGCTTGGACAATCATATGGAGAAAAGGGACGTAGACTATACTTCCTACATAGATAGGAGTAGCTTAGAAAGGGCGATGTAAGGACGAAATTGGTGGAAGGGATACATAATGGGGTGGAGGAATAAGTACGACGAGAGTTGGGTGATAGTCGATAGACTAACTAATTCATCTCATATTTCAAGAGGAATGAGAAGTCACTTAGTTGAGAAGTTAGAAGGATTGCGTACGGATGTGATGGAATAGAGGGTTTTGCGTAAAAGTTAGCCTAATATGTATGGAATGCTTTATGAAGGATTATGGAAAAGGAAGAAACGATGGGAAGCATCACATCGTGATGTATGGTAGGAGTTGAGGAAGAAGAAGGAAGTGTGTATAGAAGCGAAGCATGAATGAAATAGGTCGAGATAGGAACCGAATGTAAAACTTTGGTAGAGCTTAATGAGTAGAATAAAGCACGACGCAGGCTAATACTGTCGTAGTGTGGAAAAGGAAATGGCACAGACCTATACTGATTGTTTGGGAGGCTTAGTATCGATAATCGAATGGATGAGGAGTTATAGGTGTGATGTGCCATAGGGACGAAGGGCTTGGTCTAACTGAAACAAGATGAGGATCAATATGACCTTGAAGGTAGGACATTGTGTAGGTATTAAGGAAGTGTTGGGTATATAAAAAATCATGAAGAAAAGTGAGAAAGAAGTGTATAGGTGCTACTAGTGAGCCATCCAAATTTAATGGAAGTAGCTGTAGCATGGGTTTGGATGGCAGCTGATAGACTAACTGAGATAACCGTCCTTTTGATGATGTGTATAGATCATAAGTTGATTTGGATTGGAAGAAATAATGGATATGTGAAAGACCGTCATAGGTCACTTTGTAAGGAAATTGGAATTTTTAAGTAGTTTGGGGTACGGACTAAAGGGAGTTGATGAACATGATTGGATATGAGTATATCCAGCTTAGTGGAAAAGGATGGGCAAGTGAGATATTTATACAACCTTAGGAGTTACACTAAGGGCATGAGTGATTGATTTAAAGGGAGTTAGGAAACTCTTTAGCGATGGCTGAGTTTTCATATAATGATAGTTATCATACTAGAAGTCGATAAATGCCATTTGAGGCACTATATGAAAGGATAGGGTGAGTTGTCCCCATTGTGGACTAGAATTGGTAAAAGAGGCTACTAATGTGGTAATGATGTTTGTGGAAAGGATGAGAGAAACAAGGGATGCTATGTTGAAAAGGAGGAAACCACTAGAGTTTAGTGACAAAGTTATGTAGGAAGTTTCACCCATAGTAACGGGTGGTATGTTTTGGTAAAATTGAAGAGTTGATGTAGAGTTTTGTAGGTCCATTTATGATCTTTGGAAAGATCGGACCAGTAGCTTATGAGCATAGAATTACCTGGGGGGAAATGAGTGGTATACATGTTATATTTCTTGTATTAAGATTGGTAAATGTTGTTTGAGAATGCATATTTGGATGTACGGTCATTCGGGATTTGTGTTAGTAAGGGTTTGTGTTATCAAAGAGTCATTTGTGAGATTTATTGATTGTGAAGTCAAGAGTTTGGCAATGAATTTAAATATTTTTGGTTAGTATATGTGGTAATTTGAGACTTGAACAAAAGTTCATGTGGAAATGAGAGGAGTTCATTTGGAACAATTATCCTCAGTTGTTTGCTAATGGTATGTTTGATCCTAAGGAGTAAATCTCAGGAAGAGATTTCTATTAGGAGGGAGTGATGTGACAACCGCGGTTTTGAGGTTCGTCACTTAGTTTTATTTTGTACTAGTTACGTGTCTTTACGTGTGTATGTGTTAATTGGTGTGTATAGATTGTGGTTTGGACATCGTTTCCGGTACGGGGTACCTTGTGAGTGAAACGATGTGTGATGATTTCATGTTCATGAGCTCACATGGTAGTGACTATGAAATGAGATGGTGTTATTTACTGGTTTACGTATACGTATATGTATTATAGAAAATCGTATTTTTACGATTTACGGTTTAGCATTTCGAGGTCTCGGATGAGGTATTTAGTCACGGGAGTATTTTTTGGGATGGTTTTAAGTCATTTAGGACTTAGTTAATTAGTTTATTTCATATTTCAAGAGTTTCTATAAAACTGTATATTTAACGTCTTTTATGGTATACGCGTAAATTTGACTAGTTTTACGGTTTTGAGGTTCGGGAGGCTTTAGGAGCTGAAATAAATTAAGGGAATTTAAGGTAATAAAAATTAATAGTTAATTTACAGTACTTTAGTTAAAAAAAGTCGGCCATAGGGTGTTGGGCTTGGTTTTGGGCCAAATTTTGCTTAAGGAAAGGAAGGTTAGTTTTAATTACCCATATTACTCCCTTTAGCCCCCAAAACGATTTTTCTTTCTCCCAAACCTAATATGAGTCGTGATTAACAATGGTGGATGAAGAAAACCCAATTATTCAATTATGGTTCAAGGTATGCGCTAAAACTATGCTTAATTAACGTTTAATTTACGTATGTAACCTAAAATGATGGATTAGGGTTTGACATTCATAATTTTTAATTAGATTTTGATAATAATCTGTAATTAATGATGTAATTAATAGGTTTTTATCATTGGAAATTGTTTTTATGTTTTAATTAGGGTTTATGTATAATTAATTAGGTTAATTTAATTAAATACGTTTTTAAAAAACTGGGCAGAATTTATGTGTCATTGTTTTGATCATATAGGGAGTTCTACAAACTCTTATTTTGCGATCCAAGTATCCCTGGAAAGGTAATTGAAGTGACTTTCAAATGCAAGAAACGAGAACTAAATTGCAGGTAGGTAAGTGGGTCAAAAACAGGTTATAACATTCAGAGGTCAAAACAATTTTGAAATCAGCCTGTTTTCTTTTTATGTTTTGGGTTGCTTGGGGTACTTAAGGTTGTATTGGGACTTTCAAACGAACATGGGAGTTGGTTTATATATTATAGGAAGTATCTGTATTGAGGCTAAGATTGTGGGTTAGGGTTAGACCCCCTAATCATAACAAACTTTTTGTATGTTCAAAATCAGTAAAATCCGGATAGACAAAAGTATATATATATATATATATATATATATATATATATATATATATATATATATATATATATATATATATATATATATATATATATATATATATATATATATATATATATATATATATATATATATATATATATATATATATATATATATATATATATATATATATATATATATATATATATATATATATTGGGGCCTTAACAGTAGCTTTAAGGTTTAGGCAAATGGGAGGTGTTAGCTAACATATGTAAGGGCATAGGGTTTCCTTTACAGAGGTTATGGGTATGGTTAGGTGGGCGTTTGGCTTATAGTTTGGAGACCTAAAAGTTGGGACTGTTTTGTGTAAATTATGAACTGGTTAGGTATCAAACTTAATCAAGTTAAGGACTTGTTAGGGACGGATAATAGGGTGTTTAGAGAATATTAGTGAGGAACATATATGGGAGAAGGCTAGATGTTCATCATAGGTTGATGAGTCATTTTTTTAGAGATTGGTTCATGTATTGATTTTGTGTTTTTGTTTGTTAGCTTTTTGCTAGTGCACGGATTATTGGGAGAAGCTCAATCAGGTGAGTTTCATAGTCCCATGTCTACTAATGATTTGACTTCCAGATGGGATGGAAGAGACACTGTCTTGTTTTTTTATAAATTATGTTGTGAATGTTTTGTGTTTAGTGATAGACTTGTGCATACTTATGTGATTAACTGCTAGTTGATTCATGATTGTTTTATGTTTTGACTTGGTACCAAGGGGATGTTGACAAGGCGGGGCCTTGGGGAGGTACATACATGTGTGATTATCTATGGGACCAATGGATAATGACAAGGCAGGGCCTTGGGATTGGTACATAGGCATATGGGCGCCTATGGTACCTTGGTGTTTGGTAAGGCTGGGAGCCTTGGATTTGGTTTGGTTAGTTAAATCTTGAATATTAGTTCTTAATGCATGTTTGTATCACATTGTCCACATGTTCTTTTGTTAGTGGTTGTTGTTCACAGCTTATGGTTTGATTTTGACGTTGGAGTCTAAACCTATGACTCTCACCAACTTTATGTTGACGTGTTTTAGTGTCTCTTTCAGGTGAGAATGCGGTTAAGCTTGAGAATAGAAGTGGCTAGTTTTGGAGGCATTAGGATTGCATATAGAAGGAGATCCCCGTTCCTTCTTAGTTTCTTTTCTTTGTTTTATAAATGATACTGTTGACACCTATATGTTTGCTTTGTTTAAGTATTGTTTGTCTTGGGTAAGAGGTAGGACTGTTACCTACTTGCCTAGACTCCTGCTTTGTTGAGATATTGTCATGACATTTGTGTCACCATTTTATGACATTTCTTAGTTCATTTAGTTATCTCTATAGACACGCCATGTTGTGATGATATACATACGTCGCGCCCCATATTCCGCCATGGTGGGGTGTGACACAAGCTCTTCACCTCCTCTATTTGTAGAATGTCATTTGTCTCTTGAGCAATGTTCTTGGTCTTGATTCACTTCCCTTGACTCCTCTACCTTTGCTTCTTTGCTACGAGTAGTGTTAGAAATACGTTTTTACGTATATTAGAAGTATCGGTCACTCCACAATATTATTAATGTTGTAATAGCTCGTAGTTAGTGTTACTTATTAAGTTAAGTAAGAAACCGACCCATGGGCTTGTCATGGGTCGGCCCAAGCCCAAATAAGGGACTTGGATATAAATACCCTTTCCACCATGGAAAGGGGTTGGTTGTTGTTCATTCCACTTTCATTTTGAATAAAATACACATAGTTTCTCTCTCACTTTCTCTCACTAGTTTCTCTCTCTAGGAATCTTCAACCCACTTCATAGATTCATAGGTTATCAATATTCTACATTTGGTATCAAGAGCTATAGGGTGATTTAAGGTAATGATTTGTGTTGTTTTTTAGTTTTGATTGTATTAGTGTTCTTTAAGAAGATCCATCTTGATTCTTGGAGTTTTTGGTGTTTTTGTGATTGGAATTAGTAGATAAGTATTAGTTTTTACTTATTATTGTAGAAATCACAAAACTTTTTGGATTATTTGGTCAAAATCTGGGTTTAATCTTCATTTTTTTGATCGACTGTATACTCGAACAAGGTTTCTGTTTACCCACTAAAAGTTCCGAACCAAAAAGTTCCGGATCAACCAAAGTTCCGGATCAAAAAGTTCCGAACCAAAAGTTCCGGATCAAGGAAAGTTCCGAACCAAAAGTTCCGGATCAAGGAAAGTTCTGGATCAAGAAAAGTTCCGAACCAAAAGTTCCGGATCAAGGAAAGTTCCGGATCAAGGTAAAGTTCCGGATCAAGGGAAAGTTCCGGATCAAGGAAAGTTCCGGATCAAGGTAATGTTCCGGATCAAGGGAAAGTTCCGGATCAAGGAAAGTTCCGGATCAAGGAAAAGTTCCCGATCAAGGAAAGTTCCGGATCAAATCTTCCGAACCAAAAGTTCCGGATCAAGGAGTTCCGAGCCAAAATCTTCCGAATCAACACTTCCAAATCAACAAAAGTTCCGAATCAAGGGATACTTTACTTGTTTTTTCGACGATTTTTTAGAGGATTTAATCTTGGTTTCTTACAACAAAAACTCAACACAATTCACAAGCTTTACTTCACTGCTCGATCAACCGATAATCTTTGTCTCTTTGAAGTGAACAAAAATGAATCCGAATTCATTAATGCCTCAGATGACATCACTTACGGACATTTCCGTCATTACGGGAACAGATAATCGCCCTCCAATGCTCATCAAAGAAGTTTTTGAAGCATGGCAAGGCCGGATGATGTCATACCTTAAGGGAAAACCGGTATATGGGAGGCTTATGGTCAAGTCAATTCTGAATGGTCCACTTGATTATGGTACCATCGTGGTTAACAATGTGACTCGACCAAGGGAGTTTGAAGAACTTACACCAGCTCAACAACTTGTTGCCGATGCAGACGAAAAGGCTCTTCAAACCATTCTCCAAGCTCTTCCACATGATATCTATTGAATGGTAAGTCAGTATACGGTGGCAAAGGATTTATGGGAACGTCTAAAGGTGTTGCTACAAGGTACGTCTCTTACCAAACAGGAAAGGGAATGTCAGTTATATGATCTGTTTGATAGATTCACGTACAACCCAGGGGAAACGCTTCACGACTATTACTTCAGATTCACTACTCTCATGAATGATCTGAATGTATACACTCTCGTGATTGCTCCATTCCAGGTTAACACCAAATTTTTGAATACTTTACCTCAAGCTGAATGGGGTGAGTATATTACCGATGTTAAGTTAACAAGGGATTTGCATAAGTGCAATTTGGATCAACTCTATGCTTTTCTTTAGCAGCATGAGAAACATGTGATCATGCACCGTTTGCCTCGAGGTATGTACCCTGATTCTTTAGCTTTGATGGCGAATCAACCAAGCTTGTCACACAACAACACTCCTTATATTTTGGGACACCAAGCCTATCATCCATCACCTTATATGACACCAACCTTTCCCCAATATTCGATTCTACCGCAACCACCCACCTCACATCAGCAACAATATCGGTTTAATGCACCTTCATCACACTATGCTTCACAACCTCACCCAGCAAGCATTGCACCTTATGCTCAGTCTTCATATTCTTCTTATCAAGAGAATGCAGCATATCCATCAAGCTACTCTGACCACATGAGTATTCCTTCTAGTGCTTATGCAGCTCAACAAGACCAAGCACTGTATTGTGATAATGATGAAGTCCCCATTCCTGAATTCAATCAAGGAACTGACCCAGTTGAAGTGTTAGCCACTATGTCTGCTTATCTCACAAGGACTTTAAGCAAACGAGGATTTAGAGGACCAGCTCCTACTAACAATCAGCTGAGGAATTCATCCAATTCTCGCCAACAAGCTACTATTGAGAATGGCAGAGTAATGGTTCAACCTATTCAACCTTATCAGGGGAGACCTACTACATCAACCACCAATGCACGCACGGTCAATCCTGCTCTAATGGTCAACACTCCTCCACGGGCTAAGTCCACAGGAAAGTTGAGAATGATTACATGCTACAACTACAAGGAAGAAGGTCACATGTCCAGGGATTGCAAGAAACCCAAGAGGAGAAGGGATGGTCAATGGTTTGCACAGAAGATTTATCTGGTGAATGCTCAGGCACAAGGAAGGGAACTTGATTAAGATGAGCTTGCATTTCTTGTTGATCCAGAGATTGCTGAACAAGAAGTTGTCACCACACAGAATGCAGCATACCAAGCAGATGATCTGGATGCTTACGATTCAGACTGTGATGAACTTCAATCTGCACAGGCAGCTCTTATGGCAACTATCTCCAGCTTAAGGCCAGAAACAATATCTGAGGTACTTACCAATACCACTGATAATACCACTGATACTAGTATTCAACCACATCAAGTTGGGCAAGAGGGTGCTGATCCGAATGAGTCTTCGGTGGTGAGTCTTTCAAATGAGGAGACAATCAATGATAGTAATATCAATGTGAGTCCCCAGACTTTGAGTGAATCACAACCGGGAGCCATTTCGCAAACGCATATTCCTGCTCAACAAGATTTGGTCATGGTTCCTGCTACATTACTTAGCCAAATGAATACTGCACTCTTAGAAACCCTAGCTAAGAATAAGAATTTGTCTGCTGAGCTTGCTTTGAGCAACGAAAAGGTTCAAACTTTGGAATTAGTTCCTTCGTCTAGTGTTCTAACAAATCCCGAATATGATCATTTTCGAAACAAACAAATGGGTCATTTGCAAGAAATTGAAACCTTAAGAGCAGATCTTTCTAACGAACTTAAAGAAAAAGAATTAGTGGTCACTAATTTTCAAAAACTTCAAACGGATTTTGAATTACTCGAGTCTAAGAAGAACGAAATGGAAATTAATGCGGCTAATAAGATTAGAAGTCCAGATTATTTGCTTTTAAGACAATACGCTGCCTCTCAACTAGTGCACTTATTTGATGCTTCGTTTGTAGAATTTAACTTATCACGTCAAAAGGGCCTTCCCCCTAATCCATGGTATGCAAAACAAGCTTTTATCCATAGTCCAAGACTTTATAATGCAACCCAATTAGGTTTGGTCTTAGACCCGATTGTTATTTTCGATGATCGCACACGTAAGCATCTAGTTGATGATGATCGGTCATACAACTTTGCAAAATATCTCGAGTGTGATTATTTTAAAATGAATCAGGATCTTGCAAAAACGGATTTTAGAATTCGCTTCCATATGGATAAAGATCTCATCACAGCACCAACCCACATGTTACATGAACAAAACCCTAGTACACTTCCTACACTTGTCAAAATGGAAGGACCTAAGGAAATTCCAAAGGATCTTCCACCTGTTAGCACTGTATGGTTAAACTTGCAAGAGATTAATCAATACTTTGCTAGTTTTGACAAGGTCATTTTGGAATGTACGACTTCAAATGGCCTAAACGCCGGAGAATGGGCTTTCGAACACATGAACGAGGTGTTTAAGAATGAGATCAATCCTTTTGTCGAAAGTCTAAAAGGAAGTTTTGCATCTCTTAAGGAAAATCTTGAGTTTGAAATTGGAGAAGTTCAAAAAGTGTTTTATGAAATGGACACCGCTTACGAACTACAACTAATTGAAAAGGAAAAGATTTTATCTGAATATGACCGATTCTTGTCCCAAGTTATTTCGTGTGATGTGCTTACTACTGTGAATGTTAATTATTCGAATGAGCTTACATCTGCTATGATTAACTGTGATGCTGTGAATATATGTGATGATGTGTGTGATCTCTCTGTAAATGTTGCTGATACTGTAAATGAGGTAGATAATCATTCTTTTCACGAATCTAACGCTGAATTTTTAAAGCTACAAGATTCTTACAATTTACTTTCAAAACGTTTTAATCAACTTGAACAACATTGTATATCTTTAGAATTAAAACAACAAACTCAAAATGAGGATCTTTTGATAACAAATAGTTGTGAAAACGGTGTTGAGACGAGTGACAAGATGATTGCAAAAGTTAAGGCATTAGAGGAAGAGATTATGAGATTAAAGAGAGATGTGTCATCAAATGAAACACTAAAATTGGAACTAGAGGCTGCAGAGTCTAAAAACAAGGAGTTAGAAATTAGACTTTCGTCTATTCTAGGGGAGATGGATCGTGCAAGACAGGGAATGTCCAAACTTTATGGTTCACTAGAAGAACGCTTCGCTTTTAATGCGGCACAACAACAATCTTATGTTGAACAATTGAACCAAAAATGTGAGGAAATCTCTGACTTAAACATCCAGCTCATTGACAAAAACATGGTTTTGGCCGAGTTAAAGGAGACACTTCTTCTCACCCGACAAGAAGATGTTAATAACTTAGCTACCAACTCTGCACCGTCCTCTAGTGCTCCAACAACCAAGTCAGTAGTGCTTTATAAGAACTCGCTCCATAAGAAAAACCCGGTTACCTACGATGTTTATATGAGGAATGCAATTAAGCATGTAGATCTTGTTAGGGATATTTTAGATGACTTGTATGAGTTAGATCCCTCAAGCAGTTACTATTATTCAGCCCATGAATATATTAAGCGTGTTCAATATTGCTTAGCATATTTGCAATACATAGGTAAACCAGGTACTGCACTACTCACTAATCGACCCATTGCTGTCACTCCATTCAATAAAACCCCAGGAGCAAAACCGTCATTGGCACCATCAAGTAAGGCACCTTTAAAATCTGTTGCTAATGTTCCCACTTTGCCTTCTACAGGATTAAAAGAGTCTACTAAGGCTAAAGGATCGCCACTCAAGAAAGATAAGATCAAGCCCTCAACTAGTAGTACCAAAAAGAAGAAAGTAGAAGATCACACTAGGAATATCAGTTCAGTTTTAAATAAAAAGAATCATGTTAAGACTAAAAGCTCTGCGCCTGTGCAGAAGCCTAAACCATTTGTGAATTCTAATTTGAAATGTTGGAATTGTAATGAATGCATGTTTTCCTAACGTCATGATTTATGTCTTATTGATCATGTGAATGAAATGTATGCCATTAGGAATGATCTTGAATGGAAGCCAACTGGTAGAACTTGTGCCCAAGTTGGATGGCAATAACGTCCCACTGGTAGGACCTTTACATTAGATGGAAAAATGTGCCCTTTAACTAGGAATGCATCCATTAAGGTTAGGTCTCAGCGTCCTTTAGTTAGGCCCACTAGCACTAAAGTATGGAATCCGCGCCCTTTAATTAGGTCTGCCCCCACTATAGTGCCTATCAGTGAAGAAATACCTCAGGATTTAAGCCAACTAGAATCTACACCACCAACTAGGAAGAAGGCTAGGAAATCTAAGAAACCTAAAGTTAGCAAATCTAAGATTATTAAATCTATACCTGCTAATAACAAGGAACATTCAGATTCTGATACCTCTACATTATCCTCGTCTGGTGATATTTTCAGGTGGTCCAAATCATCCTCTGGTATTTGGACTCCGGTTGTTCAAAGCATATGACCGGAGATCGCTCGATGCTCCGAAATTTCGTCAGCAAGTTTCTTGGAACGGTTAAATTCGGTAATGATCATATTGCAAAGATAATGGGGTATGGTGAATATCAGATTGGAAACGTTACGATTTCAAGGGTATACTATGTAGAAGGTCTTGGTCATAATTTATTTTCCGTAGGACAGTTTTGTGATTCCAACCTTGAGGTTGCTTTTCGACAACATACTTGTTTCATCCGCAACTTGGAAGGAAAAGACTTGTTGAAAGGATCTCGTGGTGCAAATCTTTATACGTTGTCCCTACAAGACATGATGGCCGCCTCTCCAGTATGTCTTCTCTCTAAAGCATCTAAGACCAAGTCATGGTTATGGCATCGCAGATTATCTCATCTCAACTTTGATGCTATTAATCATCTGGCTAAAAACGAATTAGTTCGTGGTCTTCCAAAGCTCAAATTTCACAAGGACCATTTATGTTCCGCGTGTTCAAGGGGGAAAAGTACCAAGAAATCATACAAGCCCAAAGCTGAAGACACCAATCAAGAAAAACTTCATCTTTTGCATATGGATCTTTGTGGGCCAATGAGAACTGAAAGTGTGAGCGGTAAGAAATTCATTCTTGTTGTTGTGGATGATTTCTCCAGGTTTACATGGGTTAGATTTCTACGTACAAAGGATGAAGCACCGAAGGCTATCATCACTTTTCTGAAATTCATTCAGGTACGTTTGAATACTTCTGTCCGCCGTATTCGTACAGATAATGGAACAGAGTTTGTCAACCATACTCTTCGTGCTTACTATGAAGAAGTTGGTATCTCACATGAAACATCCGCTGCATGCACTCCAGAACAAAACGGCGTCGTTGAAAGACGGAATCGTACGCTTATGGAAGCTACTAGGACTATGCTGATTTATGCGAATGCTCCATTGTTCTTATGGGAAGAAGCTATATCTACTGCATGTTTCACCCAAAACCATTCTATCATTCGGAAACGCCATGGAAAAACACCTTACAAGCTTCTACATGATCGTAAGCCCGATGTTTCATTCTTTCATGTGTTTGGTGCTCTTTGTTATCCAAACATTAATAGTGAGAACTTAGGCAAGCTTCAACCGAAAGCCGATATAGGTATTTTCATTGGTTACTCACCCTCCAAGAAAGCATACCGAATTTACAACCGTCGTCTTGGTAAGATAGTAGAAACTATGGACGCAGATTTCGATGAGCTGACAGCGATGGCTTCTGAGCAACGCATCTCTGAACCCGCGCTTCATGAGATGGGAACCGGTGCTATTAGTTCCGGATTAGTTCCCAATAATCCTACTTCTACATCATTTATACCACCTACAAGGCCCGAGTGGGATAAACTGTTTCAACCGTTGTTTGATAAATTCTTTGATCCCCCAAATGATGAAGTTCCAGCACCTGTAGTGATAGCTCCAATCCCTGAAGTTGTTGCTCAAGCTAATGAAGCTTTATCTAATGCATCTTCAATTAACATTGAACCGGATGCACCTCTACCAAGTGATTCTCAAACTACACCTGAATCATCTCCCTTACTTGTGTCAAATGATGTTGAAGATGATTCTATTGATCACGACTTAGAATATGCTCACTTACAAGAGCTTCCTTTCTTTGGTGTACCGATACCTGAAAACCCTTCAGCCGCGTCTACCTCAGAAGAAGCTCCTTCTATTGTTCACTCCAGACCACCACGGATTGAAAACCATAGCACCAAATGGACAAAAGATCACCCAATTAGGAATGTCATTGGAGATCTAGATCGACCAGTCTCTACATGCCATCAATTACAAGAGAGTGCACTCTATTGCTATTTTGATGCATTTCTCTCCGAAGTTGAACCTAAAAATTGGCAACAGGCTATGACTCAATCATCTTGGATTGAAGCCATGCAGGAGGAACTAAATGAATTCCAAAGACTTGAAGTATGGGAATTAGTTCCTCTCCCTGACAAGGTTAACATCCTTATTTTGTTATGGGTTTATAAGGTTAAACTCGATGAGATGGGTGCGGTCTTGAAGAATAAGGCTAGATTGGTTGCTAGAGGATATAAACAAGCCTTGGGTATAGACTTTGAAGAATCTTTTGCTCCCGTTGCAAGATTGGAATATTTGCTGCCTCTAACATAGAATTGTCCAAACGCTTTGAGAAGATAATGTCCACACGCTTTCAGATGTCAATGATGGGAAAAATTTCTTTTTTCTTAGGATTACAAATTTCTCAGAATCCCAGAGGCATCTTTATTAATCAATCCAAATATGCTCTAGAATCTTTAAAGAAATATAACTTTGAAAATTGTGACCCCGTGGACACACCAATGGTGGAGAAATCTAAGTTAGATGAAGATAGGAATGGGACTATTGTCGATCCAAAACTTTATCGT
Organism: Glebionis coronaria; assembly: GCA_025667525.1. NCBI lineage: Eukaryota > Viridiplantae > Streptophyta > Magnoliopsida > Asterales > Asteraceae > Glebionis > Glebionis coronaria. Next base: position 271,544,395 of record CM046880.1, read on the forward strand.
GGGATGATCGGCACCCTTCTCTATCTGACTGCTAGCAGACCTGATTTGCAATTTGCTGTATGCATGTGTGCCCGGTATCAGGCTCGGCCTACCGAAAAGCACCTACATGTTGTTAAAAGGATCTTTCGGTATCTCAAAGGAACACTTCATCGTGGTCTATGGTATCCGAAAGATTCCTCTATTGCTTTAATATCATACGCAGATGCCGATCATGCTGGGTGTCAAGACACGGGGCGTAGCACTTCTGGATCTGTGCAACTCCTTGGAGACAGATTGATCAGTTGGTCTTCAAAAAGGCAGAAAAGCGCTGCAATTTCTAGCACGGAGGCTGAATACATCGCCATGTCCGGTTGTTGTGCTCAAGTCCTTTGGATGAGATCAAAATTAACTGACTATGGTTTGGGATTCAACAAAATCCCGATGTATTGTGACAACAAGAGCGCCATTGCCCTTTGCTGCAACTATGTTCAACACTCCCGGGCCAAGCACATAGACATTCGCTACCATTTCATTAAAGAGCAGGTGGAGAACGGAGTGATCGAGCTGTATTTTGTCACTACTGAGTATCAGCTGGCAGATATGTTCACCAAAGCCTTAGATCAAGGACGAATCGAGTTTTTGATCGACAAGCTTGGCATGAAATTATTCACTCCAGCGACTCTTAAAGAATTGGCAGAAGAATCAGCTGAATAGTGGTGGTAAACTATTCAGGCGTATCCTTTGTTCGTGATCATGTATATTATCGTATATATATAAACCACAAAATGAAAAATACAAAAATATAAAACCAAGAAAAACCATAAAAAAAAATATAAAACCAAGAAAAACCATAAAAAAAATATAAAACCTAGAAAAACCATAAAAATTATAAAATCAAGAAAATCCAAAAATATTTTTCGTTTTTAAATCGGGCATGTCTTTTAGTACGGTAATATTTACGGATTTAGAAATGTCGATCAATATTGACACGGCGCCATAAATAGAGTTCGTATAAAAGTTGTACATATTTAAAACATGCCCATTATGGCTTGTAGTTATTTCTGACTGCAACCCGGTTTTCATATTAAAGTCACGTATTTCCTTGGAAAACGTTGGCTCACAACGGGAATTAATTTTCTCGGGCATGATTTACAAGCCAAATCATGCAAAGGGATCAATTTTACTTTACAACTTGGTCTAACACGAGTAAGTGTACGTTTCAGTGCATTTATTTGTCAATATAAGAGAAATCTTATAGCCACCATGAATCAATCTTTTTAAAGACATTAATTGGAAATGTTTTCATCAATATTTAACTCTTTAAACAATGACTACAGCTCTTTAAATAGAAAACGGGTCATCGTTTAAGGGGGAGAAAATATTAAATCATCTTCGTCATCAAAACGATTTTCAAAAGTGATTTTGGAAATTTAATTGGCTAAATGGTTTATGAGTGGTCTTGCTTTAGAATATGACTTGTGCTCGTTCAATGTGATAGGAATTGCTTTAAGATCTTGGAGATTTGCTAATAGGTTGCGATGCTTAAGTTATGTAAAGGTTAAGTTGGCGAAATTTAACAATGGTTAGGGAGACGAGAAAAGAAACATGAAAATATAAGGAAAAGAAAAGGGAAAAAAAGGAAAGTATAGGGTTAAAAAAAAGGACTAAAGGTGAAACTTGAAAATTTTTGACCTAAGTCAAACCAAACCCCCCCCCCCCCCCGTTCATTTTCTTCACTGTTTCATCTTTTCCGCCATTAACACACACATAACACACACACAAGCTTTCAAAAACTATCGATTCTAGCTATTCAATCTGTTTCATTCGATCAAACAAGGTACAAGCATCTATCTTTGATTATTAATTCGTTTAATTCATTTAAATCCACTTAATTATTTCGTTTGAATTAAGATTATCAAATTAGGGTTCGTTTGCCTAATTTGGGATCAATTAATTAGGGGTTTTAGGTGGGTTATACTCGGAATGTCCTTTGATAGATGTTGTGTTGCCTTAGCATGCCTTAAAACTCCCAAATCGCGCTTAGAATAATCATCATAGGGTGCGTTTGTGAAGTTCCGGATGAACAAGGCTAACAAACTTCCGAATGAAGGAAGTTCCGAACGAACTTCCGAATGAAGGAAGTTCCGGACGAACTTCCGAATGAAAGAAGTTCCAGATGAACTTCCGAATGAAGAAGTTCCGGATGAACTTCCGAATGAAGGAAGTTCCGGATGAACTTCCGAATGAAGGAAGTTCCGGATGAACTTCCGAATGAAGGAAGTTCCGAATGAAGAAGTTCCGAGTGAACTTCCGAATGAAGAAGTTCCGAGTGAACTTCCGAATGAAGAAGTTCCGGATGAACTTCCGAATGAAGATGTTCCGGATGAACTTCCGAATGAAGAAGTTCCGAGTGAACTTCCGAATGAAGAAGTTCCGAATGAAGAACTTCCGAATGAAGAAGTTCCGAATGAAGCACTTCCGAATGAAGAAGTTCCGAATGAAGGACTTCCGAATGAAGAAGTTCCGAATGAAGGATTTCCGAATGAAGAAGTTCCGAATGAAGGACTTCCGAATGAAGAAGTTCCGAATGAAGAAGTTCCGAATGAAGAAGTTCCAAATGAAGGATTTCCGAATGAAGAAGTTCTGAATGAAGGACTTCCGAATGAAGAGTTCCGAATGAAGGACTTCCGAATGAAGAACTTCCGAATGAAGAAGTTCCGAATGAAGGACTTCCGGATGAAGAGATGTTGGATTAATAGTTGTTTGCATATTATAATTACTTGATGAAATGGGTTATGCTTAGGAGTAATAATGATACATATCTATATATTTTTGTGCATCAACCTTTCATGTCTTATTTTAAGCAGATACGATGACTAATCCAACAGTACAAGCAATCCAAGACTCTAGAGCAGCCGCAATAGCCGAAGCACGAACCCTCAAGTTCATACCAAACAATTACCGGCTGAAGCAAGTCTCATAATCCACTCACCATGGATTTAAAGTCGCCATAGCAATCCTTGATCATTCGCACTTCAAGAATGCTTTAAGGAGTACAGCCTCGGTGCCATATGATTACATGTTTGAGTTCTGGGCCACCAAGGAAAGTACTTCAAACAAGATCACCTTCACTCTCGACAACAAGCAGCAGACACTTACTGTTTCAGACTTCCGTAAGATATTTGGCATTCGGGATACACCCAAAGGTATGGCATTTTCAAGGGATCCTACTAAAGACGAACTCATGGAGATGTTCGGTGCTCTTGGATGTCCTGACATACGAGTTGTGTCTGAGTTTACCACTGCTAAAGTAGGTCAACCTTGGAGAGCAATCTTGGGTATTCTTAGTAGATGTCATACACCTAAAACCAGTGGGCATGATGCTTTGCGGAGTCCTATTATGAACATCTTCCATGGAATGTACACAGGCGCAAATGCAGATTATGCATTATTGTTATGGGAAGAATTCACCTTTCAACTCTTCTAAAACAAGAAGCTGAAGACTAATTTCTTTCCTTACCCTCGGTTTATCAAGCTTATCATTAACTATTTTATGAAGAATGATGTTACTATTGATAGGCGTGCAGCAAGTCGTCATCACACTGAAGAGGCTGATCACACTGTGGATCTAAGGCATGAAGGACCATCTAGTGGTGTTATTCCTGGTCCTATTCCCGATTATCTTCTGACGGATAGAATTAAAGCCTCAGCTGATTACAAACTGCTGCTACTGGAAATCAAGAAGCTAAAAGCAAGCCTTCAGACTGGAGAAGATTCGTCTACTACGGTCAAGAGTAAAGGTAAACGCAAGCAACCAACTGCTTTACCTGAACCTGAAACGAAGAAGAAGAAGACTGTGGCTAAGAAGGGAAAGGGTTTGGCTGATGAGTTAGTTCTCCGCGACGAAGAAGATGTTGATGATCCTACTCTTGACAAAGCTGAGAAGAAATTAATGAAGATAGCTATTGAAAGGAGTAGGAGAGATACGGGAGGTAGTGGTTCGGGTGCACAGATAAATATTGAAGAAGAGTACGAGGAGCCAGAGGATATTGATGAGTTTGGGTCACCTGAAAGGTATTCTACTTCGAAGGAGACATCCATCCCTGTTTCAGCAAGTGTTGAAAAGGAGTCCGGTGTTCCTACAATCATGGTACCTACTCAGCCGTTAGTAACTCAACCTCCACCAATACAACCCTTACCAACCCGACCAGTTTCAACACCATTTCCTCCACCACCAATAACTCCCATCCTTAGTACTGCAGTAACAACCGAGCCTCTTCAACCAACTCAGAGCAGCTCTGCATCATCTTCAATGGCTGCGTTTGTAATGGCAGAACTCTTGGATAAACACACGGATAATCAAAGAAGATAGATGAATGAACTTCGCCAAGAGTTACTTAGAAGAGTGCAAAGTGAAGAAGCCTCAAAGAAAGCACAAGAAGAGATGCTTGCTAAGTTCGCTGCAGAGATGGAGACGACACGTAAAGCTCATGCAGAAGAACTAGCTCAGGTTAAGCAGGCTGAAGCTGATAAGCATGCTGCACGTATCACGAGACTTCAAGTGATGAGGGATAAATACAAGGAGCAGAAAGAAGCACTTGAAGCTTCTGTTGAAGAGAGAGTGAAAGAATCCGTTGAGTCCATTATGCCAAAACTGCGTGATGAGTTGAAGACACTCGCGGCTGATAACTTGATGATCAAGTCATCCAATCCTTCTGAATCCGCCTACAAAATTGCCTATGATTTAACGGATTTTGAATTAAAGAAGATCCTCAAAGCTCGTATGAGGGAACTTGGATCTTTTGATAAATCTAAGAATCAACGGACTCTCTACAAATCACTCAATGACGCTATCATGGAGGATGATCGGTTGTTCAAAATGTTTGGAAGTGTGGTACCTTACCACATTCTCCCTGAGGAAGAAAAGGATGATAGTGAACAAGAAGAGGGTACTGGTGAAGAAGAAGAGGAAGAAGAAGGAGAAGAAGAAGAAGAAGAAGATGATGATGATGGTGACGATGGTGGTGATGATGATGAGGATAATGATGATGATGATGGTGATGATGGTGGTGATGAAAATGATGAGAGTGCTAAGGGAAGTAACGAGGGTGATGATGAGGATGATGATGGTAAACAGCCTAAAAAGGGGGACAAGGTAGCCAGCACAAAGAAACCATCTGAGTCTGGAACCAAGTCTCAAAAGGATGCTGCGCAGAAGGAAAAATCTACTACAACGGACTCAAGACGATCCAAGTGGCGCCATGATATGAATGCTACTAAGGCGTCATCGATTCCCGGTACATCTATTGCTGTGTCTATACCTGTTACCACTAACCCTGTTACCACTAACCCTGTTAGTTCGTTTGTTGCTCCTGTGATTGCAGAATCAGTTACTGAACTTGAAGTTGTACAACACTCGCCGGTTCATGACACCACCGAGATGCCTGAATCAGAACCAGCAGACGTTCATGTTTCCACTCCTCTACATCAAGAACCACAATCTACTGTTCCCGAGCCAAGCACACAGGACTGGGCGGACACTTTGGAGATTGACGAGACTGCACCGCCACAAGCTTGGATCACGGCAGCGGCTCAATATGATCCAATCACAGACGCTGACAGAGATGTTCTATATCTCCGCATCCGTTGTCCGATTGACTTGTGCGCATTTCTGGCTCATGAGTATAAATCTTCGGTCACTCCTTCGTTGGTAAAGAAAGCACTAAAGGATAAGAGAATTCGCGCCAAAACCAGGTTAACCCGAATGGAGTTCGAGTATTATGCAGACGAGATCCTGAAAGCTCTTAACACTGTTCAAAGGCCAGGCCTCCATGAATCAGAAAAAGCTCCACCTCCACTTGATCTTTCTCAAGATAATCAGATCGCTCTCGAATTCTTCGTTACCTATGATCTTGATTATCTCCTCAAGGGTTCATCAAAGTACGCAACCTCCCTGACCTTGCTGAAAGCTGCCAACTGGGGGACAATACCCTGGATTGAGGAAAAGGTAAACCGACTCTGGGTCCCAAAGGTAACTCGTAATTATGATATGTATGCTGTTATAGGTGCATATCATTGGGAAGAACGAGTTCGAAGGGCGTACAGGGGTTTCTGCTTAGCCAATTCAGGAAGTAACGTTAGATCCGATATCCGCATCTCCAGTATTTTAGGGCTGAAAAATGAAGCCAAGAATGGCTATTATCATGTGACAGAGATTCGTCTAAAAAGGGAGGATGACAAAGAATACAAAATTCAGCAGGGAGATTTTTCTATCATTCGCCTTGAGGATATCGAAGACATGTTAATTATGATGACCCGGGATCAACTCACCCATATTGCTCGTGAAGACATCATTGCCTTGAATACAGCACTTCGTATGTTCACACGAAGCGTTGTTATCAAGAAACAAGTTGAAGATCTTCAATTGGGAGTCGAAAGCTACCAAAGGAAGCTTAACCTAACCCGTCCAATGAATCAAGTGTTACCTCAACATGTCAACAGATGTCCCTATACTGGCATTTCTGTTCCGAGTTACGGGATTTTCTACTTGAACAGTCGAGGGTTAATGAAGTTTATGAGGGTGGGTGAGCTTTATAAGTACAGTGATGGGACTCTCATCTACGTCAGAGAAAAGTTGGAGCATCCTAATTCGGGTGGGTCTTTACCAGAGATGACTGAGGATTGGCATCAGGGTTATCGGCAAATGGCGAAGTATGTGATCAAGAAGATTGATCAAAAGCTCCGTGAACGTAGATTAATGAGGAGCTTAGAAAGGTTCGTTGGTGGTAGACCATATGGAGTGCACCACAAGTTACTGCAACGATCCATCTAATGGGTCATACATTTCAGGTCTACTCTATATTGGTTTTTAATTGTGAATATGTAAATTTGTGAATATTGTGCTTTTACGGCTTGATGTAGTATTAAGGTATGATAATTTTTCAAGAATTTCTCACGAGATTCTAACTCTTTCAAAATATATCATACTAAAGCACTACAACTATCCCTTATTAACTTAAGGGGGAGCATTAACATGTTCTATGGCCAAACATCGATTTCATTTTTTACCCAAAGACCGGTTAATCCATTCAATATTCCAAATATTAATGGTTAAAATTTTAGATAAGGGGAGAAAATGGGATTAAGGAGACTTAAATGATACTTGGCTAAAAGATGAAAAAGACTTAACGATAATCCAACTTATTATGTGTAAAGCACGTGTTAAGGGGAGCGTTTTTGATGAACAAAACACCTAAGGTACAAAACTTTTGATTTCAATATCACAAGTACCTTAAGTGATTTTCAAGGATTTTTCATGGTGGCTATACCTTCCCAAAACACGCTTAATTCACGACGAATGTGGTGACAAAACGGTGGTAGGAATAGGTTTAGTCCAATGATTCATCAGAGCCGATGGAATCTTCCCAAGGACAATTCCCTAGATAGAATTAGAAGTCCTAGGAAAGATGGAGAAAGATTGTGAACGTAGCTGAGTACCGACTAATTACTGATGCTAGCACTGGAACAATCACAACAAGGTGCTAGTGATGATGTATTGGTAAGTACTGAAGGGGTTGAAGAATGAAAAAGAAATGTAAAGATAAAGGGTGTAAAGAAAGAAGCCCTCCTTACAACTTTAGGCAGAAACCGGGTCAATACATATGCTATTGAGATCATTTTTGTTAATGATTCTCGATATTGAAGAAAGACATCATGGACCCAGTGATGCAATGCACAACCCTTCCCAGCTAACTCAAATATCTCTCAAAAGGTATTTGTTTTAATCACACGAAGATCAATACGTTATCTATTGGTTTATTCACTCCGAATAGACTGGTATTGAAAAGGTGGCACTCCTCTCCAGCCATCGCTCACTAAATCAAAACGCACTATCGATTCTAGAGCCAAGAGATCATCAAAAGTCTCATTAGGACACTTTCCATTTATTCCTTGCTTTCTTACACACTGTGAAAAGTAAGAGATTTTTATGAGTCCTACGCAGTATTCCTGTAATATTGCCAGAACATCCGAGTAATACGCAAGTACTACAATAAAGATGGAAATCCTGCTTGAGCCAACATCAAACAAGCTCATGGTAGGTTACACGTGCGGTTCTTTTAGAAGCAATCTTGTGAAAAACTGGAAAGAAACAGTAGTTTAATTCTTAATTGAACTTAAACTCGTTCCAGGCCTCTACGCATTATCATATGATCTTGCCAGAACACTCAGAGTGACTCTTTATTGATCACAGTGATGAGTGGAAATCCTTCTAGTGTTAACATCAAACAGCACTTGGTAGGTGACGTGCAAGATTCTTTATGAATTAAGCTCGTGATAACTGGAAAGCAACGATGCTGAAAATCTTAATTGAAATTCACTTGTTCCAGGTTTCATGAATTGACGGCTTCAATCATAAGGATTTTTAATCCAAATGATTCACTCTTTATGTTCGCAGTCAGCTTTGGACGGTCGAATAAAGAGAACGGGTTTACCCGCGAAATCCTTTCAGGAAGTTACTTAATTGAAACTATCCGTCACGGGTACGATATCTAATATCGTCCAACGGTCTTCACCGACCGGAGGTAAAATGCTACTGAATTAGATTAAAATGTCAAAGCCATTTTATTTGTGTCGTTGTTGTGTACCTGTTAAAGACGGTGGCGTTGCTGTGTACCTGTTGAAGACGGTGGCGTTGCTGTGTACCAGTTGAATACGGTGGCGTTGCGGTGTACCTGTTGAAGTCGTTCCCACATGCTTATGTTTTTCTACATCAAAGTTCAGCAAAATTCAAGAAAGTGCAAGATGAAGTCTTCCGCTGTACCAAACTCTGAAGCTTTCAAGAAATCAACAAAAAGACATAAGTGTGTGGAACATGGATTCACGAGGAGGCAAGTTTCACAAGAAGGCAAAGATCGCACGTGAAAGGCCAAAAGAACAATGCTCTCAAGCCAAAGCCTAAAAAATCAAATAAGCATATTCACAACAAAAAGAAAGAAGAAAAGACTACGAGCTGAAGAACGAAGACTTAGTATAGTATGCTAGGTTTAGAATTTTGTAAACGTGGAGTGACCTCCCTTAGGGGGAGATTGTTAGAAATACGTTTTTACGTATATTAGAAGTATCGGTCACTCCACAATATTATTAATGTTGTAATAGCTCGTAGTTAGTGTTACTTATTAAGTTAAGTAAGAAACCGACCCATGGGCTTGTCATGGGTCGGCCCAAGCCCAAATAAGGGACTTGGATATAAGTACCCCCTTTCCACCATGGAAAGGGGTTGGTTGTTGTTCATTCTACTTTCATTTTGAATAAAATACACATAGTTTCTCTCTCACTTTCTCTCACTAGTTTCTCTCTCTAGGAATCTTCAACCCACTTCATAGATTCATAGGTTATCAATATTCTACAAGTAGTCGTTTGTTCGTTTCGGTCTTTTCCTATCTCGATTCAACTCGTAATCCTTCAATAAGGCATTAATACCTAGTCTTGTGGTGGTCCAGTGATATCCTAAAAGGTTTAAGATATATTTTTAAGTATTTTAAAAATTTTCTTTTTCAAAAATTCATTGTTTTTCTTTGATAAAAACCTGCCTCTGTAGGCGGTTCTTTATCTCTAGTGGTTCAATAGTGTGGTTCCTTATCGATAAGGAACCACAGGCAGAATCTTTGTCAGTGCGCCAGTTTTATAAAATATCCTTTTTCAAACAAAACCTTTTCTCTCCTTCACACACACAGCCGACGGTTTTTTTGTTTTTCCACCATTGTTGAAGCTTCAAAACCTTCAATCACTCAAATTAATTGATTCAAGTTTGTGGGTTTCACTCATCCATCATCCAAGATCAATTAACTCTAAGTTATTTCTTTCAGTTTCATCTAATTTGTTCTAGGGTTCATACATTCATAATTGAGGATTTATAAAATTGACATTGAATTAGAACCTTACTAGGAATAAGAGTTCTCATAGTATTGTTACTATGATTCCTTAGGTTCATATTCATTGAGATTTCACTAAAACCCATTTGTAGAACAAATCCGAATTTTGACTAAATAATTTGGTTGATTGATGGAATTGATATGAACCCATGAACAAGTTGGTAATGGCATTGTTAAATGCTTACCTAAAAACCTTGTTTTGAAAAACCAATGTTCTAGTTCATTGTTGATTTTACATAGTTCGTATGTTTTGATCAATGATGAAATGGGTACATTGTGAACATGAGAATGACAAGGATTAATCCTTTGTTTAAGCTATTGATAAAACACATTCTCATCTTTTGAATTTTTATTTTTATTTTTCATATGATTAATTGGAGAAATATTTTTGTTTATTGTATTTAGGTACAAATCATGCCTTCAAAATATCAAAAAGATCACCAAGAAACTAGACAATATATGCCTAACCTTGCCAACTTTTATCACTCAACTCAACTTGCCAACACCTATCGTTCCCTTCAAACTCGTTGTTTCCATAGGGGTAGAGTTGTCCAAGAGCACATTAGGAATTATGCTTACATAAAGTCTATGTTTGGACAAATTGGGTTCGATTGTTTGTTATACATAGAAGGAGACACTTACCCCCAATTCCTCTTGGAGTTCTTTAGCACTTATTCTCTCATTATGGAAAATGGTAAAATATTTGTTAGGTTCATCTTAAAGGTCAACTCATTCAATACTCTAACGAGGTCTTTGGTCAAATTCTTGGTGTTCCATTTGAGGGTACTTGTCGGTTCACGGATAAATGGATCTTGAAGCTCTCCTTGAGTCCAACGATTGTCCTCCAAATGACCACATGGAAGTTGACCTTGACTTCATCCTTGACATCATTTCCAAAGTGCGTAATAGAACAGTTGTAAGAAGCCTTCATTCCAAAAAACGTTCGGTGAAACGTCATGAGGTTCTCTTAAGTGACGTTAATGATGATTTGGGTCAATGGGCAAACATCCTTAGGGAAAATGTGTTTTGTCTTGGTGGTAATCGGGATCATGTTCCGGCATGTTTAGTGCATATGATATTTTGCATCTTTACCGAAACCAAGTACCATTTAGCATATTTTATCGCTCGACAGATCAATTATGATATCTCCAAGCCCAAAACAAACCTCTCTTATGCCATGCTCCTTACTAGCCTCTTAAAAAGGGTTGTTCGTGACTTTCCTAACCTCAATCTTTCTCGCTTTCAACCGGTTTAACGGGTAATGTTGCCTATTCAAGAGGTATATGAAAGAAAGCCTAGAAGTGATAGAGGTTCAAGAAAAGCCGACCAACAAGAGTCCAATGATGAGGACACTTCTATGCCAACAAGTGATGGTGAAGGCATAGGAACAAGCACTCATTTCGGCTCTTCGAGTAACTCCCACCCATCCACTAACTCATTCATGGACGAGTTAGAAGACCTATCTCCTCCTCCTCACCATGCTACTAGTGAAATTCTGGAGAACCTTAGTCTTGAGGATGTCTATCGATCAAATCTTAGAACACAAGGTGTGTTAGAAATACGTTTTTAACGTATATTAGAAGTATCGGTCACTCCAACAATATTATTAAATGTAATTAGCTCGTAGTTAGTTTATTGTATCAAAGTTAGTAACAAACCAACCCATGGGCTTGTCCATGGGTTGAAGGCCCAAGCCCACATAGGCTTGGGTATATAAACCCCTTTCCTTCATGGAAAGGGGTGTTGGTTGTTCACTTATTTTCTTAAGAAAACACATATTTCTCTCATCTTTCTCTCTCTAGTTTCTCTCTCTAGAAACAACAACCCTCTTGATAGGATCATAGATTATCATACTTCTACAATTGGTATCAAGAGCCATGGGGTGATTTAAGGTATTTGATTCGTGTTGTTGAGTTTTTTATTGGGTTAGTGGGGTTTTAGGATAATCCATCTCAAATATTGAAATTTTTTGTGATCTTATGGTTTAAAGTTGTAAACAAATAATACGGTTTACTTATTTTGGTAGAAATCACAAAATAATTTCGTGTTTTTGGGTAATTTTTGGTTACGGGATCATAAAAAATCGCATCTATTTTCAGAACAGGGTTTCCAATTCAGAAAATATATCTTCAGAACAGGGTTTCTAATTCCGAAAATCCATTTTCGGAAAAGGGTTAATTATTCTGAAAAGTCACCAAAAGAGTTTATCCGAAAAACTCTCTTTCACAACTTTATTTGAAAAATCCAGATTTTATCCGAATATCCAATTATTCCAAAAATACAGATTTTATCCGAATATCCAATTTATCTGAATATCCAATTAGTCTGAATATCCAGTTATCCGAAAATCCAGTTATCCGAAAATCCAGTTATCCGAAAATCCAATTAATCCGAATATCCAGTTATCCGAAAATCCAGTTATCCGAAAATCAAATTATCCGAATATCAAGTTATTCCGAAAATCCAGATTTATCCGAATATCCACATTTTTCCGAAGATCCAAATTTATCCGAAAGATGCGTGTTATTCCGAAGATTTATGTTATTCCGAATAGATCTATTTATCCGAAAATAGTGGTTTATTCCGAAAACAGTGGTTTATTCTGAAGATAGTGGTTTATTCCGAAAGTGAAGATGATTTTCTAATTGGTTTAACTTAAAAGATTTTTCAATGATTTTTAGAGGATTTTAACATTGTTACATCAACACACGATCTACATCAACAACAACACTTATTACAACCTTATTTCATTGGACGATCAAAAGATAATATTTTTCCATCAAGTGTTCAAAAATGAATCCTCATTCATTTATGCCGACAATGACATCGCTTATCGATATTTCTATCATCTCGGGTATCAATACCCGCCCGTCGTTGCTCATCAAAGAGCTATTTGAAACATGGCAAGGTTGCATGAGGACTTACATTATGGGTAAACCCAGTGGGAGACTTATGGTTCAATCCATTGAGCAAGGTCCACTCGACTGGGCGAAGTTACTGTAGACAATATGACTCGGCCAAGGTTATTTCATGAATTAACGGCTGCTAATTAAATCATTGCCTATGCGGATGAAAGGGCCGTTCAGACCATACTTCAAGCTTTTCCACCCGATATTTATCGAATGGTAAGCGAACACAAGGTAGAAAAGGAACTTTGGGATCGCTTAACGGTTTTGTTACAAGGGACTTCACTCACCAAGCAAGAACGAGAGTGTCAACTCTAAGATTTGTTCGATAGGTTCTCATACATTCTAATAACTAGATTTTTGCATGTTGAAAGTTCGTTTCTCGGTGTCTAATCGAATTGATTTCCGGTTAATTGTGTGAGATTAGTTGTTCTTGGTGAAACAAATATTTTTGGTTTTGGTAAAATAAATGAGCAAGACTTAATAATAAATGACGAGAAGTTAACACTAAAACAAGTTAAAATGTAAACGGTGCGATATTTAAAACTTTTAAAAAGTAAATGACGAGAAATGAAAGGACGTAAAATTAAAACTTAACAAAAAGTAAATGGTGAAAATCAAAATTTAAACTAAAAGGAAAGCGAATAAAAATTCAAGTAAAGAAAAAGGCGGGAAAAATAAATCTTGAAAATAAAAGACAAAAACTTAAAAAAGAAAACACAAAATGAATTTGACAGAAACCTTGATTCGGAACTTCTTAAAGTTCCGAATGAAGCAATGTTGACGCGGAACTATTAAAGTTCCGAATGAAACACCCTTGATCCGGAACTTCTTAAGACTTCCGAATGAAGGAATGTTGACCCGGAACTTTTAAAGTTCCGAATGAAACACCCTTGATACGGAACTTTCAAACTTCCGAATGAAGGAATGTTGACCCGGAACTTTCAATGTTCCGAATGAAACACCCTTGATCCGGAACTTTTAAAGTTCCGAATGAAGGATCATTGATCCGAAAGTTTTCTGGGAATACAGTAACAGAAACAAATCAAACCGAAGAACAAGGGATATACAGTAAACACGATTTATCCTTAAATTAATCAAAATCAAACGAAAGATTAAACCAAAACAACCAATAAGCATCAACTAACAATAATCAATCAAAACAAATCATCAAAACTAACAAACATAACCAAATTAATCAAAACCCACTTGATTAAAATCATAAAAACTCAAGAACATGAACAATGAAGAATAAGAACAAATCAAACAAGAAAGGAAGAAGATGATGAATTAAAAGCTTAATTAAAAAGTAAGGATTCAATAACAAAAGCTTAAACACAAATTAATCTAGAGAGAGAAAGCATAAATCTAGAGAGAGAAACTACCTACTCCTAATCTAATCCTAAAAACTAACTCTAAAACTAACCAACCCTCTCACAACACGTGAGGGTGGTATTTATAGGAGAGGGGAGTGGTTGGTGGCTTCCTCTTTCTTTCTTTCTTGGTCCTCAGTCTTCCAGTCTTCTTAAATTCTTCAACTTTTAAGACTTCGTCTCGGGATTTCTTTGAACTCGTCTTGTAATTTCTTCATAAATTAGACTTGAGTTCTTCGACTTTATTAAACTTTCGTCTTTGGACATTTTCTTCGATAAATCTTCAGAATAAGCCTTGGACTTCCGTTCTTTTTGCATTCTTGATCTTTTGACTTCGTCTTTTGTCTTTTTCTTCAATAAACGCCCGTGAAAGACTGTGTTTTCTTCCCTTTTCACATTTTGACTCGGAAACATAATAAAAACACAACCCACGCATAATTCCGCCATTTACGACATAAAATATACGTTTAGGTCCCGTTTTAATGTAATTAAGTGGTAGAAAAGATGGGTGTTTTCACACCTATCACATTCCAGGGGAAACACTTCATGACTACTACTAGCGCTTCACTACATTGATGAATGATTTGAATGTGTATAATCTAAGGATTGCTCAGTTTCAACTCAACACCAAGTTCTTGAACACGTTACCCCCAGAGTGGAGCCAATATGTCACTGATGTTAAAATGATTCGGGATTTGCACAAATCAAATTTAGATCAACTCTATGCTTTCTTGCAGCAACACGAGAAGCATGTGATCTAGAAACGCATCTCTCAAGGATCTTATTCCGAACCATTGGCGTTAATGGCAAATCATCCAACTTTTTCATATAGCAACTCTCCGTATGCTGTGGGACAACAATCTTCATATCAGCCCTAGTATCAAACTCCAAGCTTTCCTTACTATTCGATTCTACCACAACCACCTACATCATATCAGCAACAATATCAGCAACCAGCATTATCATCACAATGTGCTCAACAACCATACTCTCCTTATCAACCACCAACAAATCTTGTTATCACCTACCAACAACATGAAGTTCCTCAACCTCACTACTCACAACATGTCAGTACTCCTTCAAGTATGTATGTGGCTCCACCAGCACTGGTTTTCTACTGCGATGATGAGGTTCAAATTCCCGAGTTCAGACAAGGGGATAATCCTACTGATGTACTAGCACAAATGTCTGCCTACATAACTCAAACGTTGAACAAAAGAGGTTATAGAGGACCATCTCCAACAAACAAACAGTTGAGAACTTCTTCTAACTCTCGTCAACAAGCAACAATTCAATATGGTAGAGTTATAATGCAACCACTTCAGGGAGACCAAGCTCATCTAATACTGTTGCATGCCCATTCAACACTGCTCCAAGAGGAAACAACAGTGGCAAAGTGAAGATGATTACCTGGTTTAAAGAAAAGATTTACTTGGTGAATGCTCAAGCACGAGGTCGAGAACTCGATGAAGAGGAGTTAACATTTCTAGCAGATCCAGGAGTTGCGGATACTGAAGGACTCACAGTAGCTTCTACCAACAATGCAACATACCAATGCGATGATCTTGATGCATATGATGCAGACTGTGATGATATCAATACCGCCAAGGCAGCTCTCATGAAAAATCTTTCACTTTATGGAGTTGACACAATCTCTGAGGTACCAAATACTGCCAATGATACTAGTATTGTACCTTATCAAGTTGAGCAAGTGTCTGAGTATCCGGAACAGCCTCTGGTGGTTAGTAATTGAAACGAGGAGACAAACAATGATAGCAATATCAATACAAGTCCCCAGACTTTGAGTGAAACACAACCGGGAGCTATTACGTCTACAAATTCGTCTGCTCAACAAGATTTGGTTATGGTGTCGGCATCTATGCTTGGCCAAATGAATAATGAGGTCCTTGAAACCCTCGGTGTAAATCAGACATTATCTGCCGAGCTTGCTTTGTATAAGAAAAAGGTTAAAACCTTGGAATTAACTCCAGTGACCACTACCTTTACCAATCCAGAATTTGATAGGTTTAGGAAAGTCCAAATGGATAACTTGCTAGAAACTGAGAGTTTAACAGCAAATCTTTCAAAAGAACTTAAAGAAAAAGAGTCAGTTAATACAGGGTTAAACCAAGTATAAAAAACATTCGTTGTTCCAATCTTTTGGAATTGATTACCGGTTAAGAGTGTGACTCAATTGTCTTTTGGAAAACAAGAGGTTTTGTTTGATTATCTAAATTTTAAAACTAAAAGCAAGTAAGAAAATTGTCGTTGAGTAAAGTGAAAGCTTTAAAAATTTAAACTAACATTTATTAAGAAAAACACTTAAAACATAAAGCTTTGTAAAACTTAAAAAATTAAAAGTTTAATCTATCGGAATGTAACAAGTCCTTTCCATCGGAATGCACCAAAGTCAAAACCATCGGAATCAATATAAAACAAGTCATCGGAATATCCATGTCAATTATGTCGCAATGTTTTATTATCGCAAAGTCCAGATCGGAATACAAGCTCAAACCTATCGAATGTATCTGTCACAATGATGTCTATCGGAATGTAGTTGACAAAATTTGGGCCGAGTTACGATTTAAAAAGAGACCTTAAGTCCCGTCGGAATATGCGATCGCAATGAGCGATCGTAATCCCAGATCGGAATAAGGGGGATGATACCAAGTGATCACAAAGTAAAACCCTTAAGGGTTATTGCGATATACACGTGCTTCTCGTCGGAATGTTGAAGTCCCCAATATTGCGATGGAACATGAAACAATCCGAAAATGAAGGTAAGATGAAAACTCAATAAGCACGTACAATAAGCTGCCTTAACCGAAACTTAAACAACTCTATATGCTAAAATTTGACAACTTTTTAAAATACGAAAATCATAAACTTTATAAAAGAAACTTTATAAATACTAAACCTTTTTAATAATCTGAAAAGTAATAAGCTAAAACGTGAAATAAGCCAATAAGCATAAAGAGCTTATAGCCTATACGTATGAAAGCTTATGAATGGGTAAAAGATTAACTTTTTCTTGACTAAAACATCAAAACCAATCACGCATTAAGAACTAATCGGATCAAGTATTGAGTTTTGGATCAAAGAATAAGCAAAATCAAGAAATGTAGAAGGAGATTAAAGAACAAAAGCTTAAGCTTTAACTTGATTAATGAAATCCAAATACAAAAAGCTTAACTTGTAAAATAAAAATGGAGAAAGGATAAAACTTAATGAGAGAAAGTTGGAACTTTCTCTCTCTAAAAACTAGAAAGAAAAAAATGAAAAACTAAAACTAGCTAACCACCCTCCTAATGTAATTAGGAGGGTATTTATAGGGAAAATGGGGAGTGCATGTGTTGCCTCCTCTTTCTCTCTTTTCGACTCGATTTAATTCTTTGTCTCTCTCGACGTCGTCTCGGGATTTGAACTCGTCTTAATAATTTTCTTCTATAATTTAGACTTGAGTTCTTCGACTTCATTAAACTTCCGTCTTTAAACTTTTTCTTCGATAAATCTTCAGAATAGGTCTTGGACATCCGTTCTTTTTGCACTCTTGATTCTTTTCTCGTTTTCTTTGATAAAAGCCCGTGAAAGGCCATGTATTCTTCCTTTTTCATCTTTTGGTCCTAAAACACAATAAAAACATAAACCACGCATAATTCTGACTTTTACGACATAAATTACACGTTTTGGTCTTGTTATTATTGGAAATAAGTGGTAAAAGGATAAGTGTTTTCACACTTATTAAATCCCCTAAACTTGACCATTGCAATGCCCTCATGCAATGCATTAATTTTAAAGCACGGTTTACATTTTCCATCCTAAATAACCCACCTTGGCCTTTATTAAACATTAAATATTAAGGAAAATAAAAAGATAGTAACAAGTAAGGAAAATAAAGACTTACATTGGGTTTTGGTTGCCATGAACGTTTATCATCCTCAAGTTTCACGTTCCCCATACCAAGCTTAAAAACGAGATCATTGTTATTATAAGTTAGCAGACTAACACGAATTCACGTGGGCCAATTATTTACTTAGACTCCCTTATTCCTAGGTGTATCTCTTATATTTTAGGATTGTCTTGAATGATCACGAGGATGCATTGTTTGACTTGGTTCGATAGTTATTTAGGCCGAAAATAAAGTGGACGATTTAATCAATAGTTAGCTAAAGGACAAAATCTTTTAAAACTGCTTCTCGGGACCTCTTAAAGTTCATATCTTAGCATAACTCGCTTCACGATTTGAGACCTTTCTCGGACCGACATTTGGCAGCGACTTCATACTTCAAATCTTGAGAGCCGTTCTTGAAATTATGGTCTTCTCTTCATAATAGGAATTTCTTCACTTGAACTTTTTGAGAGATTCTTCATACTTGGACCACGACTTCTTCTTTTTTCTCCAATCTTTATTTTGGACTTTGATATACAACGATCCGCCTCCTTTTAGGACTTGGATCTATTTATCCTCATACCTTATTAGGCCTTTTTGGATAGACTTCTCCATGATCTTTTGGGGAGTTTTTGCTTTTCGTCGTGTGTCTCGATCCTTCACATTGATTTTCGATAAATGATTCTTCACGTCACTTTTGGATCTTTAGCAACAAAATGTAGCCCTCATGCCTTGTTAGGGCCTTTTCGGACTCGCCGATCTTCGCAACTTTTAAACGATCTTGGGCTAGAAGCTAAGTAACTTTTCAAATCGTACAACCTTACTTATTGCAGATAAATTTATTAACAATCGATGGGAGAATAGGCTTATAATTAACTCACATAAATTCACGAAAGAATACCAAACTTATAATTGACTCTATCATCTCTCGCTCTCCATAATTTAAAATATCAAGGAATGAGATTCATGGATGCTTAGCCAATTAAGTCACAGTTTTGGGTTTTTGAGTCATCTATAGGATCTTGCAAATTCTTAGACTTTTTCAAGTTTAGAATTCGCATTTTAAAGTTCCCTTGATAAACGACTCTCTAGGATCAATTATAGGAACTTGTGAAAAGTTCTTGTTCTTAACCTGTGAGAGTTAAGACTTTCGCGTTTTAAAGCTCCCTATATAAAAGCCTAGCAAAACTTGACTTAAACACGTTAAGGATACTAGCTAGAGTAAACTTAGATAAGTAAACTCGGGTTGAGTCAAAATATTCATGACTTTGAAAAATTTAAAACCACTTTATTAAACTTTATTTTTGCAAAGAAAGTAAATAATGTTAACATAGGAAAAACTACAAGGCCAAAATAGATTAACAATTTTAAAAAATGTCGAAAAATCAAAATTTCCGTTAAAATGAGGGCAAATTCATGGAAAAGACCACTTACTTTGATAAAAGTCCCCCTACACTTGATATAAACATTGTCCTCAATGTTTAAGCATGTGGGAGTAAACTCCCCTACACTTAGGACATTGTGCACTTTGTTTAAATTTTGCTAAGGGAAGGACAACTATAGTGATTTCAATGTGAACATATAAGATATGAAATATTGAATCACGACAGTTTAGGATAGAACCAGGAAGACGGGTACACGGAATCACAGGTCGTCAAAAGTCATCGAGGTGCTCTTTGAAGCTTGAATCCCTGCACAAAATAAGAAACAAGACAACCAACACATACGGGGTTCCCCCTACGCTTATTATGAAAACGGTAAAGGATAGATCACGGGTTGCCTCCCGAGAAGCGCTTGTTTTTATAACTGAGTCACGAGCCTGACTCGACCCAAAACTAGTTAATGGCAAACGTAGTGAGGGATTGGATCATCTCATGAGAGATGTCCTCGCCAAAGATATTCAACTGAGAGTTAAAGAGTAACACTTGATCACCAACGTGGAACTCTTGGTTCTTAATTCTTGCATCGTGGATGATCTTGGTCTTCTCTTTGTAGATCAATGAGTTCTCGTAGGCTTACTTCCTCAGTTAATTAAGCTCGTTGAGTTGAATCTTCCGAAGATCACCGGCTTTGTTGATGTTGAAGTTAGCCCACTTCAAGGCCCAGTATGCCTTATGTTCCAGCTCGATAGGGAGGTGGCATGCTTTCCCGTACACAAGACGATAAGGTGTACAACCAATCGGGGTCTTATATGCGGTACGGAAAGCCCACAAAGCATCATCTAATTTATCGGCCCACGCGGCACGATGCTCTCCCACAGTACGTTCCATAATTCGCTTCAATCCATGGTTGGAAATCTCGGCTTGCCCATTGGTTTGGGGATGATAGGCGGTGGAAAGACGGTGAGTGACACCATACTTAGCCATGACCCTTGCAAATTGATCATTGCAAAAATGAGTCCCGCGGTCACTGATTATAGCACGAGGAACACCGAATCGAGCAAACAGCTGCTTCAAAAAGTTCACAACGCATTTAGAAACATAGTCAACGGCTACGAGGATGTACTTGTTCCCTTTAGATGATGGAAATGGCCCCATAAAGTCGATACCCCATACATCAAAGATTTCACATTCTTGTATGAAATTTTGAGGCATCTCATCTTTATGTGTGATCTTGCCTTGGCGTTGGCAAGCATCACAATGCTTAACAATTTCGTGAGTGTCAAGATAAATGGTGGGCCAATAGAATCCAGAGTCAAACACTTTCTTAGCGGTGTAGTTGGGACCAAAGTGACCACCGGTGGGTCCTTTATGGCACGCATCAAGGATTTGTAAAACTGTCGGCCCATCAACACATCGACGAATTATCAGATCAGCACATTGTTTGAAGAGATAAGGTTCATCCCAGAAGTAAGTCTTAACATCTTTAAAGAACTTCTTCTTTTGTTGGGATGTTAACCGTTTAATGAGAATACCACCCGCTAAGTAGTTTGCAATGTCCGCAACCACGGGGTGTCATCAAGATTGGAATGAATAGACATTAAGGTCTCAAGGGGAAAAGAGTCATTGATCTCTTGGTTCGAATGATCCCCTTGATAAGGATCCTCAAGTCTACTCAGATGATCCGCAGCGAGGTTTTCGTCTCCCTTTTTGTCACGAATTTCAATGTTGAATTCTTGAAGGAGCAAAACCCAACGAAGAAGTCTTGGCTTAGAATCTTGCTTAGTCAACAAGTACTTCAACGCGGAATGATCGGTATACACGATCGTGGTGGAGAGGACAAGATAGGGGCAAAATTTTTCAAAAGCATACACTACAGCTAAAAGCTCTTTTTCGGTAGTGGTATAATGCAATTGAGCCCCCGTCATTGTCTTGCTAGCATAGTGGATTGGTTGGAAGTGTTTGTTCACTCTTTGTCCCATAACCGCTCCAATAGCAAAGTCGCTAACATCACACATCAATTCGAAAGGTAGCTCCCAATTAGGGGTAACCAAGACCGGTGCCTTAGTAAACTTATCCTTAAGAAGATTGAAGGATTAAAGACACTCTTTGGAAAAGATGAAAGGAGTATCTTTTTCCAAGAGGTGGGTCATCGGGCGGGCGATTTTAGAAAAATCTGTTAATCCCAAACTTAGATCGATTATCTTTGTGTATACGAGATTAGATCAAGTAATACACGTAGAGAAACCTTTGTATATGCTTTATGAATCTAAGTGTTATGCGGAATCTAACACTTAAACAAGAACACACAAGATGTAAACAAACTTTCACTTTGATTAATAATATCAAACTTGCTTACAATGAAAGATGTTTACGAATGAAAACTTATATATAAACTTATTCTAAAGGTCTTCTTTTATAGACATAAGAAGCCTTGTACAATAATCTACGTATCAGCTATTCTAGGTAAAGATAAATATAGAAAATACAATGTTGTTCCTATCTTTACTAAAAGTATTCTAGATTATAATACACGCGTAGAATATATCTTCCATCAGTGCTTTTCTTCAATGTGTCAACGCTTGACTTTATCTTGTCAACGCTTGAGCTGTCAGCGCTTGTTTTGTTCTTGTCAACGCTTGTTTTGTACTTGTCAGCGCTCAAGTGATCTAGCCTTAATTTATTCCCAACAATCCTCCCCTAAACTTGATATCCACTCTTATGATCAAGTTTCTGAATAAGCATTAAGGACTAGGAGGAATCTTACAAACCTTCTCATATTGGTAATGAATAAATCTGATCAAATCTTTTGCCACGTCACTTGAATAATCTATTTCCAGCTGAGTGTCCTTCATCTTCTCCAAAATAGCTTTGGATATAAAATACTGAGCATCTACAAGTAGATACTCAGCAAACTTTGTAGAACTCAAATGGTATACACCAGCAGCTGAATATAACTTCCATTGAAGACCACTGAGGTCATCTTCAAGATCCTTCCATATTGCAGGATCCTCATCTTTTGGTCCACACATTCTTTTGAATGTGGTCCAAAGTCTTATTCCATTAGCTGAAGTTGGTGCTTCAGCCTCATACTTGGTCTCCAGCAACCTCCAAAGATCCACCAAGTCTTCTCTATCACAACTTGCAAACAAAGATATGAGAGTGGTAAAAGTGTGTACCTCCTTGCCAAATCTGCCAATCTTCCAGAACCCACATTCATCTTCTTCATAGCTCACAATTGGGTTCCTGGAATCTAATGGTAACACTTGCACCATATCTGAAGCTTCTAATGGAGAAAGCTTGAGGCTCTTTCTTATAACTGCTTCACTTGGATATAGTGGATCCATATCTTTTGGAAACTCAAATGAAATTCCCTTCTTCACTGTCCTGGGAACAATCATAGCTTTCTTGAGTTCCTTTTCTTCTGCAAGTTCCTTCTTTCTTTCATCTGAAAGAAGTCTGAGAGTGTTTGCTTCCTGCACTCTTACCCAAATAGGATAAGCCCTGTTTTCCAACTCATCAAATGTCAAAGCCTTCAACTTCTAATATGTCCATCCAACTCCATGACATCTGAGCAACATAAAGTAGAGCTCTCTTCTATCCCTTTTCAACTCTGAGAGAATATTGCTTGCCTTGTGTTTCAAAATTACCTGACAATCCTTCTGAACTCTAAGAAGAAGCTCCAAACCCCATATTTGATCTGAAATGGTCAAGTCTAGATTATCCATGCATCTTTCTTCCCAAGCATTGTACATTTGAACCACCTCTGGCATGTCAAAGTCAACCAGCAATTTCAACTCTCTCAGCTTCTCTTTGGCCAACTCATCCCCATACTCAAGCCTTTCGGGTTCTATAATCATCACACTTGAGTCTGAGCTAGCTCCATTACTTTCTTCTTCTGAAGTCACAACAAATGGTGACTCTTTTATCTCTTGTTCCATAATTTGTCCAGCCAATCTTCTATCAAACTCAATTTGAGCTGCATCCTTTGGAACAATATCTTCTACCAAAATACCCTTAGCCTTATCTGATGGTGCAATGGTTGGTAAGGTAGATGGTGATACCTGAGTAGAAACCTCCTTGATGATAGATGATGACTGGGATACATCACCTCCATATGCAGGTCTGTCAACGCCCAAATTTGTCCTATCAGCGCCCAAAATACTTCTATCAGCGTTCAAATTTCCTTGTCAACGCCCAAATATCTTCCCTCAGCGCCTTGTGTAACCTCTCTCAACATAGCTGTAAATGACAAATTTAAGTTTGTAGGAGAGACTAAGGATGTATCAAAACCTTGTTGTTTCTTCAATGTTGTAAGGGCCTCAGCAACATCTATTGATTGACCATCATGACTGCCCTTATCACTCAGATTTATTAGATCTTCCTCCCCTTTGGAAGATTCCTCCATACCCCTCCTTGCACTAGCAGTCTCCAAAACAACAATCCTCTCCCTCAATTGCTTGAGTTCAAGGCCTTGTGAGCTGACAACTTGTACTAAGTCTGCATTTTGCTTTTGCAAGCTCATGCAGACTGCCGTCAATTCCATAAGAGTCATTGGTTCCAGTCTGCCCTCTTCTAAAATGGGAATTTGACCTCCCAAGTCAGATTCATTGGGCATGGATGAGGACTTAATGATGGTGGGACTGCCTTGGCCAGCATCTAAGCCAGAATCAATAGTCCCAGCCTCATCCAGGTCACCAGCCACACTTGTGGTGGTGGTTCTCTCTGCTACATGGCTAGGATCACTAGAGGAGAACACTCCAGTGATCCTTGGGCGTTTCATCAACCTATATTCAGGAGGTGTAGAAGATGGTGTGGAAGAATGGGTAGATGTGGGTTGGTTAAGGGGTGTTTGGGATTGTAAAGGTGGTGTGTCAGCGTTGGAAATAGGCACATCAACGCCAACATTGAGTGTGTCAGCGTTGAAGGATTCTGAGTCAATTTGCATTTGTTCAGGTGAAGGTAAAGGTTCAGGAATTGGTTCTAGTTGTGGTTGAGGGTCAATTTGAGGTTGAGGGTCTGGTTGGGGTTGTGCTGCTGCAATAACAGCAAGCATGGCTTGGGTCAAAGGTAGGTCTCTATGGGGTGGTGAGTTCATCTTCATAAAAATAGCTTTCTTTTGCTCAGGGATCTTATAAAAATCATTGTGATCCCTTGAGCAGTAACCTTGAATATCAAAAACCATTTGCAAAAAACGGGGATAAGCTAAAGTTGTTCCCCTTGTTTTTACACATCCCCTCAAAAATCATTTTAGAATAGTTAAATTTTTGCCCTGTTGCAATGCACACAATAGCACTGGCAATGGATCTATTGATCTCATTGTGTGCAGTACATTTGGGACTCAAACATTGAAGGAGAATATGTATGAGGTACTTCCAGGCTGGGGGAAATTCCTGCTTATGATACTTATTAAGAGTACCTTCATCAAGAAAAGGATATCCCAAAGCCCTAAGCCCTTGTTCTATTTCATGAATAGGAAGGGTGGCTATACCATCAGCATCATCAAGATGCAAGGCTTGGCGTACCAAGGCCTCAGTAACCACCCAAGATCTCACCCATGAACAATAGAAGTCAATGTGGTCACTCCATTAACTGTTGAGGAACTAACATTGTTCCAAAACTGCTTAATGTGTGTGATTGGAATGAGTGGTGCATGAGAAAGAGCATACCTTAAGGGGGATGCGTTAAAATACGCCACCATTTGTGTGTATTGGGGAAATAGAGCATCATCAGATTCAAGATAAGCAATCATATTGTGTTGTGATCTGAACCCCAATTCCAATTCTGTTGGTTTAAACTTTGGTGCCATTGAAGAAAGCTGTTAAATTTAAGTGAAGAAGATGAAGTTGATAAGAGAAAATTGTGTTAGACAAGAAATATAGATACCCTGTTTAAAAAGGAGCCAAATTTATAGGAGAAAAAGAATGCATGTGATAGGTCCAAAAATAGGCAAAGATTTTCAAAAATCAATCATGAAAATATTGAAAAAGTTATAAGTTATCTCATGCATTAAATGAAAGTAACAACTCCTAAAATTACGGCTTGAAAATATATCCAAAAGTAACAACTGGGGTAGGTCCCATTGAGTGTCAACGGTCAAAAATAACCTATCAACGCCCAACGACTATAATCTTGTCAACGTTTGCCTATAGCCATGTCAGCGTCCAATTTGGTCACAACAACGCTTGGAAATTTCTTGTCAGCGTCCAAAAATAAAAATGTTTTAAAAATGAAAAATGACCTTAACAAGTAAATTATCCTAGGGAAGATAACCAAAAGCTGATAATTATTATAGGGCGGCAAGCACTGTCCAGTTATGCACACTTGCTTAAGCAAGATAGACATAACAGTCCTCTAGTGTCCCTTGCTAACCAAAACTCTTAACAACCAAGTTATCTTACAAACTTCCTTGTTACTCCAAGGTAAATCCCATAACAAAATTATTCCCAAGTCTCCCAACAGACCACAACCAATTCTAGGCCAAAAATGTCTTGGCAGCATGCACAGTATATCAACTTTGCATGCTACAGTTCCTCATGATTTAGTAAACTAACTCATACTCACCTGTGGACACACTCTAGAATTGTGATAAGAGTATCATATGGATACCCAAACATCCTAAGGGTTCCTAAAACCTCCCCTTAAACTATGATACAAAAGTTTGCTAAAATCATGCATGAACATAAAAAATTTATGTCAAGATAGGAATGAAACATTCCAACCATCATCCATAAATAAAAACTTGTCCAAATGCTTCTCCATTGATCCATAAGCAACTCTGTATCCAATGGTACACTGCTAACACCATCTGCACATTTAGATTGAAAACCACAAAACTAACATTGTTGCTGACAACGCCCCGATAACACATAACAGCGTTGAAGAAAGCTTTGTCAGCGTTAGACAATTATATTGCTAACAACGTTGCAAAAACACTTATCAGTGTTCAAGCAACCTTTGTTAGTGTTAGAAAAATATAGTGGAAAATCTAAATAAGGAAGAAGACCAATAACAATGCATCATCCTATACATACTTTTACAAAATTACTCCAAAACACGTATTATGTAAGATTGACCATTCGAATACTTGTTACCAAGTATTGAAATCTCCCAGCATCAAAAGGTTTAGTTAATAAATCTGACTCATTGTCCTCAGTGTCAATCCTATCTGGTTGTATTAAACCTTTCTCAAAGCAATCTCTTATAAAATGGTGTCTAATTTCTATGTGTTTAGTTTTAGAATGATGTACAGGATTCTGAATGATGCATAAAGTACTGTTATTGTCAACAAATATCTTAGTATGCATGAAATTATACCCATAGTCCAACAGCTGGTTCTGAATCCACAACACTTGGCCATAACATGCAGCTGCAGCCACATACTCTGCTTCAGTTGTAGAAATTAGCCACCATTGTTTGTTTCTTGCATTGCTAAGATATCAACCTGCTCCCAAGAAACTAACATCCACCAGTTGTGGATTTCCTATCAAACTTATCACCTCCATAATCACTATCTGAATATGCAATCAGCTCCAATGGTGAATCCTTTGGGTACCACAAACCAAGACCAGGATAGCATCTTAGATACCTAAAGATCCTCTTCACAGCATAAAGGTAACATTCTTTGGGAGTCACTTGATGACGTGCACAAGCACATACAGCAAACATGATATCAGGTCTGGAGGCAGTAAGATACATCAAGGATCCAATCATGGATCTATAGTGCCTGACATCAACATCTTTCCCATCTCCAATCTTTCCCCAAGGGTGTTCTCTATCCATAGGAGTAGTAGCCCTCTTTTCATGTGGAGAAAAGCCAAACTTCTTCAAGATCTCAGCAACATATTTATCCTGGGAGATGAAGATACCATCCTCTTTCTGCTGAACTTGTAAACCAAGAAAGAAGTTCATCTCCCCCATAGCACTCATCTTGAATTTGTCTGTCATAAGTTTGGAGAAATCCTCACTCGTCTTTGGATCAGTAGACCCAAAAATGATATCATCAACATAGACCTACACAATCAACACATCCTTGCCTTTCTTCTTTGTAAATAGTGTCTGATCTATGGTACCCCTCTTGAAACCATTATCCACCAAATAGGTAGACAAAGTACCATACCATGCTCTTGGGGCTTGATGAAGGCCATACATAGCCTTTTTGACTCTTTATACTTTATTTGGATTCTCTAGATCCTCAAAACCAGGAGGCTGCATCACATATACTTCCTCAACAAGAGTTCCATAGAGGAAAGCACTCTTGACATCTATTGGATAGACTGTGAAGCCCATGCAGGATGCATAGGCTTGAAAAATCATAATAGCTTCAATCCTTGCAACTGGTGCAAAAACTTCCTCATAGTCTATCCCCTCTTCTTGTGTATAACCTTGAGCCACTAACCTTGCCTTGTTTCTGACCACAATGCCTCTTTCATCTCTTTTTTTCCTGATAACCCATCTTGTCCCTATAGGTCTGACATATCTAGGACAATCAACCAGCTCCCAAACATCCTGAATTGCAAATTGATGAAGCTCATCCTGCATTGCTTCCACCCAACTTGGTTCTTTGAGAGCATCAAATATTTTCTTGGGTTCTTCCTGTGACAGAAAACATGCAAACAAACATGCTTGCACAAGAGGGGTATCAACCTTCTTGTGTATATTAGCAATAAACCCACCAAGACCTTGATGAGATCTTCTAGTCTGAACTGGAGTCATAACATCACCAATGATCTGGGAAGGGGGGTGATTCTTCATTGTGGAAGTGAGAACTCCTCCTTCAAGAAGTCTGGTGTCCTCAACCTCATTCTCTATATTGCTAATATCCTCTTCATCAGACTCTCTTACATCAACATGAGGATGAACCTCTTCATATATATTGGAAGGTTCACCTTGTTTAAAATTGGAAGAGAAAAGATGGGCAGAATTGTTGTCAACGCCTGAACCTTGTTTGTCAACGCTTGGGCTAACAACGCTTGAATTGATGTTGTCAACGTCTGAACCATCAATGTCTGAATTGGTCTTGACAGTGCTAGATTTGCCTTTGTCAGCGCCTGAAGGACCATGCATGTTTGTAACTGGTGGTACTTGGAAACCACCATTATCTTGTCCAGCAGCAACAGCAGCAAAAGCATCTGTCCAAATGGGAATTGTGACATATTCTAATATAGAAGATGCCTTTTCTGCTTGTGATCCAACCTTCTTATGAACCTGGGTACCTAAAACATCAACAACTTGTTCCTACACAACATTTGAAGTTACCTTCACAATGTCTGGATTAGTGACAGGCATATAATTTAAAGTTCTAGATAAAGGTTCCAAATCAAACAACCAATTAGGACCACTTTTAGGATCACTAGGTTTATTCTCTAAAAACCTAACATGTATTCTTTCAACTATACGTTTGTCCTCTTTAAGATAAACCCTATAACCCTTGCTCTGGACAGAATACCCCATAAAGTAACCCTCATCACCTTTTGCACTAAATTTCCCTAAGGCATCACTAGTATCCAACACTACTACATGACAACCAAAAGGTCTGAGAAAACCAATATTAGGTTTTCTTCCCCAAAGTAACTCATAAGGTGTTTTGTTCTGAATTTTGTTAACCAATGCTCTATTTTGAACATAGCAAGCTGTATTAACAGCCTCAGTCCAAAAGGCTATAGGAAAGTGAGCATCAGCCAACATTGTTCTGGCTGCTTCAATTAGGGTTCTATTTTTCCTCTCAGCAACCCCATTTTGTTGTGGGGTTCTAGCAATACTAAATTGCCTAGTAATTCCTTTCCTGGCACAGAAATCATCTATCTTCTTATTCCTAAATTCTCCATCATTATCACTCCTGAGCATTTTAACCTCATTGCCAGACCTCTTCTCAATCTGAGTGATGAAATCAATAAGAATATCTGCTGTGTCACTCTTCATAGCTAGAAAGAATGTCCAAGTAAACCTAGAAAAGTCATCTGTGATAACAAAGCAATATGACTTACCATTCAAACTTTCTATATTGGTTGGACCAAAGAGGTCCATGTGAAGCATATGAAGAGGTCTGGAACTAGTGTGCACCTGTTTAGACCTGAATGAGACCTTGTGCTGCTTGCCTTTAAGACATGCAACACAAGAGTGGTCATTGTGGAATGCCTTCTCAGGCAAGCCATCAACTAAACCAAGTCTCACAAGCCTATTTGTATTTTTAAAGTTTATGTGCCCTAGTCTCCTGTGCCACAAATTACTTTCATATACTGAGGCCTTAGCATAAAAACAAGACATATTGGTATTCATTTTAATCCCATTTAAATTCACATTATATATGTCCTTATGCCTAGGTGTTATATACTCAATATATTTCTCATCAGGGATCTTAAAATCCTTACTTAACACCAAACACTCAGTATCAGTAAAAAGAACTTTATTTTTGTTATCATAAACTTGTGATACACTAAACAGGTTGTAATCAAGTTCTTTTACCAGGAAGACGTTCTCAAAACGCAGATTATTGGTGAGAAGGGTTCCTTTACCTGTGATAGTTCCATATCCACCTCCAAAGTATACCTTATCACCATCTTTAATAGGGGTGAAATTCGTTAGATAGTCTTCCTTCCCTGTCATGTGCCTTGAGCATCCACTATCCCAATATCCATAATCATTGATCTGTCTTTGAATGCCCTACACATAAAGAAAACAAATTAGTTTTCTTTGGGAACCCAAGTCTTAAAAGACTTGGATTCATCTGGTTGTTTAATAATAACAAACTTGGTTCTCACAACAACCCTATCCTCATCCTTCTTAGGATGAAATACCCAGTTAACCCCAATAGGTTTTGTAATGACCTTTGAAATGTAGTTAAATCTATTGCAAGTCATTGAAATCCCATTATCATTAGGGTTTTGATCTTTCTTGGGTCTCCATGTTAAGCTTGAAGAAGCCTTAGACCCCTTACCTTGTGGTTGCAAATATTTAGGTCTGATCACGTTTCTGTCAGTGTTAGACTTTGTCCTGTCAACGCTGAAATTAATCTTGTCAGCGTTGAACCTAGGGTTTGCTACAGAAACCTATTGCCTATTTGACCAGGTGTTTGTCTTTTGAAATGGTCTTTGTCCATGAGTGTCAGACCCTCTAGTAAAGAATGGGGCAGGTCTAATCACTTGTGGACTTTGCTGCACACAAGGTTTGGGTCTGACAACATTTGACTTCCTAACAACGTTGACTTTGTTCCTGTCAGCGCTGAAATTGTTCCTGTCAGCGCTGGCTTTGGGAGCGTTGACACACTTGTATGCCAAGTGTGAGAAGCTACCACAAGTGTAACAGGCTTTCTTAGACACAAACTTAGGTCTAGAAGAGAAGAAACCTGTTCCATGATTGCTAACTTGGCTCTTGGGAGACCTAGTATTCCTATACATTTCTGCATATTTAATAGTAGGTCTTCTAACAGTGTTTGAGCCTAGGTCAACAGCTTTACCAGTGATTGGGTTAGTAACCTTAATGGGTGTGGACTCATTAGGACTTTCACATAGCAAGCCACCCTTGACAAATAAAGTAGGGTTAGCCTTCTTCCACTCATTCAGGTCAGTCAATTTTTGTTGATACTCTTCAACTGGAGTGACAACTCTTGGTGGAGGAATGAATTCCTCCTCTTGGAGCTCTGGCAAACCAGTCCAAGATAGGTCCTTTTGTTGGACACCATAGAAGTCATCGGTTGGTGGTGGAACCAAAGAGGAATCATTCATCCCAATCCCAGTCATATCCTTAGGATCCCTTTGTTTACCCACACAGTCTCCTAGGGTTTGGGTGGCTCTATCAAATCTTTGAATTTTAAGGCCAACATTATCTTTATTCTTAATGGCCTCATCTAACTTAGCCTGTAATTCACCATTAACCCTTTCCATGATATTTCTAATATCCATACTAGCATCTAACTCATGTTTTAAAATATTGATTTTATCTTTTAAATCAAATTCCATTTTCTTGTATTCAGAAACAGTTTTCTTAGTTTCAGTAAGAGCTAGTTGGTAATTAGACAATTTACATCTTTCAGTACTCATATCATCTAATAATCTTAACACCTCTTTGTTAAGTCTTTCAGTATTTAACCTACAACCTTTGCTACAAAAAGCATCATCATATACCTCATTATCAGATGAAGATGAGGAGTGTGCCATGAGAGCATATTCAACATGCTGTTCTTCTTCAATATTAGCAACCAAAGCTTTATCCTCTTCAACATTCTTAGCCAGATAGCTCCAATCCCATCCCATACCATCAATTCCTTGCACTGCAACCATGGCTTTGGAATCCTGAGCTTTAACAACCTGACTTAAGGGTTTACCAGCATCAGATCTTCTAGGAGATCTGCATTTCCTCATGAAGTGTCCCATACGATGACAGTTGTAGCATTCAACTTTGGATTTATCAAATCCAGCTGTGTCTTTTGCATTGAAGGTCATCTTCTTCTTAAACCTTCTGTTCCACCTATTTGCTCTTATACTAGCAAGAGCCATGTTCCACTTGATGTCCATCTCTTCCAAGTGCTCATCACTTATCTGCTCAAGGTCCTCATATGTAATCACTGAACCATTGGGCAAAGAAGCAATGTAAGCACAAACAGTATCCAAATCTAAACCAGCAGGTTTAACTCTTGGGGACTCATTCTTGAATGTGTCAGCGTCTAAATAGGAGACGTTGATAAGACTTGTTCAAGCGCTGACATATGTTGATCCAGTAACTGGATGCACATAAGAGTCCTTCTGATTGAATTGGCCTTCACTATGAGAGAAAAAGGCCATGTTGCTGGCAGTAGACTTGCTTCCATGTTCTGAAAGAGTTTCATCCTCCAACAGCCTTAGTTTGTTGTAGATGTCATCAAACGAGGAGCTCTTGTAAGTATTGTTGGCAAGAATGGATCTTGCCTCAATTTTCCATGCCTCACCAAGACTTTTAAGAAAGGTAGCATTAATATCAACATCACCAACTTGTGTCCCCATGAAGGACAACTTGCTTGTAATGTCAAGTAATCTGCTTCTGACACTAATCAGTTTTTCATTGGGTTGAGCTTTGAAGACAGCATAATCATGCATGAGTTGCTTTTTCTTTTCTTCCTTAGTGTCTACATTGCCACCATGTGCAACTTCAAGAGCTTCCCAAAGGTCTTTAGCAGATTCATAACCTCTGTATTTATGCTGATTCTCTTGTCCCAAAGAGAGCTTCAGAATATTTAGGGTTTTCATGTCAACCCTTCTCTTTGCTATGTCTTCAGCAGACACAGCTCTACCATCACCAGGTTTTTCCCTTTTGTCAGCTTCTGAACATCCATCAACAGCTGTTCTTGTAGCAATGGCATTAAGAATCTTTTGAGCCTTATTGAATGTGTTTCCATATTCAATAACCTCCCAGAGTGTGTAGTCATAGATCCCCAGATATTGTTCAAAGTTGAACTTCCACTGATCAAAGTTGGTTGCATCAAGCATAGGAATCTTGATGTTTGGTAAAGGTGAGGAGGAAGAGTTGGTGTTTTCTGGAGTTGACATGATGTTGTTTTGAGAAAATTAGGGTTTTGGTGGTTTTTAGGGTTCTTGTGTTCTTTAAGATCAAAAGTTCCTCAACAAGCTCTGATACCACTTGTTGATCCCAAACTTAGATCGATTAGCTTTGTGTATACGAGATTAGATCAAGTAATACACGTAGAGAAACCTTTGTATATGCTTTATGAATCTAAGTGTTATGCGGAATCTAACACTTAAACAAGAACACACAAGATGTAAACAAACTTTCACTTTGATTAATAATATCAAACTTGCTTACAATGAAAGATGTTTACGAATGAAAACTTATATATAAACTTATTCTAAAGGTCTTCTTTTATAGACATAAGAAGCCTTGTACAATAATCTACGTATCAGCTATTCTAGGTAAAGATAAATATAGAAAATACAATGTTGTTCCTATCTTTACTAAAAGTATTCTAGAATATAATACACGCGTAGAATATATCTTCCATCAGTGCTTGTCTTCAATGTGCCAACGCTTGACTTTATCTTGTCAACGCTTGAGCTGTCAGCGCTTGTTTTGTTCTTGTCAACGCTTGTTTTGTACTTGTCAGCGCTCAAGTGATCTGGCCTTAATTTATTCCCAACAAAATCCTGAATGAAACGACGATAGAAGCCCGCATGACCCATAAAACTTCTCACACACTTCACGGTTGAAGGTGGAGGTTATTTTGCTATGACATCCACTTTAGCACGGTCCACTTCAAGACCGGCTTTAGAGATTTTATGTCCCAGCAAAATGCCCTCTTTTACCATGAAATGGCATTTTCCCCAATTTAGAACAAGGCGAGTCTCTTCACACCGCTTAAGCATGCGTTTTAAATTGGCAAGGCAATGAGAGAAAGAATCGCCATAGACCGCTAAATCATCCATGAAGACTTCCATGATTTCTTCAACCATGTCATGGAAGATAGGCATCATACACCTTTGGAATGTTCCAGGAACATTGCATAAGCCGAAAGGCATTCTTTTGTAGGCGAATTTTCCATAAGGACAAGTGAATGTGGTTTTCTCTTGGTCTTGGCGATCGATGGGTATTTGAAAATACCCGGAGAAACCATCTAAGAAGCAGTAATAATCATTACCCGCTAGACGTTCAAGCATTTGGTCCATGAAAGGAAGGGGAAAATGATCCTTTCTCGTAGCATCATTGAGTTTGCGATAGTCTATACAAACTCTCCACCCTTTAACGAGACGAGTAGGAATCAACTCGTTGTTTTCGTTTGGAACAACGGTGATTCCGCCTTTCTTAGGCACACAATGGACCGGACTAACCCATGGGGAATCCGTGATAGGATAGATCATGCCCGCATCAAGAAGTTTGATAACCTCTTTTTTGATAACGCCATGGATCTTAGGATTCACCCTTCTTTGGCTTTGAATAGTGGGTTTAATGTCGTCCTCCATGAGAATTTTATGTGTGCAAAAGTGAGGATCAATTCCACGAATATCGGAGATTTTCCATGCAATCGCTTTCTTATGATTCTTCAGCACGGCGATAAGTCGGGATTTTTCTTCTTCTTTCAGGTCCTTTGCGATGATGACGAGCGACTTCTTGTTGTCTTCAAGGAAAACGTACTCGAGATGAGACGGCAGATCCTTAAGCTCTAAATCCTGTGGATTTTCGATGGACGACAGAGTCAAAGTCGGATCGTCGATAGAGATATCCTTAGGAGATGGTGGAGAAATATGTTCCTCATTGAGAAGTTTCTCAATGGTACGAATGTCTTCATCCCAATTGGAGGGAGAATCGTCATATTGAAAGTCCAAATCTCCCAAAGTTGCTTCAAATTCTTTCAAGAGGAAATCACTTTCTCCAAATGGAGTTAGTGATGGTGCAATAGAGGCAACGGTCTGAACAGTGGGTAGAGAAGAAGAACCACTTTTACAAGCGTCTCTGAAATGTTCTTCACAAGCCTCATCAAGAACATCAATAAAATTAACACTCTCGTGTTCAGAAGGCTGCTTAGAAAGTTTACCCATGTTGAAAACGATTTTATCGTCACCAAGTCTCATGATTAATTCGCCCGCGGCTACATCGATGAGA
Organism: Glebionis coronaria; assembly: GCA_025667525.1. Classification (NCBI taxonomy): domain Eukaryota; kingdom Viridiplantae; phylum Streptophyta; class Magnoliopsida; order Asterales; family Asteraceae; genus Glebionis; species Glebionis coronaria. Next base: position 271,579,438 of record CM046880.1, read on the forward strand.
GTGCGACCGGTCCTCAGGAATGGACGTCCAACGATTAATGGAACACGGGGGTCCATCTCGTAGTCAACGACAACAAAATCCGCCGGAAAGGAGAATTTGTCGACACCAATGAAGACGTCTTCGGCTATCCCTACTGGATAAGCAACCGTGCGGTTAGCTAATTCCAAAGTCATTCGTGTGGGGACTAGCTCGGGTAGAGATAATTGTTTCCAAACACTTAAAGGCATTAAGTTGATACTAGCACCTAGATCCGCCAGGGCCATACAATTCTCTACCCCAGGGAAGTTGCAAGGAATCAAGAAACGACCCGGATCACCAAGCTTGGTTGGTAATTTCCTTAAGAGGACTGTAGAGCAATTCTCATTAAGTTGGGTATGAGCGATATCAAGGAGTTTCTCCTTATCACTGAGCAGATCTTTAAACATTTTGGCATATTTTGGCATGTGAACGAGAGCCTCAGCAAAGGAGATATTGAAATTCAGTTGTTTAAACATTTTGAGAAAGTTAGAAACCTGAATATCATCCTTGTTTTTCAACTTCTCTTTCCTCAACCTTGAGGGATAAGGTATATTGGGTTGAGATGAAGGCTTCGGAATGGAATTCTCACTCACAACCTTGGGTGGGGGAGGGGTGGGAGTATAAGGTGGTGTACTTGGAGAAGGGGACTCGTTTTCCTTAGTCACAATCACTGGTGTAGGTGTAGGAAGCTCGGGTATCTTTAAACCTTTGCCACTGCGAGTGGTGATTGCTTTCTATGGAAACCTTGGTTTCCGGATCTTTGAAGCTACTAGGAATGATCATTGTTCATATGATTAACATAATCAAAGCGGAATTAGAACAACAACCATTAACAAGGTGTTTAGGCACAATAACATGAATTAAAACACAATTGGATTGCTAATTATATTAATAATCAACAATCACTAGGTGTGTGTACATTGAATCCCACACCTAGTCGACACACACTTTAGGTTTACATTGTATATGAAAGTTATATATATAAAACCTAAGACCCTTGGTTCCTTTTATAGTGTAAGGATTAGGGTTTACAAGAGATAATGATGAATAAACAAGTAAATCTTCTATTTAAATAAACTTATGCAGAATATCTTTTGCATGTTTATCTAAATAGAAGCTTCCATAAGCTTCTTTGTCTACGTTTTGTCAATGCTTGAATTGCATGTAACAATGCTTAGATTGTACATGACAACTCTTGAGCTATCAACGCCTAATTTGCATGTATCAACGCTTGATTAACTCTTGACAACGCTGATGAGACTGCTTTTATACATGGTCTCATCGTCCAAAACGGCCTTTAATTGCATAAAATATCATAAAATATGCCAAATATATGCTCGTGTTTGTTACTTGTGCATTTTTAGGTACGGATATTGAGGAATTGGCAAAAGATCACAAGAATCAATCAAAAACGAACACGGGAAACGAAGTCGCACAATGAACCGGGCCCAAGTTTGGAATTTTGCAAAAAGACCCCTCAAGTTTGAAGAATTGGCAAAAATGGCTCCTCATCTTTGAAGAACTTGTCATATTTGACCCTCCAAATGTCAAATAAACAAGTAATGTCCTCCATGTTTGAAGAATGAACAAGATCAGCCCTTGGAAATTGGTTAAGAGTGCAAAAGTTAAGCCTAATACACAAAAGGACTAACCTTGCAATTGATTTGGGACTTGTGGTGTAAAAGATTAAACGGAATGGACTGAGGATGAAAAGGATTTAACAATTGTCAAAGTTAGATGGACTGGTAATAAAATTTCCCAACCTAAGCCCAACAAACACCCCAAGCCCAATCCCATTAATACCCGGTCTTTAAATTGGTCAATTAGTCAACCACTTAAACCTTTCATAAATTCCCTCCCAAACACCTTTTTCAAAACGTGTTTACCCAAAAAAGGATTAAACACCTTCCTTAATCCCCAACGAACCCTAAACCACCCCAGCTTCAATTAACCTTAATCCAAAGGGTTATTACCCCATCTTGTCCAATTCATTAATTAAACATCCCCTAATCATATCCCACCTCACCAAAAACCAACACGTGGCCTGTGGTCCTCACCCAAGCACTCCCCTGCTCCATCCCTTTCGCACAAAAAACCACACCCGACCAAATTAACGTGGGAGATCACTCTCCTTGGTCCCCAAGTCCCATCCAACGTCCACAAACAAGTTTTCAAGCTGGCAAGCACATGTGATCAAGCTTTTGACCAAGATTCAAACGAAGACCAAGGGCTAAATGGGCAATTCCATCTCTAGGGTTTTAGCTTAGCATTTTCCTTGTATTTTTAATTCAATAGTTCTAGATAGTTCTCTTTCCAGTATATATAGGAGTCGACATGTGACCCTATACCTTGTTCCAGATTTTCCTTTAACATTTTTGTAATTCCTTTTTTATTTAAATGCAAAGTTGGTGTTTGTCTAAAGAACAAGTGTAATCCCTTTTGGTTTATTAGAAAGTTGGTATAAAGTTTTTAAGGAAAATCTGAGTTCCAATTTTAATTGGTGAAATTTATTTTGTTTTTCAAAATTGTTTCAAAGGTTTGTTGAAATTGTGATTCTTGGTGAAAAGAATCAGTTCCAAGTTTTAGTGTTAAGAGGTTTAAGTTAGTTGATGATATAGTGTTGTTAAGACGATTTGAGAAGGTTTGAAAGTTTTTAGAAAAGATTTTTAAGGAAGTAAAAGAAAACAGATTGGATATATTTGTGTTATTTCTTTTTCTTTTTCTTAAACAGGTTTGAATTGAGATTTGTTCTAAGGTTCAGCATATGCCCGAGCATATAGGAGGTGGATTTACATCCACAAAGAACCCTGGATGTAGGGTTCTATGGTAAAGGATTTTTTTTCCCTTTTGGAATTTTCAGAAAAAATTGAAGCTTATGTGATTTTGAATGCTAAGGTTGCAAGTGGTTGATTAATCTGTTGGATTTGTGTTCATTTAAAATTATATGCATGCTAGATTTGATTTAGATCAGTCAGAGCAAGTTTTAAAAGGTTTTGGTTTGAAAAAGTGAGAAACAGAAATATTAAGGAGTGTTTGGATTTGAGTTTTATATGAGAGATTTGGATAGAATTTGAAGTGTTAAAACGTGTTAGATACTTGGTAGGGGTCATATTGGTATTAAGTAGTTAGTTTATCAGATTGGTGTAAGTTTGTAGCAACTTGTGTGTCAAAAAGTGAGAAAGATAGCTTAGAATCTGCATGCCCTCTTTTTTCTGCTTGTTTGATGAGAACATGAGCCACCAAATCTTGATTGATTAGAGCTAGGGTTGATTTAAGGTTTGAGATTGTTTGATTGTTGATTAACACACTTGTATGCAACAAATGAGCAGTTAAAATTCATCTTTGTGCTAGTAATAAGCTATAAAGTCCACCAGACCTAGTTTTTTGTATCAGCAACATTTTTTGGCCTGTATGTGTTTGATTGTGTGATTTTGGTGATAAGTGTTGTTGTTTTCTGCTATACATTGACTCCCTACACTCCAAAGAGTGTAGGGGTGCCTGATTGTTCCATAAAACACCACCAATATCAAGCATCCAAGCCCTCTTGGATCTTTTGTTCACAAGTGAAGATAACACAAAGAACAAGGAAAACCCCTGCTTGTGTTTTGAATTGAATCTGGACACGTTTTGGTTTAAATCTAGTTCTGATCTTGTAAAAAGGTGTTTTGGAATTGAGTTGCAAGTAAGAAAGAGGTTAACAGAGTGTTGTGAAAGAGTTTAAAAAAAGAAAAAAAATAAAATTGGCAAAAAGGGGTTGCTCGACCTCGAACCCATAGTCTCCACACTCAACACACCACACACATACCGTCGCGCCCTTGGGTCTTTTACTGACCAAGGGTGCAACGGTTAAGTACTTAACCACTTTTTCTTTCAGCTTATTTAAATAAAGCCGTGGCCTAAATAAGCCATTTCTGGCTTATTTGTCTAGCTTTTTGGTTCCCTTTTATTTTTCCTAGGATCTAGATAGTTATTAGGATTTTTCTGGCTATTAATTTAATTTTTCCTTTTCTTTATTAATTTTTTATCATTTATTTATTAGCCGTATTTTATAAATTGATTAAAAAATAGTTAAAAGTAGTTTTTAATTAGGGAAAAATAATTTTTAGCTTTTAAATAATCTTTTTGAGGTTTACATCTAATTTTAGTTTCAAAAACTTTAATTTTTAATTTTATATTATTTTAAGGTTTTTATTAAACTTTAATAATTTTTATAAAATTATAAAAAAGGGTTTAGGAACTTTAATTTGCTTTTTTTTCTTAGTTATATTATTTAGGATTTTTAGAAATTTTTTAGAATTAATTTTATAAACTTTTTATTTTTCTTATTATTTTAATATTATTTTATTATTAAAAATAAAAAGTTTTATTTTTATTTCTTTTTCATTTTTCTTAAGTTCATTAGCATTAATTAGGACTTTTACCATTTTTAGAATATTTTTATAGCTTTTAGTTTTATTTCTATAATTATTTTAAGTTTAATTAGTTTTAAATAGATTTTAATAGTTTTTAGGAGTTTAAAAATAGTTTAATTTGGTTTTAAAATTTTAAAAAATAGTTTTTAGCTTAATTAGGTCATTTTTAAGGTTAACAAACTATTAAATCTTGTTTAGGGCTTTTTAATATTTAAAAGTGATTTTTAGGGCTTTAATTAGCATTAAAAAGTCATATTAAATTAATTAAAAGGTTTTGGCAAGTTTGGATTTTTTGTAAACTCTTAGAATATTATTTGGGATTTTTAGTAATTTTTAGGAATTTTTAGGTTAAAATTTTAAATTTTGTCGTTTTTACGTTTCTACGTCGTAACTTTCTAGTAGTGTTTTTGCCTTATTTTTCTATTTTTTTCGTCTTCGTCATTTTAACTTCTCTTTTCTTCTCATTAATAATCAAAAACAAATCAATTCAATCAATTCATTACACAACACACGTGCCTCCTCGAGAGAACGATTCCCATTTGGGTCATAACTTGTGGTTTTCCTAAACTACTCGTTAACGCTTACCACTATTTGTGTTGCTTTGTTTTTCCTAAAATAAAGTATATACAAAATCACTACATCATTTTTGGCGCCGCTGCCGGGGAGGCGTGTTGTGTTTTGATTGAACATTGTTGTTTTTCTATATTAGCCATAATAGTAATTGTATTAATAGCACTCTATTAATACGTATTATCGTTTTTTCGGTTTTTGTGTGAATACTATTACTATATTGTATACGTAGAACAATAAAATCACAAGTACTCCAAATACGTGAGCAATCACAACCTTGATTCGGGGTTTCATCACTCGATCATTGTATTCGAATCTCAAACCAAAGAAAAAGGCAAAAATAGATAAATACTTTCGTGAAGCTTAATCTTGATAATACAAACTATAAGGTGGGTATAAGGCGGTTGTATTTCACAACCTAAAGGAAAAAGGCTCTTAAGTGCTTCGCGCCGCCTCGTTTCCTCCGCTTGCTTGTGCGTATTTAATTTTGAGAGTGAATCGAGGGTTTTGCCGCCCAAAATATTATTACATATCATATATATTTTCTTGGTTTCTATTTGATTAAACCCTCTTGAACGATTTGGTGTTCCACCATCGTTCTAAAGTCATCGAAGGCGTTCACTCCACGTGATCGTTTTCATTCCTTGAGGCCTTTTTAATCAAGAGATTTGATTAGTGAGGAGATTTGTGGACTCATTGTCTACTTAATACATTCACCAATTTCCAAAAAAGTTAATACAATCAAAAACCACAAAATAATTGAAAAAACACAAAATACCAAAAAGAATCTTCTTTGCTCGTCTCCACGTTGTACGTGACGTTTATGCTCACTCGTAATCAAGAAAAACGTGCACGTAGACGAAAGAAAAAAACTCCTACTAAAACTCATTCTAGTGAGGAGTCTCCAAGTGAGGAACCTATTGTAGAACAAGAAGCTATCATGGCTAATCGTACTATGATGGAGTTGCTTCAAGCACCCACCGAGGGTTTTGGAGAGGCCATTGTGATTCCCGCCATCCTTGCGGAGAACTTTGAGATCAAGACGGGTTTAATGTCTATGCTTCAAGCAAACAAGTTTCGCGGTCACGAAAAAGACAACCCACATTATCACTTTAGGCAATTTAATCGTCTTACCGCGACAAGCAAGTTTAAGGATGTACCACACGATGCCATTAAGATGATGTTGTTTCCATACTCGTTAGATGGACCCGCCAAGATTTGGCTTGAGAAAGAACCGCCGAATTCGATTTTGACATGGGCCGATCTCGTGTCTAAATTTGTGAATCAATTTTTTCCACCATCTAAGACAACACATTTGAAAAACGAGATTTCACGTTTTACACAAAGACCAAATGAAAGTTTTTCAATGGCTTGGGAAAGGTTTAAAGAAATGTTACATGAATGTCCACACCATGATTTTTCCGAATTGCATCAAATTGACACGTTTTATAATGGGCTTAATGATCATGAACGAGATTATTTAAATGCCGCCGCGGGTGGTAATTTTTTGTGCAAAACGACCAATGAGGCTTTAAAAATCATAGAAAATAGGTCTAAGGTCTATAGCCCTCGTAACACACCGAGTGTTGCCAATTTGGGCTCGTCATCATCTCGTTCCATTAATGCCTTGCAAGATGAATCAAATGAGGAGAATCGGTTTTTCGATAGGTTTTCGACTCTTATGTCTCATTGGAAAGCTCAAGAAGCTTCAAATTCCGCTTCGGTTAAAGCGATTGCTAAGAGTTGTATTTCGTGTGGTGGAGCTCATGATTTTTCCGAGTGCATTACCGCGGATGGTAACACTTCGAATGCTTATGTAGCCACGGGAACTTATAACCAAATCGGTCAAGGTTCCCGCCAAAATCAAGCTCCACAAAATCAAAATGCTAATAACTATCGAAACAACAATCAAGGTGGAAATTACCAAGGAAATCAAAGGAATTATAACAAGGGTAATTATCAAAGTGGTAATGGGCAAATTTCAAACCAAAACCAAAACCGTGATTTTCAAACTCCTACTCAAGGTTTTCAAAATGCTCACACTAAAAATTTGCAAGGAGAATTTTTAGATTATGCTATGGCTAATGATGCTAAGTTTGACAACATGCAACGTGAGATGATTAGCTTAAGATCCGAGTTGAAAAACGAGCTTAAAAATGAACTTGCTAATGAACTTAAAACTCATGCTAATAAAATGGAAGGAAATGTCACACGACTCCAACAAAATCAACAAAAAATGGAGCAATGACAACATGAGATTAAGCAAGAATTGTTAAAAGCGGATGCTAGGCAATCTAAGTTTGAAGACCGTATGGCTAAAATGTTTGAAGCTATCATGTGTAAGCCCTCTTCTTCGGGTGGTCTTCCTAGTGATACCATCGTGAACCCGAAAGGAGAATTGAAGGTTATTACTACACGTAGTGGTAAAACTTTCAAAGAACCCATTTCTCGTCCAAGTACTTCTATGGAGAAGGAAAAAGAGAAAGAACCCGAGGTTGTGGTTGAAAAGAAGCACATTGCAAGCCCACGAAGTACCGCTCAAACCACACCTACGGTTGAACCAATACCAATCATGGAACCCGAGATTCCAAGGCCGATGCCTATGCCTAATTTGCCCCAACCCACACCACCTTTACCCTACCCATCAAGACGAAACAAGGAAAAGGCACAAGAACGAAATAATTATCAATTTGAACTCTTTATGAAAATGTTTCGTGACTTGCATTTTAATATAAGTTTTGCCGACGCCTTAGTCATGATGCCTCGATTTGCCGCGAACTTCAAAAGTATGTTGAATAACAAAGAAAAATTGCAAAAATCGTCTAGTTGTTCTTCGGTTTTTCTAAGCCGCATACCTCAAAAAGTCGGTGATCCTGGAAAGTTTTTAATCCCATGTGCTATCCAAGACATGGAAGAATGCTACGCCTTGGCCGATCTTGGTGCTAGTATTAATTTGATGCCTCTTGAGATTTTTAAATCGCTCAATCTTCCAAATCTCACTCCTTCAAGAATGTCAATCGAAATGGCCGATCATTCTACGATTCTAGCTTGTGGAGTTGCCGAGGACGTCTTTGTGAAAGTTGGAAAGTTCTACTACCCTGTAGACTTTATTGTTGTTGATATTCCCATCGATCCTAAAGTTCCGTTAATTTTAGGTCGATCTTTTTTGGATACCTCGAGAGCACTCATCGATGTGCACGCAAGAAAAATCACTCTTCGTTTCAATGAGGAAGAACTCGTCATTAATGCAACCCAAAACTCCACTCTTTCTCATGTGTATTCTATCACATCTTTGTACAATGTCAATCCCATCAAAAACATTTGTCAAAAGATTTCAAATAGAGTTTTAGGAGTTGTTGATAAAAATGAAGTTCCGTCCCCTCCGCCGGTGGAGGTTAAGAGTGTTAAGCCTATGATTCTAATCTCGAGTGAATCTTCGGATGATGAATACGTTGATCCCGATGGGGAGGTTTTCATTGTTGACAAAAGATTTGAAAACTTGCCACCACCTAAACCAAAAAGATTTCAAAATGTGAGAATTTTTATTGTGACTAACATTGTTTTAGATACACCAAATATTTTTGACATAATTAAATCGGGTTTTCACAAGGAGAGTGTTAAAGATGAAAAAGGAAAAGACTTTAAATTAAATTTAAAAGTTTTTTCTACAATTCTAACTCCGTCATCACCGCGTTTATTGAGTACTACAAGCTCGTCTTCTCCTTTTGACGATGCTTTGTGTGGACTTAGTGTGGGGGAAGCCCCTTATGTTCCCTCCCCTTTCTCCACCGAGGACGAGATATTTGATCCTGGAATTGCTTATAAAGGGAAATCTCGGTCTTCCACCGATGCAATAAATGGAAAATCTTTTCATTTGATTGGTGCGAGTCTACCTCGAGTAGCTCAATGTTTTGCCATACCCATTGTCCCACCCTTCTATTTCTTCTCTCCTATTTTCTTCTATCCCATTGGGATTTGTGTTGGAGTTGTGTTGTCTCGTCTTTCATCCGAAAACGAGGACGCTATCTTTGACCCCGGTATACGTTTATCGGATTTTTAAAGTACTCCACGTGCTTTTGGGCCTTGTTTATCATGTAAGCCCCACCAAAAATTGACCAAACCATGATTATCCCTAAATAATCACATTTATGGGGATTCGAGTCGAGCTTTTGACTCGGTTATCAAAAACAAGGTGCCTCGTGGGGGAGACCCATGCTTATCCATGTACATATTATTGCTTTCTAATTAGTTTAATGTGAGGGGATTTGTGCCCTTCCAACCTTTGTTTCGTGGTTGTTTGTGAATTGTGGTTTTTAGATCATAACCTTCACGATTGGAGCCTCTCGTGTTCGTTTTATGGGAGAACTCGATCGTTTGCTTTGGAGGCCTTTCCCAATATCCATATGATATATCCTTTTATGTTCTAACCTTAGGTTTTTAGCACACTTCATAAACGGCTATTACTTATTGGTTACACCCTTTCCATGCTAGATTAGGCATTCGACTACGTCTCTAGTATGGGGGTGTTTGCACCCCTAGACTCGATACATTGAGGACAATGTTTAACTTTAGTATGGGGGGGTGAATAGATACTTGCCTTGCCAAACCTTCACGCTTTCCAAAGTTTATCGTTTTGTTGCAAAATAAGGCTAAAAATGGCCAAATTTTAATTTTTTTTTCTCATATTTCATAAGTGTTTGAAGACACGAATGTAGATTTCCGATGGCGAGAATAAGAGTAATTTTTGACTCGACCGTGCGTGTTGAGCACTTAGCTTTGATTCCTTAACTTCCCATTAGGCTAAGTCTCTTAAATGAGGACGAGAAATGATAGAGTTAATTATAAGTTACTATGGTAAACGTAGAGTACTCGTATTCTTTCAAAAACTCATGTGTTCTCGTTGTTTGCTTATTCTCCCTTCGCATGTAAATATTTTCTGCTTAATAAATATTGACTTAGCGGTTTAGTTAGGATTGTTGGGTTTCTAGTCTTTTCTAGTAGCTTCCGTGTAATTAAATTGGGAAGACATTAAGCTATCGCCAGCGTCACGGTTTTGAAGTATTGGCACCCTAATAATCGAAAGCTTCACCCAATAATAAGATTTCAAGTGCTCACCTAAATCAAGCAAACAATTTGAAGCCCCACAAGGCCTAAAATCTATGCAAAATTGAAAGTGAATCAAGCCTTAATCTTCGAAGCTTTAAAGATCCAAAATTCGCTTTAGCGTGAGGATATACGTCTTTGGCTAATAAAACCACCGATGATGGCGGATAATAAAAGGCAAGGCAAGACCGAAGTCATAATAAAAGCTTCATGGCGAAGTTGAATAAAAGATGGAGGTAAACCAAAGATAATAAGGCCCTTCCGTTAGGGGGCGTATAAAAGTCTTGGTAATAAGTCTCATGTTCAAAACCGTTATAAAACCGTGTTTATCGATTCTTCATGTCAACTTAATTTTTTAACATCGTTGTCTATTAGGAGGGGTTATTGATTTAATGGTCTTAGTTACACCGTTAGGACTCTATTTTTAGACCTAAATCTCTATTATCGCATAAGTCAATGATGTATCCTCGTGATCATTAAGACATTATAAAATATAAGAGATACAAATTAGGAATAATGGGAGAATAAGTACGTGATTAAGGCATATGAGTAGTGTTAGCATTACTAACTTATAATGACAATGATCTCGTTGCACGCTTGGCATGGAATTAAGGTGAAAATCGAGGACGACGAAATTATTTCTAACGAAGCATTCACGTGTTCTTATTCTATGAACCTAAACGTCCCATTTTGCGATGAGAATCATACATTATGTCTAAAACACAAGTAGTAGCAATAGTGTAGTGTAGCTAGTTTATCATTTCAATAAATGGAATAAAATTAAATTTTGGAAGTGCTTTGATACTTTATTCTAGCATTGCGTGAGGGCACGACAATGGTTTAGTATGGGGGAGTGATGAGACTGCTTTTATACATGGTCTCATCGTCCAAAACGGCCTTTAATTGCATAAAATATCATAAAATATGCCAAATATATGCTCGTGTTTGTTACTTGTGCATTTTTAGGTACGGATATTGAGGAATTGGCAAAAGATCACAAGAATAAATCAAAAACGAACACGGGAAACGAAGTCGCACAATGAACCGGGCCCAAGTTTGGAATTTTGCAAAAAGACCCCTCAAGTTTGAAGAATTGGAAAAAATGGCCCTTCATCTTTGAAGAACTTGTCATATTTGACCCTCCAAATGTCAAATAAAGAAGTAAGGTCCTCCATGTTTGAAGAATGAACAAGATCAGCCCTTGGAAATTGGTTAAGAGTGCAAAAGTTAAGCCTAATACACAAAAGGACTAACCTTGCAATTGATTTGGGACTTGTGGTGTAAAAGATTAAACGAAATGGACTGAGGATGAAAAGGATTTAACAATTGTCAAAGTTAGATGGACTGGTAATAAAATTTCCCAACCTAAGCCCAACAAACACCCCAAGCCCAATCCCATTAATACCCGGTCTTTAAATTGGTCAATTAGTCAACCACTTAAACCTTTCCTAAATTCCCTCCCAAACACCTTTTTCAAAACGTGTTTACCCAAAAAAGGATTAAACACCTTCCTTAATCCCCAACGAACCCTAAACCACCCCAGCTTCAATTAACCTTAATCCAAAGGGTTATTACCCCATCTTGTCCAGTTCATTAATTAAACATCCCCTAATCATATCCCACCTCACCAAAAACCAACACGTGGCCTGTGGTCCTCACCCAAGCACTCCCCTGCTCCATCCCTTTCGCACAAAAAAACCACACCCGACCAAATTAACGTGGGAGATCACTCTCCTTGGTCCCCAAGTCCCATCCAACGTCCACAAACAAGTTTTCAAGCTGGCAAGCACATGTGATCAAGCTTTTGACCAAGATTCAAACGAAGACCAAGGGCTAAATGGGCAATTCCATCTCTAGGGTTTTAGCTTAGCATTTTCCTTGTATTTTTAATTCAATAGTTCTAGATAGTTCTCTTTCCAGTATATATAGGAGTCGACATGTGACCTTATACCTTGTTCTAGATTTTCCTTTAACATTTTTGTAATTCCTTTTTTATTTAAATGCAAAGTTGGTGTTTGTCTAAAGAACAAGTGTAATCCCTTTTGGTTTATTAGAAAGTTGGTATAAAGTTTTTAAGGAAAATCTGAGTTCCACTTTTAATTGGTGAAATTTATTTTGTTTTTCAAAATTGTTTCAAAGGTTTGTTGAAATTGAGATTCTTGGTGAAAAGAATCTGTTTCAAGTTTTAGTGTTAAGAGGTTTAAGTTAGTTGATGATATAGTGTTGTTAAGACGATTTGAGAAGGTTTGAAAGTTTTTAGAAAAGATTTTTAAGGAAGTAAAAGAAAACAGATTGGATATATTTGTGTTATTTCTTTTTCTTTTTCTTAAACAGGTTTGAATTGAGATTTGTTCTAAGGTTCAGCATATGCCCGAGCATATAGGAGGTGGATTTACATCCACAAAGAACCCTGGATGTAGGGTTCTATGGTAAAGGATTTTTTTTTCTCTTTTGGAATTTTCAGAAAAAATTGAAGCTTATGTGATTTTGAATGCTAAGGTTGCAAGTGGTTGATTAATCTGTTGGATTTGTGTTCATTTAAAATTATATGCATGCTAGATTTGATTTAGATCAGTCAGAGCAAGTTTTAAAAGGTTTTGGTTTGAAAAAGTGAGAAACAGAAATATTAAGGAGTGTTTGGATTTGAGTTTTATATGAGAGATTTGGATAGAATTTGAAGTGTTAAAACGTGTTAGATACTTGGTAGGGGTCATATTGGTATTAAGTAGTTAGTTTATCAGATTGGTGTAAGTTTGTAGCAACTTGTGTGTCAAAAAGTGAGAAAGATAGCTTAGAATCTGCATGCCCTCTTTTCTCTGCTTGTTTGATGAGAACATGAGCCACCAAATCTTGATTGATTAGAGCTAGGGTTGATTTAAGGTTTGAGATTGTTTGATTGTTGATTAACACACTTGTATGCAACAAATGAGCAGTTAAAATTCATCTTTGTGCTAGTAATAAGCTATAAAGTCCACTAGACCTAGTTTTTTGTATCAGCAACATTTTTTGGCCTGTATGTGTTTGATTGTGTGATTTTGGTGATAAGTGTTGTTGTTTTCTGCTATACATTGACTCCCTACACTCCAAAGAGTGTAGGGGTGCCTGATTGTTCCATAAAACACCACCAATATCAAGCATCCAAGCCCTCTTGGATCTTTTGTTCACAAGTGAAGATAACACAAAGAACAAGGAAAACCCCTGCTTGTGTTTTGAATTGAATCTGGACACGTTTTGGTTTAAATCTAGTTCTGATCTTGTAAAAAGGTGTTTTGGAATTGAGTTGCAAGTAAGAAAGAGGTTAACAGAGTGTTGTGAAAGAGTTTAAAAAAGAAAAAAAATAAAATTGGCAAAAAGGGGTTGCTCGACCTCGAACCCATAGTCTCCACACTCAACACACCACACACATACCGTCGCGCCCTTGGGTCTTTTACTGACCAAGGGTGCAACGGTTAAGTACTTAACCACTTTTTCTTTCAGCTTATTTAAATAAAGCCGTGGCCTAAATAAGCCATTTCTGGCTTATTTGTCTAGCTTTTTGGTTCCCTTTTATTTTTCCTAGGATCTAGATAGTTATTAGGATTTTTCTGGCTATTAATTTAATTTTTCCTTTTCTTTATTAATTTTTTATCATTTATTTATTAGCCGTATTTTATAAATTGATTAAAAAATAGTTAAAAGTAGTTTTTAATTAGGGAAAAATAATTTTTAGCTTTTAAATAATCTTTTTGAGGTTTACATCTAATTTTAGTTTCAAAAACTTTAATTTTTAATTTTATATTATTTTAAGGTTTTTATTAAACTTTATTAATTTTTATAAAATTATAAAAAAGGGTTTAGGAACTTTAATTTGCTTTTTTTTCTTATTTATATTATTTAGGATTTTTAGAAATTTTTTAGAATTAATTTTATAAACTTTTTATTTTTCTTATTATTTTAATATTATTTTATTATTAAAAATAAAATTTTTATTTTTATTTCTTTTTCATTTTTCTTAAGTTCATTAGCATTAATTAGGACTTTTACCATTTTTAGAATATTTTTATAGCTTTTAGTTTTATTTCTATAATTATTTTAAGTTTAATTAGTTTTAAATAGATTTTAATAGTTTTTAGGAGTTTAAAAATAGTTTAATTTGGTTTTAAAATTTTAAAAAATAGTTTTTAGCTTAATTAGGTCATTTTTAAGGTTTACAAACTATTAAATCTTGTTTAGGGCTTTTTAATATTTAAAAGTGATTTTTAGGGCTTTAATTAGCATTAAAAAGTCATTATTAAATTAATTAAAAGGTTTTGGAAAGTTTGGATTTTTTGTAAACTCTTATAATATTATTTGGGATTTTTAGGAATTTTTAGGAATTTTTAGGTTAAAATTTTAAATTTTGTCGTTTTTACGTTTCTACGTCGTAACTTTCTAGTAGTGTTTTTGCCTTATTTTTCTATTTTTTTCGTCTTCGTCATTTTAACTTCTCTTTTCTTCTCATTAATAATCAAAAACAAATCAATTCAATCAATTCATTACACAACACACGTGCCTCCTCGAGAGAACGATTCCCATTTGGGTCATAACTTGTGGTTTTCCTAAACTACTCGTTAACGCTTACCACTATTTGTGTTGCTTTGTTTTTCCTAAAATAAAGTATATACAAAATCACTACATCAAACGCTTGGACAATTTCTTCATGTTTTCTTCGTTTTTGAGTTTCTGCCACATCAACTTTTTGACCCAACAATCTTCCCCTAGTTGATAGTGGCAAAACTCTATGTGTATCTCTTGTAAGTTGTACATGATCTTCAAGTTGCTTCCCCTCAAGTGTAGTACGTATTTTCTTCCCCTTTTTGTCACATCAACAGGAAAGTAAACAATGTTGCAATCTTTGAAGATTCTCCAAATGTAGCTCTATGTAATGATCTTGAAGAACAATTAATATAATATTTTTGATGTAGAAGTAGAATAACCCAACCTTGTGTTCCATGTCTTGTACTATCCATGTGACTAAGAACTTATATCAGACCATGTATAAGTAGACCTCGATCCCTTGTCAATATTCTCATCCTATGTGAGACACTGAGCACGATAATGTAACTCCTTCAAGTGTTATGACAAGCCTTCATCACCAACCATGTAAAGTACGAACAAGTTACGTTTAAAGTCACTAGTGCATGACTTTAAGATATGATAGAACACAAACTCGCGAAAATCTTCTTCAATCATCAAACTTACCATAAGAATTCTTCCCCTTAAGCTAACACCTCTTCATGACAAGTCAATATCTTCATATCATATGTAAAAGTTTTTGGATGGATAACTCTTTTAAAAGGCTACCTCGATTACATAATCAAATCCAATAAATTACCTCACGAATTGTTGTCAACTCGCTTTAAAACCATTAATCCCTTTTAAAATATCCGAGCCATAAATATCACCATGATATTCTAAATTAAAACGGAGATTCCATGTACCTTCGTGTGTATAATCCTCCTTTTTGTGTGCTCAAAACGTACCAATTTTCTCAAACAGCAGCAAACCTTGTGTTGTCCAATATCCTCTTTTGTCCAATATCTTTGACAGATGTATTGTCCAATCGGACAATACCTATCAGCGTTGAAGTTCATATATCGGACGACACTGTCAACTCTATCAGCGTTGACTTATTCTGTTAGCGTCAAAATCCTTCCTGTCAGCGTCTACGCCTCTCTTGTCAGCGCCTCTTTCTGCTGACGTCATCTAGGGCAATAAATCACGTCCAAAAACTTTCACGTGATCACTTTCCCAAAAATAGGAAAGTATATATGTTTCCCTTTGGGTGATTACCCCACATCTGACTTTTCTTCTGATATGTCAGTATCAAATATTGTGACCCCATCTGCTCCTTTTATATTGTGAACCTACTTATCAACGTCAATTTATCAGCAACGTTGACTAAAATCCCACATTTGAATGTGAATTCTTTATGACGTCTGCATATGAATCAACCTGCTGAAATCAACCTGCTGAAATCTTTAAACCATCCCAACAAGAAAACTGTATAAACAGATCAGGATCAAAAGATCTTAATCTATTCTGCTATGCTGTAATAGGGACGAAACTAGGGTTTCACATCACAGCCATGGTGATGTACCATTCTGCTATAGTATTGAACAGATCTAGAGTTTGAGAAAACCCTAAAAGATAAGCATCATCACCACAACCACGAGCATGGACTTTGTCACAACACTTCTGGATCAGATTTTTGCTTTAAAGTCGAACTAGGGTTTGAAGAAAGCCCTAATTCATGATTTCATGTAAAAGCAAAAATCTGAAAATCACCTCATCAGCCAACTTTGACGCTTAATAACTTTTGCCTGGGGATAAAACTCGAAAATCCCTCCGGTGGAAGTTTAGATCTATGTATGTAGAACACACATATAAAATTTCGTGACGATGCAACGGTTCAATCAAAAGTTATGACCTTCTGAATACTGCTGCGCACACAAAATCACCCAGAAAAACCCTAGACGGATTTTTCTTCTTTTCACCATACACAAACACCTTGTTGGTCCTAGCATCACGAGCCACGAGGCTCTGATACCAATTGTGGAAACCTTGGTTTCCGGATCTTTGAAGCTACTAGGAATGATCATTGTTCATATGATTAACATAATCAAAGCGGAATTAGAACAACAACCATTAACAAGGTGTTTAGGCACAATAACATGAATTAAAACACAATTAGATTGTCTAATCATATGAACAATGATCATTCCTAGTAGCTTCAAAGATCCGGAAACCAAGGTTCCAGTCTGCCCTCTTCTAAAATGGGGATTTGACCTCCCAAGTCAGATTCATTGGGCATGGATGAGGACTTAATAATTGTGGGACTGCCTTGGCCAGCATCTAAGCCAGAACCAATAGTCCCAGCCTCATCCAGGTCACCAGCCACACTTGTGGTGGTGGTTCTCTCTGCTTCATGGCTAGGACCACCAGAGGAGAACACTCCAGTAGTCCTTTGGCGTTTCATCAACCTATATTCAGGTGGTGTGGAAGATGGTGTGGAAGAATGGGTAGAGGTAGGTTGGTTAAAGGGTGTTTGGGATTGTGAAGGTTGTGTGTCAGCGTTGGAAATAGGCACATCAACGCCAACATTTGATGTGTCAGCGTCAAAGGGTTCTTGGTCAATTTGCATTTGTTCAGGTGAGGGTAAAGGTTCAGGAATAGGTTCAAGTTGTGGTTGAGGGTCAATTTGAGGTTGAGGGTCTGGTTGGGGTTGTGCTGCTGCAATAACAGCAAGCATGGCTGGGGTTAAAGGTAAGTCTCTATGGGGTGGTGAATTCATCTTCGTAAAAATAGCTTTCTTTTGCTCAGGGATTTTATAAAAATCATTGTGATCCCTTGAGCAGTAACCTTGATCATCAAAAATCATTTGCAGAAAACGGGGATAAGCTAAAGTCATTTTTGTCCCCTTGTTTTTACACATCCCTTCAAAAATCATTTTAGAGTAGTTATATTTTTGCCCTGTTGTAATGCTTGTTGATCCCAAACTTAGATCGATTAGCTTTGTGTATACGAGATTAGATCAAGTAATACACGTAGAGAAACCTTTGTATATGCTTTGTGAATCTAAGGGTTATGCGGTTTAACACTTAAACAAGAACACACAAGATATAAACAAACTTTCACTTTGATTATCAATGTCGAACTTGCTTACAATGAAAGATGTTTATGAACGAAAACTTATGTAAAACTTATATCAAACATTAACCTAAAGGCCTTCTTTTATAGATACAAGAAGCCTTGTACAATAATCTACGTATCAACTATTCTAGGTAAAGATAAACATAGAACATACATTGTCGTTTCTATCCTTACTAGAAGTATTCTAGAATATAATAAACGTGTAGATTATATCTTCCATCAGTGCTTGTCTTCAATGCTGTCAACGCTTGTCTTTAACTTGTCAACGCTTGAGCTGTCAGCGCTTGCTTTGCTCTTGTCAACGCTTGAATTGTTCTTGTCAGCGCTCAAGTAATCTGGCCTTAATTTATTCCCAACAATCCTCCCCTAAACTTGATATCCACTCTTATGATCAAGTTTCTGAATAAGCATTAAGAACTTGGAGGAGTCTGATAAACCTTTTCATATTGGTAATGAATAAATCTGATCAAATCCTTTGCCACGTCACTTGAATAATCTATCTCCAGCTGAGTGTCCTTCATCTTTTCCAAATAGCCTTGGATATGAAATACTGAGCATCCACAAGTAGATACTCAGCAAACTTTGTAGAACTCAAATGGTATACACCAGCAGCTGAATATAACCTCCATTGAAGACCACTGAGGTCATCTTCAAGATCCTTCCAAATTTCAGGATCTTCCTCTTTTATCCCACACATTCTTTTGAATGTGGTCCAAAGTTTTATTCCATTAGCTGAAGTTGGTGCTTCAGCCTCATACTTGGTCTCCAGCAGCCTCCAAAGGTCCACCAAGTCTTCTCTATCACAACTTGCAAATAAAGATATGAGAGTGGTAAAAGTATGTACCTCCTTGCCAATTCTGCCAATCTTCCAGAATCCACATTCATCCTCATCATAACTCATAATTGGATTCCTGGAATCTAATGGTAACACTTGCACCATATCTGAAGCTTCTAATGGGGAGAGCTTGAGGCTCTTTCTTATAACTGCTTCACTTGGATATAGTGGATCCATATCTTTTGGGAACTCAAATTTAAATCCCTTCTTCACTGGCCTGGGAATCATTATAGCTTTCTTGATTTCCATTTCTTCTGCAAGTTGCTCCTTTCTTTCATCTGAAAGAAGTCTGAGAGTGTTTGCTTCCTGCACTCTCACCCAAATAGGATAAGCCCTATGTTCCAACTCATCAAATGTCAAAGCCTTCAACTTCTGATATGTCCATCCAACTCTTTGACATCTGAGCAACATAAAATAGAGCTCCCTTCTATCCCTTTTCAACTCTGAGAGAATATTGCTTGCCTCGTGTTTCAAAATTACCTGGCAATCTTTCTGAACTCTAACAAGAAGCTCCAAACCCCATATTTGATCTGAAATAGTCAAGTCTGGATTATCCATGCAGCTTTCTTCCCAAGAATTGTACATTTGAACCACTTCTGGCATGTCAAAGTCAACCTGCAATTTCAATTCTCTCAACTTTTCCTTAGCAAGCTCATCACCATACTCAAGCCTTTCTGGTTCTATAATCATCACACTAGAGTCTGAGCTAGCTCCATCACTTTCTTCTTCAGAAGTCACAACAAATGGTGACTTTTCCTTTTCACCTTGTTCCATCATTTGTTCAGCCAATCTTCTATCAAATTCAACTTGGGCTGCATCTTTTGGAACAATTTCTTCTACCAATTTACCCTTACCCTTATCAGATGGTGCAATGGTTGATAAGGTAGATGGTAATACCTGAGTATAAACTTCCTTGATGATAGATGATGACTGGGATACATCACCTTTATGTGCAAGTCTGTCAACGCCCAAATTTCCTTTATCAACGCCCAAAATACTTCTATCAGCGTCCAAAGTTGTCTTGTCAACGCTCAAATATTTTCCCTCAGTGCCTTGTGTAACCTCTCTCAACATAGCTGTAAATGATAAATTTAGATTGGTTGGAGAGATTAAGGACGTATCAAAACCTGTTTGTTCCTTCAAAGTTGTAAGGGCTTCAGCAACATCTATTGATTGACCATCTTGACTACCCTTATCACTCAGATTTCTTTGATCTTCCTCCCCTTTGGAAGACTCCTCCATACCCCTCCTAGCATGATCACTTTCCAAAACAACAATCCTCTCCCTCAATTGCTTGAGTTCAAGGCCTTGAGAGCTGACAATTTGTACTAAGTCTGCATTTTGCTTTTGCAAGCTAATGCAGACTGCCGTCAATTCCATAAGAGTCATTGGTTCCAGTCTGCCCTCTTCTAAAATGGGGATTTGACCTCCCAAGTCAGATTCATTGGGCATGGATGAGGACTTAATAATTGTGGGACTGCCTTGGCCAGCATCTAAGCCAGAACCAATAGTCCCAGCCTCATCCAGGTCACCAGCCACACTTGTGGTGGTGGTTCTCTCTGCTTCATGGCTAGGACCACCAGAGGAGAACACTCCAGTAGTCCTTTGGCGTTTCATCAACCTATATTCAGGTGGTGTGGAAGATGGTGTGGAAGATGGTGTGGAAGAATGGGTAGAGGTAGGTTGGTTAAGGGGTGTTTGGGATTGTGAAGGTTGTGTGTCAGCGTTGGAAATAGGCACATCAACGCCAACATTTGATGTGTCAGCATCAAAGGGTTCTTGGTCAATTTGCATTTGTTCAGGTGAGGGTAAAGGTTCAGGAATGGGTTCAAGTTGTGGTTGAGGGTCAATTTGAGGTTGAGGGTCTGGTTGGGGTTGTGCTGCTGCAATAACAGCAAGCATGGCTGGGGTTAAAGGTAAGTCTCTATGAGGTGGTTAATTCATCTTCGTAAAAATAGCTTTCTTTTGCTCAGGGATTTTACAAAAATCATTGTGATCCCTTGAGCAGTAACCTTGATCATCAAAAATCATTTGCAGAAAACGGGGATAAGCTAAAGTCATTTTTGTATAGAGAAAAGTTGTGTGATCGTTATGTTGCACTAGTTTAAGCAGTGTATTGATGGTGTCGATCAAATTAGCAGCAAGAAAAAGATAGTAAAAAGCAGATGGGGTCACACTAGCTTGTGTTTGATCGACATATCAAAGAGTAGACAAAGACAAAGAATTGGAGAGATTATTGTTGTTGTTCAAAAGGATGTACAAACAAGCTGCTCTTAATCCAGCAGGAGATAGCTTGTTTGAGTGTTGCTGAGGTCGTTTTTAAATGTGATTGGGATATTGTTAATATTGATTCACTGTTCGAATAAAGTGGCAATATACAAAGACGTGATTAATGTTTGCTCAAGTGGGTTCAAAAGCTGTTGTATGGATGTTTTGTTTGGTGTTATCATGTCATGAAAGAAAAAGAAAGTAAACGTTGACTCTGGTAAAGATGGCATTCAATCAAAAAGCGAGTAGGATCAGAGATCTACTTTGGGTCACGTGATATCAAAAGACTTAATGAAGTTTGGTCTACGATTGTTCAAAGCAAAGGAATTCCAAAGGACATAATGTGGTCCATGGCCACACCTGAAGAAAATAATTGGAAAATATGGGTCACGTGGGATTTTGGAAAATAATTGGGATGCATATATGGAAAAGATTTTTCTGTTTCATGGAGTTATTTCATGCGTGTTTTAAGGTCAGAATGATTTACGTATGAGATAATATAGCATTCAGTTATTTTTGGCAGAGACGTGTGATGAAGATATGGGATCCGAAAGTTTTGGTAAGATACTGCTTTCTGTGTTTTATATTATGGATGCAATATTTTCAGATGTTATGGTCATATAATGAACGTATAATACATGGATGATTATCTTTGTGTTCACATGACCTTTTACACATTAATATTCTGTTCACACCAAGATTGTGATTGGATGGCCCATGACATATTCAAAGTGACGTTGATGATTATTCATTTGACATTAAAGTCATGGGGTACGTGGATAAGCGCTATTTTTATGGGATCTACTTGATCACGTATAAAATATGTGTTTATGGACGTGACATTTACAATTATGGGTCCTCAGATTTCATCAATATTAGCGTTCACAATTGACATCTTTTGTTTTTGGTGCAACGCTGACAAAAGTGAGGAAGACGCTGACAGGATTTAAGGTTGGCGCTGACGTTTGTAATTGAGGCGCTGACAAAGAGGATTTTGACGCTGACAGAATAAGTCAACACTGATAGAGTTGACAGTGTCGTCCGATATATGAACTTCAACGCTGATAGGTATTGTCCGATATTGGACAATACATCTGTCAAAGATATTGGACAGAAAAGGATATTGGACAACACAAGGTTTGCTGCTGTTTGAGAAAATTGGTACGTTTTGAGCACACAAAAAGGAGGATTATACACACGAAGGTACATGGAATCTCCGTTTTAATTTAGAATATCATGGTGATATTTATGGCTCGGATATTTTAAAAGGGATTAATGGTTTTAAAGCGAGTTGACAACAATTCGTGAGGTAATTTATTGGATTTGATTATGTAATCGAGGTAGCCTTGTAAAAGAGTTATCCATCCAAAAACTTTTACATATGATATGAAGATATTGACTTGTCATGAAGAGGTGTTAGCTTAAGGGGAAGAATTCTTATGGTAAGTTTAATGATTGAAGAAGATTTTCGCGAGTTTGTGTTCTATCATATCTTAAAGTCATGCACTAGTGACTTTAAAGGTAACTTGTTCGTACTTTACATGGTTGGTGATGAAGGCTTGTCATAACACTTGAAGGAGTTACATTATCGTGCTCAGTGTCTCACATAGGATGAGAATATTGACAAGGGATCGAGGTCTACTTATACATAGTTCTTAGTCACATGGATAGTACAAGACATGGAACACAAGGTTGGGTTATTCTACTTCTACATCAAAAATATTATATTAATTGTTCTTCAAGACATTACACAGAGCCTACATTTGGAGAATCTTCAAATATTGCAACATTGTTTACTTTCCTGTTGATGTGACAAAAAGGGGAAGAAATACATGCTACACTTGAGGGGAAGCAATTTGAAGATCATGTACAACTTACAAGAGACTAGGTGTGGGATTCAATGTACACACACCTAGTGATTGTTGATTATTAATATAATTAGCAATCCAATTGTGTTTTAATTCATGTTATTGTGCCTAAACACCTTGTTAATGGTTGTTGTTCTAATTCCGCTTTGATTATGTTAATCATATGAACAATGATCATTCCTAGTAGCTTCAAAGATCCGGAAACCAAGGTTTCCACAATTGGTATCAGAGCCTCGTGGCTCGTGATGCTAGGACCAACAAGGTGTTCGTGTATGGTAAAGAAAAGAAAAATCCGTACAACTTACAAGAGACTTGGGTTCCCAAAGAAAACTAATTTGTTTTCTTTATGTGCAGGGCATTCAAAGACAGATCAATGATTATGGATATTGGGATAGTGGATGCTCAAGGCACATGACAGGGTAGGAAGACTATCTGACGAATTTCACCCCTATTAAAGATGGTGACAAGGTATACTTTGGAGGTGGCTATGGCACCATTATAAGCAAAGGAACCCTTCTCACCAATAATCTGCGTTTTGAGAACGTCTTCCTGGTAAAAGAACTTGATTATAATCTGTTTAGTGTATCACAAGTATGTGATAACAAAAATAAGGTTCTTTTCACTGATACTGAGTGCTTGGTGTTAAGCAAGGATTTTAAGATTCCTGATGAGAAATATATTGAGTATAGAACACCTAGGCATAAGGACATATATAATGTGAATTTAAATGGGATTAAAGTAATTTGTGGCACAGGAGACTAGGGCACATAAATTTTAAAAATATAAATAGACTTGTGAGGCTTGGTTTAGTTGATGGTTTGCCTGAGAAGGCCTTCCACAATGACCACTCTTGTGTTGCATGTCTTAAAGGCAAGCAGCACAAGGTCTCGTTCATGTCCAAGCAGGTGCATACTAGTTCCAGACCTCTTCATATGCTTCACATGGACCTCTTTGGTCCAACTAATATAGAAAGTTTGAATGGCAAGTCATATTGCTTTGTTGTCACAGATGACTTTTCTAGGTTTACTTGGACATTCTTTCTAGCCATGAAGAGTGACACAGCTGATGTTCTTATTGATTTTATCACTCAGATTGAGAAAAGGTCTGGAAATGAAGTTAAAATGCTTAGGAGTGATAATGGTGGAGAATTTAGGAACAAGAAGCTAGATGATTTTTGTGCCAGGAAAGGAATTACTAGGCAATTCAGTATTGCTAGAACCCCACAACAAAATGGGGTTGCTGAAAGGAAAAATAGAACCCTAATTGAAGCAGCCAAAACAATGTTGGCTGATGCTCACTTTCTTATAGCCTTTTGGGCTGAAGCTATAAATATAGCATGCTATGTGCAAAATAGAGCATTGGTTAACAATATTCAGAACAAAACACCTTATGAGTTACTTTGGGGAAGAAAACCTAATATTTGTTTTCTCAGACCTTTTGGTTGTCATGTAGTAGTTTTGGATACTAGTGATGCCTTAGAGAAATTTAGTGCAAAAGGTGATGAGGGTTACTTCATGGGGTATTCAGTGCAGAGCAAGGGTTATAGGGTTTATCTTAAAGAGGACAAACGTATAGTTGAGAGAGTACATGTTAGGTTCTTAGAGAATAAACCTAGTGATCCAGAAAGTGGTCCTAATTTGTTGTTTGATTTGCAACCCTTATCTAGAACTTTAAATTATATGCCTGTCACTAATCCAGACATTGTGAAGGTAACTTCAAATGTTGTGGAGGAACAAGTTGTTAATGTTTCAGGTACACAGGTTCTTGAGAAGGTTGGATCACAAGTAGAAAAGGCATCTCCTACATTTGAATATGTCACAATTCCCATTTGGACAAATGCTTTTGCTGCTGCTGCTGCTGCTGGACAAGATTATGGTGGTTTCCAAATACCACCAGATACAAACATGCATGGTTCTTAAGGCGCTGACAAAGGCAAATCTAGCGCTGACAAGAGCAATTCAGACGTTGATGGCTCAGACGTTGACAACAACATTTCAAGCGATGTTAGCCCATACGCTGACAACCTAGATTCAGACGTTGACAACACTTATGGGCATCTTTTCTCTTCCAGTTTTGAACAAGGTGGACCTTCCAATGTTCATGAAGAGATTCCTGTTGATCAAAGAGAGTCTGATGAAGAAGATATTGGCAACATGGAGCGTGAAATTGAGAACACCAGACTTTTTGAAGGAGGGGTTCTCACTTCCACAATGAAAAATCACCCCACATCTCAGATCATTGGTGATATTATGACTCCAGTTCAGACCAGAAGATCTCATCAAGGTCTTGGTGGGTTTATTGCCAATATTCACAAGAAGGTTGATACCCCTCTTGTGCAAACATGTTTGTTTTCATGTTTTCTATCACAAGAAGAACCCAAGAAGATATTTGATGCTCTCAAAGAACCAAGTTGGGTGGAAGCAATGCAGGATGAGCTTCACCAATTTGCAATTCAGGATGTTTGGGAGCTGGTTGATTGTCCTAGATATTTCAGACCTATAGGGACAAGATGGGTTCTCAGGAACAAAAGAGATGAAAGAGGTATTGTGGTCAGAAACAAGGCAAGGTTAGTGGCTCAAGGTTATACACAAGAGGAGGGGATAGACTATGAGGAGGTCTTTGCACCAGTTGCAAGGATTGAAGCTATTAGGATTTTTCTAGCCTATGCTTCCTGTATGGGCTTCACAGTCTATCAAATGGATGTCAAGAGTGCTTTCCTCTATGGAACTATTGTTGAGGAAGTCTATGTCATGCAACCTCTTGGTTTTGAGGATTCAGAGCATCCAGATAAAGTGTATAGAGTCAAAAAGGCTATGTATGGCCTTCATCAAGCCCCTAGAGCATGGTATGGTACTCTGTCTACCTATTTGGTGGACAATGGATTCAAGAGGGGCACCATAGATCAGACACTATTTATAAAGAAGAAAGGCAAGGATGTGTTGCTTGTTCAGGTCTATGTTGATGATATCATTTTTGGTTCTACTGATCCAAAGATGAGTGAGGATTTCTCCAAGCTTATGACAGACAAATTCAAGATGAGTGCTATGGGGGAGATGAACTTCTTTCTTGGTTTACAAGTTCAGCAGAAAGAAGATGGTATCTTCATCTCCCAGGACAAATATGTTGCTGAGATCTTGAAGAAGTTTGGCTTTTCTCCACATGAAAAGAGGGCTACTACTCCTATGGATAGAGAACACCCTTGGGGAAAGATTAGAGATGGGAAAGATGTTGATGTCAGGCATTATAGATCCATGATTGGATCATTGATGTATCTTACTGCTTCCAGACCTGATATCATGTTTGCTGTGTGTGCTTGTGCACGCCATCAAGTGACTCCCAAAGAATGTCACCTTTATGCTGTGAAGAGGATCTTTAGGTATCTAAGATGCTATTCCAGTCTTGGTTTGTGGTACCCAAAGGATTCACCATTGGAGCTGATTGCATATTCAGATAGTGATTATGGAGGTGATAAGTTTGATAGGAAATCCACAACTGGTGGATGTCAGTTTCTTGGGAGTAGGTTAATATCTTGGCAATGCAAGAAACAAACAGTGGTGGCTAATTCTACAACTGAAGCAGAGTATGTGGCTGCAGCTGCATGTTGTGGTCAAGTGTTGTGGATTCAGAACCAGCTATTGGATTATGGGTATAATTTCATGCATACTAAGATATTTGTTGACAATAATAGTACTTTATGCATCATTAAGAATCCTGTACATCATTCTAAAACTAAACACATAGAAATCAGACACCATTTTATAAGAGATTGCTTTGAGAAAGGTTTAATACAACCAGATTGGGTTGAAACTGAGGAAAATGTGTCAGATTTATTAACTAAACCTTTTGATGCTGGGAGATTTCAATACTTTGTAACAAGTATTGGAATGGTCAATCTTACATAATATGTGTTTTGGAGTCTTTTTGTAAAAGTATGTACATGATGATGCATTATTATTGGTCTTATTGATGATTTAGATTTTCCACTATATTTTTCTAACACTGACAAAGGTTGCTTGAACACTGATAAGTGTTTTTGTAACGTTGTCAGCAATATAATTGTCTAATGCTGACAAAGCTTCCCTCAACGCTGTCATGTGTTATCGGGGCGTTGTCAGCAACAATGTTAGTTTTGTGGTTTTCAATCTAAATGTGCAGATGGTGTTAGCAGTATATCATTGGATACAGAGTTGCTTATGGATCAATGGAGAAGCATTTGGACAAGTTTTTATTTATGGATGATGGTTGGAATGTTTCATTCCTATCTTGACATAAATTTTTTATGTTCATGCATGAATTTAGCAAACTTTTGTATCATAGTTTAAGGGGAGGTTTTAGGAACCTTTAGGATGTTTGGGTATCCATATGATACTCTTATCACAATTCTAGATTGTGTCCACAGGTGAGTATGAGTTAGTTTTACTAAATCATGAGGCACTGTAGCATGCATAGTATATCAACTTTGCATGCTGCCAAGACATTTTTGGCCTAGAATTGGTTGTGGTCTGTTGGGAGTCTTGGGAGTACTTTTGATATGGGATTTACCTGGGAGTAACAAGGATTTTATAAGGTAACTTGGTTGTTAAGAGTTTTTGTTAGCAAGGGACACTAGAGGACTGTTATGTCTATCTTACTTATGCAAGTGTGCATAACTGGACAGTGCTTGCCGCCCTATAATAATTATCAGATTTTGGTTATCTTCTCTAGGATAAATTACTTGTTAAGGTCATTTCTCACTTTTTAAAAACAATTTTATTTTGGACGCTGACAAGATTTTTCCAAGCGTTGTTGTGACCAAATTGGACGCTGACATGGCTTTAGGCAAACGTTGACAAGATTATAGCCGTTGGGCGTTGATAGGTTATTTTTTACCGTTGACACTCAATGGGACCTACCCAGTTATTACTTTTTGACATATCTTCAAGCCGTAATTTTAGGAGTTCTTACTTTCATTTAATGCATGAGATAACTTATAACTTCTTCAATATTTTCATGATTAGTTTTTGAAAATCTTTGCCTATTTTTGGGCCAATCACATGCATTCTTTCTCTCCTATAAATTTGGCTCCTATTTTTAAACAGGGTATATATAATTCTTGTCTAACACTTTTCTCTTATCAACTTCATCTTCTACACTTAAAATTAACAGCTTTCATCAATGGCACCAAAGTTTAACTCAGCAGAATTGGAATTGGGGTTCAAGTCTCAACACAACATGATTGCTTATCTTGCTGCTGATGATACTCTGTTTCCTCAATACACAAAAATGGTGGCGTATTTGAACGCATCCCCATTAAGGTATGCTCTTTCTCATGCACCACTCATTCCAGTCACACACATTAAGCAGTTTTGGAACACTGTTAGTTCCTCAACAGTTAATGGAGTGACCACATTAACTTCTATTGTTCATGGGAGGTCTTGGGTGGTTACTGAGGCCTTGGTACGTCAAGCCTTGCATCTTGATGATGCTGATGGTGTAGCCATCCTTCCCATAAATGAAATAGAACAAGGGCTTAGGGCTTTGGGATATCCTTTTCCTGATGAAGGTACTCTTAATAAGTATCATAAGCAGGAATTTCCCCCAGCCTGGAAGTACCTCATCCACATCCTCCTTAAATGTTTGAGTCCCAAATGTACTGCACACAATGAGATCAATAGATCCATTGCTAGTGCTATTGTGTGCATTGCAACAGGGCAAAAATATAACTATTCTAAAATGATTTTTGAAGGGATGTGAAAAAACAAGGGGACAAAAATGACTTTAGCTTATCCCCGTTTTCTACAAATGATTTTTGATGATCAAGGTTACTGCTCAAGGGATCACAATGATTTTTATAAAATCCCTAAGCAAAAGAAAGCTATTTTTACGAAGATGAATTCACCACCCCATAGAGACTTACCTTTAACCCCAGCCATGCTTGCTGTTATTGCAGCAGCACAACCCTAACCAGACCCTCAACCTCATATTGACCCTCAACCACAACTTGAACCCATTCCTGAACCTTTACCCTCACCTGAACAAATGAAAATTGACCAAGAACCCTTTGACGCTTACACATCAAATGTTGGCGTTGATGTGCCTATTTCCAACGCTGACACACAACCTTCACAATCCCAAACACCCCTTAACCAACCTACCTCTACCCATTCTTCCACACCATCTTCCACGCCACCTAGATATAGGTTGATGAAACGCCAAAGGACTACTAGAGTGTTCTCCTCTGGTGGTCCTAGCCATGAAGCAGAGAGAACCACCACCACAAGTGTGGCTGGTGACCTGGATGAGGCTGGGAATATTGGGTCTAGCTTAGATGTTGGCCAAGGCAGTCCCACAATTATTAAGTCCTCATCCATGCCCAATGAATCTGACTTGGGAGGTCAAATCCCCATTTTAGAAGAGGGCAGACTGGAACCAATGACTCTTATGGAATTGACGGCAGTCTGCATTAACTTGCAAAAGCAAAATGCAGACTTAGTACAAATTGTCAGCTCTCAAGGCCTTGAACTCAAGCAATTGAGGGAGAGGATTGTTGTTTTGGAAAGTGATCATGCTAGGAGGGGTATGGAGGAGTCTTCCAAAGGGGAGGAAGATCAAAGAAATCTGAGTGATAAGGGCAGTCAAGATGGTCAATCAATAGATGTTGCTGAAGCCCTTACAACTTTGAAGGAACAAACAGGTTTTGATACGTCCTTAATCTCTCAAACCAATCTAAATTTATCATTTACAGCTATGTTGAGAGAGGTTACACAAGGCGCTGAGGGAAAATATTTGAGCGTTGACAAGACAACTTTGGACGCTGATAGAAGTATTTTGGGCGTTGATAGAGGAAATTTGGGCGTTGACAGACTTGCACATAAAGGTGATGTATCCCAGTCATCATCTATCATCAAGGAAGTTTATACTCAGGTATTACCATC
Organism: Glebionis coronaria; assembly: GCA_025667525.1. NCBI lineage: Eukaryota > Viridiplantae > Streptophyta > Magnoliopsida > Asterales > Asteraceae > Glebionis > Glebionis coronaria. The sequence goes on from CM046880.1 coordinate 271,609,097, forward strand.
TACCTTATCAACCATTGCACCATCTGATAAGGGTAAGGGTAAATTGGTAGAAGAAATTGTTCCAAAAGATGCAGCCCAAGTTGAATTTGATAGAAGATTGGCTGAACAAATGATGGAACAAGGTGAAAAGGAAAAGTCACCATTTGTTGTGACTTCTGAAGAAGAAAGTGATGGAGCTAGCTCAGACTCTAGTGTGATGATTATAGAACCAGAAAGGCTTGAGTATGGTGATGATCTTGCTAAGGAAAAGTTGAGAGAATTGAAATTGCAGGTAGACTTTGACATGCCAGAAGTGGTTCAAATGTACAATTCTTGGGAAGAAAGCTGCATGGATAATCCAGACTTGACTATTTCAGATCAAATATGGGGTTTGGAGCTTCTTCTTAGAGTTCAGAAAGATTGCCAGGTAATTTTGAAACACAAGGCAAGCAATATTCTCTCAGAGTTGAAAAGGGATAGAAGGGAGCTCTATTTTATGTTGCTCAGATGTCATGGAGTTGGATGGACATATCAGAAGTTGAAGGCTTTGACATTTGATGAGTTGGAACATAGGGCTTATCCTATTTGGGTGAGAGTGCAGGAAGCAAACACTCTCAGACTTCTTTCAGATGAAAGAAAGGAGCAACTTGCAGAAGAAATGGAAATCAAGAAAGCTATGATGATTCCCAGGCCAGTGAAGAAGGGATTTAAATTTGAGTTCCCAAAAGATATGGATCCACTATATCCAAGTGAAGCAGTTATAAGAAAGAGCCTCAAGCTCTCCCCATTAGAAGCTTCAGATATGGTGCAAGTGTTACCATTAGATTCCAGGAATCCAATTGTGAGTTATGATGAGGATGAATGTGGATTCTGGAAGATTGGCAGATTTGGCAAGGAGGTACACACTTTTACCACTCTCATATCTTTATTTGCAAGTTGTGATAGAGAAGACTTGGTGGACCTTTGGAGGTTGCTGGAGACCAAGTATGAGGCTGAAGCACCAACTTCAGCTAATGGAATAAAACTTTGGACCACATTCAAAAGAATGTGTGGGACAAAAGAGGAAGATCCTGAAATTTGGAAGGATCTTGAAGATGACCTCAGTGGTCTTCAATGGAGGTTATATTCAGCTGCTGGTGTATACCATTTGAGTTCTACAAAGTTTGCTGAGTATCTACTTGTGGATGCTCAGTATTTCATATCCAAGGCTATTTTGGAAAAGATGAAGGACACTCAGCTGGAGATAGATTATTCAAGTGACGTGGCAAAGGATTTGATCAGATTTATTCATTACCAATATGACAAGGTTTGTCAGACTCCTCCAAGTTCTTAATGCTTATTCAGAAACTTGATCATAAGAGTGGATATCAAGTTTAGGGGAGGATTGTTGGGAATAAATTAAGGCCAGATTACTTGAGCACTGACAAGAACGATTCAAGCGTTGACAAGAGCAAAGCAAGCGCTGACAGCTCAAGCGTTGACAAGTTAAAGTCAAGCGTTGACAGCATTGAAGACAAGCACTGATGGAAGATATAATCTAAACGTTTATTATATTCTAGAATACTTCTAGTAAGGATAGAAACGACAATGTATGTTCTATGTTTATCTTTACCTAGAATAGTTGATACGTAGATTATTGTACAAGGCTTCTTGTATCTATAAAAGAAGGCCTTTAGGTTAATGTTTGATATAAGTTTTACATAATTTTTCGTTCACAAACATCTTTCATTGTAAGCAAGTTCGACATCGATAATCAAAGTGAAAGTTTGTTTATATCTTGTGTGTTCTTGTTTAAGCCGCATAACACTTAGATTCACAAAGCATATACAAAGGTTTCTCTACGTGTATTACTTGATCTAATCTCGTATACACAAAGCTAATCGATCTAAGTTTGGGATCAACACTTTCATCTCCCCTCTGGGATTAGCAACGGTGTTACTTGGAAGAGTACCCAAACCAGAGGCTTGATTACTTGGGAAAAAAACTAGCCATCATGTCCCTTAAGTTATTCGTTTGATTGTTCATAGAGTTTCTCATGTCGGCTTGAAGAGCATTTCCTTGTTTTTCCATGTCATTCCTTAGCTCAGCTCGAATATCGTTCCCTTGTTTTGCCATGTCACCCTTCAAGTTAACCAACTGGCTTTGCAGATTCGTCACCATCTCTCTATTGGTCCTCATGTAATTTTCGAGGTCTTGGTTCTATGCCGTGGGTTGGTTGAGGGTGGAGCTTGGTAAGCTAAATTACTTCCTTGAGGTGGATATGGGTTTCTTTGGGATTGATATTGATTGGTAGCTCGAGGTTGGCTTTGATTGTTGCGGTTGAAATTGTTTTGGTGTTGGTTTTGAGGAGAAAAACCGGGTGGATATAGATAGTTGTTTGAACGATAACTTAACAAGTTACGGTCTCCTAGAGGACGTGCTTGGTAGCCAAAGTTACCGTTAGCGGCATACACATTTTTCGGATTGTCAAGAGTAGAAGGACAATCGGTGTACGAATGAGAACCCCCGCAAATCTCACAAGAAGGTGCAATAGCTTTGGCTTGTTGAAATTGGTTTGTAGCCATGGTTAAGAAGTTTTTGTTCATCTCAGCTATTTGGCGAGTAAGTTCGGTGAGCTTTGGGTTAGATGATGTAGAAGAAACATTGGCCCTCTGGTTAGTCCTTGAAGATGCAGATGAATCCCAATTTTTGTGGTGAGTGGTCATGTTCTCTATCATCTCTCTACACTCCTCAGGTCGTCTCTTCATGAATGTACCACCGGCGGCAGCATTAATCGTATCACGATCACGAAAAGTTAGACCATTATAGAAAGTATCAATCAAAGTAACGGGGATCATGTTATGGTTCGGACAACGGTCGACCAAAACATTATAGCGTTCCCAAGCATCAAAAAGCGACTCATCAGGTTCTTGTGTGAATCCACTGATTTGGTTGCGAAGACTAGTGACCATGGATGGTGGAAAATAGCGCGATAAAATTTTTTGAGTCATGTCATCCCATGTTTGAATTTAGTTTTTGGGGAGACGATCAAACCATTTTTCGGCATGATGGGATAAAGTGTATGGAAAGAGGTGAAGGCGAAGAAAATCCATGGAAGCACCTGGTAGTTTCATGCTCTGAGTGACGGTAATGAACTTGTCAAGATGTTTGTTGGCATCATCATCCGGTAATCTGCTAAACGGGAAAGCGTTTTGAACTTGCTGGATCATGTGATGCTTCAACGAAAATTCAGGAGCCGTGATTTGCATCGGCGTAATCGCTCCTCCGCGTCCGTTCATGGTGGGTTGACAAAGTTCCTCCATTGTTCGTAAATCGGGTATGGGAGCATTGTGGTTGTTGTTATTGTTATTCAAATTTGGTAGAGGTGGGTTATTATTGTTGTTATGAACACCAGCCATATCTAAATCTTCACGAGTCTCGGGCTCGGAATAATTTAAGATCTAGTACGCATACACCTACAGAAGAAAAATATACAGAGAGAATATCTATATAATCTTTTTGGTGTAAAACCTTTGGAAAAGAATTGCTTTTTATGATTTTTTAATGTTTTGTATTTTTGAAAAGTTTTTAATTCTTTTGTGGATTTTTGAAATTTTTAGCAAGGAAAATAACGTTCCTAAAAGAACGGATCTCCAAAATTCAACGCATCTCTCACTAAAAACCGTTAATCTTAACGAAAAGAGCCGGCAGCGGTGCCATTTAATACAGGGTTAAACCAAGTATCAAAAAGATTCGTTGTTCCAATCTTTTAGAATTGATTACCGGTTAAGAGTGTGACTCAGTTGTCTTTTGGAAAACAAGAGGTTGTGTTTGATTATCTAAATTTTAAAACTAAAAGCAAGTAAGAAAATTGTCGTTGAGTAAAGTGAAAGCTTTAAAAATTTAAACTATAAATTATTAAGAAAAACATTTAAAACATAAAACTTTGTAAAACTTAAAAACTTGAAATTTTAATCTATCGGAATGTAACAAGTCCTTTCCATCGGAATGCACCAAAGTCAAAACCATCGGAATCAATATAAAACAAGTCATCGGAATATCCATGTCAATTCTGTCGCAATGTTATATTATCGCAAAGTCCAGATCGGAATACAAGCTCAAACCTACCGAAATGTATCTGTCGCAATGATGTCTATCGGAATGTAGTTGACAAAATTTGGGCAGAGTTACGATTTAAAAAGAGACCTTAAGTCCCGTCGGAATATGCGATCGCAATGAGCGATCGCAATCCCAGATCGGAATAAGGGGGATGATACCAAGTGATCGCAAAGTAAAACCCTTAAGGGTTATTGCGATATACACAAGCTTCTCGTCGGAATGTTGAAGTCCCCAATATTGCGATGGAACATGAAACAATCCGAAATGAAGGTAAGCTGAAAACTCAATAAGCACGTACAATAAGCTGCCTTAACCGAAACTTAAACAACTCTATAAGCTAAAATTTGACAACTTTTTAAAATACGAAAATCATAAACTTTATAAAAGAAACTTTATAAATACTAAACCTTTTTAATAATCTGAAAAGTAATAAGCTAAAACGTGAAATAAGCTAATAAGCTTAAAGAGCTTATAGCCTATACGTATGAAAGCTTACGAATGGGTAAAAGATTAACTTTTTCTTGACTAAAGCATCAAAACCAATCACGCATTAAGAACTAATCAGACCAAATATTGAGTTTCGGATCAAAGAATAAGCAAAATCAAGAAATGTAGAAGGAGATTAAAGAACAAAAGCTTAAACTTTAACTTGATTAATGAAATCCAAATACAAAAAGCTTAACTTGAAAAATAAAAATGGAGAAAGGATAAAACTTAGTGAGAGAAAGTTGGGACTTTCTCTCTCTAAAAACTAGAAAGAAAAAATGAAAAACTAAAACTAGCTAACCACCCTCCTAATGTGATTAGGAGGGTATTTATAGGGAAAATGGGGAGTGCATGTGTTGCCTCCTCTTTCTTTCTTTTTGACTCGATTTAATTCATTGTCTCTATCGACGTCGTCTCGGGATTTGAACTCGTCTTAATAATTTTCTTCTATAATTTAGACTTGAGTTCTTCGACTTCATTAAACTTCCGTCTTTAGACTTTTTCTTCGATAAATCTTCAGAATAGGTCTTGGACATCCGTTCTTTTTGCACTCTTGATCTTTTGACTTCGTCTTTTCTCGTTTTCTTCGATAAAAGCCCGTGAAAGCCCGTGTTTTCTTCCTTTTTCATCTTTTGGTCCTAAAACACAATAAAAACACAAACCACGCATAATTCCGACTTTTACGACATTAATTACACGTTTTGGTCTTGTTATTATTGGAAATAAGCGGTAAAAGGATAAGTGTTTTCACACTTATTATCAGTCGTTAATAATTTTCAAAAACTACAAACGGATTTCGAAATTCTCGAGTCTAAAAGGGTTGAAACGGAAATTAAGGCGTCTGAGAAAGTTAAAAAGGCTGAAGTTTTGCTTTTAAAACAATACTCTGCTTCACATCTAGTACACTTGTTTCATTCATCTTTTAAGGAATTCACTTTATCGCGTCTAATAGACTTACCACCTAACCCGGGGTATGCAAAGCAAGCATTTAACCACAACCCACGACTTTATGATGCAACCAAGTTAGGATTGGTCTTAGATATGATTGTGTTTTCAAATGAATCCAAGAATATGCCACTGCATGAAGAGAATCGGTCAAAAGTGATTTTTACATATCCTAAGTATGATTTATCCACAACTTAATGAAGAGAATTCAAAAACGGATTTTAGAATTCTCTTTAATATACAAAGGGAATTTATCCATACACATGTCTACTAGAGAAAGCCTTAGTATACTTCATACACTTGTCCGAATGAACCTAAGGAAATTCCAAAGGGTCTACCACCGGCAAGTACAGTATTGCTAAGCTTGAAAGAGATTAAGCGATACCTTACCAGATTTGACAAAGTCATCAAGGAATGTACGACTTCAACGGCTCAAACCGCTGGAGAATGGGCTTTCGAACACATGAAAATGGTGTTTGAAAAAGAGATCGTTCCGTTTGTACACAATATTAAAGAGGGATTTCTAGATCTCGGGGATAATCTTAATTTCGAAATGGTTGAAGTTTGAAAAGTGTTCTATGAAATGGATGATGTATATGAGCAACATCTAATTGAGAAAGAAAATATTTTGTCCGAATATGACCGATTCTTGGAACATGTAGTGTCTCTCAAACTGATGCAAGTTGTTACTATTGAATATGATTTTGAGATTACATATGCTGTAAATAAATGTGATGATGTGCATGATATCTCTGAAAATATTGTTGAACCTATGAATAATGTAGATAATCATTCTTGTCACGAATCTAACGCTAAATTTTTAAAGCTTCGAGATTCTTATAACTCACTTTCAAAACATTTTGATGAGTTTCAACAACATTGTATATCTCTTAAAATTAAAAATCAATCTCAAAATGAAACTCTTTCAAAAACAAATGATTGTGAAAACACCGTTGAGACTAGTGACAAGATGATTCAGGTGGTTCAGGCATTAGAGGAAGAAATCATGAGACTTAAGAGAGAATCATTAGCAGAGAAATTGGAACTAGAGGTTGCAGAGATTAAAAACCATGCCCTAGAAGATAGAATTACTTCTATGCTAGGGAAGTTTGATAAAGTAAAGCAGGGTTTTTCACAAATTTATGGTTCGTTAGAAGAACGCTTCGCTATTAATGCGGTAGAGCAAAAGTCACTTGTTGACCAACTGAACCATAAGTGTGAGGAAATCTCTGACTTAAATATTCAACTCATAGACAAAAACATGGTTTTGGCTGAATTAAAGGAGACACTTCAACTCAAAGGACAAGAAGTTGTTGATAATCCAGCTACAATCTCTGCCCCGACCTCTAGTGCTCCAAAAACTAAAAAGGTGGTGATCACCAAGAACCCATACCATAAGAACAATCCTCTATCATATAAGCTCTATATGGAGCATGCAGTTAAGCACGCGGATCTTGATAGGGATGTTGTAGATGATCTCTATGAACTAGATCCCTCGAATAGTCACTCTTACTCTACTCATGCTTACATTAAGAAGGTACAACAATGCTTAGAGCATTTGAATTACATAGGACAATCAGGTTCTGCACCACTTAAACAAAAAACCCCCACCATTGCCATGACTCCATTCAATAAGAACCCAGGAGCTAAGCCTATTTTAAACACACCCATCAAGGCTAAATCAAAATATGTCACTAATGTTCCCTTGGCTTCTACAGGAGTAATTGTGTCTACTAAGGCTAAAGGATCTCAAGACAAGAAAGATAGGATCAAGCCTGCCACTAGTAGGACTGCGAAGAAGAAAGTAGAAGTTCATCCTAGGAATGTTATTTCAAATTTAAATTAAAAGAATCATGTAGCTATGACTAAAGGCCCTACGCTTGTGCAGCAGCCTAAGCAAAATGTGAATTCTAATTTGAGATGTTGGAATTGTAATGAATGCATGTTTTCACAGCGTCATGATTTATGTATTGTTGACCATGTGAATGAAATGTATGCAATTAGGAATAATCTTGAATGGACTCTAACGGGGAAGAAATTCACCCAAGTTGGTTGGCAATGGAAACCCACTGGTAGGACCTTCACTGCAAATGGAACTAAACCCTTTAACTAGGATCACATCCACAAAAGTTAGGTCTCAGCGTCCTTTAAATAGGAACACTAGCACTAAAAAATGGAAAAAGCGACCTTTAACTAGGTATGCCCCCATTATTGTGCCTACCAGTGATGAAGTACCTCGACATCTTAGTCAACTAGAATCTAAGCCAGCATCTAGGAAGAAAATTTGGAAGCCTAAGAATTCTTTTGATAGCAAACCTAAGATTAATATATATGTACCTGCTAACACAAAGGAACAATTAGATTCTGATACATTGTCTTCGTCTGGTGATATTTTCAGGTGGTCCAAATCATCCTCTAGTACTTGGACTCTGGATGCTCAAAGCATATGACCGGAGACTACTCGATGCTCAGAAAGTTCGTCAGCAAGTTTCTAGGAACGGTGAAATTTGGCAACGACCATATTGCGAAGATCAAGGGCTATGGTGAATATCAAATTGGGAATGTTACGATTTCAAGGGTGTATTACGTGGAGGGACTTGCTCACAACTTATTCTGAGTGGGAAAATTTTGTGATTCAAACCTTGAAGTTGCTTTTCGACAACATATTTGCTTCATTCGTGATCTTGCAGGAAATGATTTGTTAAAAGGTTCTCGAGGGGATAATCTCTATACACTGTCCATTCAAAACATGATGGCCGCCTCTCCTGTATGTCTTCTCTCCAAAGCATCTAAGACCAAGTCATGGTTGTGGCATCACCGGTTATCTCATCTTAACTTTGATGCTATTAACCATTTGGCTAAAAACGAGCTTGTTCGTGGTCTTCCAAAACTTAAGTTCGACAAAGATCATTTATGTTTCGCGTGTTCTTTGGGGACATGCACCAAGAAATCATACAAACCTAAAGCTAAAGACACCAACTAAGAACCACTGTATCTTTTGCACATGGATCTTTGCGGGCCAATACGTACGGCTAGTGTGAGTGGTCAGAAATATATCCTCGTCATAGTGGATGATTTCTCAAGGTTTACATGGGTTAAGTTCTTAGCAACCAAGGATAAAGCACCAGAATATATTATTACTTTTCTTAAGATGATCCAGGTGCGTCTTAATGCTACTGTTCGCCGTATTCGAACTGATAATGGAACTGAGTTTGTTAATTAGACTCTACGAGACTATTATGAAGAGGTCGGTATTTCACATGAAACTTTAGTTGCTCGCACTCCACAACAAAACGGTGTTGTGGAAAGACGTAACCGTACACTAATGGAAGCTGCTAGAACTATGTGGATTTATGCGAATGCTCCTTTATTCTTATGGGCTGAAGCAGTGGCAACTGCATGTTATACCCAAAACCGCTCCATCATTCGTAAGCGCCATGTAAAAACTCCATATGAGCTACTTCATGGACATTACCCCGATATTTCATTTCTTCATGTGTTTGGTTCACTGTGTTATCCAAATACTAATAGTGAGAATTTTGGCAAACTTCAACCGAAGGCTGATATCGGAATTTTCATTGGTTATTCACCCGAAAAGAAAGCTTACCGGATTTATAACTGTCGTCTTAGAAAGATAGTAGAAACTTTGGATGCCGATTTTGATGAGCTGACAGCGATGGCTTCTAAGCAACATAGCTCTAAACCCGCATTACATGAGATGGGAACCGGTACGATTAGTTCGGATTAACTCCCAACAATCCTGCTTCTCCATCATTTACACTACCTACAAGGCCCGTGTGGGATGAGTTATTTCAACCTATGTTTGAGGAATTATTTAATCCTCCAAGTGATGATTCTCCAGCATCTACAGCAGTAGCTCCAATTCATGAAGTTGTTGCTCAAGATAATGGAAATCAATCTGATGCATCTTCAGTGACTATTGAACAAGATGCACCATCCCCCAACAATTCTCAAACTACACCCGAATCAACACCCCCACTAGTTCCTAATGATGTTGAAGAGGATTACTATGATCACGATTTGGAAATTGCTCATCTACACAAGCTTCCATTCTTTGGTTCACAAATACCTGAAAATCCTAACGGTGCGTCTACCTCATAGGAAGCTCCTGCAATCGTTCACTCCGGACCACCACGAATTGAAAATCACAACACCAAATGGACAAAGGATCACCCAATCCGCAATATTATTGGTGACATCGATCGACCAGTCTTAACACGCCATCAACTATAAGAACATGCATTATATTGATACTTTGATGCATTTCTTTCCGACATTGAACCTAAAACTTGGCAACAAGCAATGACACAATCATATTGGATTGAAGCAATGCAAGAGAAACTTAATGTATTTCAACGTCTTGAAGTATGGGAATTAGTTCCTCTACCCAAAAATGTTGACATCCTTACATTGTTGTGGGTATATAAGGTCAAACTTGATGATTTAGGTGGACTGTTAAAGAACAAACCTAGATTGGTTGCCAGAGGTTACAAACAAGCTTTGGGTATTGACTTTGAAGAATCCTTTGCTCCTGTTGCACGATTGGAGGCGATTAGACTATTCCTTGCTTATGCTGCTCACATGAATATTATCGTCTACAAAATGGATGTTAAGACGACATTTCTTAATGGTGAATTAAGGGAAGACGTCTACGTAAGCCATCCGAATGGATTCGTCAAATCGAAGTATCCTAATCACGTGTACAAGATCAAGAAGGCTCTTTATGGGTTGAAACAAGCTCCACGCGCGTGATATGATCTCCTATCGGCTTATCTCATCTCGGAAGGCTTCTCCAAAGGCAAAGTGGACCCTACATTATTTATTCTCAAGGAGGACAACGACATGATACTGGTACAAAAACTATGTTGATGATATAATTTTTGTTGCCACTAATCAAAGACTGTCTGACCATTTTGAGAAAATCATGTCCACACGCTTTAAGATGTCGATGATGGGAAAATTTTCATTTTTCTTAGGGTTGCAAATTTCTCAAAATCCTAGAGGCATCTTCATTAATCAATCAAAATATGCTCTTGAATCGTTAAAAGGTATCATTTTGAAAACTGTGACCCCATGGATACTCCAATGGTGGAGAGATCCAAGTTAGATGCGGATAGGGATGGGATTGCTGTCGATCCTAAACTTTACCGTGGAATGATTGGTACCCTTCTCTATCTTCTAGCAGGCCTGATTTGCAATTTGCTATAGGCATGTGTGCCCAGTATTAGGCTCCACCTACCGAAAAGCATTTACTTGTTGTGAATAGGATCTTTCGATATCTTAAAAGAACACTTCATCGTGGTTTGTGGTATCCGAAGGATTCCTCTATTGCACTAATATCATATGCAGATGCGGATTATGCTGGGTGTCAAGATACTAGACGTAGCACTTCTGGCAGTGTGCAACTTCTTGGAGATAGACTGATTAGTTGGGCATCCAAAAGGCAGAAAAGCGCTGCTATATCAAGTACAGAGGCTGAATACATTGCTATGTCCGGTTGTTGTGATCAAGTTCTATGGATGAGATCACAATTAACTGACTACGGTCTTGGATTCAACAAAATTCCGATGTACTATGACGCTTAGCCCTTTGTTGCAACTACGTTCAACACTCCCGGGCGAAGCACATTGAGATTCGCTACCATTTCATCAAAGACCAAGTGGAAAATGGAGTGATCGAGCTGTATTTTGTCAACACTGAGTATCAGCTGGAGGATATATTCACAAAGGCCTTAGATCGAGGACGTATCGTGTTTTTGATCAAAAAGCTGGGTATGAAATCATTCTCACCAGCGACACTTGTTGGTAGAAGAATCTGTAGAATAGTGGTGGTAAACTATTCTAGAGTATCCTTTTATAGTGATCTTGTATATTATCGTATATATATAAACCACCAAAAGCAAAATACAAAAATATAAAACATACAAAAACCATAAAAAATATAAATTCAAGAAAATCCAAAAATATTTTTCATTTTCAATCAGGCATGTCTTTTAGTAGGATAATAGTTACGGCCTTAGAAATGTCGATTAAAATTGAAATGGCGCCATAAATAGAGTTCGTATAAAAGTTGTACATATTTTAAAACATGCCCAAATGGCTTGTAGTTATTTCAGACTGCAACCCGCTTTTCGCATTAAAGTCACCTATTTCTTACGAAGACGTTGGCTCACAACGGGAATTAATTTTCTCGGGTATGCTTTACTTTAAAACCATACAAGGGATCAAGTTTACTTTATAACTTGGTCTAACACAAATTAGTGTACACTTCAGTGCACTTATTTTGTAAAAATAAGAGAAATCTTATTGCCACCATAAATTGTTCTTATATCTAATCAAAACGGAAAAAGCTTTCATCAGTACTCCTTAATACAAAGACTACAGCTCTTTAGATAGAAAACGGGTTTGTAATTAAGGGGGAGAAAATATCAAATCATTTTCATCATCAAATCGGTCTTCAAAAGTCTTTCAGAAAATTTATTGGCTTCATGCTTAATATTGAATCATCTTTCGTATGTATTCGTCGTGCTTCATGACTTTCGTGATTTATGTGACTCGGACTTAGGCTTTTTCGTGATAATATGATTAATGAGTGTTAAGGCATAGGAGTTTAACTGCGGTGTTTGGATTGTGTGTGAATAAATAGGATAGTAACTAAAAGAAAATAGACGGAAAAAGGAGGACTAAAAGAGTAAAAAGGGAAAAAGGTTAATTTAACCTAAGTCAAATATATAACACGCGCCCACATTCTTTTCCTTTTCTTTTTCGTTTCTCTGTTAAACACAAACACAACCACCAATACTTTGCCGCCATTATTTTTCTCCAAAGCTTCATTTGATTGTTTTAAATAGTTTTTATCATCTAAGGTATGCATCTAAATTAATAGTATTTCTATGCTTATCATTTGTTCATCACACAAACAAAATGCACCCTAGGTCTCGTACAATCAGTTTAGGGTTTTGATATGGTTTGTGCTTATAAAGTGCAATTGACTGGCGGGTTTTGCATAGGATTGTTTTAGAACATATGTTTATTGTTTAGTTTGCCTTAGAATCAAGTGATTTGAGCGTTTGGTGAATAGCAGTCAAAAGTTCTTTACCCGAAAAACTGGTAATTAGGCTCAAGAGTTTTATCCAAATATATATGGTTTATCCGAAAATATATGATTTATCTGAAGAAGTTAGATTTATCCGAAGAAATATGTTTATCCGAAAATATATGCTTTATCCGAAGAAAAACATTTTTCGGAATACAATCTTTTATCCGAAGATAAACTTTTTATCCGAAGAACTTTATTATCCGAAGAAATGTTATTTATCCGAAGATATTGAATTTATCCGAAGATACATGTTTTATCCGAAGATATTATATTTATCCGAAGATAAATAATATATCCGAAGATATTGACTTATGCGAAGATGGTGAATAATCCGAGAAAGTTGATTTATCCGAAAAATGACCATTTTTTCTAAAAGTGTTTGTTTTTCTGAATGTGCTTTTATTTTGAATGCGAGTTCTTTTGAAATATGTTGTCAATTAGTCGTGTTTGATTTTATCTTTAGTTCCTCGTGTATTCGAATGCTAGTTCACCATGATTGCTTGTTCTCTATGGTATAATATGCTTCACTTGCTTAGCTTTATATACATCATGATATATATTTGTGTGTATCAACCTTGTATGTTTTGTCTTTAGCAGAAAACATGTCTAAACCTACCGGGCAACAAATCAAAGCTGATCAAGCACTTGTCTTCGCCAAGGCTCTAAAGTCTATACCAAATAACTATCGACTGAAAGAAGACAAAGAAGATTCTACCCCAGCTCACTATGCATTCAAGGTAGCCACGGATATTCTTGACTGAACCCCAATAAAGAAGGCTTTACGGGATACAGCTTCGGTACCAACTGATTATATGTATGAATTTTGGGCTTCAAAGAAACGGCTATCAGACTGAAAGATCACGTTCACCATCAACAAAAAGGAACATACTCTCACCATTCCTCACTTTTGTCAAATATTCGGATTACCAACTCCATCTACAGGCCAAAGGTTTTCAGAAGACCCAGACAAGAACGAAGTTGTTAAGATGTTTCATTCTCTTGGATACGGTGATTTTGAGTTATGAGTGGTGTCTCAGTTTACCACAGCTAACTTGGGACAACCTTGGAAAGCATTCTTCAGTATACTCATTCGTTGTCTTACTGCTAAAACAAGTGGATATGACTCTCTGTGATTTCCAATTGCTTGTATCTTTTGGGGAATCTACAAGGGTAAGAATGTGAATTATGCACAGTTACTATGGGAGGAATTTCACTATCGACTGTTCTAAAATACCAAGAAGAAGACTGGGCACCTTCCTTTCCCACGTTTCATCAAGCTCATCATGCATCACTTCCTGCAAAAAGATGCTTCAATCGATAAGCGTGAAGGAATTTCTCACCATAATCCAGATGACGATGCCACTGTGGATTTAAGGCACAATGGACACATCGGTGTTTACTTAGGTATTCCAACTGCTATTCCTAATCACATGTTGACTGATGAAATCAAAGCAAGTGATGCATACAAGCAATTGTTAGATGAAATTGAAATTCAAAAGGAAAGAGTTGAGTTGGGAGATTTTTCTTCACCAAAACCCAAAGGCAAACCATCAGAAGAAACAGGTTCACCTAAGCACAAAAAGAAGAAAAGTGTTGCTAAGTCTAGTGGGAAGCAGCTGATGCTTGAGGATGAAGATGAAGATACTAATGAAGAAGAACTTATTCGCAAAAATGAAAGACGCAATATAAAGAAAGCCATTATGCAAAGTAAGAAAGATACGGGGGTAGTGGTTCTGGTATGAAGGCAAAGGAAACCATACTACCTACTGATATTGATGAATTTGGGAAGCCTGATGAATACATACCTATTCGTGAGAAATCTGCCCAAGTTGATGACGATGTCGACATTCATGATGAACAACAAGCTCATGACGGATTGAAGGATGTGGACATTGTCGGGTCTGCTGATACGACATCATTTGTAAACACTGAACATCTCGTTACAAATGTTGAACCTACCAAAGCCACAAGTACTACAGTGACTCCACCAGTTACTAAAGTGACTCCACCAGTTACTAAAGTGACTCCACCTGCTTCAACTCAACTTCCCTTAACTCTACCAAGGCAACCTCTCTCAGCTTCAGTATCAAGTGCTGCAATGACCATTGCTCCTACACTACAAACACCAGTTGCACCAATATCTTTGATTCCATCATTACCAACATTGTTCATGATACAAATGGAACAACTCCTGAAATCTCAAAAAGAAGAGATGGTTCAAGTCAAAGAGGAGTTAGGTCGTAGACTGCAAAGTGAGAATCCACAAGAAAAGCTCAAGAAGACGCAATTGCTAAATTCCAAGAAGAGTTAGAACTATCCCGAAAAGCACATGCTGAAGAACTAGCTCACGTCAAAGAAAATGAAGTCGCCAAAAATGAAGCAACGTTCACTCGTCAAAGAGAACTAAAAAGGAAGTGCCGAGATGAGAAAGAGATTCTTGCCAAAGCTAACGAATCAATTGTTGGCTCACTTGATGAAAAGGTTAAGGAATCCATCGACACTCTGTGAGATGAGTTAAAACAAATTGCTGAAATCAACTTCATGATCAAGTCTTCTGACACTCATCAGTCAGATTTTCTTATTGCTCAAAGGCTCATGGATTATGAGTTGAAGAAGCTCTTACATGCTCGGATGATTCAAGTCGGGTCCTACAACCAAACCAAAGCTCAAAAGAACCTTCACAAGGCTCTTAAAACGGATATGGATGAAGATACTGAGATATTCAAGAAACATGGTACTGTAGTTCCTTACAATATCCTAAATGAAGAGAAAGAGGAAGACGAATCCGACAACGATGACAATGATGGTGATGATGACAATGGTGATGATGAAGAAGGTAGTGATGACGAAGGAGGAAGTGATGACAAAGGAGATAGTGATGACGAAGAAGGTAGTAATGACGAAGGCGGTAGTGATAAAAACAGTGATGGTGATGATAATGGTGATGGTGATGGCAAAAATGGTGATGATGAAGAAGAAGGGGACAGTGATACAGAGAAAAAGGATGGAGATAAGGAAGACAAGTCTGATAAAGACAAGTCCAAAGGTGACAAATCTCACAAGGATGATGTTACCAAAGATAAATCAACTCCAAAAGTGAAGACACCTCCACCCCGCCAAGGCAAACGCACCAAGACGTTTCATGATGTAGATGCTAATACAGCTTCATCATATACTCCATCCACAACCGCTTCTGCAACCACATCTGTCCCTGTCACATATGCCCCAGTTACCGCTGCTTCAGTTACTACACCATTAGTGCAACAACAACTGACAGAACCCGATCAACCTATACTGGATTTTCCAGTATCTGATCAAGTCCAAGACATACCAGAAACTGAATCCGTACCTGTTGTTGATGTTCCTATATCTACTCAAGTTCCTGATGTTCCAGAGTCAAGTGAACCAACATGGGTGGATACACTCGAGGAAGATGAAAATGCACCTGTTCAAACTTGGGTTTCAAACGCTGCTGCACTTCGTCCACTAACAAAGGCTGATGAAGCTGAATTCTCCCAATTCCTAAGAAATCCAATACATTTTTCAATATTCTTGAAGTATAACTATGGGTCTAACATAACTCAATCAATGGTTGTGCGAGGACTCAAAGATCCCACACTTCGTGTCAAATCCAAGATCAACAGCATGGAATACGAGTACAACGCTAATGAGCTTCTGAAAGCAATGAGAACTATTCAAAGGGACGGACTTCATGCACCTAAAAACCTCCTCTCCCTACAGATGCAGATGATGATCAAATCGTACTCGAATTCTTTGTCAGCAAAGATCTCGAATACTTGTTCAAGGGAGCAAACAAGTATGTGACCTCCTTAACATTGCTAAAAGCTGCAAATTGGGATTCGATACCTTGGATAGAAGAAAAAGTCAATCGTCTCTGGGTACCGCAAGTACATTCTAAATATGATTGATATGTCGAGTTGGGTGCTTCACATTGGGACGAGCGTGTGCAACGCGCCTACAACTTTGCATGTGTGCACAACTCATGTCCTCAAGTCTTCTCTCTTTTCCGAATCAGAAGCATCCAAGGAGTTAGGATTGAACCCAAAATTGGCTATCATCACTTGACAGAGATCGGAATCAAAAGAGAAGATGATAATATCTACACTATCCAGGAAGGAGATTTTCCACTTCTTTGTCTCGAAGATATTGAAGACATGCTTCTTTTGATTACTCACAACGCACTCAGACATTTGAACTCTGGAAAATCATTGCCTTGAATTCAGCTCTTAGAATGTACACACGTCAAATTTTCATCAAGAAAAGAGTT
Organism: Glebionis coronaria; assembly: GCA_025667525.1. Taxonomy (NCBI): domain Eukaryota; kingdom Viridiplantae; phylum Streptophyta; class Magnoliopsida; order Asterales; family Asteraceae; genus Glebionis; species Glebionis coronaria. The sequence goes on from CM046880.1 coordinate 271,626,012, forward strand.
GAAGATCTGCAACTTGGTGTAGAAAGTTATCAAAGGAAGCTAAATCTTTCAAAACCACGTACTCGAGTGTTGTCGAGGCATACAGAAAAATCTCCATACACTAGCACCACTGACCCGATTCCCTGTATTTTCTACTTGAATGGCCGTGGACTAATGAAGTTCATGAGAATTCTAGAGATCAACAAATTCAGTGACGGGACTCTCAACCATATCCGGGAAAATTTGGTGCATCTCAACAAGAACAATACTCTTCTAGAGGTTACTATAGACTGACACCCGGTATTTCAGCAGAGTGCCAACTATATGATCAAGAAAATTGATGAAAAGCTAAGGGAAAGACGTCTTATGAGAAGTCTAGAATGATTCGTCGGTGGAAGACCATATGGAGCACACCACAAGCTAATAGAACGATCCATTTAAAATGGGTCGTACTATCTCAGCTGAACTCCATATTTTTCTTGTGAATATGTAAATACTATGAATATTGTGCTTTTGTGGCTTGCTGTAGCGTAAAAGTATGACAATTTTTTAAGAATTTCTCACAAGATTCTAAATCTTTCAAAATATATCATACTCAAGCACTACAACTAACCCTCATTAACTTTAGGGGGAGCATTGATATGTTCCATGGCCAACAACTAATTTCATTTTGTTACCCAAAGACCGGTTAATCCATTAATATCCAAAATATTGATGGTTAACATTTTGGATAAGGGGAGAAAATGGGATTAAGGAGACTTGTTTACATATGTGGCTAAAAATGAAAAGAACTTAATGAAAAATCCACCTTGATATGTGCTATGCATATGTTAAGGGGGAGCATTTTGTTATCAAAAAAAATGAAGGTACTAAACACTCTTGATATTTATATCGCAAGTACCTCAGTGATTTTAAGGAATTTTCATGAAGACGAATACTTACCCAAAACACACTTAATTCATGACATATGTGGTGAGAAAAGGGTGGTGGGATTAGGTGCTAGTCCAATGATTCTTCCAGAACCGGAGGAATCTTCCCAAGGACAATTCCATAGTTAGAAAATAGAAGTCCTTAGGAAAGATGGAGAATGGATTGTGAACGTAGCTGAATTCCAACCAAGTACTGATTCTAGTACTGGAACAATCACAACAAGGTGCTAGTGATGATGTATTGGTAAGCATTGAAGGGGTTGAAGAATGAAAAAGAAATGTAAAGATAAAGGGTGTAAAGAAAGAAGCCCTCCTTACAACTTAGGCAGAAACCATGTCAACTCATCTTGAAGACATAGTATCATGGACCCAGTGATGCGATGCACAAGCCCTCCCAGCCAACTCAAATACTCTCAAAAGATATTTGTTTTAATGTCACGGAGTTCAACACGTTATCTATCGGTTTATTCACTCCGAATAAATTGATATTGAAAAGGTGGTAATCCTCTCTAGCCTCCGCTTACCAAAATAAAATACACCATTGAGTCTAGAGCCACAAGATCATCAAAAGTCTCATTAGGACACAATTTTAAAAACAAGAAAGATTTTTTTATGAGTCCTACGCAATATTCTTGTAATATTGCCAGAACATTTGAGTGAAACGAAAATATTACAATGAAGATGGAAATCCTGCTTGAGCCAACATCAAACAAGCTCATGGTAGGTGACACGTGCGGTTCTTTAAGAACTAATCTTGTGATAACTGGAAAAAAATGATGGTTTGACTCTTAATTGAGATTAAACTTGTTCCAGGGCCTCTACAAAAATCCAAGTGACCTTGCCAGAACACTCAGAGTGGCACTCTTTAGTGTTCACAGTGAAGAGTGGAAATCCTTCCATTGTCAACATCAAACCGCACTTCGATGACAAGCAAGATTCTATTAGAATCAAGCTCGTGACAACTGGAAAGCAACGATGGTGAAAATCTTAATTGAAATTCACTTGTTCCAGGTTCATGAATTGACGGCTTCAATCATAAGGATATCTATTATCCAAGTGATTCACTCGTTATGTTCATAGTCAGCTTTGGACGATCGAATAAAGAGAACGGGTTTACCCGCGAAATCTTGTCAAGGAGTTCTTTAATAAGAGCTACCTGTCACAAGTACGATAATTATTATCGTCCAACGGTCTTCACCGGCCGGAGGTAAAATGCTACCGAATCATAATAAAATGTCAAAGACATTTTATTCGTGTCTTATTATGTTGCTGCATTTGAAGACGGTGGCGTTGCGGGGTACCAGATGAAGTCGTCCTCACATACTTATTCCTTCTGCATCAAATATTTCAGCAAAATTCAAGAAAGTATGACCTAAAAGTATTCCGCTGTATCATCTCTGAAACTTTCAAGAATTAAACAAAGGATAGGTATGTGGGACATGAAGTCACAAAGAGGCAAACATCATAAGAAGGCAAAGACTGCACGTGAAGATGATCTCAAGTTACAAGACAAGTTAAAGCCAAAAGAACATGTTGCAAGCCAAAGCTCAAAAATTATTACAACATATTCACAAGCCGAAAAAGAAAAAGAAGAAAAGAGAAACAACTACGAGCTCAAGAACGAAGACTTAGTATAGTATGCTAGGTTTAGAACTTTGTATGTTGGAGTGACCTCCCTTAGGGGGAGATTGTTGGAAATACGTTTTTAACGTATATTAGAAGTATCGATCACTCCAACAATATTATTAAAAGTAATTAGCTCGTAGTTAGTTTATTGTATCAAAGTTAGTAACAAACCAACCCATGGGCTTGTCCATGGGTTGAAGGCCCAAGCCCACATAGGCTTGGGTATATAAACCCCTTTCCTTCATGGAAAGGGGTGTTGGTTGTTCACTTATTTTCTTAATAAAACACATATTTCTCTCATCTTTCTCTCTCTAGTTTCTCTCTCTAGAAACAACAACCCTCTTGATAGGATCATAGATTATCATACTTCTACAAGGTGAGTTACATGATCATCGAGTTAAGTCAACAGGTGGATTCAAGTACTTAGGGAAATTGATCAAAGGACTTGGAAAGAAGAAGAGATGATGACTTGGATTGGATTCATGTTGAATATGTTGTTGGACATGTTTTATGGTGTTGAATTTTTCTTTGTGTGTATTAACTATTACTACCTGTTTGGATTACTAACTATTTTAATCCTTAATTAATTGTGTAATCGTTCTTTCGATTTACATAGCTTTGTGCATATTATGTGTTTGTTTGCTTCCTAGATTTTCCTTTATGGTTAACTTTGGCTTGCTATTTACCTGTGGGAAATCTGGACTGACCAAAGTTTGAGGAAATGCTTCTTTTGAACAACATTAGACGCGGTTCCATATCAAACCCGCGGTTCCTTAGCGATAAAGAACCGCGGCCCTACGTAAGGAACCGCTTGTCCCTGTTTCGACATAATCTTTGCTTTTCATTGTTTTCCTTAATCTGTGTAAAACTTTGATAAAATTTTTGAAAAACCTGCACTTTCCTAAACTAGGGTACCTAATTTTATTATTCACCTAAAATGATTTTCACCCATTACTAGTTTGGATCATTCCCGTCTCTTCTTAAATCCTCTCTTGTTGATTGTGTTCTTCGTCCTTTCAACTCTTCTCTAAACCTTAACACAACCATGGTGTCCACTAGAACATCCACTTCCTCCAAAACTTCCTCCTCCAAAAGAAGCTTCAAAATTATGATTAAGATACCTAACATTGGTTCTTCATCTTTTCACACTCCCAAAAATGAGATCTCTCCCATTCTCATTTATTCTTCACCTTCACCACCCCTTAATCCATGTAAGACAAACTCAACCCATGGTACTAACCATTCATATGGTTCTACCCCCTCTTCATTCCAATCAAGAATGAATAAGCTTTCTTCACCTTTCACCCCTAGTCCTCCTTTGGATGGGATTTCTCAACCACAACCTCTACAAAGTATCCCCTTTGTACTTGAGCCTTTGGTTACCTCTCCTTCCACTCCACCAAATTCTCCCATCTCACCCTTGGACACTATGCCTCTACCACCTCCTCCACCCTCTAACACCAATGCTCCTATTTTGGGCATTCCTATCCCCCACTTCATGGGTGATCCTTACTTATTTGGGTTCCTAGAAGCTCATGGTGCAAATTGCCCATGTTGTCTTTATAATAACTACATCATTCAAAACCTAAGGTTGGAGATACTTGGTCTTCATAGAAGGTTGCATGATTTCTTGCTTGCCTTGTTCTCCATGCCTCCTCCTACGAGATGAATGATGATTTTCAAAATAACATGTTTTTTTTAAAGAAGGTCAAGCCAAAGAGATCTATGAATTCAAGACCTAGTTTTAGCTATCTTTGTAGTTGTTAATTTTCTTTTTATTTCTTGTATTTCCTTTCCTTTCCCTCATGATTTTCTCATGTGGATGATTTATGGATTTAGTTTTTAAGTGTTTTAATCTATGTGATCACATTAAACAACTTCAATTTATTTAAAATTGAACCTAAATCTATTACAACCTCTAAAAACTTGACTTAAAATTGGATCAAAATGTTATCTAAATATTTTGTCACCCTTTGTCAAGACATTCTTTGTTAATTTGTTGCTTTTATGCAACCCTAGCATACTCAAGTGCTAAAAGAGGTAAAAATACAAGATTTGCAAAATTTGAAAAAGTTTTTTTATCCAAAACTTTTGAAAATTTAGGTTTACTGTCCACTGGACGCGGCTCATTAGCATCCAGGCGTATCCATATCGATATGGAACCGCGGGCTATTTTAAGGAACCGCGCTTGGTAAAGCCGTTCTTGGCTTATTTTTCGTCTTTCTTCTTTGGCCACTGTCTTGGTTAAAATTATTTGTTTACCCAATTCGGCTAAACATTTCCTAAAACCTTTCTTTTTCATTTTAAATCTTTGCCTTGTCTATTTTCTTTAAATTCTTCTCTTTTGGGAGTTCTTTTCTTCATCCCTCATAATGCCTAATTCTTCCCTTCCTAACCTTGACATTTTTTGTCACAAACTTCTCAACCTAAAGCTTCTTCTTCTAAGCTTTCAAAGAAACCAAAAATCTCGGTTAAACCCATTTGGTTGAAAAAGAACAAGAATCCTCATGATTCTTCTTCTCTAAAATCCTCCAAGAATTCCTCTTTCTCTTTGATTCAATATTGGAATGAGACTTACTCTATAAATCCAATTACCGGAGAAAAAGAAATTCTTCTACCACCACCAAAACCTTTCAACTCTCCTCAACTCAATGACCTATCTTCTTTCCCTAACCTCACTAGGAATTATGTAAACATCTCTTATCCATTATCTCCCTCTCTACCAACCTCTAATTTTGATGGACCTCCCCCATCTAACGACTTTGTTTTGTATCATGGTTCCTCGTGTGCTTGTTTTCGTTTTCAACAAATTTAACTTGTTCATATCTATGACAAGCTAAATTTTCTTGAATTCCTCCTCACTCGACCTCCTCTCAAAGTTTTCGTTCCCGTGAACAAAACTTCGAATGAGGATTCGTCGTCTTTCTTTTCCAACTAAGGCACATTTTGTACTTTAGTTGTTTGAGTCAATAAAACTTAAGCAATATTGGAAGATTATCCCTATTAGAGTAGTTTATGCTTTGTGGTCTATTTTCCATATTTTTTTCTTTAAATATTTTGTGTATGAATATTTTTCTTGTATGTTATTTCATATTTATGTAATATGAATGTTATGTGTGTTATCTTTCCCTCCAATTCTATTTCACACATTGGTTAAAGAGCTGATCATGGTTAAAACTTAAAATTAATTATGGGTGATTCCATAAATTCTAAATTTTAACCCATTGACATTTTAAATCATCTTTGATTGGTTTGGATGTTTCTTTTCTTCCTTTATTTCACCAATTGAACTATGATGTTGTCAATACACACTCTTTGGAGTTTAGACATACTTAGCAAATGCTTGCTTCTAATTTGAGATTTCTTTTCCATCTCCCTCTTAATTTAGTTAGTAGGTAGTGCACATTCATACATTGGTGTTTCTTTTCTTTCTTCTAACCTTTGTGTAGCATGTCACCTTAGCTCGTTTTCTTGGTACCCCAAGCAAGGGGGAGTAAGCACCAAGGGGGAGCTACTAGCAAAAGTCCAGTTTTTTCTTCTTCAAAGACTTGTGCTAACCTTTTTGCTTCGACAAAGGGGGAGAAATGATAGTGATAAACTCGTTAATAATTCGAATAAACTTGTATTTTACGTAAATGAGTTTATAGTTTGTCGTAATCAAAAAGGGGGAGATTGTTAATGCAAAGAAATGCCTAAAAACATTGTTAGTATTAATTAATCTTTCTTAGTTTTGATCACGTAAAATTACAAAGACATTTATCATCAAACACAATTATAAAATGAATTATCTAACAAACACTATCATCGAGGTAATAATCATTACACTAACATATCTTAATCTTGCTTAGTGATCATAAAAGTGATTAGCCTTAAAACTCACTTTTGTCAAATGTAACAAAAGATTTTTAATAAACTTTATTTTTAAGAAAATGTTTTATTAAAATGAAATGTAAATTTGAATATGACATATTCCAAATGCCATAAAAATATCGTTTGAAGGTTTAAACAACCTCAAATATTTCAAATTCACTAAAAGACAAAAGGGAGCGGACTCTACGCCGACGGTTCCTTATCGATAAGGAACCACGGGCTCCAATAAGGAACCGCGGGCAGATATAGTCGTTCGATGATTGTCTTATAAATAGTGGATCAAATCTGCATTCTCATTAACCCTTTTTGGACATCTCTTTCAGCCTTTTTTTCTCCTATCTAATCTTAGTCATTTGTAAATGATCACTTAATGTGTTAAGTATGATTACTCATGATTATCCTCTTGATCTCCTTCTTTACCTTGTCCAAAGAGAAGATCACTCACACACTTGTGATGTGATTAAAGATGAAGCATTGATGAAGATCACCTTCTCCTAAAGATCTAGTCAGGTTCATCATTTGTTTATTTGTATCTTGTGTAGATCCAATGTATTTGTGAATACTTGTACTAGTTGTGTTCATCCAAGCTATATGTAAATACTTGGATTAGAGTTGTGTAAATCCATTGCACATGTGTGTGCTTGGATTTGTGTTGTGTAGATCCAAGCTACATGTGTGTACTTGGATATGTTTAGTTGAGTTGTAGTTAGTTGTGTTAGTTCTCACTAAACTATAAAGTGATGTGGTTGTGTCTTGTGAGTTCTCACTAAACTATAAAGTGATATGTAGTTGTGTTGTGTGAAGTTATCACTTAGCTTCAAAGTGAAGAGTCGTTAAGATTGGTTCTAGCTTTGGATTAGGACTCGACATCTAGCCTTGTGTCGGAAAATGGTAAAGTAGGCAACGTTATGAAGATTGGTTCTAGCTTTGGATTAGAACTCGACATCTAGCCTTGTGTCGTAAAATGGTGAAGTGGGCGACGTTGTGTAGATTGGTCCTAGCTAAGATTAGGTCTCGACATTTAGCTTAGTGTCGGAAAATAATGTAAGCGACGTTGTAAGGTTTTCTCCGCCAAGAAGGGAGCTTGTGGATATAGTGGAAATCTCGAGTAAGGTGTACTCGAGGAGTGGAGTAGGAACGAGGATAGAGCCTCGTTGTCGAACCACTATAAATCTTGGTGTCTTCCTACTAGGTTGTTTCTTTCCTTATTCTTTACTTACACTCATTATCATTATACTTACTACACATTGTTAATGCATTAGAATTGAACCTAATCGTTATGCAACTAGCTTTCAAGTAAAAGATAGTTTTGTGCACTCACCTAATTGAAAGGAATTTTAATTAGGAGACTAACCGATTAGAAACTATTCAACCCCCCCCCCCCCCCTTCTAGTTTCTAAAATCCCCTAGATGGGCAAGTCGCGCTTGCTAGAAGCTGAAGGTTCCTACCTTGGCTAACAGATACACTTTATTTTGCTAAACTAAGGATAGTCTGGCAGGCTTCCTTCTTATATGGGAAGTTTGTTGGTTATGATATTGTCTAGCAGCGGGGTCATGAGCATAGTGCAGTATGATGACTACTTTATGTGGGTGTATAACAACGTAGCTCGGAGGATATACTTGTATTCAAAACATGTTTAAACCATACGAATTCACTCAACCTTTGTGTTGACTTTAAGCATATATTTTAGATAAATGGTGACTGATAGCATGTAGCAGCACAAGGATGGCATGAAGAGGCACAAGGCTGAAATTATTCTAGAATTTGGGAACCTCATATTGTGCAACTCTGATTTTTCAATGTAATATAAAGAAACTTGATTTCATCACTCATTTGAGTTGTTTTCTACTATTACGACTTGTGTTCTATGAAGTAATACCCTAGGATCAATGTTTCGCTGCGTAAAGGTAAAATGGGGGTGTTACATGTCACGCAGCCGGAAGGATTCGTTAATCCATATTATCTTTAAAAGGTGTATCGTCTCCACAAGGCACTTTATAGACTCAAGCAATCTCCAAAGGCGTGGTACGATGAACTCTCGAAAGTTCTGGTATCCAAAGGTTGCTCAAAAGGTTCCATTGATCTAACTTTGTTCATATATAAATATGGGGATGACATTTTGCTTGTGCAGATTTACGTTGATGACATTGTTTTCGGGTCTACAAACCCAAAACTTTAAAAATGGTTTAAAAAACTAATGAACAGAAAATCTGAAATGTCAATGATGGGCGAACTAAAATTCTTTCTAGGAATTCAAGTTCACCAATCCCCAAGTGGTATCTTCATTAACCAAGCTAACTATTGTTAAGAGATAATCAAAAAGCATGGTATGACCTCATGTGGCCCCGTTGGGACACTATTATCAACCACATCCCTAGATGCTGACTTGGAGGGGTTACCTATAGATCAAATGAAATATCGTTCCATGATCGGGTCCCTCATGTACTTGACAACAAGCAGACCAGATATTGCACATGCAACATGCTATTGTGCATGATATCAAGCCAGACACACTGAAAAGAACCTCAAGGATGTTAAACGGATTTTTCGGTACCTCAAGAATACCATTCATTTGGGACTCTAGTATCCGAAGGAAACTGGTTTCTTTCTAACGGCATATTCAGATTCTAATCATGCAGGGTGTCTTGATACTCGAAAAAGTACTTCTGGTGGTGCACAATTTCTTGGACAAGATAAGCTTGTGGGATGGACTTCCAAGAAGTAGGATTGTACGTCACTATCACCAACCCAAGCGGAGTATGTGTCTCTATCTACATGTTGTGCTCAAGTTCTTTGGATGAGAACACAACTCATGGATTATGGCTTCCACTTTGATAAAGGACTGATACTAGGAATTTTATATGGGTTCTCTATATTCTCTCGGAATCCTCTCGAATTGATCTTGGTTCTAAGTCGAATGATTGTTCTTGGTTACTAAAAAGGGGAGTGATTTTCTAGTCTACTAAAAGTTTTAAATATATTAAGATGTAAACTTAAATTTAAAAGCAATTAAATTAATAACAATTAATAAAACTTAAATTAATAAAACTTAAATTAAAATTAAAATTAAAATTAAAATATAAGTATGAACTGAAGAAACAGTAAGTAAACCTTAGAAATACTCAAAAGAAATTTGATTCGGAAGTTTGACCTTGATTCGGAAGTTCACTCGGAACTTGGTTCGGAACCCTTGATTCGGAACTTCGTTCGGAAGTTTACTCGGAACCTTCACTTGGAACTTCACTCGGAACCTTCATTCGGAACTTTACTCGGAAGTTTATCCGGAACTTTCTTCGGAAGTTGATTCGGAAGTTGTTGATCCGGAAGTTCACTCGGAACTTTTGGAAAGAGCATTCATTCGGAACTTAAAAATTGATTCGGAACTTTTTAAAGGAAAATTCATTCGGAACTTCTAGACTGACTCGGAACTTTTCTAACATAAACTCATTCGGAACTTTCTTTGTTCATCCGGAACTTTTGTGTTCATCCGGAACTTTTGTTCATCCGGAACCTGGGAAATACCCAAGAACAGTAACTTAACCGAAAAACAGGGGAAATAGATTTCGAGCCAAAAATCAACAAGTTTTTCACTAAATCTTAAATAAAACTAACCACGAATCATATACTAACCATAAACTACAAATCCCATCAATAAAAACATAAAACCCAACAACTTTTGAAGATCAAATCAACCAAATAAGAACTTTAACTTTCAACCAAATAAATGAAGATGAACAAGATGAGATGAAAGGATTAAATTTATAGAATAAGGTTTTAACAATCACAAAACAAAGATTAAAATTACAAGATTGAAGAACAAAGATTAAAATCACCAAACACCCTAGTGGTGTTGGTGATGCTACGAACAGAAAGGGAGAAAAAAGTGGGGAGAAGAAAAACTAAAAAAACTGGATGAAAAGTGTGAGGGGAACCCTTTATATAGGTGTTCCCTTTGGTTGGTGAGTGGGCTTTCTCCCGTTCTTCTTGTCTTCTCGTCTTTTCAGAAAAGTTGACGTTTTCAATTCTGATTCGGAATTTGTCGTCGATTAAATTCAACTCGTCTTTTAATTTCTTCGTTTAATAGACTTGAGTTTCTTCGACTTATGTAAATCTTCCATCTTTGGTCCTTTTCTTCGATAAATCTTGGAATAGGCCCAGTGACTTCAAATCTTTTGCATCTCTTGGACAATAGACTTCATCTTGAGTCTTTTTCTTCGGTAAAACCCGTGCAATCCCATGTTTTCTCCATTATCCATCCGGTTGGCTCTGAAAACACAATAAACACAAAAACCACGCATACTTCCAAACAAATGATATTAAATACGTGTTTTGGTCTCGTTTTAGCCAGAATTAAGTGGTAAAAGGATGGGTGTTTTCACACCTATCAAATCCCCTACACTTAACCATTGCCATGCCCTCATGCAATGCTTAGTGATAAAGCAATTTTACACTTTTCTCATAATTAATCAACCTTGGCCTTTTTGAAATACTACTAAACAAAAATTAAAGTACTAGGAGAAATTAAAACTTTAAAGTAACAAAAAGATAGAAAACCATTTTCACTTGAAAATAGCTACATGGAAATAACTTGCAAAGAAATCAATGACTTACATTAGGGCTTGGGTGCTGCGAAGATTTATCATCCTCAAGTTTCACGTTCCCCAAACTAAGCTTAAAAACGAGATCATTGTTATTATAAGTTAGCAATTCAAACACTTACACACATGGCTTAATTAAATGCTTAAACTCCCTTATTCCTAGGTGTATCTCTTATATTCTATTTTTGTCTTAGAATGATCATAAAGATGCATTTTTGGACTTATTTCGATAGTTTATTTAGGCTGAAAGCAAAGTAGGACGATTTGATCAATAGTTAGCTAAAGGACAAAATCTCTTAAAACTGCTTCTCGGGATATCAAAAAGTTCATATCTTGGCATAACTCGGTTCACGATTTGAGACCTTTCTCGGGCCGATATTTGGCATGTACTTCATACTTCATATCTTGAGAGACGTTCTTGAGATAATGGTCTTCTCATCGTTAATAGAGTTTCTTCACTTGGAGACTTTTGAGGGGTACTCCAACTTTGTTGACCACGACTTCATGATTATTCTTCAATCTCTAATTGGGATTTTGAGATACAACGATCCGCCTCCTTTTCGGACTTGGATCTATTTATCCTCATACCTTGTTAGTGTCTTTTCGGATAGACTTCTCCATGATCTTTATGGGAGTTGATTGCTTTTCGTCGTGAGTCTTGATCCTTCATATTGATTTTGGGAATAATGCTTTTCACATCACTTTGGATCTTCAGCAATAAAATTGAATCCTCATGCCTTGTTAGGGCCTTTTCGGACTCGCCAATCTTCGCGCCTGCTTCATAAGTTATGCCTTGGCTATGAACTCTTATCATTACCGAACAACTTTTAAACGATCTTGGGCTAGAAGCTAAGTAACTTTTCAAATCGTACGACCTTACTTATTGCAGATAAATTATTAGCAAGTGATGGGAGAATAGGCAAATAATTACACGAAGTGAGCTTGTGCAAGAATACCGACTTATAATTGACTCTATCATTTCTCGTCCTCCACAATTTAAAATCTCAAGTAATGAGACTCGTGGATGCTTAGCCTAATAAACCAATTAAGGTCTACATGGTTAAGGATACTAGCTAGAATAAACTTGGATAAGTCTATTCGGGTTGAGTCAAAATAATCGCAACAGGCCTAATATGTCAAAGATTTCAAAACTAGCTACACCACTTTATTAATATTTTTGATTTTATTGCGGGATATATACATATGCAAGCAACGATAAAAATTTAGAAATTACGACTAAATGGCCAAAGTTAATAAAAATTTTGAAAATGCTGAAAAATATGATTTTCTAGTTAAATGAAGGCATTTTCATGGAAAAGTCCACTTAAAACTTCGATAGAAGTCCCCCCTACACTTAAGATAAACATTGTCCTAAATGTTTAAGCATGTGGGAAAAGTCTCCCCTACACTTATGACATTGTGCACGTTGGTTAAATCAAGCTAAGGAAGAGACGACTAAAGTGATCAATTTCAAATGTGAGTATGAAGAAAATTGAATCACGATAGTTGAGAGATAGAACCGGATTTCGGATAACACAGGAGCACGGTTCTTCAGAGATTCCAAGAGTGCATTCATCCCTGTAATCACATCACCACACAAATACAAACACGTATACAAGTCCCCCTACACTTAGGAGGTTAAACGAAAAGGGATAGATACTCGGGCTGCCTCCCGAGGAGCGCTTGTTTTTGATAACCGAGTCACGAGCCTGACTCGACTCAAAATTAGTTCATGGGGAACGTGGTGAGGGATGGAATCATCTCCTGAGAGATGTCCTCACCAAAGTACAGCTTCAGACGCTGGCCATTCACCTTGAAATTGGGCCCATTAGGCTGAGAAAGCTCAATGGTCTCATACCGAAAGACTTTGGCGACGGTGAATGGACCAGACCAGCGGCTCTTCAACTTGCCAGAGAAGATCTTCAACCGAGAGTTAGAAAGTAAGACTTGATCACCAACGTGGAACTCTTGGTTCTTGATTTTTACGTCATGAAGGATCTTCGTCTTCTCTTTGTAGATCAGCGATTTCTCATAAGCTTCATCCCTTAGTTCGTTGAGCTTGTTGAGTTGAGTCGTGCGATGATCACCGGCTTTGTTGATGTCGAAGTTAGCCCACTTCAAGGCCAAGTGAGCCTTATGTTCCAGTTCGATGGGAAGGTGGCATGCTTTCCCGTACACAAGACGATAAGGTGTACATCCGATCGGGGTCTTATAAGCAGTACGGAAAGCCCACAGAGCATCATCTAACTTATCGGCCCACGCGGCACGATGCTCTCCCACAGTACGCTCCAAAATTCGCTTCAATCCACGGTTGGATATCTCGGCTTGCCCATTGGTTTGGGGATTTTAGGCGGTGGAAAGACGGTGATTGACACCATACTTAGCCATGACTCTTGCAAATTGATCGTTGCAAAAATGAGTCCCGCGATCACTGATAATAGCACGAGGAACGCCGAATCGAGTGAACAGCGATTTCAAAAAGTTACAAACCACCCTTGCGTCATTAGTAGGTAAAGCTTTGGCTTCAACCCACTTTGAAACGTAGTCAACGGCCACAATGATGTATTTGTTTCCTTTAGATGAAGGGAATGGCCCCATAAAGTCGATACCCCAAACATCAAAGATTTCACATTCTTGAATGAAATTCTGAGGCATCTCGTCTTTATGTGTGATCGTACCTTGTTTTTGGCAAGCATCACATCGTTTAACCATCTCGTGAGCATCACGATAGATGAAGGGCCAATAAAATCCCGAATCAAACACTTTTTTGGCGGTGTAGTTAGGACCAAAGTGACCACCGGTGGGTCTTTTGTGGCAAGCATCAAGGATTTCTAGGGCTGCCGGTCCATCAACACATCGGTGAATAATCAAATCGGCACATTGTTTGAAAAGATATGGGTCATCCCAAAAGTAATTATTAATATCTTTGAAGAACTTTTTCTTTTGCTGGGATGTTAACCCGTCGACGAGAATTCCACCCGCTAAGTAGTTTGCAATGTCCGTAAACCACGGGGTTTCATCAGCAGTCGAGTTGATAGACATTAAGGTCTCCAGGGGAAAAGAATCATTGATTTCTTTTTTCGGATGATCCCCTTGGTAAGGATCCTCAAGTCTACTGAGATGATCCTCGACTAGGTTTTCTGCTCCTTTTTTATCGCGAATTTCGATTTTAAATTCTTGGAGAAGCAAAACCCAGCAAAGAAGTATTGGTTTGGAATCTTGCTTTGTCAACAAGTACTTCAACGCGGAATGATCGGTGTAAACGATTGTGGTGGAAAGGACAAGATAGGGGCGAAACTTTTCAAAGGCATAGACAACAGCTAAAAGCTCTTTTTCGGTTGTCGTATAATGCAATTGTGCCCCCGTCATTGTCTTGCTAGCGTAGTGGATTGGTTGGAAGTGGTTCACTCTTTGTCCCAAAACTGCTCCAATAGCAAAATCACTAGCATCGCACGTCATCTCAAAGGGAAGCTCCCAATTAGGTATAACCAAGACGGGTGCCTTAGTTAGCTTATCCTTAAGCGAGTTGAAGGCTTCAAGGCACTCTTTGGAAAAGATAAAAGGAGTATCTTTTTCCAAGAGGTGGGTCATCGGGCGAGCGATTTGAGAAAAATCTTTGATGAATCGACGGTAAAAGCCCGCATGACCCAGAAAACTTCTCACACCCTTCACGGTTGAAGGTGGAGGCAACTTAGCGATAACATCAACTTTAGCACGGTCTACTTCCAGACCGGCTTTGGAGATCTTGTGTCCTAGCACGATGCCTTCTTTTACCATAAAATGGCATTTTTCCCAATTCAGAACAAGGCGAGTGTCTTCGCACCGCTTAAGCATACGTTCCAAATTGGCAAGGCACGAAGAGAAGGAATCCCTGAAGACCGAGAAATCATCCATGAAGACTTCCATGGTTTGTTCAACCATGTCATGGAAGATAGCTAACATGCACCTTTAGAAAGTCCCGGGGGCATTGCATAAGCCAAAAGGCATTCTTTTGTAAGCAAATGTGCCATAGGGACAAGTGAATGTTGTCTTCTCTTGATCTTGGGGATCGATGGGTATTTGGAAATAACTCGAGAAACCATCAAGAAAGCAGTAATATTCATTACCCGCTAAACGTTCAAGCATTTGGTCCATAAAAGGTAGAGGGAAATGATCCTTTCTCGTGGCATCATTGAGTTTGCGGTAGTCTATACAAACTCTCCACCCAGTAACGAGACGAGTGGAAATCAACTCGTTGTGTTCATTGGGAACAACAGTTATTCCGCCCTTCTTGGGCACACAATGTACTGGACTAACCCATGGTGAATCCGAAATAGGGTAAATCATACCGGCATCAAGAAGTTTGATAACCTCAGTTTTGATGACTTCATGGATTTTTGGATTCACCCTTCATTGGCTTTAAATTGTGGGCTTAAAGTCGTCCTCCATGAGAATTTTGTGTGTGCAGAAGTGAGGATCAATTCCGCGAATATCAGAAATTTTCCAAGCAATAGCCTTCTTATGATCTTTAAGCACGGCGATGAGGCGAGTTTTCTCTTCATCTTTCAAATCCTTAGCAATAATGACTGGCGACTTCTTTTCTTCGTCAAGGAACACATACTCGAGATGGGGCGGCAACTCTTTAAGTTCTAAATCCGGAGGATTTTCGACGGGAGGCGTTTTCAAAGTCGGAGTATCGATAGCAATAACCGTGGGAGATGGAGGAGAAGGATTATCTTCGTTGAGAAGGTTTTCAAAGAAATGCATGTCTTCATCCCCATCGGTGGGAGAATCATCATTAGATAAGTTCACATCTCCCATGGTGTCTTCGAGATCTTTCCAAAACAAATCAATTTCTCCAAATAGAGACAGTGATGAATCAATAGAGGAAACGGTCTCAACATTGGGAAGAGAGGTAGGAATACTTTTGCAAGCATCAATAAAGTGTTCTTCACAAGCCTCATCAAGAACGTCAATACAATTAACACTCTCATATGAATAAGGCTGTTTAGACAACTTTCCCATGTTGAAGACTACTTTATCGTCACCCACTCTCATGATAAGCTCACCGGCTTCAACATCGATGAGAGTGCGACCGGTCCTCAAGAATGGACGACCAACAATTAATGGCACACGAGGGTCCATCTCATAGTCGACGACAACGAAATCAGCAGGAAAAGTGAATTTGTCGACTCCTACAATGACTTCTTAGGCTATCCCCACTGGATAAGCAACCGTACGGTTAGCCAATTCCAAATTCATTTTGGTGGGGACTAGCTCAGGGAGAGATAATTGCTTCCAAATGCTTAGAGGCATTAGATTAATACTGGCACCTAGATCGGCTAGGGCCATGCAATTCTCTACTCCCGGGAAATTGCAAGGGATTAAGAAACGACCCGGATCACCAAGCTTGGTTGGCAATTTCCTTAAGAGCACTGTAGAGCAATTCTCATTAAGTTGGGTGTTGGCAATATCAAGAAGCTTTTCCTTGTCACTCAGAAGATCTTTAAACATTTTCGCGTACTTAGGCATGTGAGCGAGAGCCTCAGCGAAGGAGATGTTAAAGTTCAATTGTTTGAACATTTTAAGAAAGTTCGAAACCTGAATATCGTCCTTGCTTTTGAGCTTCTCTTTCCTCAACCTAGATGGATAAGGTATATCGGAAGAAGAGGAAGTCTTTGGGAGAATAGGATCACTCACATCCTTGGGTGGAGGAGGGGTAGCAATAAGAGGTGGAGAAATTGGGGAAGGAGAAGGATGAGGAATAGGAGCAGGTGACTCGTTCTCCTTAGTCACAATCACCGGTGGAGGTATAGGAAGCTCGGGTTCCTTGGTACCTCTGCCACTGCGAGTAGTGATTGCTTTCATCTCCCCTCTTGGATTCGCAACGGTGTTACTCGGAAGAGTACCCGAAGAAGAGGGTTGATTACCTTGGAAGAAACTAGCCATCATGTTCTTGAAGTCATTCGTTTGACTATCCAACGTGTTTCGCATATCAGCTCTCAGATCGTTCCCTTGTTTCACCAGGTCTGCTTTCAAGTTGAGCACTTCTCGCTGAAGATTTCCCACTATCACATCGTTAGTCCTCATGTAAGTTTCCACTTCTTGTAGTAGAGCGGTGGGTTGGTTGGGAGGAGCATTGTATGCGGGTGGTTGATAAGCAGGTTGCTGGTAAACTTGGTTGTTTCTTTGAGGTGGTTGTTGCTGCTTGTGAGGTGGTATGTATGGTGTACGAGGTTGTTGTTGTTGTTGAGGAGGGCGATTGAGGTTTTGTTGTTGGTTTGGGTTGTTTGGAGGAAAACCGGGTGGTGAGAGGTAGTTGGCAGAGCGGTAGCTAAGCAAATTACGGTCACCTTGAGGTCTAGCTTGATAAGCAGGTTGAGGATAGGTGCCATATGCTGCATTCACATTTTCAGAAGGGTAGTCTTGGGTGGTGGTACAAGTGGTGTAAGAGTGAGGACCCCCGCATATCTCGCATGGTTGGCTAACAGCATTGACTTGAGTGTTTTTAGAGTTGTTGCTGTCGTTGTTGTTAACGGTGTGGGTAACAAGCGATTCAAGAAGCGTAGTGATTTTGTCAAGTCTCTTATCGCTGTCACTAGTACTAGCACTAGCGACATTGGT
This sequence comes from Glebionis coronaria, assembly GCA_025667525.1. NCBI lineage: Eukaryota > Viridiplantae > Streptophyta > Magnoliopsida > Asterales > Asteraceae > Glebionis > Glebionis coronaria. Next base: position 271,643,618 of record CM046880.1, read on the forward strand.
CCGAACACTCTTGGTTTGCACACGAGACTTATTCTCAATGATATCCCAAGCAGCATTGGAAGTCTTAGCCAAAAGATTACCCCCCCCCCCCCCCCCCCGAGGCACTGTTTAGTGAATCTTGGTCATTCATGCTTAAACCATTGTAAAAAGTGTTAATTTGGTGCACTTCGGTAAAACCATGTTGTGGGAATTTTCTTAAAAGATCTTTAAAACGATCCCAAGATTCACTGAACGACTCATCGTACTTTTGTTCAAAATTTATGATTTCATTCCGCAAAGCGGTAGTACGAGAGGGTGGGAAAAAGTAATTGATAAACTTGGTTTCCAAATCCATCCACGAAAGAATGCTCTGTGGCGGTTCCTTAGCAAGCCAATGCCGGGCTTGTCCCTCTAAAGAAAAGGGAAAAAGTTGTAACCGGATTACCTCTTGTGGAACACCATTGAATTTGACCGTATTCGTTAGTTGCAAGAATCTCTTGATGTGGTCATGTGGATCATCAATGGTACGCCCCAAGAATGGTTGAGCGGAGACCATCTGGATAAAGCCTGATTTAAGCTCAAAGTTGTTGGCTGCAAATGCTGGTATAACAATTGGATCAGTGTTGCCATCTACATGAGCTTGCAGCAGTTCAATCATCGGGCGATTATCTGGTAGAGGCTCATTGTTGAGAGGTGGATTGTTATTGTTGTTGTTATTATTGTTGTTGAGAGGTGGGTTATTATTGTTGTTTTGCACACCGGCCATGTCTAAGTTGTCGAGAGGCTCGGGCTCTTGATAAGACGTTTATCGAGTGCGCATACACCTGCAAAAGAACTAAAAAAGAAAACAAGAAATATTTTTGGTTTTTATGGTTTTTCTATTTTTGAAAATTTTATATATATTTTTTTTTGGGGTTTTGAAATTTTTTTTGAGAAAAAGTAACGTTCACGGGGAACGGATCCCAAAATCCAAGTTCTCACAAAAAACTTTTGATCTTATCGAGAAGAGCCGGCAGCGGCGCCATTTGATACTAGGAATTTTATATGGGTTCTCTATATTCTCTCGGAATCCTCTCGAATTGATCTTGGTTCTATGTGGAATGATTGTTCTTGGTTACTAAAAAGGGGAGTGATTTTCTAGTCTACTAAAAGTTTTAAATATATTAAGATGTAAACTTAAATTTAAAAGCAACTAAATTAATAACAATTAATAAAACTTGAATTAATAAAACTTGAATTAAAATTAAAATTAAATTAAAATTAAAATATAAGTATGAACTGAAGAAACAGTAAGTAAACCTTAGAAATACTCAAAAGAAATTTGATTCGGAAGTTTGACCTTGATTCGGAAGTTCACTCGGAACTTGGTTCGGAACCTTGATTCGGAACTTTGTTCGGAAGTTTACTCGGAACCTTCACTCGGAACTTCACTCGGAACCTTCATTCGGAACTTTACTCGGAAGTTGATCCGGAACTTTCTTCGGAAGTTGATCCGGAACTTTCTTCGGAAGTTGATTCGGAAGTTGTTGATCCGGAAGTTCACTCGGAACTTTTGGAAAGAGCATTCATTCGGAACTTAAAAATTGATTCGGAACTTTTTAAAGGAAAATTCATTCGAAACTTCTAGACTGACTCGGAACTTTTCTAACATAAACTCATTCGGAACTTTCTTTGTTCATCCGGAACTTTTGTGTTCATCCGGAACTTTTGTTCATCCGGAACCTGGGAAATACCCAAGAACAGTAACTTAACCGAAAACAGGGGAAATAGATTTCGAGCCAAAAATCAACAAGTTTTTCACTAAATCTTAAATAAAACTAACCACGAATCATATACTAACCATAAACTACAAATCCCATCAATAAAAACATAAAACCCAACAACTTTTGAAAATCAAATCAACCAAATAAGAACTTTAACTTTTAACCAAATAAATGAAGATGAACAAGATGAGATGAAAGGATTAAATTGATAGAATAAGGTTTTAACAATCACAAAACAAAGATTAAAATTACAAGATTGAAGAACAAAGATTAAAATCACCAAACACCCTAGTGGTGTTGGTGATGCTACGAACAGAAAGGGAGAAAAAAGAGGGGAAAAGAAAAACTAAAAAAACTGGATGAAAAGTGTGAGGGGAACCCTTTATATAGGTGTTCCCTTTGGTTGGTGAGTGGGCTTTCTCCCGTTCTTCTTGTCTTCTCGTCTTTTTAGAAAAGTTGACGTTTTCGTTTCTGATTCGGGATTTATCGTCGATTAAATTCAACTTGTCTTTTAATTTCTTCGTTTAATAGACTTGAGTTTCTTCGACTTATGTAAATCTTCCATCTTTGGTCCTTTTCTTCGATCAATCTTCGAATAGGCCCAGTGACTTCAAATCTTTTGCATCTCTTGGACAATAGACTTCATCTTGAGTCTTTTTCTTCGGTAAAGCCCGTGCAATCCCATGTTTTCTCCATTATCCATCCGGTTGGCTCTGAAAACACAATAAACACAAAAACCACGCATAATTCCAAACAAATGATATTAAATATGCGTTTTGGTCTCGTTTTAGCCAGAATTAAGTGGTAAAAGGATGGGTGTTTTCACACCTATCAAGGACCCATGTATTATGACTCAAAGTCGGCCATAGCCATCTCCTGCAATCCGGTACAACATTCTCGCACTAAGCACATTGACGTCATATATCACTTCATAAAGGAACAAGTTAAACGCGGTATTGCTGAATTATACTTTGTTGGAACGGATTACCAATTAGTTGACTTGTTTACAAAAGCTCTGTCGAAAGATAGGTTTGCGTATCTAGTTAGACAAATTGGTATGAGATGTTTGACTCCAACAGAACTGGAGATTCTGTCAAAGGAGCCTGCTTGATTCATCTATCAAACATCTGCTTGTATATATCTATGGAAAGTAAAATACAAAAATATAAAACATATAAAATCAAAACAAAAAATTAAAAATCTTTGAAAATCCAAAAATATTCTTCTCGACATGTCTTTCAGTATCGATAATATGGACGTGCCTAGAAATGTCGCTCAATAACGACACGGGTGTGTACATAAAGCTCGAATTAAAGTCGTAAATATTTTTTAAAACATGTCATTTCTATTTTTAATAAAGGAAAATGTCTTTTTTGGACAATATTTCCAACAACGGGTAGAGCAATCTATCACGGGTTGAGCTAGTTACAAAACATTCAAAGTTTTGAGCTCAATACAATGGCTTGTAGTCACTTTCAGATTGCAACCCGGATCTATTTTCAAGGGGGAGTGTACAATTTAGTGCGCTTACCCTCAACAAAAGAAGAAAAATCTTCTTACACTTGAGTGGATTCGTCAAGACATTCAAATTCTATGAACTCATGTTTTTGCATTAGAAATACCATGTCGCAAGAAAGAAATGGTTTTCAAAAAAGTGTTGAACACAATTTTTTCAAGAGTTTTTCAATGATTATTCAAAATCTTTCAAAATTGTATGTTCAAGAACTCCTATCCTCAAAAAGCAAAATGTGGATCATATCCTCGAAATGACAATTCAATTGGATCAATTTTTGAGGAGGGAGCTTTCCAAAATCGATGTTTTAATGTTGTTGGATATAGTATGTCAAACCAATTTTATGTATCCAACACATTGTGTGTAATTATCATTTGGTATTATTCACATAAAAAGCTTTGATGTTCGTGAGCATATTCTTCAATGAAAATCTTTTATGTGCTCATGAACATGTAGTGTGTGAGTACAATTTTTTCAAGAGTTTTTCAATGACTATTCAAAATCTTTTAAAAAATGTGTACTCGACACTACATAAAATGTTCCAATAAATCATACATAGTAAGACACATCCTTCTCCTGAAAGTTTTCCAAGACTATTTTTCGTGATATACTTTAATCGAATTTGGTATCTCTAATATCAAACAATTTTATATATTAGAGAAACGGGTAGAACATGTGATTAAAATGTGATCTTAATATATTAAACGAATATATAAGTCTCAAGCACTTAAACTCTTACCCACATGTGTGAAACACTTTTGATTATCGATGCACATATGAAGATGGGAATTTTCTAAAACGACAAAACTATCAAGGTGTTAAAAGTTTTTTCAAATACTTTGATTGTCTTTCAAGTGGTTTTAACGGTTACGATCTTATATACCCACAACCTCGTTAATTCACGACGTTATTGGTGTCAAAAGGTGGTTAAGCATATGTCCTATGATCCAACCAGAACCGGAGGGATCTTTCCAAGGACAATCCAATAGATTATTAGAAGTCCATAGGAAAGATGGAGTAGTATGTGATAAGCGAAAATACCGACTAATGACTTAAGCTATACTGGAACAATCACAACAAGGTGCTAGTGATGACGTCTTGGTAAGCATTGAAGGGGTTGAAGAATGAAAAAGAAATGTAAGGATAAAGGGTGAAAAGAAAATAGCTCTCCATACAACTTAGGAACAAACTGGTCAACACATCATGAAGACAAGACATCATGGACCCAGTGATGTAATGTAAAACCCTTCCCTAGCTAACTTAAGCTTCTCTCAAAAGAAGTTTGTTTTATTGTCACGGAGATCAACACGACTTCTATTGACTTTCTCACTCCGAGATAATTGATACTGAATAGAGTGCACAAATCAAGTCTAGAGCCAAGAGATCAATCAAATCTCGATAGGACACACCACATGACAAAGAAGAGAGTCCTACGCTATATCCTTGCGATATTGCTAGACACTTAGAGTGATACTACTTAGTATTCACAGTGAAGAGTGGAAATCCTTCCCCTATTAACATAAAACAGCACTGCGTTAGGTCATGTGTAAGATTCTTTATGAATTGAACATGTGCAAAACTGAAAAGAAATTGTGGTTTGATTCTTAATTTGATTCAAACTCATTTCAAATTTCTACGCAATATCTTTATGGTCTTACCAGAACATTCAAAGTGTACTTTTCAGCATTTACAGCGACGAATGGAAATCCTTCTAGTGTCAACTTCAAACAACACTGCGGTAGGTGACTTGTGAGATTCTTTATGAATCAAGCTTGTGTCAACTAAAAAGCAACAATGGTAACATTCTTTATGAATCAAACTTGTTCCAGGAACTTGAATTAACGAATTTAATCAAGCGGATATTTATCTAATTGATTCACTCTTTATGTTCGTAGTCTTTGCTTTGAGACGGTCGAGTAAAAAGAACGGCTAGTACAGCCGCGAAACCCTATCAAGGAGGTTCTTAATTGAATCTACCTAATCATAGGTGCTATATTTGATATCGTCTAACGGTATTCACCGACCGCAGGTAAAACGCTACCGATTTAGGACAAATGTCAAAGCCATTTAGTATGTGTCTATGTTTTGTCTAGAGAAGGTGGCGTTACGGTATACTCAGCAAAGTTAAAGATTCAAAACCACATACTCATTCCCAAAGACATATTCAAGAATCAAGAAAGCTAAAGACTTTCGCAACTCTGATGATCAAAATCTTCCTTGACTATTAATGTAGAGGAATGACCTCTCCTCAAAAAGGATTGTTAGCAAGCTTTCAAGATGGTGCATAGTGTGAGCATGTGGACGAAGACACAAGATCGCACGATGGCAAAGACAAGTCAAGGATGATGACCAAAACGAATGAATCAGTTATTTTGAAGATCTCAATACAAAAAGATTAATAATCTCTATAAATACTCGCATGTCGTAGAAGAATGACCTCTCAATGAGTGAGATGTTGGTCTCAAAATATTTTATCATCAAGAATGAATCGGTCACAGGTTTGAAGATCTCAAGATTAAAGACAAAATCTAAAGACAACAACAAAGGCTCAAAGATCACAGCATGAAAGAACAAGACTACTATTACACGTTCAAGACTCATTTATGGCAAGATTTGTAATCTCTATAAATTTCAAAACGTCGAAGAGGAATGACCTCTCATTGGGGGAGATTGTTAGCCTCAAAATACTGAGTCAAACAAGAATTTTCAGTCATAGGTTTATTATGTATCGTATATTAGAACATTGTAATTAGTAGTAGGGAGTCGTAACAATACGGGCTTGATGGTTAGCTTAAAAAGCCTCTTTTAAGGTACTAAGCATTTATTCAAGCCCGGCCCATCAAACAACATAGCCCATTTAGCTACATGTAAGCTAGGCTATATAAACCTCTCTTAGCATGTTAGGAGAGGGTTGATGATTCATTTTTTTAATCTAATATTTCACAAGTTTCACACACTTCTCTCTACTTTCTCTCTCTAAACTTCATCTCTTTTTCATCTATTTTTTACTTATTTCTTAGATCTATCATGGTGAAGTGACAATATTTGGGAACAACACAAAGGAACGTTAAGGGGTCTGAAACAAAAATCTCAAGACCTAAAAGAGTAACAGACCTAAAGAGGGAGGGTCTAACCTAGGGGCAAAGCAACTAGTACAAAGGGGCATCAAAACGTCTAGAGGAAAAAAAATCGATAAGAGCCAAAGCTACTAGAAGGCACCAGTAAGACCTAAGCGCAAGAAACAATTCGAAGGCCTATAAACACTACTTGCTAATGGTGGACTAATCTTAAATCTTAGAGATATAAATCTATGCCGAATAACATAAGAAAGAAATATCATACTTTTAATGGGTGTGTAGCAATCATTTATATGTTCTAATTGAAGTGTCTTGAGTCAAACAAGTTAAATCATGAACTAATTGAAAAACTCCTAATAATAATGTAACACCCCATTTTGGTAAATGGAATGTCGCGCGTGATTATGGCGTGTCATCAAAGCATACAAGGTAAATGTCTTAAAAACATTAGATGACCATGAAAGGAAATACCAGAAACAAACATCGGTACCCCAAGTATAAGCTCATCACACACAAACATAAGTACTGTAAGGAAAAGGACCAAACAATGTCCAAAGAAATAAGTAGCAAAATGTATGATGAAATGCATAAAGTAGAGAAGGCTAGATAGCTTCCAATCCATATGCACGAACGCTTAAAGTCTACGAGCGCCCTTGAGTACCTGTCGTTTGGGAACATGAAAGGAAAAAGGCAGAGCATAACGCTCAGTGCACTGATATAAAAGTATAGCATGGAATAACGTAAGCATAAAGACTAATAGCAGCGGAATAATATAAGTTCTAAGCAATCTGGATCCATGTTCATAAAACTGATTTTATAGTTTGAAAAGAATTATGTTTCTATGAAAATCTGTATTAATTATCCAAATAGCCCATATAGGTCATGAGGTTCCACCGTGCATGAATACTTGGAGGAGAGACCTCGTCATGCAATTAGAAGGGTTGCCTCTAATTAAATAGTCTGGGTAGGAGGGATCAACGCCTAGTGAAGGATGCAAGGTACACATCGAATTCACTCTGATAATACTGGTAAACATGTAGTTAGGATGCACCCATACACCCCACATGATAATATAATATAATGGCCAAAGCTGAAAAGGGACGCCACGAGCAATCACTTCGCCGTGGGGAAGTCATAACACTGGTGCCTCTAGTGTTATGGTTATGGTACCTCCATAACTAGGTGACACTGCTCATGCATGTATATGGCTTAGGCTCTTATTTTAACATAAGTATCAAACATATAAAACAAATATTGGGAAAACAGTTGGCTGCAAACGGGGAATCCTAATAAGGAAAGAATGTCCATACTGAAAGGACGGGAAATCCGTACCTTATGTCTACTGAACGAAGAAGATGAGAGAATGGAAGTCCTAGTTAGATCTCACTAATTCTATATAAATAGGGTACATGTATAAGTATTCTGTTTACTGAGTACTTAACTGATTATATCATGTCTTAGCTTGTTTTATATATTCTTGTCTTGTTTTATTGATTTTAATGTTATGTTGTATTTATCATGTATTCTACATATTCTGATTAAGTATTACTTGTATTTCTTGTATTATTATACTTGTTGTGTAATAAAAGGTAACTTTCTAAAAATAGCAGGTTTCCTAAAATAGAAAGTTTCCAAAAATAGAAAGTTTCCAAAAATAGATTAAATTCTTAAAACAGATCAGTTTCTAAAAATAGAAAGTTTCCAAAAATAGTAAGTTTCCTGAATTAGAAAGTTTCCATATTTAGAATTAAGCTGATTTAATAAGCTAATAATATAAGCTTAAGTTTACTGGTTAAATAACATAAGTCATGTGATTATTTGTATTGTTTATTAATAATGTCATGTTAATTAAATAAACTATAGGTTATAAGATTTAATTAAATATAAACATGATTTAATTAAATTAAGGTGTATAAAATACTTAGGTTAAAACATGTATTAATATTATTTTAATTATAACCTAAGTCATGATTATTAATTAATTATATTATATGTTTTAATAATTAACTAATACTATAGTCTAAATTAAATACTTACGTTAAAACATGTATTATTTACTAAATAATAATTAACCTAAGTCCATGATTAATTAAATTAATTACATGTCATGTTTAATTAATTTTATATCTTGTTAAAAATAAATATTTGTAAAAATAAAATACTAGTACATTTTTAGTCACGAACCGGACCCGTGTATTTAATTTAGATATGTCGTGAACCGGACCCGGAACCCCTTGAACCGGTCCGAACCAAACACCCCTTAACAGTGGCAAACCGGCTCGGCCGGTTGCCACTGTTCTTGTTATAACTTCCACCGACTTAAGACGGTGGTTCCCTTGTCTAAGCTAGCCGCTGCCCAACAGTGGGTTCCCACCGGCTGTGTGCCTGTGGTTACCACTGTTACGCCGCTGTTTCCCCTGCTTGACCCATGCTGCCACCGGCTGTGTGCCGGTGGTGGTGGCTGCCTATTGTCGAGAACCAACCGAACCACAAGGACATGTTAGGAATAAAATGTAGCCAGTACACTTGGACGCTGACAAGAAGAAAACAAGCGTTGATAAGAAGAAAACAAACGTTGACAGATTAAGCGTTGACAGGAAGATGTCAAGCGTTGATAGCATGAAGTCAAGCACTGATAGAATACTTAGTCTACACGCAGTAAAGATATGATCAACAATGTATTTTCTATGTTTATCTTTACCTAGAATAGCTGATACGTAGACTCTTGTACAAGGCTTCTTATGTCTATAAAAGAAGACCTTTAGGTTTTGTTTCATATAAGTTTTCATTCGTTTAAACACTTTCATTGTAAGCAAGTTTGTTCTAATCAATCAAAGTGAAAGTTTGGTTTACATTGTTTGTGTGTTCTTGTTTGAGTATTAATTCCGCATAATACTTAAATTGTTTTATACACAACAAAGTTTCTCTACGTGTTTAACTTGATTTAATCTCGTTTACACAAGCTAAATCGATCTAAGTTTGGGATCAACAAGTGGTATCAGAGCTTGTTGAGAAACTTTGATCTAAAGAACACAAGAACCCTAAATCGCCAAAAACCCTAATTTCTCAAAACCCTAAATACATCATGCCTACCCCAGAAGTAAACTCCTCCTCCTCCTCAACCCACAACATCAAGATTCCCATGCTAGACCCTGGCAATTTTGAGCTGTGGAAGTTTAACTTTGAGCAATATCTACAAATCCATGACTACATGATATGAGCAAAAACTCATATCAATTAATCAACAAATCACCCTAAAACACAAGGAAAATACCTAACTTTTGTGCTATAAAGCGGAATTATGTGGTATGTTTTGTGTTTGTGTATAAATAGGTAAGAAGGATACATTTTCAAGCAAACAAGAGGAAAATCAAGCTTATTCGAATGAAAAAGACAAAGAAGGATCAAAGATGAAAAGACTTTGAAGATAAGGGACCTATCTTGACAACACTTCAAAGTGGAAGGATCAAAAGTGTAAATTTGTCAAAGTCAAGATGAAAGTCAAACATGGTCAACTCTTCAGTCAACCAAGTCAAATGGTCAAATTTATCAAGAATGCAAGTAGAAGGACCATTTATGCCAAAGAAATGAAGTTCCTAGCTCAATTGTACAATCTTCCATACTTAAGGGACTTAATTTGCCACTTTTCAAAGTAAAAACAAGTTTAATCCGTGTGAAATGATTCCAACCAATGAGAAGGCAAGAAAAAAGTCACACGGATTGCCACATGAGACGCCACCTCATCATTGCAATAAATGCGCCGCCAAGCAATTTATTAACTCCCACTATCCAAAATCAGCCAATAGAAATGTGCCATGCAATAATTCATTTATCCACTTTCAGATAGCGATCCGTGTGACCATATTTCATCCAACCAAGACATGCCACGTGGCACTTTCTTCTTCAACGCAACCCAGAACCATTTTTGAGCTACACTTAATTTCAGAAGGAGTTATCTACATGAAAGTTGATCATTTTTTAGAGAGGAATACATTGGACACAACCAATTAAGCTCAAAATCAATGAATCAAAAATCCCCAATTCTTGAAGAACATGATGATGAACGTTTAGCAGCTTGGTGACACGTGGCAACAAACAAGTGTTGAAAACACGTAATCAAACCCCAAACTCACTCACAATTTGTCTATAAATAGGATTGTATTCTTTCATTTTCACAAGTAGTTAATGTGTGAAATTTTCACACACATCTCCATTTTCTCTCATTCCTAGTTCTAGATAGTTAGCTCAACAAACTCAAGATTCTGACAAGCTCTTGAGTTAGTTAGCATAGTTGTAACAAACTTACCTGCTTTGTAACAAACTTACCTTCAATCAATAAACATCACATTTCATCTTTTTCAGTTTACTGTTCATACCCTGGATCTTGTTATCCTAGTGTTACTGTTAGCTACTTGTGATCATAATTGATCATGATTAGCTAAGTTTTGAAGACTTGTAGTTGTTAGAATGTTCTGATCATCCAGTACTAGTCCTTGTTGATTTTGAAGCTTAAAGGTTCAACAATGGAGATTATGATGATTGTAGCAGGTTGATTAGTGTGTGATAGTGTTAAGGTGGTGGTTAACACTATCTAGGTGGCTCAGCGCCAACCTACTCCATCAGAGGAGGCTTATGCTTCTAGGTTTCACATTTCTAAGTTCTGGTTCCACTAAACAGTATTGCTTGCTCAATTCCTAGTGTAAATTTGTTTGATTGCATGATCAAGTTTGGTTAGATAGTATTTGAACTGATTTTAGTGTTTGAGTAGCTTAATTGTAGTTTTATACTTGATCATTAGCTTAATACTTGTTCTTATTATCAGTATATCAGTAATTTCAGCTTACTAGTTCATTTTGAGTTCTAGCTTGTTTAACTGTTTGTTTTTGGTTCATTTACACTTCATTCTAGTTGTTAAACTTAGTCTGATAATCCATTTTAATCAGCTTAACCAATTGCCTTGTTTCATTTCATAAAAGTTTGTTAGAATTCAGTTAAATGGTGTTTGGTATAAGCTTTCAAGTTGTGTTCAGGTGTTGCTACTTGGTTAATTCTAGTTTATTTTCAGCCATTAAGTCATAATAAACAAAGTTTGGTAGTTTTCAAGTCAATTCTTAAGTCAAAAAGGCTATTGGCAACAAAAAAAAGTATGGGTCATTTTTCAGCTTAGAATTTCAGAAAAAGTTCTTGATTTCAATCACTTGGAATTTCTTTGTTATTGGATGAATTTGTTCCAAACCAGTTCTAATCTCTCACTTAACATCTGAACTTTAAGGTCTAGCAAGGAAATTATACAGTTCTCTAAAACAAGGAAGAAATAAGCAAATCATTAAGCTGTTGAGATAGAGCAAGTTACTAGAGCTTATTTGGTCCATTAGATTGCTTATACGAGCTTATTGAACATCTTTGCCCGTTTTTGAAAATATTTCACATTTAATTGCATTTTGGTCCCTCAAGTGTGTAACTGTTTTCATTAAGGGATAAATTTGCACTAATCTAGGGTTTGCACTTGTTAAGTCCTTGTATTTTCAAAACCTTTCAAATTCAGTTAGGCAGTTTCAAAAATAGTTACATTTTGGTTACTAGTTTGTTACATTTGCATAGTTAGTCCTTGTAGTTAAATGAATTTACATTTCAAGCATATTAGTTTCAATATTTTACATTTTTAGCACTTAAATTTCATAGTTTTACATTTTTGTCTTTATTTGAATAAGAATTTGGTATTTGACTAATTGTTTTATGGTTACGTAGTTAATATTTTTCAACTTTTTACTTGATTGATCAATTAGACATAGAAAAGCCAAATAACCCTACCAACCAAAAACGATCATAAACCCAATTTTGTTAGGACTTTCAATTGGTTAAGAACTGAGAAAACGAACTTCAACTATACACAATTTCAAATGGCGCCGCTGCCGGTTCTTTGACTTTACGAGAGACTATCGATTGACGGTTTTCATTGGCTTTTGGGATCCGTTCACCAAGTGAACGTTATTTTTACGTATCATAAATAAAAAACAATTAAAAAAAGATAAAAATATATAAAAACTAAAAAATAACAAAAACAATTCTTTTCCTAAAGAATTGACCAAACAAATTTAAAAATCTAAAAAGCAATCTTTTTCCAAAGAGATTGCACCCAAAAATATATATTATTGGATTCTCTCGGTTTTTATGTACATATAGTATTTTCTCTAAAAAACTCATAAATACAAAAATATTTTCCATATATTATTATAAGTAAATACGTATACTTATAAGAACAACCAACACACATATTCTCCATAAGTATTGCCAAGGCAATACGCCGTGTTGAGGGGCGTTCCGGTCCTTGACACGCGTATCGATAAAACAAAATAAAGCAAGAATAGATAAATACTTCCAATAAGCAATAATTCGAATAATACAAACAATTAAGTGAATAGAAAGGCGATGTGCTATAAAATGCCATCTAAGGGTCAATAGGTACTTAAGTGCTTCGCGCCACCTAACCCCCCGTTCACTTGTGAGTATTCTAAGAAGGAAGGCTTCATTGGGGGTCTTGCACCCAAGTAGTACCTACGTATATTATTATTTTCTTGTGGATATTTCCTATTGAAACTCGAAGAGGATAATCCTTTTCTCTTCAAAGTCACACGAGAGCTTCTCTCTCATTCCTCGTATTGAGTTGCATGCTCACTCGCGGGCGTGCACAAATATCGATTGGTGTACAACCCCTTCCTCCGAAAAGGAAGAAAAAGAGAAAGAGTAGGAACACCACCGTCCATCAAGCCGATCCCGAGAATCGTGCTTTGATTCATCCACAACAAGAAGCCATGGCTGGAGTTGATACTCGATCTTTGATGGAGCAATTGCAATCCAATGTGCACGGATATGCTGATGCTATCAAGATACCCGATATTCCCGCAAACACATTTGAGCTAAAAACATCCATGATTAACTTGGTTTCAAACACACCTTTTTATGGGAACAAGAATGATAATCCTCATGATCACCTTAAGAGATTTATTGCTCTTTGCAACACCATTAAGTACAATGGAGTTCCCCATGATGCCATTAAGTTGATATCGGTGCAATTTTCACTAGAGGGTCCGGCTAAGCATTGGTTAGATACACAACCACCCGAGAGTATTACCACATAGGATGGTTTCACTACGAAGTTAATGAACAAGTTCTTTCCCCTATCTAAGACCACGACTTTGAGGAATTTAATTATAGGCTTTCAACAAAAACCTAGTCAAACATTTAGTGATGCTTCGGAGGAGTATAGAGAGTTATTGAGGAGATGCCCTAACCATGGATTGGATGAAGTTCACCAAACCAATACTTTCTACAATGGCCTTAAACCTCATCACCAAGACTCACTCATTGCTTCCGCGGGAGGAAATATTCTTCTTAAATCCATTCAAGAGGCTTGGGATATTATTGAGACCAAAGCAATGGTACAAACAAACACTTAATTTTAAGGAAGGGTTCATGTTATCCAAAACAATTCTCAAACACCTTGTGATAACCAATTCCTCAAGAGTCACCAAGAGATACTTCAAAATATAGATAGGGATCATGAGATGAGTTTTAAGGCACATCAAGAATTGATCCAAGCTATTAAGAGCCTTTCATTGAACAATTCCACAAATGATTTGCATGCTATTTTTCTTTCATGTGAGACTTGTGGAGGTCCTCACTCCTATCAACAATGTGATAAGGTGCAAGGTTATCAAGGGGAGTGTTATGCTTATCAAGAGGAACATCGTGAACATTTCAAGCCAAACATCAATCTAAACAACCTTTCTTACAAGTCTCAAAATTATCTTACTCTACCGGGATTCCCACCCCAACCACCCACCCAACCTCAACAAAATCCTCCTCATTTGTTACAAAGAAACCAAGGTTCAAGACCACAATACCAAGGGAATAACTACAAGGCACCTAACAATTTTCAGAACCAAGGAAATAACTTTTATCCACCACATCAAGGATTTAATCAACCACTCCCACCCTTCCCAAATCAAGGATATTCTCAAATCCCCAATCAAGGTTACCCTAAATTCCAAAATCAAGGATATGGGCTACAAGAGACTCATAAGTATTTTGAGAGGAGAATTCGTGAAACTGAGAAAAGAATGAATGATCAAATGAAATGTATATCTGAGGAACAAACTAATAGGCTTTTGATGGCATTCAATCAAAGATAACAAGGGGCTTTACCATCTAACACACAAGCAAACCCAAGAGCAAATGTCAATGTTATTACAACAAGAAGTGGAAAGTCAATAAAGGATCCTTCACCTCGTACACCTCCTATAGTTAAACCCACTTTTGTTCCTACATGTGACAAGCCTTCTACATCTACTTCACCACCTCCAAATGCTCCTATTCAATCAAACATACCTTCTCAAACTATTCCCACTTCTCCTTTACCTTCCACAACTCCCAATGAAGAAGCTAACAAAGACAATTATTCCACTACAACACCTACACCTAAACTAAGTCTTCCTTATCCTTCAAGATTGAAAAAGGACAAGTTAAAGAACAAGGATGATATCCATGTCTCAAATTTCATAAGGATGTTCAAGCAACTCAACATAAACATCTCCTTTACGTAAGCTCTTGCTTACATGCCAAAATTTTCTAAGATGTTCAAGGATTTACTCTCTAACAAGGAAAAATTGGTTGATTTGCCCAACACATCCCTTAATGAAAATTGTTCCGCCGTCCTACTTAAAACCTTACCAACAAAACTTGGAGATCCGGGGCGCTTCTTGATACCTTTTAATTTTCCCGGGGTGGAAAAGTGCATGGCTTTGGCGGATCTAGGGGCAAGCATTAACCACATGCCTTTATCGGTTTGGAAAAAACTCTCTTTTCCCGAACTCACCCCCACTAGGATGTCACTTGAGTTAGCTAACCGTACCATAGCTTACCCCGTAGGTATCGCGGAGGATGTGTTTGTAGGTGTGGATAAGTTTACATTTCCGGCCGATTTTGTAGTGGTTGATTATGACATGGAACCTAGAGTTCCTTTGATTGTTGGTAGACCATTTTTAAGAACGGGTCGTACTTTGATAGATGTGGTGGAGGGAGAACTAATTATGAGAGTAGAGGATGAGAAAGTGGTGTTTAAGTTAGGGAAAGTTTGTGATAAGAAAGAGGTTAAGGAGTCTAAACCTTGTGAGACTATTAACATAGTTGATGTGCTAGATGAGGTGTGTGCTGAGCATTTTCATGGCGCTTGCAAGAGTAATAGTGAGGATATGCCCCATGTTGAAACCGTGGCCTCAATTGCTCCCTCCTTAACACCTTTTAGAGAGAGTGATTTCCTGTTGGAGGAATTTGAGTCCAACTTTCTTGGTAATGATGATTCTCCCATCAATTGGGAAGAAGATATTCTCACCATCCAAAAGTTGCTCAATGAGGACCCTATCCCTTCACCCATTCCACAAGAAGTAACCAATGATGATCCATCCATAGTTAAGCCTTCCATAGAGAGTCCACCTCCAATTGAACTTAAGGACCTTCCATCCCACCTAGAGTATGCTTTCTTAGAGGGCAAAGACCAATTACCCGTGATCATTGCTAAAGAGTTGAAAGAGGATGAGAAAGAGAAACTCATAGAAGTCCTTAAGAAACATAAGAAAGCCTTAGCATGGAAAATATCCGACATAAGGGGAACTGATCCACATTTTTGTACACACAAAATCCTTATGGAGGATGATTACAAACCCGCCATTCAAATCCAACGAAGGGTTAACCCAAAAATCCATGAGGTCATTAAAAAGGAAGTTATCAAACTCCTTGATGCGGGCATGATTTACCCCATTTCCGACTCTCCATGGGTTAGCCCGGTAAACTGTGTTCCAAAAAAGGGTGGAATTACCTTAGTACCTAATGAGAACAATGAGCTTATTCCTACAAGACTTGTTACCGGTTGGAGAGTTTGTATTGACTATAGGAAGCTCAATGAGGCTACTAGGAAAGATCACTTCCCATTACCTTTTATGGACCAAATGCTTGAACGTTTAGCGGGAAATGAGTACTATTGCTTTCTTGATGGCTTTTTGGGTTATTTCCAAATACCCATTGACCCTAAGGATCAAGAAAAGACCACATTCACTTGTCCCTACGGTACATTTGCTTACAAGAGAATGCCTTTTGGCTTATGTAATGCACCAGGGACATTTCAAAGGTGTATGATGGCAATTTTCCATGATATGATTGAGCAAACTATGGAAGTTTTCATGGATGATTTTTCCTTCTTTGGAGAGTCATTTACCTCATGTTTACCAATTTAGAACGAATGCTTAAGCGTTGTGAGGAAACACGTTTAGTTCTTAATTGGGAGAAATGTCATTTTATGGTGAAAGAGGGAATTGTTTTGGGACACAAGATATCCAATAAGGGATTAGAAGTGGATCGAGCTAAAATTGATGTGATTGCTAAGCTTCCCCCACCCACTACGGTTAAAGGTGTAAGGAGTTTCTTAGGTCATGCGGGGTTTTATAGGTGCTTCATACAAGATTTTTCTAAGATAGCAAGACCGATGACTCATCTCTTGGAAAAAGAGGCTCCTTTCATTTTCAACCAAGAGTGTTTGGATTCATTTGAGACTCTTAAGGAGAAATTGACAAAGGCTCCCGTTTTGGTTTCTCCAAATTGGGAGTTGCCTTTTGAGCTTATGTGTGACGCTAGTGATTATGCGGTGGGGGCGTCTTAGGACAAAGAGTGAATAAGCATTTTCAACCTATACACTATGCTAGTAAAACCAAGACCGGTGCACAACTTCATTATACTACCACGGAAAAAGAGTTGCTTGCTATAGTCTATGCTTTTGAGAAATTTAGACCATACCTTGTGCTATCCAAAACCATAGTGTATCGGATCATTCCACTCTCAAGTATCTCATGACAAAGCAAGATGCTAAGCCTAGGCTTTTGAGATGGGTTTTATTGCTTCAAGAGTTTAAGATAGAAATTTGAGACTAGAAAGGAGCCGAGAAGTTGGCGGTGGATCACTTGAGTAGACTTGAGCATCCTTTTCAAGGAGATTTTCCTAATAAAGAAATCAATGAATCCTTTCCATTAGAGGAGCTCATGTCTATATCTTCTCAAGAGGATGCCACCCCTTGGTTTGCGAATATAACAAACAATCTTGTGGGGAATGTGCTTATAGAGGGTCTTACTTCCCAACAAAAGAAGAAGTTTCTTAAGGAAGTTAAGTACTACTTTTGAGATGATCCTTATCTTTTTAGGCAATGTACGGACCAAATCATTAGACGATGTGTAGATGGGCCAGATGCATTTAAGATTTTAGAAGCTTGTCATAAAGGACCTACGGGTGGACATTTTGGGCCCAACTACACCGCCAAGAAAGTCTTTGATTCGGGTTACTATTGGCCTTCCATTTACAAAGACGCCCAAGAAATGGTGAAATTTTGTGATGTATGTCAAAGACAAGGGAAAATTACGCAACATGATGAGATGCCACAAATATTTATTCAAGAGTGTGAGATTTTTGATGTATGGGGCATAGATTTTATGGGACCTTTTCCATCTTCAAAAGGAAACAATTATATACTTGTAGCGGTAGATTATGTGTCAAAATGGGTTGAGGCCAAAGCCTTACCTACTAATGATGCTAGAGTTGTTGTGAAGTTTTTGAAGCAATTGCTTACCTCGGGCCATCATAAGTGATCGTGGTACACACTTTTGTAATGATCAATTCACGAGAGTTATGAAGAAATATGGAGTTAATCATATACTTTCTACCGCATATCACCCTCAAACCAATGGTCAAACCGAGGTCACAAATCATGGTTTAAAGAAAATTTTAGAGAGAACGGTGGGAGAGCATCGAGCTTCTTGGTCGGATAAGCTTGATGATGCATTGTGGGCTTTTAGGACGGCTTTTAAGACACCAATTGGTTGTACTCCTTATAGGCTTGTCTATGGAAAAGCATGCCACCACCCATTCGAGTTAGAACACAAGGCTTCTTGGGCTCTCAAGTGGGCTAATTTTGATTTAAACCAAGCCGGTTCACATAGAAAGGATCAACTTAATGAAATGGATGAAGTAAGAGCCAATTCCTATGAGAATTCTTTGCTTTATAAGGAGAAGACTAAGAAATTGCATGATGCTAAGATCAAGAACCGTGAGTTTAAAGTTGGAGAGCCGGTTCTCCTCTTTAACTCAAGGTTGAAACTTTTTGCGGGCAAGCTTAAGTCGAGATGGTCCGTCCATTCACTATTGCTCAAGTATTTCCATATGGAACTATTGAGTTGTCACAACCCGATGGTCCAAATTTTAAAGTGAATGGGCACCGTGTGAAGCACTATTTTGGGGAGGACATTTCTGTTGAAATGGTCCAAGAGATCCCTATTTTCCCCATGAATTAGTTCATTGTGGGAAGAGTCGAGCTAGAGACTCCTTAAATCAAGCTTGAATAACTAGGTTTAGAGCTGTTAGATATAGAGTGTTGTAGGTTAGAAATAAGGATAGCAATTTGTTGAGAAGTGTTAGGGTAGACCTTCTTTTGTCTTCATTATGTTTGTAGGGTTGCTCACTCATTTCATGCATTGGAGCTTATGGAGGAGGCCCTTGTATCCGGTTCACTTCGTTACTATTGTGATCTTTCATCGACACCTTGTGCTTTAATAATGAATTCACTATAGTTGATCTTTCCTTAACTTGGGTTAAGCAAAGTCTTTTCATTGTCATAAGTGTAGGGGGAGTTTTATACTTCCATGCTCTTAAACATTGAGGACAATGTTTAGCTTAAGTGTAGGGGGGTCTTCTATCGAAGTGACCTTACTTAGAACTTGTCATTGACTTTCATGATAACTTGAAAAATTAATTTTTCAAACATTTTTCAAATTTTTGATCTACTTTG
Source organism: Glebionis coronaria (assembly GCA_025667525.1). Lineage (NCBI taxonomy): Eukaryota > Viridiplantae > Streptophyta > Magnoliopsida > Asterales > Asteraceae > Glebionis > Glebionis coronaria. The sequence continues at coordinate 271,662,833 of CM046880.1, forward strand.
GCCACCAAAAATATGCATTCATAATTTTTGCATAAATCATTTTTCATTTGCATATCACATTTGCATTGTATATATTCTTCTTTTATTTTTTCATCAAAAAGATATAAAAAGAGAAAAAATATAATAAGGACATGGTTTAACAAATTTAGACTTCGTTGACATATTAGGCCCGCCATGGATATTTTGACTCAACCCGAGTTTTCTTATTTAAGCTTACTCTAGCGAGTATCCTTAACCATGTAGTCCTTCATTGGTCTATTAGGCTAAGCATCCACTAGTCTCATTATTTGAGATTTTAAATTAGTGGAGAATTGGAGATGATAGAGTTGAAGCAAGTATAAAAGGGCTAGATAAACTTCATGATAATTACTTGTGGCTAAACCCTTCTCTTCTTTACCTCTAATTTCTTCGCATGTATATATGTTAATAAATAATCAAGAACGGTTTTAATTGGTTTGTGATCTCTTATGCATTTTTGTCTAATCATTCATAGTTGATATAAGTACGTCTTAAGATTCTAAGTTAGAACGTTTTATGTGTACTAGACTTATGTCATGCTTAATACTTAGCGGGTGTTTTTCCTTTTATTCTTTTCAAATTTCTTTGTGAGAAATAAAGAAAAATAAGAGCGGCTTACAAAAAAATATGAGGTGGCTAGAAAATAAAGAAAAACAAAAAGAAAAAAAAATAATACAAGACTCCCACGAGGGGAAATGAAGTGTTAATTATAGTAACTATTAGATTCCAATATTACCTTGACGGGTTGCGGGGATTTAATAGTTGCTCCAATCCAATATTACCTTGACGGGTTGCGGGGTTGAAGATCCAAAGTCTCAAAAAGATGGCGGATGTAAATTATTGCGTGAGTTTTATTTTACTTTCCTTAGCGAGTGTGTAGCTACTTATTAATGCATGACATAAGGAATTTACACATAAGGCGAATGACTTATTACTCTTGAAACGGACTTATATTAATTGTGAGCGGTTTTTCAAGTAATGGATGAGAGGATTAAAACCGTGCTTCCTTATTTTTGGATTTTACATTTCTTATATTTCACGCTTTAAATAGTGACAAATTTGCCCAAAAGCAATTTGCTCAAATAATAACCGGTTCCACATTTAATTGTCATGAATAAGTTGATGTACTTTTTACTTGTGAATGCAATGATCCCATTTTTAAGCTTGGTATGGAGAAAGTGAAACTTGAGGGTGATAAGTGTCCATGGTACCAAAGCCCTAATCTAAGTCATTTATTTATTTATGAGTTATTTCCATAAAAACTATTTCAATAAAAATCCAAAAAGATATAAGTAGAATTGTTTCTTTTGCATTGCATTGTTCAAAATCAAAATCATGCATCATATAGTGTAGAGTAGTGTAGACGAATTCCATATTGGCCAAGGTGGGTTAATTATGAGGAGAATGTAAATTTGTGCTTTAAAATATAGCATTGCATGAGGTCATGGCAATGTTCAAGTGTAGGGGATTTGATATGAGCAAAAACTCATATCAATTAATCAACAAATCACCCTAAAACACAAGGAAAATACCTAACTTCTGTGCTATAAAGCGGAATTATGTGGTATGTTTTGTGTTTTGTATAAATAGGTAAGAATGATACATTTTCAAGCAAACAAGAGGAAAATCAAGCTTATTTGGATGAAAAAGACAAAGAAGGATCAAAGATGACAAGACTTTGAAGATAAGGGACCTATCTTGACAACACTTCAAAGTTGAAGGATCAAAAGTGTAAATTTGTCAAAGTCAAGATGAAAGTCAAACATGGTCAACTCTTCAGTCAACCAAGTCAAACGGTCAAATTTATCAAGAATGCAAGTGGAAGGACCATTTATGCCAAAGAAATGAAGTTCCTAGCTCAATTGTACAATCTGCCATACTTAAGGGACTTAATTTGCCACTTTTCAAAGTAAAAACAAGTTTAATCCGTGTGAAATGATTCCAACCAATGAGAAGGCAAGAAACAAGTCACACGGATTGCCACATGAGACGCCACCTCATCATTGCAATAACTGCGCCGCCAAGCAATTTATTAAATCCCACTATCCAAAATCAGCCAATAGAAATGTGCCATGCAATAATTCATTTATCCACTTTCAGATAGTGATCCGTGTGACCATATTTCATCCAACCAAGACATGCCACGTGGCGCTTTCTTATTCAACGCAACCCAGAACCATTTTTGAGCTACACTTAATTTCAGAAAGAGTTATCTAAATGAAAGTTGATCATTTTTTAGAGAGGAATACATTGGACACAACCAATTAAGCTCAAAATCAATGAATCAAAAATCCCCAATTCTTGAAGAACATGATGATGAACATTTAGCAGCTTGGTGACACGTGGCAACAAACAAGTGTTGAAAACACGTAATCAAACCCCAAACTCACTCACAATTTGTCTATAAATAGGATTGTATTCTTTCATTTTCACAAGTAGTTAATGTGTGAAATTTTCACACACATCTCCATTTTCTCTCATTCCTAGTTCTAGATAGTTAGCTCAACAAACTCAAGAGTCTGACAAGCTCTTGAGTTAGTTAGCATAGTTGTAACAAACTTACCTGCTTTGTAACAAACTTACCTTCAATCAATAAACTTCACATTTCATCTTTTTCAGTTTACTGTTCATACCCTGGATCTTGTTATCCTAGTGTTACTGTTAGCTACTTGTGATCATAATTGATCATGATTAGCTAAGTTTTGAAGACTTGTAGTTGTTACAGTGTTCTGATCATCCAGTACTAGTCCTTGTTGATTTTGAAGCTTAAAGGTTCAACAATGGAGATTATGATGATTGTAGCAGGTTGATTAGTGTGTGATAGTGTTAAGGTGGTGGTTAACACTATCTAGGTGGCTCAGCGCCAACTTACTCCATCAGAGGAGGCTTATGCTTCAAGGTTTCACATTTCTAAGTTCTGGTTCCACTAAACAGTATTGCCTGCTCAATTCCTAGTGTAAATTTGTTTGATTGCATGATCAAGTTTGGTTAGATAGTATTTGAACTGATTTTAGTGTTTGAGTAGCTTAATTGTAGTTTTATACTTGATCATTAGCTTAATACTTGTTCTTATTATTAGTATATCAGTAATTTCAGCTGACTAGTTCATTTTGAGTTCTAGCTTGTTTAACTGTTTGTTTTTTGTTCATTTGCACTTCATTCTAGTTGTTAAACATAGTCTGATAATCCATTTTAATCTGCTTAACCAATTGCCTTGTTTCATTTCATAAAAGTTTGTTAGAATTCAGTTAAATGGTGTTTGGTATAAGCTTTCAAGTTGTGTTCAAGTGTTGCTACTTAGTTAATTCTAGTTCATTTTCAGTCATTAAGTCATAATAAACAAAGTTTGTTAGTTTTCAAGTCAACTCTTAAGTCAAAAAGGCAATTGGCAACAAAAAAAAGTATGGGTCAGTTTTCCGCTTAGAATTTCAGAAAAAGTTCTTGATTTCAATCACTTGGCATTTCTTTGTTATTGGATGAATTTGTTCCAAACCAGTTCTAATCTCTCACTTAACATCTGAACTTTAAGGTCTAGCAAGGAAATTATACAGTTTTCTAAAACAAGGAAGAAATAAGCAAATCATTAAGCTGTTGAGATAGAGCAAGTTTCTGTAATATTGAGCTCAACTGATTTCTCAATCTAGCATTTCTACTTCAGAAACTTCCCAATTTTCTTTCACATTTATGTTTAGTAAGTGTTCCTGAAGAGATCTGGAAATTTTCAGCTTTTCCAAAAAGTTGGTCAACGCTGGTCAAAAATAGCTTGATTTAGCTTATTTCTATTTTCCAAATTCATTACTGGACCATTTCCAATTTTAAAAGACATTCCCTGCTTCTTATGGCTTGATTAACAAGTTTTGACAAGAAAATTTGATTATGCACGTTTAGCTTATCAGATAGCTTAATTGTGGCTTATTAGAATTAGCTTATTTGAGTTTAACTTAATTTCAGACTTAATCCTTTTACAAGCCTAGGTAATTTTGGATTTTAAGCCTTTTGCAAGTTACTAGAGCTTATTTGGTCCATTAGATTGCTTATACGAGCTTATTGAACATCTTTGCCCGTTTTTGATAATATTTCACATTTAATTGCATTTTGGTCCCTCAAGTGTGTAACTGTTTTCATTAAGGGATAAATTTGCACTAATCTAGGGTTTGCACTTGTTAAGTCCTTGTATTTTCAAAACCTTTCAAATTCAGTTAGGCGGTTTCACAAATAGTTACATACTGGTTACTAGTTTGTTACATTTGCATAGTTAGTCCTTGTAGTTAATTGAATTTACATTTCAAGCATATTAGTTTCAATATTTTACATTTTTAGCACTTAAATTTCATAGTTTTACATTTTTTATCTTTATTTGAATAAGAATTTGGTATTTGACTAATTGTTTTACGGTTACGTATTTAATATTTTTCAACTTTTTACTTGATTGATCAATTAGACATAGAAAAGCCAAATAACCCTACCAACCAAAAACGATCATAAACCCGATTTTGTTAGGACTTTCAATTGGTTAAGAACTGAGAAAACGAACTTCAACTATACACAATTTCACTACACCCTATGGGAAATTATTGAATATGGAAACACATTCAATAAGGCTCAAAAGATTGCAGCTGCCATCTTACAAAGAACAAATGTTCAAGGTTCTATTGAAGAGGATCGAAGAGAAAAACCTAAAGATGGTAGAGTTGTCTCAACTGAGGATATAGCAAAGAGAAGGGTTGACATGAAAACCCTAAGCATTCTGAAACTCTCTTTGGGGCAAGAAAATCAGCACAAATACAGAAGCTATGAGTCTGCAAAAGATCTTTGGGCAGCTCTTGAAGTTGTTATGGTGGTAATGCCGATACTGTGCAAGAGAATAAGAAGCAACTCTTGCATGAGTATGCTGTTTTTAAGGCTCAACCTAATGAGAAGCTAAGTAGTGTGAGAAGCAGACTTCTTGACATTACAAGCAAGCTGTCCTTCATGGGAACAGTGCTTGGCGATGATGATATTATCTCCACCTTTCATAAAATCCTTGGTGATGCATGGAAAATTGAAGAAAGGTCTATAATTGCTAATAACACTCACAAAAGTTCTACTTTTGATGATGTTTTCAATAAACTGAGGCTGATAGAGAATGAAACTCTTTTGGATCATGGAAGCAAGTCTACCAATGGAAACATGACCTTCTTCTCACATAGTGAAGGTCAATTTGATCAAAAGGAGTCATACATGCACCCAGTTACTGGATCAACTTGTGTCAACGCTGGATCATATCCTGTCAACGCCTCACATTCAGACGCTGACACATACAATTGACTCACCAAGAGTTAAGCCTGCTGGTATTGATCTAGATACTGTGTGTGTATACATTGCTTCATTGCCCAATGGTTCAATGTTTACTTATGAGGACCTTGAGCAAATTAGTGATGAGCATTTGGAGGAGATGGACCTAAAGTGGAATATGGCTCTTGCAAGTATAAGAGCAAACAGATGGAATAGAAGATTCAAGAAGAAGATGACTTTTAATGCTAAGGACACTGCTGGATTTGATAAATCCAAGGTTGAGTGTTACAATTGTCATCGTATGGGACACTTTATGAGAGAATGCAGATCTACAAGAAGATCTGATGCTGGAAAACCCTCAAGCCAAATCATTAAGGCTCAGGATCCTAAAGCCATGGTTGCAGTGCAAGAAATTGATGGTGTTGGATGGGATTGGAGCTATTTGACTAAGGATAAGGAAGAGAATAAAGCTTTGGTTGCTGCAATGGAAGAAGAAGAGCATGTTCACTATGCTCTCATGACACACTCCTCATCTTTATCAGACAATGAGGTATATGATGATGCTTTTTGATGAGACTATAATTATAGATAGTCTCATCGTCCAAATCGAGCTTAAAGCGCTTATAATACCATCGAAATACCCAAAATATATGCTTGTGTTTGTTCATTGTGTATTTTAGGTGCGAATATCGTGAATTCACCAAAAGATCAAAGGAATCAAACAAAAACGAACACGGGAAACGAAGCCGCACAAAGAACTGGGCCCAAGTATGGAATTTTCAAAATTACCTTTGAAGTTTGAAGAATTGGCAACTTTGGTCCCTCAAGTTTGAAGACTTGTCACTTTAGACCCTTGTAAACCTCAATTATTACAAGTTTGGTCCTAAAGTTTCAATACATGACATTATTAGCCCTTGAAGAATGCAAATATGGCATGTATGGTCCTTATTCAAAGTTTACAAATCAATTGGGCCAAAAATGACAAGTTAACCAAACTTGTTATAAAGGGAAAAAGGTTTTGATGGCTGATTATTACAAAGAGACAACAAATGGGAACATGGGGGTCACTTTTGCCCAGACATACAAACTTCACCCCACCATTCTCCATCGCCACATGTACCACTACCACCCTTCAACCAATCAAATACTCCCATCACTCCACGTCACACTCCACCATCTTATTAATAACTGATTAAATCAGTTATTTAATCCTTCCCTCTTAAACATGAATTTAAATACTAAACTCCCCCAAATCAGATTAAACCTATTCTAAAACGCCCATAAACCCTAATATTTTTTAGGAACAATTAACCTCAAAAAAAGGGGTTCTTAAACCAAACCTTCCAGATTAGCAATTAACAACACAAAGACCAAAACCTTATATAAGGTTTGGAATCAGCTAGGAGTAGTTTGGTTAAAACCTGTCTAGTATAATCAGCAGGCCCGTTTAAGCTTTTATTTTGTAAAATATTAGTTCAAACTTTGGAATCTATTAAGGTTTAGTGTAATATAAGGTTTGGGATCAGCTAGGAGTAGTTTGGTTGTGAAGTATGTGAGTCTTGGAAGACCAAAATTCGTCCTAGAGCACAATAGATCAGCAAACAGCCCTTTGACCCATTTTGTGCATATCAATGACTGTGTTTGGCTATTTGTGTGAGATTTTTGTTAACAACTTGTGACTTTATTAATTTTTGTGACTCCCCACAACCCCACTGGTTGTGGGGGTGCCTTATTGTCCAAGAAAAAGCCTACAAATAAGCTTTCCTAAGCTTATTGGCCACCGGACCTTGTTTTTATAACTGTCAGTGGGAACTCAATTCCCACTGTTAGTGTTAAAAGTTCCCACTGCTACACAAGCAGACAAAATCCACAACATGTCACTTTCAGTTTTCTTATAATTTTGTCTTTAGTGGTCAAAATTAGGAATTAGAACTTGATTTCAGTTTCATTATTTTTCTTATTTTAATTCTGATTTTTCCATTTAATTAATTTTTATTTTACTGTTCATTTCCTATTTTTTAGATTAAATTGAAATTTAAATTACTTTTTAATTCACTGTTTTTGTCTTTTAGTGTAAAAACTTTATATTTTTCAGTTTTAAAATTTTTCTTAGACTTAGAAAAATATTTTAAGACTTTTAGTTTAAAAAGATTTTACTGTTCACATTTTTAGTAATTTTTAGAATTAATTTTAGTTTAATTAGGGTTTTATTATAAACTGTTTTGTCTTTTAGTGAAAAATTTTACTTTTTTCAAACTTTTTCATTTTTCTACTGTTCATTAGTGTAATTTAGGATTTTTAAAATAGTAGGTTTAATTTTACCATTATTTTATTTTTTAATCATTATTTTAGTTTAAAAATAGTTTTTAGTGTTTTAAAAATAGAAAAATAGTTTAAAAAATTTAGGAAAAATACTTTTTAGTCTTTAAATAATATAAGTGAGTTATTTGTTCAATAAAATAATATTTTGGGCTTTTTCTTAATTATTTTTAATTTTAGGGCTTTAATTAGCATTTAAAATTGAATATTTACTTAATAAAAGGTTTTAAAAATATATTTATTGCATTTTTATTCTTATTTATATTATTTTAGACTTAGTTTTAATTTTTTAATTATTTTTTAGGTTTAATTTTTAATTTCGTCGCGTTTTACGTTAATTCGTCGTAGTGTAATCGTAATCGTAGCTCGTCTTTAATTTTTCTCTTCTAAACCAAAAACGTCACTAATCCAAACTTTGATTTTATATAATTGGCACACTTAATCCACACACCTCCTTCGAGAACGAACCCACATTTATTCGACTTGTCGGTTTTCCTAAATCTTCGAGTTTAATACCTGCCACTCATATACGTTTTTCCTAAAACGTGTACGATTTACCTACATAAAATTTTTGGCGCCGCTGTCGGGGAGGTGTTTGTGTGCCATTATTACTATCGTGTTTGTGTGAGTAGTGCGTTTTGCTTTTCAATTTTTGGAAAGCGTAAATATCATACATGCTCATTTTTTTATTTTTTTTATTATATTATAGTATCCAAATAAAACATGTTTAATTTTCCTAAATTAAACACACGACAATCATTTTACTATTTGTAGATATCCCATTATCGTTTTCATTTTTCTTGTGAATATATTACTATATTGTACTTACCTAGAACAATAAAGATACAAGTACTCTAAAAGCGTGAAAACACAACCTTGATTCGGGATTTCATCACTCGATCATTGTATTCGAATCCAAAGCAAAAGTTTAAAGGCAAAATAGATAAATACTTTCGTGAGGCTTAATTTCAATTAACACAAACTATAAGGTGGGTATAAGGCGGTTGTATTTCACGACCTAAGGGAAAAAGGCTCTTAAGTGCTTAGCGCCGCCTCGTTTCCCCCGCTTGCTTGTGGGTGTTTTGAGAAAGAGGGCTAATCGAGGGTTTGCCGCCCAAGTATTATCTAAGTATATTATATTTGCTTGTTTTCAAGATTAAACCCTCTTGAACGTTTTGGTGTTCCACCAACGTTCTAAAGTCATCGAGAACGTTTACTCCACGTGATCATTTTTATTCCTTGAGGCTCCTTTAATCGAGAAGATCGATTCGAGGGGAGATTTGTAGATTTATGTCTACGTAATACATTCAAAAATCCAAAAAATTAAAAAACAATCAAAAACCAAAAAAAATTGAAAAATCAAAAAACCGCAAAAAGAATCTTCTTTGCTACCTCCCATTCTACGCTTAGTGCATGCGCACTCGATCGAAGGATTATTCTAATTCTAGCGATGCTTCGAATCGACGCAATCATAATCGAAGGAATCGACGACATAGACGAGATTTAGAAACCGACGTTCCTAATATCGTTGTTGAAGAAACCTTAGACGAGATGGCCGACAATCGTTCGATGATAGAATTGCTCCAAGCACCCACCGAGGGTTATGGAGACGCGATCGTAATTCCCGCTATCGAAGCGGAGAATTTTGAGATAAAGAGCGGAATGCTTTCGTTGATCCAAGCTACGAAGTTTCGAGGTCGTGAAGCCGTTAATCCTCACGACCATATTCGGAATTTTGATCGTCTTTTGGCCACGCGCAAGTTTAAGAACGTCGACACCGATGTCGTCAAGCTTATGCTTTTTCCATACTCGCTCGATGGTGCCGCCAAGGATTGGTACGAGAAAGAGCCACCTAATTCGATAACTACGTGGAAAGATCTCGTCTCCAAGTTCGTTAATTATTTTTTCCCACCGTCTAAGACGACGTTTTTCAAAAATGAAATTACAAAATTTGAGCAAAAACCGAATGAATCTTTTAGAGACGCGTGGGATCGTTTTAAGGAATTGCTTAGGCAATGTCCTCACCATGGTTTTTCCGAGTTTCACAAATCGATACGTTTTACAACGGTCTTAATTTTCAAGAACAATATTCGTTGAATTCCGCCGCCGGTGGCAACTTTTTGTGTAAAACTCCGAAAGATGCATTAATAATTATCGAAAATCGATCCAAGGTTTACCAACTCCGCAACGCACCGAGTGTTGCCAATGTCTCCAATGTTAGTAGTTCTAATCGCGACATTGAGAGAGTTGATGCGAAAGTCGACAAGCTTACGAATGTGTTTACGTCTTTTCTCGTTGAAATGGAAAAGAAAGACGCTCCCGCTATGATGAAAGCGATTGAGACATCATGTACGTTTTGTGGTGGACCTCATAATTATTACGAGTGTGCGGCTACGGATGGCCAAACGTCGAATGTGAGTGCGTTAAATGGAAACAACAATTTTCAAAATCAAAATAACGCGGATCCATCACAACAAGGCAATTATAACCAAGGCAACAATTTTTCAAATCAAAACCGTAACAATTTTCAAGGAAACAATCAACAGGGGAATTTTCAAAACCAAGGTTATAATCAAGGTCGTAATTTGAATTGGCAAAACCGAGATAACAACAACAATCATGGAAACAAATTTTCAAATGGGAATCAAGGAAATTTTCAAAGAAGTAATCAAAACCAAGGGAACTTTAATTCAAATCAAAATAGTTCGTCAAACGATTTTCAAAATTACATGAAAACGAATGAGGCTAATATGAGACGATTAGAGGGAGAAATTGGTACTTTGAAAAATGACTTTACAAATACTTTGAAATTACAAAACACGAAGATTGAGCAAGGACAAATTGACATTAAAAAGATGTTTTCGGCTATTATGAACAAAGCCTCGGGTGCGTTATCAAGTTCGTTACCTAGTGACACCGTTGCAAATCCGAAGGAACAATGTAAAGCCGCCTCGTCTCGTGAGAAAGGTCGTGTGATTACCCCTAACCTTAAAGGATTCGAGTTGTTCCTTCTTCTCAACCCTCGACTTCTAAGACGTCTTATTGTCTAAAGTCGATGGGGTGAACGTGGCGACCAAGGAAAAGAGTGCACACCCTCGTGTACCTAAAATTCCATCCATGATTCAAAAACAGAGCTTTACCGACCTAACCAAAGTAACCCTTGAAGAAACTTGTGCTTCGATCCTTCTTAAAAAACCCAAAAGGCATATGCCGAGAAAGGAAGAGGATCCGGGCCAATTTCTATTACCTTGTGATTTTTCCGAGATTGAGGGATGTTTAGCCCTTGCCGATTTAGGTTCTAGCATCAATCTTATGCCTCATTCTATTTGGAAATTGATGAGATTGCCTAGACTTACCCCCACGAACATGACTATCGAGCTTGCATATTGTACTCCACTTATACCAATTGGAATAGCCGAGGATGTCTATGTCAAAGTTGGAAAGTTCGTTTTTCCCGCGGATTTCGTTATATCCGATTATGAGTGTGACCATAAATGTCCCACTATTTTAGGTCGACCATTTTTATCGACGGCTCGAACCGTAATCGACGTTCACGAGGGGAGACTTACTATGAGATATGGGGATGACAAAATAGACTTTTTCACGAGTAAATCCCAAGTGTCTTATGACAATGAAAAAACCGAGGTTTCAAAACCTAATGTTTCTAAACCTAATGATTTCAAAATGTTCACTTTAGCGGAAAGAATGAGGCTTAATGCATGTTTTGAAAAAATTAAGAAGAACGGTTTTAAAGATGAGGATTTTAATGATAAAGAACACGTGTACCTAATTCAAAAGGGTATGTGTAAATTTATGAACGAATATTCACTTTGTGATGAATTCGATGAAAGAAGTGAAATACCAATTCTGAAGGGCGACGTTTGTGCCATCACGACAATGACCAAAATGGACTCGTCTTCACCACCTTCGAAGGACCACGTCTTTGAGGCTTCAACTTCTAACTCCATCGAAGTGCCTCCTTTGCCTAGCCCAACACCCGTTGAGGCGAAAGGTTTTATCGACATCGATCCTCTCGTCCTTGAAAAGTCACCTAAGCATAGTCATTTTACTTGTATGACCATGGTTGTGAGTGCTCACATCGACTCTTTCTTTGACGATGACGATGGCGATTTTGCCAAGCTTGATCACGTACTTCGAAATCCACATGCAACTTTTGATTCTCCTAAAAAGAAACATGTGAAGTACGATGATTACGATTTTGATCCCGAGATTGAGGAAATCATTGAACGAGAGCTAGCTCTTTTGGCTCCACTTCCACCTACGAGTGAGGTCGATCTTTCCAAAATCGAGGATGAACATAATGAGTTGGAACGCCTTATTTTCGATGACAAACCAACTCATGTGACCACCAAAAATCCAATTCTCGAGGAGTTACCTAATCAACAATCCTCAAATGAGAATTACGTTTACCACATTCGTGAGGATTTAACTTATCAGCAATCCCCACAAATGGATGATGGTTTCGTGCTTGATCGTGATCTCTTCGAGAGAGTTTCTAAGATACTCAAGGAGGGGAATGACAAACCTTGGTTTGACAAGCCTATCTTTGATGAAGAAATCGGTGAGATCGACGTTCATGAGGATGACGAGTATGTTGACCCCAAGGGGGCGGTGTTCTTTATTGATAAACGTTTTGAAAACTTATATAATCCGCCACCCTCTCCCACTAATGACTTAAATGTGAGGATTTTTAGCGCGACAAATTTTGAATTTGACACGCCAAATATTTTCGACATTATCAAATCGGGTTTTCATAAAGAGTTTTTGAACGATGAAAAAGGAAAGGATTTTAAAATGATTTAAAAGAGTTTTCTACATGTGTAACTCCGTCATCATCGCGTTTTATGAGTTCTACCACCTCGTCTACTCATTTTGACGATGGTTGGTGTGGATCTAGTGTGGGGGAAGCCCCTTATGTTCCTTCACATTTCTCCACCGAGGACGAGATTTACGATCCCGGAATTGCTTGTAAAGGGAAATCTCGGTCTTCCACCGATGCAATAAATGGAAAACTTATCTATTTGCTTGGTGTGAGTCTACCTCGAGTAGCTCATAAGTTTGACTTACCAATTGCCCCACCCTTCTACTTCTCATCTCTTTTCTTCTACCCCTTTGGGGTTTTGGCACTTGTCGAAGTGGCGTAGGTTCGTTTATCCCATGAGAACGAGGACGCCATATTCGATCTCGGAATTTTGCATCATCAAAGGACTTAGTCCTTAGTACCGGTTGCTTTTGGGCCTTGTTTATCATGTAAGCCCTACCAAAAATGACCTTACCATGATTATCCCTAAATGATCACATTTATGGGGATTCGAGTCGAGCTTTTGACTCGGTTATCAAAAACAAGGTGCCTCGTGGGGGATTCCCATGCTTATCCTTTTACATATTATCGCTTTCTTAGTTAATGTAACGAGGGGACGTGTGCTCTTCCAACCTTTGTTTCGTGGTTGTTTGTGATTGTGATTCATTAGGTTCATCGTCATCATTGAAGCCTCTCGTGTTCGTTTTACGGATCACTCGAGCTTCGATCGTTGCCTTTGGAGATTCCGATATCCGATGATATCCTTTTATATTCTAACGTTTATCTTATTAGCATAATTCATAAACGGCTTTTAGGTTATTCGTTTTACCCTTTCCATGCTCGAGATTAAGCATTCGAATTTGTCTCTAGTATGGGGGTGTTTTAACCCCTAGACTCGAAACATTGAGGAAAATGTTTCGTTTTAGTATGGGGGGTGAGTAGATACTTCACCTTGCTCACGTCACCACGCAATCCAAAATTTCATCTTTTTGTTATCGTTTTGTTGCAAATAAGGCTAAAAATGGCCAAATTTTAAAATTTTTCTAGTTTTTCATAAGTGTTTAAGACACGAATGTAGGTTTTCTGATGGTGAGAATAAGAGTAATTTTTGACTCGACCGTGCGTGTTGAGCACTTAGCTTCGATTCCTTAACTTTTTAGGATAAGGGCTTGTTTGTTTAATTTTTGTATTAAGTCTTGTAAAATTAGAGTGACTGTCCAAATATATGATGTCTGATTATAGATAAATATATAATTGTTTGTTTTAGGTGCTGAATAAAATGTCTGGATTTGAGAAAATTACTATTTTACCTTAAAAAGAATTTACATGAAAATCAGAAGTGAGGAATAGAAGGTTAAATATGTAAAATTATAAAATAAGTCATTAACTTATTGTAGAGACCCTCTTTCACATGGCTTATTCTAGAAAGACATGTATTTATTTTAAGCCAAAAACAAACAGACTTCAACTGACTTAATTTACTCACTTGTTTTTCAATTAAGACTTATTAAGTTCTTATCAAACACCACCTAAGTCACTTAAATGGGGACGAGAAATGATAGAGTTATTTATAAGTCTCGTAATCGTCACGATCTCATGTGTAGTAATTATTAGCTTATTCTCCCCACGATTTTGTTTAATAAATTGTTAATAAATATTGATTTATCGGTTTAGTCACTATTGTTGGTTTCTAATTTGTTTTAGTAGCTTCCATGTAATTAAATTGGGAAAACATTAAGGATTCGCCAGCGTCACGGTTTTGAATTATTGGCACTCGAATAATCGAAAGCTTCACCTAATAATAAGATTTCAGGTGCTCACCTAAATTAAGCAAGAATTTGAAGCTCACAAGGCCGAAAAATCTATGCCCAAATTGAAAGTGAATTAAGCCTTAATCTTTGAAGCTTTAAAGATCCAAAATTCGCTTTAGCGTGAGGATATACGTCTTTGGCTAATAAAACCACCGATGAGGCGGATAATAAAAGGCAAGGCAAGACCGAAGTCATAATAAAAGCTCCATGGCGGAGTTGAATAAAAGATGGAGGTAAACCTATGATAATAAGGCCCTTCCGTTAGGGGGCGTATAAAAGTCTTGGTAATAAGTCTCATGTTCAAAACCCTTATAAAACCGTGTTTATCGATCCTTCTTGTTGACTTAATTTTTTGACATCGTTGTCTATTATGGTGGATTATTAATTTAATGATTTTGGTTACACCGTTAAGACTCTATTTTTAGACTTAATCTCTATTCACGCATAAGTCAATGATGTATCCTCGTGATCATTAAGACAATATAAAATATAAGAGATACCAAGTAGGAATAAGGGAGTTTAGGTTCGTAATTAACACTCATGAGATGTGATCGTGTTGCTAACTTATAATAACAATGATCTCGTTACACGCTTAGCATGGAATTGGGTGAAAATCGAGGACGACGAAATTATTTCTAACGAAGCATTCACGTGTTCTTGTTCTATGATCCCAAAAGTCACTTTTTCGTGATGAAAACAATACATTATGTCTAAAACGCGTGTAGTAGTTTATTTAAGTTTACGTCTTCCATAAATGTCATCATAAAATGAATTTTGGAAGTGTTGTGATACTTAATTCTAGCATTGCGTGGGGACACGGCAATGGTTTAGTATAGGGAGTGATGAGACTGTAATTATACATAGTCTCATCGTCCAAATCGGGCTTAAAACGCTTAGAATACCATCGAAATACCCAAAATATATGCTTGTGTTTGTTTATTATGTATTTTAGGTACGGATATCGTGAATTCACCAAAAGATCAAAGGAATCAAACAAAAACGAACACGGGAAATGAAGCCGCACAAAGAACCGGGCCCAAGTATGGAATTTCTAAAATTACCCTTTAAGTTTGAAGAATTGGAAACTTTGGTCCCTCAAGTTTGAAGACCTATTACTTTAGACCCTTGTAAACCTCAATTATTACAAGTTTGGTCCTAAAGTTTCAAGACATGACATTATTAGCCCTTGAAGTATGCAAATATTGCATGTATGGTCCTTATTCAAAGTTTACAAATCAATTGGGCCAAAAATGACAAGTTAACCAAACTTGTTATAAAGGGAAAAAGGTTTTGATGGCTGATTATTACAAAGAGACAACAAATGGGAACATGAGGGGTCACTTTTTCCCAGACATACAAACTTCACCCCACCACTCTCCATTCGCCACGTGTACCACTACCACCCTTCAACCAATCAAATACTCCCCTCACTCCACGTCACACTCCACCATCTTATTAATAACTGATTAAATCAGTTATTTAATCCTTCCCTCTTAAACATGAATTTAAATACTAAAGTCCCCAAAATCAGATTAAACCTATTCTAAAACGCCCATAAACCCTAATATTTTCTATGAACAATTAACCCCAAAAAAAGGGGTTATTAAACCAAACCTTCCAGATTAGAAATTAACAACACAAAGACCAATACCCACTTACGTTTGTCTTCTCCCGTGACCGCTGGGACCCACACAGACAATGTTGTCTTGTCCAAAAATGGCAACAAAGGAATCCCTCAGTCCATCAATGCTCCAGAATCATTTTCTTCCTCACAAAGGCTTCAATGAACGTTCAAGATCAAGTCAGGACAACTAGCATATCACATGGGCAAATTTGACCAAATTTCAGTCAAGACACCAAGGACTTTTTGGAGATTTCAGCTTATTAGGGTTTTACATTTCTTGTTTTCTAGAGTATTCCATATTGTAGTATATATAGAGGTCGTATGTGACCCTATATCACTTTGTTCCAGTTTTTTGTAAAAGTATTGAATTATTAATGAAAATGAACATTTGAACTTTTACATATTCTGAGTGGATGTGTGTGTGTGAATTTCAGGTTTGTTAGGTTGTTTGTTCTTAGTTTCAAAATTTCAAGATTTGATAGTTTTAAGAAAACCATTTACTTTTCAAAAGATCAGTTTATAAGCTATAAGTTGTAAGTCGGCTTAACCAATAAGCCAAGCTTGCAGCCTTGTAGCTTTTGTAGTAGTTTACCCCTGTTCTTTCCTTTTTTGGCAAGTTGTACTATATTAGTTCAAGACATATTGGAAGTTGAGCTCTTGGAATCCACCCTTGTTATCTCTACACAAAATAGCATCATAAGTCCATTTCCCATGATCTTGCTTAGTTGGAGGATAAGGCATCAGCCCTTATCTTATGGTGTGGATGTGCACCATAAGAAGTATTTAGCTTGAACCATCCTTCCCTAAAACATTTTCTTGGTTTATTGGATATTTTGGTGAAAATCTATTTTGAGTGATTTGTGATTATGTTTATGTTCAAGTTGTGTTTTTTGTATGCTTCATGTTAGTTTAGGTTAGACTAAGCAAGTTTGGTTTGATTTTGTACGGATATCTTTGTTATTTTCCTTAACTGATTATTAAGGGGGTGTTTGGGTCTAGGGATTTGATAGGTAAAAGTGACATTAAACCTGTTAAAAGAACTTACACACACTCTCTCTGGTTGAGTTAGTTTATATTAGTCATTAGTTTCAGGTTTGGAGTGTTTTAAAACAATTTCGCATGCTTAAGTGTTAAAACCTGTCTAGTATAATCAACAGGCCCGTTTAAGCTTTTATTTTGTAAAATATTAGTTCAAACTTTGGAATCTGTTAAGGTTTAGTGTAATATAAGGTTTGGAATCAGCTAGGAGTAGTTTCGTTGTGAAGTATGTGAGTCTTGGAAGACCAAAATTCGTCCTAGAGCACAATAGATCAGCAAACATCCCTTTGACCCATTTTGTGCATATCAGTGACTGTGTTTGGCTATTTGTGTGAGATTTTTGTTAACAACTTGTGCCTTTTATAATTTTTTGTGACTCCCCACAACCCCACTGGTTGTGGGGTGCCTTATTGTCCAAGAAAAAGCCCACAAATAAGCATTCCTAAGCTTATTGGTCACCAGACCTTGTTTTTTATAACTGTCAGTAGGAACTCAATTCCTACTGTTAGTGTTAAAAGTTCCCACTGCTACACAAGCAGACAAAATCCACAACATGTCACTTTTAGTTTTCTTAGAAATTTGTCTTTAGTGGTCAAAATTAGGAATTAGAACTTGATTTCAGTTTCATTATTTTTCTTATTTTAATTCTGATATTTCCATTTAATTAATTTTTATTTTACTGTTCATTTCCTATTTTTTAGATTAAATTGCAATTTAAATTACTTTTTAATTCACTGTTTTTGTCTTTTAGTGTAAAAACTTTATATTTTTCAGTTTTAAAATTTTTCTTAGACTTAGAAAAAATTTTAAGACTTTTAGTTTAAAAAGATTTTACTGTTCACATTTTTAGTAATTTTTAGAATTAATTTTAGTTTAATTAGGGTTTTGTTATATACTGTTTTGTCTTTTAGTGAAAAAGTTTATTTTTTTCAAAAAATTTCATTTTTCTACTGTTCATTAGTATAATTTAGGATTTTTAAAATAGAAGGTTTAATTTTAGCATTATTTTATTATTATTAATCATTATTTTAGTTTAAAAATAGTTTTTAGTGTTTTAAAAATAGAAAAATAGTTTAAAAAATTTAGGAAAAATACTTTTTAGTCTTTAAATAATATAAGTGATTTATTTGTTCAATAAAATAATATTTTGGGCTTTTTCTTAATTATATTTAATTTTAGGGCTTTAATTAGCATTTAAAATTGAATATTTAATTAATAAAAGGTTTTAAAAATATATTTATTGGATTTTTATTCTTATTTATATTATTTTAGACTTAGTTTGAATTTTAATTAATTTTTAGGTTTAATTTTTAATTTCGTCGCGTTCTACGTATTTACGTTCGCGTTTTACGTTAATTCGTCGTAGTGTAATCGTAATTGTAGCTCGTCTTTAATTTTTCTCTTCTAAACCAAAAACGTCACTAAACCAAACTTTGATTTTATATAATTGGCACACTTAATCCACACACCTCCTTCGAGAACGAACCCGCATTTATTCGACTTGTCGGTTTTCCTAAATCGTCGAGTTTAATACTTGCCACTCATATACGTTTTTCCTAAAACGTGTACGATTTACCTACATCTCTTTTTGTAATAAGGTTTGTCGTCTAAATACTAAAAGACTTAACAAAGAAGTTTTAAAACTGTCAACAGATGTGGGTAATGAAAGATGCAAGTTGTCTAACTATCAACTTGCTCTTACTCAAACTGTAAAGACTATAGTTGAGTATAAGAAAATAGAGCTTGACCTAAAAGATCAAATAAATATCTTAATACATGATTTAAATGCTAGTGCTGATATTAGAAACATCATGGAGAGGATCAATGTTGAATTACAGGCTATGTTAGATGAGGCTATCAAAAATAGGGATAATATAGACCTTAAAATTCAGAGATTTGATAAAGCCTCACAAAGCCTAGAAAAATGTGTTTGTGAACAAAGGGATTATAGGGATATGACTGGGATTGGGATGAAAGAGTATGTTGGTGTACCACCACCTGTTGGGGACTTCTATGGTGTCCAAAGAAAGGACTTATCTTGGACTGGTTTACCCGAACTCCAAGAAGAGGAATTTATTCCTCCACCAATAATTCTTACCCCAGTAGAAGAATATAGGCAGAAATTGACTGATTTTAACCAATGGAAGAAAGCCAACCCTACCTTGTTTGTTAAGGGTGGCATGCTTAGTGATAGCCCAAATGAGTCTACACCTATCAAAGTAACAAACCCAATCACTGGCAAGACTGTTGACCTTGGCTCAAACGTTGTTAGAAAACCTACTATTAAATATGCAGAAATGTATAGGAAAACTAGGTCACCAAAAAGCCAAATTAGTGATAATGGAACAGGTTTCTTTTCTTCTAGACCTAGATTTATGTCTAGAAAAGCCTGTTATACTTGTGGTAGTTTTTCACATTAAGCCTATAAGTGTGTCAACGCTTCAAAGGTCAACGCTGACAAAAAGTCAAACACTGTCAAACCTAAAACTTTTGTTCAGCAAAGTCCACAAGTTGTTAGACCAGTCCCATTCATTACTAAAGGGTCTAATACTTACGGATAAAGACCTTTTCAGAAGACCAATACATGGTATAATAGACAATGGGTTCCTGTAGCAAACCCTAGGTTCAACGCTGATAAGGATAATTTCAGCGTTGACAAGACCAAATCAAACGCTGACAGAAACATTGCCAGACAAAATAATGGCAAATATTTGCAACCAAAGGGAAAGGGGTCTAAAGCTTCTTCTAGCTTGACATGGAGACCTAAGCAAGATCAAAATCCTAATTCAGGTGGGATATCTATGACCTGTAACAGATTTAATTATATTTCAAAGGTCATCACAAAACCAATTGGGGTTAACTGGGTGTTTAATCCAAGAAAGGATGAACAAGGGTTGTTATGAGGACTAAGTCTGTTCTTGTTGAACAACCAAATGAATCCAAGTCTGCTCAGGCTTGGGTTCCCAAAGAAAACTAATTTGTTTTCTTTATGTGCAGGGCATTCAAAAGCAGGTTAATGATTATGGCTATTGGGATAGTGGATGCTCTAGGCACATGACTGGGAAGGAAGATTATCTCACAAACTTCACTCCCATTAAGGATGGTGACAAAGTTTACTTTGGAGGCGGATATGGAACTATCACAGGTAAAGGAACTCTTCTCACCAATAATTTGCGTTTTGAAAATGTGTTTCTGGTAAAAGAACTTGACTATAATCTGTTTAGTGTATCACAAGTTTGTGATAACAAAAATAAGGTTTTTTTCACTGATACTGAATGCTTGGTGTTGAGCAAGGATTTTAAAATACCAGATGAGAAATTCGTTGATTATAGAACACCTAGGCATAAGGACATTTATAATGTGAATCTTAATGGAATTAGGATGAATAATAACTTGTCATGTCTTTATGCTAAGGCTTCAGTTGATGAGAGTAATCTTTGGCACAGGAGATTAGGGCACATTAATTTTAAAAAATATAAACAGACTTGTGAGACATGGTTTGGTTGATGGTTTGCCTGAAAAGGCTTTCCAGAAGGACCACTCTTGTGTTGCATGCCTTAAAGGCAAACAACACAAGGTCTCATTTAAGTCTAAACAGGTGCACTCTAGTTCTAAACCACTTCACTTGCTGCATATGGACCTTTTTGGTCCAACTAATATAGAAAGCTTGAATGGTAAATCTTACTGTTTTGTCATCACTGATGATTTTTCTAGGTTTACTTGGACTTTCTTTTTAGCTTTGAAAAGTGACATTTCTGATACTTTAATTATCTTTATTAACCAAATTGAAAAGAAGTCTGGTAATGAAGTTAAGATGCTTAGAAGTGATAATGGTGGTGAGTTTAGAAATAAGCTGTTGGATGATTTTTGTGCCAAGAAAGGGATTACTAGACAGTTTAGTGTAGCAAGAACCCATAATAAAATAGGGTTGCTGAGAGAAAGAATAGAACACTCATAGAAGCAGCCAGGACTATGTTGGTTGATGCTCACTTTCCCATTGCTTTTTGGGTTGAGGCTGTGAATACAGCTTGTTATGTTCAGAATAGAGCATTAGTCAACAAGATTCATAACAAAACACCTTATGAGTTACTTTGGGGAAGGAAACCTAATATTGGTTTTCTTAAACCTTTTGGTTGTCATGTAGTTGTGTTGGATACTAGTGATGCCTTGGGTAAATTTAGTGCTAAAGGTGATGAAGGCTACTTCATGGGTTATTCAGTGCAGAGTAGAGGATATAGGGTTCACATTAAGAAGGAAAAACGTATACTTGAAAAGGTACATGTTAGGTTTTTAGAAAGTAAACCTAGTGATCCTGAAAGTGGTCAAAATTGGTTATTTGACTTGGAACCTCTATCTAGGACTTTGAATTATATGCATGTTACTAATCCAAACATTGTGAAGGTAACTTCAAATGTTATGGAAGAACCAATTGTTGATGTTTCAGGTACACAGATTAATGAAGAGGTTGGATCACAAGTAGACAAATCATCACCCATACTTGAGTATGTCACTATCCCCATATGGACAGATGCATTTGCTGCTGCTGCTGCTGGAATGGAAAATGGTGGTCCCCAAGTGTCACCAGTTGACAACATGCATGATCTTTCAGGCGCTGACAAAGGAAAATCTGGCGCTAACAAGACAACTTCAGACGTTGATGGCTCAGACGTTGACAGCCATGATCCAGTCGTTGACAGCTCTCTTGACCATATTTTCTCTTCCAATTTTGAATAAGGTGAACCTTCAAACAGAAATGGAGAGGTTCATTCAGATATTGAGGGAAGAGAGTCTGAAGAAGATATTGGTAACATGGAAGATGAGATTGAAGACAACACACTTTTTGAGGGAGGAGTGCTTACTTCTATAATCAAAGATCACTCCTCTTCTCTAATTATTGGTGATGTGATGTCTCCTGTTCAAACTAGAAGATCTCATCAGAATCTTGGAGGATTTATTGCCAATATTCACAAGAAGGTTGATACCCCTCTTGTTCAAGCATGTTTGTTTGCCTGTTTTCTGTCACAACAGGAACCCAAGAAGATTTTTGATGCTCTCAAAGAACCAACTTGGGTGGAAGCAATGTAGAATGAGCTTCACCAATTTGCTATACAGGATGTTTGGGAGTTGGTTGATTGTCCCAGACATGTCAGACCTATTGGGACAAGATGGGTTCTTAGAAACAAGAAGGATGAAAGAGGCATTGTGGTCAGAAACAAGGCACGTTTAGTGGCTCAAGGATATACACAAGAGGAAGGGATAGATTATGAGGAGGTCTTTGCACCAGTTGCAAGGATTGAGGCTATAAGGATATTTCTAGCTATGCTTCCTGCATGGGCTTTACTCTCTATCAAATGGATGTGAAGATTAATTTTCTTTATGGCACAATTGTAGAGGAGGTTTATGTAATGCAGCCCCCTGGTTTTGAAGATTCAGAACATCCAGACAAGGTATATAGAGTCAAGAAAGCTATGTATGGACTTCATCAAGCCCCAAAAGCATGGTATGGCACATTATCCACATATCTGGTGGAAAATGGATTCAAAAGGGGCACCATAGACTAGACCTTATTTACAAAGAAGACTAGTAAGGATTTCTTACTTGTCCAGGTTTATGTGGGTGATATCATCTTTGGCTCATCAAGCCCAAAGATGAGTGAAAACTTTTCCAAGCTCATGACAGACAAATTCAAGATGAGTGCAATGGGGGAGATGAACTTCTTTCTAGGGTTACAAGATCAGTAGAAAGAAGATGGTATCTTCATCTCTCAAGATAAATATGTAGCAGAAATCTTGAAGAAGTTTGGATTTTATCCACATGAGAAAAGGGCTAGCACTCCTATGGATAGAGAACACCCCTGGGGGAAAGTTGGAGATGGAAAAGATGTGGATGTCAGGCACTATAGATCAATGATTGGTTCATTGATGTATCTCACAGCTTCAATACCTGACATTATGTTTGCTGTGTGTGCATGTGCACGCCATCAAGTGACGAGTGTCATCTTCATGATGTCAAGAGAATCTTTAGATACCTTAGATGTTATCTAGACCTGGGACTATGGTATCCAAAACATTCACCATTGGAGCTTATTGCATATTCAGACAGTGATTATGGTGGTGACAAGTTTCATAGAAAATCCATAACTGGTGGATGTCAGTTTCTTGGGAGCAGATTGATCTCTTGGCAATGCAAGAAACAAACAGTGGTGGCCAATTCTACAACTGAAGCAGAATATGTAGCAGCAGCTGCTTGTTGTGGACAAGTCTTATGGATTCAGAACCAGCTGTTGGATTATGGGTATAATTTCATGCATACCAAGATTTTTGTAGACAATAACAACACTTTATGCATTATTAAAAATCTTGTACATCACTCTAAAACAAAACACATAGAAATTAGACATCATTTTATACGAGATTGTTTTGAAAATGGTTTAAAACAACCAGATAGGGTTGACACAGAAGAAAATGTGTCTGATTTATTAACTAAACCTTTTGATACTGGAAGATTTCAGTACTTGGTAACAAGTATTGGAATGATCAATCTCACTTAATGTGTGTTTTGGAATATATTTAGTATGTACAGGATATGCATTGTTATTGCTCTTTTTGAGAAATTAGATTTTCCACTTTATTTGTCTAACACTGACAAAGGTTACCTTAACACTGATAAGTGTTATCGTGACGTTGTCAGCAACATGTTAGTTTTGTGGTTTTTGATCTAGTGTGTGCAGGCGTTGTTAGCATTGTACCATTGGATAAAGAGTTGCTTATGGATCCTTAGAGAATCATTGGAGCATGTTTCAATTTATGGATGATGGTTGGAATATTTATATTCCTATCTTGACATAAATTTTTATTTACATGCATATTATTTGGCAACTTATGTATCATAGTTTAAGGGGAGGTTTTAGGAACCTTTAGGACTTTTGGGTATTCTTATGATACTCTAATCACAATTCTAGATTGTGTCCATTGGTGAGTATGAGTTAGTTTTCTATCTCATGAGGGACTGTAGCATGCAAAGTTGATATACTATGATGTTGTCAAGACCTTTTTGGCCTAGAATTGGATGTGGTCTGTTGGGAGACTTGGGTATGATTTATATTGGGTTTACCTAGGAGTTACAAGGGATTTTATTAGATAACTTAATTGTTAAAAATTTTGGTTAGCAAGGGACACTGGAGGACTGTTTTGTCTATCTTGCATAAGCAAGTGTGCATAACTGGACAGTGCTTGCTGCCCTATAATAATTTTCAGTTTATAGGTTATCTTCACTAGGATAAATTACTTTGTTAAGGTCCTTTTTCTTTTTTATTACTTTTATTTTTGGACGCTGATAAATATATTTCCAAGCGTTGTTGTGACCAATTTAGACGTTGACATGGCTTTTGCAAACGTTGACAAGAATATAGCCGTTGGGCGTTGATGGGTTATTTTTGACCGTTGACACTCATTGGGTCCTACCCAATTGTTATTTTTGACTAAAATTGAGGCTGTAATTTTGGGAGTAGATAACTTTTAATTAATGCACAAGATAACTTATTTTCTTTTCAATATTTTCATCATTATATTTTGAAAATATTGCCTTATTTTTGACCAATCACATGTGCCTATCTCTCCTATATATTTGGCTCCTACTTTTTAAACAGGGTACTCTTATATTCTTGTCTAACAACTTTTCTCCTATAATTCATCTTTTACAATCTTTCACAAACAGCTTTCTACATCTATGGCGCCTAAGTTTAAACCAAGTGACTTGGTATTGGGATTCAGGAGTCAACACAATATGATTGCTTATTTGGAGGTTGTTGATACTTTGTTTCCACAATACACCCAGATGGTGGCGTATTTGAATGCATCTCTACTTAGGTATGCACTTTCTCATGCTCCTCTCATCCCTGTCACTCATATTAAACAGTTTTGGAACACTGTTAGTTCCTCAACGCTTAATAAAGTGACTACATTAACAGCTATTGTTCATGGGCGTACTTTGGTGGTTACTGAAGCCTTGGTTCGCCAGGCTTTGCATCTTGATGATGCAGATGGTATAACCACTCTCCCCATTAATGAGATAGAACAAGGACTTCAGGCTTTGGGGTATCCTTTCCCTGAAGAGGGTACTTTAAATAAATATCATAAACAAGAATTTCCCCCAGCCTAGAAGTACTTAATACATGTCATCCTTCAAATTTTGAGTCCCAAATGTACTGCACATAATGAAATTAACAGATCAGTTGCTAGTGCAATTATGTGCATTACAAATGGGAAAAAGTATAATTTTTCTAAACTAATTTTTGATGGCATGTGTAAAAACAAGGGTAATAAGATGACTTTGGCTTATCCCAGTTCTTACAAATGATTTTTGATGACCAAGGGTATTGCACAAGGGATCATGATGATTTTTATGAGATCCATGTGCAAAAGAAAGCTATTTTTAGTAAGATGAACTCACCCCCTCACAGAGACTTACCCCTTACCAAAGCTATGTTTGCTGTTATTGCAGCAACACAACCTCAACCTGACCCACAACCACAATTTGACCCAATACCAGACCCCTTACCTTCACCTCAACATATGGAACTTGACCAAGAATTCTTCAACGCTGACATGTTAAATGTTGGCGTTGACACTAGTAATCCAGACGTTGACACCTTTCCTTGACAGACCCAAACACCCCTTAACCTTCAAACTACCACTCAATCCACATCATCTTCTACACCCCCTGAATATCGGTTGATAAAATGCCCAAGGACTACTGGAGTGTTCTCCTCTGGTGGTCCTAGCCATGTTGCAGAGAGAACCACCACCACAAGTGTGGTTGGTGCTATGGATGAGGTTGGGACTATTGGTACTCGCTTAGATGCAGGCCACGCCAGTCCTAAATATTTAAGACCTCATTCATGCCCCATGACTCTACTTTGGGAGGTAAAATACCCATTCTAGAGGAGGGCAGACTAGAACCATACACAATGTTGGAATTGACGGCTGTCTGCATTAGCTTGCAAAAGAAAAATACAGACTTGGTACAAACAGTCAGTACACAAGGCCTTAAACTCAAGCAATTGAGGGAGAGGATTGTTCTTTTGGAGGATGCTAACACTAGGCGTGGTATGGAGGATTCTTCCAAAGGGGAGGATGAGCAGATTCATATGAGTGACAAAGGCTCACATAATGGAGAATCTTTGGGTGTGGCTGAAGCCCTTACTGAATTGAAGAAGCAACCAGATTTTGACACATCTTTGGTTACTCCTACAAACTTGAACTTGTCCTATACAGCTATGATGGAGCAGTTCACTAGAGGCGCTGAGACAAGTAAGATGAGCGTTGACAAGCAAACTTTGGACGTTGACACACCAAGCGCCGACAAGAGTAAGTTGGGCGCTGACACATAGAATTTGAGCGTTGACAGACCTACAGATATGGTTGATGTATTCCAGTCATCAGCTGTCATCAAGGAAGTGTCTTCACAGGTACCATCATCATCTTTACCCATCATTGATCCATTATATAAGGGTAAAGGAATAATGGTAGAAACAGAGGTTCCAAAGGATGTAGCACAAGTAGAGTTTGATTCAAAGTTGGCTGCACAACTTGTGGAACAAGAAATGAAGAAGGTTGGTGAATCACCATTTGTTGTTACTTCTGAAGAACAAGAAGGAAGTGATGAAGGGAGTTCAGATTCAAGTGTTATGATAATTGAACAACCAAAAAGACTTGAATATGGTGATGAGTTGGCAAGGGAGAAACTTAGAGAGTTAAAGTTGCATGTAGATTATGATATGCCAGAATTTGCTCAGATGTACCATGCTTGGGAAGATAAGGTTATGGAGAATCCAGATACGACAATTTCAGATCAAATTTGGGGATTGGATATTCTTCTAAGAGTTCAAAGAGATTGCAAGGTCATTCTAAAGCATAAGGTTAGCAATATTTTCTCACTACTGAAGAGAGATAGAAGGGAGCTTTACTACATGTTAGTCAGATGTCATGGAACAGGATGGACCTTCAAGAAATTGCAGGGATTATCCTTTGAAGAATTAGAGTATAAGGCTTATCCTATTTGGGCAAGAGTGCAAGAAATGAATACTATCAGACTTCTCTCAGATGAAAGGAGAGAAGAACTTGCAGAAGAGATGGAGATTCAAAAGGCAATGATTGTTCCAAGGCATTTGAAGAAAGGAGTTCCACTTGAGTTCCCTAAAGGTTTAAATAAAATGACTCCCAGTGAAGCTGTTCTTAGAAGGAGCATTAAGCTCTCAGCCATGGAAGCTTCAGATATGGTACAAGTGTTACCTCTTGATGCCAGAAACCCTATCATTAGTTATGAAGAAGATGCAAGTAGGTTTTGGATGATTGGCAGATATGGGAAAGAGGTACAAACATTCACTACTCTTATGTCTCTCTTTGCAAGTATGGATAGGGAAGACTTGGCGGACCTTTGGAGGTTGTTGCTGGCCAAGTATGAGACTAAAGCACCTACTTCAGTCAATGGAATAAACCTTTGGTCAACATTCAAAAGAATGTGTGCACCACAAGAAGAAGATCCTATTTCGAAGGATCTTGAGGATGATATCAATGGACTTCAATGCGGTTTATATTCAGCTGCTGGTGTGTATTATTTGAGTTCTACAAATTTTGTTGAGTATCTTCTTTTAGATGCTGAGTATCCCATGTCCAAAGAAGTTTTGGACAAGATGAAGACAACACAGCTGGAGATTGACTATTCAAGTGAGGTGGCCAAAGATTTGATTAGGCATGTTTATTACCAATATGATAAGATTTGTAAGATTCCTCCTAGTTCTTAATTTTTATTCAGAAACTTAATTTCTAGAGTAGATATCAAGCTTAGGGGAGGATTGTTGGGAATAAAATGTAGCCAGTACACTTGGACGCTGGCAAGAAGAAAACAAGCGTTGATAAGAAGAAAACAAACGTTGACAGATCAAGCGTTGACAGGAAGATGTCAAGCGTTGATTGGATGAAGTCAAGCACTGATAGAATACTTAGTCTACACGTAGTAAAGATATGATCAACAATGTATTTTCTATGTTTATCTTTACCTAGAATAGTTGATACGTAGACTCTTGTACAAGGCTTCTTATGTCTATAAAAGAAGACCTTTAGATTTTGTTTCATATAAGTTTTCATTCGTTTAAACACTTTCATTGTAAGAAAGTTTGTTCTAATCAATCAAAGTGAAAGTTTGATTTACATTGTTTGTGTGTTCTTGTTTAAGTATTAATTCCGCATAATACATAAATTGTTTTATACACAACAAAGTTTCTCTACGTGTTTAACTTGATTTAATCTCGTTTACACAAGCTAAATCGATCTAAGTTGGGGATCAACAGGACACCCCGACTTGCGTCGGGGTTCCTTGTTCTTGCTGCCGACCGAGACACAATACCACCGAGATCATAGATCTCGGTTGGTGGTGCAAAATGAGACACGTCGAGAGCCTTGGGCTCTCGGTTTGAGTGTCGGTCGAACAAACAAACCAAAAACAACCCTTTAATTTTCCCCTATGACTTGTTTAACATGTTTTTAATCCTTGTTTTTATTTAATCCATGTTCATGTGTTAACAATTAAATACCAAGAATAAAAATTAAAGGGTTTACGGATTACCGAATGCGTGTAAAGATTGGAGAACAATATCACGAACACAATCTTGAATTCAATCAACCAAAAATCAAACAAACACATCTTGGTGCTTGTGGTTACCGCCGGCCAAAGAGAGAGAAAGAAAGGAGTAGGGTTTTGATTTTCTTCAAAACTCTTTAAAGTGAAAATAAAGTTTCCCCTTATTTGTTATTTACTAAAATCAAGTGGGCTTGGCCCCTTTCTCTCTTGGTGCCGCGGATTATAGGGCCCACAAGGGAAAACCCAAAGTTTTCCCGTGTTTTAAATTACGTGCTCGTGTGTTCGTATATTCGTCTTATAATTAAATGTTCGTGTTATATTAAATACTTGTACGTAACGATATTAATCGTATTATATTAATTAAGTACGTAATTACATGTTCGTGATTTTAACGTTCATGATTTCATGTTCATGATTATAATTATTATTGTTAATAATTATCGTGTACTATCACGTACTTAATACTTATCGTGTAATAATACGTACATAACTTCTGAAATTACTAATCGTGACACGTGTTCATGCTCAAAAAGGAAAGTTTTTAAATGTACGTACGTTTACTAAGTGTACTCTTCATGGTAAAAGCATGCGGGTTTTACAACTCTTCCCCTTAAAAAGAATAATTCTTCCCCAAATTATAGATAAAATAAACTGAAAGAGGAACATACCCGAATTCAAAATATGAAATGAGGGTAAGAAGCCCGGATAGACTCCTATGTTTCCCAAGTGGATTTCCGCTCGGTATGATCCCTCCAAAGGATTTTGACGAATGGAACGTCTTCTTCCTCATGACTCGTTCTTGCCTGTCAAGAACTCGTTCGGCTTCCTCTAGGAAGGTAAGATCTTCACGAATCTATTCTAGTGGATACTGAACCATGTGAAGGGGATGATAACTATATCCTCTGAGTAAGGACACATGGAAAACGTCATGAACGTGAGAAAGCTACGGAGGTAACGCTAAGCGATAAGATACTTCACCGACTCGCTCGATGATATCAAACGGTCCGATCAATCGAGGACTGAGTTTCCTTTTGATTCCAAAATGTCTAACACCACGTGCCGGTGATACCTTAAGAAAGACATGATCTCCTACGTTGAAATGTAAGTCCCTATGATGCTTGTCGGCATAACTCTTCTGACGTGTACGAGCTTCCTGCAATTTCTACTTAGCTACAACGACCTTCTCGTTGGTCAACTCTATCATCTCCGGTCCTTCAAGTGTTCGCTCACCAACCTGATCCCAGCAGATTGGGGCGTGACACTTCCTGCCATACAACATCTCGAATGGTGCACACTTAATATTGGCGTGCCAAATGTTGTATGCAAACTCTACTAAACAGATATAATAATCCCAGTCTCTTGTCCACTCCAATGCAAATGCTCGGAGCATGTCTTCCAATGTCTGAATCGTCCGCTCCGATTGTCCATCTGTCTGAGGATGAAAATCCGTGCTAAGCTTAAGTTTGTACCCCAAGCTTTCTGTAGACTCCTCCAAAATCACGAAGTGAACCGAGGACCTCTGTCCGAGACGATACTAGATGGAGGACCATGAAGTCTCATGATCTCCTTCTTGTAAGTATCGGCGAGTTTGCTGACCGGATCATCCTTGCGGATCGGTAAGAAATGAGCTGACTTAATAAGTCGATCAACGATAACCCATATTGCATCATGCCTCCTCTTTGTCTACGGAACAGCGATAAAAAAATCCATGGTGATCTTGTCCCACTTCCACTCTGGAATGTCTAACGGTTGTAGTAGACCACTAGCCCACTGATGGTAGATCTTAACCTGCTACCAGGTAAGACATTTGGAGACATAAGTAGCAACATCTTCTTTCATACCACTCCACCAAAAGTACTGCTTGATGTCGTGGTACATCTTGGTCGAACCAGGATGAATGGAGAATGGGGAGCTATGTGCTTCAGCTAATAACGCTTCTCTAAGAGTAAGATCATCAGGAACACAAAGTCTGGTGCCCTGCCATAAGATACCATCGTCATTCAACCGAAACTCCGTCTGCTGATCCAAGTTCTGAATGATTGTCCAAATGAAGGTCTACGAGATTAATGGCCTATTCTATATCATGGATTTGGTGGATTTAGATGGTTGATTTAGATGATAATCATAAGGAAATGGAGGAAGGAGATGATGGAGTAGAGAGAGAAAGGAGAGAAGGGAGAGAATTGTAGAGAGAGAAAGAAAAGATGGAAATATGATTAATGTCAAATGAGAATCAACAACCCCCTCCTAACATGCTAGGAGGGGTTATATATAGCCCACCCTACATGTGGGCTATATGGACTATACAATAATTAAATAGATCACGAGCCCATTACATAATTATCGTTGGAGCGACCGATCCTTCATAAATACGTAAAACGTATTTCCAACAATCTCCCCCTAAGGGAGGTCGCTCCAAGTTACAAAGTTCTAAATAGTCTTTAACTCGTGATCTATGCTAACTAAGATGTGACCGAGACTTTATAGGGAAAACGTATTTCCAACAATCTCCCCCTAAGGGAGGTCACATCTTTTTACAAAATCTTAAACCTAGCATCTATGCTTGAGTCTTCGATCTTGTTCTTGTGAATATGCTTGATGTGATCTTTGACTTTAGTCTTGAGCATGTTTCCTTGCCTTGACCTTGTGCATTCTTCACTTGTGATATTTGCCTCTTTGTGACTTCATGTTCCACATACTTATACTTTTAAATTCTTGAAAGCTTCAGAGTTTGATACAGCGGAAGACTTGACCTTCAGGCTTTCTTGAATTTGTTGAAGTACTAATTGTATATAGTATAAGCATGTGGTGACGACTTCTTCTGGATTGTACACCGCAATGCCACCTTCTTGTTACGCTGCATAAGACAGTTAGCAACAAAACAATATACACGGATGAAATGGCCTTGAACATTTCATTCTAATTCGGTAGCAATTTACCTCCGGTCGGTGAAGACCGTTGGACGATATTAAATATCGTACTTGTGGCAGGTAGTTTCAATAAAGAACCTCCTTGACAAGATTTCACGGGTAAACCCGTTCTCTTTACTCGACCGTCCAAAGCTGACTGCGAACGTAAAGAGTGAATCATTTGGATAATATTATCCGCATGATTTGAAGCCGTCAATTCATGTTCCTGGAACAAGTGAAGTTCAATTAAGAACCGCACCATCGTTGCTTTCCAGTTGTCACTAGCTTGATTCATATAGAATCTTGCAAGTTACCTACCAAGTGCTGTTTGATGTTAACACTAGAAGGATTTCCACTCGTCACTGTGATCAATAAAGAGTCACTCTGAGTGTTCTGGCAAGATCATATGATAATGCGTAGAGGCCTGGAACGAGTTTAAATTCATTTAAGAATTAAACCACTGTTGCTTTCCAGTTATCACAAGTTTGATTCATAAAGAATCGCACAAGTCACCTACCATGAGCTTTTTGATGTTCGCTCAAGAAGGATTTCCATCTTCATTGTAAATACTTTCGTATTACTCGGATGTTCAGGCAAGATCATGAAGATTTTGCGTAGGACTCTTAAGATCTTTCTTACTTTTCACAGTGTGTGAAGAAGCAAGGGAATATGAAAGCGTGTCCTAATGAGATATTTGATGATCTCAAATGGCTCTAGACTCAATCGTGCATTTTGGATTTTTAATGATCGGAGGCTGGAGAGGAGTGCCACCTTTTCAATACCAGTCTATTCGGAGTGAATAAACCAATAGATAACGTGTTGATCTCCGTGTGATTAAAACAAATACCTTTTGAGAGATATTTGAGTTAGCTGGGAAGGGTTGTGCATTGCATCACTGGGTCCATGATGTCTTTCTTCAATACCGAGAATCATTAGCAAAAATGACCTCAATAGCATATGTATTGACCCGGTTTCTGCCTAAAGTTGTAAGGAGGGCTTCTTTCTTTACACCCTTTATCTTTACAATTCTTTTTCATTCTTCAACCCCTTCAATGCTTACCAATACGTCATCACTAGCACCTTGTTGTGATTGTTCCAGTGCTAACTTAAGTACTTGGTCGGCATTCAGCTACATTCACAATCTTTCTCCATCTTTCCTAAGGACTACTATTTCTAGCTATGGAATGTCCTTGGGAAGATTCCTCCGGTTCTAGAGGAATCATTGGACTTTAACCTATCCTACCATCCTTATGTCACCACAATCTTCATCGTCGTGAAATAAATGGGTTGCGGGTAAGTGTATGTCACCATGAAATCCATTTTGAAGTGCAAATCCATTTTGCTCCCCCTTAACATATGCCACGATTTTCGAAAACATTTCGCACATGTCGGGATGAGCCAGCACGTTAAGTCAAACCATTTGTGATTGATCATATCCCATATTAAATCACATTTTCTCCCCCATATTAAAAATATTAACCCAATCGATGTTTTTAATATCAATTGATTTAATAGCATTTTAAGAAAATTTGGGAAGAAAAATGCAAGTCCAATTATCTTCATGAACTACACAAGCTCCCCCTCAAATTAATGAGGGTGTGCTGAAACGTAAAATAAATACCTTTTAAACACAAGTGTAAGGTATTTATCACGTGCAAAGATCATATATGATAATGAATTCACAAGATTAATAATGTACGAGGTTGGACCTGAATGATGGAGAACATCATATGAGAGATTCACATGGTTCTTGTTCACGAATGTTGGTCTCCTCGTCACGTTCCCGAGAAAATTAATTCCCGTTGTTGAGTCAAAGCTTTCCGGTGAAATGCTTGACTTGATTATGAAAAGCGGGTTGCTATCTGAAATAATAGCAAACCATTTTGAGCATGTTTTAAAAGTTTGAACTTCTGCTCGAACTTTATTTACAACCCCGTGTCATTATTGAATGACATTTCTAGGTTCGTAAATATTATCGATTCCAGAAGACATGCTCGTTTTATCAAAACGTTTTTGAACACACAATTTTGAAAGATTTAGAAAAACCTTTTGAGAAATTCTCGAAAAATTGTGTTCAAAGTTTTGAAAAACAATTACTTGAGCTTAAGATGTTGAATATCTTAAAAGCGAGCTCAAGTCCGAGAAGTTGTGAACTTCCCGTTTGTTAAGGATAAGTTTATCATCGGCGATAAACTTTCCTTTTATTTGAAGAACGAGTCCTAAGCTGACATTTACTTAGAAGTCGTGTTCATGAGCTTGAAAACTTTGACTGTTTTAACGGAAAGCTCATGACCGAGAAAGGTGAATTTCTCGTTACGAGGAAAAGTTCTCTTATTTAAAAGATACACTTTCCTTTCTGAGCTTAAAACTTCGAATGTTTTAATACAAGCTCATGACCGAGAAAGGTGAATTTCTCGTTAAGAGGATAAGTTATCATAAAAGATAATCTTTCCTTTATTTTAATTTCGAGTTACAGTCTGACATTTAACTGTAAGTCATGTACACGAGCTTAAAACCTTTGAATGGTTTAAAATGTAAGCTCGTGTCCGAGAAATTTTAATTTCTCGTTGTAAGGATAAGTTTATCATCGGCGATAAACTTTCCTTTATTTGAAGCACGGGTCATCGTCTGACATTTAACGATGAGCTATGATGCATGAGCTTAAAAACTTGGAATGTTTTTTATATAAGCTCATGCCCGAGAAAAATGAATTTCTCGTTTTTAGGATAAGTTTATCATCGGCGATAAACTTTCCTTTCTTTGATGATCGAGTTATAGTCTGTAATGTGACTATAAGTCCTTGTATTGCAGCTTAACCATGAATCCCCTGAGACATTTGTTTCTCTGATATCTGCTTCTTCAGCAACCAAACTCTAAGAGTGTCCTTAGTTGAACGGTACACAACGATTGGACCGCTTCGTTCTTTTGGAACATCAACTTTGGTACCTGCAATCTCATTAGGAATTTGCATGCTTTGACGTGGGTTAGCAATATCAATTATAGAAGCACATGGGGGTTCACAGTTGGCTTTACTTGTTTCAGAGGAGACCTGAGTAGATGATTCACTAGTCTTGGCTGGCAAACGTTTCCTTTTATAGAAAACCTTAAGTTTAGGCGTAAGTGAAGTATCATCTTTATCAGTTTCCTCCCTAGTAGACTTAGTAGAATCGGAGACTATCCTAGTTAAAGGGCACTCGTTTCCTACAATAGTGAAAGTTCTACCAGTGGGGCGCCACATTTTACCAAAGGGTTTGATTTTAGCGTCCCACTGGGATTTAAGTCTAGCACGAGAGTTCACCTCATTAAGCAATTTTTTGATACAAGCATCATGATTTGCCGTAAAGACACATTTTCTACATGTTTTACAAGTAGCATATTTAATGTCCGAGTAAGATCTAGAATCCCTAGATGATTGATTGATGCTCCTAGGATTGGACATGCTACGGTTAGCAGTGTTGGGTAAACTAGAAGGCATCTGACTAGGTTTGAAATTCCTATCTCTTACATGTGTCTGTTGCTTAGCTTCCCTAAGATCAGATTCATGGCAAACGTCATTTGAACTAGTTCTAGACGTGGTCTTGGTATTTTTAGGGAAACTAGAGGCAATCATATGATTTGGTCTTGCTAAAGCTGGAGTGATCACATTGGGCCTAGTTGCTGGAGTGACTGGTCTAATAAGATGAACCAAATCAACTTGGGAGGCAAACCGCGGTCTCGAGGATTGTGGTCGCTCGGATCTAAATGCAGTAGGTTGTCTGACAATCGGTTGTCTGACGAACTGATTTGTAGGCGGTTTCCCCAAGATTGATGGTTTTTCAAGCTTAGTGTCCACACTAGGTCCTTTACTTTTCCTTAACTCGTTTTTCAACGCAGCTATAGCAAAAACCTTTTCCTGTACTTGGGCCTTTAAGGTCTCATTCTCTTTGAGCAAGTTATCTTGGGATGCCAACTTAGATTCAAGCAGTTGAATTTGTTTCAAAAGATTATCCTTTTCAGCTTTAGAATCTAGAACAGTTTGATCCAATTTTCTTTCAAGAACAACGTTTGACTTTTCAAGTTTTTCAAAGTATGTTTCAAATTTGTCCGTTTTCTTAGAAAATTCAAGTTTGGCATCCTCAAGATCTTTTGATTGCCGAGCTACGATTGTTTCGAGCTCTTTAATCTTGGAATCAGAAGCAGCCAATGAATCAGTTATAGGATAATTATCATGATGTTTAGCATTCTGAACAATCTCTCCCCCATTATGACTTACATCGGATGAATCAGAAGTGGTATTGCTATCACTCGTTTCCATCCCATGTTTGTCATAATTAGGTTCAGAATCCTCAATATGCGGCATATCATCAGCATATACATCATAAACCACATTACATTGTACCATGTTTGCAGGCTCTGCGTCATAAATGGGTAAGGTGTCATCAAGAGAAATCTCGTGAACATTCCCTGACGTGCCACTGGCATCATGTTGTCCTCCTGATTCTGTGCTCGTGCCATCGTTAGGCTCCAAGTTGTCAACCGTATGACCATTATCCTCTTGCATCTGCGTCATTGATTCTTGCACTCCATTAACATACACTTGCTGAAGTTGTGATCTTTGATATATCGAAGACGAGACCGATGACATGAGTTTCAAAATCGTATCACGGAAAACTCGAAGCTCGGTATGTGTATCTCGAAGAAACGATTGGCAAATCATTGAACTTTCAGGCTTGATGATATTAAATTGGAGGAAAGGCGTGAGGTGTGTCACAAGAGCCTTATATGCAAGTACCGATGCAGAGTGATTAAAGTTTCCATGGTTGAGTTGCTCGGCGAGTTGGGTCAAAGCGGTAAAAATGGAGTCGATGAATATATGACGATCTTGTCCAAAGATTGTCACAAATTCGCTCCCTCCTTGAATCCCCGAAAGAGTGACCAGATGAGACTGAAGCATTTGAAATGAAGTGATGCCACTTTCTCTAGCGTTGGCTTGCACTTGATGCAATTCTCCCTTGTTCGATGTCGAATTCAAGAAATCCATTGAAAATCGATGAACGATAAGTAAATGTTGTAGTTGGCAGGATTTTTACAATTCGATTCGGCTCAAAAGATGTTGTCGGCTCAAACGATGATAATATAAACCGGAGATCAAAACAAAGTCGGCTCACTTCAAAAATAAAACCCGTCAACAAATAAAACCAAGCTACGATAAATATAATAATCGGACCATCAAATATTTTACCACCTTAGTTTTTTCGGAATACCCGCCTCAATACGATGAGCCAAAAATTTACTAGACAAAAATACAAAAATGACAAATATTATTTGACAAACATTCTAAATTAACTAAATTAAAAAGTTAACTTAAAATTTAGAAAATAAAAATAAAAGTAAAAGAAATAAAACAAATAAAAAAATCGGATATATTTTTGAAAAAAAGTCAAAATCTGATTAACATTTATTTGCCAAAAAAAATAAACTTTTAAAATTAACTTTTACAATCTAAAAATATAAAAAATCTTACTAAATTAAAATGGGAAATAAAATAAAGTAAAAAAAAAAAATCTGATCTTTAAATAAAAATCTGTGTTTAAATACGTTTCAACACTTTAATTAAAATGGGAAATAACAATATAGAGACTTTGTTTCCTCCGTCATCATAAAAACACGTGGCCCAAAAATACTTGTTCTAGTTTTCTCCGTCCCCTTTAAATAAATAGAAAGATACGTGGCCCAATCAATTCTGTCCACCGCCCCACTCCACTATCTCGTTTAATCCGCCCAACTCACCATAAATAAACAAAGCCTTCTCCTATTTTGACTTTATACAAATCACAAAAACCAAACTCATTTATCTCTCTCTCCTCAACTCATCCGCCTCCCAAAAACCTATTGTTTCCTCCGTCTTCTTTAACTTCACCCTCAAAAACAGATCCCTGTTATCTCTCTATCTCCTTACTTGATAAAAGCACATAACCAAAAACACACTTTTCTCGAAATGATATTTAAGATGACGAAAGTAGAAGATAAGGACTTCAAGATTTCTCAAAAGAGAAGTCTCGGGTAGGTTTCTCTTTTAATTTTATGTTGAGTAATTGAGTCTCTCTTCTTCTGTAGCGTCTTTCTAATGAGGTCTGGGGTTGAGTGATGTGTGAGGGGTGTGTACGTGACGAGGGTGGGTCGAGGGTGATTGTGAGTATGATGGGTGAGAGTCGGTTTGGGTTAGAGTCGGTTTGGGTTAGAGTCGGTTTGGGTGTGAGGGTGTCGGGGTTAGAGTCGGTTTGGGTGTGAGGGTGTCGGGCTTAGAGTCGGGTGATGAATCGGTGGTGGGTTGGTGATGAGAGGATGAGAGATTTGTATCAGAGGGTTTGATGAGGGTGTTTGTTGTGTTAAAGTGTCTGTTTGGTGCGAGGGGTGTCGAGAGAAGGAGTCGATGAGTTGTGAGGCTGATGAGTTTGAAGGAGGGTGTCGAGTCTGGTTGGTGGTGTGGGGACGAGAGGGTGTGTGGGGACGAGAGTCTTGGGTGAGGGTAGAAGGGTTGTTTTTGATGTTGGTCGTTGGGTAAGGGTGTGTCGAGGGTCTAGATGGTTTAGGGGGAGTGAGTGTCCGAGTGTGTGAGTGGTTCGAGAGTGAGTCAGAGAGGGAATGAGGGAATGGTCGAGGGTGTGCTGGTGAGGGTGGGTAAATTGTGTGAGTCGAGTGTGTTTGTTTTTGAGAAGGTTTTCGAGGGAATGAGTCTTTTTGAAAGATGAGGATTTGCCCGTTGAGTTTGAATAAGATGCTTCGTTCGGAAGATTTCGAATCGGAACTTTGTTCTTGATCCGGAAGTTCTTGGTTCGGAAGTTCTTGATCCGGAACTTCTTGATCCGGAACTTCTGGCTTGATCCGGAAGTTCTTGGTTCGGAAGTTCTTGGTTCGGAACTTCTTGATCCGGAACTTCTTGGTCCGGAAGTTCTTTCACCCGGAACTTTTGGCTCACTCGAAAACCTTGATTTTGGACAAAAACCTTGATTTTGGACAGCAGGACTGAATTTGCACAAAAACCTTGATTTTGGACAGCAGGACTGAAGGACTGAGACCCAATAGATTAAAAATAAGGAAAAAAATACTGGACAACTGGACAACTGGACAATACTTGACAAAAATGATGAAATTGAAATTGATAAAAAATTAAAAAATAAAAAAAATAAAAAAAAAGAATGAAATTGATGAAAACTGATAAACGGATAATAATAACTGAAAACTGATTAAAAATGACACAACTGATTAAACGACACAACTGATTAATAAAAATTTAAATAATAAACTGATTAAAAAAATAAAAAAATAAAAAAGGATAAAAATTGATAAAAATTTATATAAATTGATAAAATTTAGAAAACATACCAACTTTTTATATAAATTGATTATTAAACTTGTGATAAAAAACAATAAAAAAAAATACAAACTTTTTATAAAAACACAACCTTTTTAAGATTTGAAAAAGAAATTTTTGATTTTTATATAAAAATTTGTGATTTTTTATCTAAAAAATAAGTAAATTTGAAGATTTGATATGATACCACATAAAAACATAAACTTTTTATAAAAAAATACAAACTTTTTAAAATTTAAGCATGATTAAATCAAAACCCACCAAAATCAAAAAGAAATAAAACAAGAATAAACCAAACTAACCATGGCTCTTGATACCAATTGAAGGTCTACGAGATTAATGGCCTATTCTATATCATGGATTTGGTGGATTTAGATGGTTGATTTAGATGATAATCATAAGGAAATGGAGGAAGGAGATGATGGAGTAGCGAGAGAAAGGAGAGAAGGGAGAGAATTGTAGAGAGAGAAAGAAAAGATGGAAATATGATTAATGTCAAATGAGAATCAACAACCCCCTCCTAACATGCTAGGAGGGGTTATATATAGCCCACCCTACATGTGGGCTATATGGACTATACAATAATTAAATAGATCACGAGCCCATTACATAATTATCGTTGGAGCGACCGATCCTTCATAAATACGTAAAACGTATTTCCAACACCAAATTTCACCATCATCCTTCTGAGCTTCCTTGATCCTAGAGAGTAACTCAGATTCCACTCTAAGATTAGCCCAGTAACCGTGTTGTCCATGTACCATGATCGTAATGTCTAGTCGCTCCAAGTCTCTTATAATCTCACTTTCCCATGTTGCATGAGAACACAGCCAAGTCCCTTCCCTGAAGCATCACTATAGATTTGAAATCCACATGTACCAGATGGGAGAGTAAGAATCAGTGCATATACTAACTTCTGCTTTAGGTCTTCAAAACTCTTCTCTCTTTCTTCATTCCAGACGAATTTCTCCCCTTTTCGCATCAGTTTGGTCAATGGCAGTGCTAAACGGGAAAAGTTCTCTACGAACCTACGGTAGTAACCAGCTAAGCCTAGGAAACTGCGAACTTTAGTCGCTGATATCTGTAACACCCCCAAATTTATACAACTCAATACAGCGGAAGACTAGTTGGTGTTATGGGATAGCACATTACTCACATCATAGACAACGCTTAAAAATCGTGTCGTTTAATAATAAAGCATTTCCATTCATAAATATCAAAGTTACATAGGTCCCAAGTCATTGTATTTTTATACAAGTTTTACAAAGCATTCGTATGGAAATTATAATTTAAGTGCGGGCCATGAATTCTTGTTGTCTTCCCGAGAATTACCTTCAAGTACCTGAGATAAAACATGTTAAAAGAAAAGGTCAGCGATAACGCCGAGTGAATTCATAGAGTTTAATAAAATCCATCAATATAATATCAGTATAAAATTATTACTGAAAATCATTTTGTACAAGTCATTTTAATAGGCCACAAAATAGCCAAAGTCATTTTATACAAATCTTCATCAAAATCATAATATAGGCGTTTGCCTTAAAAATCATTATACGAGCCAATGTCGTAAAAACATCATACAATACGTCTTATGACGTTGTATAAAGTTAAATAAAAACCGTTATATGAATATGGTTATGAAAACCAAAACACGAACTTAATATCAATAGTATGACCCTGTATTACTAGTCAGGCAATACATCGTAATTCAGTGCGTCTAGTAGTATTTCGTTAGTTGGATTATTATAAGCTGCATGACATTGTTACCTTACTAAACCAAACAACGGGTAGCTAACCCGATACTCAATTTGCCCATCTAGATTAGCGTGTCGTCACAAAGGTCACGCTATGGAAATCTTCTCATACATAAATTCGCTTACCAATCAATGTGGCACGACGGGGATCAACCGTCAAGGCGCGAACTGGGGTGATCGTCCCCAAATAGTACTATTATATGCACAAGCGTCTACCAAATCCCGGTAGTTCACAATTCATGCTAATGGGACTTTTAGTGACATAACCTAACTTTAATAATCCATTTAATTTCATCTATCGGGTCCTTTAATCATTTATCGGGTCATACAATCGGGTCATACAATCATTCGGGTCCAAGTCAATAAGCAAACAATCGGGACAAATGGTGTCCTATTTTATAAAAATTAACATGTTATCTCCCTCGCGGGTTTATAGAACATTTCATAAAAATATTTAAAAGAGTGCGAGGCTATGAACTCACGTTGATGTGGGAAGGCGGGTTATCGGTAATTCGGACGTACGGTACGTGCTTCAATCACAGAAACCTAGACAAATAATACTTGTCTTAGACTCATGTCCAATGACTTTATAAAAATAACAATTATGTATACATATGATGATTATATATATATGATGATCAAGTGGGTTTACATATTCTCGTTTACTCATTTTAGTGTTATGTGTCGATAACTGTTATACTAGTTAACTAGTTTTACCTATTTACGTGTTTTAGGTTCAATAAACTTATTATAAGTTCTTTAACTTGTTTTAATCCATTTTATACTTATATTATCAGTATCTATACTTTCCATGTTGGGCCCAAATGGGTTAAGCCCAATAAGTACTTTTTATAAGTGTTTATCTTATTTAGTCCAATTATTAGTCCAATATGCTTAGTTAGCTCGTTAATGTCCGTATGTCCTATAGTTCGGGTTTTATCGGTTTTCACTTGTTATATATGTCTATATATCAGTATATGAGTTTATAAAAACTTTACATTAGACGGGGACAACCGTCTAAGTTTTATTTAACAAAAACGTTAATTTTACGGTGATAGCCGAAAAAGTCGTAAAAATCATGTTTATAGTTTTATAACTTATAAAACTTAACAAGTTACCATTTTTATAAAATTTCCACTTATTTATCATTTTACATATTTATATAAATGTATTATATAAGTTAGTGGGTTTTAATTCACATTTTATACTATTTTTATTTGAGTGCTTATATAATACTATTATACTTTAATTTCCAAAATCTGATTTTTATTTTCATGTTCACCAATACTGTCATATCTAGAGTTCTATATGGAGATAGAAGCTAACATTTTTATGACATAAACTACATTATATGTGCTCCATTTAACTCTCCTTTATCTACTGTTCATTCAACCTCTAAGTATTTTCTAAAAATCGTCCAAAACAGTGAACTCAGATTTGTACTTTAAACTTGTTTTGATCATATCTCACTCATTACAATGATTCCATTGCATGGCCAACTCTCACATGTGTACAAGACCCATAGCTTACTGTATATCAATCTATTCAAGTCATTTTACCAGTTTACCATATGATTCTTTACTGTTTTATACAGCCAACAATTTAAACAAGATTTTAGCCTTGTTTCTTATAGTATTTCATCTTTTTAAGCATGTTTATCAACACCAAATCCCCACACAATATTTTTTTAATCATAATTCATCATCATATACATATACATAAGTGAAAGAAATACAAGATTACATAATCAAAAATAACAAGAGGATGAGGAGGACAATCTTTATACCACCAAGTTGATGTAGGTTGATCAAAACATGGATTTTGATGGATAAACTTGTGAATAACCAAGACCATCTTCAAGACCACCATTCTTCATGAATACCTTGTGGAAAATCAGCCCTAATACTCCATGGAAACTCCTCCTTGGATGTTAAAACTTGCACCAATCTTCCTCTTTTTGAATGGAGATTAACATATGTAAGTTATAACGTATGTTTGTGGTTAAAAATTGTAGGATGGTGGTGTTTTGGTTGAGATGGGACGGCAAGGAGAAGAGAGGGATGAGAGGATTTGTGTTGTTTTCATGAGTGGAAATGTGAGGATTTGTTTAGTTAATGGTTTTTGTTGTAAGCTTTGCTTACTTTGTAAGCATAGAGTAACAAGTGTATAACTTGTTTATGAGGTTTTGACACCTCATGGTGTTGGTAGCTTGTTATGGCCGGTTTGAGTGGGGGTGGGACAAGTGTCCCACTTGTCTCATCCCCATTTATTTACGGGTACTCCTCGATTCTAGTTTCCTCGATTTGCGTGCCCTCGGGTCGTTTTACGAAAAACGTTTTATAAATTATGAATCAACGGCACAAAATAAATCTAATAAAAATTGTCTCATCAAAAACGGAGTTCGAAAACGTAAATACGTAATCCTAGGGTTTCCGGTTTAGTCGTAAAGGACGTTAAATTAAAATCGTAAGTCCTAATCTCTTCTCGTAAATTTGTGAGTTTATGAACCAACACAAATTTAAAACTCCAAAATAATATTCACAGATAAATTTATTTTCTGAAATGTCGGACTGTCACCAAAACGGTGTATGTAAACGTAAGCACGCAACGTTGAATCCTCCGGTTTAGACGTAGTCGATGCTACTTCAAGACGTAAATCCAAATTACTTCCCTAAAATAAGTGAGTTCATATTGTAACATTAAAATAATGTTTTCAAATAAATATTGAGAATAAAATATCAACCATAAATTGACGGATTGTTACAATATCGGTCTTGGCCACTTGGTAATAGCCTCAACCTTTGTTGGATCCATGGAGATTCCTTCTGCTAAATACAATATGGCCTAGGAACGCCACCTTGTCTAACCAGAACTTACACTTAAATTTGTCATACAGCTGCTTCTAGCGAAGTATTTGTAGTACAGTATGAAGATGGTCTTCGTGTTCCTCCTTTGACTTAGAGAAAAAAAGAATGTCGTCAATGAAGACAATGACGAACTTGTCCAGGAACTCATGGAAGATACGGTTCATCAAATCCATGAAAATAGTTGGATCATTGGTAAGTCCAAATGGCATGACTACGAATTCGTAGTGCCCATAGCATGTACAGAAAGCAGTCTTGGCGATGTCCTGCTCTTTAACCCGTAACTAATGATAACCCGACCTCAGATCAATCTTGGAGAAATTTTTGGCCCCTTGGAGTTGGTCAAACAAGTCATCAATACGTGGCAACGGATATCTATTCCTGATGGTGATCTTGTTGAGCTCACGATAATCTATGCATAGACGCGTACTGTCGTCCTTCTTCTTTAAGAACAGAACAGGTGCGCCCCATGGTGAAGCACTAGGTCGAATGAAACTGCATTCTAACAGTTCCTGCAGTTGTTCCTTTAACTCCATCAGCTCTATGGGAGCCATGCGGTAAGGAGCCTTAGATATTGGCTCAGCTCCTGGGATTGAGCTCAATATTAAACTATACTTCACGAGCAGGTGGTATGCCCATAAGTTCTTCTGGAAGCACGTCTAGGAATTCTGACACGATCGGCTGATTCCGGATGGTTGGAGATTCAGCCTCCAAATCATGAACAATAGCTTGATAGCCCTCACAACCATGTGACAGTAGTGCACGTGCTTGTAAGGTCGAAATTATTTTCACAGACCTTCCGGGTACGAACCCGTTGTGAATGTAATCTGGTGCATTTACGTCACCGAAGATGACCCGATATGTATGGCAGTCAATGGTGGCGTGATGTTTGGATAGCCAGTCCATGCCCAATATCATGTCAAAATCGCACATATCTAATGGAAGTGCGTCAACAGGACGAATCTTGTCGTCAAACTCTAGGGGAAGGCTCTTGTACCCATGGGTTATGCGTCCAGAGTCTCTTAAAGGCATGGAAATGTTTAATACATTCTCTAATGGCATAGGGGATATCCTAACATTCTTGGCATAAGCAGTAAAAATGACCAAGTGAGTAGCACCCGTGTCAAATAAAACACATGCAGCTTGACCATACATATACAAGATTCCAGTGATGGTACCTGTAGACTTGTTGGCCT
Source organism: Glebionis coronaria (assembly GCA_025667525.1). Classification (NCBI taxonomy): domain Eukaryota; kingdom Viridiplantae; phylum Streptophyta; class Magnoliopsida; order Asterales; family Asteraceae; genus Glebionis; species Glebionis coronaria. The sequence goes on from CM046880.1 coordinate 271,707,456, forward strand.
GATCGCGAGAAGTCGTGTGCACCTATAACACCCCATTTTGGTAAATGGATGTCACGCGTGATTATGGCGTGTCATCAAAGCATACAAAGAAAAATGTCTTAAAACATTACATGACCATAGAAGGAAATACCGGAAACAAACATCGGTACCCCAAAGTATAAGCTCATTACACACAAACATAAGCACTGTGAAGGAAAAGGACTAAACAATGTCCATAGAAATAAGTAGCAAAATGTATGATGAAATGCATAATGTAGAGAAGGCTAGAAAGCTTCCAATCTATATGCACGTACGCTTAAAGTCTGTTCTTCGTTTGGTACACCTTCAAAAAGTATAATTCTAGTTCTTATTAATATTAGAAATCCTTAGAAAAGGATCAAGTCGTTATAGTTATTCTGTTCTTCGTTTTCATAGTATTTGTATTCCGCACTTATACTGTGTGATTTGTATAGAGTCTCTCTATGAATAGACTTGTGATTACAGAAGTCGTTCACCGTTCCTGACAGGCTGCAAGATCCACATCTAGTGGACCCAACAAGTGGTATCAGAGCCTGGGAGAGTCTCTGTAACAAGAAGAATCAATTTTTCTCATTACTAACATTTTTGTTTAATTATGTCTGCCTCAAGTTCTACTCAAACAGGAGAAGATAGTACTCCTAAAACTCAGCAACCTCAGCAGATCATTGCTACGGTTTCCAACACAAATGGTAAGTTTCCTCTTCTAAAAAAGGACGAGTATGATAGCTGGGCGATGAAGATGGAATGTTGGATCACTAACACTGATCAAGACCTTTGGAAGATTATTATGAATGGAAACAGCAAGAAGTTGACTGGAAGAGACAAATATTACTCTTCTTGACCCTAAAACTCATGAAGAAATCACAGCTGTTCAGAAGGAGATCAAAGCAAAAACTATTTTGCTTCAGTCTCTTCCTGATGATCACATGGGTGACTTCTATCATCTGGATGATGCTAGAGAAATCTGGAATGGAATAAAAGCAAGGTTTGGTGGGAATGAGGATTCAAAGAAAATGCGAAGATCCATGCTGAGAGATGAATTCACATACTTCAAGATCTCAGAAACTGAAGGTATCCATCATGGGTATGACAGGTTCCAAAAGATACTGAGCCAGTTGAATCAACTTCGGTCGAAACCTGACGATGGTGATATCAATGCAAGGTTTCTTAGAGCCTTACGCTACTCATGGAATCAGGTGGTAATCTCTCTTAAAGCAAAAGGTGGGCTTGACTATCTTAATTTTGATGATTTGTTTCATAAACTCAAAACCTTTGAGCCTTATGTGAGGGGATACTCAAGTGATTCTTTTCCTACTCCTACTAACTCTGCCTTTGTGAGTTCTATGGGATCCAGTCCCATGTCTTATGCTAGTAGCCCAAGCAATACTGTGTCTTCTCAGCATACTTTTCGGCATACTTCTACTCCTGTACCGAAAGCCAAGTCTGGTAGCATGGTAGAAGCTGTTCTTCACTCTTTTGTTGCTGACGTTGATGCTCAACAGCAACTTGCTTTTGATGACTTCAAACAGGTTGATAAACTTGACCTAGATGAAATGGATCTTAAATGGCAGATGGCCATGCTCACTCTTAGGGTTCACAATTTTGAGAAGAAAGCCGGTCGAAAATTTAATTATAACCCAAGAGAGCCAGCAAGGTTTGACAGAAGCAAGGTTCGATGCTATAACTGCTAGCAGCAAGGTCACTTTGCAAGGGAATGCCCTAACAAGCATGACCAGGAGAAGAGCAGATATTCAGCTTTTAAGATTCAGGAGGTGAAGGATGACAAGAAGGCGTTGGTGTCTGTTGACTCTATGGTCCACTGGAATGATCATCAGAATGCTACCCTGGAAACAGCTGAGCCTTCTACTGACGTGTTTGCAATGATTGCTGGGAATCTGTCTGATGCCGAGGAAGCAGAAGAGTTTGCTCTTATGGGCATCTCACCTTGGTACAACATTGTCCTCTTGGTTGTCATGATAAATATTCAGAATTATTGTCTCAATATAATGACTTAAATGCTCAGAATGATAAGTATTTTTTAGAGGTTCAAGCATATAAGGCTTCTTTAAAAACATTGGAACAACAAAAGAGGTGGCTTCAAGATACTCAACGTGAGTACGAGGATAAAATTAGGATACTGAAAATTGATTTAGAAAACACAACAAATATGCTTAAATACACCGAAAAGGTAAAAGATGACAGTATCAAAGATAAACAAGAAATGAAGGAAAAATTAGATGCTACACTTCTGAGATTTGAAAAATGGCAAAAGGCACCTAAGAATCTTTCAAAATTAATTGATAGTAGTATGTCTGGTAGGACTAAAAGAGGGTTAGGATTTGATAAATATATTGATTCAGAAGATGTGTTTGATTTATCTTTTTCAAGTATCTTTGATCCTGACAAGGAGGAACAGGGAACACCTAGCTACAATAGGTTTAAACCAGCAGCAGAAATGCACGTTGTCCCTCCACCTCTTACAGGAACTTTCATGCCCACTCCTAGGCATAATGACTTGGATGGATCACAGATGCATGAGTCCGTAAAAAGTTCTACTAATACTAATGACTTTGTCTCGTATACTGTCAGTGACAAAGCCAGTGACTCTGCATCATGTGGTTCAAGTGAAGAGTCGAGACCTGCAAGCTCCAAGTCAAATGATCATGCTGTTACTAGTGCTAGGAGGAGTGAAGAGAGAGTTGCTTTCACTACAACTGTGTCTAGTTCTGGTTTATTGAGTACTAGGAAGAATGTTTCTCCTAGAAGTGTGTGTAATAAAGTTAACAGTATGAAACAATGTCATTCTAATAAAAGGTCGATTAAAACATGTTTTGTTTGTGGGAGTGAATTTCATTTGATTAAGGATTGTGATTTTTATGACACACATTCTTCTGTTTATCAAGCATTTCCAGCTCCTGGTCCACCAGGAGTTGTTCCATATTCTTCTAGAAGACTAAACCCATGTGCTCAATCTTTTTCTTCTTCTAGAAGGACCTCTCCATTAGCTTCTTATCATAGGAGAAACACTGGATTAATACCAAATAGACCAACCATTAACTATTTTCAGAATTTTAATCCAAATTATGCATTTAATTTTGACCACATGTATTTTGGGTTGGGAAATCTGGGAACTGCTGTTAAGCCCTCAACAGGTTTTTCTTGGTCAAATAATAACACCCATATGATGAATAGGCAACCTAAGAACAACGGTAGATCTCATCAATCTTCTTGGCTATCTACTAAAGATCCACAAGGCAGGCTCAAACCTGAAAAGGTTTGGGTCCCCTTAAGACACTAACCTTTGCATATATTTTTTTCTTGTTGTTGTAGGTTACTCCATACCAAGATCCTACTCTAGGAATTGTTGATAGTGGATGCTCTAGGAGCGTGACAGGAAACAAAAGTCTTCTATCTAATTTTGTACCATTTCAAGGCGGAAAGGTCTATTTTGGTGGAGGTGAAGGAAGGATCACTGGCAAAGGAACGATTCAGACGCCTAATCTTAATTTTGAGCAGGTCTACTATGTGGAAGCACTTCAACACTTCAACTTGATATCTGTCTCTCAGATTTGTGACACGAAGTAGTTTGTCCTCTTTACGGATACTGATGCACTAGTGTTATCCAAAGACTTTAAACTCCCGGATGACTCACAGGTTCTGCTCAGAATCCCTAGAAGACACAACCTCTATAGTATCAAGCTGAATGAAGTCAATCCTACTGGTCAACTAGCATGTTTGGTTGCTAAAGCCTCATAAGATGAAGCCACTAAATGGCACCGAAGGATGGGACATGTGAATTTCAAGACCATTCACAAATTAGCTAATCTGAATTTGGTCTCTGGTTTACCTCCCAAATCATTCAGAAATGATATTAATTGCCTTGCATGCAGCAAAGGCAAACAACATAAAGCATCCTTCAAGACCATTACTGCTCTCAGCCTTATAACTGAACCATTGCAGCTACTACACATGGATTTATTTGGTCCTACCTCTATTAGGAGTATTGACCACAAACAATTCTGCCTTGTGGTAACTGATGGATATAGCAGGTTCACGTGGGTTTTCTTCATGGCTGCCAAGAGTGAGACCTACTCAATTCTTAAGGACTTCATTACACTTATTGAGAATCAGTTGTCCAAGAAGGTTAAAGGTATTCGATGTGACAATGGAACATAATTCAAAAATGCAGACCTCATAGCACTTTGTAATTCTAAAAGCATCAAAAAAGATTATAGTGCAGCAAGAACTCCTCAACAGAATGGCGTGGCAGAAAGAAAGAACAGGACTCTCATAGAAGCTGCGAGAATAATGCTTGCCGATTCCATGCTTCCAACCATGTTCTAGACAGAAGCTGTAAATACTACAAGTTATGTTTTGAATCGAGTTTCTATTACTAATCCTAACAAGAAGACTCCCTATGAGCTACTCACAGCTAAAGTACCAAACATTGCTCATTTGAAGCCATTTGGGTGTCCTGTCACCATTCTGAATACTAGTGACTATTTGGGGAAATTTGATGGTAAGGCAGATGAAGGATATATTGTGGGATATTCAGCTCACTCTCGGGCTTATCGTGTCTACAATCTTCAAACCAAGCGGGTAATTGAAACTATAAATCTCAGGTATTTTGAGGAGAAGTCAAACATACAAGGCAAGGGTCCTGAATGGTATTTTGATCTTGATTATCTTAGTGATTCATTGGGATATTTTCGTTTCAAAACTAACCATGATGCAGGTCCACAAGTGTTTTTAACTTCTAGTGCAGGTGCTCACTCTAGTCTTTCAAACTCAGATGACGAGGATGATATTTTTGTTATTCCATCCTATTCCACCACAGTCTATCCTATTACTCCTAGTGATGCTACACCATCAGACATTTTGGACTCACAAGGAGCTCTTGACACATTGCTCAAGCAACAACTAGAGGCTACTACAGCAGCTGCTCAAGGTGGCTTTGAGTTTCCTTTGAATAATTCTGCTGACAAAGCTACTCCTAGTACTCAAACTGTTACTCCTAGTGCTAGTTTAACACCTATTGGTAGTCCGGCTAGTGGTTCCACTTCCTCTACTAGATTCTCTAGTCCTTCTGACCTGGGAAACTATCAAAAGAAGTCTTCTACCAAGCTGGATGATATTAATAAGCAACCAATAGATTGCATTTTCAACTCTGCTTCATATGATGACTTTGTTGGGGATCTTAATAACTTGGCACCAGAAGTGGAAGTAGCTTCCAATCCAGTGTTGCAGTCACACAAAGACCATCCTACTACTCAAGTCATTGGGGATCCTGGTTCTACTGTCAAGACTCGCAGAATGCATAAGAAAACAACGTCTGATCATCATGCTCTTCTGAGCTATATTGAGGACCAAAAGCGTAATAATCACATGGACTTTCAACATTGTTTGTTTGCTTGTTTTCTTTCACAGGTGGAACCTAGATCAGTCTCTCATGCTTTTGAGGATCAAAGTTGGGTGGAGGCTATGCGAGGAGATGCAGCAGTTCTTGTTTCAGAATGTTTGGATTCTAGGTGACTTACCAGATGGAAAGACAGCCATTAATACCAAATGGATTCTCAAAAACAAGAAAGATGCACGGGGTATTGTGGTAAGAAATAAAGTTAAGCGGGTTGCACAGGGTCACACACAAATTGAGGGCATTGATTATACTGAAGTTTTTTCTCCTGTTGCGAGGATTGAGGCCATACATCTGTTTTTGTCTTTTGCTTCCTATGTTGGCTTTACGGTTTTTCAGATGGATGTCAAGAGTGCATTTCTCTATGGCAAGATTGATGAGGAAGTTTATGTCACTCAACCTAAGGGCTTTGTAGATCCACTTCATCCCAAGAAAGTTTACAAGGTGGTCAAAGCTCTCTATGGACTTCATCAGGCTCCTAGAGCTTGGTATGAGCGCCTTTCCACTTTCTTGTTGAAACATGTCTATAGAAGAGGCACAATTGACAAAACACTATTTCTTAAGAGGAATACCAAGGACATTATCCTTGTTCAGGTTTATGTGGACGATATTATCTTTGGTTCTACTAAAAAGGAATGGTGTGATGAGTTTGAACATCTGATGAAGGGCGAATTTCAGATGAGTGCTATGGGAGAGCTTACATTTTTCCTTGGTCTTCAAGTCAAGCAACAGTCGGATGGAATCTTCGTAAGTCAGGATAAATATGTTCATGAGATTCTTCTGAAGTTTGATATGGATCCTCTAAGACCAGCAGCAACACCTTATGAAGTAGCTAAAGTCAAACTCAAGAATGAGCCAGATCCTCTGGTAAATGTTCACATGTACAGGTCCATGATTGGCTCACTCATGTATTTGACTGCATCGCGTCTGGATATTATGTTTGCAGTAAGTGCTTGTTCTAGACATCAGGTGGCTCCAACGATTTCTAACTTGAATGCAGTCAAGAAGATTTTCAAGTACATCAAGGCTCAACCCAAGCTCGGCTTGTGGTATCCTAGAGAATCACCTTTTGTTCTTGAAGCATATAGTGATAGTGATTATGCAGGTGCTAATAATGACAGAAAATCTACTACTGGTGGTTGTCAGTTTTTGGGTCGAAGACTTATCTCATGGCAATGTAAGAAACAGACGATAGTAGCTACTTCTTTAACAGAAGTTGAATACGTAGCTGCTGCTAGTTGTTGTGGACAAGTTTTGTGGATACAAAATCAGATGCTTGATTATGGGTTCAACTTTATGAACACCAAAATTTTCATTGACAACCAAAGCACCATCTGCATTGTGAAGAATCATGTTTTTCATCAAAGTACAAAACATATTGAAATTAGACACCACTTTATCCGTGATGCCAATAAGAAGAAGTTGATACAGGTTCTTAAGGTTCATACGGATGATAATGTTGCTGATCTGTTGACTAAAGCCGTTGATGGTCCAAGGTTCAACCACTTGGTGGTTCACATTGGAATGGTCAATCCTTGAGACCTAGGATTGAGGGAAGGCTAAGCCTAAGGGGAGGCTTAGTGTACATATTTATTTGCACAGATTAACCTATTGGTAGTTTTTAACAAATAGATTGTATGGGTATTTGCGGTGTGTGCTACTTCTAGTGAAGGATTTTGCTCACTTCTGGTGGAAGTTTTCAACTTCTTGTGGATAAAAATCCTTCCTTATCATTACTGGTTGGCTTCTAGTATTGGTTTGGTCACTGTTCACTTCGTTGACTTCTGTTGACCACATTGTGCTTCTAGTGTTGACCCTTATGCGTTTTGACTTTTAGTCAACGCAAGCTAATTCTGGTATATATCATATTATTTAACTAGGATTTGCAAATAAAGTTATAAGGAGCAAATGGTTACTTTTGCAATAACTGCCTAATTTGAAAGGGCAACCCACATTATTAGGGGTCAAATGAACAGTTACAAGACCATTATTTATGGTCAATTACCACCCTTTACTCATTCATCACAACCATAACACACACACGCTCATACTCTCTCAATCTCTAATCAATCACCTTCCATCACTTCCAATCATCATCAATGGATGCTTTGTTCTACAAACCCGATCACAATAAGGTAGCGTATCTGGGATATGGTCCTAAACGTGACGAATTCACCGACATCCTAGAGTTTATTGAGGCTTCTAACCTCATGTATGCTTTTACTGTTTGCCCAATTGTTTATGATAGTGTGATTCGCCAGTTTTGGGATACTGCTGAACTTGTGGCTGTTTTGGGTCGCCCACTTGAACTCCATGCTACCATTGATGGAAGTTCTTATCTGGTTAATGAAGCTTCAATTAGGAGTTCCCTTCATCTTCAGGATGAGGGTGGTGTTGTTTCCATCCCCAATGCTGAGGTTTTGGAGGGGATGGCTGCTATTGGTTATAACCATAGGGGAAGTTTAACTTCCAAAAGAATAGGTTTTCCCCCCAGTGGAAGCTTCTAGTACACTTCTTAATTCACTGATTAAGCCCCAATTCTGGGAGTTGGGATGCCTTTCCCATTCCTTTGGCTACTGGTTTGATCTGCATAGCACAAGGTCGGGTGTTTAATTTTTCTCGCTATTCGTTTGATGGGATGGTTAGCAATCTGACTAGTACTGGATCTCGGAAGAAATTTTTAATGTATCCTAGGTTTTTGCAGCAGATACTTGTGTGTATACCTCGTAATAGAGAAGAGTATGATACCCCTAAGCTTAGCTCTAAAGTTTACTCCAATATGGCTCTAGGGTTTATAGGGGATTGGATACCCCTTACTGATGCAATGCTGGGCCTTGCCCAAGGTCCTCCTGATGTTCTTCCATTAGGAGATGATCCTATATAGGAGGAGCATCCTGCTGGTGGAGCACCTCATGTGGTGGTGGAAGAGCCAGTTGAGGAAGTGGTGGTTGAAATGCCATCCACTTCCAAGGCTGCTCCCTCTTCTATGCCACATCCGTCTCCATTTGTGGATACTCCCCCTCCTAGTCCAACACCTCACTCTGCTGAGAGGCCCTCTGGTTCTCGTGCTCATGATGATGACCCCTTTAGTTCCAATGAAGCCTTCCCAGATCCAAGTCCTCTTTGTGGGAAAGCGGAGGAGCCTGTTACACTGAATTCTTTGCTTGATCTTATGCACAGGTACCATGAAAGGATTCTTTCTTTGGAGGCGGATTTGAATCAACACCGTAAGCTTATCAGGGACTTTGTTCTTCCACTGGCTGATCGGATTAAAGCTTTGGAGACACAGCAGAGGAGGAGGAAGAAGCATGTTGTCCAATCTGATTCTGATGAGGATGTTGAGGATCTTGTGGAGGATGGCTTGAATTTGCTGGTGAAGGCTGCATTTGCTGATAAGCCATATGCTGATTTACCTATTCCTCCTACTTCATCAAGCATCCCTCCTACTGCTGCTACCCCTAGAACAAAGGAGGATATTGCTGGTTCTTCTACTGGTACTACTGCTGGTCCAACTGCTGGACCGTCTCATGATCCTAAGGGGAAAGACCCTATGACTGATGCTCCCTCACCCCCTCGCAAGCGTACTCGCAGACAACTTGAGGAAGACAGGTTGGGTGAGGAGGCTGCACAAAGAATGCAGGCGAAGATTGATCAAGCTGCTAGGGCTGAGGAAGAAGCTCATCAGAAGCAAAGACGTGAACAGTTGCAGCATGATGCTATGCATTGGGATGATAATGATTGGATACGGGTGCTCACTATTCTTACATCTGATTATTCGCAGTTTACTGATCTCTTGGGTGCTGATGTGAATGAGCAGAATTGTATTCCCCGAGCAATGGCATTAATGCGTAAGCAACAATTATCTCTTGCTGCTCAACTGCGTGAAAAGCGTCAGAACAGACCTTTGACTAGAAACCGAGGAGAGAAATTTAATGTAGCGGTATGTCAAATATCAGTCGGGTGCTCACTTTACTGTTGGTTGGACATGGGATCGGGTTAAGGCATTGTCGTTTGAAGAGCTTAAGGATCTATACCAAAGAATGATCAAGCGTGAGAACACACCGGTTCCGGAGCGTTTCATCTATCGTCCTCCTCCACGAGTGGTTCCTACTTCACAACCTGTTGTTGCTCCTGGTTCTTCATCTGGTGTTCATCTTGGTTCTACTAGTATCCCATCTGTTGTTGATGTTTCTACTACTGGTACCACACACACACCTTCGGTTGCTCATCCTGTTTCAACTTCGGGTCCTACCACCACCACCTATGCTACAACTACCACCACCACTACTACACCTGTTATGGCACAAACCTCACCACCAGTGGCTGACCCTCAACCTACCCCTTCTTCTGGTGCAGCTACCGTTGATCCTTTGGTTGGACAAGGTGTTGATTCTACTTCTACTAATCCTATTCCTGCTGCAAAGGTAAAGGTTGAAACCTCGTCTGGTGTTCCAACTCCTCGTCGTTCCATCCGCAAGAAGATGGCTAGACGTGGCAAGTCTGTTCCTTATGAGAAGCGTGCTCTAGAGAACCTCATTGATGCAGCTTCAGACAGTGACTCAGAGTTGCCAATGGGTATGGGGTTTATTACTGCTTGGACGGTTAAGCCATCCACGACTATTCCTGGTACTTTCACCCATAGGATTTCCATCAGTGATGGTTATGTTCATTATGCTTCGGGTTTGCAAGGTGTTTTGACTTGGGTGGATCGTAGGGATCTTATGTCGTTGTATGGGTTTGTGGATGCTGGTATGCCTCCACATCCTAGTGACGTGCTCAACTGGCCTGGTCTGACAATGTGGGCTGACTTGAAGATGATGCTTGATTCTCCTCCACATGCTCTACATTCTGGTGTCTGGAAGGACCAGCCACGTTGGGTTATCAAGAGATGGAAGCTCTATGCTGGTTGTGGAGTGCATGTCTTGGAGTTGGAGTCTGGTGCCATGGTATTTATGCTTACGGATATGGACTATCTGTTAACTATTGCTACTATGGAGGCCATGCTCGCTTGTCACTTGCAGATCTCCAATGCCCCTTCAGGGAATTAGACTTCTATGGCTACTACTCTGGTGGAAGGGATACAAGCTCGGTTGCAAGCTGAGAAGGTGGCTACGTCTGGTATGTGATGGGTCGGTTTGTAAGTTTTTATGTTTTGTGTTTTATGTTTTTATGTTTATACTGCAATTCTTTTCACCAATATGTACAGTGATTGGTGACGTACCTTCTATATAGTTAATAAAAAAAACCACTTTTTATATAATATCTGCTTATACTTTAAACATATGATGGATTTTACACTTGTGAATAATATAATATCTGCTTATACTTTTTCAAAACATTGGGTTCCTTTTGACTGATTCACACTTGAGCTGGTTTGGTTTTTCATCTAGTGTTGGACCTGGTCCACACAACAAATGATGCTCAACTCACCATGTCTAACAGACAAGAAAGAGTTGATTCACCATGAGGGTACGGCTCTGGTGTGATTCTCAAATCCATTGATGGTTGCCAGGTTACCCAAAACTGGATGGTTTTCACTTGCCATGGTCCTAGACTCAAAAGTGGCTAATACAAGGGGGTACGGCTCTTGGTAAAGAATTTATCAAATCCGTTGATATCTATAATAGCTTGCTCAAAGCTATAGGGTTTTCAACTCACCGATGCTTCATTGCTAAGAGTTGGCGAGTCCAGAAGGGTACGACTTCTGGTAAAGACATATCAAATCCGTTGACGGCTGTGATGGTTTGCCTAAAATCATCAGGGTACCCCCACTCACCATTGATTCACGTTCTAAGAGTTGGGCTGGTTTCTGGTCTCCGAGGGTGATGCTTATTCCACCATAATGACTGGCTAGCCCAAGAGCGAGCAGCTACTTGGTAAAGACTCATAAAATCTGCTCATATTGCTGTGAAGATTCAACACGATGCAGATTTGTTTCAAGCTTTCAAGAAGCTTCTAGGTGTTCATTGTTACAGCGGTTCTAATGATATTTATGTTTACGATTATGATGCTACTGATTCTTTTGATGTTCAAATCCTCAAGCTTTGTTGCATGATTTACCAGGAAACTTGAACTCAACAGGTCAAATTCAAGTTTAGGGGAGGATTGTTAGGACCATTGGAATAGTTATTTGTAATAGGTCGACTAGGAGGTATGTAGTTCCTCCTGGTCATAGTATTAGTAGGAGCAAGTCGTGCTCCTGGTCTTATAGAAAGTCAAACTTTATTATTTAGTTATTATTTTGTTAGGATATGCATGAGATATGTTAGGAAAGGATATGCATATCAGTTTTACACGTTTTGGTTAATGATGTATTAGGGTTTCCTTGTAGTATAAAAGGAACCTTAGGCAGAAGGATTTGATACACCTTCAAAAAGTATAATTCTAGTTCTTATTAATATTAGAAATCCTTAGAAAAGGATCAAGTCGTTATAGTTATTCTGTTCTTCGTTTTCATAGTATTTGTATTCCGCACTTATACTGTGTGATTTGTATAGAGTCTCTCTGTGAATAGACTTGTGATTACAGAAGTCGTTCACCGTTCCTGACAGGCTGTAAGATCCACATCTAGTGGACCCAACACGAACCCGTTGTGAATGTACTCTGGTGCATTTACATCACCAAAGATGACCCGACATTTATGGTAGTCTATGGTGGCGTGATGTTTAGATAGCCAGTCCATGCCTAATATCATGTCAGAATCGCACATATCCAGAGGAAGTGCGTCAACAGGACGAATCTTGTCGTCAAACTCTAGGGGAAGGCTCTTGATACACTGGGTTTTACTCAGGTTAAAAATTATCGTTGTTCCAGTCTCTTCGAATTGAAAAATGGATTAATGTGCGACTCAGCTGTTCTTTGGTGGAACAAAAGTTTTGTCGTTGTAGTGTAATTAAAATGCAAGACTTAAAGTTAAAGGGCACTTAAAGTAAATCTAACTTAAATTAAATGGCGAGTATTTAAAAGTGTGACGAAAAGTAAATGGGCACTAAGAGTAAATAACGCAAACTTAAATCTATCTAAGGAAAACTTAAAACGCAACTAAAACTTAAACTAAGGCAAGGCTAAAATAAATCTAAGGCAAGTAATCTTAAAGTGCAACTAAGGAAAAAGGCGGGAAAAATAAAGCTTGAAAATTAAAAATTAAAAACTGAAATTAAAGAGAACCTGAAAACAACTCATCCGGAATAATCCTTCGTTTGGAATAATTACTCATCCGGAATGTCACCTTCGTTCGGAATGATTCTTCTTCACTCGGAATATTAGACAAACCTCTTGATCCGGAATAAATCCTTTATCCGGAATATGTCACTTATCCGGAATAAAATCTTGACTCGGAATAAAGCCTTGATCCGGAATGTTTGATTCAGAATAATTCCTTGGCCCTTCGTTCGGAATATATTCCAAATGAACCTTGATCCGGAATATTTAAATATTCCGAATGAACAAGTTGATCCGGAATAATTTCCTTGGTTCGGAACTTTAAATGTTCCGAATGAAGGTATTGATCCGCAATAACAAATGTTCCGAATGAAGGTATTGATCCGGAATAATAAATTATTCTGAATAAATCTCCTTGATCCGGAATGTTTTATATTCCGAATAAACGACCTTTGGTTCGGAACAATTGATGTTCCGAATGAACAACCCCTGAAATCCTTCACTCGGAATAATCTGGCTTGATCCGGAATGTTCCTGGGAATACAGTAACAGAAACACGAAGAACAAGGAAGCACAAAATAATACGAATCTAATCAAAACTAATCAATACCAACCAAAAGTGTGACACCCTAGAACCGAGGTCATTAACGTTACCCTAAATTACGCTAATTTTTGAAATTTTTAATAAATTTTAATTCCTATATATATAAGTATTTTGGTTAAAGCCGATGTTCGAGGTTATAAGTTTTACGATTGACGATTCAAGAAGGACGATGACGAATACGATCCCGATGGATGCCCAAATTTCTATAATTATTGACGATTTATCGATAATGTAATTTTTCGAGAATTTTACTTACGGTTCGTGTTAAGTTGAGTCGGGTGAGTTTTATAGCTTTCCGAGTACATTTAAAGTATCCTAAAAGTATTTTGGAGTGTTTGGGATAATTTCCGACTCCCGTAAATTTTTCTAAAATGACTAGTGAGTCAATCCCGCAAAGTTTTAGTGACGTTTTTGCTTAAGGCCAAAAGAAAGCTTTAATTGCACAATGGGTCCTTCCAAATTTACAAAAAGGGGAAAGAACACACACACTTCACAAAAACACTTGGAAAAAAAAATTGGTTCTCTCCCTCTCTTCTCCTTAGGCCGACGGTCACCCCCAAACCCACCAATACCACCATTAAAAATTTTTCTACTTGATTTTCATTGAAACTAAGGTTAGACCACCTCTAATCTTATCATTTCCCACCTTTCTATGTACTCAAATCCCACATGCATTCAAATTATTTTTCCAAAAATTTTCAAGATCATTCAAACTCGTTTTTGAGGTTAATTGGATTAATGCATGTTAAATTCATGTGAAATGAGGGTATAATCACTAATCAAACCCACCAAAATTGATTTGGTGGTGGTGATTTGGTCACCCAAACCCCACGGCAAAAGGGGGTGTTTGGGGAGCCATGGTGATTGATGTTTTGAGCATTGATTTTGTGTTTGGTTTTGTGTTTATTGATGTTCTAGATGGATACAAGTGTTTGCATGTTAGTTTTTAGATTTTTAGCTTATGAGGTTGATGATCAATAGGGGTTAGGGACTGAAATTAGTGTTTGGTTATGATTGGGAATGCTTAGGATGAAGCCTAGTAATGATTAATAGGTTTGGAATCGAGCGTAAGTGTGATTTTGGTATGGTCAAATTTAGGAAGAAAGTTTAAGACCTTTTCATAAAAATAAATTTTCCTACAGGTCTATATAGCTAAATGTAGTCATAGAGGGCCTTCTTAGCTTTAATTTGGTATAAGGTAGAGCTCGTGACTCCAAACGAGCCAAAAGTTATGAAGTTTTAAAGATCGTGTACCGGGAGACGAGAACTTTCATAATCCGAATTTATGTTTAGTTTTAGTCAAATCCCGAGGACCACAAGTATGAATTGGTAAAAGGTCAAAGGTCAAATTTTGGTCACAAACCTGTGTAATTGAGTCTATAAGTGGACTTAGGAGTCAAAGAGGTCAAGGGTTCATTTCAAATAGGTCAAAGAAGTCCAAGTTGGTCGAAGTACAATTTCAGTCCGAAAAATGTAGTTTTGGAAAAGCGTTGAGTAACGGGTCGTAGAAGTAAAAACTTTTATTGGGATTAAAAATGTGTTATCTACAGGTCTTATAGTATTTTTGAGAATTTTGTCAAATTTTATAAGAGTGGTTAAATATAGTAAAACAGCCCGTACTTTCGGTAAGTACCGGCGAAAATGAGTAAAAATGGATGACGTAAATAATAAGAACAAATGGTGTAAAATGAGTGATGCTTGTTGTTTTGTTTTGGCGTGAGTTGTAATTGTCCTAAGTGACTAGTATCTATGTATTTTATACAGTACCATAAGGTTTTAAAATAAGATTACTCATTACGCGTTATTTGGTTGATAGGTGTTGATTTACCCGGGCATCCGTATCGTCGTCAGTGATCATCTCTCGAACTATCGACTACTTAATATATAAGGTGTGAATTTATAGCCTCGCTTACTATTATTTCAAACTGTTTTACCCGCGAGGGAAATGCATGCTAGTTTTTAAAATGAACGTATGTCATGAATGATTGTTAGTCCCGAATGTTGCCTTAGAAATTGTGTTGAGTACCTAGTTGCAAAAGACCCTAATTTCATGAACTATTAACTATTGTCTTGCCCTTGCGAAGGGGGAAATAGCCGCTTATACAAAGTGATAGTACTATGGGGTTGACTACCCTATCCGAGACGAGGGCTAGTACGTTGATACCCCCTGCGGACGGATAATTTGTGATAAGAGACAAGGTATAATTGCAACTGATGCCTTATTAGGGGCCATGGTTTCATCTAAATCACGCCGGTAATTATTACGCGGGTGATTGAGTTAACGGTTTAGTGTCATGAGCTTAAACACAATTGTCAGTATCTTGAATATAGATTGTTTGATCGACAAGTCTATGAATGATCGTGAATGGTTTTTATTTCATATACGTTCAAAATGAATTGTAAAACCTATGAATTCCACTCAACGTTTTCGTTGACCAAATTTTGGCATGTGTTTCAGGTAACCGCTGAAGTGTAGCATGGAGCGTGCATGGGATGGATGTTGTGTGTATGGCTTGGAGTCTGCTTGTTTTTCCTCCCTTTCCTACTTGAACATTTTTAATTTTAATGTTATGTTGTTGTGAAACTGAAATTCTTGGGTCGAGATTCATGGGGACCGAAAACGCTAAACTCTGTTGTACCAAGTGGGGTTGGAAAAACCGTGGACATGTATCATTTAACAATTTTTAATTCAAGTTTTAAGTTGACGTCTCTTTAGAGTCGTTCGATATATTTTGTGTGTAATGATAACTGAGTAGCACCCAAATGTTGTAGTTCCGCTGCGCATGCATTTTGTGGGGGTGTTACAGATTGGTAATCAGAGCCATGAGTTATAGAGAACTAGGTCGTTTTTGAAAATCCTAAACTATAACTTTTGGTGTCGTAAGAAATGGTCCAAGCACACACAACTATCCTGCATGGCTCCGGTAAGATTTGTTTTTGTATTCATGGCATTTGACGTATACTTTTGAGTTGAAGTATATATGTGAGTAATTATTACGTAAGTATGGAAATTACTACATGTAGACGTTGAAATTATACGTGGAATATCCGACATCGTAATTTTTGTATTAATCATGCATGAGCATCATATTATTACATTTTGGGCATAAGTACCACCTTTGCATTGCATTTGCATGCATGTATTTATAAATATTGTATAATTACTTATGTACCCTCCGAAATTCGCTGTTATTGCAGGAATGGCCGAGGTACCGCCTAATGGTAATGGAAACGATTACGTCGTAGGTCACGAAGGGGGACCGTTTCCTCCGAACCCGCCGGAAAATGACAATGATGAAAGTGAGGTGGACAATTTTAGCATCAGTAGTGATGAGAGTGAGGATTCTGAGGAAGAGCCCGAGGAACTAATGGATGATGGCATTCCCGAGAATGCTGTAGGTCAGACCGAACCTGAATTTTTTCAATCTCCGAATTCGCCGAAGGGTTATGAAGTACCTCCAACCGATCGATATGAGCAGCAACCCTTTAATCGCCCGATGGACAATTGTAAGGACTATTTGAGAACAGTGCCAGGATTTGTTCGAGTAAGTAATGGGAGCGGTGCAGAGTCCAGCAAATCATCCAAGTCGCAATCGATTCATGAGAATATCGCAAGGGTCTACTTTCCGAGACCAAGACACTACTGGGATCCCGCAGGTCGTTTGAGGAGGATGGATAGGTTGATGTATGAGCGGTTTGTAGTTGAGACCAGGGTAATTAAGAGGTTTGATAAGAATGAAAGGGAACACCAAAGACTGTTGGAAAGGACTGCAAGAATTGAGTATGATGGAAATGTAAGCAAAAGTGACATCAACAGTCTAAGATCGATGGTCGCGAATTTGAGCGCTAGTCTTGACCGTGTTAGGGAAGATCAAGTGAGATTGTCAAGGATGCAGAGTTGGGAGCATCGAGTGAGAGCATCATTGCCCCCAGATTGGAGATTCGTGGACGATTTGGAGATGGAGGCTAATGACTTCATGATTCAGCCGCCTACTAGAGGTGCTTGTATTACTGTGGGAAATCAGGTAGCGATTGAGTGTGGGTCTACATCAGGGACGAAAAAGGAGACTGAATGTGGGCCGAACGACAAAGGAAAGAGAAAAATGGATGATGTGGACAAGGATGATAGCGAAGAGGAACCCGAGGAAGATGATGACGAACCGCCATCCAAGAGGCCATGTGGATCATCACATGCCTAGTTGCTTGTCTTGTATTTTATCTTTGATCGTTGTAATAGAACTGTTTTAAACTTTTGTATGATGGTATTATGACGAAAAACTTGAGGACTTAAGTTTTATGGTGAATGATTGTAGTGGCAATACTTGTCACAATTTTGGTTAATTATCAATACAATCCATGTTTACCTTTCATGATCTGTGATATGTCTTAAATTTGATCTTTTGTGATGTGAATTGATGAATATTAGTAACTCTGTAGTGATGTGTCGTTGTATGTATATTATGTCTTGAAAGAGAAATCCATCTTAATCTTGATGTGTATACTTACATTGTTTTTTTTTCTATTTTCCCTGTCTTGCAGAAAGAGATATTCGATAACACCATGCCTCCAAAGCTAACCGCCGATCGTGTAAACACAATGATTCAGGAAGCTATAGCAAATGCGCTAGAAGCAGACCGAGCTGGGAGAAATCAGGACCAGGGTAGAAACGCGGGGAGACAGCAAGCCCCGAGAGTGTGTACCTATTCTAGTTTTATGAAATGCGGTCCCACGCAATTTCGTGGAACTGGTGGAGCTCTAGAACTTAGGAGATGGTTGGAAAAGGTTGAAAGTACTTTCGAGATCAGCGGTTGTTCAGAAGCGGACAAGGTCAAGTTTGCGGCTGCTACGTTTCTTGACGATGCATTAAGTTGGTGGAACACCCAAGTAGCCACTGTTGGATTGGCTGTAGTGAATGCAAGAACATGGACTGCGACAAAAGCTCTTTTGACCAAGAAGTTCTGCCCGGAAGAGGAATTGGGTCAATTGGAAGATGAGTTGAGGCATCTAACCTTGAGGAACAATGATATCGCTGCTTACACCAGGAGGTTTAATGAACTAAGCCTTTTATGTCCAGACATTTTTGCCAATGATGCCAAGAAGATGAAACAGTACATCAAAGGTTTATCCAGTAATATCAAAGGTGAGACGACTTCGTCTAAACCTGGGTCGTTTGATGAAGCGGTCCAGATGGCTCACGCATTGATGGACGTCAAGCTCCAGGACAAGAAGAACTTCATTGCTGAAGGAAATAAGAGGAAATGGGAAGCGGCACAAAGCATTCAATCCCAGGGCCAAAACCAAGGTGGAAATCGAAACAACCATGGTCAGAACCGCAATCAGCAGTTTAACCAACGAAGGAATGAAGGGATGAGGGCTGTGACAAACCCCAGAGGAGTAAAAGTGAATCCCCACTGTGGTAGGTGCAACTTGTACCATGTAGGGAGTTGCCCGCCTGCATGCGGCAAATGTGGAAAAGCAGGTCACAGGATGTCTGATTGCCGAGCGGGAGGAGTAGCGACTGGGGCGAATGCTATCAGAATGAGGGGATGTTTTGGATGTGGAGAGAGAGGCCATATGCAAGTGAATTGCCCGAAGGCAGGAAACAAGCGGGGAGGTAACAACGCTGCTGCCGTGTATCAAGTAGGGACGGCTGATAAACCACAGGGTCCTAACGTGGTTACCGGTACGTTTTTGCTAGACGCTTGTTATGCTAGTATTTTGTTTGATTCTGGCTCCGACAAGAGTTTTGTAGATGTTAAATTTAGTCGTCATATCGATAGAAAACCGGTGTTGTTAGCGACTAGTTATAACGTTGAGTTAGCCGATGGAAAAATTGTTAGTACGAATTCTATACTGAAAGGGTGTACCTTGAAGTTAGGAAATTACGCTTTTAAAATCGACTTGATGCCTATAGAGCTAGGATCGTTCGACGTGATTGTGGGAATGGATTGGCTAATGGCGCACAGTGCTATGATCGTCTGTGGCGAGAGATTAGTTCAGATTCCGTTGAGGAATAAAGTCTTGACGGTGAAGGGAGACGAATGCACTTCTCGTTTGAAAGTGATTTCCTGTTTGAAAATGATGAAGTATGTAGAGAGCGGATGCGATGTGTTTTTGGCACAAGTTTCGAGTGATGGTGATTTAGAGGCGAGGATTGAAGAGGTACCTGTTATCTGCGAATATCCGGAAGTTTTTCCAGACGAGTTGCCGGGTTTACCACCCACCCGTGAGGTCGAGTTTCGAATTGATTTGGTGCCAGGAGCTGCGCCGGTTGCGCGTGCACCTTATCGCTTAGCACCATCCGAGTTAAAGGAGTTATCGGATCAACTGAAGGAATTGATGGACAAGGGATTTATTAGGCCGAGCTCATCACCATGGGGAGCGCCAGTGTTGTTTGTGAAAAAGAAAGATGGTTCATTTCGGATGTGTATTGACTATAGGGAACTCAACAAGCTGACGGTTAAGAATCGGTACCCATTGCCGAGGATTGACGATTTGTTTGATCAATTGCAAGGTTCCAGTGTATACTCAAAGATCGACTTAAGATCAGGGTATCATCAACTACGTGTAAGAGAGGAGGATGTTCCTGTAACTGCCTTTCGTACGCGGTATGGACACTTTGAATTTCGAGTGATGCCGTTTGGGTTGACGAACGCGCCTGCTGTATTCATGGACCTTATGAATCGCGTGTGCAAGCCGTATCTAGATAAGTTTGTTATTGTTTTCATCGATGATATACTTATTTACTCTAAGAGTAAGGAGGAGCACGAGAAGCACCTGAGGAAGATTTTGGAGTTGTTAAAGAAGGAGAAGCTGTATGCGAAATTCTCGAAGTGTAAGTTTTGGTTAGAATCCGTGCAATTCCTAGGTCACGTGATTGATAGCAAGGGAGTTCGCGTGGATCCTGCCAAGGTCGAAGCGATCAGGGAGTGGTCGGCACCGACAACGCCGACTGAAGTTCGACAATTCCTTGGTTTAGCTGGGTATTATCGAAGGTTCATTGAAGGATTTTCGTTGATTGCAAAACCATTGACAAAGCTTACCGAAAATAATAGGGTGTATGAATGGGGAAATGAGGAAGAACTCGCTTTCAAAACGCTCAAGGACAAGTTATGTTCCGCACCGATATTGTCATTGCCTGAAGGAACCGAAGATTTTGTAGTGTATTGTGATGCACCCCGTAATGGTTATGGAGCGGTATTGATGCAGCGTGAAAAGGTGATAGCTTACGCATCGAGGCAACTGAGGAAGAATGAGGAGAACTACACGACGCACGATTTGGAATTAGGAGCTGTAGTTTTTGCGTTGAAGTTGTGGAGACATTATTTGTATGGGACGAAGTGTGTTGTATTCACTGACCACAAGAGTTTGCAACACATTTTAGATCAAAAGGAGTTGAATATGCGACAGAGACGATGGGTTGAACTACTGAGTGATTACGACTGCGAAATTCGCTACCACCCTGGCAAGGCGAATGTTGTAGCAGATGCACTAAGTAGGAAGGAACGAGAGAAACCTTTGAGAGTCAGAGCTTTGATGATGACTGAGAGCGTTGACTTAACCGAAACTATACTGAAGGCTCAAGAGAGGGGACTAATGAAAGGGAATGTGGAAGCTGAGAACTTAGGAAGAATGTTGAAACCTCTTTTCGTGATTAGGTCAGACGGACTGAGATATTTTGAGAAGCGGATTTGGTTACCATTGTGTTCATCTGAGGAAGGAAAGCCTGGAGTACGAGAATTGGTTATGAACGAGTCGCATAAGTCGAAATATTCGATACATCCTGGATCGGATAAAATGTATCACGACCTGAAGAAAGTTTATTGGTGGCCGAATATGAAGGCGGATATTGCTCGTTACGTTAGTAAGTGTTTGACTTGCGCGAAGGTTCAAGCAGAACATAAGAAATCGTCTGGATTGTTGGTACAACCAGAGATCCCGGAATGGAAATGGGAGAAAATCGCTATGGATTTCGTGACGGGTTTACCTAGAACTCCTAGTGGATGTGATATGATATGGGTAATAGTGGATAGGTTAACGAAATCTGCTCATTTCTTACCTATGAAGAAGACGGACAGCATGGAAAAGCTAGCCAGTGTGTACGTGAAAGAGATCGTCTACAGACATGGAGTGCCGTTATCGATCATTTCGGATCGCGACAGTAGATTTACTTCGGAATTTTGGAAATCGCTTCAACGTGCGATGGGCACTGAATTGAATTTAAGTACGGCTTATCACCCGGAAACTGATGGCCAGAGTGAACGAACTATTCAGACGATGGAGGACATGCTCCGAGCATGCGTGATTGATTTTGGAGGAAGTTGGGAACGCCACTTGCCTCTAGTGGAGTTTTCGTATAATAATAGTTATCATGCGAGTATCAAGGCAGCACCGTTCGAAGCATTGTATGGAAGGAAGTGTAGATCGCCTGTGTGTTGGAGTGAAGTAGGAGAAAGTCAATTGACTGGACCCGAAATGGTTTTAGAAACGACAGAGAAGATTGTGCAAATCAAGAACCGACTACTTGCTGCGAGAAGCCGACAGAAGAGTTATGCCGATAACAGAAGGAAACCGTTGGAGTTTGAAGTCGGAGATATGGTTATGCTCAAGGTATCGCCGTGGAAGGGTGTAATTCGTTTTGGGAAGAAAGGAAAGTTGAGTCCGAGGTATATTGGACCATTTAAGATCGTTGAACGAATTGGACCAGTAGCGTACAAGTTAGAGTTGCCGAACGAGCTTAGTGCTATTCACGACACGTTTCACGTATCGAACCTGAAGAAGAGTTTGGCGGATAAGGAATTGGTGATTCCTTTGGACGAGATTCGACTGGACGACAAAATGCATTTTGTGGAAGAACCTGTGGAAATTATGGACCGAGAGGTCAAGAGGCTGAAGCGTAGTAGAATTCCAATTGTGAAGGTTCGATGGAATTCTAAGCGTGGACCGGAATACACTTGGGAACGTGAGGACTTTTTCAAGGAAAGGTATCCTCATCTGTTCCAGTAGAACGAAATGTGAGTACAAGAAGAGGCGAGCGCCGGGACGTCGCTCTCTTTAAGGAGGGGTGGATGTGACACCCTAGAACCGAGGTCATTAACGTTACCCTAAATTACGCTAATTTTTGAAATTTTTAATAAATTTTAATTTCTATATATATAAGTATTTTGGTTAAAGCCGATGTTCGAGGTTATAATTTTTACGATTGACGATTCAAGAAGGACGATGACGAATACGATCCCGATGGATGCCCAAATTTCTATAATTATTGACGATTTATCGATAATGTAATTTTTCGAGAATTTTACTTACGGTTCGTGTTAAGTTGAGTCGGGTGAGTTTTATAGCTTTCCGAGTACATTTAAAGTATCCCAAAAGTATTTTGGAGTGTTTGGGATAATTTCCGACTCCCGTAAATTTTTCTAAAATGACTAGTGAGTCAATCCCGCAAAGTTTTAGTGACGTTTTTGCTTAAGGCCAAAAGAAAGCTTTAATTGCACAATGGGTCCTTCCAAATTTACAAAAAGGGGAAAGAACACACACACTTCACAAAAACACTTGGAAAAAAAATTGGTTCTCTCCCTCTCTTCTCCTTAGGCCGACGGTCACCCCCAAACCCACCAAAACCACCATTAAAAATTTTTCTACTTGATTTTCATTGAAACTAAGGTTAGACCACCTCTAATCTTATCATTCCCCACCTTTCTATGTACTCAAATCCCACATGCATTCAAATTATTTTTCCAAAAATTTTCAAGATCATTCAAACTCGTTTTTGAGGTTAATTGGATTAATGCATGTTAAATTCATGTGAAATGAGGGTATAATCACTAATCAAACCCACCAAAATTGATTTGGTTGTGGTGATTTGGTCACCCAAACCCCACGGCAAAAGGGGGTGTTTGGGGAGCCATGGTGATTGATGTTTTGAGCATTGATTTTGTGTTTGATTTTGTGTTTATTGATGTTCTAGATGGATACAAGTGTTTGCATGTTAGTTTTTAGATTTTTAGCTTATGAGGTTGATGATCAATAGGGGTTAGGGACTGAAATTAGTGTTTGGTTATGATTGGGAATGCTTAGGATGAAGCCTAGTAATGATTAATAGGTTTGGAATCGAGCGTAAGTGTGATTTTGGTATGGTCAAATTTAGGCAGAAAGTTTAAGACCTTTTCATAAAAATAATTTTTCCTACAGGTCTAGATAGCTAAATGTAGTCATAGAGGGCCTTCTTAGCTTTAATTTGGTATAAGGTAGAGCTCGTGACTCCAAACGAGCCAAAAGTTATGAAGTTTTAAAGATCGTGTACCGGGAGACGAGAACTTTCATAATCCGAATTTATGTTTAGTTTTAGTCAAATCCCGAGGACCACAAGTATGAATTGGTAAAAGGTCAAAGGTCAAATTTTTGTCACAAACCTGTGTAATTGAGTCTATAAGTGGACTTAGGAGTCAAAGAGGTCAAGGGTGCATTTCAAATAGGTCAAAGAAGTCCAAGTTGGTCGAAGTACAATTTCAGTCCGAAAAATGTAGTTTTGGAAAAGCGTTGAGTAACGGGTCGTAGAGGTAAAAACTTTTATTGGGATTAAAAATGTGTTATCTACAGGTCTTATAGTATTTTTGAGAATTTTGTCAAATTTTATAAGAATGGTTAAATATAGTAAAACAGCCCGTACTTTCGGTAAGTACCGGCGAAAATGAGTAAAAATGGATGACGTAAATAATAAGAACAAATGGTGTAAAATGAGTGATGCTTGTTGTTTTGTTTTGGCGTGAGTTGTAATTGTCCTAAGTGACTAGTATCTATGTATTTTATAGAGTACCATAAGGTTTTAAAATGAGATTACTCATTACGCGTTATTTGGTTGATAGGTGTTGATTTACCCGGGCATCCGTATCGTCGTCAGTGATCATCTCTCGAACTACCGACTACTTAATATATAAGGTGTGAATTTATAGCCTCGCTTACTATTATTTCAAACTGTTTTACCCGCGAGGGAAATGCATGCTAGTTTTTAAAATGAACGTATGTCATGAATGATTGTTAGTCCCGAATGTTGCCTTAGAAATTGTGTTGAGTACCTAGTTGCAAAAGACCCTAATTTCATGAACTATTAACTATTGTCTTGCCCTTGCGAAGGGGGAAATAGCCGCTTATACAAAGTGATAGTACTATGGGGTTGACTACCCTATCCGAGACGAGGGCTAGTACGTTGATACCCCCTGCGGACGGATAATTTGTGATAAGAGACAAGGTATAATTGCAACTGATGCCTTATTAGGGGTCATGGTTTCATCTGAATCACGCCGGTAATTATTACGCGGGTGATTGAGTTAACGGTTTAGTGTCATGAGCTTAAACACAATTGTCAGTATCTTGAATATAGATTGTTTGATCGACAAGTCTATGAATGATCGTGAATGGTTTTTATTTCATATACGTTCAAAATGAATTGTAAAACCTATGAATTCCACTCAACGTTTTCGTTGACCAAATTTTGGTATGTGTTTCAGGTAACCGCTGAAGTGTAGCATGGAGCGTGCATGGGATGGATGTTGTGTGTATGGCTTGGAGTCTGCTTGTTTTTCCTCCCTTTCCTACTTGAACATTTTTAATTTTAATGTTATGTTGTTGTGAAACTGAAATTCTTGGGTCGAGATTCATGGGGACCGAAAACGCTAAACTCTGTTGTACCAAGTGGGGTTGGAAAAACCGTGGACATGTATCATTTAACAATTTTTAATTCAAGTTTTAAGTTGACGTCTCTTTAGAGTCGTTCGATATATTTTGTGTGTAATGATAACTGAGTAGCACCCAAATGTTGTAGTTCCGCTGCGCATAGCATTTTGTGGGGGTGTTACAAAAAGATTAAATCAAACTAATCAATAAACATCTACTAATCATAAACAAACAATCCAAATCAACAAAACTAACAATAATGATCAAAATAATCAAAACCCACTTAATCAATTTAACAAAAACTCAAGAACATAAACATGAACAAATCATAAAGATCAAAGATTAAAGAAAGGTAGATAGAAGATGAACAATAAAAGTAAAGATTGACAAGAATTAAAAGAAAACTTACTTGAAATTAAATGGTAATTAAGATGCAAGACAAATAAGGTAAATGGACATGAAAAGTAAATGACAGGGTAATTAAAACTGGAAGAACTAATTGCCACTATTAGCCAACAAGAGAAATGTAAATCCTATCTAATCTATTTATAGGGGAGGATTAGGGAGTGCTTAGGAAGCTTCCTCCACTCTTTCTTCTTTTCCTTAATTGAAAGATTAAGTCCTTAATCTTCTTAATCTTCTTAAGTCTTGGACTTTAATGACTTTGTCTCGGGATTTCTTTGAACTCGTCTTGTAATTCTTTAATAAATTAGACTTGAGTTCTTCGGCTTTTAGTAAACTTCCGTCTTTTGACTTTTTCTTCGATAAATCTTCAGAATTGGTCTTGTACTTCCTTTCTTTTTGCACTCTTGACTTCTTGACTTCGTCTTTCGTCTTTTTCTTCGATAAAAGCCCGTGAATGCCCGTGTTTTCTCCACTTTTCACCTTTTCGTCCTAAATCACAATAAAAACACAAACCACGCATAATTCCGACATAATTGACATAAAATACACGTTTTGGCTCGGTTATTATTGTAATTAAGTGGTAAAAAGGATGGGTGTTTATACACCTATCAAATCCCCTACACTTGACCATTGCAATGTCCTCATGCAATGCATTAGTTACAAAGCACGTTTACATTTTTCATCATAATCAATCCACGTTGGCCTTTATTAAAGAGATAGAAAATTATAAACATTCAAAGAAAATAAGTAAAGAAATCAAAAACATACCTTCGGGTTTTGGAAATGTCATGAATAAGCATCATACTCAAGTTTTCACTTTCTCCAAACCAAGCTTAAAAACTAGATCATTGTTATTATAAGTTAGCAAACAACACGAACTCATGTGGGCCAATTATTTACTTAGACTCCCTTATTCCTAGGTATATCTCTTATATTTTATTATTGTCTTGAATGATCACGAGGATGCATTGTTTGACTTATTCCGATAGTTATTATGTCTGAAAATAAAGTGGGACGATTTAATCAATAGTTAGCTAAAGGACAAAATCTTTTAAAACTACTTCTCGGGACCTCATAAAGTTCATATCTTGGCATAACTCGCTTCGCGATTTGAGACATTTCTCGGACCGATATTTGGCAGCGACTTCATACTTCAAACCTTGAGAGACGTTCATGAAATAATGGTCTTCTCTTCATAATAGGAATTTCTTCTCTTGAACTTTTGAGAGATTCTTCATCTTTCGACCACGACTTCTTCATTTTTCTCCAATCTTTATTTTGGACTTTGATATACAACGATCCGCCTCCTTTTTGGACTTGGATCTATTTATCCTCATACCTTATTATGGCCTTTTTGGATAGACTTCTCCATGATCTTTTGGGGAGTTTTTGCTTTTCGTCGTGTGTCTCGATCCTTCATATTGATCTTTGATAAATGATTCTTCACATCCTTTTGGATCTTTAGCAACAAAATGTAGCCCTCATGCCTTGTTAGGGCCTTTTCGGACTCGCCAATCTTCGCATCCCGCTTCAATAAGTTATGCCTTGGCTATGAACTCTAATCCGTACCGAGCAACTTTTAAACGATCTTGGGCTAGAAGCTAAGTAACTTTTCAAATCGTACAACATTATTTATTGCAGATAAATTTATTAACAAGCGTTGGGAGAATAGGCTTATAATTAACTCACATAAATTCACGAAAGAATACCAAACTTATAATTGGCTCTATCATCTCTCGTTCTCCACAGTTTAAAATCTCAAGGAATGAGACTCGTGGATGCTTAGCCTATTAAATCAAAGTTTTGGGTTTTCGAGTCGCCTATAGGATCTTGCAAACACTTAGACTTTTTCAAGTTTTAGAATTCGCATTTTAAAGTTCCCTTGATAAACGACTCTCTAGGATCAATTATAGGAACTTGCGAAAAGTTCTTGTTCTTAACCCGTGAGAGTTAAGACTTTCGCGTTTTATAGCTCCCTATATAAAAGCCTAGCAAAACTTGACTTAAACACGTTAAGGATACTAGCTAGAGTAAACTTAAATAAGTAAACTCGGGTTGAGTCAAAATATTCACAACGTTTGCAAATTAAAACCACTTTATTAAAATTTTATTCTAGCAAAGGAAGAAAATAACTATACAAAGGTAAAAACTAATAGGCCAAAATAGATCAAAAATTTTGAAAAATGTCGAAAAATTGATTTTCCGGTTAAAATGAGGACAAATACAAGGAAAAGAGCCACTTAACTTCGATAGAAGTCCCCCTACACTTAATATAAACATTGTCCTCAATGTTTAAGCATGTGGGAGTAAACTCCCCTACACTTAGGACATTGTGCACGTTGTTTAAATTTTGCTTAGGAAAGGACAACCAAAGAGTTCCTAGTTTAATATTGAGAAATATAAAATAGTGAATCGAAAAGAGTTTAGGATAGAACCGGGAAGATGGGAACACGGAATCACGGGTCGTCAAAAATCATCAAGAGTGGATCATTGAGCTCGAATCCCTGAATATGAGAAGGGTGGAAATAGCAAACACCAACGGGTCTCCCCTACACTTATGATAAAGATAGCTAAAAGATAGATACATGGGTTGCCTCCCAAGAAGCGCTTGATTTTTTATCACCGAGTCGTGAGCCTGACTCGACCTTGATTAGCAAAGGAAGAAGCATGAAGCATATCCACCGGGATCAAAGACATAGTTTTCGTCCATCAAATAGCACAAGCTTAAGGCGAACAAGGCAAGCCAAAGAAGAATAGGCAAGGTTCCCTTAAGCAAATATGGATCACGGTGGAAGCAAGGGTGAAGAGGTGCAAGCAGATTTCCATAAGTTCCAAAGATTTTTCCTTTTATTTCATCAGACGGATACTGAGATGGCTGAAGAATATCGATACCGGGGTCGAACACCTTTTCCTTTAGGGGAAAATAGCACTCAGGCTCAGCAGCATTTTGAAGATGATCCACTAAGAAAATGCACAACCTCGTCCTCAGAAGGTGGACCAAGAGGTGTCAAAACATACGTGCTGCGGATGTTGGTGTCGTCCGGTTGCTTCTCCTTTGAAAGAATTTTCTTCAAATCCAAAGTAGGATCAAGACCATAAGCATCAAAGTCTAAAGGAGGGGCATCACTCTCATGAGGGAAGTATGTGTTGAGAAAAGTAGAGAATTCTTCCTCAAATGAGTAATCATCCAAAGTAGGATCAAGTGATGGCGGAGGATCTTCATCATGAGAAGAATCACTCGAAAGAGTATTGGCCTCATCAAAATCATCATAGGTGGGCATGTCGGGATACTCGGAAGTAAAGTCATCATAATCATCCGAATCTGAGCTAGAATCATCATCATAAGCATCAAAGATCGGTGGAGAATCATAAATGGGAGAAAGTTCCAAATTAGAGAGAGAATCATCCACATCTTTTTGAAACAGTGGATTATCATTGCAAGACTCGAATAGAGGATTGTTGTAGATGACAAAATCATCAAGCACATTAATCATATTCACTGATTCTCGTCCAAAGGATTTGCTTGTAAGCTTCCCCATTTCAAAAACTTGTGCATCATCCCCGACTCTTAAAATGAGCTCACATTTATCCACATCTATTAAAGTTCTACCGGTTCTCAAAAATGGCCGTCCAAGTATTAACGGAATACGAGGATCCATTTCATAATCAACAACGACGAAGTCGACCGGGAAAGTGAATGTGCCAACTTTAATGAACACATCTTCGGCAATACCAACGGGGTAAGCGAGAGTGCGATTGGCTAGCTCAAGAGTCATTTTGGTGGGTGTAAGGTCGGGCAATGATAACTTTTTCCAAACACTGAAAGGCATCAAATTAATACTTGCCCCGAGATCAGCTAAGGCAGTAAATTTGTCGGTTTGGTTAAAAGTACAAGGTAGCACAAAACGACCGGGATCTCCAAGTTTCTCTGGAAGTTCTTTAAGAAGGATTGCAGAGCAATTTTCATTCAGGAGAGTATTAACAAACTCGACCATCTTCTCCTTCTTACTAAGCAATTCCTTAAACATCTTGACAAATTTAGGCATTTGTGCTAGAGCTTCGACAAGGGGAAAAGTGATGGTCATTTCCGAAACTTTCTTCAAATAGTTTGACACTTGAGTGTCATCCTTAGTGAGCAATTTGGTCTTGTTTAAGCGAGATGGATAAGGAATCTTGGGTTTATAGGTGGAAGGTGTAGGTGTATCAGGTAAAGGTTGAGATGTTGAAGGTTGGGTTGGTGTAGGATTCTTGGTGGGTACTTCATCACGACGAGGCGGAGACGGTAGTGGTGTAGTAATACTAGGTGTGGGAGTAGTAGGGATAAATGGTGGTGGAGGAGGTGTAGATGATGGGGGTGGGTTAGGTGGTCCTACTATGGTAACTCCACTACGGGTAGTAATAGCACTCACATTCGCTCTCGGATTTGTGACGGTGTTTGAAGGTAGAGAACTCGAGGTAGAGGGTCGAGTGGTGGGCAAGAAACTAGCCAGCATATTCTTTAAATCATTCGTTTGATTGCTGAAGGAGGATTGTATATGATTTCGAAGCTCGGTTCTGATGTCATTCCCTTGCTTGGTGATATACCCTTTCAAATTGATAATTTGGCTCTGTAGATTCTTGATTTGCTCTCCTTGGGTTCTCATCAAAGCTTCAACATCTTGATTTAAGGGTGGGGGTTGTTGGGCGGGGTGGGTGATAAGGATTAGAAGCTCTAGGTGAAATTTGGTTTCTTCTAGTGTAGTTGTTGTTGAGGTTTTAGTTTTGAGGAGAAAAACCGGGTGAAAGGTAGTTGTTTGACCGGTAACTCAGCAAATTTCTATCCCCTTGAGGTCGAGCTTGGTAATTTTCCGGTGAATAATTACCATAAGCTGCATACACATTTTCCGGATTTCCTTGAGTAGAAGGACAATCGGTGTATGGGTGAGGACCGCCGCATGTCTCACAAGGAGTTGCTATCGCTTGAACTTGTTGTTGTTTTGTAGCGAGGAGCAAGATATTTTTGATCATTTCGGCCATCATGCGGGTGAATTCGGTCATATCGGGGCTTGCTGAAGTAGAAGAAACATTGACTCTCGGATTGTTCCTTGAAGAAGCGGAGGAATCCCAGTTTTTATGATGAGTAGTCATGTTTTCAATAAGCTCTCTACACTCCTCGGGTCTCCTTTTCATAAATGTGCCACCGGCGACTGCATTAATCGTATCACGATCACGAAAAGTCAAACCGTTGTAGATAGTATCAATTAAGGTTACAGGGAGCATGTTGTGGTTTGGACAACGATCGATCAAAACATTATATCTTTCCCAAGCATCAAAGAGAGATTCATCAGGATCTTGCATGAAACCGCTGATTTGATTGCGAAGGCTCGTGACCATGGATGGTGGAAAGTAGCACGACAAAAAGCGTTGAGTCATGTCATCCCAAGTATGAATGGAATTCTTTGGAAGACGATAAAACCATTTCTCGGCGTGGTGTGATAAAGTATGTGGAAAGAGCTGTAGGCGAAGAACATCCATTGTGGCACCGGGAAACTTCATGCTTTGAGTGATTGTAATGAATTTGTCGAGGTGTTTGTTGGCATCATCATTAGGCATTCCGGCGAATGGATTAGTTTGCACTTGCTGAATCATGTGGTGCTTCAACGAAAACTCCGGAGCCGTGATTTGCATTGGCGCAATCGGTCCTCCTCGTCCAAACATGGTAGGTTGACAAAGCTCCTCCATTGTCCGAAGATCGGGCTGTGGAAGAACATTGTTGTTATTATTGAGGTGCGGTGGATTATTGTTGTTTACCCCTGACATAGCTAAATCTTCACGAGTATCGGGCTCTGGATAAGTAGAAGATCTAGTACGCATACACCTGAAAAGACAAAAGAAAAAGAAACCAAACACAAAGAGAGAATATATATACACTATAAAGATAAAAATAAAATCTTTTTGGATTTTTGAAAATTTTTAATTTTTATGGATTTTTGAAAATTTTTAATTTTTATGGTTTTTTGAAATTTTTTAAGCAAGAAAAATAACGCTCACGAATGAACGGATCGCAAAAAGCAACGCGTCTCTCACAGAAAACCGTTAATCTTTACGAAAAGAGCCGGCAGCGGTGCCATTTGATACAAGGATAAACCCCGTATGAAAAAGATTCGTTGTACCAGTCTTTTCGAATTGAGAAACTGGATTAATGTGCGACTCAGCTGTTCTTTGGTGGAACAAAAGTTTTGTCGTTGTAGTGTAATTAAAATGCAAGACTTAAAGTTAAAGGGCACTTAAATTAAATCTAACTTAAATTAAATGGCGAGTATTTAAAAGCGTGACGAAAAGTAAATGGGCACTAAGAGTAAATAACGCAAACTTAAATCTATCTAAGGCAAACTTAAAACGCAACTAAAACTTAAACTAAGGCAATGCTAAAATAAATCTAAGGCAAGTAATCTTAAAGTGCGACTAAGGAAAAAGGCGGGAAATATAAAGCTTGAAAATTAAAAATTAAAAACTGAAATTAAAGAGAACCTGAAAACAACTCATCCGGAATAATCCTTTGTTCGGAATAATTACTCATCCGGAATGTCACCTTCGTTCGGAATGATTCTTCTTCACTCGGAATATTAGACAAACCCCTTGATCCGGAATAAATCCTTTATCCGGAATATGTCACTTATCCAGAATAAAATCTTGACTCAGAATAAAGCCTTGATCCGGAATGTTTGATTCGGAACTCTTGATTCGGAATAATTCCTTGGCCCTTCGTTCGGAATATATTCCGAATGAACCTTGATCCGGAATATTTAAATATTCCGAATGAACTAGTTGATCCGGAATAATTTTCTTGCTTCGGAACTTTAAATGTTCCGAATGAAGGTATTGATCCGGAATAACAAATGTTCCGAATGAAGGTATTGATCCGGAATAATAAATTATTCCGAATAAATCTCCTTGATCCGGAATGTTGTATATTCCGAATGAAAGACCTTTGGTTCGGAACAATTGATGTTCCGAATGAACAACCCCTGAAATCCTTCACTCGGAATAATCTGGCTTGATCCGGAATGTTCCTGGGAATATAGTAACAGAAACACGAAGAACAAGGAAGCACAAAATAATACGATTCTAATCAAAACTAATCAATACCAACCAAAAGATTAAATCAAACTAATCAATAAACATCTACTAATCATAAACAAACAATCCAAATCAACAAAACTAACAATAATGATCAAAATAATCAAAACCCACTTAATCAATTTAACAAAAACTCAAGAACATAAACATGAACAAATCATAAAGATCAAAGATTAAAGAAAGGTAGATAGAAGATGAACAATAAAAGTAAAGATTGACAAGAATTAAAAGAAAACTTACTTGAAATTAAATGGTAATTAAGGTGCAAGACAAATAAGGTAAATGGACATGAAAAGTAAATGACAAGGTAATTAAAATTGGAAGAACTAATTGTCACTATTATCCAACAAGAGAAATGTAAATCCTATCTAATCTATTTATAGGGGAGGATTAGGGAGTGCTTAGGAAGCTTCATCCCCTCTTTCTTCTTTTCCTTAATTGCAAGATTAAGTCCTTAATCTTCTTAATCTTCTTAAGTCTTGGACTTTAATGACTTTGTCTAGGGATTTCTTTGAACTCGTCTTGTAATTCTTCAATAAATTAGACTTGAGTTCTTTGGCTTTTAGTAAACTTCCGTGTTTTGACTTTTTCTTTGATAAATCTTCAGAATTGGTCTTGGACTTCCGTTCTTTTTGCACTCTTGACTTCTTGACTTCGTCTTTCGTCTTTTTCTTCGATAAAAGCCCGTGAATGTCCGTGTTTTCTCCACTTTTCACCTTTTCGTCCTAAATCACAACAAAAACACAAACCACGCATAATTCCGACATAATTGACATAAAATACACGTTTTGGCTCGGTTATTATTGTAATTAAGTGGTAAAAAGGATGGGTGTTTATACACCTATCAGCTCTTTTACACATGGGTTATGCGTACAAAGTCTCTTAAAGGCGTGGAAATGTTTAGGACATTCTCTAATGGCATAGGGGATATCCTAACATTCTTAGCATAAGTAGTAGAAATGACCGAATGAGTAGCACCCGTGTCAAATAAAACACATGTAGCTTGACCATACATATACAAGATTCCAATGATGGTACCTGTAGACTTGTTGGCCTGGTCGTGAGAAGTCGTGTAAACGCGTCCACTAGTAGGAGGTGGCTTGGAATCATCATGTCCAGATGTGTCCTCCATCTCGCCCTTGCGGCAGTCCTTCATGCAATGACCAGTAAGGCCACACTTTTAGCATGCGTCATTATCGCAGCGGCATGGCCCTGGGTGCCTACGGTTGCAGGTGGTGCAAAGAGGGTGAGTATACCCTCCAGCAGGTGCCCTTGCTGGTTGGGAGCCTGTTTGGAAAAGTACATACGAGACATGATTTATAGGTACAAAAGGACAATGCAGAAAATAGTAA
Source organism: Glebionis coronaria (assembly GCA_025667525.1). Lineage (NCBI taxonomy): Eukaryota > Viridiplantae > Streptophyta > Magnoliopsida > Asterales > Asteraceae > Glebionis > Glebionis coronaria. Next base: position 271,741,204 of record CM046880.1, read on the forward strand.
GATGTAATACCAGTGATAGCTGGACGGTTAGGCTGTGAACCTCTTTGGTTCTGCTCCCTCCTATTACCATGATTCCTGGTGGAAGATTGCTAATGTGTCAGAATTATGACTTATCACATGTAACAAAGGAAATGAGTAAGTGTAAGGACCTGCTGCTATTGGAGTTTCCAACGTTGTTACAGTAATTATCATTACTGCCACGCCTATCCGTAGCAGAACGGTCTTGAGTCTGACCATTACCCTTGGGCTGAGTAGGTTGTTGCTGAGTAGCCGGCTGAGACCGGTCCCTAGTTTTCTGCCTGAAATATGTAGTTTAAAGAGAGATATAAATATTGGATAATGTTGAATGAATTTAAAATGGTCGCCGCTGATTAACGAATAAATACCTCTTCTCGGGTCTCTCTGCTTCCCCGAACTCCTCTCTTTCTTGCAGCATCTCCAGCTTACGTGCTGCATCGGTAACTTGTGCCACCGTGTTGAAAGTAGCACACACCAAGTTGTTGGCGGCCGATGTACGAAGAGCCCACCGGAAGTGATATGCTTGCTCTTCGGTAGTACCAGCTGCTACGCCAAGAAAACCAGCCATACGAAGAAAGCGCTGCATGAACTCGTTGCTGTTCTCCCTAGCTCTCTGCCTGATTCCATGGTACTCCCTCTTCAGCTTGTCTTGCTCAGACTTGGGGAAGAATTGTCCCATCACTAACTTCCGGAACTGAGCCCAAGTCTAACCAGCCACCTAATTGTCACCTCCCTCAGACTGCTTGACTTCCTTCCACCATCCCAGTACAAGACCTTCGAACTTGTAACAGGACAACCTTGACTTGAAGACGAGGTCACAGCCCATTGCATCGAATATCTTCTCGATATGAGCCAACCAACATTCAGCTTCACTGGGGCTATCAGTTCTTTCGAAGGATCGAGGACGTTGCTTGTTGAACCTCTCCAGCCATGTGACCAATTTTGCTGGAGGAGGTACTGGGTGCTGTTGCTGATTGTTGGCAGCCTGCACCTCAGCCCTGATTTCGTTCCTCAGCTGAGGAAGCAAAGCTTGCATCGCAGATTGGACTACTTCATTGAGTTTTTCATGCTCGCATGTGAGAACCATCTAACAGTATAACATAAAAATACATGATTAAACTGATCAAAACATAAAATATATACATGAAAAAATTTATACCAATAAATCATGAGAAAAAATTTATGCAGGAAAACTAGTACATGAATGCATGATGCAGTTGTATGAAAACTTTTATATGCGCGAGAGTGAACGCATATGGTCAGTTCACTCAAAACAAAAGACATGGCGAGGGGACGCCAATGGGTCGGTCCCAAAGTAAAAGTTTCGATAAAAGCACATGCGACTAAATAGGGACAGTCTTGTACCAACCATTACTTAGTCATAAACCTGCGACAATGACATATAACATGAATGCATGAAAACAATGAATGCATGAAAATCGACTGTTAGTTCTAGGAAGACCATAGTGACTACCCACTAATCACAGGTCGTGTTTTGAGAGCCTACAGGTCGAAGCCTTGGTCTCTGATACCATAACTATAACACCCCATTTTGGTAAATGGAATGTCACGCGTGATTATGGCGTGTCATCAAAGCATACAAGTAAAAATGTCTTAAAACATTACATGACCATAAAACGAAATACCGGAAACAAACATCGGTACCCCAAAGTATAAGCTCATCACACACAAACATAAGTACTGTAAAGGAAAAGGACTAAACAATGTCCATAGAAATAAGTAGCAAAATGTATGATGAAATGCATAATGTAGAGAAGGCTAGAAAGCTTCCAATCCATATGCACGTACGCTTAAAGTCTACAAGCGTCCTTGAGTACCTGTCGTTTGGGAACATAAAAGGAAACCGGCTGAGCATAACGCTCAGTGCACGGATATACAAGTATGACATGGAATAACGTAAGCATAAAGGCCAATAGCATCAGAATATCATAAGTTCTAAGTATTCTGGATTCATGTTCATAAAACTTGTTTTATAGTTTGAAAAGACTTATGTTTCTATGATAATCTGTTTAATTAGCCAAATAGCCCATGTAGGTCATGAGGTTCCACCGTGCATGAATACTTGGAGGGGAGACCTCGTCATGTAATTAGAGGGGTTGCCTCTAATTAAATAGTCTGGGTAGGAGGGATCAGCTCCTAGTGAAGGATGCAAGGCACACATCGCATTCACTCTGATAATATTGCTAAACATGTAACTTGGATGCACCCATACGCCCCACATGATAATATAATATAATGGCCAAAACTGAATAGGGACGCCACGAGCAATCACTTCGCCGTGGGAAAGTCATAACACTGGTGCCTCCTGTGTTATAGTTATGGTACCTCTATATCTAGGTGACACTGGTCATGCATGTATATGGCTTAGGCTCTTAATCTAACATAAGTATCAAACATATAAAACAAATACTGGGAAAACAGTTGGCTGTAGACGGGGAAATCCTAATAAGGAATGAATGTCCATACTGAAAGGGCGGGAAATCCGTACCTTAAGTCTAGTGAACGAAGAAGACGAACGGAAGAGAGTCCTACTTCGATCTCACTAATGCTACATAAATAGTATACGTGTATAAGCATTCTGATTACTGAGTACGTAGCTGATTTTTTATCATGTCTTATCTTGTTTTATATGTCCATGTCTTGTTTTACTGATTTTAATGTTATACTGTGTTTATCATGTATTCTGTGTATTCCGATTAAGTATTCATTGTATTTCTTGTATTATTATACTTGTTGTGTAATAATAAGTAACTTTCTAAATATAGCAGGTTTCTTAAAATAGAAAGTTTCCAAAAATAGAAAGTTTCCAAAAATAAAAGTTTGCAAAAATAGATTAACTGCTTAAAATAGATTAGTTTCTAAAAATAGAAAGTTTCTAAAAATAGTAAGTTTCCTGAATTAGAAAGTTTCCATATTTAGAATTAAGCTGAATTAATATCATAAGTCATGTAGTTATAGTATAGTTTATTAATAATATTCTGTTAATTAAATAACTATAAGTTATACGATTTAATTAAATATAAGCATGATTTAATTAAATTAAAGTGTATAAAATACTTAGGTTAAAACATGTATTAATACTATATTAATATAACCTAAGTCATGATTATTAATTAATTATATGTCATGTTTAATAGTTAGTTAATACTATAGTATAAACTAAATAAATAAATACTTATGTTAAAACATGTATTATTTAATAATAATAATAATAATAACCTAAGTTTCATGTTTAATTAAATTAATTATATGTCATGTATTAATTAATTTAGTTATCTTGTAACAATAATATACTTGTAAGATTAATTAGACTTGTAAAAATAATCATGAACTGAACCCGTGTGTTATCTAATTAAAACATGTCGTGAACCGGACCCGTGAAAACCCTTGAACCGGTCCGAACCAAACCCTCCCAAAAACAGTGGCAAACCGGCTGAGCCGGTTGCCCCTGCTTTTGGTAACCTACCACCGGCTTAAGCCGGTGGTTCCCTACTTCTCGGCTAGCGCTGACCACAAGAGTTCCCATCGGTATTTAGCCGGTGGTCTCCCCTGCGCTTCCTGTGTTCCCCCTGCTTGACCAACCTAGCCACCGGCTGGGCCGGTGGTGTTGGTGTTGCTTGCTGCCGAGACCCACATAAACCACAAGGACACCCCCGACGTGAGTCGGGGTGCCTTTTACCTGCTGTCGACCGAACCAAAACCACACCGAGACATATGTCTCGGTTGGTGTGTGAACCAACGATGCCGAGAGCCTCTTGGCTCTTGGTTTGTGTGGCGGCCGAAACAAACAACCCGAAACACCCTTAATTATTTACCCCTTGATCCTATGTCATGTTTTTATCATGTTTGATTTAATTACATGTTCATGTGATGTTTAATTAAATAAAAGAAAAAAACAAAAGGGTTACGGATAACCAAAACACGTGGAATGAATGGACAATGATTACACGAACACACTCGTATGATTTCTTTAATCAAGATCAACCAAACATCCCTTGTGGTGTAGTTATGCCGCCGGCCAAAGGAGAGAGAGATAGATTTAGGGTTTTTGATTTTCTTAAACATCTTTTGTGAATGAAAAGTATTTTTCCTTTATTTGTTATTTGGTAAAATCAAATGGGCTGGGCCCCTCTCTTCCTCTTGTGCTACGGCTAGTAGGGCTCACCAAAGGGAAACCCGAAGCCTTTTCTCGTGTCTATTTATTACGTGTTCGTGTGTTCGTGTTTACGTGTTACATTTAATTATTCGTGTTATTATAAATACTTGTACTAACGATATTTATCGTATTAATAATATACTTAAATACATAATTATATGCTCGTAATTCTTACGTTCATGATTTCATGTTCGTGATTATAATTATTATTGATAATAATTATTGTGTATTAACTCGTACTTAATGCTTATCGTGTAATTATACGTACATAACCTCTGTAATTTCTAATCGTGACACGTGTTCATGCTATAAAAGGAAAGTTTTAATATGTACGTACGTTTTATAAGGGTACTATTCATGGTAAAAGCATGCGGGTTTTACAACACCCGTCCACTAGTAGCAGGTGGCTTGGAATCAGCATGTCCAGATGTGCCCTCCATCTCGCCCTTGCGGCAGTCCTTCATGCGATGACCAGTAAGGCTACACTTGAAGCAAGCGTCGTTGTCACGGCGACATGGACCTGGGTTCCTACGGTTGCAGGTAGTGCAGAGAGGGTGAGTATACCCTCCAGCAGATGCCCTTGCTGGCTGGGAGCCTGTTCGGAAAAGTACACATGAGACACGTTTTATAGGTACAAAAGGACAATGCGGAAAATCATAAGACGTAATACCAGTGATAGCTGTACGGTTAGGATGTGAACCTCTTCGGTCCTGCTCCCTCCCGTTACCATGATTCCTGGTAGAGATGCTAAAGTGTTAGAGTCATAAATCATAAACGTGTAACGTAAGAAATGAGTAAGTGTAGGGACCTTGTAACACCCCACTTGGATAAATGGACCGTTACGTGTATTTATGGCGTGTCATCAAAGCATGCAAGGCAATGTATTAAACATTAACTGACCAAACGGAAATACCGGAATCAAACATCGGTAGTCCAACAAGCCCAAAATATAAAGATTAAGTACTGAAAGGAAAAGGACGAAACAGTGTCCAAACAACCAAAGTAAAGTAACGTAATGTGTGCATAAAAATAAAGGAGTCTGGATAGCTCCCATCCAAATACACGTACTCTCTTAGAAGTCCTAAGATCGTCCCTGTGTACCTGCCGTTTGGAAACATGAAAGGAAACTACGGCTGAGCATAACGCTCAGTGGACGGATATAGCATGATAAAAATGTACTGAAGGTAATGAAATAGAAGTCAACGATGAAGCTATAAGAATGATATGTAACATGTGGTATAACCTTGCATAAAATCTGTAAGACCTGGTTCATATATACTGATACTGAAATATAACTCTAAATTTTGAAAACTTGCATTTACTGTATTTTACTTGCCAGAGCTTATATAGGTCACGTGATGTAACAACCGTGCATGAATAACTGGAGGGGTGACCTCGTCATGTTGTAGAGGGGTGACCTCTAAATAACTGTGATGGGTGGAGGGATCAGCTCCAATGTGAAGGATGTAGAGCACACACCACATTCACCCTGATAACTTGTAACACATATAAGCCTAGGATGCATCCATACGCCCCACTAAAACATACATATAAAAAATGGCCAAACTGAACATGAGTGGGACGATGCAGGATATCACTCTCCTGCATGTGAGTCACGACACCGGTGCCTCTAGTGCCGTGGTTACGGTACCTCCGTAACTAGTACATAAACTGGTCGTGCTTGTATATAACGCTCAGGCAATTCTATTTAGTTATTAACATGATTACTGATAAATTTAAACATATACTGGGGAAAACATTTGGCTGAAGATGGGAAACCCTAATCATGCATAGAAAGGAAGTCCTTACTGAAAGGACGGAAAATCCGTACCTCTAGTCCAGTAACTGACTGAATGGAAGACTGAACGAATACTACTCGGGCTTCACGCGTGCTACATAAATAAAGGACGCGAATAAGTTAACAGTTATCCGTTATTAAATTTTACTGATCTTATTGGTTTCTTATTTATTTATTTCTGAAATTCCATACGCATATTAACGGCTAAATTCAGTCTTATAATAATTCATTGTAATGTATTAACGTTCTACTAATAGCTACGTACAAACGTATTTCTGGCGATAAGTATTTCTCTAATAAGTATCCCGCTAAAGATAAAAGTTCCTTAATTTAGAAAGTTCTTAAATTGTTTAATTCGTTTTCTAATAATATACCCTTTTAAATATTTAGGAATTTATTTAATTTAATACACTTGAAATATATATAAAATATTTATAAAACAATTTAATTTAAAAAGGTATAATATAAAAATATTTATTTTATTATTTATAAACATGTCCCGAGCCTACCGAGCCCATCTCGGTCGCACTAACCGAACCAACATAATATACAAAAATCTGTCCACAAGAATTTGTGACAGAATTTCTGTGTCACCAAAAACTGTCGCTAAAACTGCCTCTTTAAAAAAACTGCATAATTTCTAACAGTTTTGCGACAGAAAAATCTGTCGCTAAACTGTCGCTAATGTTATTTAACCTTCTTGTTTTCCTGTCCATTTTTCCCACTGCTAGTCTTAGTTTCCCCCCCCCCCCCCCCCCCGTTAGCCTTAGGGTTCCCACTGCTAGTATACGGTTCCCACTGTTTGTTCTGTTTTTACAACCAAACGCACCCTTATTTTCAGAAACCACCAAACGCACCCTGTTATGGTTTCTGTGGTTCGGGTCTGGCCAGAAAAAGACACCGAGACCTGTTGTGGTCTCGGCTGGGTCGTGCAGCAACACATCGAGAGCCTTGGGCTCTCGGTTTTCGTGATCTTAGACAAAACCCCGACAGCCTCCTTAGTCGTGATTACCCCTGATTGGGTTAATTTTGATCGGGGTTGGCCAAGAGAACCCACACCCTTGTATAATTTCGTGGATAAAACAAACAGAAAAGAAAAAGGACGATTTGATTTACCTTGATTCGTGTGACAGGGATTAATGGCCCCCTTGTTGTTGTTGTTCGACGGCAGGAAAAAGGAAAAAAAAAGAAACAACGATCCCCTTTTTTTTGTCTTTATTTTTGTGTCGGCAGGAGCAAACACCAACCCTAATTTCTTCCTTCTTTTTTTTTTCGTTACTGATGTGACAAAAGGGGGGGCTCCCCGTTTTTCTTGTAGTCAAATGGGCCTAGCCCAATTTTCTTTCCCTTTTTTAATTTTTTACAAACCGGCCCTTTTTACTTTCCTTTTATTTATTTATATATTTTTTTTAAAACTTGTATATAGTGATGTATTACATTTAACTTTTGAATAAATGTTCATGAATATTATATTCTGAAATGTAGTTTTTTAATCAATAAAACTGCGTATTTAAATATCCTGATCTTTAAATACGGGTTTTACAATTCTTCCCCTCTAAAGAATAATTCGTCCCCGAATTAAAGATGCGGTCGTACTGGGTTTTACAATTCTTCCCCTCTAAAAGAAGAATTCGTCCCCGAATTATAGGGTATTTAAACTGACAGGTAAAAGCCGAAAATGCTAATAAGCTGGAAAACGTAGAAGCTGAAAAGACATACCCGAATCAAAACTGAAAGTGAGGATAAGAATTCCGTATAGACTCCTCTGTTTCCCACGTGGCCTCTCGTTCGGTATGGTCCCTCCACAGTATTTTGACGAAAGGAATGGTCTTCCTTCTCATAACTCGATCCTGGCGATCTAAAACTGCTTCGGGTTCCTCAATATAAGATAAATCCTCCCGAATCTGATCGAGTGGATAATTTACTTTGTGAAGCTCATGATAGTTGTACCCCCTGAGTAGTGATACATGAAACACGTTGTGGACATGTGAAAGCTGAGGCGGTAACGCCAATCGATATGACACTTCACCAATACGTTCAAGAATTTCGAACGGTCTGATGTAACGAGGGCTAAGTTTGCCTTTGAGGCCAAAACGTCTGACACCGCGTGCGGGTGATACTTTGAGGAACACACGATCCCCAGTCTGAAAAGATAGATCTCTGCGATGCTTGTCGGCGTAACTCTTCTGGCGAGTACGCGCTTCTTGCAGCTTTGCCCTAGCGATGGCGACCTTTTCATTGGTCAGTTCTATCAGTTCAGGTACTTCAATCAAACGTTCTCCCACCTGATCCCAACAAATAGGAGCACGACATTTTCTGCCGTATAACATCTCGAATGGAGCACGCTTGATACTAGCATGCCAACTGTTGTTGTAAGCAAACTCGACCAAGCAAATATAGTCATCCCAATGTCCTGTCCATTCTAATGCACAGGCGCGTAGCATGTCCTCCAAGGTCTGGATGGTACGCTCTGACTGACCGTCCGTCTGTGGATGGAAAGTTGTGCTGAGCTTGAGCCTAGTTCCCCAAGCTTTATGCAAACCTCCCCAGAAATGAGAAGTGAAACGGGGATCCCTATCTGATATAATTTCCGAAGGTGTACCGTGTAATCGTACGATCTCCTCGGTGAATAGTTTCGCTAATTTACTGACTGCGAAATCTTTACGAATAGGAATGAAATGTGCTGACTTGGTCAAACGGTCGATAACTACCCAGATTGCATCATGTCTCCGCTGAGTCTGTGGTAGTCCGGTGACAAAATCCATAGAGATCTTGTCCCACTTCCACATTGGAATATCTAATGGCTGGAGAAGACCACTGGAACGCTGGTGCTCTATCTTAACCTGCTGACAGGTTAAGCATTTAGACACAAATGTTGCAACATCCTGTTTCATGCCGCTCCACCAGAAATGCTGCTTAAGATCGTGGTACATTTTGGTGGAACCCGGATGGATAGAGAACGGAGAGCTGTGAGCCTCAGTCATTAAGGCTTCTCTGAGAGCAGGGTCTTTTGGAACGCAGAGTTTGGTACCCTGCCATACGATACCATCGTCATCGATGCGAAATTCGGTCTACCGGTCAATGTTCTGGATAATCGCCCAGATTTCACCATCATCCTCTTGTGCGGCTTTAATCCTAGAGAGCAAATCTGGTTCTACCCTCAAACTAGCCCAATATCCTCTTTGTCTGCGTACTAAGAGTTCAATATCGTAACGTTCTAAGTCCTGAATAATTTCTTCCTGAACTTTGATGCCATTTACCATACCCGACTTTCTGCTAAGGGCATCTGCCACTACATTCGCTTTACCTGGGTGATACTGGATATTAGTGTCGTAGTCTTTCAGTAGTTCTAACCATCGCCTCTGTCTCATGTTCAGCTCTCGCTGTGTAAATATATACTTGAGACTTTTGTGATCGGTGAAGATATCACACGACTCACCGTATAAATAATGCCTCCAGATTTTAAGGGCGAAAACGACTGCTGCGAGCTCTAGATCATGAGTAGGGTAATTTTTCTCATACGGCTTCAGTTGACGCGAAGCATAAGCAATGACTTTCCCATGCTGCATAAGAACACATCCTAAGCCCTTTCCTGATGCGTCACTGTAAATCTGATAACCGCCTGTACCGGATGGAAGAGTAAGTATCGGTGCTGAGATCAATCGATGCTTGAGTTCCTCAAAACTCTTTTCTCTCTCCTCGTTCCATATAAACTTCTCACCCTTTCGCATAAGTTGGGTCAATGGTAACGCCAAACGTGAGAAGTTTTCCACAAACCTACGGTAATAACCCGCCAACCCAAGAAAACTACGTATCTCTGTGACAGATGTCGGTCTTGGCCATTTGGTGATAGCCTCCACCTTTGCAGGATCCATAGTTATTCCTTCTGCGGAAACAATATGGCCTAGAAACGCCACTATATTCAGCCAAAACTCGCACTTCGAAAATTTAGCGTATAGTTTTTCTCGTCTGAGAATCTGCAAAACTGTACGGAGATGGTTCTCATGTTCCTCTTTGGATTTGGATAAAATGAGGATATCATCGATGAATACGATCACAAACTTATCTAAAAATTCGTGGAAGACTCTGTTCATTAAGTCCATAAATACTGCAGGCGCATTCGTGAGACCGAATGGCATAACAACAAACTCGTAATGACCGTACCTCGTGCGAAAAGCAGTTTTGGATATATCCTGCTCTTTTACACGCAGCTGATGGTAGCTTGACCGTAGATCGATTTTTTAGAAGTGCTTGGCACCCTGAAGCTGATCGAATAAATCGTCAATACGAGGAAGTGGATAACGGTTACGAATAGTGAGCTTATTCAACTCACGGTAGTCAATACACAAACGCATACTACCATCCTTCTTCTTGACAAACAAAACTGGAGCGCCCCATGGTGATACGCTGGGACGAATGAAACCCCTTTCGAGAAGTTCCTGAAGTTGTTCCGTTAGTTCCTTAAGCTCTACAGGAGCCATACGGTAAGGAGCTTTAGATACTGGTTCTGCACCTGGAATGAGATCGATGCCAAATTCTACCTCTCGCATGGGAGGTAAACCTGGAAGTTCCTCAGGAAAGACATCTGGAAAGTCTGACACAACTGGCTGATCATGAATTGAAGGTGTCTCCGAAGTCGTGTCATGAACTGTGGCTAGGAAGCCCTCGCAACCATGATATAATAAGGTACGAGCCTGTAAGGCTGAAATGATCTGAACATGTTTTCCTGGTAGGAAGCCTCGGTGAATATACTCTGGTGTCTGGACATCCCCAAAGATGACCTGGTGAGCATGGCAATCTATGGTGGCATGATGAACCGATAACCAATCCATACCCAGAATAATATCGAAATCACACATATCCAAAGGAAAAGCACTGACTGGACGGATTTTATCATCAAACTCAAGAGGGAGATCCTTATACACCTGGGTAATGAGTACGGAGTCTCGCATGGGGGTAGATATACTAAGTGCATTGTCTAGTGGCGTAGGGGTCATGTTTATTCTAACAGCATATGAAGTAGATATAACCGAGTGCGTGGCGCCTGTATCGAAAAGCACGCATGCAGACTGTCCGTGTATAAACAAAATGCCAGTAATGGTACCTGCGGTCTTATTTGCTTGTTCACGGGTAGTAGTGTAGACACGACCAGTGGTTGGTGGTATCGGTGGTAGGGGAGGTAAAATCTGAGGAATCCGGCCTGAGGTACCGGCAGCATCCCCGCTCTTGCAATCCCTCTTCAAATGGCCCGGCTGGCCACACTTGTAGCAATTACCCGAACCACGACGACAAGGTCCCGAGTGCTTCTTCCCACACGTGATGCAAGTGGGATATGTATACCCGGTGGAAGTAGCTCTGGTTTGCTGAGAACCTGATTTACGATGATATATACGTGTCACGATTTTGATAACTTAACTGAAATAAGGCTGACTGACTAAATTTTAAAATTACCAGAATTTGCCGGTCGGGCAACCTGTTGACCCCTGTTGTTTTGGTCACGCCCCTGTCCAGCATCTCTGATGGAATTTACAAATAAATTTAAGATCTGTTTTACACGATAGTTTAGTATTCTTGGAGCTTAAAGGCTCACCTGTAGCTGCCAGAGGAGTTGGAGCTGCCGCGGTAATTATCACCGCCGCTCCTCTTATCTGACCGATTACGGTCATATGACTGACCGTGGTTCCTGTAGTTCTGATGCGGAGTAGCCGATTGGGATCGGTCTCCTCCTCTGTGTCGGTAAGATTTTAATAACATATGAGTTGCCAAGCAATAATGGGCTAAATTGTTTAAGTCTGTTGGGTGAGATGTACCTCTTCTCCGGGCGCTCTACATTCTCGAGCTCGTCCCTCTCAAAAAGCATCTTGATGTCCCGAGCTGCATTAGCTACTTGTGACACATTAGTGAATGTGGCACTCATCAATCTATCTGCAGTCCTAGTGTGAAGAGCCCAACGAAATTGCTTCACTTGCTCCTCTACGGTACCCGCAGCCTCCCCTAAGAATCCAGCCATCCTGAGGTATCGGTGCATGAACTCTATACTGTTCTCGCCATTATTCTGACGAATAACGTGAAAGTCCCTCTTCATCTTAGCTTGCTCCGCAAGCGGGAAAAACTGGTCATAGAACATCGTCTTGAAACGTGCCCAGGTCAATGCAAGCTCCCAAGCATCTCCCCCATTGGACAGTTTCTGAGACCTCCACCAATGTAGAGCAGGACCCTCCAGCTTGTAAACTGCAAGCCTAACTTTGAGAACATCACCACAACCCATAGCTCCAAAAAGTTTCTCTATATGGTAGATCCAGTCTTCTGCATCAGTTGGAGCTACAGTCTGCTCAAACAGTCGGGGCTTCTGCTTGTTGAACAGATCCAGCCAAGCGGGTAAAGTGGCAGGTGGTGGAGCAGGAGGGTTGTTATTCTGCTGGGGTCCATTTTGATATTCAGCTCGGATCTCATCACGAATTTGGGGTAACATGGCCTGTATAGCAGCCTGAACAGCAGCAGCAATGGCAGCTGCGTTAGGATCATTCTCGGTTTCGCGTCTGGGTGGCATCTGAAATATAAGAGGATGAGTTGATAAAACTGCTAAAATCTGGGGTAATATATCTGAATATGCTTAGTGTAATTCATGAAGTTATAGCTAACAAAATATGACATGAATACTGGTGAACGCCTAGGGTCAGTTCACAAAATGACAATTTCTGAAACCTAAATCTGACATGAGTAAGGATGAACGCCTATGGTCAGTTCATCCATACAAAATTTAAGCGGCAAGGGTGAACGACTATGGTCAGTTCACCAAAACAAAAAAAATTTCGCTGAAGTCACATGCGATTAAGTATGGCCAGTCCTGTACCAGCCGTTTACTTAATCAAAATTTTTGAAAATCTGACTGATAAAATACATAAGTAGCATGGAAGATAACGACGCCAAAATACAGGAAGTTCTTGGTGACTACCCACTAGTCACAGGTCAAGTTTTAGAGCCTACAGGTCGAACCTTGCTCTCTGATACCATAATTGTAACACCCCACTTGGATAAATGGACCGTTACGTGTATTTATGGCGTGTCATCAAAGCATGCAAGGCAATGTATTAAACATTAACCGACCAAACGGAAATACCAGAATCAAACATCGGTAGTCCAACAAGCCCAAAATATAAAGATTAAGTACTGAAAGGAAAAGGACGAAACAGTGTCCAAACAACCAAAGTAAAGTAACGTAATGTGTGCATAAAAATAAAGGAGTCTGGATAGCTCCCATCCAAATGCACGTACTCTCTTAGAAGTCCTAAGATCGTCCCTGTGTACCTGCCGTTTGGAAACATGAAAGGAAACTACGGCTGAGCATAACGCTCAGTGGACGGATATAGCATGATAAAAATGTACTGAAGGTAATGAAATAGAAGTCAACGATGAAGATATAAGAATGATATGTAACATGTGGTATAACCTTGCATAAAATCTGTAAGACCTGGTTCATATATACTGATACTGAAATATAACTCTAAATTTTGAAAACTTGCATTTACTGTATTTTACTTGCCAGAGCTTATATAGGTCACGTGATGTAACAACCGTGCATGAATAACTGGAGGGGTGACCTCGTCATGTTGTAGAGGGGTGACCTCTAAATAACTGTGTTGGGTGGAGGGATCAGCTCCAATGTGAAGGATGTAGAGCACACACCACATTCACCCTGATAACTTGTAACACATATAAGCCTAGGATGCATCCATACGCCCCACTAAAACATACATATAAAAAATGGCCAAACTGAACATGAGTGGGACGATGCAGGATATCACTCTCCTGCATGTGAGTCACGACACCGGTGCCTCTAGTGCCGTGGTTACGGTACCTCCGTAACTAGTACATAAACTGGTCGTGCTTGTATATAACGCTCAGGCAATTCTATTTAGTTATTAACATGATTACTGATAAATTTAAACATATACTGGGGAAAACATTTGGCTGAAGATGGGAAACCCTAATCATGCATAGAAAGGAAGTCCTTACTGAAAGGACGGAAAATCCGTACCTCTAGTCCAGTAACTGACTGAATGGAAGACTGAACGAATACTACTCGGGCTTCACGCGTGCTACATAAATAAAGGACGCGAATAAGTTAACAGTTATCCATTATTAAATTTTACTGATCTTATTGGTTTCTTATTTATTTATTTCTGAAATTCCATACGCATATTAACGGCTAAATTCGGTCTTATAATAATTCATTGTAATGTATTAACGTTCTACTAATAGCTACGTACAAACGTATTTCTGACGATAAGTATTTCTCTAATAAGTATCCCGCTAAAGATAAAAGTTCCTTAATTTAGAAAGTTCTTAAATTGTTTAATTCGTTTTCTAATAATATACCCTTTTAAATATTTAGGAATTTATTTAATTTAATACACTTGAAATATATATAAAATATTTATAAAACAATTTAATTTAAAAAGGTATAATATAAAAATATTTATTTTATTATTTATAAACATGTCCCGAGCCTACCGAGCCCATCTCGGTCGCACTAACCGAACCAACATAATATACAAAAATCTGTCCACAAGAATTTGTGACAGAATCTCTGTGTCACCAAAAACTGTCGCTAAAACTGCCTCTTTAAAAAAAACTGCATAATTTCTAACAGTTTTGCGACAGAAAAAGCTGTCGCTAAACTGTCGCTAATGTTATTTAACCTTCTTGTTTTCCTGTCCATTTTTCCCACTGCTAGTCTTAGTTTCCCCCCCCCCCCCCCGTTAGCCTTAGGGTTCCCACTGCTAGTATACGGTTCCCACTGTTTGTTCTGTTTTTACAACCAAACGCACCCTTATTTTCAGAAACCACCAAACGCACCCTGTTATGGTTTCTGTGGTTCGGGTCTGGCCAGAAAAAGACACCGAGACCTGCTGTGGTCTCGGCTGGGTCGTGCAGCAACACACCGAGAGCCTTGGGCTCTCGGTTTTCGTGATCTTAGACAAAACCCCGACAGCCTCCTTAGTCGTGATTACCCCTGATTGGGTTAATTTTGATCGGGGTTGGCCAAGAGAACCCACACCCTTGTATAATTTCGTGGATAAAACAAACAGAAAAGAAAAAGGACGATTTGATTTACCTTGATTCGTGTGACAGGGATTAATGGCCCCCTTGTTGTTGTTGTTCGACGGCAGGAAAAAGGAAAAAAAAAAGAAACAACGATCCCCTTTTTTTTTGTCTTTATTTTTGTGTCGGCAGGAGCAAACACCAACCCTAATTTCTTCCTTCTTTTTTTTTTCGTTACTGATGTGACAAAAGGGGGGCTCCCCGTTTTTCTTGTAGTCAAATGGGCCTAGCCCAATTTTCTTTCCCTTTTTTAATTTTTTACAAACCGGTCCTTTTTACTTTCCTTTTATTTATTTATTTTTTTTAAAAACTTGTATATAGTGATGTATTACATTTAACTTTTGAATAAATGTTCATGAATATTATATTCTGAAATGTATTTATATTTATTTTCTGAATACCATATGAATAGTTTTTTAATCAATAAAACTGCGTATTTAAATATCCTAATCTTTAAATACGGGTTTTACAGACCTGCTGTTGTTGGAGTTTCCAGCGTTTTTATGGTAATTATCATTACCGCCACGCCTATCCGTAGCAGAACGGTCTTGAGTCTGACCGTTACCCTTGGGCTGAGTAGGTTGTTGCTGAGTAGCCGGTTGAGACCGGTCCTAGTCTTCTGCCTGAAAGATGTAGTTTAAAGAGAAAGATAAATATTGGATAGTACTGAATGAATTTGAAATGGTCACCGCTGAATGACGAACAAATACCTCTTCTCGGGTCTCTCTGCTTCCCCGAATTCCTCTCTCTCTCTTGCAGCATCTCCAGCTTACGTTCTGCATCGGCTACTTGTGCCACTGTGTTAAAGGTGGCACACACCAAGTTGTTGGCGAACGATGTACGAAGAGCCCACCGAAAGTGGTATGCTTGCTCTTCGGCAGTACCTGCTGTTGCGCCAAGAAAACCAGCCAAACAAAGAAAGCGCTACATGAACTTGTTGTTGTTCTCCCCAGCTCGCTGCCTGATCCCGTGGTACTCCCTCTTCAACTTGTCTTGCTCAGCCTTGGAGAAGAACTGTCCCATAACTAACTCCCTGAAATGAGCCCAAGTCAAGCCAGCCACCCAATTGTCACCACCCTCAGACTGCTTCACTACCTTCCACCATCCAAGTACGTCGCATTCGAACTTGCAACAGGCCAACCTCGACTTGAAGAAGGTCGCAACCCATTGCATCGAATATCTTCTCGATATGAGCTAACCAGCTTTCAGCCTCACTGGGGCTGTCAGTTCTCTCGAAGGATCGAGGACGTTGCTTGTTGAATCTCTCCAGTCATGTGACCAGTGTTGCTGGAGGAGGAGGAGGAGGAACTGGGTGCTGTTGCTGATTGTTGGCAGCTTGCACCTCGGCCCTGATTTCGTTCCTCAGTTGAGGAAGCAAAGCCTGCATCGCAGCTTGGACTGCTGCATTGAGTCGTTCCTGCTCGCGTGTGAGAACCATCTGACAGTATAAAACAAAATGCATGATTAAACTGATAAAAAGATAATATATATAAATGAAAAAAATTTATGCCAATAAATCATAAGAAAAAATTTATGCAGGAAAACAGTGCATCAATGCATGATGCAATTTATGAAAACTTTTATATGCGCGAGGGTAAACGCCTTAGGTCAGGTCACCTAAAACAAAAGACATGGCGAGGGGACGCCTATGGTTCGGTCCCAAAGTTAATAGTTTCGATAAAAGCACATGCGACTAAATAGGGACAGTCCTATACCAACCATTACTTAGTCATAAACCTGCGACAATGACATATAACATGAATGCATGAAAACGATGAATGCATGAAAACCGACTGTCAGTTCTCGGAAGACCATAATGACTACCCACTAATCACAGATCGTGTTTTGAGGGCCTACAGGTCGAAGCCTTGGCTCTGATACCATAATTGTAACATCCGATTTTGGTAAATAGAATGTCACGCGTGATTATGGCGTGTCATCAAAGCATACAAGGTAAATGTCTTAAAAACATTAAATGGCCATGAAAGGAAATACCAAAAACAAACATCGGTACCCCAAGTATAAGCTCATCACACACAAACATAAGTACTGTAAGGAAAAAGGACTAAACAATGTCCAAAGAAATAAGTAGCAAAATGTATGATGAAATGCATAAAGTAGAGAAGGCTAGATAGCTTCCAATCCATATGCACGTACGCTTAAAGTCTACGAGCGCCCTTGAGTACCTGCCGTTTGGGAACATGAAAGGGAAACGGCTGAGCATAACGCTCAGTGCACGGATATACAAGTATAGCATGGAATAACGTAAGCATAAAGACTAATAGCAGCGGAATAATATAAGTTCTAAGCAATCTGGATTCATGTTCATAAAATTGACTTTATAGTTTGAAAAGACTTATGTTTCGATGAAAACCTGTATTAATTAGCCAAATAGCCCATATAGGTCATGAGGTTCACCGTCCATTAATAGTTGGAGGGGAGACCTCGTCATGCAATTAGAGGGGTTGCCTCTAATTAAATAGTTTGGGTAGGAGGGATCAACTCCTAGTATAGGATGCAAGGCACACGTCACATTCACTCTGATAATACTGGTAAACATGTAACTAGGATGCACCCATACGCCCCACATGATAATATAATATAATGGCCAAAGCTGAAAAGGGACGCCACGAGCAATCACTTCGCCGTGGGGAAGTCATAACACTGGTGCCTCCAATGTTATGGTTATGGTACCTCTATAACTAGGTTACACTGGTCATGCATGTATATGGCTTAGGCTCTTATTCTAACATAAGTATCAAACATATAAAACAAATACTGGGAAACAGTTAGCTGCAAACGGGAAATCCTAATAAGGAAAGAATGTCCATAATGAAAGGACGGGATATCCGTACCTTATGTCCAGTGAACGAAGAAGACGAAAGAATGGAAGTCCTACTTCGATCTCACTAATACTACATAAATAGGGTACATGTATAAGTATTTTGTTTACTAGAGTACTTAACTGATTATATCATGTCTTAGCTTGTTTTATATGTTCTTGTCTTGTTTTATTGATTTTATTGTTATGTTGTGTTTATCATGTATTCTACATATTTTGATTAAGTATTACTTGTATTTCTTGTATTATTATACTTGTTGTGTAATAATAAGTAACTTTCTAAAAATAGCAGGTTTCCTAAAATAGCAAGTTTCCAAAAATAGAAATTTTTCAAAAATAGAAAGTTTCTAAAAATAGAAAGTTTCCAAAAATAGATTGACTTCTTAAAATAGATCAGTTTCTAAAAATAGAAAGTTTCCAAAAATAGTAAGTTTCCTGAATTAGAAAGTTTCCATATTTAGAATTAAGCTGAATTAATAAGCTAATAATATAAGCTTAAGTTTACTGGTTAAATAACATAAGTCATGTGATTAATTGTATAGTTTATTAATAATGTCATGTTAATTAAATAAACTATAGTTATAAGATTTAATTAAATATAAACATGATTTAATTAAATTAAGGTGTATAAAATACTTAGGTTAAAACATGTATTAATATTATATTTATTATAACCTAAGTCATGATTATTAATTAATTATATTCCATGTTTTAATAATTAATTAATACTATAGTCTAAATTAAATATTTAAATACTTAGGTTAAAACATGTGTTATTTACTAAATAAAAATTAACCTAAGTCCATGATTAATTAAATTAATTACATGTCATGTTTAATTAATTTAATATCTTGTTAAAAATAAATACTTGTACATTTTTAGTCACGAACCGGAACCGTGTATTTAATTTAGACATGTCGTGAACCGGACCCAGAACCCCTTGAACCGGTCCGAACCAAACACCCCTTAACAGTGGCAAACCGGCTTCGCCGGTTGTCACTGTTCTTGTTATAACTGCCACTGGATTAAGCCGATGATTCCCTTGTCTCGGCTAGCCGCTGCCCAACAGTGGGTTCCCACCGACTATGTGCCGGTGGTTACCACAGCTGCGCCGTTGTTTCCCCCCTGCTTGACCCACGCCACCACCGGCTGTGTGCCGGTGGTGGTGGCTGCCTGCTGCCGAGACCGAACCGAACCACAAGGACACCCCGACTTGTGTCAGGGTTCCTTGTTCCTGCTGCCGACCGAGACACAACACCACCGAGATCATAAATCTCAGTTGGTGGTGCAAACCGAGACAAGCCGAGAGCCTTGGGGTCTCGGTTTAAGTGTCGGCCGAACAAACAACCCACAAACAACCCTTTAATTTTCTCCCATGACTTGTTTAACATGTTTTTAATCCTTGTTTTTATTAAATACATGTTCATGTGTTAACAACTAAATAAAAAGAATAAAAAGAATAAAAATAAAAGGGTTTACGGATCACCGAATGCGTGTAAAGGTTGGAGAACAATAACACGAACACAATCTTGAATTCAATTAACCAAAAGTCAAACAAACACCTCTTCGTGCTTGTGGTTGTCGCCGACCAAAGACGGAGAAAGAAAGAAGTAGGGTTTTGATTTTCTTGAAAACTGTGTAAAGTGAAAATAAAGTTTTCCTTTATTTGTTATTTACTAAAATCAAGTGGGCTTGGCCCCTTTCTCTCTTGGTGTCGCGGCTTGTAGGGCCCACAATAGAAAACCCAAAGTTTTCCTGTGTTTTAAATTACGTGTTCGTGTGTTCGTATATTCGTGTTATAATTAAATATTCGTGTTATAATTAAATATTCGTGTTATATTAAATACTTGTACGTAACGATATTAATCGTATTATATTAATTAAGTACGTAATTGCATGTTCGTGATTTTAACGTTAATGATTTCATGTTCGTGATTTTAATTATTATTGTTAATAATTATCGTGTAATATCACGTACTTAATACTAATCGTGTAATAATACGTACATAACTTCTGAAATTACTAATCGTGACATGTATTCATGCTATTAAAGGAAATATTTTAAATGTACGTACGTTTACTAAGTGTACTGTTCATGGTAAAAGAATATGGGTTTTACAAATAATAACAATTATTTTTCGATTCAAATATCAACAAATAAGATTATAAAGATTAATGATTAAAAAGACCGGAGAACATAAGATATTCTTAGCCTGGTATACCATATCTTTCAATGTGGGAGAGATGGATATAAGTTGTAGTGACGGACGTTCGAGCAATTGAAGGACGGACGTTTGAGCAATGTAGGTTGGAGCGACGAAATTGAAATGATTGGGAAGCGGAACATGAAGATGGAGGTGTGTTTGAAGTCGAACATAATGTTACCCAAATCTATAAAAGTTAAATTGTTCAAAAGAATAAGTTACCCTATATAAAATGTATTTTGTGCAAATGGGGTGTAAGTACTTTTAAAAATATAAATATATAGGGTGAAATTATCAAAACACTAGTTGCCTTAAAAGAAAATTGTCCTAAAAGTACATGTTGCCTAAGAAACATAAAAGTATTATATCTTACATATATGAAACACGTGTCGTATTTTTTCATGATTATCTCTGTTGCTTTGTTGCTCTAAACCTATATGAATAAAAAAAAATATTACACCAAACAAACAAAGTTTCTTAATTTTCCTTTCTAGTTTCCTTGAGAATAAAACGACCATTCTTTTAAAAAAAAACCTTTTAAAAATTAAAAAACCCTAAACACAAGTTCTTTATATACTACTACGTAGTTATAAAATGAGAAAACATTTTTTCTATTTCTAATAAAAAATTCAAAAAATACTTAATTAAACATGTCTTAAAAAACTTTTTATTTTTCAACGATTAAACACACCTTGAGAGTGATCCTTTGGACCGTTTGGTTGGAAATATTAGAGGATATTAATGGATATTCAAAATATTTACATTTTAATTTTTTCCAAATATTTTATTTGGTATGACTAATAAAAGAATTTCACATTCCCCAAATTTCAAAAATAGAGTATATTAGAATTACTCCAAAATTTAAAATTATCTTTTATAAACTTTTTTTAGTCGTTTTTATATTAATATAAAATATTATAAAATTTAAAAAATTTGTATAAAATTTATTTTTTCGGTTTTTATTTCTTTAAATAGCAAAAATAAACATTTATATAAGAAATTTATATAAATTGTATATAAAATTTAAAGAATTATTTTATAAAGTTTAAAGAAATTTTTTATAAAATTTATATAAATTCTATAAAAAAATTATGAAATGTTTTATAGAATTTATATAAATTCTATAAAAAAATATATTGAAATTTTTATTAAATTTATAAAAAAAATTAAAAAAATTTATTATAAAAATTATTGAATTTTTTTATAAAATTTATATAACTTTTTTAAAAAAATTTATAAATATTATATAACTTTTTTATAAAATTTATATAAAATTTTTATAAAATGTTTATAAAATTTTTATAAATTTTTTTTATAAATAGTTAAAATTCAATTTTTACTCTTTTCAATAAAAAATTTATAAAAAAATATTTATTCGTTAATTGGTTCAACACAAATCAAGATTTTAAAATAGGGATAATTATTAAAAGAGTCCTTTAATTTTGAGCAATTCGTGATTCAATCTAAAAAAACATGTTTTTCCTGATACGATCTCGGGCAATAATGGAACAACAAAGAATATAGAGCAGCAACCATTCAAATTTTGACAAGTGTCCAAAAAATAGGGTAATTCTGACAAATTGCCCCAAGATATAGGACAACAGATAACACGTGGCGCATTCTGCACCCAGTTGCCCTATTGTCTAAAAAAATAGACCATTTCTAGAAAGAGAGAAAATTTTAGGTGTTTTTTGGGTTAAGAATAATAAGCAACGGACCTTTTTGATAATTTCCCTTTAAAATATTATAAATTATTATAAATTTTTGTCAACTAAACATACTTAGACATTTAAAATTTTTAATTTTTAAAATTGTAAATTAATAAAATTTAAAATTATAAAATTTTAATATTTGGAACCAGACGACAGTTTTGAGAAATTGTCCCAAATTTTAATGTACAAGTTACCGTTTGAAGTTCAATACAAGACAGAGAAATGCTACAGTATACACAATTCCCATTTCCCTATAACTTTTTCAGTCCAATCCCAACAAAACACACAAAACACATTCACACATTTGTTCATTCTTTTTTTTTTTTTTAAACATACACATTTGTTCATTCTCTTCATTCACAATGTCAAAAATGGTGATTCTCTTTGCTCCCCTTTTCTTCCTCTTCATTTCCGGTAAGCTTAATAAAAACACACCATCCTTTTTACTTACCCTACATTATTTATATATTTACTTTTTCTATATCTATCTTTCTTTCAGCTGCAGGTCAAGAATTGTTCCAAATCTCAACCCCACACACCCAAATTCCACACTCGCTATGTGTAACTGTGGACCACATTAACCTTAATGATGTCTCTGGCAGCATTTTAAATGCTGAAAAATGGCTTAGGATTTATGTTTTGTCATATTACCCTTTAACTAACATAAGCACTATTGTTGTGTCTAGTTACCCCTTGTGTGACAAAAATGAAGAAATGCTTTTGTTAGCTAAGGAAAATATTTATCATTCACTTGTTAGATGGGGCTTAGATAAAAAAATTAAAGTTAGTGAGTGTTTTGAACCAAGTTATCACATTGTTGAAAAAACATTTACTAGTTTTGATAATTTCAGACAAACATCGAGAAAACTGTCTTTTATTGAGCGGTCGTCCGAGGTTAGTTACACTGTTCCTTCGGATGCAGCCGCATCTACACCTCTGCCGCCACTTATAGGAGCTTTTGCGCCGGCGGTTCAGCCCCCGGCGCCATACTTTGGGTATCATTTGCCGCCATGTAACCCGCGCCGAAGTCCTCGCCGCGGGAGAGGTGGCGGTGCAATGGCGGCGCCGCCAGTGGTGATGCCGGCGCCGCCATTTGGGCGTGAGAATTTGTGGTGTGTGGCGAAACCGAGCGTGCCAGCTGAGACATTGCAAGCAGCGATAGATTACGCTTGTGGAGTTGGCGGTGCTGATTGTGACGCGATTGCGCCCTCCGGAAGTTGCTATTTTCCGGATTCTATTGTTTCTCATGCTTCGTATGCTTTTAATAGCTATTGGCAGAAGAATAAGAAGAATGGTGGTACTTGTGGCTTTGCTGGGACTGCTATGCTTATTAGTTCTGATCCTAGTAAGTGTCAAACACTTCGATTTTGAAAAGCCAAATTCAAATTGATTTATTAAGTTCTCTAAGTATAGTAAGTTTTGAGTATAACTCTTATATCAAGATGTCAAATTTGGTGTTGATGTTATTTCTAGAATTGAGTTAGATTTACTGAATTTGGTGTTTTAAGCTGAATAAGTTTGACTTGAAGTAAAGTCAAAGATGGTGTTTAATCTTGGTTGCTTGGGTTTTTGCAGGTTTTCTTAATTGCCATTTTACGCTTGTGTAAGCTGTGGAGTGTGGTGGTTGCTTAAGAACGAATCAGTGGTCAGAATCTAGTTTATGTTTAATTGAAACAAGTAGTGTAATTTATTTCTAGTACTAGTATATAATGTGGTTGTCTTTTGAGAATTGTGGTTATTTTGATGCAAAGTTTGTTTTCTAGGAACCTGAAAATCACAACTAAGACAGCTGCTGATGGATGTAATTGTTGTGTTTTTTGCTATCTAGTTTGAAATCCTTATGGTTTGTTGGATCATGTGAAATGAATGCTACCCTTTGTATTTGTGTTGAATGCATGTTAGGTGGTTTAGGAGCTCAAGCAACATTAGTATGGACTAATGGTAATCGATCATACTAGAGAACATTTTTTTTTTGAACATATTAGCATGAAGGTTTTAGCTCTACTTTGCGAGTGTGTGCTAAATTTATGAAGTAACTGTTGGGATTTAATACCTAGTTAACCATGTAACTACGAGTGTGCAGCGGAATGGATCTAGTTTGAGCAATTATGATTAACACGTAATTAATAATAAACAATGGAGTAAACGCGAAAACTAATCTTCGTCCAAAAGCAATGAAACTAAAACGATGAAACTAAAACGAGTGATAAAATATACCACCTCTACGGTTGCTCACACAAACACGTCAAATGAACACGTCCGGATTGCTAGCCGAACTCCACGTATACCCAAACACCAAGTGTCGAAAAACCCGATCCGAACTTTGTTGTCCGATATATAACCTTTACCCGAGAACCTTTCCCTTTGCTGTACGATATCGGACAACACAGAATCTGACAAAAATCAGTTTCTGTCCGAGAACGATCAAGAAGCCAGAAAAACCTTCTTCAAGCTGTTGTACCTTAACAACTTTATAAACCTTCGTTCTAAGCTTTGTTTTAGCTAACTTAGGATTGATTCTAAGTTACTAAACCCCTTAGAACAAATAGAACAAGTGAATATGATGGTGAGATGAGATCAAGTGATATAAACCCTAATATTAGGTTTATAGCAATTTGATTATAAGAATAGAATAGATCAGAGATTAATTGCTGTGTTTTTGTGTTATCTTGGACGTTCATAATGAGTTAGGGTTGATGGTTTATATAGCCTTCAAACCCTACTCTTGATAATGCTCAACTTAAGCCTTATCAAGACTATTCTAACTCTTATCACAACTCTAATACTTCATTTTTATCCTCTCAATGAACCTAGACACATTAGAACCTTTCTAGATCCTTCCAAGGCCTGCCAAAACGAATTTAGGACAGCCTAAGAAGGTTGTCTTAGTCATTCACTACTTGTGGTTTATCATTCAAAGGTTTTCTTTAAACGTGAAGTGAAAACACACTCTAAGTGTTTAACGTGTGTGCCCCCAATAGGCTCACACACCTCTAGCCACATTTGGCTAATCCAACGAGCATGAACTAACAGCTCCCACTTGGTCGTTGGAGTTGATTGCATAAATGTCAACGACGGAAACGTCTAGCAACGCTCATACTCGTTATTTAACTAGAGGTGTCTGAGATATAGTTTCGTAGAACATTCTCAGTAGCATGGTCATTTATGTCTTGCTTTTAACATCCTTTGTTATAGATACCGTTAAACCATGGATATGGATCCTAACTCATTCCATATAGTTTAACCATTTAGATTCTCATTATTGAATTCAATTCAGATATACCAAATGTAACCAAGATTCATCTTGCATTACCATTTGGGTTCGGCCAAACAATTATCTGATTAATTCTAGAGAGGCGCAATGGTATCATTCTGCACATACTAAGTGGAGTAACAAATCCTTTATTGACTACAAGTGTTTTGGATGCTGCTTCACATCACTCCGAAAAATAGCTTTTATAACTACCTTATTCAGGACAGCGTTTTGCATATAATTACGAAAAGGATATCCACACATGCAGAACTTGTTTACATCTCAAGTCTAAGGATGACTTAACAGACCATTTTCAACATCTTACTCATGACATGGATCCAAAAGTAAATGTTTAAAGTTGGGGAATCCAGTATGCATCCCTTATGAATACATATGAGTTTGGCTTAGAACAATTCTCATTCTCACATAATATATCCAACACTCACATTTGCCTTAGGTAAACAATATTCCTATATTGCTAACCGACAATGGATATTTAGAATGATTAAATCATTCATGGATTAAACATGCAAATATAGAATAACAAAGTTTATATGAATGAAATAACAAATACCTCGTATCTTTATTTATCAGAAAATAAAACTGTCTTACAATTCCAAATTATCCAAATACTAATTAACATACAGATTTACATGAGACTACTAGCTGGTGTCAAACCAATACCCCGAGTCAATTTAGAATGCTTAGGGAATGCTAACGCCTTCGTAAATGGATCAGCTAGATTGTCATCTGTATGAACTTTTGCTATCTTGACATCACCCATCTCAATGGTCTCTCGAAGATAGTGAACTTTTGCGCGAAAATGTCTAGCACCCTTGGTGACTCCGCTTTCATTAGCTATAGTAATGGCTCCAGTATTGTCACAATACATATCAATGGGATCTTCAATTTTGGGCATAATACCAAGCCCATAAATGAACTTACGAATCC
This sequence comes from Glebionis coronaria, assembly GCA_025667525.1. Lineage (NCBI taxonomy): Eukaryota > Viridiplantae > Streptophyta > Magnoliopsida > Asterales > Asteraceae > Glebionis > Glebionis coronaria. The sequence continues at coordinate 271,767,264 of CM046880.1, forward strand.
AAACAGCCTCTTTAGCTGCATCAAAAGCAGCTATATACTCAGCTTCTGTAGATGAAGTTGCAAAAATACTTTGCTTTGTGCTCTTCCAGTCAACATCACCTCCATTTAGAACGAAAACATATCCAGTCTGAGATTTTAGGTCATCAGCATCTGTCAGATATCCAGCATCAGTGTAGCAAGAAACCCTGAGCTCTCGTTTTTCGTCACCACCATAAACCAGAAACATATCCTTAGTATTCCGTAAATACTTAAGAATATTTTTAACAGCAGTCCAGTGAAGTTCACTTGTACTCTGTTGAAATCGGCTTGTTATGTTCTGAGCGAACGCAACATCAGGACGAGTACATCTCACAGCATACATAATTGATCCTATAGCCGAGGCATAAGGAACATTCTGCATGCGTTGCTTTTCAGCTGGTGAAACAGCACATTGTGACTTACTCAATTTAGGGCTTTCATGCATTGGGATAGTTCCACGCTTGGAATTTTCCATATGAAATCTTTTCAAGATTGTCTCAATGTAAGCACTTTGACATAAACCAATTAACCGTCTAGATCTATCTCGGTAGATCTTGATTCCAAGAATGTATGCAGCTTCTCCTAAATCTTTCATAGCAAAACATTTTCCAAGGTAGGATTTTACCCCTTTCAACATTGGAATATTGTTCCCCATGAGCAATATGTCATCAACATATAGAATTAGGAAAGTAACATTACTCCCACTGGCTTTGTGATATACACATGGCTCATCTTGATTCTGAGTGAAACCGAATTTCTTAATCTCATCATCAAAACGCTTATTCCATTGCCTAGATGCTTGCTTAAGTCCATAAATGGAACGCTTGAGCTTGCATACTCGGTTAGGATATTTAGGATCGACAAAACCCTCAGGTTGCACCATATAGACTTCTTCGGAAAGATGTCCATTGAGGAAAGCGGTTTTGACATCCATTTGCCAAATCTCATAGTCATAGAACGCGGCTATGGCTATAAGAATCCTTATAGCTCTAATGTCTGCTACAGGAGAAAAGGTCTCTTCATAATCAACCCCGTAGGTTTGAGTGAAGCCCTTTGCTACAAAACGAGCTTTAAAGGTGTGTACTTTGCCATCCATGTCAGTCTTTTTCTTGAATAGCCACTTGCTACCAACGGTTCTACTGTTAGGAGGAAGATCAACTAATACCCAGACATCATTATCTTTCATGGATTGCATCTCCACATTCATCGCATTAAGCCATTTTTCGAATTCAGGATCCAATAATGCAGCTTTATAGTTAGCGGGTTCTCCAAGATCCCCTAACTCATGCTCCTCAGCATCGACGTATAAACACATTCGATCTGGTGCACGGCGTGTCCTAGAGGACTTACGACTGGGATTGATATCACTTTGAGGTTCTTCAATTTCTTGATCATCCTCATCATGATCTAAGCCAGTGTCATCAGAAGGATTTGTATCTTCATCTTGAATAATTTCAAGATCTTCTATACTCCCACTTGCTTCTTGATCTAAGAGATTACTCTCAAAGAACTCAACATTCCGAGCAACAATAACTTTGTTCTCAGGTGGGTAGTAGAAGGAATATCCCATTGTTTCCTTTGGGTATCCTACAAAGATACACTTAATAGATCTGGGTTCCAGTTTGTCAGGTTTGGTCATCGTATCACGTTTAACCAAAGCTTCACAACCCCAGACTCTTAAGTAAGACAACTTAGGGGCTTGCCCATGCCATACTTCGTACGGTGTCTTTTCAACCTTCTTAGTTGGAACCATGTTGAGTATGCGTGCAGCAGACTCAATGGCATAATCCCAAAAGGACTTTGGAAGAGTAGTTTGACTCATCATGGATCGAACCATGTCTAGCAGTGTTCGATTCCTCCTCTCAGACACCCCATTATGTTGAGGTGTGTAGGGAGGAGTTCGATGGGCAATAATCCCATGCTCCTTAAGATGATCCAAAAACTCTTGACTCATATATTCACCTCCACGATCAGATCGTAGTGATTTTATGGTCTTACCGAGTTGATTTTCTACTTCCTTTTGAAACACTTTAAATGTCTCAAACACTTCATGTTTATGCTTTAACAGGTAAACATAACCATACCGACTAAAGTCGTCAGTAAAAGTGACAAAGTAGTTAGCTCCTTGCCTTGACACGATTCTAAATGGGCCACAAACATCAGTATGTATTAGTCCAAGTAGATCTTTAGCCCTTTCCACTTGATGTGAATAGGGTTTTCTTGCCATCTTCCCAGACATACAAGAGACACACTTTTCAAATGACTTAATGTCAGTTGAGGTGAGAAGTCCATCATGTTGCAACTTCTCCATGCGTTTCTTGCTTATGTGTCCAAGACGACAATGCCACAAGAGAGTAGAGTCCAAAGTTAATTTGGCTCTTTTATTGCTAACAGCAAACATAGAACTATCATTTGTTTTAGAACAAGACATATCAATTTCATAAATGTCATCCCCTCGGGGAGTAGCAGTAAAATAAACAACGTTATTCCTAGAAACTGAAATTGCATTATTCAAATCAAAACAGTTTACAAAACCATCTTTAAACAAACCAGAAACTGAAATAATCCCTCTAGTGATAGAGGGAGCATAATGACAATTGTTCAAAACAATAACTAATCCACTAGGGAGACATAAATAATAATTTCCAATAGCTTCGACTCCTGCACGTTGACCATTGCCCATGTACAGATTCAAAGCTCCTGGATTCAGCTTCTTACTTCCCCTTAGACCCTGAGTATTATTATAAATGTGAGTACCACAACCAGTGTCATATACCCACGAATTACTCGGAAGGGAATATAGTTCTATAGTGAAAATACCTGAAGTGTTGGCTTCTTGAGACAACCTCTTCTTTTTCTGCAACTCGGCTAAGTGCTCAGGACAGTTCCGTTTCCAATGACCTATCTGACCACATTTGTGACAGTGGTCGTCTTTAGCAGGATTATCCTTTTTGGGTGGTGGAGGATTTAGGTTCTTGGGAGCATAAGATGGTTTGTGCTCGGGAGCATAAGCCAACTTATTCTTTCCATTACCATAATTCCCCTTCGCAGCCTTAGGCGGTTTTCTACCTTGGTTTTTCTGGACCTTGCCTACACGCACATTATGAAGTGCAGGTGAAACAACCTTCTTGGGAAGTGTTTGCTCATGTTGTTTAAGCATGGCATGTAGTTCATTCACCGAATTCACAGTCTTCCCCATGCCATGCATGTGGAAGTTTTGAACAAAACTGTCATACTCCTTGGAAAGGCCTATCAAAATCAGGCTTATTCCATAGCTGACAGTCACGGGGTGACCAAGACGCTCCAAGTTCTCAATGTAGCCCTTCATCTTAAGAACATATGAGCCTACATTTTGACCATCCTCAAGCTTGCACGCGTGAAATTCACGCGCAGTTTGAAGAAGTTCCTGTTCTGCTTGCTGAGAAAACATGGTTTTCAGCTCCTGCAACATGTCATATGCTCCGAGATGGGTTAGATTTCGTTGGATCTCTAAGTCCATAGTCATGAGCATAAGGGCAGCAATGTCCTTTGACCCTTTGACCCAAGCAGCATGAGCTGCAATAGCATCGGGAGGGACTTGGTGACCAGGAGTTGCAACAGGTGCAGCAGGAATTGGATGTTCCAAGTATTGTTCCTTGTCTTCAGCTGATAGGATAATGCGCAACTGGCGGTACCAATCAATGAAGTTAGGCCCAGTGAGTTTGTGTTTCTCGAAGAAACTCCTGAGTACCGAATTGTTTCCGACATTGGTAGTCATCTACAATTAAAAAGTTCAAACAATTAGTATTTTCGATAATTACATTCTTAATAGAATTAACTACCCAATTAATTACTAATTAAGACTAAGATCCATCTTGTACTCCCACTCATTACAAAAGGACTGTCCAATATGTAAACAAGTGGGGCAAGAGGTAAGCGACGAGCGTTAATTGCATAGCATGCAACTCTTAGACTTTATGAGACTGTTCAAGACACTAGTAAAACGGTAGTAATGTCATGAGCATGTTTAGTCTCATCTTATGCCTCGGGTCCAGGGTCTGACCGTGCATACTCGAGTTAAGTTAACCAAGCAAGAACATGCAAATATCACACAGGGTCTGACCGTTGTGAAAAATTTGCCATGGGTTTGACAAGGCCCTTAGGACTGTCCAGAGAAGCCAAATCAAATGCACGTGTTCTTAGTTGGCTGGCATACACTTAAATTTCACATAGGGTATAACACATAAATGTGGTAAAACATGTGTACAAAGAAGCATGTAAACAACTTTGTAGCACGATTTTTAAAAACTTTTAGCAATGACACTTTAGTGATCTACGATGGTTCACGGTAGCTCCAATCGAACTCGCAAGCAAGCGCAGGACCAGACCAGCGCAAGGTAATAGTCGGATATCCTTTGGGTGTGACTGTTTGCACCGGCTTATACCCGCCTTATAGTTTGTTCTAGTGGGTGAGCCGTACATCCCATGAGTCCATAGCGTCCAGTTTTTATTTTCATGAAAGCGTGTTTCAATAGTGTTTAGGTCCTTTTATTTTATAAAACACTTTTCCACGTAACACATAACCGGTCACAATGAGCATGTATTTAGGCGTGTAAAATATTGACCAATTTCAATGTCATGTTTCTCTATAAGTATTTATCCATATTGCATGTAATTTAGGTGTTTTGAAAAACATGTAACAATTAATGCAATTAGGAAAACAAATACAACAAACATAAGACATTAAATAAACACATAAATCCGAGAACCCGAAGAGTCTTCCCCAAACGAAGAACCATAAGACTCTCATTAGGTTTTCATCAAGTGCCTAAATCGCCCCATGCATCACATTACGTGATTGTAGTGAGTCTTATAGCCGGATAACACATAAAATAATCATGGCAAAACATTTAACTATTAATTTTTATTATTATTTTATGTATTATAATTAACCATTTAATTTTAATTATATGTTTCTAATTAACAATTAATTTTAATACTTACCATCTTGTTATTTTTTATGATTAATGACAAGTACACAATTTAATTGTCAAATAAAAATAAAACAAATAACTAAATTAGGTTTCATGCATGCGGTTTCGCGTGTTTATTTAAAACGTGTAACCCATAACCACCAAACGAGCATGACTCGTGATGCCACTGTTGGGATTTAATACCTAGTTAACCATGTAACTACGAGTGCGCAGCGGAATGGATATAGTTTGAGCAATTATGATTAACACGTAATTAATAATAAACAATGGAGTAAACGCGAAAACTAACCTTCGTCCAAAAGCAATGAAACTAAAACGAGTGATAAAATATACCACCTCTACGGTTGCTCACACAAACACGTCAAATGAACACGTCCGGATAGCTAGCCGAACTCCACGTATACCCAAACACCAAGTGTCGAAAAACCCGATCCGAACCAAAAAAACAAAACAGCCTAAAACTGCTTTGTTATCCGATATATAACCTTTACCCGAGAACCTTTCCCTTTGCTGTACGATATCGGACAACACAAAATCTGACAAAAATCAGTTTCTGTCCGAGAACGATCAAGAAGCCAGAAAAACCTTCTTCAAGCTGTTGTACCTTAACAACTTTATAAACCTTCGTTCTAAGCTTTGTTTTAGCTAACTTAGGATTGATTCTAAGTTACTAAACCCCTTAGAACAAATAGAACAAGTGAATATGATGGTGAGATGAGATCAAGTGATATAAACCCTAATATTAGGTTTATAGTAATTTGATTATAAGAATGGAATAGATCAGAGATTAATTGCTGTGTTTTTGTGTTATCTTGGACGTTCATAATGAGTTAGGGTTGATGGTTTATATAGCCTTCAAACCCTACTCTTGATAATGCTCAACTTAAGCCTTATCAAGACTATTCTAACTCTTATCACAACTCTAATACTTCATTCTTATCCTCTCAATGAACCTAGACACATTAGAACCTTTCTAGATCCTTCCAAGGCCTGCCAAAACGAATTTAGGACAGCCTAAGAAGGTTGTCTTAGTCATTCACTACTTGTGGTTTATCATTCAAAGGTTTTCTTTAAACGTGAAGTGAAAACGCACTCTAAGTGTTTAACGTGTGTGCCCCCAATAGGCTCACACACCTCTAGCCACATTTGGCTAATCCAACGAGCATGAGCTAACAGTAACTGTCATGCTTACTCATACGCCTAGACGGCCTAGTAACATAAAGTTTCAGGGAATCAGGGACTTATTATAGGTTTGATGGGAAGGATCAAGAACTAAGGAGTGTACCATATCTTTGTTTATATGTCGAATGCAAAATGATCATTTTGTGACTTATTGCCACCGATAATATTTTAAAGGGTATTTGGGAAGCTTATTTTATTGTTGTGTTTGCGAACAGAACCGTATTTGAGGGTGTGCGACTTGTGCTATCGCACAGGGTCTCAAAATATATATCACGTTTAGTTATTGTGTAAGCTTTTGTTATCATATTATTGTGTTCGCGAAATGTAGGTATCACCGCATCAAGGTGATAGTGTTTGAGAAAATTTCTTGAACAGTAGTTACATTCGTTTTATGAGAGGAAAGTAAGTTTTAGCATAACAAAAGGTTTTCTCCTCCACAAATAACAAGAACATGTACTCATGTAGTTAGGCATTTGAGATTGGAATCATTTATTATTCTGAGAAGAAGATTGCAAATGAACGGGTCAAAATCTAAGTAGTTAATGTAAAAATAATGACATGTATCAAGTTATAATTGTATGCGTGACATAGAACAAAACTTGCAATAAGATAAGTACATATTCTTTGACCATACCGAAATAGACTAAAACCATGAGATTTTTTTTAACGGCAATTTTTACAACTCACACCAACTATCTCACAATTACTATCTCACATGTCTCTACCAAGACTTGAACCCACAACCTTAAGGTTAGAGGGTCACTCACATACCGCTAGACCAATTGATACGAACCGGATCGATAATAGAGATAAAAGGATAGATAGGCTATAATAATAGGACAACCCAACCCCCGATGGTTTATATTAATGAGATAAACCGACCCCCAGTTGACTAACTAATCAATACTTCATTATGATTCAACATAATCCCTGTTACAACCTAATGCCCCTATAAATGATAAAAGATAACTTGCTCCTAAAGATAATGCAACAACGGAAAGTAAATAAACTAATTATCTAGTTAATATTACTAATAATAAACTGTTAGGATGTATCAATACTCCGCCCCGCAAAAACACCTTGTCCTCAAGGTGTTGGTATCTTGCCTGATGTGATTCCAGGATCCCAAGTTTTTCGTTTTATCCCTTTTGTACTATTCAAGAGAAAGCAGGAGACTTGGTATATGTTTTTGAGCTTTCTTGTGCACACTCGTAATTCTTCATGTGAATCTGACCTCTCAAATCCAGTGCCAAGTGAGGTACCTAGCTTGGTAGGTTTTCTGGTTTGGACATGTGCCACCACAAACTTATTCCAAAACAACCTTGCCTTCACCTTCCTGTTAGGACTTTGCTGATTTATTTGGACCCCCACTGAATGGACTTTTCCTTCATACTCAATCTCTTCTTTTAATGCATTTATTCTTCCTTGAAATTTCTCAAACCTCGATGAGCAATCTTGACGAGCCTGTGTCAAAGATTCCTTCATTTGTGTTAAAGAATCAATCATTTGAGATTGGTGCAACGAGATCGTGGATTGTAACCGTTCCACCATCTCTTTGACCCGATTCCATTGACTCCATTTTTCACGCCTCTTCTCCTCTTCAAAAGCTCTAATAGCCATTTGTTCCCGTCTTTGATTCCATTCATGTTGTTCTTGACACCTCTGATTCCATTGATGCCATTCTTGAAGCCTTTGACTCCATTTATGCCATTCTTGACACCTTTGATTTCGTTGATGCCATTCTTGCCACCTCTGTTCTTCCATTCCAGTAACTTTCTTTTTTCTGATGAACAGTAGCCACCGATGAACAGTAATAGATGAACAGTTTTTTTTGAAACCCTATAATCGAAACGGCTCTGATACCAATTGATGTGAATAGTCTCATTTTTCATGACTTGCTGATCTTTGTAAATAACTACCGATATGGAAAGGCTTCATGATATGACTATAGCCAATTGTCCTTAAAATACAAGAGTGGCAGATCTAGGAATTCAGAGTAAGGTATGTACGAATTTTAGTTAAGTTATTAAAAAAATTGGTCCTTAGGGTTGCGGTTTTCGGGTTGGGTATATAAAAATCTACACGTTTAAGTATTTAACTTCTCAGATCGGTTTTTCTTTAACTTTTAATCACTAGGACTTAAGCATACCTACTTTTCAAAAATTACACGATTAAAATACTAAAATAAAAGCTAAGTTGTCAAATATTTCAAATATAATACACCTAAAATTTCACATCCAAATACAAGCAACATAGTTTCAATCATGTAAAAACAAATTCTTGATATTATTCTATAACAATGCACATTATATATACCAAAATATCTATTAAATGTGGTGCCTCACAAAGCATTACGTCCAACAGATATTTTACTTTACTTGTGGGATGGAGGGCTTGATGTCTTTGTAAATTTTGACTGGAATTTCACCTTTGACGAAAACCGAGATGGCTGATTTTGTGTCTGATCGTGCGGTGGTAAATGGTGCACAACGTAAACGTGTGAAATATATGGTTAAATGTGCGGCTATTGGATATGCGTTTCTCCCTTTTCTTTCTATTCCTTTAGGGAATTAGAGAAGGATGCGGTTACCTTAATGAATAGGATTCAGAATTTCTCAATGGTTCAAGACATTGAGGCACGTGTTGTTGTTCATATATTTAATAGGACGAGGTTTGCTATTACTAAAAGAGTGGGGGCCCAGTTAGTATCTCGGCTCCTTACTAACTTTTTGTAAAATCCTATTATTTTAATAAAGTGATGATTAATAAATAATTATAATAATAATAATTATTATATGTAAATGTTTATTAATAATAAAGTATTATAATATTTATTAGTAGATGACTATTGTTGAAGATACTTTGTTTGTGTGGAAGGTTTTAGAGTTAATTATGAAAGATGGCCCTAGGTGTGGTTTGCATTTAAATGTTGATAAAACTAAAGTTTTTTTTGTCAAAGGAAGACCCTCTTAACAGGCTTAAAGGTATGTTTCCATCTTATATTGTCCGACCCGTGCATGGGGTTAAATTACTCGGTGGCCCCGTTAGTGTGAACTTTGACTTTTGTAGTGAGTTTGTGATGAAGAGGGTTGCAAAAACCATCCAGCTTATGGAAGCAATTGCTAAGATTAATGATCCTCAATGTAAATTGTTGCTTCTTCGTTCTTATACGGATATTATAAAACTATATTTTTCTATGCGTACATGCCAATCCCGTGTCTTTAAGTTTGCACAACGTTCTTTTAACATGGCTCTTCGTTCTTCTCTAAAGCGTATTGTCACTGCTTCCAGACCAGAGTTCGGCGAATGGCAATGAAGGCTTTCCACCTTACCTTTTGTATTTGGAGCACTTGGTGTATATTTTACAGGTGATGTTTTGAATTATTCCTTTCTTACGTCACGATTACAGTTTGTTGGATCGTAGACTAAGCTTCTTCGACATACTAGAGTTGTAGCTTCAGGGCCTGATTTTCATGATGCCTTATGTGTGTTTAATATATTTACGAAGAAAATGGCAGATATATATTTCAAACGGATTACTAAAAATGCAGAATCTACATTTTCCTTATCTCCTAGACACATGGCATTATGGATATCTCAAAGGGAGGATCAAACTTCTGATTGGCTTAGGACGGTTCCTTTATGGGTTGGGACAAACTATGAACGGTAAGACTTATCGTTGTGTTTTGGGTTATCGGTTAGGTATCCCCCTGTTCTCTGTTTCGAAGCCTTGTTCAATGGTATTTATTGGGGATATTTATGGAGACCATGCTGTGTCGTGTGCTGGTATTGTTGGTATTAAACATCGCCATAATGTTGAACACGACACCTTTGTCGACATATGTTATCGTTCTAGGATTTCAGCTAGCAAGGAAGTTGCTATCGGGTTGGATGGGGGGGGGGGTGTGACAACCCATTACCTCCAGCAGATATGTTACTTTACTCGTGGGATAGAGGACTTGATGTGTGCGTGGATCTGACTGGATCTTCACCTATGACACAAACGGGGATGACTGATTTTGTACCTGGCCAGGTGGTGATTGATGCTGCAAATCATAAACGTGGTAAATATATGGCAAAGTGTGCGGCTATTGAATACGGGTTTTTCCCATTTTCCTTCTCTTCCTGGGCGGAATTAGAGGCAGATGTGGTTGCATTGCTTAAGTGAATCCGAAAGTTCTCTGTGGCTCAAGACATTGCCGCACGTGGTGTTGTTCATATATTTAATAGGATTAGTTTTACGATTACTAAGGGAGTCGGGGCCTAACTAGTTTCTCAAGTCACCACTAACTTTTTGTAAATATTCTATTACTTTTAATAAAATAATAATAATAATAAGATAATAATAATTGTCACGAATTACCTATTGTTAAATAATCATGGAGCCAATAAGCACTAGTTAAACTAAATTGTACATCTAATTTTATTGGGCCTTAAAAATTGAGAGTAAGCATAAATGGGCTAGTAAAAAACATAATACTGACCATGTGACACTCTTACCTATATCAAGGATCCTACTCATTCATCTTCTTCGTCAAGAATGCCTCTTACCATGATTTTTGTTTTCTTTCTTTTATTTTCTTCAACGGTGCTAATTTAGATTGGGGTATGCATTTATATTTTTCTTATCTTTAAAAGGGTGTGCACTCATAAATATTTAGTGTATCTTTTAGTTATCTTTGAAAAATATCAAATCTTTTTACACTAGCAATAATTTAGACAGATACTATGTGTCACAAGTAGATCAACCACTGAAAGACAACCAATACTTTCCATTTAGGATCATTAACAAGTCTAATAAATCTCAAATGCAAGTAGACACTTTTTTCAATTAATCATGTGCGCCATAATTTCTATATGATCTTTATAATGAATAGAGACTAAGGCTAGAAGGAATGGTGTAGTAACTCACCATCGTCATTTCAACATTACTTCAGCTTTCTCTCTACTCACTCTACTCACCTTACAACCTTACTGTAAGTGAGAAACATACCGCCACATCACCCCTATTTTTTTCTTCTTAATTACTTTAATGCGTAAATTAAAAACGTAAATGTAAACACTTTTATTCGAACATTAAAATTTTATTTCAATAATTAAAAACATTACGTAGATCCGGATATTAAAACTAAAAATTAGCATTAGCATGCAAGTCTCGAAGCTTATGATGTGTTCGTGTCGATCGAATTTACCTCATAACTGTCTGCCTTTGCTCATCGTTTCGGACAATGTCCTCCGGTTGGTGTGTCTTACTCTAAGAACCATGTGGGAGAAAGTGCACGGCGTTTGTATTTTCGAATCATGTAATATGATGCATCTATCTGAATTTACGGCTTCAATCATAGGGATAATTCTATCCAAATGATTCACTCTTAACGCGTTGTCTGCTTTGAGACAATCCGGTAACGAGAACAGGCTAGTATAGCCGTGAAACCCTATCAAGAAGGTTCCTCATTGAATCTATCTGTCACATGTACGGTATCTGATACCGTATAACCGTCTTCATCGACCGGGGTAAAACGCTGCCGAATTAGGACGTATGATAGAGCCATTACGTCGGTGTCTATGTTTTATTGCTGACTGTTTTATGTAGCTGATCAAGAAGGTGGTGTCGCGGTGTACTGGAAGAATTCGTCTCCACATGCTCATACTCAATGCTAAAGACTAAAAGAATTCAAAAAAGAAAAAGATAAATTCTTCCGTTGTATCAAACTCTGAAGCCTTTAAGAAATCAACAAAGTATGAGTATGTCGGTTCAGAAGTCACAACTTCACAAGGATATAAAAGTCACAAGTTCAAGGCAAACGAATGTGCTCAAGCCTAAATTCAAAGCTCACGTCAGCATATTCACAAGAAAAAAGATAAGAAAAGAAAGGACCACGAGCTCAAGACAAGCATAATATGCTAGGTTTAAAACATTGTAACTTGGAGTGACCTCCCTTAAGGGGAGATAGTTAGAAATACGTTTTTACGTATTCAGAAGAAACGGTCACTCTTAACGATATTATTAAGTAAAAAGCTCGTAGTTAGGATAAGTTAGTTAGTAAACTAACCGAGATAAGCCTTAGACTTAGCCCAATCCGTGTAAAGCCCATCACCAAGGTCATGAAACGCCCACATGTAAGAAACCACACCATTTCGTTCAGCCCAAGAAGTCATGAAGTAACTCAGGCAGTCAACCAAGAAAAATTCATGCTTAGAGGACTAAGTATCGTGAAAGGAGTCTTTTTTATTTGAGCTTTATAGAGTGTCACGTCATCTAACACTTCCACTTAAAAAAACTTCATTATCATAACAGACATTCCCTTTTGGGTAAAAGCTATAAAATACCATCTTACTTATTGATTTGTGCCGACTTTAAACATTTACTATTTAATCTCGTGACTTTACCAACGTACTTGTTTGTTTTGTAATAATATTACCAATATGACCGGATACATTTCCATGTCATTATTTTTATTTTTATTATTTTAAATAATAACACATGTCTAATTAATTTAAGCTATAAAATACCATCTTACTTATTGATTTGTGCCGACTTTAAACATTTACTATTTTATCGCGTGACTTTACCAACGTACTTGTTTGTTTTGTAATAATGTTACCATATGACCGGATACATTTCCATGTCATTAATTTTATTTTTTATTATTTTAAATAATGACACATGTCTAATTAATTTAATTTTTTATACCGGTCTAATTACTTTGATTGAACTAATGATTCATCTTTTTCAACAATCTTAACTTTTCACCATTTTAGACTTGTGTAATTTGTCAATTATTGAGAACACTTGATTTAAATTTCATTTGCTAAGTTCAATAGAATCACAGAGATACGATTGAACCCATGAATCTTATGGTTTTTTGTTAGCAACCAGTATTTTAACCATCTAAACCATAATTTTTAATTAAACTAAAAATATTTAGCATATTGTTGTTTCAGATATGGGAAATACAAATGGTATATTAGTCACTTAAAAGGGTAATATAGTCATTTCAGGCTTATATTAGTGCAGTCGGAACAAATTTGAAAGTACAATGGTAAAGTCACGAGATTAATTAGTAAGTGTTTAAAGTCGACACATTTTAATAAGTACGATGGTATTGTATAGCTTTTAAAAAAAAGGGAAATCAGACGTGGCCATATTAAACGTAATAAAATAATGACGTGGAAATTACCGTGCCACGCTGTCGGTAACAAGTTACCAAATTGGTAACTTCAAAACAATTTTGAAAGTAGAATGGTAAAGTTACGAGATTAAATAGTAAGTGTTTAAAGTCGGCACAAATCAATAAGTAAGATGGTATTTTATAGCTTTTACCCTTCCCTTTTTCATTTGAGACTCTCATTTACCAATTTTTTTATTTTATCATTTTTAACAAAATAAATTCATTTCATAAAAATGAACATTACAATACATTAAAAAACACGTATATAAATAAGTACTAAACTTAATAAAACATTATTGCACATTTGGGGATCAAGCATTTGGATATATCTTCATTATTTCTTCTTGCTTCTTCTGAATTTAAGCAGCTTTATGTGGCGGCACTGTGTCGGGATCGAATAGTAGGAACTCCAATTCTCTACACTCCATCAACGCCACTTCCTTTTCTTTCTTCTCTATGTAAGCGGATTCCACAGCTACGCATTTTCGGCGTTAATCTTGCTGAAAGATATATGAGGAAAATTCAGAGTTACTTTCACCGATGCTATCGACATTCAGCAGATTTTGTTTTTTTGGTCGAACATGGTTTTTTGGCCGGGTGAAGTTGCGTTTCTGGGCCGAATAGTTCTTCAAGAATTTTAATTTCGATCGGCTCTACCGCGTCTAATTTAAGATAATTTTTCAAAATATTCCAACTGTGAATGTAATAAAACTTTTTTCCATCGAGGCGTTGAGTGTAACTAGTAGATATGATCACTCTCGATTTCACCGCTTTTACGTTGCAAATGCTTGTAAATACAGTTGAATTTTTTTGCAATTGTTGTTAATTCATGATCATTTTCCCATAATTGTATTTTTTTCGTACGACGGTCACACGTGGTACCACGGTTAAACCCTTCCACAAATTTAGTTCCAAAACACATTCTCTGGTTAGTCATTTTTGATTTCAAGTTTTTGTGAAACCTCGATCCAAGTCTCCGTTAATAATGTTTCTTCAGTGGCTAACCAACGGGTGGTAATACGTAGAACCTCCACCTCATCAACATATTCGTCCAAATGAATCGATGTTTGTTTTTTTATTTGGAACCTTTTCGCGGGTAATTTTCCTTTACGTGTTGCTTCTCAAGATTGTGGTACTTTGAATTGTGCTTGTGATTGTGGTAGAAATGGTTGTGATTGTGGAGGAAATGGTTATGATTGTGGAGGAAAGGGTTGTGATGAAAAGTAGTGTTGTTGAGATGGTTGAGATGAAAAGAATTGTGATGTGTTGTTTATTGGATTTTGATAATTTGAAAGCCGAGTTGTTATTGGTTATGAAAGTCGAGTTGAAAATTTAGATCGGGTGTAAATTGAGTTAGGTTAGGAGGAAATTGTAGCGAGAACCTGATTAAGTTTTATGACGATGGGGTAGACGGATTTGATCGGTTAGAAGAAGGAAAATATTGTTGTGGATGGGTGTTAAGAAGAGAAGTAAAATATCATTCATTTGAATTTTGAGAAATTTTTTTAAAGATTGAAATGTGTTGTATGTAAAAAGTGTGTGTTTTAGTAGTGTCTTTAGAGTGAATAAAGGGGAATAGTTTTGAAATTTTAAAAGAGAACCGTTATGTAACGGATAGGAGGAGGGAGCGAATTTTTTTTGTCTTGTTGTGTGCCGTTTATAAAACGAATGTAAGAGATGGCGAGTGTTGTCCCATAGATTATGTGATGATTCTACACGAATTAAAGAAGAAAGGTAGATAAAAGATGGATGACTTTTAGAGAGAGAAAGTAGAGAGAAAAAAGAGAGATAAGTGTGTGAAACTTTAGGAATGTTAGATTACGAAAAATGAACAACCAACACCCTTCCTAACATGCTAGGAAGGATATTTATAGCCTTGCCTACATGTGGCATAATGGGCTATATGTTTGATTGGGACGGTAATAACTGAGATTTTACTAGTTGAAAAGTTCGTTTCTCGGTGTCTAATCGAATTTATCTCTGGTTAATTGTGCGACTTAGTTGTTTTTGGTGAATCAAATAAAAGAGTTGTCGTTGTTTAAAACTAATGAAAAGATAAAAACTTGAAACAAATAAAAATGAAGTAAAGACGGTAAAAGGAAACAATGAAAGATAAAAACTTGGTGAAAAGAAAATGAAGAGAAATTTAAAAGGCAAATAAAAGTAAATGATTCAAATTAAAACTTAAACTAAAAGGAAAGCGAGTAAAAGTGCAAATAAAGAAAAAGGCGGGAAAAAATAAAGTTTAAAACTTAAAACTAAAAAATTTAATGAAAGGTTATTCGGAATAATTATGTTATGCGGAAAAATAAACTCTACTCGGAATAAATACTATTCGGAAAAAGCTCCTATGCGGAATAACGAGTATTCCGAATAAGGGGTCCTATTCGGAATAAATCTAACATTCCGAATAAGGACTCCTATTCGGAATAATCAAGCATTCCGAATAAGGACTCCTATTCGGAATAATGAGACTTTCCGAATAGGGAAATCCTATTCGGAATATTCCGCATAGAAATCCCTATTCGGAATATCCAACATTCCGCATAGGAGGATGAAAAGACAGTCTATTCGGAAAATCTGGGAAAGAACAGTAACAGTAACGAGATGCAGGGTATGAAGAATAAAGCACGAATTTGAGCAAATCTAATCAAAACAAACCAAAAGCTTAACCAAAGCAACCAATAAACATCAACTAACAATAATCAATCAAAATAAATCATCAAAACTAACAAATAAAGCTAAATCAATCAAAACCCACTTGATTGAAAATAAGAAAACTCAAGAACATGAACACAAAGATCTTGAACAAATCAACAAGAAAGGATGAAGATGATGAATTAAAAGCTTAATTAAAAAGTAAAGATTCAATAACAAAAGCTTAAACACAAATCAATCTAGAGAGAGAAAGCATAAGTTTAGAGAGAGAAATTACCTACTCCTAATCTAATCCTAAAACTAAACTAAAAACTAACCAACCCCCTCACAACAAGTGAGGGTGGTATTTATAGGAGAGGGGAGTGGTTGGTGGCTTCCTCTTTCTTTCTTTCTTGGTCCTCAGTCTTCCAGTCTTCTTAAATTCTTCGACTTTTAAGACTTCGTCTCGGGATTTCTTTGAACTCGTCTTGTAATTTCTTCATAAATTAGACTTGAGTTCTTCGGCTTTATTAAACTTTCGTCTTTGGACATTTTCTTCGATAAATCTTCAGAATAAGCCTTGGACTTCCGTTCTTTTTGCATTCTTGATCTTTTGACTTCGTCTTTTGTCTTTTTCTTCAATAAACGCCCGTGAAAGACCGTGTTTTCTTCCCTTTTCACATTTTGACCCTAAAACACAATAAAAACACGAACCACGCATAATTCCGCCATTTACGACATAAAATATACGTTTAGGTCCCGTTTTAATGTAATTAAGTGGCAGAAAAGATGGGTGTTTTCACACCTATCAAATCCCCTACACTTAACCATTGCAATGCCCTCATGCAATGCTTAACAATAAAGCAAGGTTCGCACTTTCCATCATAATCAACCTACCTTGGCCTTTATTAAACAACTAAGGAAAATAAAAAAGATAGAAAATAACAAGATGCAACAAGGAAGAAAATTGTAAAGAAATCTAAGACTTACATTAGGGCTTTGTATGTCATGAATGTTTATCACCCTCAAGTTTCACGTTCCCCATGCCAAGCTTAAAAACAAAATTGTTAGTACAAGTTAGCATAACAAACATTTACTCATGCGTTTCAATTAATCACTTAAACTCCCTTATTCCTATGGGTATCTCTTATATTTTATTTTTGTCTTAGAATGATCATGAAGATGCATTTTTGGACTTATTTTGATAGTTTATTTAGGCTGAAAGCAAAGTAGGACGATTTGATCAATAGTTAGCTGAAGGACAAAATCTCTTAAAACTGCTTCTCGGGATATCAAAAAGTTCATATCTTGGCATAACTCGGTTCGCGATTTGAGACCTTTCTCGGGCCGATATTTGGCATGTACTTCATACTTCATATCTTGAGAGACGTTCTTGAGATAATGGTCTTCTCATTGTTCATAGAGTTTCTTCACTTTGGAGACTTTTGAGGGGTACTCCAACTTTGTTGACCACGACTTCATGATTATTTCTTTCAATCTCTATTTGGTATTTTGAGATACAACGATCCGCCTCCTTTTCGGACTTGGATCTATTTATCCTCATACCTTGTTAGGGTCTTTTCGGATAGACTTCTCCATGATCTTTATGGGAGTTGATTGCTTTTCGTCG
Organism: Glebionis coronaria; assembly: GCA_025667525.1. Classification (NCBI taxonomy): domain Eukaryota; kingdom Viridiplantae; phylum Streptophyta; class Magnoliopsida; order Asterales; family Asteraceae; genus Glebionis; species Glebionis coronaria. The sequence goes on from CM046880.1 coordinate 271,784,876, forward strand.
TGAGTCTTGATCCTTCATATTGATTTTGGGAATAATGCTTTTCACATCACTTTTGGATCTTCAGCAATAAAATGGAATCCTCATGCCTTGTTAGGGCCTTTTCGGACTCGCCAATCTTCGCGCCCCGCTTCATAAGTTATGCCTCGGCTATGAACTCTAGTCATTACCGAGCAACTTTTAAACGATCTTGGGCTAGAAGCTAAGTAACTTTTCAAATCGTACGACCTTACTTATTGCAGATAATTATTAGCAAGTGATGGGAGAAAAAGATCATAATTAACTCACATAAGTTAATGAGAGAATACCAAATTTGTAACCAACTCTATCATTTCTCGTTCTCCACAATTTAAAATCTCAAAGAATGAGACTCGTGGATGCTTAGCCTAATAAACCAATTAAGGTCTACATGGTTAAGGATACAAGCTAGAGTGAACTTGGATAAGTAAACTCGGGTTGAGTCAAAATATTCACAACGGGCCTAATATATCTAAGATAACTAAACTTGTTAAACCATTTTATTAAAATAAGAGAAAAATAGAAAAAATAAAGGGAACTACAACTAGGCCAAAATAGATTAAAATTTTTGAAAAGTGTCGAAAAATTGATTTTCCGGTAAAAATGAGGGTAAATACAAGGAAAAGACCACTTAACTTCGATAGAAGTCCCCCCTACACTTAAGATAAACATTGTCCTCAATGTTTAAGCATGTGGGAGTAAACTCCCCTACACTTAGGACATTGTGCACGTTGTTTAAATCTCGCTAAGGAAAAGACAACTAAAGAGATTCCTATTTTAATATTGAGAAATATAAAATAGTGAATCAAAAAGAGTTTAGGATAGAACCAGGAAGAAAGGAACACGGAATCACGGTTCGTCAAAAGTCATCAAGAGTGTGTCTTTGAAGCTCGAATCCCTACAATGATAAGAAAGAAAGCAAGAAACACCACGGGGCTCCCCCTACACTTATGATGAAAATAGATAGATAATTGGGTTGCCTCCCAAAAAGCGCTTGTTTTTGTTGATCGAGTCACGAGCCTGACTCGCCCCCGAATTAAATGGTCCATGGGGAAGCCTCGAATGTGATACCGGGATCAAAGACCTTGTCCTCGTTCCCGGAGGACATCAACAAAGGAGAGGCGGGGGGATAAGTCTTGAAAGGGAGAAAGGTCCTTTCAACATACGAAAAGTATGTGAATTCAAGATCCACGGGAGGTGGGTTGGGTAAAGTAAGCACATTGTCCTCCCCCAAAGACAATGGATGCTGAGCAAACGGCAAAGCCGTATTGTTATCATTCGTAGCATAATCAATGTCACCTCCCGGGTCAAAGCACTCATCCTCCGTGATAGTGGCTAAAGGGGAGGATGAAAGGTGCTCGGGAGGGGGACTTCGGACAATATCTTCCTGCAACAAATTATTAAAAAAAAGAATGTCCCCCTCCGTGTCAGAATCATCAATAGCTGGAGGGATGGAGTGGATGTCGATTTCTTCCAGCAATGGGTCATTATCTTCAACGGGAGGAATAGATGGAAGTAGAGACTTGGAAAGAGAAGGAGAAGTCAACGCTTCAATTTGAGCAATAAGAAGGTGCACTTTCCGTAATCCATCGCGAAGAAGCACGTCTTCCACCTCATCCACACGATCATGTTCATCGGTGAACTTCTCGAAAACCGGAGAGGATAAATCGTCATCGCCCGCATCTCCCGGTGGAGATTTAGAAATTTTAAAAGTGAAATTCTCATAGCAGAGAGAAGAATCGTCATCACTAGGATCGACCGCGGCTGTAAGAGCAACGTCGTCCTCAGGCTCCATAGCAGGTAAGTCATAAACCTCATCATCCAATACCTTGTTGAGACCAACATCACTAAGTGCATTCAACGAATCTAGATTCTTAGACGCAGTAGGAACATTGAGAGTAGGAGCAGCAACTGTAGAAGATGAGTTGAAAGTGCATACAACATCATCGTCATCATCATCATAATAGTATTGACGCATAAGCGGAGGGGTATAATCACTAAGATTAGATACTTGCTCTTGTTGCAGTCGCTTTTCCTCATCCCTAAGTTCTTTAAACAAAACAATGACTTCTTGAAGTTGCAAAACAATGGAGTGTGTTTCTTCATTCAAGGTAGTGAGTTGTTGGTCAAGATTAATTGGCTGAGAGGATTGATGATTGAGGGTGTGATGTGGGGGCTCAAAGTGTTGAAAACCTGAATTATAGCAAGGTTGTGGCTCATAGTTGTTCATCGGTGGAGAATAATTAGAAACCGGGTTTGGTTCATAATAATCCATAGGTGAAGAAAACTGAGGACACGGATTTGGCTCATAACAATTCATTGGTTGACAATAATAGGTATCGTGAGGACCCTCACAGTTGTTGCAAACCGGGCATGGAGAAAAATCAGGTGCGTCTTGTGGATAGCTATTTTCATTGTCATAATTGTACCCCGGTTCTTGCTCGTGACCATACGGGTATCGAACCGGGCACGAAACATGCCAATGAGAATCGCTTCCACAATAGATGCACGGGGGAACAGGAGGTGGGTTCAAAAAGAAGGAATTAGTCGAGTTGCACAAGGGACAAAATCCGAATTGTGTGTAGTCGATATCGTTTCCGCACCGCTCACATGTACACCATTGACAAGAGTTGTTCCCAGATAATTGTTTCCCACACCGGACGCAATGGACATAAAAATCCATAAAGAAAGATAGATAAGCAAGAAGAATATTTTTGGTGCAAAACTTTGAAAAAGAAATGCTTTTTATAATTTTTCAAATGTTTTTGGATTTTTGAAAATTTTTGGGCACGAAAAATAACGTTCACAAGTGAACGGATCCCAAAATCCAACGCGTCTCTCACAAAAAACTTTCGATCTTCACAAAAAGAGCCGGCAGCGGCGCCATTTTAATAACTGAGATTTTACTAGTTGAAAAGTTCGTTTCTCGGTGTCTAATCGAATTGATCTCTGGTTAATTGTGCGACTCAGTTGTTTTTGGTGAATCAAATAAAAGAGTTGTCGTTGTTTAAAACTAATGAAAAGATAAAAACTTGAAACAAATAAAAATGAAGTAAAGACGGTAAAAGGAAACAATGAAAGATATAAACTTGGTGAAAAGAAAATGACGAGAAATTTAAAAGGCAAATAAAAGTAAATGACTCAAATTAAAACTTAAACTAAAAGGAAAGCGAGTAAAAGTGCAAATAAAGAAAAAGGCGGGAAAAAATAAAGTTTAAAACTTAAAACTGAAAAATTTAATGAAAGGTTATTCGGAATAATTATGTTATGCGGAAAAATAAACTCTACTCCGAATAAATACAATTCGGAAAAAGCTCCTATGCGGAATAACGAGTATTCCGAATAAGGGGTCCTATTCGGAATAAATCTAACATTCCGAATAAGGACTCCTATTCGGAATAATCAAGCATTCCGAATAAGGACTCCTATTCGGAATAATGAGACTTTCCGAATAGGGAAATCCTATTCGGAATATTCCGCATAGAAATCTGATTGTAGTAAAATACGACCTTAGGAAAAGGAAGTACAACTAGTGGTAAGCGTTAAGTGTCGGTTTAGGAAAACCGAGCACCAATGACCAAGCAAGTTCGTTTCCCAAGGAGGCAAGTGCGTTGTGTTGAGAGTTGATTTTTGATGTTTTGTGATTATGATAAAGAAGAAAAGAAATGAGAAAGGAAAGAAGAGACGGTTACGAAAACTAATTAAACTACGACGAAAAAGGCGTAAACGTAAAACCGTAAAAACGACGAAAATTAAAATTTTAACCTAAAAATTTCTAAAAATTACTAAAAATCCCAAATAATATTCTAAGAGTTTACAAAAAATCCAAGCTTGCTAAAACCTTTTAATTAATTAAATAATGACTTTTTAATGCTAATTAAAGCCCTAAAAATCACTTTTAATTATTAAAAAACCCTAAACAAGATTTTATAGTTTGTAAACTTCAAAAATGACCTAATTAAGCTAAAAACTATTTTTAAAAATTTTAAAACCAAATTAAACTATTTTTAAACACTAAAAAACTATTAAAATGTATTAAATCTTAAATTAATTCTAAAAATTAATTGAAAAGCCTAAAAATTAATTGGAAAGTGACAAAGTTCCTATTTTAATGTCTAGAATCTAGGAAAAATGAAAAAAAGTTAAAAATAAAACTTTGAATTTTAATGAATAAAATAATAATAAAATATTCTAAAAAATTAAAAGTTCTCAAATAAATTCTAAAAAATTCTCAAAAATCCTAAATATTGTAACTAGAACAAAAATGCAAACCAAATTTTCTGAAACCTATTAATTAATTTTATATTAATTTTTAAAGTTGCTTAAAAATCCTAAAATCTTATAAAATTAAAAATAAGCCAAATTGAAAACCTAATAAGCTGTAAACCTCTAAAACATAAATCAAAACTTAAAAACTATTTTTTTGTATTTTTAAATTACTGTTTACTATTTTTAAAAGACTTTCTAAAAATTAAACTTGAAATATTCCTAATAAATAAAATAATAAAGGGAAAAATGCACTGTTTGCTCAGAAAAATCAAAAATACCAATATAATCCTAAGAAAAATAAGCTAGACCCAATAAGCATAATAAATAAGCTAAAAAGAACTAAATAAGCTACGGCTTATATTTATTAAGCACGTCTAAAACCTCTATAAGTAATGGGCCTTGCCCATCTTTACACAAGATTAAAGCTAGCACACTGGTAAGGGCCCTGAACCCTCCAACGAGAGGTCAGGGGTTCGAAGCCAGGCTAGTGGTTTTTGCAAAACTTTTTTTTTTTTTTTTTTTTTTTAAACTCAAACAGTAACTTTAATGAACACAATTACACAAAAAACAAACTAAATTAACCAAGGATTAAGGCAGGAAATGGGCAAAACGTGCCCAAGTCTGCTTGGTTTTCTGATGAGCACACAAGTATTTTTTTTACTTGTGTGCAATGGACCAAGAGGGGCTTGGTTTGCTTGTTTGGTGATTATATTGGAACAATAAGGCACCCTTGTGCTCTTTGAAGCACAAGGAGTCAGAATCAAGCAGTAAGAGTAACACTTTGCACTTAAGATATCACAAACAAATGCATACAAAAACACTTTAAGGCTGCAGTGACAAATAGACTAGGTCTGGTGGTTCTTTAGCTAACAGATTGCACAAAATTGAGTTTCAAAGGCTGGAATTTTGCACACAAGCTCACCACTTAGCATACAAACCAAATCAACCCCTAAATCACCCTAATACTTAAACAGGATCCAAGATCTTAGCACAGATTTAGCAAAAATAAGCAGATGAATGACTAAGCAAATTTTAGCTATACTTTTCACTTTTCAGTCACTCAAATTGCTTCCAAACTTTCCCAAACTAACCTACCAATTAACCAAAAACTTATCTTAACCTATATTAACCTTATAACACCTTTATCAAGCAAAATCAAAGTTTAAAAACCTGCTAATACCCTTATCCAAACAGTCCTTTAACTTCTTAAAACAAAGATTTTCAAACCAAATTACTTTTAAACTTACTCAAACTTATTTCAAAAGCATGAAACATGTATTATATGTCATTTAAACACAATACAAACTAACTTCAAACACTTAGCACACAAATCAAACCAACATCACTTGAACTTCACTTTTAAAACATAAAAATTGAAAAAGGTGTTGATTGCTTACCAAAGAACCCTACATCCAGGGTTCTTTGTGGATGATAATCCACCTCCCATACATCCGGATGTATGCAGAATAATTATCAACAATCCTCAAACCTGTAAAAAAAAACAAAAGAAAAGAACACAAGGGTAATATGCAATATACTATACTGACTTCTTCCTTCTTCTTTCTTAAAAACCTTTTCCAAAGAAAAACTTTCTAAACTTCTTATCACGTTTTAAAAACACCTATATCACCAATTTCTTCAAACCTTTAAACACCAAAAACTTAGAACAGATTCTCACCAAAAATTCTCAATTTCCAAACCTTTTTGAAAAACAAACAAAACCTTCACGAATTCAAAATGGAACTTTGAACAAACTCACAACAGATAACTTAAAGACTGGAAAAAAAGTAAATGGTACTCAGTATATCAAAACACTTTTCATTTAATAAAATAAATTACAAGGCTTTTTAAAAGAAAACTGAGACAAAACGAAAATGATAAAACCCTAACGCCTTTATAGACAGGCTTACAACTTCTAGAAGATGGAACCCTAATGACTGAATTCCCAATCATGCCCTTGGATATCCTCAGGATATTCGTTTCTTGAATTTGAATTTTCTAGTCAAATTTGAGCCATGTGAATGATGCTGATGGACTCATGTGAATGCCAGTTGTCAAATTAATCTTGGACGTTTATTCTCGCCTTTGGGGACACGAAATCGACTGGGGCGTTGGATTTCTGTTAAAACTTTGTCTTGGAGTAGCAGGGGAGCCACGTGGAGGCCCCACAAGGTGAGAGGGATGGGTGTTGGGAGGTGGGTTTGAGTGAGACAAGAGGGAATTAGCAAACTGCACTTAATTGGGGTAAACCCCTTTGGTTTAGGGTTTAATTGACCTGGGTTGAGGCTAGGGTTTATGGGGTATGAACACACGGTTTGGGGGAATTAGATGTGAATAGTAGTTGTTTGGCGCCTCAATTAATTAGTATAAAAATCTGTTTAAACAAATTTTTAATATTAATTTTGGTAAGTGGAAAACTGAGGTGGCAGGGTGATGTGGAGGGTGGAGTTGAGGTGGCACTTTGTGAGTGGTGGATTGGGGTTTCTTGTCTGGGCTATTTTAGTCCCCCAACTCTTAAGTTATCTTCATTTTGTAATAGCAGCTCCCAAATCCCATTTCCTTTGTATTTAACTTTGACCAACTTGTCAATTCAGGCACATATTGTTTCCAAACTTCAACAAGGACTAAACATGCAATATCTTCAATATTCAAGGGCTGATTTTGGCATGTTTTTCAACTTCAAGGCTTTGACTTGTTTGTTGACTTCTTGGAGGACCATATTTGACAATTTAGATTTGATGAGGGACTAAATTTGCCAATTCTTCAAAGTTAAGGGTCCTTTTTGTAATTTTGACAAACTTTAGGGACCAAACTTGTAATTATGAAGATACAAGGGTATAAAGTGTCAATTCTTCAAACTTGGAGGACCAATCTTCAATATTCTTCAAATCTTCAAGGGTTTTCTTTGGAAAATTCCTCACTAGGGCTTGGTTCATCGTGCGGCTTCGTTTCCCGTGTTCGTTTTTGCGTGATTCTTGTGATCTTTTGTCATTTTCTCAATATCCGTACCTAAATTACACAAGCAACAAACACAAGCATATATTTGGGTATTTTGATGATATTTAATGCATTTTAAGTCCAAAAAGAATGATGAGACCATGTATAAAAGCCGTCTCATCAAAATCCCTATTCGGAATATCAAACATTCCGCATAGGAGGATGAAAAGACAGTCTATTCCGAAAATCTGGGAAAGAACAGTAACAGTAACGAGATGCAGGGTATGAAGAATAAAGCACGAATTTGAGCAAATCTAATCAAAACAAACCAAAAGCTTAAACCAAAACAACTAATAAACATCAACTAACAATAATCAATCAAAATAAATCATCAAAACTAACAAATAAAGCTAAATCAATCAAAACCCACTTGATTGAAAATAAGAAAACTCAAGAACATGAACACAAAGATCTTGAACAAATCAACAAGAAAGGATGAAGATGATGAATTAAAAGCTTAATTAAAAAGTAAAGATTCAATAACAAAAGCTTAAACACAAATCAATCTAGAGAGAGAAAGCATAAGTTTAGAGAGAGAAATTACCTACTCCTAATCTAATCCTAAAACTAAACTAAAAACTAACCAACCCCCTCACAACAAGTGAGGGTGGTATTTATAGGAGAGGGGAGTGGTTGGTGGCTTCCTCTTTCTTTCTTTCTTGGTCCTCAGTCTTCCAGTCTTCTTAAATTCTTCGACTTTTAAGACTTCGTCTCGGGATTTCTTTGAACTCGTCTTGTAATTTCTTCATAAATTAGACTTGAGTTCTTCGGCTTTATTAAACTTTCGTCTTTGGACATTTTCTTCGATAAATCTTCAGAATAAGCCTTGGACTTCCGTTCTTTTTGCATTCTTGATATTTTGACTTCGTCTTTTGTCTTTTTCTTCAATAAACGGCCGTGAAAGACCGTGTTTTCTTCCCTTTTCACATTTTGACCCTGAAACACAATAAAAACACGAACCACGCATAATTCCGCCATTTACGACATAAAATATACGTTTAGGTCCCGTTTTAATGTAATTAAGTGGTAGAAAAGATGGGTGTTTTCACACCTATCAGACGGGCTTGAATAAATGCTTAGTACCTTGAAAGAGGCCTTTTAAGCTAGCCATCAAGCCCGTAATGTTACGACTATTATACTACCTATTACAACGTTCTAATAAATGTGACAATAATAAACTACGACCGAGCATTCTTGTTTGACTCAATATTTTGAGGCTAACAATCTCCCCCAATGTGAGGTCATTCCTCTTTGATATTTGGAATTCAATGAAGATTACGAATCTCGTCATAAACGAGTCTTGAACGTGTAATAGTAGTCATGTTCCTTCATGCTATGATCTTTGAGCCTTTGTCGTTGTCTTTCGATTTTGTCTTTAAACTTGAGATCTTTAAATCATTCTTGACTTGTCTTTGCCATCTTGCGATCTTGTGTCTTTATCCGCATGCTCATACTTTGCATAATCTTGAAAGCTTGCTAACAATCTCCTTTGAAGAGAGGTCATTCCTCTACATTAATTGATAAGGAAGATTTTGATCATCAGAGTTGCGGAAGTCTTTAGCTTTCTTGATTATTAAATGTCTTTGGGCATGAGTATGTGGTTTTGAATCTTTGACTTTTCTGAGTACACCGTAACGCCACCTTCTTGAGACAAAACATAGACACGGACTAAATGGCTTTGACATTCGTCCTAAATCGGTAGCGTTTTACCTCCGGTCGGTGAAGACCGTTACACGATATTAAATATCGTACCTATGATTAGGTAGATTCAATTAAGAATCTCCTTGACAGGATTTCGTGGTTGTACTAGCCGTTCTCTTTACTCGACCGTCTCAAAGCAAGACTGCGAACATACATAGTGAATCAATTGGATAGATATCCGCTTGATTAAAGTCGTCAATTCAAATTCCTGGAACAAGTTTGATTCATTAAGAATCTTAACATTGTTACTTTCCAGTTGACACAAGCTTGATTCATAAGAATCTCGCAAGTTACCTACCGTAGCGCTGTTTGATGTTGACGCTAGAAGGATTTCCATTCGTCATTGTGAATATTATTGAATATCACTCTGAATGTTCTTGCAAGATCATAAAGATATTGCGTAGAAACTTGAAACGAGTTTGAATCAATTCAGAATCAAACCACTATTGCTTTTCAGTTTACATATGTTTACTTCTAAAAGAATCTTACACATGACCTACCGCAGTGCTGTTTGATGTTAACACTGGAAGGATTTCCACTCATCATTGTGAATACTAAGTATTATCACTCTGAGTGTTCTAGCAATATCACAAGGATATAGCTTAGGACTCTCTTCATCGTCATTCCGTGTGTCCTAACGAGGTTTGATTGATCTCTTGCCTCTAGACTCGATTTGTGCACTTTTAGTGGTCGGAGGCTGGAGCAGATGCCACCTATTCAATATCAACTATCTCGGAGTGAGAAAGTCAATAGAAGTTTTGTTGATCTCCGTGACAATAAAACAAACTTCTTTTGAGAGAAGCATGAGTCAGCTAGGGAGGGGTTGTACATTACATCACTGGGTCCATGATGCGTTGTCTTCATGGTGTGTTGACCCGGTTTCTGCCTAAGTTGTACGGAGGGATAATTTCTTTACACCCTTTATCCTTACATTTATTTTTATTCTTCAACCCCTTCAATGCTTACCAAGACATCATTACTAACACCGTTTTGTGATTGTTCCAGTGCTAGCTTCAGTACTTAGGCTGCTACATTCACATTCTACTTCATCTTTCCTAAGGACTTCTAATAATCTATTGGATTGTCCCTAGGAAGATCCCTCCGGTTCTGGTTGGATCATAGGACTTAAACCTAGCCACCCTTTTGTCACCAATAACGCCGTAGATTAAAGATGTTGTGGGTATTTGATCGTAACCATATGTGCTTGAGTATTTAGATCATATTTTAATCACATTTTCTCCCCCTATCTCTAATATATAAAATCGTTTGATATTAGACATATCAAATTTGATTAAAATATATTGTGAAAAATAGTCTTGAAAACTTTCGGGAGAAAAATGTGTCAAACTTAGTATGAATTTGGAACGCTCCCTCTCAAAAATTGATCCAATTGAATTGTCATTTCGAGGATATGATCCATATTTTGATTTTTGAGGATAGGAGTTGTTGAACACACATTTTTGAAAGATTTTGAATAATCATTGAAAAACTCTTGAAAAAAATGTGTTCAACGCTTTTTGAAAAACTATATTTCTTTTTGGCGAAAAGGTTTTTCTAAAGCATAAACTTGAGTTCATAGACTTTGAATGTCTTGACAAATCCACTCAAGTATAAGAAGATTTCTCTTCTTTTGCTGAAGGTAAGGGAACTAAGTCGTACACTCCCCCGTGAATATAGATCCGGGTTGCAATCTGAAAGTGATTACAAGCCATTGTGTTGAGCTCAAAACGTTGAATGTTTTGTGACAAGCTCAACCCAAGATAGATTGCTCTACCCGTTATTGGAAAAATTGTCCAAAATAGACATTTTCCTTTATTAAAAGTAGAAATGACATGTTTTGAAAAATATTTACAACTTTCATGCGAGCTTTATGTACACACCCGTGTCGTTACTGAGCGACATTTCTAGGCACGTCCATATTATCGATACTGAAAGACATGTCGAGAAGAATCTTTTTGGATTTTGAAAGATTTTTAATTTTGTATTTACTTTTTAATAATATATACATGTTGATGTTTGATAGGTGAATCAAGCAGACTTCTTTGCCAGAATCTCTAGTTCTGCTGGAGTCAAACATCTCATACCAATTTGCCTAACTAGGTACGCAAACCTCTCTTTCTAAAGAGCTTTTGTAAACAAGTCAGCTAAATGGTAATCAGTTCCAACAAAGTATAGTTCAACGATACCCCTTTCAACTTGTTCCTTGATGAAGTGATATCTGACATCAATGTGCTTCGTGCGGGAATGTTGTACCGGATTGCAGAAGATGGCTATGGCGGACTTTGAGTCATAGTAAATAGATACTTTATCAAAGTGGAAGCCATAATCCATGAGTTGTGTTCTCATCCAAAGATCTTGAGAATAATACGCAGATAGAGACACATACTCCGCTTCGGCTGATGACAGTGACGTGCAATCCTGCTTCTTGGAAGACTATCCCACGAGCTTATCTTGACCTAGAAATTGTGCACCACCAGAAGTACTTTTTCGTGTATCAAGACACCCTGCATGATCCGAATTCGAATAGGCCGTTAGAAAGAAACCGGTTTCCCTCGGATACCAGAGTCCCAAATAAATGGTATTCTTGAGGTACCAAAAGATCCGTTTAACCTCCTTGAGGTGCTTTTAAGTTGTTCGTGCTTGATATCCTGCATAATAACACGTAGCATGTGAAATATCTGGTCAACTTGCTGTTAAGTACATGAGGGAGCCGATCATAGAACGATATTTCATTTGATCTATGGCATCTCCCTCCAAATCAGCATCTAGAGATGTGGTTGATAATGGTGTCCCAACGGGGTCACATGAGGTCATACCATGCTTTTTGATTATCTCTTGACAATACTTAGCTTGGTTGATGAAGATACCACTTGGGGATTGGTGAACTTGAATTCCTAGAAAGAATTTTAGTTCGCCCACCATTGATATTTCAAATTTGTTGTGCATTACTTTTTCAAACCATTTAGAAAGTTTTGGGTTTGTAGACCCGAAAATAATGTCATCAACATAAATCTGCACAAGCAAAATCTCATCCCCATATTTATAAGTGAACATAGTTAGATCGATGGAACCTTTTGAGAAAACTTTGGATACCAGAAATTTCGAGAGCTCATCGTACCACGCCCTTGGAGCTTGCTTAAGTCCATAAAGTGCTTTATGGAGACTACACCTTGTCAGGATAATGAGGACTGATGAATCCTTCCGGCTGCGTGACATAGACTTCTTCCTTCAAAGGACCGTTAAGAAATGTTGTATTTACGTCCATTTGATAGACAATGAATCCTTTATGTGCAGCATAAGCAAGGAAAATCCTGACCGCTTCCATTCGAGCTACTGGTGCAAATGATTCTTCAAAATCAATACCCTCTTTCTGGCCATTCCCTTTAGCCACTAGCCTAGCTGTCAAACCCCACCATGGCGGAATATGGGGCGCGACGTATGGATATCATCACAACATGGCGTGTCTATAGAGATAACTAAATGAAATAAGAAATGTCATAAAATGGTAACACAAATGTCATGACAATATCTCAACAATGCAGGAGTCTAGGTAAGTATGTAACAGTCCTACCGCTCACCCGAGACAAACAATTAACATAAACAAAGCAAACATATAGATGTCAACAAAGTATCACTTATTCAAACATCAAATAAAGACTAAGAGGAAAGGGGTTCCTCCAAATGCAATCCTAAGCCTCAAAAGCTAGCCACTCCTATTCTTATGCTTAGCCACATTCTCACCTGAAAGAGACACTTAAACATGTCAACATAATGTTGGTGAGAGTCATAGGTTTAGACTCCAACCTCAAATCAGTTATAATATAAGCTGTGAATAACCACCAACAATAAAAATATATGGACAATGTGTTACAAATATGCGTTAACAACTAACATTCAAGATCAATCATTCCAAACCAAATCCAAGGCTCCCAGCCTTACCAAACACCATGGTACCATAGGCGCCCATACACCTATGTACCAATCCCAAGGCCCCGCCTTGTCATTATCCATTGGTCCCATAGATGCTCATACATCTATGTGCCTCCCCAAGGCCCCGCCTTGTCAACATCCCCTTGGTACCAAGTCAAACCACAATAACTGAGACGGTACGTATCTCCCGATCCAAATCATAAACATAATCAAGAATCACATAGCAGTTATTCACATAAGTGCACAAACAAGTCCATCACAAACCATTAAAATATTCACAGCATTAGTTACAAAACCATGCAGTGTCTCTTCCATCCCATCTGGAAATCAAATCATAAAAAGACATGGGACTATGAAACTCACCTGATTGAGCTTCTCCAAAAATCCGCGCACTAGCAAAAAGCTAACAAACTAAAGCACACAATCAAAACATGAACCAAACACTAAGATGGCTCATCAACCCATGATGGACATCTAACCTTCTCCCATATATATACCTCATTTATATGTTCTAATCATCTCATTGCACCCCTCTATAAAGCCCTTAACTTAGTTTACTTCATAACCCGTCTCTTTAACATTTTATCCAAAACAGTCTCGGTTTTTAGGTCTCCAAACTATAAGCCAAACGCCCACCTAAACATACCCATGATCACTGTAAAGGAAAACCTATGCCATTACATATGTTAGCTAACTCCTCCCTTTTGCCCCAACCTTAAAGCTACTGTTAATGCCCCGATATCTATATATATATATATATATATATATATATATATATATATATATATATATATATATATATATATATATATATATATATATATATATATATATATATATATATATATATATATATATATATATATATATATATATATCAGAAACCCTTATATAGGAAGGATGGTAAAACATTGCCTTAAATTCTAAATTCTAAAAAAATGCCACGTGTAAATCCGGTACCCAAAACTAAACAATTGAATTTTATCCATGAATAATACCATAACTGCCCATACTATCCTCCCTCAAACTATAACAATAATATCCGGTACCCAAAACTAAACAATTGAATTTTATCCATGAACAATTCATGTATGACAATCGATGATCAGTGCTATTATTCTGTGCCAATATTCCAATAGGTATCACTTTTTTTTTTTAATTTTGATGGCTTAGTACAAAAATTATACTCTACTTTTTTAAATTCTTTTTGGCAAGTTCAGAACGTAAACCATGTTTTTGTTATCAAGATGTCTATGTAACTTCTTCATCATTTAATTTAATCAATTATGATTCTTCCAAAGGTAATCCGGTTTTTATATGCCAATTTTGCTCTTATTTATAACTAATATTTTTATACTGTGTTTGCCTCAATTGGAGATCTTCATAAATTATTTGAATCGATAGTATAACTTTATGTAATGTGTAGCATTTTTTTAGTCGGATTAATTTTTATGGTTTGCCCGTAACATGTTCACAATTGATATGATAGACATAAATATAAGTTAGTGACACTTTTAAAAGATTACCCAGGGAAGGGTACCCTCTGTGTTTATTTTTAGATGGTTAAGCCCGCAATAGCAAGTGCATGTATTAAGAAATAATAATATTATGTTGCTCTTCTGCATATAGTAATAAAAGATATGAAATTGACATTGATAAGCCAGATTTCCGTTTGTAGGTATAATATACAATTGCTGCCGACGGTCTTAGTTAATAGCAATTTTGGTCTTTTGGAGGCGGTATAATGGTTTCACAAGTGAGATAGGTTAGTGTTATAGGTATGGCTTTTTGTTTATGATAAAATAGCTTTTATTTATGTTTTGGTTTCATCGTATATGTAGTTTTTACGCTATGATATTTTGATTTGTGCAAAAATGTGAGAAAGATGAGGTGATGTTTTTGTAGCTGAAAAAGAAATCATAGTACGAAGAGAATCTATATAAGTTGAAAGAAAACATAGTGCTCCCAATTAAGCCTCTATTAAGGTATCTTTGTTTACAAGCTATGACAAGGCAGAGCTGATCTGAACATTCTCACTTAACTCGGTTCAGTGGGTGGTTTCAGGAGGTGGTTCAGGGTGTAGAATGTATAATCACTTTCTTTGCTTATTTATTTGTTACAGATGGTGGAGAGCCTGTTGGAACAAGTGGCATGAGCTCACAGCGAAACAATGATCACAGCCGCATGTTACCCTAAGGTAATTGATGTTATTATTAATTATGTCCTTAGGGTGTCCCGTTGTTGCTTCTGTCTTTTTGCCCATTTTAGTTGGTACTCTTTTTGTATTGCTCATCACTCCATTTTAATTTACATGGTTCGTGTGTGTGTAACTCAGTTATCTGTTTGTGCTAATAAAAAGTTTTAAACAGATATAATATACATACATAACATATACACCAGTGATTTTTATTAAGTGACGGAGAAAGTGGACACGGTTAGGTGGGACACATATAAATACTTATAACCCATGTTCTATAAGTCAAGGTGAGTAAATAAAATGGTTTTTATGCACTATGTTCAACACATTTTATGCCTGATGAATCAGACATTCTTCAAGTTTAGGTAGATTAATTAGGAAGTTCTGATATGATACTTGACTAAAAAAGCTAGAGTCCAAATAATACATGAGACGGCTAAAAATCAGCCCTGTCGAAACTAAATTACTTTGTACATGGTTGCTGGAATTTGGGAAGGTGGAAGTGGCGTATAAAAGAAGCTCGATAGCATAGGGTTCCAACAATCGTTAAAACTTGACAAAGATTTGGAGCAAAAAAACGAAATGCTATTGTTCGTAGCTTCTCTTTGAAAGAAACTTATACGAGGGGGGGCAAGGATTTTAAATTATTTAAAAGTCTGATCTTAAACCAGGGTTTGAATTTCTTGAGGTATATGAGTTTTGAGAATTGAACCGTACTAAAAAAGTCCAATTTTTTGTTTGTTAGATTTGAGTTTAGTGGTGCTAATATTAGAACTATTTTCAGTTGAATATTTCATTACACTTGCAACAAGAGAATAGGCTGAAGCACATGGGGGTTGTTTTAATGTGCATTTTACACGAGTGGCTATTTCATATAGATTATTAAGTAATAATGATCACATCACGTGCAACAAAATGGGTTGTAAAGGAACATGTTACTGGCGCTTTCACTATTTGAAGTAGTAGATTCAAAAAATAAAATGTTCCCCATTTGACAAACTCTGATATCTTGATCATACATAAAATGCATCAAATAGCTAAAGACTAATAGATCGTAAGATGTGATACATATAGAATAAATGAACCAGCAGATGATTTAGAGGTATAACCGTATAACCTCTCCCTGTAAGACAGTCAGTAGCTACTCCAACATAGAGTAGTTTATTGAAACGATTAGGCCTTAGAAGTGTTGTATCTAGAAGATCCGGTCTCTTGCTTGCTCCTTTTCTAATTAAGACCTAAAAGTAGAAGTTCTGGAAATTTAACTAACCAAATAAGAACTTTGAAAATTGTAGAGTAGATAATTTAGACGATGTATCTCTGCGATGTCTTGCATTCAGGGTAACACATTGATTTCTAACACATTATAATGACTTTCATGGGTGGTCGAAATGGACAACCAAAACAGGTCAAAGATCATTTAGTCTATCAAGTGTATATTGTGTAGCGTTTATATGTGGTGGGAATAATTTATATGTTTCTCTATAAGTTTGCTTTGTTGTTATTTAGTAAATTTCATCTTAATTAAACATTTAAATGTTTATTCATAGATCATAGTTTGTTACCGCTAAGTTATAAGATCAGTGCACTTGCTACCTTTGTGATGGTTTATAGCACTTACTGTGTATTGTCGATATTTCGATGTAAACAGGTTTTCTAAATGCTTTTTATGACATACGGCTTAGTGACTTGGAGCTGAGGGATCGAGTGGATTGGCCTCTTAGTGCTCATGCGAAAATGACTATATGACATCCTAACTATGTGATGTAAACATGTTGGAGAGTAAACAAAGGTAATATACATTATAAACTGTCTCCAAGTTATGTACTTTTAAATATCTGGAACTATTATATACACTTACGTTCTTCGTGAATTTTATTCAATATAACTTATGTGATATATGCAAGTATGTGAAGTTACTTATTCGTTGCTATCAATTCTTCAATTTTTCATTATTAAGTTTTACATAAAGCTTAACCTTTTTATAATTTGATTTGTAAACACAACAAAAATTGTAGTTGCGATTTGGCAAACATGGTACATGCTTCATGTCAGGGGATGATAATGAGTAATCAATTTTATAACGAATTGGAGAAAGTATGATACTATAAATGTGGGCCGGTCTATCGATACGACAAAACCAAGACCCTTAATAAAACTCTCACTTCCCATTCTTTCCAAATGGGTTGATCCAATAACTTTATATTGCTATTTTCTTAAAACAAAAAAGACGTCACCGCAAAGTCATTTTTAACGACCCTTATGTAATTCATTTTTTACCATGACTAATATTTGAATAATAAAAAAATATGGTTTACTTAAATATGGATTCCAAGTTGGACTGGGCATATACAAATCGAGTTAAATATGGTATATGATCAATGGACCTCTATCAATCATTGATTATGAATTTTTTTAAAAACGTAACATACTACTATTAATGCAACGATCTGTTGCTGATGTGAAATACCTTTTTAACGCTTTTGATTAAAGAACTTCAAAAATACTATAATTGGGTGAATTTTTTAACGACGAGTTAGTAGTTAGTGGATTCGAGCTTACAGGGACATTCAATTGGGCAGTATGCAACTTTCGAACATTCCTTTTTAGGGAATCAATCCTACTCCTGCTTGTGGTTACACGTTCTATTGAATGACTTTTATTGAATGATTTTTACTAAACTAATAATAAGATACAACATTAGTTAGTTATATACATAAACAATATCTATATTTATAAGTGTCACCTATGGTGTCAACCTAAGCTGCCATTGTCAAGATTGAAACAAAATGATTGTTTTATCATATTGTATTCGATAACAAACCAATAAGAGTAAAGTTACACGTTTTATTTAATGACTTTTATTAAATGATTTTTATCTATCTCTATGTGATGTATGTGCAGAGTGCACTTTTTCGTTTGTCTTTGATGATCCTCGCATGCATTATTTAATATTTTATGAATATTTGTTATTACTTTATAATATTAAAGTTAGACATTATTATAATTTATTCTTAAAACGAAGTCGTCCACTAAAAGGGCTTAAGTTTTTTCTTTTGAGATTATATTCGTTTTAATGCTATTGTATCAACTACCACGACTACTTTTTACTTTTAAAAATGATTTAATTCATTGTCTTTTTGTTTTAGATTATTTTAGTCATGGACGGACATTCATAAGGACTGATTGTGTAAATATTATTAAGTTCATTTTAAAGTTATTGTCTATTTTTATAGTTTCATATGTAGAAAATAGCTCGGCCCTCCCAAAATAAATGTTCCATTTCCGTCATTGATTTCAGTTAACATTGCCTGATGTGAGATTTATCAAGTGAACATAAGCTTTAACATTTATTAAAGATTTCATTTTTGATTTAACCTATATTATGACGTCAATTTTTCAAGTCTCGATTATCTATTCTATAACATGAACTTATCTACATGTTCGCTCTATTTTATGTTTCTAAAACATTTTCTTTAAGCTAGCCCGTCCATGGACGGGCCTTATGTTGATCCCAAACTTAGATCGATTACCTTTGTGAATACGAGATTAGATCAAGTAATACACGTAGAGAAACCTTTGTTATGTGCTTTGTGAATCTAAGTATTATGCGGAATTTAATACTTAAACAAGAACACAAGATGTAAACAAAACTTTCACTTTGATTATGAATGTCAAACTTGCTTACAATGAAAGATGTTTACGAATGAAAACTTATATAAAACTTGATATTAAACATTAACCTAAAGGCCTTCTTTTATAGACTAAGAAGCCTTGTACAATAAGCTACGTATCAACTATTCTAGGTAAAGATAAACAGAGAAAATACATTGTCGTTTCTATCCTTACTAGAAGTATTCTAGAACATAATAAACGTGTAGCTTATATCTTCAATCAGTGCTTGTCTTCAATCTGTCAACGCTTGACTTTAACTTGTCAACGCTTGAGCTGTCAGCGCTCACTTTGTTCTTGTCAACGCTTGAGTTGTTCTTGTCAGCGCTCAAGTGATCTGGCCTTAATTTATTCCCAACAATCCTCCCCTAAACTTGATATCCACTCTTATGATCAAGTTTCTGAATAAACATTAAGAACTTGGAGGAGTCTGACAAACCTTATCATATTGGTAATAAACAAATCTGATTAAATTCTTTGCCACGTCACTTGTATAATCTATCTCCAACTGGGTGTCCTTCATCTTTTCCAAAACAGCCTTGGATATGAAATACTGAGCATCTACAAGTAGATACTCAGCAAACTTTGTAGAACTCAAATGGTATACACCAGCAGCTGAATATAGCCTCCATTGAAGACCACTGAGGTCATCTTCAAGATCCTTCCATATTTCAGGATCTTCCTCATTTGTCCCACACATTCTTTTGAATGTGGTCCAAAGTTTTATTCCATTAGCTGAAGTTGGTGCTTCAGCCTCATACTTGGTCTCCAGCAACCTCCAAAGGTCCACCAAGTCTTCTCTATCACAACTTGCAAATAAAGATATGAGAGTGGTAAAAGTGTGTACCTCCTTGCCATATCTTCCAATCTTCCAGAATCCACATTCATCCTCATCATAACTCACAATTGGATTCCTGGAATCTAATGGTAACACATGTACCATATCTGAAGCTTCTAATGGGGAGAGCTTGAGGCTCTTTCTAATCACTGCTTCACTTGGATATAGTGGGTTCATATCTTTTGGAAACTCAAGTTTAAATCCCTTCTTCACAGGCCTGGGAATCATCATTGCTTTCTTGATTTCCATTTCTTCTGCAAGTTGCTCCTTTCTTTCATCTGAAAGAAGTCTAAAAGTGTTTTCTTCCTGCACTTTCACCCAAATAGGATAAGCCCTATGTTCCAACTCACCAAATGTCAAAGCCTTCAACTTCTGATGTGTCCATCCAACTCCATGACATCTGAACAACATAAAATAGAGCTTCCTTCTATCCCTTTTCAACTCAGAGAGAATATTGCTTGCCTTGTGCTTCAAAATCACCTTACAATCCTTCTGAACTCTAAGAAGAATCTCCAAACCCCATATTTGATCTGAAATGGTCAAGTCTGGATTATCCATACAGCTTTCTTCCCAAGAATTGTACATCTGAACCACCTCTGGCATATCAAAATCAATCTACAATTTTAAATCTCTCAACTTTTCCCTAGCAAGCTCATCACCATACTCAAGCCTTTCTGGTTCTATAATCATCACACTTGAGTCTGAGCTAGCTCCATCACTTTCTTCTTCAGAAGTCACAACAAATGGTGACTTTTCCTCTTCACCTTGTTCCATCATTTGCTCAGCCAATCTTCTATCAAATTCAACTTGGGCTGCATTCTTTGGAACAATTTCTTCTACCAATATACCCTTACCCTTATCTGATGGTGCAATGGTTGGTAAGGTAGATGGTAATACCTGAGTAGGAACATCTTTGATGATAGATGATGACTGGAATACATCACCTCCATATGCAGATCTGTCAACGCCCAAATTTCCTCTATCAGCGCCCAAAATACTTCTATCAGCGTCCAAATTTGTCTTGTCAACGCTCAAATATTTTCCCTCAGCGCCTTGTGTAACCTCTCTCAACATAGCTGTAAATGATAAATTTAGATTGGTTGGAGAGATTAAGGACGTATCAAAACCTGTTTGTTCCTTCAAAGTAGTAAGAGCTTCAGCAACATCCAATGATTGACCATCTTGACTGCTCTTATCACTCAGATTTCTTTGATCTTCCTCCCCTTTGGAAGACTCCTTCATACCTCCCCTTGCATGAGCACTCTCCAAAACAACAATCCTCTCCCTCAATTGCTTGAGTTCAAGGCCTTGTGAGCTGACAATTTGTACTAAGTCTGCATTTTGCTTTTGCAAGCGAATGCAGACTGCCGTCAATTCCAAAAGAGTCATTGGTTCCAGTCTGCCCTCTTCTGAAATGGGGATTTGACCTCCCAAGTCAGATTCATTGGGCATGGATGAGGACTTAATTATGGTGGGACTGCCTTGGCCTGCTTCTAAGCCAGAACCAATAGTCCCAGCCTCATCCAGGTCCCCAACCACACTTGTGGTGGTGGTTCTCTCTGCTTCATGGCTAGGACCACCAGAGGAGAACTCTCCAGCAGTCCTTTGGCGTTTAATCAACCTATAGTCAGGTGGTGTGGAAGATGGTGTGGAAGAATGGGTAGATGTGGGTTGGTTAAGGGGTGTTTGGGATTGTGATGGTTGGGTGTCAGCGTTGGAAATAGGCACATCAACGCCAACATTTAATGTGTCAGCGTCAAAGGGTTCTTGGTCTATTTGCATTTGTTCAGGTGAGGGTAAAGGTTCAGGGATAGGTTCAAGTTGTGGGTGAGGGTCAATATGAGGTTGGGGGTCTGGTTGGGGTTGTGCTGCTGCAATAACAGCAAGCATGGCTGGGGTTAAAGGTAGGTCTCTATGAGGTGGTGAATTCATCTTGGTAAAAATAGCTTTCTTTTGTTCAGGGATTTTATAAAAATCATTGTGATCCCTTGAACAATATCGTTGATCATCAAAAATCATTTGCAGAAAACGAGGATAAGCCAAAGTCATTTTTGTCCCCTTGTTTTTACACATCCCTTCAAAAATCATTTTAGAATAGTTATATTTTGCCCTGTTGCAATACACACAATAGCAGTTGCAATGGATCTATTGATCTCATTGTGTGCAGTACATTTGGGACTCAAACATTGAAGGAGAATGTGAATGAGGTACTTCCAGGCTGGGGGAAATTCCTGCTTATGGTACTTATTAAGAGTACCTTCATCAGGAATAGGATATCCCAAAGCCCTAAGCCCTTGTTCTATTTCAGTTATGGGAAGAATGGTTACACCATCAGCATCATCAAGATGCAAGGCCTGGCGTACCAAGGCCTCAGTAACCACCCAAGATCTCCCATGAACAATAGAAGTTAATGTGATCACTCCATTAACTGTTGAGGAACTGACAGTGTTCCAAAACTGTTTAATGTGTGTGACTGGAACGAGTGGTGCATGAGAAAGAGCATACCTTAATGGGGATGCGTTCAAATACGCCACCATTTGTGTGTATTGAGGAAACAAATCATTATCAGCAACAAGATAAGCAATCATGTTGTGTTGAGACTTGAACCCCAAATCCAATTCTGCTGAGTTAAATCTTGGTGCCATTGATGAAAGCTGTTAATTTGAAGTGTAGAAGATGAAGGTTGATAAAAGTGTTAGACAAGAATTATAGATACCCTGTTTAAAAATAGGAGCCAAATTTATAGGAGATAAACAATGCATGTGATTGGCCCAAAAATAGGCAAAGATTTTCAAAAACTAATCATGAAAATATTGAAAAAGTTATAAGTTATCTCATGCATTTAATGAAAGTAACAACTCCTAAAATTACAGCTTGAAAATATGTCAAAAAGTAACAACTGGGTAGGTCCCATTGAGTGTCAACGGTCAAATATAACCCATCAACGCCCAACGGCTAGAATCTTGTCAACGTTCGCCTAAAGCCATGTCAGCGTCCAATTTGGTCACAACAACGCTTGGAAAAATCTTGTCAGCGTCCAAAAATAAAATTGTTTTAAAAAGAGAAAAATGACCTTAACAAGTAATTTATCCTAGAGAAAGTAACCAAAAGCTGATAATTATTATAGGGCGGCAAGCACTGTCCAGTTATGCACACTTGCATAAGCAAGATAGACATAACAGTCCTCTAGTGTCCCTTGCTAACCAAAATTCTTAACAACCAAGTTACCTTATAAAATCCTTGTTACTCCCAGGTAAATCCCATATCAAAATCATTCCCAAGTCTCCCAACAGACCACAACCAATTCTAGGCCAAAAATGTCTTGGCAGCATGCAAAGTTGATATACTATGCATGCTACAGTGCTTCATGGTTTAGTAAAACTAACCCATACTCACCTGTGGACACAATCTAGAATTGTGATAAGAGTATCATATGGATACCCAAAAATCCTAAAGGTTCCTAAAACCTCCCCTTAAACAAAGATACAAAGAGTTTGCTAAAAACATGCATGAACATAAAAAATTTATGTCAAGATAGGAATGAAACATTCCAACCATCATCCATAAATAAAAACTTGTCCAAATGCTTCTCCTTTGATCCATAAGCAACTCTGTATCCAATGGTATACTGCTAACACCATCTGCACATTTAGATTAAAAACCACAAAACTAACATTATTGCTGACAACGCCCCGTTAACACATAACAGCGTTGAAGGAAGCTTTGTCAGTGTTAGACAATTATATTGCTGACAACGTTGCAGAAACACTTATCAGTGTTCAAACAACCTTTGTCAGTGTTAGAAAAATATAGTGGAAAATCTAAATTATCAATAAGACCAATAATAATAATGCATCATCCTGTACATACTTTTACAAAAAGAATCCAAAACACATATTAAGTGAGATTAACCATTCCAATACTTGTTACCAAGTATTGAAATCTTCCAGTATCAAAAGGTTTAGTTAATAAATCTGACACATTTTCTTCAGTGTCAACCCTATATGGTTGTATTAAACCTTTCTCAAAGCAATCTCTTATAAAATGGTGTCTAATTTCTATGTGTTTAGTTTTAGAATGATGCACAGGATTCCTAATGATGCATAAAGTACTATTATTGTCAACAAATATCTTAGTATGCATGAAATTATACCCATAATCCAACAGCTGGTTCTGAATCCACAACACTTGACCACAACATGCTGCTGCAGCCACATACTCTGCTTCAGTTGTAGAATTAGCCACCACTGTTTGTTTCTTGCATTGCCAAGATATTAATCTGCTCCCAAGATACTGACATCCACCAGTTGTGGATTTCCTATCAAACTTATCACCTCCATAATCACTGTCTGAATATGCAATCAGCTCCAATGGTGAATCCTTTGGGTACCACAAACCAAGATTAGGGAAACATCTTAGGTACCTAAAGATCCTCTTCACAGCATAAAGGTGACATTCTTTGGGAGTCACTTGGTGGCGTGCACATGCACACACAGCAAACATGATATCGGGTCTGGAAGCAGTAAGATACATCAAGGATCCAATCATAGATCTATAATGCCTGACATCAACATCTTTCCCATCTCCAATCTTTCCCCAAGGGTGTTCTCTATCCATAGGAGTAGAAGCCCTCTTTTCATGTGGAGAAAAGCCAAACTTCTTCAAGATTTCAGCAACATATTTGTCCTGGGAGATGAAGATACCATCTTCTTTCTGCTGAACTTGTAAACCAAGAAAGAAGTTCATCTCCCCCATAGCACTCATCTTGAATTTGTCTGTCATAAGCTTGGAGAAATCCTCACTCATCTTTGGATCAGTAGACCCAAAAATGATATCATCAACATAGACCTGCACAAGCAACACATCTTTGCCTTTCTTCTTTGTAAACAGTGTCTGATCTATGGTGCCCCTCTTGAATCCATTGTCCACCAAATATGTAGACAAAGTACCATACCATGCTCTAGGGGCTTGATGAAGGCCATACATAGCCTTTTTGACTCTATACACTTTATCTGGATGCTCAGGATCCTCAAAACCAGGAGGTTGCATGACATAAATTCCTCAACAATGGTGCCATACAAGAATGCACTCTTCACATCCATTTGATAGACTGTGAAGCCCATGCAAGATGCATAGGCTAGAAAAATCCTAATATCTTCAATCCTTGCAACTGGTGCAAAGACTTCCTCATAGTCTATCCCCTCCTCTTGTGTATAACCTTGAGCCACTAACCTTGCTTTGTTTCTGACCACAATACCTCTTTCATCTCTTTTGTTCCTGAGAACCCATCTTGTCCCTATAGGTCTGACATATCTAGGACAATCAACCAGCTCCCAAACATCCTGAATTGCAAATTGGTGAAGCTCATCCTGCATTGCTTCCACCCAACTTGGTTCTTTGAGAGCATCAAATATCTTCTTGGGTTCTTCTTGTGACAGAAAACATGCAAACAAACATGCTTGCACAAGAGGGGTATCAACCTTCTTGTGTATATTGGCAATAAATCCACCAAGACCTTGATGGGATCTTCTTGTCTGAACTGGAGTCATAACATCACCAATGATCTGAGATGGGGGGTGATTCTTCATTGTGGAAGTGAGAACCCCTCCTTCAAAAAGTCTGGTGTCCTCAACTTCACGCTCCATGTTACCAATATGTTCTTCATCAGACTCTCTTTGAGCAACAGGAATCTCTTCATGGACATTGGAAGGTCCACCTTGTTCAAAACTGGAAGAGAAAAGATGCCCATAAGTGTTGTCAACGTTTGAATCTTGGTTGTCAGCGTCAGGGCTAACAGCGCTTGAAATGTTGTTGTCAACGTCTGAATTGGTCTTGTCAGCGCTAGATTTGCCTTTGTCAGCGCCTGAAGAACCATGCATGTTTGTATCCGGTGGTATTTGGAAACCACCATTATCTTGTCCAGCAGCAGCAGCAGCAGCAAAAGCATCAGTCCAAATGGGAATTGTGACATATTCAAATGTAGGAGATGCCTTTTCTGCTTGTGATCCAACCCTTTCATCAACCTGTGTACCTGAAACATGAACAACTTGTTCCTCCACAACATTTGAAGTTACCTTCACAATGTCTGGATTAGTGACAGGCATATAATTTAAAGTTCTGGATAAGGGTTCGAAATCAAACAACCAGTTAGGACCACTCTCAGGATCACTAGGTTTATTCTCTAAGAACCTAACATGTACTCTTTCAACAATACGTTTGTCCTCCTTAAGATAAACCCTATAACCCTTGCTCTGGACTGAATACCCCATGAAGTAACCTTCATCACCTTTTGCACTAAATTTCCCTAAGGCATCACTAGTGTCTAAGACTACTACATGACATCCAAAAGGTCTGAGAAAACCAATATTAGGTTTTCTTCCCCAAAGTAACTCATAAGGTGTCTTGTTCTGAATTTTGTTAACCAATGCTCTATTTTGCACATAGCATGCTGTATTAACAGCCTCAGCCCAAAAGGCTATGGGAAAGTGAGCATCAGCCAACATTGTTCTGGCTGCTTCAATTAGGGTTCTATTTTTCCTTTCAGCAACCCCATTTTGTTGTGGGGTTCTAGCAATACTAAATTGCCTAGTAATTCCCTTCCTGGCACAAAAATCATCTAGCTTCTTGTTCCTAAATTCTCCACCATTATCACTCCTAAGCATCTTAACCTCATTGCCAGACCTTTTCTCAATTTGAGTGATAAATTCAATAAGAACATCAGCTGTGTCACTCTTCATAGCTAGAAAGAATGTCCAAGTAAACCTAGAAAAGTCATCAGTGACAACAAAACAATATGACTTGTGATTCAAACTTTCTATATTAGTTGGACCAAAGAGGTCCATGTGAAGCATATGAAGAGGTCTGGAACTAGTATGCACCTGCTTGGACTTGAATGAGACCTTGTGCTGCTTGCCTTTAAGACATGCAACACAAGAGTGGTCATTGTGGAAGGCCTTCTCAAGCAAACCATCAACTAAACCAAGCCTCACAAGTCTATTTATATTTTTAAAATTTATGTGCCCTAGTCTCCTGTGCCACAAATTACTTTCATCTACTGAGGCCTTAGCATAAAAACAAGACATATTTGCATTCACTTTAATCCCATTTAAATTCACATTGTATATGTCCTTATGCCTAGGTGTTCTATACTCAATATACTTCTCATCAGGGATCTTAAAATCCTTGCTCAACACCAAACACTCAGTATCAGTGAAAAGAACCTTATTTTTGTTATCACACACTTGTGATACACTAAACAGATTATAATCCAGTTCTTTTACCAGGAAGACGTTTTCAAAACGTAGATTATTGGTGAGAAGGGTTCCTTTGCCTGTGATAGTCCCATATCCACCTCCAAAGTATACCTTATCACCATCTTTAATAGGAGTGAAGTTCGTCAGATAGTCTTCCTTTCCTGTCATGTGCCTTGAGCATCCACTATCCCAATATCCATAATCATTGATCTGCTTTTGAATGCCCTGCACATAAAGAAAACAAATTAGTTTTCTTTGGGAACCCAAGTCTCAGAAGACTTGGATTCATCTGGTTGTTCAATAAGAACAGACTTAGTTCTCACAACAACCCCATTCTCATCCCTTTTTGGATGAAATACCCAGTTAACCCCAATTGGTTTTGTAATGACTTTTGAAATATAATTAAACCTGTTGCAAGTCATTGAAATTCCATTATTATTAGGGTTTTGATCTTTCTTGGGTCTCCATGTTAAGCTTGAAGAAGCTTTAGACCCCTTACCTTGTGGCTGCAAATATTTAGGTCTGGTCACGTTTCTGTCAGCGTTGGATTTTGTCCTGTCAACGCTGAAATTACCCTTGTCAGCGTTGAACCTAGGGTTTGCTACAGGAACCCATTGCCTATTTGACCAGGTGTTTGTCTTTTGAAAAGGTCTTTGTCCATGAGTGTTAGACCTTCTAGAGAAGAATGGGGCTGGTCTAATCACTTATAGACTTTGCTGCACACAAGGTCTGGGTCTGACAACGTTTGACTTCCTAACAACGTTGACTTTCTTCCTATCAGCGCTGAAATTGTTCCTATCAGCGCTGGCTTTGGGAGCGTTGACACACTTGTATGCCAAATGTGAAAAGCTACCACAAGTATAACAGGCTTTCTTAGACACACTCTTAGTTCTAGAAGCAAAGAAACCTGTTCCATGATTGTTAACTTGGCTCTTGGGTGACCTAGTATTCCTATACATCTCTGCATATTTAATGGTAGGTCTTCTAACAGTGTTTGAGCCTAGGTCAACAGCTTTACCAGTAACTGGGTGAGTAACCTTAATGGGTGGTGATTCATTGGTACTTTCACATAGCAAACCTCCCTTAACAAATAAAGTAGGGTTAGCTTTCTTCCACTCATTTAGGTCAGTCAGTTTTTGTTGATACTCTTCCACTGGAGTGACAACTCTTGGTGGAGGAATGAATTCCTCTTCTTGGCACTATGGAATACCAGTCCAAGCTAAATCCTTTCTAAGGACACCATAGAAGTCACCAGCTGGTGGTGGAACCAGAGAGTAATCATTCATCCCAATCCCAGTCATGTCCTTAGGATCCCTTTGTTTAGCTACACAGTCTCCTAGGGCTTGGGTGGCTCTATCAAATCTTTGAATCTTGAGGTCAACATTATCTTTATTCTTAATGGCCTCATCTAACTTAGCCTGTAGGTCTTTATTGACCTTTGACATGATATTTCTAATATCCATACTACCCTCTAGCTCATGTTTTAAGATGTTTATCTTATCTTTTAAATCAAATTCCATTTTCTTGTATTTAGAAACGGTTTTCTCAGTTTCAGTAAGAGCTAGTTGGTAATTGGATAATTTACACCTTTCAGTGCTCATATCCTCTTTTAGTTTTAACACCTCTTTGTTAAGTCTGTCAGTGTTTAACCTACAACATTTGCTACAAAAAGCATCATCATATACCTCATTATCAGATGAAGAGGAGGAGTTTGCCATGAGAGCATATTCAACATGCTCTTCTTCTTCAATATCAGCAATCAAGGCTTTGTCCTCTTCAGCATCCTTAGCCAGATAGCTCCAATCCCATCCAGTACCATCAATTCCTTGAACTGCAACCATGGCCTTGGACTCTTGAGCTTTAACCACCTGACTTGAGGGTTTACCAGCATCAGATCTTCTAGGAGATCTGCATTCCCTCATGAAGTGCCCCATGCGATGACAGTTGTAGCACTCAACTTTGGATTTATCAAATCCAGCAGTGTCTTTAGCATTGAAGGTCATCTTCTTCTTGAACCTTCTATTCCACCTATTTGCTCTTATACTAGCAAGAGCCATGTTCCACTTGATGTCCATCTCTTCAAGTGTTCATCACTTATCTGCTCAAGGTCCTCATATGTAATCACTGAACCATTGGGCAAAGAAGCAATGTAAGCACACACAGTATCCAAATCCAAACCAGCAGGTTTAACTCTTGGACAGTCATTCATGAATGTGTCAGCGTCTGAAAAGGAGACGTTAAACGGACTTGTTCTAGCGCTGACAAATGATGATCCAGTAACTGGATGCATAAAAGAGTCCTTCTGATTGAATTGACCTTCACTATGAGAGAAGAAGGCCATGTTGCTGGTGCTAGCTTTGCTTCCATGTGCTGAAAGAGTTTCATCTTCCAACAGTCTTAGTTTGTTGTAGATGTCATCAAACGAGGAGCTCTTGTAAGTATTATTGGCAAGAATAGATCTTGCCTCAATCTTCCATGCCTCACCAACACTTTTCAGAAAAGTAGCATTGGTGTCAACATCACCAACTTGTGTCCCCATGAAGGACAACTTGCTTGTGATGTCAAGCAATCTGCTTCTCACACTACTCAGTTTCTCATTGGGCTGAGCTTTGAAGACAGCATAATCATGCAGAAGTTGCTTTTTCTTTTCTTCCTTAGTGTCTGCATTACCACCATATGCAACTTCAATTACTTCCCAAAGATCCTTAGCAGATTCATAGCCTCTATATTTGTGCTGATTTTCTTGTCCCAAAGAGACTTTCAGAATATTTAGGGCTTTCATGTCAACCCTTTTCTTAGCAATATCTTCAGCACTTACAGCTCTACCATCTCCAGGTTTTTCTTTCTTATCTTCATCAGGACATCCTTCAACAGCTGATCTTGCCGTAATGGCATCCTGAATCTTTTGAGCCTTATTGAATGAGTTTCCATATTCAATAATCTCCCAGAGTGTGTAATCAAAGATCCCCAGATATTGTTCAAAGTTGAACCTCCATAAGTCAAAGTTGGTTGGATCAAGCATGGAAATCTTGATGTTTGGTAAGGGTGAGGAGGAGGAGGTTATTGCTTCAGACATGATGTTTTTAGGGTTTTGAGTAAATTAGGGTTTTGGTGTTCGTGTATCGTTCTGGTGTTCTTCAAAGATCAAAAGTTCCTCAACAAGCTCTGATACCACTTGTTGATCCCAAACTTAGATCGATTAGCTTTGTGAATACGAGATTAGATCAAGTAATACACGTAGAGAAACCTTTGTTATGTGCTTTGTGAATCTAAGTATTATGCGGAATTTAATACTTAAACAAGAACACACGATGTAAACAAAACTTTCACTTTGATTATAAATGTCAAACTTGCTTACAATGAAAGATGTTTACGAATGAAAACTTATGTAAAACTTGATATTAAACATTAACCTAAAGGCCTTCTTTTATAGACTAAGAAGCCTTGTACAATAAGCTACGTATAAACTATTCTAGGTAAAGATAAACATAGAAAATACATTGTCGTTTCTATCCTTACTAGAAGTATTCTAGAACATAATAAACGTGTAGCTTATATCTTCCATCAGTGCTTGTCTTCAATCTGTCAACGCTTGACTTTAACTTGTCAACGCTTGAGCTGTCAGCGCTCACTTTGTTCTTGTCAACGCTTAAGTTGTTCTTGTCAGCGCTCAAGTGATCTGGCCTTAATTTATTCCCAACACCTTAAGGCTAGTATGTATATATATATATATATATATATATATATATATATATATATATATATATATATATATATACTTCTGCCTATTCGCATTTTACCGATTTTGAACATAGAAAAAGTTTGTTATGATTAGGGGATCTTACCCTAACCCATTTGCTTAGCCACTCTTCAGGTCTCTTATTTGATATATAAACCAACACCCATGCTCATTAGAGAGCTCAAGTGTACTCCTAAGTACCCCAATCACCTTAAAACATTAAATTAAACCCGACTGATTTCAAAACTGTTTTGACCTCTGACTGATGTAACCTATTTTTGACCCACTTCCTGACCTCCAATTTTAGTTCTAGTTTCTTTCATTTGAAAGCAAACTCAATTACCTTTCCAGGGATGCTTGGATCGCAAAATAAGGGTTTGTAGAACTCTAGATATGATCAAAACAAATGACCTAAATTTCTGCCCAGTTTTTAAAAACGAATTTAACACAACTAACCTAATTAATTACCATCACCATATATATTTATTAACCCTAATTATTCTAATCATGTTCATATCATTAATTTACAGATTTCATAATTAACCTAACCCTAAATACATCATGTATTGATTAATAATTCTTTAAAAATAATTTAATTGAAAAGAGGATTAAAGGTTATACCTTAAAATTAATGGAAGATGAAAATTATGAAGAAACCCTAAAAGACTCCATTGATGCCGACTTATTTTTGATTTCCAGGGGATTATGAAGTGTTTTTATTAATAAAAACATTATATACTTATTCCTAACAAGTCCTAACCCAAGTACACAAGCCCGCTTTCCTTTTTTTTCCTTCCTATTATTTTAATTGTATACAACCGACCCCTAGCCCATAAATTTCGTTTTTTTATTTAAATTATTAATAATTGTAATAATAGTATTACCTTAATTTTCCTTAATTTATTTCAGCTTCTAAAGCTACCAAAACCTCAAAACCGTAAAACTAGTCAAATTTACGCGTATACCGTAAAAGACGTAAAAATATACAGTTTTATAAAAACTCTTGAAATATGAAATAAACTAATTTACTAAGTCCTAAATGACTTAAAACCATCCCGAAAAATACTCCCGTGACTAAATACCTCTTCCGAGACCCCTAAATGCAAAACCCTAAACCGTAAAAATACGATTTTCTATAATACATATACGTATACGTAAAACCACTAAATAACACCATCTCATTTCATAGTCACTACCATGTGAGCTCATGAACATGAAAACATCATACATCGTTTCACTCACAAGGTACACCGTACCCGAAACGATATCCAAACCACAATCTATACACACCAATTAGCACATAAACACGTAAAGACACGTAACTTGCACAAAATAGAACTAAGTGACAAACCTCAAAACCGCCGTTGTCACATCACTCCCTCCTAATAGAAATCTCGTCCCGAGATT
Source organism: Glebionis coronaria (assembly GCA_025667525.1). NCBI lineage: Eukaryota > Viridiplantae > Streptophyta > Magnoliopsida > Asterales > Asteraceae > Glebionis > Glebionis coronaria. The sequence goes on from CM046880.1 coordinate 271,816,894, forward strand.
TACTCCTTAGCATTAAACACACAACCAAAAAATCACATGAGGATACTTGTTCTAAATGAACTCTTCTCATTTCTATGTGTACTTTAGTGCAAGTCTCAAATTACCACATATACTAACTACCAATATTTAAATTCATACCCAAACTCTTGACCTCACAACCAATAAATCTCACTAATGACTCTTTGATAAAACAAAGACTCTTATTAACACAAATCCCGAATAACCGTACATGCAAATATGCATTCTCAAACAACATTTACCAATCTCAATACATGAAATATATCATGTATACCACTCATTTTCCCCAGGTAATTCTATACTCATAAGCTACTGGTCCGATCTTTCCAAGGATCATAAATGGACCTACACAACAACTCTACATCAACTTTTCCATTTTACCAAAACATACCACCCGTTACTATCGGTGAAACTTCCTACATAACTTTGTGACTAAACTCTAGTGGTTTCCTCCTTTTCTACATAGCATCTCTTGTTTTCTCTCATCCTTTCCACAAACACCTTTTCCACATTAGTAGTCTCTTTAACCAATTTTAGTCCACCTTAAGGACAACTCACCCTATCCTTCCATATAGTGCCTCAAATGGCATTCATCGACTTCTAGTATGATAACTATCATTATATTAAAACTCAAACATCACTAACGAGTTTCCCACCTCCCTCTAAATCAGACACCCAAGCTCTCAACACGACTCCTATACTTGTAGAAATTTCTCACCTCGTCCATCCTTTTCCCATTAGCTTGATATACTCGTATCCAATCATGTTCATCAACTCCCATTAGTCCGTACCCCCAAACTTCTTAAAAATTCCAATTTCCTTACACAAGTGACCTATGACGGTATTTCACATATTCATTAGTGCATCATAACAAGGCTCTTTCAATCCAAATCAACTTATGATCTATACACATCACCAGAAGGATGGTTATCTCAGTTGGTCTATCGACTGCCATCCAAACCCATGCTACAACTACTTCCAGTAAATTTGGATAGCTCATTAGTAGCACTTATACACATCTTTCTCACTTTTCTCCATGAACAATTTTTTTAATGATCCTTTATAATCAACTTACCCTTGAACATATTTAACTCTTTCTAAGACAATTAGCTACATTTCTTCCTTTATACCTACACAACGTCTTACCTTCAAGGTCATAGTGCTCCTCGCCTCGTCTTAGTTAGACCAAGCCCTTCGTCTCTCATGACACATCACAATTATAACGCCTCATCCATGCGATTATCGATACTAAGCCTTCTAATCAAACCGTATAGGTAAGTGTCATCCCCTTTTCCATACTACAACAATATTAGCCTGCTTTGTGCTTTATTCTACTCATTAGGCTCTACCAAAGTTTTACTTCGGTTCCTATATCGACCTATTTCATTCATGATTCGCATCTGTCCACACTTCCTTCTTTTTCCTCAGCTCATGGCATACATCACGATGTTATTCTTCCATTCTTTCAAGTCATCTATACCTCAAAATTTTCCAAGTAGCTTCACTTGTTTTCTTCACGACCAGTTCTCCTACTCCCTCCTAATAGGGAAAAACTAGAGTTTTATGTGATCCCATGTGGATCACACTCTCCTCTTATACCCATATTAGTTTCCATTTGTCCAAACTAAGCCATATTTTAAATTCTTATTCAAATCTCTTACTTCTATTTTGATCTTGCACCTAACATAAGGTACTTTCAATCATCATCTTCTAGGAATACTTGGCTCTCTCCTTCCATGGTTCTCCCTAATTCCAACACTATCCCGTCCAACAGAAATTGCATACTTCATTCATCAAATCTATGGAAATCGCTAGTGCATTGGATAATACATAACTATCTCTTCCAAAGATCTTTCATAACACCTTCACAAAACCGACTCTCTAATCACTTCTTCGTGAACTTATTCAGCTCAGATTCACTACTCATCCCTCGATATTGATTGCCACAAAATTATATCCGCGTATTTACTTGACTCCCCTTGTTACTTCCACGAGTTCTTAATCTCCCATGTTATGTATTCACTTCATCACGATCCACTGGTTCAGCTCTTTGTAGCTCCACCCCGGTACTCGATCTGTCTTCCTTCGTCACGAACCATATGGAGATTCCCTTCATAGTGCTTGTCACCTTTCCAGTCCTAGCAAAATCTGTGACTCTTTCCAAATCTCTTGCTTCCTTTAGCAGCCCGCACGTAGTCCTTTCAGCTCCTTGCTTCACGATGTAGCTCTTCACGCTCCCCTTCTCGTCTCTATGATGTTACCTAGGAACTTCACACTACCCAATAGCTTCTAACTTCAACTCATCTACCACAATATTTCTTAACGTACTTCAACCCCTCAATGGCTCAGTCTTCCTTACTTGTTGTAATCACACTTAATAAGCCTCCTACCAATCATTCTTTCACATCCATGTTTTCCTTCACGTGTCTACCACTACCTTGCCTCCATAACTATACTAATTCCCTTGCGTGTTATTTTCCCAATCTTTAGTAGAAAATTTATACTCTACCCTCACATCCACTGGTACTTTCATCAATCTCCTAATGGTACTTCAACCAACTTCTCATAGCATGACATCTCGTTCTCACGACCACTCAACTAACTTTACTTACTCCCTTATTCCCGTAACCAATCTAAGTTTCAAAACTACACAAATCTTAATCATTCCTTCAACACAACCTTTAAACCAAAATACATCTCTCTATTCTAATATCTAACCATAAGTAATACTACCAAACTCTATCCTCTCATCCTAACGTTTCCACAACCGCATAACTAAATCAACCATGACCTATACCAAAAGAATTTCCAAACGACTGCGTCCCATAAAAAAATATAGGGTAAACCCAAAGATCAACCATAATGAACCCAAGCCAAAACAACTGAAAACGAAACAGTGTAATTCGAAAGATCAATGGAGTGTGCCAACAACGAAAAATTTAGACTCGTCACGATTAATATTACCAAATTTCGATACCTTAGAAAATTTTAAACTTTCTCCCCAATTAGTTACTTCTCATAAGAACCAAACTCCCATACTACTAAAATCAATCATACTTATTTTTAACCATAACCTCATCCTTTATCTTCATCATTTTATCAAGATATCAACTAGTTAGTATACTACAATCTTATTCTAACCATTATCTCGCTTACCCATATTAAATTTATTTCACTTGTTATTATGAAATCAATACATGTTAATAAAATACAGTGTGTTTTTTTTAATTCTATATTATTATTATTATTTTATATAATCCATTTAGGCTGGTTATAACTAAACTACTACACGTTTACAAGGTGTGGTGTTATTATTATCATTACTATAATGAAATCTGCCTTTTTACTCTTTCTGTCTTAGTTAAATACTTCTAAAATTTTAACTCCACTTAAGAAAATTATTGTAAAATTTCTTTACCCCTTTAAAATGTATGATCACATGTTACACATAAAACTAATCCAATTATTTTCAAGACAATTTTTTTTTTATTAGCTTACTACCACAAACTTAAAAAATATGTAAGCCACGATATCATACCATACACCTACAAATTATTTTCAAAATCGTTTTCCTATAATTAGCCATACTTATTTGCAAGAAAATTTAGTAGTCCTCATTAATTAAAATACATACCCGAATGTAAACACACTTTAAAAAGACTCAAAACGTCGTTGGAACTCCATCAAACTCCAGCACCATAAAACACGAACAGCACTAGGTACGTTCAAGTTATAGTAACTACTGAAAGACCATATATCATAACTTAACGCATACTAGTATATATACATCCGCATATATATATATGCCTATTAAATCACCCAAAACATACTCGCTACCATACATGCCAGATCAATCAATCGCGTCATACACTCGTTTTTCCATACGAGTAACCACCATCTTACCACAAGGCATAAAGCCCATCACTAAAACCATTCCATATCACGTGACCCCATAACCACACAACATGAGTATAACCCAATACATATACCTAAAATCCACATCTCATCATATACAAGCATGTACTAAACCTCTTTCATGCAATCATACTTGAGAACCCATTGAAGTTGTGGTAGTTGTATAATTATGTTGCCCACCATACTTATAAAATTACCCTTTCCCCAATGCACTCCCTCCCATGATGACACTTATAAGAATAAATACAACATATAACACATAAATCCATCTACTCACATAAGTTCATAACCACATAACCAATAAGGTCCAAAACTCCATCTATTAAAATAACATAGTCAAACTTCTTGCAATACATAAATCCATAGTCTAGCTAAAACAACATAGACAAGCTCCAAAACAACATCATAATCAGTTATAAGTCACGTCGCCTATAAGAGTGGAAATAACTTAAAATCCTTCCTATCCACCTACTCCTAGAACTCGAATCACCACCTAATTCTTAGGGAACATGACTTAAGCATCAAAAGAAAAATAATATACATTAGGTACACAAAATAACTCATCAATTATCATGAAAGTAATTCGTATATAAAAAACAAACCATAAATTAGCATGTGACTAAGTATGGATGACTATAGTTCAATCTATACTAGTCAAAACTCACAGAAAACAAATCAACAATACTCAGAAAATACAATCAAAACCATACACACATATTCCTATGACGCCTATATGCAGGGATCCTTAAGTTATAGACTAGGCTACTAGACTAGGCAACCTAATTCTCTATAACCATTGTCTCTGATACCATTCTGTCACACCCCACCATGGTGGAATATGGGGCGCGACGTATGGATATCATCACAACATGTCGTGTCTATAGAGATAACTAAATGAAATAAGAAATGTCATAAAACGGTGACACAAATGTCATGACAATATCTCAACAATGCAGGACTCTAGGTAAGTAGGTAACAGTCCTACCGCTCACTCGAGACAAATAATTAACATAAACAAAGCAAACATATAGATGTCAACAAAGTATCACTTATTCAAACATCAAATAAAGACTAAGAGGAAAGGGGTTCCTCCAAATGTAATCCTAAACCTCAAAAGCTAGTCACTCCTATTCTCATGCTTAGCCATATTCTCACCTGAAAGAGACACTAAAACACGTCAACATAATGTTGGTGTGAGTCATAGGTTTAGACTCCAACCTCAAATCAGTTATAATATAAGCTGTGAATAACCACCAACAATAAAAATATATGGACAATGTGTTACAAATATGCATTAACAACTAACATTCAAGATCAATCATTCCAAACCAAATCCAAGGCTCCCAGCCTTACCAAACACCATGGTACCATAGGCGCCCATACACCTATGTACCAATCCCAAGGACCCGCCTTGTCATTATCCATTGGTCCCATAGATGCTCACACATCTATGTACCTCCCCAAGGCCCCGCCTTGTCAACATCCTCTTAGTACCAAGTCAAACCACAATAACTGAGACGGTACGTGTCCTCTGATCCAAATCATAAACACAATCAAGAATCATATAGCAGTTAATCACATAAGTGCACACACAAGTCCATCACAAACTATAAAAACATTCACAACATTAGTTACAAAACCATACAGTGTCTCTTCCATCTCATCTGGAAATCAAATCATAAAAAGACATGGGACTATGAAACTCACCTGATTGAGCTTCTCCAAAAATCCGCGCACTAGCAAAAAGCTAACAAACAAAAGCACACAATCAAAACATGAACCAAACACTAAGATGGCTCATCAACCCATGATGGAAATCTAACCTTCTCCCATATATATACCTCATTTATATGCTCTAAGTATCTCATTACACCCCTCTATAAAGCCCTTAACTTAGTTTACTTCATAACCCGTCTCGTTAACACTTTACCCAAAAAAGTCCCGGTTTTTAGGTCTCCAAACTATAAGCCAAACGCCCACCTAAACATAACCATGATCTCTGTAAAGGAAAACCTATGCCCTTACATATGTTATCTAACTCCTCCCTTTTGCCCCAACCTTGAAGCTACTGTTAAGGCCCTGATATATATATATATATATATATATATATATATATATATATATATATATATATATATATATATATATATATATATATATATATATATATATATATATATATATATATATATATATATATATATATATATATATATATATATATATATATATATATATATATATATATATATATATATACACTTCTGCCTATCCGCATTTTACAGATTTTGAACATACAAAAAGTTTGTTATGATTAGGGATCTTACCCTAACCCATTTGCTTACCCACCCTCCAGGTATCTTATTTAATATATAAACCAACACTCATGCTCATTAGAGAGCTCAAGTGTACTCCTAAGTACCCCAATCACCTTAAAACATTAAATTAAACCCGACTGAGTTCAAAACTGTTTTGACCTCCGACTTATGTAACCTGTTTTTGACCTACTTCCCGACCTCCAATTTAGTTCTAGTTTCTTGTATTTGAAAGACAACTCAATTACCTTTCCAGGGATGCTTGGATCGCAAAATAAGGGTTTGTAGAACTCTAAATATGATCAAAACAACTGACCTAAAATTTTGCCCAGTTTTTAAAAACGAATTTAACACAACTAACCTAATAAATTACCATCACCATATATATTTATTAACCCTAATTATTCTAATCATGTTCATATCATTAATTTAAAGATTTCATAATTAACCTAACCCTAAATCCATCATGTATTGATTAATAATGCTTTAAAAATAATTTAATTAAAAAGAGGATTAAAGGTTATACCTTAAAATTAATGGAAGATGAAAATTATGAAGAAACTCTAAAAGGCTCCATTGATGCCGACTTATTTTTGATACCCAGGGGATTATGAAGTGTTTTTATTAATAAAAACATTATATACTTATTCCTAACAAGTCCTAACCCAAGTACACAAGCCCACTTTCCTTTTTTTCTTTTTTTTCCTTCCTATTGTTTTAATCGTATACAACCGACCCCTAGCCCATAAATTTCGTTTTTTTATTTAAATTATTAATAATTGTAATAATAATATTACCTTAATTTTCCTTAATTTATTTCAGCTTCTAAAGCCACCAAAACCTCAAAACCGTAAAACTAGTCAAATTTACGCGTATACCGTAAAAGACGTAAAAATATACAGTTTTATAAAAACTCTTAAAATATGAAATAAACTAATTAACTAAGTACTAAATGACTTAAAACCATCCCAAAAAATACTCCCGTGACTAAATACCTCTTCCGAGACTCCTAAATGCAAAACCCTAAACCGTAAAAATACGATTTTCTATAATACATATACGTATACGTAAAACCACTAAATAACATCATCTCTATCATAGTCACTACCATATGAGCTCATGAACATGAAAACATCATACATCGTTTCACTCACAAGGTACACCGTACCCGAAACGATATACAAACCACAATCTATACACACCAATTAGCACATAAACACGTAAAGACACGTAACTTGCACAAAATAAAACTAAGTGACAAACCTCAAAACCGCGGTTGTCACACTAGATTTGTTCTTGATGATTGTGTTTTATTCATCCATCTTTTTATTCCAGACCCATCGAAGATTTAATGGAATTACATCGTATGGTCTGTCAACAAGTTCCCAGACTTTAAGTCTTTCAAATTGAAGAAGTTCATCTTGCATGGATTCAATCCAAGCATGATCATCCATGGCTTATTTGATGTTTTTCGGTTCTACTGTACTCACGGCGAGTGCAAAGATACAAACATCGCCATTGGTTTCAAGCTATCGTCTTGTACGAACGGGCTGTGAAGGGTTTCTAATTACTTGAACCAAATGATGATCTCGGGTCCAATGATGTGTTAACAGATGTCTTTGGTAGAATGTGTGCATATTTGACGGATCAACATGTCGAGTAGAAGACTCTCCAGTTTCATTTACCGATGTACCAAATGAGTTGTGAAAATCGTCATCCTCAGATAATGCATTGTCTGCTTAATTTGTGTTCTATGGAGCAATGACAGTAGTTGTGGATGTTGTAGGATCGCTTGTTGAAGTGATATTCTGAGGGGGTAAATCTGCAGCAATCCGTGTTGAAGTAGATGAAGTTTTATCCTTTTGTTGACAATGATCAGTATCATCATTCTTATCATGAGTGACAGCGGAAGACTTTGATACAACATGTTTCTCCCCCGTGAAATATTCATAAAACATTGGTCCATATAACATTTCCAACTCTTCAAGTGTCGTGTCCACTGTCATATTTGCTCTTGTATCATGTTCAGGAACCAGCTTTGAACTTGACAATTCATTGTTGTGGTCTTGAGTTCCGAGTTCCATGCGGTTGTGCACAGAAGTCTTTTGTCGTTGTGGATCGGGACTTAAACTGTTTTATTCAAGTGCCATTTCTTGTAATTCATCAAATTTAATATGAATAGTCTCGACTATTAATTTTGTTCTCTTGTTGTAAACTCTATATTCCTTAGATTGAGTTGCATATCCCACAAGAATGCATGCATCACCTTTCTCTTTCATCTTGTCCAGATTTTCACCATCGCGAATAATGTAACACGTACATCCAAAAATATGAAGGTGTTTGAGTGAAGGTTTTCAATCATGAATTATATGATATGGTGTATTTTCGTGTCTTGGGAAAATTAAGGAACGGTTTTGTGTGTAGCATGCAGTTGACACGGCTTCGGCCCAAAAATATAATGGTAGTTTTGAAGCGGAAAATAATGTTCGAGCAGCCTCAACTAAAGTACGGTTTCGTCTTTCAACAACGCCATTTTGTTCAGGTGTTCGAGCAATATATGTTTCATGTTCAATCCCTTCGGCTTCAAAATAATTCTTTAGAGTTGAATTCAAGAATTTTGTGCCTCTGTCAGTACGTGCCACTTTTACTTGAGCTTGAATACCATGTTGTATCAACTTAAGGAAGTTAATGAGAACCTCAGATGTTTCATCCTTGGACCTCAAGAAGTAAGTCCACGTGTACCTTGAGTAGTCATCGACAATTACCATAACGTATTTCTTCCCATTGATGCTTTGAACACGCATGGATCCACATAAATCGATATGAAGAAGATCTAACCGTCCTTTTGAGCTTGGTGTAGTCTTTGTCTTGAAACTACTCCGTTTAGCTTTACAAAGCTTACTAGAAGAAAAAAGATGATCCTTGATGAATTTCAAGCTTGGAAGGCCTCTCACAATATCTTTCTTGGAAAGCAAGTTGATGTTATTAAAATTAAGATGAGATAGACGTTGATGCCATAACCATGCCTAAGTCGTTGAAGCTTTAGCCATGAAGCAAATTGGAGTTGTAGAAGTTGTGTCTTGAAGTGAAATAGTGTAGAGATCAGTACCCCGTGAACCGGTAAGTAAGTCATTCCCATCATAATCACGAACAAAACATGTCTTCTTTCTGAAGGCAACCTCCAAATCTGCGTCACGGAATTGACCAACCGAGAAAAGATTGTGATTGAGCCCTTCGACGTAGTATACCCTTTTTATCGTTATATTCCCTTGAACCAAATCTCCATATCCTAGGATCGGTGCAAATTGATCATTTTCGAATCGGACCGTACCTAGGAACTTCTCCACGAAGTTAATTAGAAGCTTGAGATTCCCCGTCATGTTCTTCGTGCATCCGAAGTCCAGTATGAAGAGAATTATTTGTATCACCTACAGAAGAATTAGAACACGATGGAGAATTTGCTAAATTGGATACCACGTTAGTTGTGATTTCAGAATCATTAGTTTCCTTAGCATCATTTAAAGGCATACTAACACTCGTTGTCACATTTTCTGTCCTAACTTTAGGCATCCATTTATATACTGGAGGACATTAATTAGCAAACCACTATTTCTACGACTTGCTAGCAGACTCATATAATTCCCTAATTCTGCTTCTAGAGTTCTTAGTGGTGGAGTCTGATGCAATACTTTTCTTAGTGGGGGTTGCACCAGAATGGTTCACTTTACGTTTGGGTTTACTAGAACTAATAGGCATTGCAACTTTATTCTTAGTTCTAGTATCTACACCTTTGATATTATGCATAGCACACATAGAATAATTAGCATTAACAACACATTTGACACAAACAAATTTCACATTCAAAGCATTCAAATCATTCAAATCGTCATTACATGCGATAACAAACGTTTTATTCTTAGAAACATTCAAATTCCTAGGGTGTTCTTCTACTTACTTTATCTTCCCTTGACTCTTGTGTCTCCAAACCTTATCATTCACTTGAGTGCTCTTAAGCTGAGGCCGACTAACACTAGCAGTGGATACTACTCCTGTAGTATAAGACACACGAATATTAGTGTTTCTAGAAGTCTGAGGCGATTGACTAACTTTGTTTGTGGGTTTAGTGGTCATTTTATACATCCCTGGTTTAATCACATTATTGTGCTTAACGCTTGGTGCTAGAGTATTCCTTATGGGTTGATTCGATGGTAACCTTTCCTTTTCATCCAACTTGGGGGAAACACAGGTTTTGCAAACGAGGAATTTGAGAAAGCGGATGGTTTTCCCAAGATAGAGGATCTATTCACTTTATGGGCATTGGGTTGTCTAACAACAGATTTCTTAACGCTAGGTTCCACAACTTTACCACCCATCTTAGCAACGAGTTTCTTCAACTCTTCTATTGTTATGTCTTTTTCTTGTAACTGAGCTTTCAAATTCGTAATATCAAGACTTTTTTCGTTTAGTAATCGACAAGACTCAGATAATTTTACTTCCAAAGGTGTATCATTTAAAAAACTACCAACTTTGTTTGGCAAAGCATGTTCAAGTGAATGACAATGCTTTTGAAGAAAATCATATCTATGTTGAAGTAACAAAAACTCTTTTTGGTCAATTTTATTCTAAAGCTTAGTTTCAAGACGTTCACACTCTTTAATTTGATCAAGATATTTGCATGCAACATCAGAATATTCATCAATATCAGCACAAGATGTAACATAAGCACACATATTATCTTTTGAGAGGCATTCTTGCAAGAGTAGATCATATGCTATAGAAAATTCATCTTTTTAGGTTGATGGTCGTTCACTTCTTGTTCAAGAGATTCCACATATTTCAAATCATCAAACATTTCTTGCTTAATTAATGTTTCAAATTCCAAAAAATGTTTTTGCATTCTTTTCGCAAGCAGAATCAAAATACTTTTCATAAGCACAGTTATATCGTGAGGAATTTCTTTGTTTCCTTTCAAACGTTCACGTTCTTTCCAGTCGTCGTCAACAACCTTTTTGAAATTTTCGATGTTTTGTTTAAGAAAACTAAGTGTTTGCTTACTCTTGCTTACAGAAGCTTTATATGGCAAATACTCAATAAATTTTGAAACATTAGTTTTCTTAGTGGCAAAAATGTGTCTCCATTTAATTCTTATTTGTTCACATTCATAAAATATTTGCTCACGAGACTTCTGTGTTTGTGGTTTGAAAATTTCATAAAGACTATTTTCATAAGCATAGTTATATGGTTTCACAAAGTCTTTATTCACTAATGATCTACTCTCTTCTTCAAAAATTAATGAGTCATCACTATCGGGCCTAGCAATTAAACAATCAACATCGGTCCATTAGGACTCCTCAAGATATAGGCGCGGGTTCTTAGATTGAGCTTGCTCAAGGTACTTAGGACTAGCAAAACTAGTGTTACCCTTGAAAAACGAACGAGGTGCCAACATTCGCATGGTTTGAATAGATTGATTTTATTTTATAAACAATTTTCTTATAAAAATCAATTTGCACTTCAAGTTCCACGACTTTGTCAATGTCTTTAGCTTGTTTAATTTTCAAAACTTTTTTTACGTTTGCAACCTCTTCTGTTTTCACAGTGACTAGTTTAGTTTTATCCTCTTGAAGAAAATCAATCTTTTGACTTAACTCATTCACTTTGGTGGTAGCAAGATACGTTTTGTGTCGTTCCATACTTAAAGAAGTGTTATAATTACGTTTCTCTTGTTCTAATAGCTTAAGAGTTTCGTTGTATTTAGTTTCAAAAACATCCTTTATAGTAGTAACAACACCCCCTTTGTACCTTGCAAGCTCTTTGTCTTTTTGAATAAGCTCAACTCTGCAGCTTGCAAGAAGCTCACTAGATTTTATAACTGCAGCTTTGCTTTCTTCAAAATTTTGAGTGAGCGTAGCGTTTGCCTTCTTTAATTGCTTTTGACTTTTTCTAGTTTCTTTAACATCTTTTTGTAAAGAAGCAATTAAGTTAGCAAGCGCAATACGCTCCTCATCATCATCATACTCATTTGCATGTGATCATCGGCAGACTCATTATTGCACATGTCTGATGAATCGAGTGTGGTATTGCTATCAACCGTTTCCATCATACATGTGTCATTAATGGCTTTGGGTAGCTCACAATGCTCATGAATATTACCAAACACATTATATTCCTTTTCAGTGTGTACCTTTTCGATTGGCTCAGTATCAAAGATAGGACCATTGTCATCTTCAGTGATGTTGAAAACTTGTTCAACCTTTGCCATGTACGAGTAATGTGCTTCAAGTTCTTGGTCGGAGGCTTCATCATCAGTATCATCAAGCATTGCTCCTTCCTCAGCCGACAATTTAACCCCAGCTTCCATCTTCTTGCAAAGTAGCATCTTTTCCTTATGATAACCAGAATCCCTAACCCGTTTTGGATTTCTACATTCCTTTGCCATATGCCCATAACCTTGATAATTAAAGCACTGAATCCCACTTTGTTGAACCACTTGAGTTCCAACAGTGTCCCTATTCTCAGCAACAGTAGAAATCCTCTAAGAATCATACTTAGCAGTTTGTTGAGCATACCTTGTAGAACACTAAACATGAGTTGGATTATGTCGATCATACCTAGGAGGAATTTCATCACGTTGACGTGTGTCATACCTTCGAGGACTCTCAACATATTGGTTCCTTGTATTAGATGATGTTCTAAGATTGTTGTTGGTGGGTTTGAAGATTTTCTTGTAGGTCTTCATAATAAAGCAATTTGTTGTTTCATTTCCCTATCCTTCCGAGCTAGTTCTTCATCACTGTCCTCTTCAGATGATGGCTCAGATGATGGTGATGGTGCTCTTGGTTCTTTATCTCATGATCTAGTGGGAGCTGAAGACTTGGATGAAGTGGAGTATCTTGGTGAGGAGGATGTAGTGGAGTATGACTTTGGAGCACGAGAGCGATGATCTTGGACATGGTGAGTGGTAGACACCATAGCAAGTGGATTAGCAGTCTTTGCTACCCGTTCAGCATGAAGTTCATTTGCCTCATTTTGAAATTGTTTCAAAATGTCAAAGAGTGTGTGATAGTTGACCTCATCCAACTTATTTTGTTGTTTCACCAAAGTTACAAATCTTGTCCACTTTGGTTGAAGTTGTTGTAGAAATTGCACATTGACTTGCATGGTGGAGACTTCCAAATTGTTTCTTGTCATATCATTCATCATTTTGTAGAATCTGGAGTAATATGAATCAATTGATTCCCCATCCAAAGATGTAAACTTACCAAATTTTCAAAACAAGTTTGTTTTGACATCTTGTTTGTTCAATGATTCTCCTTGTTGCAGACGTTCAATGGCAAACCACATCTCTTTAGCAGTAGAACATGCATTAATTGTTGAGTAAATATCATCCCCAATCTCACTTAGAATCAGATAGATCGCTTCCTTTTATGCATCAATCCAAGCACGGTTCTCTTTGGAAGTATTCTCATATGTTTCCTTAATAGTCTGCTCAGCGACACCTAGCCTAGAGTCGGTTGCTGGAGTTGCAGGAATGGTGATTGTAGTGGGAGTATAAGGTCCATCAGTGATATAACGGCGAAGAACATCACCATTAGGTTTTGTTTCAAGATATCAAAGAAATCGTGATTGCCATTGTTCATATCGACCGGACACAAGCATTGGTGGTCTCTCTTTATTTCCCGCCACCATGATGTTGTTGTTTGTGACACGATACTCTTGAGTAGAATCCATGTTGAAAAACTTGAAAATGTTGAAGTGAAAAAGTATCTTAAGTAGATGTGTTGTGATTGTTGTTGTGGTTTAAATTCCGAAAATTGCGATTTTTCTTCAGTCCGACAATAAATTCCCCAGTCCCATAAAACGGTAGACCGAAAAATTTTGTAATCGCCAGATTTTGAAATCGAGCTAGAAATGTCCTAAAACTAGTATGGAAAAAAATTTATAATCGCCAAATTTTATTTATTTTTTTATTATTATTATTATTTTGGTAAACGATATTCCGAAACTAATCTAGATAGTGGCTAAGTCTAAAAAGTACTCGAACAAATTTTAGCCAAACATATCATTGGAATGTCCATCGGAATGTTGGATCGGAATAAGTATCGGAATACGTATCGGAATCTTCAAACCAATGAGCTGTCGGAATATGAGCTGTCGGGATATGAGCTGTTGGAATAATCTGTCGGAATATGAGCTGTCGGAATATAAGCTGACGGAATATGACCTGTCGGAATAATCTGTCGGAATAACCGTCAAAATGTTCTATCGGAATGCTATCGGAATACACAATCGGAATAACCGTCGGAATGTTAAAACCCTTTTCCGATGGAATTCTGTCGGGATAACTGTCGGAATCTTAAAACCCTTTTCCGATGGAATTCTGTCGGAATAACTGTCAGAATCTTAAAACCCTTTTCCGATGGTATTCTGTCGGAATACTTGCAAAGTTCCTAAACTTTAGGTTAAAAAATGAGATTTTTGACAAGAAATCTGTGATTTTAACCAACCGAAACAACCAAATCCCTACCACAACTATGTAGAAGATGTATATCAAGATTTAGAGCACGGAAAACACAAAAAGTTTGAATTCGAGATATATTATAGAGATGAAATCATACGAATCAAACAAAAACACAACAATCAATCACAAATCTACCCCATGGCGATTGATACCAATTGTTGTCCCATAGATTATGTGATAATTCTGTAGAATAATGATAATCTTAGAACTATTCAAGAGGGTTGTTGTTTTCTCTAGAGAGAGAAACTAGAGAGAGAAAGAAAGAGAACTTTTATTATGTGAAAATGAAAGTAAACAACCAACACCCCTTTCCATGGTGGAAAGGGGTTTATATGCCAATACCCTTAGCGGGATTAGGCTTCCGGCCCATGAACATGCTCATGGGTCGGCCTAAAGTAAATAACAATTACACTTATACTACGAGCGTATAACTATATTGTTGGAGTGACCAAGACTTTCGTTATATTAAAAAACATATTTCCAACAATCTCCCCCAAAGGGAGGTCACTCTAAATTTACAAAGTCCTAATCTAGCATATTAGATCTTCGTTCTTGAGCTCGTAGTCCACTTTCTCTTTTCTTCTTTAACTTTTCTTCTTTTTGTGAATATGTGTTGAATAACATCAGGCTTTTGCTTGGAACATGTTCTTTTGGCCTTTCACGTGCAATCTTTGTCTTCTTTTGATATTCGGCTCTTCGTGACTTCATGTCCCACATACCTATCCTTTGTTGAATTCTTGAAAGTTTCAGAGTCGATACAGCGGAAGACTTTTAGGCCAGACTTTCTTGAATTTGGTGAAATATTTGTTGTAGAAGGAATAAGTATGTGAGGACTACTTCAACTGGTACCCTGCAACGCCACCGTCTTCAAATGCAGCAACATAATAAGACACGAATAAAATGGCTTTGACATTTTATTCTGATTCGGTAACATTTTACCTCCGGTCGGTGAAGACAGTTAGACGATAATAAATATCGTACTTGTGACAGGTAGCTCAAATTAAAGATCTCCTTGACAAGATTTCGCGGGTAAACCCGTTCCACTTTATTCGACCGTCCAAAGCTGACTGCGAACATATAGAGTGAATCACTTGGATATTGAATATCCTTATCATTGAAGCCGTCAATTCATGAATCTTGGAACAAGTGAATTTCAATTAAGATTTTCACCATCGTTGCTTTCCAGTTGTCACGAACTTGATTCAAATAGAATATTGCTTGTCACCTACCGTAGTGTTGTTTGATGTTGACACTGGAAGGATTTCCACTCTTCATTGTGAACACTAAAGAGTGCCACTCTGAGTGTTCTGGCAAGATCACTTGGATAATGCGTAGAGGCCCTGGAACAAGTTTAATCTCAATTAAGAGTTAAACCATCGTTTCTTTCCATTTATCACAAGATTAGTTCTTAAAGAACCGCACGTGTCACCTACCATGAGCTTGTTTGATGTTGGCTCAAGCAGGATTTCCATCTTCATTGTAATACTTTCGTATTTCTCAGATGTTCTGGCAATATTACAAGAATATTGCGTAGGAGTCATAAAAATATTTCTTGTTTTTAAAATTGTGTCCTAATGAGACTTTTGATGATCTCGTGGCTCTAGACTCAATAGTACATTTTTGTTTTGGTGAGCGGAGGCTGGAGAGGATTGCCACCTTTTCAATAGCAATTTATTCGGAGTGAATAAACCGATAGATAACGTGTTGAACTCCGTGACATTAAAAAATATCTTTTGAGAGATATTTCAGTTGGTTAGGAGGGGTTGTGCATCGCATCACTGGGTCCATGATACTTTGTCTTCAAGATGAGTTGACCCGGTTTATGCCTAAGTTGTAAGGAGGGCTTCTTTCTTTACACCCTTTATCTTTACATTTCTTTTTCATTCTTCAACCCATTCAACGCTTACCAATACATCATCACTAGCACCTTGTTGTGATTGTTCAAGTGCTAGAATCAGTACTTGGTCGGCATTCAGCTACGTTCACAGTCCATTCTCCATCTTTCCTAAGACTTCTATTTTCTAACTATGCAATTGTCCTTGGGTAGATTCCTCCGGTTCTTGGAAGAATCATTGGACTAGTACCTAATCCTACCACCCTTTTGTCACCACATCCGTTGTGAATTAAGTGTGTTTTGGGTAAGTACTTGTCACCATGATAAATCCTTGAAAACTCACTTAAGATACTTGTGATATAAATATCAAATTTTGGTATCTTTAAGTGTTTTTGTTCATCAAAAATTCTCCCCCTTAACATGTGCAACACACATATTAAGTTGATTTATACTTGAAGTATTTTTCATGTTTAGCCAAATATATTATCAAGTCTCCTTAATCCCATTTTCTCCCCTTATCCAAAATGTAACCATCAATATTTTGGATATTAATGGATTAACCGGTCTTTGGGTAATAAAATGAAATTAATATTGCTGGCCATAGAACATATCAGTGCTCCCCCTCAAATTAATGAGGGTTAGTTGTAATGCTTGAGTATGATATATTTTGAAAGATTTAGAATCTCGTGAGAAATTCTTGAAACATTATCATACTTTCACACTACAGCAAGCCACAAAAGCACAATATTCACAATATTTACATATTCACAAAATAAACAATATGGAGTTGACCTGAGATAGTACGACCCATTAGATGGATCGTTGTATTAGCTTGTGGTGCGCTTCATATGGTCTACCACCAACGAATCGTTCAATACATCGCATTAACCGTCGTTCTCTCAGCTTTTCATTAATCTTGTTGATCAGGTAGTTAGCACTTGTTTCGTACCCTTTGTGCCACTGGACGGTAACTGCGGGATGCTTCTTGGTTCTGTTGAGCTAAATCAATGTGTCCCAAACTTGCTGAAGAGTCCCGTCACTAAACTTGGAAAGTTCCGCTATTCTCAGGAATTTCTTCTCACCGGATCCATTCAAGTCGAAAGTGCCTGGAACCGGTTTTGTAGTGCTTGTGTAGGGACTTTTGTCTCGATGAATATCAGGAACTTCGGTGTATGGAGCAGTGAGGTTCATCTTCTTTTGATAACTCTCAACGCCAAGTTGCAGGTCTTCAACTCTCTTCTTGATCACAATGCGACGAGTATACATTCATAGAGCTGAATTCAGGGCAATGTAGTCTTCAGTGTCCAAGTGTTTGAGTGTGCCTTGAGTCATCAACAGTAACATGTCTTCAATGTCAACAAGAGGAAGATCCGGGAAGTCTCCTTCCATGATGGTGTAGTAGTTGTCGTCTTCTCTTTTTAATCTGATCTCTGTTATATGATGATAGCCGACTTTGGGTTCAATCCTTACTCCTAGAATGGCTTTGATTCTGAACTCGGATTTTACTGGAGTCTTTGATTTGAAGACACATGCATAGCTGTAAGATTTCTGTATGGTTTCTCCCCAATGTGATGCACCCAATTCAGCATAATGATCATACTCAGAAATTAATTTCCTTACCTATAGACGATCAACCTTTTCCTCAATCCATGGTATTGACCCCCAAGTTGTAGCTTTGACCAAAGTTAATGAGGTCGCATACTTGTTCGCGCCTTTTACCAAATAATCAAGGTCATGGCAGATAAAGAAATCATGTATAATTTGATTGTCAGCGTCAGCTATCGGGAGAGGAGCATTTTCAGCCTGTGACGACATGTTCGTTGAGGAAGGTTCATTACTTTCAAAAGCTCATTCGCATTGTATTCAGCCTCCATTCTACTGATTCTTGAAGTAGGAATGATGGTGGGATCATGAAAAGCTCGAGCTACCATCGCTGGAGTTATGTTGTCAGTTCCATACCTGTAGATTAGATATGCTGAGAAGTCGATGGGATTGTTGAGGATTTGGGAGAAATCTGGTTCATCTTCTCGAGTTAGCGGACAAATGCTAGCAGCTTCTGTGACCCAAGTTTGCTTGGGTGCATTTTCATCTACATTAATTGTATCCACCCATGCCGGTTCACTCGATTCTGGAATATCAGGACCTTGCGCAGATTCTGGTGCTCGATTCTAAAAAATTACTCGAAATGTCTGAGTACGTGGAATGTCCTTTACTAGTGTAGACTCAGACGTTTCAGGTATTGGTTGATCGGGTTCTCGGATGGGTAGCTGTTGTGGTGGTGATGTAGATGTGATAGCTGAAGCTAATTGAAGTGAACCCGGTGTCAGATTAGCATCAACATCATGACGGTGTTTGGTGCGTTTGCCGGTTGGAGTTGACTCAGTTTCTGGAGTTTCCTCGGTTGTTGAAGTTTTTTTTATCTTTAGTAACATTATCCTTTTGAGACTTGTCACCTTTTCCTGAAGTTTGATCCCCTTCAACATTTGACTTATCTTTGGTGTTATCATCCTCTGCCTCTTCTTCATTCTTTTCCTCTTCATCATCATTCTATGGTTCTTCTTCATCATTTATTCGTTCGTCCATGTTGTCATCATCATCATCGTTATGATCACCCTTATCATCATTGTCACTATCATCATCATTGTCATCTTCATCGTCATCTTCATTCTCGGAGGATTCATCGGGTTTGTCTGACTCATCCTCATCTTCATCGTCTTTTTCTAGATCGAGACTGCTGTATGGGACGATGGTGCCATGTTTTTCAAATATCTCGGTGTCTTGATCCATTGTCGTCTTTAAAGCTTTGTGAAGTGCTTGTTGTTCTGGCGTTCGGTTGTATGACCCGATTTGAATCATCTTAGCATGCAACAGCTTCTTCAATTCGTAGTCTGTGAGCCTTTGAGCTATGAGAAAGTCAGACTGCTGAGTGTCAGAAGACTTGATCATCATTTTGCTTATAGCGATGTCTTTTAGTTCGTCTCGCAGAGCAGGGAGTGCGGTTTCAATAGATCCTTGAACCTTTTCATTGATTGATTCAATCAGTGTAGCATTAGCTTGAACAAGTTCTTCTTTCTTCTTTGTATTTGTTTCTGAGTTCGCGAAGACGTTCAATTGATGCTTGCTTCCTTTCTGCTTTAGCTTCTAGACTTGCTCTTATTGACTCTTCAAATTGTTGACGACTTGTTAATTCTTTTCAAAGCTGGTCGATTTCTTTTTCAAAATCTTTCTTGCTTGCTAATTCTTCATGAAGGCTAGCGAGTTCCTTTGCATAGGCTGTCTTTGAAGATTCAAATTTCTCTGTAACTAGAATAGTCTTATCCTCTTGAGCCTTCAAGTGTTGTTTGATGATTTGCATAAAATCTGGGGTGATGGATGGAGATGCCAGCAATGGTGTTGGATGAGCGGTTGATTGTGTAGGTGTGACATGAGTTGTTACAATGGTGCTGAGTACTGATGTCGTGGCCTCAGTTACAGGGACATTTACCATGTTCGGGTTTGTTGAAAGATCAGTGTTAGTAACTTCATATTCGAGAGAGTCAAGGTTCAAGTACTTACCTACTGGATCTGACAAAGACGCGGATTTGGTAACACTCTTTTCCTTGTGGATGTTCCCTGTATCTGTTGTCTCTGGTTGAATATCATCAATGAACGTATCTTGATGTTCGTATTGTTGATCATCTTCTTCATCCTGAACTGGTTCGTCCTCGGAATCATCTGGTTCTCCAAATTCAGCAATGTCAGGCAACTCGACATTCTTTGTCTGTTTCGATCCACTACCTCCCGTCTCCCTTCTACTTTGCAGTAAAGCCTTCTTCAATTGTTTGGATTGTTGTTTCTTAGTCAATGGTAGTTGTTGTTCGTCAATGTCTTCAATCAAATCTTCATCCGAGAGAAGTGTTTTCTTTCCCTTGGCCTTTTTCTCCCATAAAGACAATGTTCTTGTTCTTTTTCCCTAGTCTTGTGTTGGTGTATCAGCTTCCGAGGAATCAGTTTCCTTCCTTTTGCCTTTGGGTTTTGGTGCTTTGACCTCTCTAATGAATTCTCCCAATTCTACTCTCTTTGAATGATCTTCATTTTCTTTCAGAAGGGTCTTATATGAAGCACTCTTTTTTATTTTGTCATTCATCATATGATCCGGAACAAGAGCAGGAATACCTGAGTAAACAATCTTTTGTCCTTCTTGTCTCATGTGTACTATGAAGAAATCATCATCTTCTGAGTTAACAAAGAATCCTCCACGTCGATCTATAGCTTCATCGGCTTTCATGAAGTAGTTGATAATAAGCTTTGTGAATCGTGGAAACTGAAAGTGATCAGATTTCTTCTTAACGTTTCTGAAGGCTTGATAATGAAATTCTTCCCATATGAGAGAAGCATAATCCAAATCGAGTCTCTTGTAGATTCCATAAAAAATACGAGCCTGTGAAAGTCTCATAGAATCGAAACCTTTGGATTTTCTCGTAAAACATCGGATAATGATACTAATAATTGCTTTCCAGGGTTGTCCAAGCCTATAGGTGTTAAACTTGGATATGTTTGGAAATTCTCCATCATAACCAAGAGACAAAATCAGATCTAATATTTGTTTTAAGTTTGGAACAGGAGCATATGTTTTCCCTTTAGGAGGAGGAAATTCAAAGATTTCACGAAACTGTCTAAGAGAAAATTCCTTCTTCTGACGATTGATGTTGAAGGAAAACTTTGTGTTTGTGATGGCTTTGAGAGAGGATGAAAACTCATGCATGTAAATTTCAGGAACACTTGCTGAAATCCGTAGTGCAGATTTGATCGGTGTGAGATCAAGGATTTCGATAGCTATTTTGAATGCTGCTTGTGATGGAATGAAGCCTTCTTTCAAACGTTGATTATTGGGAGTGACTGGTAAACGGTTTTATTCTTGTACTAGTTCATTGTCAAGTTGAATTTGTTGCTCTTGAGTGCGAGCCATGAAATCTGCTTAAGATAAAACATACACATTGATACACAAGAGATATATATCATGTACTATAAACCTTAAAAGCATCATATTTCAATTTCCTTAAAACATATCAACTAGCACATGAAAAACCATACAATCATTGCCCAAAATAATCAACAAGTTGAAATACATGCAAATCAGAAACCTAAACAAGCATATCAATCAAAAATCCAAATAATGAAGCATAATTCGGAATCTGTGTATACAAGACCTAAGTCGGAATCCATATCACTAACTTAGTTCGGAATCCCTATCACAAATCTAAGTCGGAATCATCTAATAACCTAAGTCGGAATACATCTTTTTGCTTATAAGTCGGAATAACTTAATCCAACACCTAAGTCGGAATTGGTTATCACAACATAGTTTGGAATCCGTAATCACAACATAGTTCGGAATCCGTATACCCATCCTAGTTCGGAATCCGTGTTACCAACCTAGTTCGGAATTCATATTTGTGACATAAGTCAGAATACACACATGTGAAACCTAAGTCGGAATACATATGCTTCCAACCTAAGTCGGAATCCATGATTTCTAACCTAGTTCGGAATCCGTGTTACCAACCTAATTCGGAATACACACGTTTGTGACCTAGTTCGGAATACACACGTCTGTGACCTAGTTCGGAATACACACGTTTGTGACCTAGTTCGGGATACACATGTTTGTGACCTAGTTCAGAATACACACGTTTGTGACCTAGTTCGGAATACACACGTTTGTGACCTAGTTCGGAATACACCCGTTTGTGACCTAAGTCGGAATACATTCGTTTGTGACCTAAGTCGGAATACATTAGTTTGTGACCTAAGTCGGAATACACATGTTTGTGACCTAAGTCGGAATGCATCAATCACACACATAGTTCGAAATACACTAATTCTGAATAAGTTCGTTGTTTACTGATTATCACCAGACAAGAACAATCAACGCAAGTGTTTGGGCATAAAAAACAATCAAGGCAACGATCCTATTTTTTCGTAACAAAAACCCCTTTTAATCAGCCAATTAATCAATTAAATCTATAAACCCTAACTGGTCATGTTGAGAATCGTTTAATTAAACAAAGAAAAAGGAGATAATTAGATTTACCTTAGTTGTTTTAGAACGAAAATCAAAGCAGAAACTTGTTTGTTTAAGGTTTAACAATGGCGGCAAGTGGAGGTTTTGTTTGTGTGAAAAAGTGAGGCGAAAAAGAGAGGAGAGGGGGCGGGGTCAAACAGTTTGACCTAAAGTAAGGTTTTCAAACTTTACACTTTTGGCCCTTCTTTTTCTTTCAATTTTCATTTTAGTTAATAAAAATTAGTTTAATGTACATGAAGAGAATTCTTAACGGTCGTTGTAACTTAAATATTCTTTTAAATTATTGAGCACACACAATCAATTAACGCACTTAAATGAGTCTGCCTAAAAACCATTAAACTCTAAGGTCCAATCAGAAGCATGAGAAACATTCGTCACCATATTTAAATACCACATACTTGACAAAACACATTATGAACAACATTTAATCGTTTATTTTTCTGAGAAAGATTCTGGAAGACGATATATTGATGACAAAAATGATTTAAGATTTTCTCCCCCTTAAACATTGACCCGTTTTCTATTTAAAGAGTTGTAGTCTTTGTTTAAGGAGTCGAATACCAATGAAAGCATTTTCCGTTTAATGATTGAAAAGAACGATTCTTGGTGGCAATAAGATTTCTCTTATTTTTACAAAATAAGTGCACTGAAACGTACACATATTCATGTTAGACCAAGTTATAAAGTAAACTTGATCCCTTGTATGGTTTTAAAGTAAACCATACTCGAGAAAATTAATTCCCGTTGTGAGCCAACATTTTCGTAAGAAAAACGTGACTTTAGTGCGAAAAACGGGTTGCAGTCAGAAATAACTACAAGCCATATGGTCATGTTTTAAAATATGTACAACTTTTATACGGACTCTATTTATGGCGCTGTGTCAATTTTAATCGACATTTCTAAGGCCGTAAATATTACCGTACTAAAAGACATGCCCGATTTAAAATGAAAAATATTTTTGGATTTTCTTGATTTTATATTTTTTATGGTTTTTGTATGTTTTATATTTTTGTATTTTGCTTTTGGTGGTTTATATATATACGATAATATACAAGATCACGTTAAAAGTATATTCTAGAATAGTTTACCACCACTATTCTGTAGATTCTTCTGCCAACTCCTTAAGTGTCGCTGGTGAGAATGATTTCATGCCTAGCTTTTCGATCAAAAACTCGATACGTCCTCGATCTAAGGCCTTTGTGAATATATCCGCCAGCTGATACTCAGTGTTGACAAAATACAGTTCAATCACTCTATTTTCCACTTGCTCTTTGATGAAGTGGTAGCGTATGTCAATGTGCTTCGCCCGGGAATGTTGTATGTAGTTGCAGCAAAGGGCAATTGCACTTTTGTTATCACAGTACATCGGGATTTTGTTGAATCCAAGACTGTAGTCAGTTAATTGTGATCTCATCCAAAGAACTTGAGCACAACAACCGGACATATCAATGTATTCAGCCTTGGTACTTGATATCACGACGCTTTTCTGCCTTTTGGATACCCAACTAACCGGTCTATCTCCAAGAAGTTGCACACTGCCAGAAGTGCTACGTCTAGTATCTTGACACCCAACATAATCCGCATTTGCATATGATATTAGTGCAATAGAGGAATCCTTCGGATACCACAGACCAGGATGAAGTGTTCCTTTAAGATACCAAAAGATCCTTTTCACAACATGTAAGTGCTTTTCGATAGGCCGAGCCTGATACCAGGCATACATGCATATAGCAAACTGCAAATCAGGGATGCTAGCAGTCAGATAGAAAAGGGTATCGATCATTCCACGGTAAAGTTTAGGATCGACAGCTATCCCTTCCCTGTCCTCATCTAACTTGGATCTCTCCACCATTGGAGTATCCACGGGGTCACAATTTTCAAAATGATACTTCTTTAATGATTCAAGAGCAAATTTGGATTGATTAATGAAGATGCCTTTGGGATTTTAAGAAACTTGCAACCCTTAGAAAAATGAAATTTTTTCCATCATCGACATCTTAAAAATGGTCAGACAGTCTTTGAGTAGTGGCAGCAAATATTATATCGTCAACATAAATTTGTACCAGTATCATGTCGTTGTCCTCCTTGAGAATAAATAATGTTGGGTCCACTTTGCCTTTGGAGAAGCCTTTCGAGATGAGATAAGACGATAGGAGATCGTACCACACGCATGGAGCTTGTTTCCACCCATAAAGAGCCTTCTTGAGCTTGTACACGTGATTAGGATACTCCGAGTTGACGAATCCATTCGGCTGGCTTACGTAGACATCTTCCCTTAATTCACCATTAAGAAATGTCGTCTTAACATCCATTTGGTAGACGATCATGTTCATGTGAGCAGCATAAGTAAGGAATAGTCTAATCGCCTCCAAACGTGCAACAGGAGCAAAGGATTCTTCAAAGTCAATACCCAAAGCTTGTTTGTAACCTCTAGCAACCAATCTAACTTTATTCTTTAACACTCCACCTAACTCATCAAGTTTAACCTTATATACCCACAACAATGTAAGGATTTTAACGTTGTTGGGTAAAGGAACTAATTCCCACACTTCAAGACATTGAAATTCATTAAGTTCTTCTTGCATGGCTTCAATCCAAGATGATTGTGTCATAGCTTGTTACCAATTTTTAGGTTCAATGTCAGAAATAAATGCATCAAAGTAGCAATATAATGCATGTTCTTGGAGTTGGTGGCGTGTTAAGACTGGTCGATCGATGTCACCAATAATATTTCGGATTGGGTGATCCTTTGTCCATTTGGTGTTATGATTTTCAATCCGTGGTGCTCGGGAGTGAACGATTGCAGGAGCTTCCTCTGAGGTAGACGCACCGTGAGGGTTTTCAGGTATTTGTGAACCAAAGAAAGGAAGCTCTTGTAAGTGAGCAATTTCTAAATCGTGATCATAGTTATCCTCTTCAACATCATTAGGAACAAGTGGGGGTGATGATTCAGGTGTAGTTCGTGAATTGGTGGGGGATGGGACATCTGGTTCAATAGTGACAGTAGATGCCTTAGACTGATTTCCATTATCTTGAGCAACAACTTCGAGAATCGGAGCTACTGCTGCAGGTGTTGGAGAATCATCACTAGGTGGATCAAAGAATTCATCAAACATAGGTTGAAATAACTCATCCACTCGGGCCTTGTAGGTGGTATAAATGATGGAGAAGTAGGATTGTTTGGAGTTAATCCGGAACTAATCGTACCGGTTCCTATATCATGAAGTGTGGGTTCAGAGTTGTGTTGCTCAGAAGCCATCGCTGTCAGCTCATGAAAATCGGCATCCAAAGTTTCTACTATCTTGCCAAGACGACGGTTATAAATTCGATAAGCTTTCTTTGTGGGTGAGTAACCAATGAAAATTCTAATATCAGCCTTCGGTTGAAGTTTGCCCAAATTCTCACTATTAGTATTTGGATAACGCAGTGCACCAAACACATGAAGAAATGAAATATCAGGTTTATGTCCATGAAGTAGCTCATATGGAGTTTTTCCATGGCGCTTACGAATGATAGAGCGGTTTGGGTATAACATGCGGTTGCTACTGCTTCAGCCCATAAGAATAAAGGAGCATTCGCATAAATCAACATAGTTCTAGCAGCTTCCATTAGTGTACAGTTACGTCTTTCCACGACACCGTTTTGTTGTGGAGTGTGAGCAACAGAAGTTTCATGTGAAATACCGACCTCTTTATATAAGTCTCGTAGAGTTTGATTGACGAACTCAGTTCCATTATAAGTGCGAATGCGGCAAACAGTAGCATTAAGACGTACTTGGATCATCTTTAAAAAAATAATAATATAATTTGGTGCTTGATCCTTGGATGCTAAAAACTTTACCCATGTAAACCTTGAGAAATCATCCACCATGACGAGGATGTATTTTCTACCATTCATACTAGCCGTACGCATTGGCCAGCAAAGATCCATGTGCAAAAGATATAGTGGTTCTTGGTTGGTGTCTTCAGCTTTAGGTTTGTATAATTTTTTGGTGCTTTTCCCCAAAGAACACGCGGAACATAAATGATCCTTGTCGAACTTAAGTTTTGGAAGACCACGAACAAGTTCGTTTTTATCCAAATGGTTTATAGCATCAAAATTAAGATGAGATAACCGACGATGCCACAACCATGACTTGGTATTAGATGCTTTGGAAAGAAGGCATACAGGAGAGGCGGCCATCATGTTTTGAATGGACAGTGTGTAGAGATTATCCCCTCGAGAACCCTTTAACAAATCATTTCCTACAAGATCGCGAATAAAGCAAGTATGTTGTCGAAAAGTAACCTCAAGGTTTGAATCGCAAAATTGTCCCACTGAAAATAAATTGTGACCAAGTCCCTCCACATAATATACCCTTGAAATCGTAACATTCCCAATTTGGTATTCACCATAACCCATGATCTTCGCAATATGGTCGTTGCCGAATTTAACCGTTCCTAGAAACTTGCTGACGAAATTTTTAAGCATCGAGCGACCGGAGATGCTTTGAGCATCCAGAGTCCAAGTACCAGAGGATGATTTGAACCACCTGAAAATATCACCAGACATAGACGATGTATCGGAGTCTAGTAGTTCCTCTGTGTTAGCAGGTACATATATATTTATCTTAGATTTGCTAACCGAAGAATTCTTAGGCTTCCTAAGTTGCTTCCTAAATGCCGGCTTAGATTCTAGTTGTCTAAGACCTAGTGAAAGGGCGCTTTTTCCATTTTTTAGTGCTAGTGTTCCTATTTAAAGGACGTTGAGACCTAACTTCCGTGGATGTGATCCTAGTTAAAGGGCACGTAGTTCCATTAGCAGTGAAGGTCCTACCAGTGGGTTTCCATTGCCAACCAACTTGGGTGAATTTCTTCCCCGTTGGAGTCCATTCAAGATTGTTCCTAATTGCATACATTTCATTCACGTGATCAACCAGGCATAAATCATGACTCTGAGAAAACATGCATTCATTACAATTCCAACATCGTAAATTAGAATTCACATTTTACTTAGGTTACTGCACAAACGCAGGTCCTTTAGTCTTAGTTACATGATTCTTTTTATTCAAATTTGAAATAACATTCCTAGGGTGAACTTATACTTTCTTCTTCACAGTCCTACTAGTGGAAGGCTTGACCCTATTCTTCTTGTCTTGAGATCCTTTAGCCTTAATAGATACAATTACTCCGGTAGAAGCCAAGGGAACATTAGTGACAGATTTTGATTTTGCCTTGATGGGTGTGTTTAGTATAGGCTTAGATCCTAGATTCTTATTGAATGGAGTCATGGCAATGGTGGTGGTTTGTTGTTTAAGTGGTGCAGAACCCGGTTGTCCTATGTAATTCAAATGCTCTAAGCATCGTTGTACCTTCTCAATGTAAGCATGAGTAGAGTAATAGTGACTATTCATAGGATCAAGTTCATAGAGATCATCTATCACATCCCTAGCAAGATCTGCGTGCTCGACTGCATGCTCCATATATGACTTATATGATAGTGGATTGTGCTTATGATACGGGTTCTTAATGATCACCACCTTGGTGGTTTTTGGAGCACTAGAGGTCAGGGCAGAGATTGTAGCTGGATTATCAACAACTTCTTTTCCTTTGAGTTGAAGTGTCTCCTTTAATTCAGCCAAAACCATGTTTTTGTCTATGAGTTGAATATTTAAGTCAGAGATTTCCTCACACTTATGGTTCAGTTGTTCAACAAGTGACTTTTGCTCTGCTGCATTAATAGCGAAGCGTTCTTCTAATGAACCATAAATTTGTGAAAACCCCTGCTTTACTTTATCAAACTCCCCTAGCATAGAAGTAATTATATCTTCTAGGGCATGATTTTTAATCTCTGTAGCCTCTAGTTCCAACTTATTTGTCAATGATTCTCTCTTAAGTCTCATAATTTCTTCCTCTAATGCCTGAACCACCTGAATCATCTTGTCAGTAGTCTCAACGGAGTTTTCACAATCATTTGTTTTTGAAAGAGTTTCATTTTTAGATTGATTTTCAATTTCAAGAGATATACAATGTTGTTGAAGCTCATCAAAACGTTTTGAAAGTGAGTTATAAGAATCTTGAAGCTTTAAAAATTCAGCGTTAGATTCGTGACAAGAATGATTATCTACATTATTCACAGGTTCAACAATATTCACAGAAATATCATGCACATCATCACATTTATTCATAGCAGATGTCATCTCAAAAGCAAATTCAATAGTAACAACTTGCATCACTTTAAGAGACACTATATGTTCCAAGAATCGGTCATATTCGGACAAAATATTTTCTTTCTCAATTAAATGTTGTTCATAAGCATCATCCATTTCATAGAAAACTTTTCGAACTTCACCCATTTCAAAATTAAGATTATCCCCAAGATCTAAAAATCCATCTTTAATATTGTCTACAAACGGAACGATCTCTTTCTCAAACACCGTTTTCATATGTTCGAAAGCCCATTCTCCAGCGGTTTGAGCCGTTGAAGTCGTACATTCCTTGATGACCTTGTCAAATCCGGTTAGGTATCGCTGAATCTCTTCCAAGCTTAGCAATACCGTACTTACCGGTGGAAGATTCTTAGGAATTTCCTTAGGTTCGACCGAATTAACAAGTGTAGGAAGTATACTAAGGCTTTCTCTAGTAGGCATGTAAGCTAGTGTATGGATAAATTCCTTTTGCATATTAAAGCGAATTCTAAGATCTGTTTTTGCATACTCTGCATTAAGCTGTGCATAATCATACTCAAGATATGTATAAATTACTTTTGACCGATTTTGTTCATGTAGTGACATACTCTTAGATTCATTTGAAAACACAATCGGATCTAAGTCCAATCCTAACTTTGTTGCATCACAAAGACGTGGGTTGTGGTTAAATGCTTGCTTTGCATACCCGGGGTTAGGTGGTAGGTCTATTAGACGCGCTAGAGTGAATTCCTTAAAAGAAGAATGAAACAAGTGTACTAAATGTGAAGTAGAGTATTGTTTTAAAAGCAAAACTTCAGTATTTTTAACTTTCTCAGACGCCGTAATTTCCGTTTCAACCCATTTAGACTCGAGAATTTCGAAATACGTTTGTAGTTTTTGAAAATTATTAACGACTGACTCTTTTTCTTTAAGTTCTTTCAAAAGATTTGCTCTTAAACTCTCAATTTCTAGCAAATTATCCATTTGGACTTTCCTAAACCTATCAAATACAGGATTGGTTAAGGTAGTGGTCACTGGAGTTAATTCCAAGGTTTTAACCTTTTCCTTAATCAAATCAAGCTCGGCAGATAATGTCTGATTAACACCGAGGGTTTCAAGGACCACATTATTCATTTGGCCAAGCATAGATGCCGACACCATAACCAAATCTTGTTGATCAAATGAATTTGTAGACGTAATAGCTCCCGGTTGTGTTTCACTCAAAGTCTGGGGACTTGCATTGATATTACTCTCATTGTTTGTCTCCTCGTTTGAGTTACTAACCACCGGAGGCTGTTCCGGATACTCAAACACTTGCTCAACTTGATAAGGTACAATACAAGTATCATTGGCAGTATTTGGTACCTCAGAAATTGTGTCAGCTCCATAAAGTGAAAGATTTTCCATGAGAGCTGCCTTGGTGGTATTGAAATCATCACAGTCAGAGTCGTATGCATCAAGATCATCACATTGATATGCGGCATTGTTCGTGATGGCTGTTGTGAGTCCGTCAGTGTCCGCAACTCCAGGATCTGCGAGAAATGCTAACTCTTCTTCATCAAGCTCTCGTCTTTGGGCTTGAGCATTCACCAAGTAGATCTTCTCCTGAAACCATGTGCTATCCCATTTCCTCTTTGGCTGCTTACACTCTCGAGCTATGTGCCCTTCCCCTTTGCAGTTATAACATATGATCATCTTCATTTTGCCAGTGTTATTACCCCTTGTAACAGCAGTGTTAGATGGACGTGCACCAATATTTGATGAGCTTGGTCTCCCTTGAAGTGGTTGCACAGTAACTCTGCCATCTTGGATTGTAGCTTGTTGACGAGAGTTAGAAGAGTTCCTCAACTGATTGTTTGTTGGAGATGGACCTTTGTAACCTCGTTTGTTCAACGCTTGAGTGATGTAAGCAGACATTTGAGCAAGTATATCAGTAGGATTATCCCCTTGTCTAAACTCAGGGACTGGAATCTCATCATCACAATAGAATACTAGTGCTGGTTGAGCTACAAACTGATTTGAAGGAGCACTAACATGTTGTGAGTAATGGGGTTGAGGAGCTTCATGTTGTTGATAGGTAATGGTAGGTTTGTTGGAGGTTGATAAGGTGAATATGGTTGTGAAGCATAAGGTAAATGATGTGAGTCTCCTTGTGATGATATTGTTGGTTGCTTGTATAGTTGCTGATAAGATGTAGGTGGTTGTGGCAAGATCGAATACTGTGGAAAGCTGGGAGTTTAATACAATAGTTGGTAGGAAGATTGGTGTCCCAAAGCAAACGGAGAGTTATGATATCACAAAGTTGGATTATTTTCCATTAATGCCAATGGTTCTTGATAAGATCCCTGAGAGATGCGTTTTTGGATCACGTGCTTCTCGTGTTGCTACAAGAAAGCATAGAGTTGATCTAAATTTGACTTGTGCAAATCTCGAATTATTTTAACATCGGTGACATATTGACTCCACTCTTGGGGTAACGTGTTCAAGAACTTGGTGTTTAGTTGAAACTAAGCAATCCTTAGATTATACACATTCAAGTCGTTCATCAAAATAGTGAAACGCCAGTAGTAGTCATGAAGTGTTTCCCCTGAAATGTATGTGAACCTATCAAACAAGTCATATAATTGACACTCTCGTTCTTGCTTAGTTAATGAAGTCCCTTGTAACAAAACAGTTAAGTGATCCCAAAGATCCTTTGCCACTGTGTGTTCACTTACCAATCGATAGATATCGGGTGGAAGAGCTTGAAGTATTGTCTGAACGGCCCTTTCATCTGCACCGGCAATGAGTTTGTTAGCATCCGTTAACTCATGAAACAATCTTGGCCGCATCACATTGTCGACAGTAACTTCTCCCCAATCGAGTGGACCTTTCTAAATGGATTGAACCATAAGTCTCCCATTGGGTTTTCTCATGATGTAAGTTCTCACGCGACCTTGCCATGCTTCAAATAAGTCTTTGATGAGCAACGATGGGCGAGTATCGGTACCCGAAATGATTGAAATATCGGTAAGCGATGTCATTGTAGGCATAAATGAATGAGGATTCATTTTTTGAACACTTGATGGGAAAAAGATTATCTTTTGATCGAGCAATGAAATAAGGTTGTGAGATTTGTTGTGAGTTGATGTAAAATTCTTCCAAAAAGAATTACAAAGTCCAAAACTTGATCTAATTCGGAAAGTGAATCAAGGACCTAGTTCGGAATCTGTGTGTCAATGATCTAGTTCGGAATGTGAATCAAGGACCTAGCTCGGAATCTGTTAAACAATGACCTAATTTGGAATCTGATAATCAATGCCCTAATTCAGAATTTGTGAATCAAGGACCTAATTCGGAATTTTCTAATCAATGACCTAATTCGGAATCGGTGAAGTTCTGAACTAAGTCGAAATCGGTGAAGCAATGACCTAATTCAGAATATGAAGTACTTGATCTAAGTCGGAATCTGTGAAGTTCTGAACTAATTCGGAGTCGGTGAATCACTGGCCTAATTCTGAATATGAAGTACTTGATCTAAGTCGGAATCTGTGAAGTTCTGAGATAATTCGGAATATGTGTATCTTTTACCTAATTCGGAATATTGCAAAACCCTAGTAACCCGACTTGTAAAACCATGTTTTCCCGAATAAGAAAAATTTTGTACCTTTTGATTTTACCCAAAAATCAAGCCAAAAATTCCAACTTTTTTATGAAAATCACCAATATGAATAACTCAAATCCCTACCACAACTATGTAGGCAATTTGTAAGAAAGATTTTGTGGTGAAAAACACAAAAAATTTTGAAAACATGGATATATCTTGATTAATAGAGTATAAAAACTAAAAACTGACACAACAAAACCTTATATCATCACATGGCTCTTGATACCAATTGTAGAATAATGATAATCTTAGAACTATTCAAGAGGATTGTTGTTTTCTCTAGAGAGAGAAACTAGAGAGAGAAAGAAAGAGAACTTTTATTATGTGAAAATGAAAGTAAACAACCAACACCCCTTTCCATGGTGGAAAGGGGTTTATATACCAAGACCCTTGGTGGGCTTGGGCTTCCGGCCCATGAACATGCTCATGGGTCGGGCTAAAGTAAATAACAATTACACTTATACTACGAGCCTATAACTGTATTGTTGGAGTGACCGAGATTTTCTTTATATTAAAAAACGTGTTTCCAACAGATTCTACACGAGTTAAAGAAGAAAGGTAGATAAAAGATGGATGATTTTTAAAGAGAGAAAGTAGAGAGAGAAAAGAGAGAGAAGCGTGTGAAACTTTAGGAATGTTAGATTAAGAAAAATGAACAACCAACACCCTTCCTAACATGTTAGAAAGGGTATTTATAGCCTTGCCTAGATGTGGTATAATGGGTTATATGTTTGATTGGGCCGGGCTTGAATAAATGCTTAGTACCTTGAAAGAGGCCTTTTAAGCTAGCCATCAAGCCTGTAATGTTACGAATATTATACTACCTATTACAACGTTCTAATAAATGTTACAATAATAAACTATGACCGAGCATTCTTGTTTGACTCAATATTTTGAGGCTAACAGCGAGAGTTTAGGGTGTCATGGCGAGTGGTGGCGAAACGTGGTGAGCTGCCATTTATGACTAGCGAAGTGCAATTTTCACAACACCTAGTGCTCTTAGTCATTATCCCTCCATAGGCCTAAGAAATTTGCAACAAGATGAGTACATTTCCTTAAGCGCCACCATGGAGCAAAACAAACACCAAAGTTAACTAGTAGTCTCATTTTGCATAACTCGCTTAAGTTGGTAATTGGTTGCCCATATCGAAAGGCTTCACTTTATGCCATCCGACCTTAACCAACACCAAAAAACCTTAAAATAGATAAAACAACAGTTGACCTCAAACACATTAGCGGTCTATAAGCTCCATATTGAACCACCTGAGAATCCATATTGCAACTTGGTGAACTCTGGATGAACTTTTCGGTGTTGGATTTACGAGTTGGAGCTTAGTAGCCCATCACCCTTCATCTCATGCTCGAAGTTCATATCAAGGTCTCTATTCTAATAGTTAAGAGGCTGTTTAGTAGTGATTTTTTTTATATTTTTATGTTTTTAAATTTTTAGAGAAAGAAATTATTTTATTCTTTAGAGTAAAGTTAAAAAATTTAAAAACTTATTTAGGTGTAGTTGCATTTTTATCTTTTGAAAAAAAATAAATTCTTTAAATGAAAAAGAAAAAAATAAAAAAAAAGTAAAATGATATTTTTTTACTTTTCTATGTAAAAGTGAAAGATGAAAATTTATCATTTTTTTAAAGTTATTGAAAAAAGTGCGACTAAAGAGGTTTTGTGTTTTTCGTTTTCAAATAATTTTTTTTTAAAAATATAATATTTTTCTCAACTAAACATAATAAAATAATCAACCAGGTTTCGTAAAACAGGTATATGTTATAATATATAAGTATCTAAAGAGTTATAGTCTCCATATTTTGTACGTTATTAGGCTGTGTTTGGTAGCAAATATTTTAGAGCGTTTAAGAGCGATAAGCGGTAAGCAGTTCAGATGAAAAGCTTGTTTGGCAACATCTCAAGAAGCATTTCAATATTGTCTAACTGCTCTCATTTGAAATGCTTGTTGGAGAAGCATTTCGTAACTGATTCGAGCAGTTTATTTATAAAATTACATTCATGCCATTAAATATAACATTTATACTTTATTTAATTAGGTTATATGTTTTTTAAGTAATTTTACACTTTTTAACCATATTTTACAGCTACGTCACCAAACATCTTTTTAAAATAAACAGTTATCGCTTACTGCTCTTGTTAACTACTACATCTTACTGCTTCCTACTCCTGCTCTTACTACTGCTTACTGTTACGTGTCACTAAACACACCCTCAATAAAACCCAACAAAACTTGGTAAGTGGTATGGGATGCGCTATGCAGAAAGGTGAAATAAGATCAAGCCCAATTCTTCTACACACTCATTTTTAGATTTGGCCCAATTAAACATCAGTAATGTATTATGTATATAGGATTCCGTCCAAATCAGCTAATCACACACAAAACCGAAAATTCAAATCGAACCGTACCGAGCAAAAATATCTGAAACAAACTTGTAATCGAAGTTAGTTTGCCAAAACTGAACCAAATCGGCTTAAATATTGAGTTTTAAGTTTGGATATGATTTTGCCAAAGTAAAAACGGAATGGAATTCACACAAATATATCAGCAATCACAAGTAAGACTTGGACCGTATTTTACGATGGTTTGTTTCTGAAGCATACAAATTATTTGCAAAATGAACTACAGTCATAATGAACTACATTTTAAAGGTAATCTCTATAGCATAGCTAAAAAAACTCGGAAAGAATAATACGAAAAAGGGTACAAAACACTCTTTGTTTGAGATAATCTTGATATACTTTGGTGTAAAAAAGAATTGCGTATAGAGAAAATGACATTTCCTATAACTTAACTGTAATGAACTTTGACTTGACTCCTCTTCAATAAGCATCCAAAGAAAATGCAACAAGTCTAGGATTCATTGACATGACTATGATATAGTCAAGGAATGTTGATTCCAGATTCGAAGTTCTAATAAAAATTCTTGTGATCCATCATCTTTTCTTAAAAATTCGTTCAATATATTTCCAAAGTCATATTTAGCATATACCAAAGAGGCTCCACCATAAGGGTGTGACTGTCTTTTCTCTACTTTTCTAAAGTCATACTATATTATTCTCCGATCTTAGGGTGCAATCGAGTTAAGCCAAACTCAAGTTTTATATAGTAGGTTTGAGTTTGACTTGATAATTTGTCAAGCTTTAATAATTTAGACTTGAGCTTGTTTTGATAACGCTTGATAAAAGCTTGAACTTGACTTGAAAGTTTGAATGTGTATAAAATTATTTTTTATAATAGAAAACTCATCAATAAAAACATATGTATAAAATAAAACAAACAAAAACCATAACTAAAATTTAAATTCGATTTATTTAGCATTAATAAAACTAAAAATAAAATAGTCGTACAGTCTTGGTTTCAAAATGCGTTTTGCAATCCAATGCGATTAAGGTCTCAAAAGTTATCTCGTGATGTAATTGCTAACGTAGTTTCGGTACCTCGTATTTAACAGAGTACAAAAAATATTTATACGTATTATATTTCACCAAGTACCAAATACATGTAATAAATTTAAAATTAAATAAATTATTTAAAATGTGATAAGCTAAATTATAAATTTAATCAAAGAAAGCCCTTATAATTAAGTTAATACTCAAATTAAGCATAAGTTGCTTAAATGAATTTATAATAAAAACACATTTTAATAAAGCTTGAAAAGCTTAATAAAAGTTTAAACGAGCTATCAAAAGCTTGAGCTTGAGTTTAAGTTTGATATATATTTCAAGGTACTTTTTAGACTTGAGCTTAATAAAAGCTTGACTTAATCAAATCAAGCTCGAACTCAACCTCAAATTGTTTGATAAAAATTTGACTTAATTACCGCCCTACTTCAATCTACTCAATCACCCAAAATGAAACCAAACTAGTATAAAGATGTTTGTAAACTTTTCTTAGTAAAGTACCCAAAATTTCATTATATTGTAAGTTGCAAAATAACAGAAGAAAAAACTGTGTCCGCTGTTTACAAAATTGAATGTTTGGAGAAGTGGGTCTTTAATCGTTTTGATTGAATTATCAGATTATCGGTTTAACAGATTCGATAATCGAAGAAACTCAATCTTTGAAAAAAATAAATTTATATATTTGCAACTGTACAAAAAATTATATATATAGATCATCGATATTCCACGTAAAAAACAATTTGTTGATCCATAATGCAACAAAAATGTTTATGACATTTTATTTCTAAATCGGCTTAAAAGTTCAAACTATTAAATTTACTTGTTATGTAAATATAAGGATGTGAAATCTTGAACACGAATCTCATTTTTAAGTAGCAACGCATTAGCGTGACATGTCATTTCTTAAAAATCTTATTTACTTTTTTTTAAAATATATTTTTAATTATCTAATTCACAATATATATTAATAATTTTGTGTTATTTAATTCAAATTTATTTTGACATATTTTTGATAATTTTTAATTTTTTTTACATTTCTATTGTCATAAAAATCGATGTTTTGGACGGGTAAATGCTAGTAAATATATCATGTAAAAATAAAATTACATCGTAAATATATATACAATTAAATTATTTATTTTGTAAAAACACATGAAAAAATTTTAAAACATGGTGAGGTCTCGAGAATCGAATTGAACGGGGTTACTTCAAACCTGACAGGTTTAATCGGGTTTTTAAATACAAAATTTGGTTTAATTTAACTATGTTTTTTTATCAAAACCAGTTCAACTTACTGGCCAAATTGAACCAAAATTTCAAAATATTGATTAAAACACCGGTAGAACTAGAAAAGCAACTAATTACGGTTGATGTTTTCATTTTTGTTGTTTCTTTTTACTGAGAGGTATCTAGATTGTATAATATTGTTTATGTTTAGCTTTGCTCTTATACTCTTTAAAGATATGTTATGTGAATAAGCGTATGAATTAAATAAGAGTTATGTGAATAAACTTATAAATTAGTGGAGAGTTATAAATAAGGCAGTTTATTAGTTATTTTGGTGAATTATCCTATTTTATAAATATAAGAGTTATTAATAAGTGTGTGTTAGTGTGAATGACTTGTATTATCAAGCATTTGATTGATGTAAGCTGATTTAAAGTTGATGTATTGTAATGATACATCATTTATCATACATGATAGACTGATAATTATATGATATGTGATATATGATAGGTATATCATATATAATATATGAGGTAGCATATATGATGTATCTAACAAACCACATAAAAATCACACTTTGTCACTAATTTTTACAAAATCTCTTTAACCTTTTTAAACATGTCTTCTATCATATATGATTAAGTTGTTGATAACTTGGTGCCGAATATTTTCATCCTTTATTTATAAATGCAGACTATGCGAATAAAACAACGAAAGGATGCTGCAATTATCCGGTTGAGGTTGACTGCATGTAGGAGGAAGAAACTGTTGCTTATTTTATTGATGATGTTTAATAATTTATGTCTTTTTTTTATTGATGATGTTTGACAAATTCATACACTTAATCACATCATATAAGCTAGAAAAAAAGATAATTAATCGGTAAGATAAATTCACATCAAATAAGCTAAAACCGATAAGTTGAATTATAAGCTTATTCACATCAAATAAGCTAAAACAGATAAGCTGAATTATAAGTTTATTCACATCAAAGAAGCTAGAAAAAGATAATCAATGCTAGATCAAGATGGATTGTACTAGATGTTTATGATATGAAGAAGAAGAAGATGATCAATTCATGGTCGATTGATGATTTCTAACATGATGGATGGATCATAACTATGTGTTTTGTGTGTTTTTAGTATGTGTTAGATGAGAGAGAGAGAGAGAGAGAGAGAGAGAGAGAGAGAGAGAGAGAGAGAGAGAGAGAGAGAGAGAGAGAGAGAGAGAGAGAGAGAGAGAGAGAGAGAGAGAGAGAGAGAGAGAGAGAGAGTGAACATGCGATGTATGTGTGTTTAGATCTGGATGGGGGTGTTAGGTGGGATGGTTATAAGACGGTTATGTCCCTTTGCTTTTTTAATTATTTTTTTATTTAATAAATGTGGGATAATCTAGGCATTTCAATCTTTTTGGGTGGATCACGGGGATTTGTCCCCTATATCCAAAGGATATAGGGTATCAATCTTAATCCACATCCACTCATATTGAATATACAAGAAGATATTTTTACGTATGAAAACTATAAATCGATGTGAATAAATGTATTTTTGAGAAAAAAAATTCATTCGATCTTGTAAATTTTATTTTTTATAAAAATGGTAATAAAGAAATATTATTTCTCGAAATATGGACAAATGGAGTTTACGAAAGGTCAAGAAAGAGATTGTCCTCTCAAAGTTGGTCTTTCAAAGCGTCTTCTTTAAAAATCACCTGACGTTCTTCATATTAATCTATCACATGGTAGAGAGGTTTGCAATATTAAAAAAAAGTCTCTCATGGCCCAATTATTATTACAACATTATCTACCATAGAATTCGTCTTTTGAGGTCAATCCGACGACTTCTATTAGGAAGGCGGCACAAATAAGGCTTAAGGGCTTGTTAAGGAAGGTGACGTAAATGAGGCTTGAGGGCTTGTTAAGGAAGGCGGCAAGAGCCAACGAATGCGGTAAAACGAAAGACCTTTTTTAGTCCTTACGCCATATGTTTAACCTCTCAACAAGTCACATTATTATAGGAATGGATTAGGAAAGATACAATATTAAGTAACTCCCTCATATTGATGTGACTCCTCTCACATTCTATGATTAGGTTATCCTATTAAATCTAGATCTTGGGATCTCCAGTAAACTACGTTAGGTTTTCCTTCATTAAAAACCATTCCTTCAAGAGCATTAGTCTCATTCTTTTAGATGACTTACTAACTAAGTCTTTGCTGAAACCTTTCGTAAGCGGATCCACGATAATATCCTTTGACTTC
Organism: Glebionis coronaria; assembly: GCA_025667525.1. Taxonomy (NCBI): domain Eukaryota; kingdom Viridiplantae; phylum Streptophyta; class Magnoliopsida; order Asterales; family Asteraceae; genus Glebionis; species Glebionis coronaria. The sequence continues at coordinate 271,856,276 of CM046880.1, forward strand.
ACATAGTCAATTGAGATAAATCTTGTAGGGAGTAGTTTTCGCATCAAATTATGTCGACGACAGATATGTCTGTACTTTCCATTATACATTATGCTATAAGCTCTTCCAATCTCCGATTTACTATCACATACTAATTGGCGTTACCAGTTTAGGCTACAATGGGTATGTCCTCTACGAATTGACGTAGCCATTACGTCTCTTCTCTGTAGTTATCTAGCGCGATAAGTTCTTATTCCGCCTAAAACATGAAGTGAAAATATGTTTTTTTTAAATAAATCAAGTTTTCCACCTTCAAAGTCTCTTTGGTTGGTTTTACTCAACACTTAAGTACGCACGCATAGAGGGTGCATAAAATGAGATTTATGTGTCAACATGAGTTCGAAGTTTCTGAACTTGTGCGAGTCGTTCGACCTACGGACACAAATGCAACTCCCAAAATTCGCATACACGTCTATCTTTTTGCTGCTGATTCAGGTTTCCTTTTCCCATTTTTTGTAATCTCTTGTAGGAATAGGTATAAACTTATTAATTAAGTTTACAGAAATCGAGTTGTGTATTAAAAGACTTGTAAATCTGTTTTTAGAAATAACAGATTTACTTGTGGGTTTAATTTAGGAGAGATAAGTTTTAGAAATAATAAATATGCATATCAGTTTATTTCTGGAACCAATACTCTATTTTGGTGACCAAGACATGTAGTGCATATCAACTAAACTTGAATTTCATTCCTTTAGAAATCAGAAAATCGCAGCTCTAATACCCAAATTACTCCAGCGGTGCATCGATTAATAAACATGAAAGGCTTCCGTGATCTTTTAAGCAAGTTTTTTTAGTCCAGCTGTACAACACATTTTGGACGTTGTACCTTGAGAAACTGACGGCGAATATATTTTAAGGGAATCGCGTCAAACACGATCTCATCTCTATATATTTATTGCTTTCATTTATTATTTGTTTCTCAATTTTTGTTATTTAATTGTCTATTAATTTATATCTGTAATTTGATTTATACTAATAAAAGTATACAGGTTTTCTACATATTGTTGCTACTCGCGTAATAATTGGGGTATGTTTGGCAAAACTAACTGTAACATGCATGTTGTGTAAACTGTAAGCTCTTTACTGCATAGCTGTTAACATGAGCTGTAACACTCTCAAATTTCATATCGGTACAGCGGAAGAGTCATTAGAGTGTTACGGGATAGCACAATAACTCCAGTCATAGACAACACATAATAATGGTTGTACAAGGTTTAACATACATTCATTCGAAATAAAAGTTTCAAGTGTACAACAGGTCCCAAATTATACAGGTCATTAAGTTTACAAAACATAGATCGAAGGAACAGTTTTATTATTATGTGGGACATCAGAGTCGATCTCCATCCGAATTACCTTCAAGCACCTGAGATAAAACATGCAAAAAATCATATCAGCGAATGCCGAGTGAATTCATAGAGTTTAAAAAAACCGTTATATAAAACAATCGTTGAAATCAGAACACAAGTATAATATCAGAAGTAAGTCCTCGTATTGCTAGTCAGGCAATAAATAAAGCAAAGCATACATCTTAAACTGTCCATGAGACCGTAGCCTCAATATTACCATTATAGGTAACATTATTATCGTTATTTGTATCATTTTTGGATTACACTGGATTATTATTAGCCGCATAAAATTGTTACCTTACTATCACAAACAACGGGCCGCGAACCCGAAAAACAATTTGCCCATCTAAGTTAGCGTGTCATCACAAAAATCACGCTATGTAAATCTTCTCATATATAAATTCGCTTATCAATCAATGTGGTACGACGGGGATCAACCGTCAAGGCGCGAAATAGGTGATCGTCCCCAAATAGTACTATCATATGCATAAGCGTCTACCAAATCCCGGTAGTTCACAATTCATGCTAATGGGACTTTAAGTGACATAACCTAACTACCAATAATCCATTTCATCTCTTTTATTGGGTCATAGCATCATTCGGGTCCATATCATTAAGCATACCATCGGGACTACTTGTGTTCTATCTTTATCAAAAACTAGCATGTTATCTCCCTCGTGGGTTTAAAAATCATTTTATAAAACATTTAAAAGAGTGCGAGGCTATGAACTCACGTTGATAATGAAAGGCGGATTATCGGCTACGGGCGTGCTTCGATCACGGAAACCTATATAAATAATAATCGGTCTTAGACTTTTGTCCAATGACTTTATAAAAATAATAGCTATGTATACATATGATGATTTTATAAATATTATGATGATCAAGTGGAATTGTACATCTTTATTTACTCATTATAGTGTTATGCATTGGTAACTTTTTATATTAGTTTCACTAGTTTATCTTGTTTACATGTTTAGGCCCAATAAGCCCATTATAAATCCATTACCTTATATTAGTCCATTTTACACTTTTAATATCAGTATTATACTTACATGTTAGGTCCAAGTGGGTTAAGCCCAATAAGTAAGTTCATAAGTGTTTAGCCAAATTAGTTAGGTTAATAGTCCAATAAGGCTAATTTGGCCCTTTAATGTCCGTATGTTATAAAGCTCGGGTTTTATCGGTTTTTACTTGTAATATGTACTTATATATCAGTATATGAGTTATAAAAAGTTTACATTAGACGGGCCCGACCATCTAAGTTTTAATTGACGAAAACGTTAATTTTACGGTTTTAGCCGAAAAGACGTAAAAATCATGTTTATAGTTTTATAACTTATAAAACTTATCAGATTTCCATTTTTATAAAATGTCGCATTTATTTATTATTGTACATACTTATATAAATTTGATATATAAGTTAGTGGGTTTTAATTTACATTTTATACTATATTTATTTGAATGCTATTATAATACTATTATACTTTAAATTCACAAATCTGATTTTTAGTTTCACTTTCACCATTTTTATCATATCTTGAGTTCTACAAAGAGATAGAAGCTCATTTTTATATGACATAAACTTCATATTATGTGATACAAATAACTTAGTTTTAGCTACTGCTCAATCCAAGTCTAAGTGTCCCTAACAGTCCTCACAAAATAGACTATTCAGATTGGTACATCAATTTTGTTTTGATCATATCTCACTCATTAAAATAATTTCATTGCATGGCCAACTATCACATGTGTACAAGACTTAATACTTACTGTATATTGATTTATCCATACCATTTTATCAGTTTAACATATGGTTGTTTACTGTTTTTATACATCCTACTTATTAAGCAAGATTTTAACCTTTTTACATGTGGGTTTCCATCTTTTTATCCATGTTTATCAACACATGATCCCCACACAATATTTTTATCATCATATATCATCATATACATATACATTAGGAAAGAAAATACATTTTACAGTTAAAAAATAACAATGAAAATGGGAAGAATGATCTTGTTTACCAACCAAGACTATAACTTGTCTTTTGAGGACAACACCTTGATGTACACCAATTTTATCTTCAAGATCACCTTTCACCAAGAACACATGTTGAGATATCAGCCCTAGGACACAAGCAAATCACCTCCTTGGATGTTATAATGATCACCAATCAATAAGACTTCAAAGGTTCTTCATCATATGTGTAGATAACACAAGATTTGTGGTTAAAATTGATCAAAATGGGGGTGTTTGTTCTTTAAGTTGGACGGCAAAGAAGAGAGGGAAAGAGAGAGTATGTGTGGTATTGCATGATATGAAAGTGAGAATGGTTTGTGTTTAGTGGTTTTGTTTTAGTTTGGCTAAATTAGCTAAGTTAGCAAGACAAGTGTTAACTTGTTTACTACAAGTTTGACACCTCATGGGGTGTGGTGTCCCATGTTTAGCCGTCCCTTAGAGTGGGGTGAGGCAAAACTTGTTTTGTCTCATCCCACTAATTTACGGGTATTCCTCGATTTTAGTTTCCTCGATTTACGTGCCCTCGGGTCGTTTTACGAAAAACATTTTTATAAATTATGAATCAACGGCACAAAACGAATCTAATAAAAATTATCTCATCAAAAATGGAGTTCAAAAACGTAAATACGTAATCCTAAGGTTTCTGGTTTAGTCGTAAAGGACGTTAAATTATGCACGTAAGCCCAAATTTAAATCCGTAAATTGCGAGTTCATCAACCAACACAAAAATAAGTTTCAAAATATTATACGAGAAAATAATTTACTACCTGAAAATGTTAGATTGTCACAGCTTTTCCTTCTAAAAGGGATCAACGTCCTCGTGATCCATTTCATTTTGATGTCCGTTTCTTATTGAAATTAAAGAGGTGCGGATATTTCTTCCATATTTCATCCTCTCGTTCCCATGTAAATTCCGGTCCATGTTTTGAATTCCATCGGATCTTGACAATAGGTATCCGAATTTGTTTCAGTTGCTTTACCTCACGATCCATAACCTCTACGGGTTCTTCGATAAAATGCAACTTCTCATCTATTCGAACCTTATCCAGCGAAATTTTCTCATCATTCACTGCTAAACATTTCTTCAGATTAGATACATGGAATGTGTTGTGAACACCATGAAGTTCTTGGGGTAACTCTAGTTTGTAAGCCACCGGACCTACTCTAGATAAAATCTTAAATGGTCCAATATAGCGGGGATTCAATTTCCCTCGCTTTCCATATCTTATAACGCGTTTCCATGAAGATACTTTCAACATTACTCGGTCACCCACTTCAAACTCCATCGGTTTCCGCCGCACATCCGTGTAACTTTTCTGTCTACTACGGGCAGTCAACAGCCTATTCTTAATCTGAACTATCATCTCCGTAGTCTCCCGGATCAATTCCGGTCCCGTGATCTGGGTATCCCCAACTTCACTCCAACATACAGGAGATCTACACTTCCTACCATACAAAGCTTCAAACGGTGCAACCTTAATACTAGCATGATAACTATTGTTATACGAAAACTCTGCTAACGGCAAATGTTTATCCCAATTCTTACCAAAATCTATCACACAAGCTCTCAACATATCTTCCAGTGTTTGTATCGTTCTTTCACTATGCCCATCAGTCTGGGGGTGATAAGCAGTGCTCATGTCGAGATTCATTCCCAAGGATCTTTGGAGAGATTTCCAAAAATTCGATGCGAATCTAGGATCTCGATCTGAAATGATCGATACAGGCCCTCCATGCTTGCATACAACATTCTCAAGATAAATACGAGCCAGCTTTTCTAGTGAGAACTGCTCTTTAACCGGAATGAAGTATGCTGATTTGGCCAGTCTGTCAACAATGACCCAATTCGAGTTATTTCCAGATGATGTTCTAGGAAGCTTAGTGATAAAGTCGATCGTAATTCGCTCCCACTTCCATTCAGGAATCTTTGGTTGTTGAAGTAGTCCTGGAGGCTTTTGATGTTCAGCTTTGACTCTAGCACAAGTCAAGCATTGAAGAACATACATAGCAATATTAGCTTTCATATTCGGACACCAGTACAACTTCTTCAAATCATGATACATTTTATCAGATCCAGGATGAATGGAATACTTAGATTTATGGGATTCTAACATAATCAAATCTCTTAGGCCTCCAATCTTAGGTATCCACATACGACCTCTTAAGCATTTCACTCCATCAACTCTAACCTCTAAAGGATCTCCTTCTCCTCGGAACCCTTCATTAACGAAATTTTCTTTCTTACATGCTTCTAATTGCGCATTTCTAATTTGCTCAGGCAAATTATTGTGCACAGTCAAGACTAGAGAACGTACCCTGATAGGCTCTCTATCTTTTCTACTCAATGCATCGGCAACAACATTTGCATTTCCTGGGTGATATTTTATATCACAATCATAATCACTTAACAGTTCTATCCATCTTCGTTGCCTCATATTCAATTCCTTCTTATCGAGAATATACTGTAGGCTTTTGTGATCGGTGAATACCGTACACTTGGTGCCATACAGATAATGTCTCCACAACCTAAGAGAAAAGACTACAGCTCCTAACTCAAGATCATAGGTAGTGTAATTCTCTTCATTCTTCCTTAATTGCCTAGAATCATAAGCTATTACCTTTTCTCGCTGCATCAAAACAGCTCCATAACCTCCCTCTAAGAGATGCATCACAATATACTACAAAATCTTCACTTCCGTCGGGTAATGATAGAATTGGCGCACTACATAATTTTTGCTTCAATATCTGAAATGCTCCATCTTCTTCACTTCTCCAAACGAAAGGTTTATTCTTCTGGGTAAGCTTAGTCAAGGGTTTAGCTATTAAAGAAAATTCTTTAATGAATCGCCTATAATAGCCAGCCAATCCTAAGAACTGTCGCACTTTCGTTGGCGTTGTCGGTGCAGACCAATTCTTAATGGCTTCAACCTTTGCAGGATTAACATGAATTCCATCTTTGTTAATCACATGACCAAGAAGTTGCACAGAATCTAACCAAAAATCACATTTCGAAAACTTAGCATATAACCTTTCATCCTTTAACAAACTCAAGATAATCCTTAAATGTTCTCCATGTTCATCTTTATTCTTAGAATAGATAAGAATATCGTCAATAAACACAATCACAAATTTGTCCAAGTAGGGCTTGCACACTCGATTCATTAGATCCATGAAAACCGCAGGTGCGTTAGTTAACCCAAATGGCATTACTTGAAATTCATAGTGTCTATAACGAGGTCTAAATGCAGTTATAGGAATATCTTCTTCAAGTACGCGAAGTTGGTGATATCCAGACTGCAAATCTATCTTAGAATACACTCTAGATCCTTGTAGTTGATCAAACAAATCATCAATCCTTGGTAAAGGATATCGATTTTTAATTGTCAACTTATTCAGTTCCCTATAATCAATGCACATACGAAAAGATCCATCCTTCTTCTTAACGAACAAGACTGGAGCTCCCCAAGGCGACGAGCTCGGTCGAATAAAACCTTTATCAGACAACTCCTTAAGTTGTTCAGATAATTCCTTTAATTCAGAAGGTGCTAATCGGTAAGGCGCACATGCCACCGGTGCAGCACCAGGAATTAAATCGATTTGAAACTCAACTTGCCTTATTGGTGAAAGTCCGGGTAAATCTTTAGGAAATACCTCAGGAAATTCACAGATAACAGGTACATCTTCCAATCGTTTCTCCTTAGACTAATTCCCGGTCACTTGAGCTAAGAATAACTTGCAACCGTTCCTGATGTACCTTTGGACTTTAATACAAGAAACGATTTTCAAACGGGATTTACCTCGATTACCATCAATTACTAACGTCCTATTCCTAAGAGGAATCTTAACCTTCTTTTCTCCACATAAAATAGTAGCATTATTCAACGATAACCAATCCATACCAATAATAATATCAAAACTACCTAATTCTATCAACATCAAATCAATCGGAAAGGAATAGTTTAAGAGATTTAGAGAGCATCCTTCTAATAGCTTATTAGTTTTCACTAATTTACCATCAGCCAATTCCACCTCGTAACTGGTATGTATCTCAACAGGTTCAATGTCAATAAGGGCACTAAATTTAGTGGATACAAAGCTCCTATCAACACCCAAATCAAATAGAGCAACAACATAATGATTGTTGAGTAAAAACGTACCAGTAACGACATTCGGATCCTCTTTCTTCACCTCGACTGTTCCAAGTTGATAAGCACCACCCTGGGGGTTTCTTCCAGGTGCAATCGCTTTCAACTTAGGGCAATCCGATTTCTTATGACCTTCTTCATTAAAGTTGAAGCAAATTATTCCCTTTTTACACCATTCAAGTTGAAGCAAATGCCTCTTGTTGCCACACTTAGGACATCTTTCATCATTGTGCGGCGTATTGTTGGTAAGAGCATTTGCATTCCCCTTTCTCGGGTTCTGACGGCGATTGAAATTGTTCCTATTATCACCTCTATCTACACGATCGCCATCACCCTTTCTTTTCTCACCAGTACGTGCTTCATCTTCCCTATCCTGAATTATCTGTCCAATGAGTTGGTAAGCCATTCGAACAGCATCATCAATGGTCAATGGTTTCGATGATGTCACGTCCCCCCGGATGTTCTTGGTCAACCCTTTAATATATTGTTCAATTCGGATCTCTTCGGGTTCCACCAATCGAGGACACAGCAAGGCCAACTCATGGAATCGATTTGTGTAGCTATCAATGTCCACACCTTTCATTCTCAGATGAATCAACTCTTGTTATAACCTAATGATCACACTACGGGAACAGAACTCCAAAGTCATCCATTTCTTAATTTCAGCCCAAGGAGTAGCATTAGCAACATCAATACCCATGAAAGCAATTCTCTCGTTCCACCAAGTCAACGCACGACCTTTAAGGGTAGCCATAGAAAAAGTCACCTTATCTTTCTCCTTACACTTACTAATCCGAAACATCGACTCAATCTTCTCAATCCACTGGCTTAATCCTACAGCACCTTCAGTTCCATTAAAAGGTAGAAGTTCGCACTTCATGAATGTCACATAAGTACAACCACCAACTTCAGGTGCATTAGTTCCAAGTCCTCCTACATTTCCTCCAGCATTAGCATTCACATTATTAGCATTCACATTCACATTAGTACCACCAATTTCACTACCGCCAGCTCCACTACCGCCAGTTCCACTACCGCCAGCTTCATTTCTAGCATTTGCCATAAATTCAGTCATAGATGCGGTAACTTGCTCCGCAATAATCCTACGTACATCATCCTCAGTCACAGCTTTCTTGGGCGGCATGGTTCTATAATTTCACAATTTCAAAGTATTAAGCATTCACCCAACAAGGGATTCATATAAGATGGATTGAATTCATAATCAAAATACAAATAAGGCACAATATGGAATTCAAGACAAAATACATATTTCATTGGATTTGAAACAAACCCATTGTCTTAATTTACATCCCATATCAAAGTTTCTAGCACTATACATACCCAAAATTTATGCCAGATCTACTAACTAATAAGTCGGTTCAGTCAAAGTTACAAAAGGTACAAAAGATACAAAGGTCACTACTAAATATAGACTGGTCTACTGAGAACCGCTAGATGGTCCATCATCCATCGTCTTTTGTATTTTCGTCGGACGATCACAAGACACATCTTCAGCTGGGCGCTTACGAATCACTCCTCTTTCAACCATCTCATTATAAAATCTACTGTTCCAACCAACAGATATATTCAATTCTTTCTCAGCTTTCTCACGCATCGCACAAGCTACACTCAACTGAATCTCCATAGTATTCACCGTTTTCTTCATTGCAACAAACTCACCACCTTCTAACACAGATAACCTCCTAAAAGCCTCATTCAAACCACGCTCTACATCAGTCAAATCCAAATTAAGCAATTCCCGCTCTTTCTCACCAACCTTAGTCTTCGACTCCGAATAAGCAACATGAGTCTGAACAACACCTAATCCAACCTCTGTCATACTACTCTGAGCACGGGAAGCATCTAAATCACGTCTCAAGGCCCAAGGTGCAAGACCATCAATATGAGTAGCCTCTCGAACCCTAGACGACTCTCCTATCACATGTCTACGAGTAGCAATACCATCAGTACCATCAGGTGCATCATCATCCTCATCATCCTCTGATTCAGAATCAGATTCAGACGATTCAGACAATTCATCTCTAGGTAGCTCAATCTCAGAATCAGACCAATAAACTGGAGGGGGTAAGGGCTCACCCTCCGGTACATCATAAAGGTAAATAAGCTCAGCCTCATCATCATCATCAACCTCATCATCTATACCTATCTCCTCCTCTACATCCTCGTCGTCATCCTCATTATCTACATTATCTATACCAATCTCATCATCATTCTCAATACCAACATTATCATTCTCATTCTCTACCATATCAACCTGAGGGGCAATCTAATCTCCTAGTCCTATCTCGGGCTCGGGATCCTCAAATGGTTCCTCCTCATCATCATCCATATCCTCATTTACATCATAATTCACTAAGTCTAAATAAGGGTTATCATCTACATTAGGTTCGGGAATAGCATGGTTCTCTACAGAAATATTAGAGTTAACCATGACAATCTGCATTTATATATATCTCGTATTAGCATAAAATAATTATTTGACAGTTACATACTGAAACCACGATATATACATATATATAAATTATATTATATATATCAAAATATATATATCTTCTCAATAAGGCTTGTTGGTAACGTCGGAGATCTTTGGCACCGTTATAGTCAAAAGATTTTTCAAATATTTTCTCAAATGTTTATAGTTAAAATATTTTGAAAAGTTTTGTTCAAAACCTTGATTTTTAAAATCTTTCGTTCTCTATAACGAGAGCTCTGGTACCAAACTGTAACACTCTCAAATTTCATATCGGTACAGCGGAAGAGTCATTAGAGTGTTACGGGATAGCACAATAACTCCAATCATAGACAACACATAAAAATGGTTGTAAAAGGTTTAACATACGTTCATTCAAAATAAAAGTTTCAAGTGTACAACAGGTCCCAAATTATACAGGTCATTAAGTTTACAAAACATAGATCGAATGAACAGTTTTATTATTATGTGGGCCATCAGAGTCGATCTCCATCCGAATTACCTTCAAGCACCTGAGATAAAACATGCAAAAATCATATCAGCGAATGCCGAGTGAATTCATAGAGTTTAATAAAACTATTATATAAAACAATCGTTAAAATCAGAACACAAGTATAATATGAGAAGTAAGTCCTCGTATTGCTAGTCAGGCAATAAATAAAGCAAAGCATACATCTTAAACCGTCCATGAGACCGTAGCCTCAATATTACCATTATAGGTAACATTATTATCGTTATTTGTATCATTTTTGGATTACATTGGATTATTATTAGCCGCATGACATTTTTACCTTACTATCACAAACAATGTGCCGCGAACCCGACAAACAATTTGCACATCTAAGTTAGTGTGTCGTCACAAAAATCACGCTATGTAAATCTTCTCATACATAAATTCGCTTACCAATCAATGTGGTACGACGGGGATCAACCGTCAAGGCGTGAAATGGGGTGATCGTCCCCAATTAGTACTATCATATGCATAAGCGTCTACCAAATCCCGGTAGTAGACAATTCATGCTAATGGGACTTTAAGTGACATAACCTAACTACTAATAATCTATTTCATCTCTTTTATTGGGTCATAGCATCATTCGGGTCCATATCATTAAGCATACCATCGGGACTACTTGTGTTCTATTTTTATCAAAAACTAGCATGTTATCTCCCTCGTGGGTTTACAAATCATTTTATAAAACATTTAAAAGAGTGAGGCTATGAACTCACGTTGATAATGAAAGGCGGATTATCGGCTACGGGTATGCTTCGATCACGGAAACCTATATAAATAATAATTGGTCTTAGACTTTTGTCAATGACTTTATAAAAATAATATCTATGTATACATATAATGATTTTATAAATATGATGATGATCAAGTGGGATTGTACATCTTTATTTACTCGTTATAGTGTTATGTATTGGTAACTTTTTATACTAGTTTCACTAGTTTATCTTGTTTACATGTTTAGGCCCAATAAGCCCATTATAAGTCCATTACCTTATATTAGTACATTTTACACTTTTAATATCAGTATTATACTTGCATGTTAGTCCCAAGTGGGTTAAGCCCAATAAGTAAGTTCATAAGTGTTTAGCCAAATTAGTTGGGTTAATAGTCCAATAAGGCTAATTTGGCCCGTTAATGTCCGTATATAAAGCTCGGGTTTTATCGGTTTTTACTTGTAATATGTACTTATATATTATTATATGAGTTACAGAAAGTTTACATTAGATGGGTCTGACCATCTAAGTTTTAATTGACGAAAACGTTAATTTTACGGTTTTAGCCGAAAAGACGTAAAAATCATGTTTATAGTTTTATAACTTATAAAACTTATAAAATTGCCATTTTTATAGAATGTCCCATTTATTTATTATTGTACATACTTATATAAATGTAATATATAAGTTAGTGGGTTTTAATTTATATTTTATACTGTATTTATTTGAGTGCTATTATAATACTATTATACTTAATTTCACAAATCTGATTTTTAGTTTCACTTTCACCATTTTTATCATATCTTGAGTTCTACAAGGAGATAGAAGCTCATTTTTGGATGACATAAACTTCATATTATGTGATACAAATAACTTAGTTTTAGCTACTGCTCAATCCAAGTCTAAGTATCCCTAACAGTCCTCACAAAACAGACTATTCAGATTGGTACATCAATTTTGTTTTGATCATATCTCACTCATTATAATGATTTCATTGCATGGCCAACTATCACATGTGTACAAGACTTAATACTTACTGTATATTGACTTATCCATACCATTTTATCAGTTTAACATATGGTTGTTTACTGTTTTTATACAGCCTACTTATTAAGCAAGATTTTAACCTTTTTACATGTGGGTTTCCATCTTTTTATCCATGTTTATCAACACATGATCCCCACATAATATTTTTATCATCATATATCATCATATACATATACATTAGGAAAGAAAATACGTTTTACATTTACAAAAATAACAATGAAAATGGGAAGAATGATCTTGTTTACCAACCAAGACTATAACTTGTCTTTTGAGGACAACACCTTGATGTACACCAATTTTATCTTCAAGATCACCTTTCACCAAGAACACTTGTTGAGAAATCAGCCCTAGGACACAAGCAAATCACCTCCTTGGATGTTATAATGATCACCAATCAATAAGGCTTCAAAAGTTCTTCATCATATGTGTAGATAACACAAGATTTGTGGTTAAAATTGATCAAAATTGGGGTGTTTGTTCTTTAAGTTGGACGGCAAAGAATAGAGGGAAAGAGAGAGTATGTGTGGTATTGCATGAGATGAAAGTGAGAATGGTTTGTGTTTAGTGGTTTTGTTTTGGTTTGGCTAACTTAGCTAAGTTAGCTAGACAAGTGTTAACTTGTTTACTACAAGTTTGACACCTCATGGGGTGTGGTGTCCCATGTTTAGCCGTCCCTTAGAGTGAGGTGAGGCAAAACTTGTTTTGTCTCATCCCACTAATTTACAGGTATTTCTCGATTCTAGTTTCATCGATTTTCGTGCCCTCGGGTCATTTTACGAAAAATGTTTTTATAAATTATGAATCAACGGCACAAAACGAATCTAATAAAAATTGTCTCATAAAAAACGGAGTTCAAAAACGTAAATACGTAATCCTAAGGTTTCCGGTTTAGTCGTAAAGGACGTTAAATTATACACGTAAGCCCAAATTTAAATCCGTAAATTGTGAGTTCATCAACCAACACAAAAAAGTTTCAAAATATTATACGAGAAAATAATTTACTACCTGAAAATGTTAGATTGTCACATGAGCTACTAGCTGTATTTTTTAATAAAAGTGTTTGATAGATTGTTAATTGTAATATTAAGATGTAAAATAACTAAAAATGATATATTTAAATAAGTTATAATATGGTTAGTGAGTGCATTAGTATTTTATAATTTTAACAGCTCTTAACATATATAAAATTTCATAAGTGAGATTTTTATTTTAGAACTATTTATTTAAAATAAAAGATTAAAGCTAATGTGTTAAACGAAACTGCTTGTTTTATAAAATACTAATTTTAAAACAAGAAAACTAAATTTTTTAAAAAACTCATGCCAAAGAGGCCCTTGAACTTCTAAGATCAGGTTTATCAACGAGTGTGAGCCTCATTCGTGAGCAAAGAAACAACCCACTGTCAGTTAGCGGCATTTTGGCTCATTTAAGGTGAGGGTGTCATTTTTCGGGTTTTTTTTTAAAAAGTGGGCCTAGTTTTAGTATTAAAAAAAGGTTTGTTTTATACTCCATTTATGCCTTATAAAAATACATTTCAAACCAAGATAACTTTTACACAACAAAAAATATAACTTCTATATACTAAATATAACTTCTAATCACAAAATGTCTAACTCACTTACTCCTTGAAACCCAAATAATAAACATTTAAGAACAATCTGAAGTGTACGTTTTTAATTTCGTAACGGTTTTCATCTCGTAACTTTTTTAATTCCATAACGTTTTTAATTTCGTAACGCTTTTAATTCTGTGACGTTTTTTATATTTTCGTAACGCTTTTGTTTCGTAACATTTTTAATTTCGTAACGTTTATTAATGTACATTTTTATTTTCGCATTGTTTTTAATTTTGTAAGTGTACATTTTTAATTTAATATCCGTATATATTTTTAATATAATGTTTTAATTTTAATTAATATAAGTTTTATTTTGGTGTGAGAATGTTTTTTGGTGTGATTGATAAGAGTAAAAAGTAAGTGAGAGTAAATATAAAAAGTAAAAGAGAGAAAACTGATGTGCCGCTAACTGACAAATTTTAAATTTAAGAGAAGTTTTTTATGTGACTAACAAAATTAGCATAAGATCATATATATTCATATACTATCACTTTATTCATGGACAATTGATTTTGGAATAAACGATGTATATAAAATCGCACATACATATAAATACCTTAAAGAAGGTTAAACATGTTCTTAAACTTGTTCACAATTAAACAAAAAGAACTTGTTCAGACTAGAATGACAAGGATTTATATATTTAAACAAATAAACTTATGATTAGATTGTCATTTTGATGTACATTTATAGACCTAATAAGTAGTTTTCCGTTCATACTGCATGCAAACCAATGTTTTAAAATCCGGTTTTTTAGTTAACTCGGTCTAATGACCGGTTTACGGTTCAACCGATTTAACCGGTTCAATCGTCAGGTCAACGCGATTCTTTATATAGTATATTTTTTTATATTTTTAATATGTAGTATTTATTTTTTACTCACTAACCTTAATTTTGAATTTTATATTTAAAACATTATTGTAAAAATTTGCAAAAATAATTAATTTATGCTTATAATTTGTAATAGATTATAATAAAATCATATTCATAAACATTTTAAGTTGGTTTAACTTTATTTTAACTAACATTAATAATCATTACTTTAATATATATCTTTAAAACACAAATATATTTATAGAAAAAAAGTTTTGAAATATTTTTTTTATAAAAAATCATGACCTGGCCGGATTAATCAACCCGGGTCAACCCGCTTCAACGAAAAATCGGCGGTTTAATCCGGTTCTCAAACAAGCAAAAACCCGACCACATCCGGCTCGGTCTCCGAGCCGGTTTATAGTTTAACCGATTTCACCGACCAGGTCAACCCGATTTTTAAAACATTGATGCAAACTGATTTTATAATCACACTGAAACTTGACCAATGAAAATATTCAAGTATTTTATGTAAATTTCTCGTATTGGTTCAACATTTGTAACACTATGAAAAATAGCATGAACCATCATACTCTAACCTTTTAAAAAAAAATTTGGAACGACAGCATATATAAACAGACCCAAAAGGGCAAACCAGCATATATAAACAGACCCAAAAGGGCAAACCAAATATACAAGACATGACATCCTCTTCAATTAATCAAGATAATTAAAAGAGGGGAAGACCCAACGAAAAAATATCAGCAAAACTTAGAAACAACAACAAAACAAGCCTAACTACAAACCTAACAAAGAAAACTCAAACACCAAAAAGACATCAAAATTGGAAGGCCACCCAACCTTAACATCTCTACTGCCGATGAGGAAAATATCCAAATTGACACTAAAAGACAGAAGACCAAGCCAGCAAGCCAGAAAAATCGCACAAACAACCAGAAAGACCAAAGAAACCACTCGCTTCAACTTGACAGCAACAAGGACGCGAGATCACAAAACCTTAGCACACCAATAAAACCAAGCAGCTCACAAAAATTCCATCTCAACAGCATGCCAAAAACACAACAAGGAAAACGCACCACAAGCAAAAACGAGGACAACCCCACTACCAGCATATACAGCAAACTAAAGACCCACTATAGCCCATAAACAAAAAAGCCACTGAATTTCCCCCAGAAACTTGACATAATAGAACTACAAATGATACTTGTGAACCTTAAACCTACTCAGCACTGAACCGAGAAATTAAAGAAGTCACTGTAATCGAATGTTTCTGGGGGTCTCGTAACCATTATTGCCAATCTAACGCTTTATATTTCTTTGATCTCTTCACTAACCATTCGAAGCATTTGACTTGCATGTCTTGCAAAATCTTGTTAGAACTTGAAACTTTATTTTCGAACACAAGCGTTTCTTTCTTTCCAAATGAAGTATCCAGTCGTCCAAATAACCGTTTGCCAAATAGACGATCAAGAGGTGTGAATATTAGCATTCCCACTATGTGAAAAAAGCTCTTCAATAGTGAAAACACAGTTCTAATTTTCCACTAAGAAAATAATTTGCTCCATATACTCATTGCAAGTGTAGGAAACGGTGTACACTTTTATTAAAAAACAGATTACAAGTAATAAAACTAACAAAATATAAAAACAGAAAATAATAACAGTAATCAAGAAAGCAGTAAAACTAAGACGAGGCACGTGTTTAACACGCTTCCCTTAAAACAGATTCGCCGTCTGTTTCCCAGGGTACAACGTCCAAAGCTGTTGTACAGCCGGACTAAACAAACTTGCCTGAAAGATCACGGAAGCCTTGCGTGTTTCTGATCGACGAGCTGCTGGAAAACGAACTGGTAATGGAGTAAAGAAAAAGTTACGTTTTTCTGATGATAAAAACTGAATGAGAATGGTTTATTTTATAGCTAATTCATGTCTTGGTCACCAAGACAGAATATATGCTTCTAAAATAATCAGACATACAAATCTGTTAAAAATAAACACGATTTGCATATATTTCACAAACACATGAAAGTTATGTCATGACTTAAAAGAAAGTCTATATCTATTCCTTAAATAGATGTAAAGAATTTTCTGGAAACAAAAATCAAATTTGCAGCAGAAAAGATACCGAAATCTGCCCGCACCCAAGCCAGTTTTCGGAGCTGCATTCGTGTCCGCAGGTCACGCGCTCGTGCACAAGTTCAGTAGCTTCGAACCCGTTTTTGGCCTAGAAATCCCACTTTCTGCACCCCCCACCTGCGCGCGCGTAGGCGTGGGAGTAAAAACCCACAAATGAATATTGTAGGGTAGAAACTAGGATTTCCTTATAAACATGTTTTCACTTCATGTTTCAAGCGATGTGGGACAAATATTTTTCCAAATATTGTGTTTCACGTGACTCACTTTGAGACACGATATCTCATTCATATTAACTCCATATTGGACATACTTTAGCTCGTTGCGAAGCTCTCTTCGAGGAGAACGCTAAGCTACTAAGTACTACAAATATATATAACATATACATATATAAAATTATGTCCAAACTATTGCAAAACCCATATTTTGCAAAACATTTTCCAACAATCCCCCACATGAATGGGAATCGGTCAAAAACACACGAAAGTTTCGGCAAAATTTCTGCGGTTAAGTCCTGCATAGGATAGGTAGGTGTAACCCTTTGAACCTTCCCTTGTGAGATGCACTTAGTCTCCTAGATCTGAGTAGACGCGATGTCCTTGAACTCAACCTCTGTTTACGTAGACGACAATACACACTCACACAAGACTCTCCATGACCTTGTCAAGTCCTCATAGTCGTGTTCGTTATGGTCATGAACACTCGCCTGGTTCTGCAAGAGCTCTTAGAAATTGCGACCCCACAATTTCCTTCGAAGCGACCCCACTTCTCTCTCACATAGGTGATTTCATCTTGAATCATTAAAAACATATGTTTTATGATTTAAACTTGAATCATTATGCTTTATGATTTCATCCTGAATCATTAAGCCATATGTTTAACCCCTCAACATGTCACATTGTTCTAGGAATGGACTAGGAAAGTTACTGTATTAAGTACCCCCCCCCCCCCCCCCCCACATTGACGTGACTTCCCCCACATTTCTGTGATTAGGTTGTCCTATTGAACCCAGATCTTGGGATCTCCAGTCAAATGGGTTAGGTTTTCCTTCATAGAAACTCATTCCTTTAAGGGCTTTAGTCCCATTCCTTTAGACGACTTACTAACTAACTCTCTGCTTAAGCCTTTCGTAAGCGGATCCGCGATGTTATCCTTTAACTTCACATAGTCAATTGAGATAACTCCTGTTGAGAGTAGTTGTCGTACCGAATTATGTCGACGACGGATATGTCTAGACTTTCCATTATACATTGTGCTATGAGCTCTGCCAATTGCCGATTGACTATCACAATGTATACTAATGGTCGTTACCGGTTTAGGCCACCTGGGTATGTCCTTTACGAATTGACGTAGCCATTCCGCCTCTTCTCCGCATTTATCTAACGCGATAAATTCTGATTCCATCGTGGACTTAGCTATTACAGTTTGCTTGGAAGACTTCCAAGATATAGCGGCCCCTCCCAGTGTAAACACATATCTACTGGTCGATCTAGAATCCTTTATGTCAGATATCCAATTTGCATCACTGTATCCTTCAATAACAGATGGATATCTAGCATAATTCAGTCCATAATCACGACTGTATCTCAAATAATAAAGTACCCTAGTCATTGCTTTCCAATGTGCATCACTTGGATTACTAGTATATCTACTCAGCCTGCTAACAGCATATGCTAAGTCAGGTCGGGTACCTGTCATCAAATACATTAACTTGCCAATAATTCTTGAATATTCTAATTGGGCAACGCCTATGCCTTTATTTTTAGATAGATGCAAACTGGTGTCTATTGGAGTTCTAGCTAGGCCGGAATCCCCCGCATTATGAGTATTAAGAATTTTGTCCACGTAATGTGCTTGACTTAATGCAAGTCCACTCTGAGTTCGTATGATCTTTATTTCAAGGATCACATCAGCCAAACCCATATCTTTCATGTCAAACTTTGATTTCAACATGTCTTTAGTAGACTTGATCATCTTGTCGTTACTACCAACGATAAGCATATCGTCGACATAAAGACATAAGATTACATATCCACTATTTGTGTCTTTGACATAAACACACTTGTCGCATTCATTAATTTTGAATCCACTCTCTAGCATGGCGTGATCAAACTTCTGATGCCATTGTTTTGGAGCTTGCTTTAAGCCATACAATGACTTAACAAGCCTACAAACTTTTCTCTCTTGTCCAGGAGCCATGAAACCCTCAGGTTGGTTCATGTATATTTCTTCTTCTAAATCTCCATTTAGAAAAGCCGTTTTCACATCCATTTGATGAACTTCTAAATTTCTTAATACGGCAATAGCAAGAATCATCCTAATAGAAGTTATTCGCGTAACAGGCGAATAAGTATCAAAGTAATCTAGACCTTCGCGTTGTCTAAAACCTTTGATCACCAATCTTGCTTTGTACTTATCAATGGTGCCATCAGCTTTCATCTTCTTCTTGAAGATCCATTTATAGGCTAGTGGTTTACAACCAGGAGGTAAATACACGAGCTCCCAAGTATGATTTTGTAAAATAGACTCTATTTCACTATTAATCGCTTCTTTCCATCGAGGCCCTTCCGAGGAATTTACAGCTTCTTGATAAGAAGTGGGTTCATTTTCTACCATAAAAGAGACAAAATCGGGTCCAAATGATTTATCGGTTCTCGCCCGTTTGCTTCTTCTAGGTTCAACCTCTTCTTCCTCGGGTTGATCTTGTCTCTCATCTTGGAGATCATTATCATCGCGTTGTCTCTTATCTTGGACAACTACATCATCTATTCTAGATGTGCTTCCATTTTCCTTCTTTAAACAAGGAAATATGTTTTCAAAGAAGGACGTATTCCTTGATTCCATAACTGTGTTCTTGTGTATATCTGGATTTTTCGAATCATGTACAATGAAATGATACGCACTACTATTCTTAGCATATCCAATAAATATACAATCCACAGATTTAGGTCCAATCGTTTGGGTCTTAGGTGTCGGCACAACTACCTTGGCTAGACACCCCCACACTCGTAAGTACTGGTATGATGGTTTTCTTCCCATCCACAGTTCATATGGGGTTTCATGTTTATCCTTACGAGGTATCTTGTTTAAAAGATAAGTAGCCGTTAGAATGGCTTCCCCCCACATGTCTCGGCTCAAACCAGAACTTAACAACATGGCATTAACCATCTCTTTCAAGGTACGGTTCTTCCTTTCGGCAATACCGTTTTGCTGAGGTGAATAAGGAGCAGTAAACTCATGTCTAATTCTATGTTTCGCACATAGATCAGCAAAAGGAGACACATATTCACCTCCTCTATCACTTCGTACAACCTTGATTTTCCTACCAAGTTGATTCTCAATTTCGGTTTTGTATAGAACAAACTTGTCTATAGCTTCATCTTTACTTTTTAACAAGTAAACGTAGCAGTACTTTGTGCAATCATCAATAAACGTGATGAAGTACTTATTGCCACCTTTTGTGGGTAGTGATTTCAAATCACATATGTCTGTGTGTATCATGTCAAGTGGTTTGGTTTTTCGTTCAACCGATTTGAAAGATGATCTTGTAAGTTTGGCTTCGACACAAGTTTCACACTTATAATTTGAATAAATATGAAATTTGGTATGCCATTAAATTTAATCAAACGACGCATTGAATTAAAATTAACATGTCCAAGACGGCCATGCCACACATTAGAAGACTCAATCAAGTAAGCATAAGAATTCATTTTATTGATATCATTCTTAACAACTATTACATTGAGCTTAAACATACCATTCAGGGCATACCCCTTAGCAACATACATTTGATTCTTAGAAAGTACAACTTTATCAGACTCAAAAACAAGACGAAAACCAAACTTATTCAAAAGCCATCTGGACACAAGATTCTTGCGAATCTCCGGAACATACAAGACTTTAGTCAACTTGAGCTCTTTCTCGGATGTCATCTTCAAAATAACATCTCCTTCGCCCTTGATATCAGCAGTTGCAGAGTTGCCCATGTACAGCTTCTCTCCATTGTCAACCGCTCTGAAAGAGTGAAACATACTATTGTCAGCACACACATGACGGGTTGCCCCAGTATCAACCCACCAATCATTATTATTAGAACCTACCAGGTTAACTTCAGAGATCATGGTAACGACATCAGACACCATAGCAATCATGTCCACATTATCATTCACCATATTAGCTTCGCGTGGAGTCACCCGCTTTGGCGCTTTGGAATTAGCAGCACGATGACCTGGCTTGTCACAGTTAAAGCAATTTCCTTAGAACTTCTGCTTCGCAATTCCATCCTTAGGAGCAAGGTACTCAGACTTCCCTTTGCTCTTCTTGTCATTCTTCCCTGTTCCAAAGCTCTTGCCTTTAGACTTTGAAGAAGACGAACCATGCTCAACCATATTTGCCTTGGCAGAATCAGGTGTATAAGTGTTTTTCTGAGCCAGCTTGTTGTCCTCTTCAATACGAAGACGAACAAACAATTCTTCAACAGTCATCTCCTTTCGCTTATGCTTCAAGTAGTTTTTAAATTCTACCCAGCTTGGAGGTAACTTTTCAATGATAGCAGCAACTTGAAAAGTTTCACTCAAAGTCATACCCTCAGCATGAATGTCGTGTAGCAAAACCTGCAGATCTTGAACCTGAGTTATCACACTCTTTGAATCAACCATCTTGTAATCCAAAAAGCGAGCTACCACGAACTTCTTTGTACCAGCATCATTAGTTTTGTACTTGCGTTCCAACGACTCCCATAATTCTTTGGCAGTCTTAGTCTTGCAGTACACATTGTACAAAGAGTCCACCAAACCATTCAGAATATAGTTTTGACACAAGAAGTCTGAATGTTTCCATGCTTCAACAGCTTGCACGGCTTGTTGATTTTCAGGTACACCTTCTTTAGGAGGTTCCACCTGAGATACAGTCTCCTTTAAGAACTTCGCAAGGTTCAAAGTAGTGAGATAGAAGAACATCTTCTGCTACCACCTCTTAAAATTCTGTCCATTGAATTTTTCTGGTTTTTCAGCATGATTAGCAACTGTGTGGGTAACTGGCGCAGCAGTTACTTTCACAGTAGTAGTTGTAGGAATTTCAGGAGTGCTAGTAGACATTCTGAAAGATCAAACAAGATCAAAACACAAACAGTTAGACAACTGTTATAAATCTGTATATAAGAAATTCAATCGTGATCTCTATATACTCATAGTAGATCTGCTTCAAAGAAACTCAATCTTGGTTTCAATGAATCAGA
The DNA here is from genome assembly GCA_025667525.1 of Glebionis coronaria. Lineage (NCBI taxonomy): Eukaryota > Viridiplantae > Streptophyta > Magnoliopsida > Asterales > Asteraceae > Glebionis > Glebionis coronaria. Next base: position 271,878,410 of record CM046880.1, read on the forward strand.
TGCAATTATTAAAAATATCAGTTTAACAGAAACACAATCTTGGTTTCAATAAACTGATTAGAACAACTGCTAAAAAAAGTTAACTGTTAATAAAAATCTATAATTAAAACTGATTTCCAGTGAAACTCAATCCTCGTTTCGGCAGAAACAGTTTATAAATAAATCCGATAAAATTATTAATCCGATTTTAACAAAAGTTTTAATTCTGTTAAACAGAATCTGTTTTAAGATTGTAGGAAACGGTGTACACTTTTATTAAAAAACAGATTACAAGTAATAAAACTAACAGAATATAAAAACAGAAAATAATAACAGTAATCAAGAAAGCAGTAAAACTAAGACGAGGCACGTGTTTAACACGCTTCCCTTAAAACAGATTCGCCGTCTGTTTCCCAGGGTACAACGTCCAAAGTTGTTGTACAGCCGGACTAAACAAACTTGCCTGAAAGATCACGGAAGCCTTGCGTGTTTCTGATCGACGAGCTTCTGGAAAACGAACTGGTAATGGAGTAAAGAAAAAGCTGCGTTTTTCTGATGATAAAAACTGAATGAGAATGGTTTATTTTATAGCTAATTCATGTCTTGGTCACCAAGACAGAATATATGCTTCTAAAATAATCAGACATACAAATCTGTTAAAAATAAACACGATTTGCATATATTTCACAAACATAGGAAAATTCTGTCATGACTTAAAAGAAAGTCTATATCTATTCCTTAAATACACGTACAGAATTTTCTGGAAACAAAAATCGAATTTGCAGCAAAAAAGATACCGAAATCTACCCGCACCCAAGCCAGTTTTCGGAGCTGCATTCGTGTCCGCAGGTCGCGCGCTCGTGCACAAGTTCAGTAGCTTCGAACCCGTTTTTGGCCTAGAAATCCCACTTTCTGCACCCCCCCCCACTTGCGCGCGCGTAGGCGTGGGAGTAAAAACCCACAAATGAATATTGTAGGGTAGAAACTAGGATTTCTTTATAAACATGTTTTCACTTCATGTTTCAAGCGATGTGGGACAAATATTTTTCCAAATATTGTGTATCACGTGACTCACTTTGAGACACGATATCTCATTCATATTAACTCCATATTGGACATACTTTAGCTCGTTGCGAAGCTCTCGTCGAGGAGAACGTAAAGCTACTAAGTACTACAAATATATATAACATATACATATATAAAATTATGTCCAAAGTATTGCAAAACCCATATTTTGCAAAACATTTTGCAACAGCAAGTTCACAAGTGACGAGACAATGAGTACATGTTTCCACACTATCATTACAACACGCACAAAGGACCGGCTCCAAATCAATGCCTCTTTTTTCAAGTTCCATACGGACCGAAAGCCTTCCTTTAATTTCTCTCCAAGCGAAGACATTGAATTTCTTTGAGACTAGATTGTTACAACACGTAACATGACCATCGTCTCCAGCTTGTAAAATCTTCTCCTCGATTAAACATGTAAGATTTTTAACTCTGAAATCACTGTCTTCACCAAGCGTCTACCTCCATCTATCCATACAAGAATTCGAAACAACCAAATTTCGTAAAACCTCTATCAAATCATCATATTCCCTGAAAACCCTACCCCTAATATTTCTACTCCAATCTCACACCCACACCCACCCATTATTACCCACGACGTTGTATCCATAACACTACACTCCTTTCTACGGTCTAAATGAAAAAGTCTAGGGAATTTATTGCAAAGTCTTCTATTATCCACCCATCTATCAAACCAAAACCTAATACCCCTCCCATCACCCACCACCCCCACACATGTAGACGTAAAATCTACACCCAACCCGTCAATCTCTAACCCAACCTTGACAATGTCATGCCAAATCCCCTTCCCGTCCAACCAAAGAACCCCATCCCTGCCACAATGCCCTCATAAGCCCCCACACGCGCCATGTATACTTTTAATAATCCTTACCCATAACTCCCCGCCCTCCTTCTTATACCTCCACCAGCATTTCCCTAACAATGCCAAATTCTTTGCCTTAAGAGATCCCACGTTTAAACCCCCGACCCCAAAAGAAGCAAGAATCGTATCCCATTTAACCCAAGAAAGTATTTTACCCTCCCCAACCCACCCCAAAAGAAATCTTTTCTAATTTTGCGAGAGAGGTAAGAACACTCAAAGGCACACGAAAAATCGAGAAATAATATAATGGCAAGCTTCCGAGAACCGATTTCACCAATGTTAAACGCCCCCCCCCCCCCCCCAAATGACATCATTTTTTCTTTCCAATTACCAAGACTGTTGGAAACTCACTTTATGTGACGACATTTAAGAATTCCCATTAGTTATCATAGTCACACACGTTTAGACTAGACTAGGTTCGTTGTATAGTTTATGTTGTGTGTGTGGCTATATATACCCCTCCTTAGCTTCCAAGGAGGGGTGTTGCTTGTGTTTTCTTTTTCATTTCAATTACATTTTCCTTTCTTTCATCTCACACACACAACCACTCGATCTCTCTCTAAGCTCAACAATGGCTTCCACCACCATTTACCACCATATTAGACCACCGGATCACAAATAGCAAATCTACAATTGGCATCAGAGCTTCGGTTCTATCCTTGGATCGTGTTCGTGTATTCGATTTGGTGGTCTAATTCTTTTTTGTGTCTCGTTCTATAATATTTTTGGTCCATTTTGTTACAATTTTTTTGTCACGTCTTATTTTTGCCCACACAGTCCAAACAGTCACGATGTTTTGTGTTTGTGGTAACAATTTATTAATTAATATTCATTCTCGGTTTAATCATTTCTTGGTCAATCTTTCACATGATTTTTTGTTCATTTAATCTAACAAACCTATTTTCATTGGAAAAAGGACAAAAGTTTTCAGATCCACCATTTTCGGTTCTTTAAAACCCTTTTCCGATTGGGTTTCCGACAGCTTTTCCGATGGGGATTCAGATGGGGACTCCACTTATAGTTATTCCGATGATTATTCGGATGGTCATTCCGATGATCATTCGGATAGCCATTCTGATGGGATGTTTCTTTGATTCCGATGGTTACTTAATCATTCTGATGAGACCATATTAACAAAAACATTCCGATGGTGACCACAAAAACATTCTGATGGGATTTATATAAACATTCCGATGGACTGTTTATAAAATTTGTGAACCAAAAATTTGACCGAGACAAATCCATCCTGCCTTATCACTCAAAACCATCTTAACCAACTCAACTCGGTAATTACCGAGTTGACTCAGTTACCTCACTGAGTCGACTCAACCTCCCACCTTTTAACTCCCAATCAACACCATAACTATCCTATCCCATCGTCTCCTAATCCCCCATCCAATCTAGACTCGGACTAAAAACAACTAATTTAGCCTCGGACAAATTAACTTGATCTCAAATCAGATTCGTGTCACAACATGCATGCCAAGATCTAAATAGATCTCACGAATATTTGTCTTCATCGATCAATATATATGGTATCAACCATCATTTAATTTTCGATCATAAAGGATTCCGTATAACAACTATGTTATCCGTCTCCTTTTATTCGACTGACTCTCAAACACATGCAATCAAACATAACCTACCTGAGACCTATTTTTAATAGATCTTGAAGCCAAAAAAAAAATCTTGCTTAATCTTCGTGGGTTATGAGATTGTGATTTGTGGGATGATCTCTGAAAATGAATTCAAGATTGGGAGATTTGAGTTGTGTGAGATTGGGAGCTTTCTATGGAGTTGGTGGTTGTTAATATGAGATTGATGTTAAGATGAAGGAGAAAAGGGAGGTTTTGAGATGGAGGGGGACGGATTAAACGAGGATGGAGATGGAACAGATGGAGTTTGGTGGTTTCAGATGGGAGTGAAAATGGGGGGCGGATTTACCTAAGAGTGTGTTTAGGGTTATGATAACTGCGAGTTTTTAGGGTTGGGATTGTTTTATATTGTGATGATGGACCGGGTTCTGAGTTTGATGGAATTTGGACTCTATTTGGTTTTCATAGTAATGGGCCAGTTAATCACTACGGCTATTAGACCAAATAAAGCGACAATTACTAAATTGGATCATTTGGTTGGACACTTGGTCGTGTATATGGGAAGAATTATATTTGGTTACCACTTAATGCACTTATGATTGGACGAATTTGATGATTTATTTTCGTTCAAATTTGATTTCAAGTGCTTGGGCTGTATATTTTGTAAGTCTCGTTAGTGTTTACAACATATTCGAAAATTTACCTTTAATTCATCATTTGAGGTCATTTTTGGTATGTGGTTGATGTCGAGGCTTACACTGATAAAATGACATAAAGACAAGACGAAAGTGACAAAACTAAATGACGTGACAAAGTAACAAATTTATTTTGACGAGATAAAGAAAAAGAAATGGCTATATTTTTAGTGGCTACGGATTTTTTTTGGATCGGGTATTAATTATTTGAAGATGAAGACGGATTTTTTTGAAGGCGTGTACTTATTTTATCCTTGAACAGATAACTTGCTCGTGCTTAATCTTAGAATGACGACTTGGTTATCTAGTTTCCGGGTTCGGGGTGGTTGGTTGATGACTCGGATAACTATCACTTAAAGGAGTTACATTATTGTACTAAGTGTCACGCGCTTAGTCGACGTGGATAATTTCAAGAGGTGTTGTGCTTATAGACTTCTTCAGTGATGCATTAGGCACTTAGAGATTTCTCCACCGTTCTTCATTCAACAATTGTGTAAGCTTAAGTCACAAGATCGAAGGATTCTTATTCAGTTTCACTTTTGATGTATCTGGTTCATTCCATCAATGGTCACTTCAAATTGCCTTCAAGTGGGTTGGTAAAGATGGCCATGGAGAGTTTATGAGTAGAGATTTTCGATCAACAGCTGATTCTCACCGAATATAATTAAGCTTATTTATTATTCTCTCGAGATTTTCAGGTTCATTTGCTTACAATTTATTGATGGTTCCGAGTTTTGAAACCATCAAGGGGGAAGAAGAAGACACATTGAACGTACAACGAGTACACGTGATGGACTTCATACCTTTTTTTGATTTGAAGACATTCCGGGATGACATTTGTCATAGCCACAGAGAAAATCAGTGTTTTAACTCGTGGCGTTATCAATCACTAAACGGTACACTACTGATTCGATGTTTAATTGTTTGGTTGTTGCAATTATTCATCATCATTATCCTATATGCATTCCCGAGACTTAATTGACTCTGGTGCATCTCCGAAAGAAGATATATGCATTTTCGGGACTTAATTGACTCTGGTGTTACGATGTCAACTTCATGAATGAGATAAAGTGTCCACTTCAGTAATTGAGCTTCATAATGGGGATTGATTTACTTTCTTCAACCATGTGGGGGAAGAAATGTCTTGATTCTTTCTGGTATGCATAACTTGAACTCTCAGGGGGAAGAAAAATTCAGAAGAATTATTCAAGCGTGAGAAGAGAAGTTGTTGATCTCCTTGGTGTGCCCCAAGCTTTCAATGTCTCTTAGCAACGTTATCATGTTATATGATGGGATTTGCTTGTTAGATTCCGCTGTGCGCTTAATTATTCTAAGCTTTATTGAAAGCTTTGAAGTTGCTTACGAGGATTGTCGATTTAGGGGGAAGCTAATTAAAAAGCTTCTACATCAAGTTTATGTGGCATGAATTAGGGGGAAGCTAATTCAGAAGCTTCTCCTTAACCAGAAGTGTATGGGTTACTTAGCTCGTGCCGTTACAGTATTTTTTCTACAAGTTACTTTAAAGATGAGTCGTTTTGAAGACGAAGGCCTCAAAAGACTTCATCAGCATTGGATGCTTCATGAAAGCTCTTGTTCTTAATCATTTTGTACTTGTTAGGAAGAATATTGTAAGGAATTCTACACGTCGTCCCATGGGGGAAGATTGTTGGAAACTCACTTTATGCGACGACATTTAAGAATTCCCATTAGTTATCATAGTCACACATGTTTAGTCTAGACTATGTTCGTTGTATAGTTTATGTTGTGTGTGTGGCTATATATACCCCTCCTTAGCTTCCAAGGAGGGGTGTTGCTTGTGTTTTCTTTTTCATTTCAGTTACATTTTCCTTTCTTTCATCTCACACACACAACCACTCTCTCTCTAAGCTCAACAATGGCTTCCACCACCATTTACCACCATATTAGACCACCGGATCACAAATAGCAAATCTACAATTGGCATCAGAGATTCGGTTCTATCCTTGGATCGTGTTCGTGTATTCGATTTGGTGGTCTAATTCTTTTTTGTGTCTCGTTCTATAATATTTTTGGTCCATTTTGTTACAATTTTTTGTCACGTCTTATTTTTGTCCACACAGTCCAAACAGTCACGATGTTTTGTGTTTGTGGTAACAATTTATTAATTAATATTCATTCTCGGTTTCATCATTTCTTGGTCAATCTTTCACACGATTTTTTGTTCATTTCATCTAACAAACCTATTTTCATTGGAAAAAGGACAAAAGTTTTCAGATCCACCATTTTCGGTTCTTTAAAACCCTTTTCCGATTGGGTTTCCGACAGCTTTTCCGATGGGGATTCAGATGGGGACTCCACTTATGGTTATTCCGATGATTATTCGGATGGTCATTCCGATGATCATTAGGATAGCCATTCCGGTGGGATGTTTCTTTGATTCCGATGGTTACTTAATCATTCTGATGAGACCATATTAACAAAAACATTCCGATGGTGACCACAAAAACATTCTGAAGGGATTTATATAAACATTCCGATGGACTGTTTATAAAATTTATGAACCAAAAATTTGACCGAGACAAATCCATCATGCCTTATCACTCAAAACCATCTCAACCAACTCAACTCAGTAATTACCGAGTTGACTCAGTTACCTCACTGAGTCGACTCAACCTCCCACCTTTTAACTCCCAATCAACACCATAACTATCCTATCCCATCATCTCCTAATCCCCCATCCAATCTAGACTCGGACTAAAAACAACTAATTTAGCCTCGGAAAAATTAACTTGATCTCAGATCAGATTTGTGTCAAAACATGCATGCCAAGATCTAAATAGATCTCACGAATTTCTGTCTTCATCGATCAATATATATGGTATCAACCATCATTTAATTTTCGATCATAAAGGATTCCGTATAACAACTATGTTATCCGTCTCCTTTTATTCGACTGACTCTCAAACACATGCAATCAAACATAACCTACCTGAGACCTATTTTTAATAGATCTTGAAGCCAAAAAAAATCTTGCTTAATCTTCGTGGGTTATGAGATTGTGATTTGTGGGATGATCTATGAAAATGTATTCAAGATTGGGAGATTTGAGTTGTGTGAGATTAGGAGCTTTCTATGGAGTTGGTGGTTGTTAATATGAGATTGATGTTAAGATGAAGGAGAAAAGGGAGGTTTTGAGATGGAGGGGGACGGATTAAACGAGGATGGAGATGGAACAGATGGAGTTTGGTGGTTTCAGATGGGAGTTAAAATGGGGGGCGGATTTACCTAAGAGTGTGTTTAGGGTTATGATAACTGGAGTTTTTAGGGTTGGGATTGTTTTATATTGTGATGATGGACCGGGTTCTGAGTTTGATGGAATTTGGACTCTATTTGGTTTTCATAGTAATGGGCCAGTTAATCACTACGGCTATTAGACCAAATAAAGCAACAATTACTAAATTGGATCATTCGGTTGGACACTTGGTCGTGTATATGGGAAGAATTGTATTTGGTTACCACTTAATGCACTTATGATTGGACGAATTTGATGATTTATTTTCGTTCAAATTTGATTTCAAGTGCTTGGGCTGTATATTTTGTAAGTCTCGTTAGTGTTTACAACATATTCGAAAATTTACCTTTAATTCATCATTTGAGGTAATTTTTGGTATGTGGTTGATGTCGAGGCTTACACTGATAAAATGACATAAAGACAAGACGAAAGTGACAAAACTAAATGACGTGACAAAGTAACAAATTTATTTTGACGAGACAAAGAAAAAGAAATTGCTATATTTTTAGTGGCTACGGATTTTTTTTTGGATCGGGTATTAATTATTTGAAGATGAAGACGGATTTTTTTGAAGGCGTGTACTTATTTTATCCTTGAACAGATAACTTGCTCGTGCTTAATCTTAGAATGACGACTTGGTTATCTAGTTTCCGGGTTCGGGGTGGTTGGTTGATGACTCGGATAACTATCACTTAAAGGAGTTACATTGTTGTACTCAGTGTCACGCGCTTAGTCGACGTGGATAATTTCAAGAGGTGTTGTGCTTATAGACTTCTTCAGTGATGCATTAGGCACTTAGAGATTTCTCCACCGTTCTTCATTCAACAATTGTGCAAGTTTAAGTCACAAGATCGAAGGATTCTTATTCAGTTTCACTTTTGATGTATCTGGTTCATTCCATCAATGGTCACTTCAAATTGCCTTCAAGTGGGTTGGTAAAGATGGCCATGGAGAGTTTATGAGTAGAGATTTTCGATCAACAGCTGATTCTCACCGAATATAGTTAAGCTTATTTATTATTCTCTCGAGATTTTCAGGTTCATGTGCTTACGATTTATTGATGGTTCCGAGTTTCGAAACCATCAAGGGGGAAGAAGAAGACACATTGAACGCACAACGAGTACACGTGATGGAATTCATACTTTATTTTGATTTGCAGACATTCCGGGATGACATTTGTCATAACCACAGAGAAAATCAGTGTTTTAACCTGTGGCGTTATCAATCACTAAACGGTACACTACTGATTCGATGTTTAATTGTTTGGTGGTTGCAATTATTCATCATCATTATCCTATATGCATTCTCGGGACTTAATTGACTCTGGTGCATCTCCGGAAGAAGATATGTGCATTTCCGGGACTTCATTGACTCTGGTGTTACGATGTCAACTTCATTAATGGGATAAAGTGTCCACTTCAGTAATTGAGCTTCATAATGGGGATTGATTTACTTTCTTCAACCATGTGGGGGAAGAAATGTCTTGATTCTTTCTGGTATGCATAACTTGAACTCTCAGGGGGAAGAAAAATTCAGAAGAATTATTCAAGCGTGAGAAGAGAAGTTGTTGATCTACTTGGTGTGCCCCAAGCTTTCAATGTCTCTTAGCAACGTTATCATGTTATATGATGGGATTTGCTTGTTAGATTCCACTGTGCGCTTAATTATTCTAAGCTTTATTGAAAGCTTTGAAGTTGCTTACGAGGATTGTCGATTTAGGGGGAAGCTATTTAAAAAGCTTCTACATCAAGTTTATGTGGCATGAATTAGGGGGAAGCTAATTCAGAAGCTTCTCCTTAACCAGAAGTGTATGGGTTACTTAGCTCGTGCCGTTACAGTATTTCTTCTACAAGTTACTTTAAAGATGAGTCGTTTTGAAGACGAAGGCCTCAAAAGACTTCATCAGCATTGGATGCTTCATGAAAGCTCTTGTTCTTAATCATTTTGTACTTGTTAGGAAGAATATTGTAAGGAATTCTACAAGTCGTCCCATGGGGGATGATTGTTGGAAACTTACTTTATGTGACGACATTTAAGAATTCCCATTAGTTATCATAGTCACACATGTTTAGACTAGACTATGTTCGTTGTATAGTTTATGTTGTGTGTGTGGCTATATATACCCCTCCTTAGCTTCCAAGGAGGGGTGTTGCTTGTGTTTTCTTTTTCATTTCAATTACATTTTCCTTTCTTTCATCTCACACACACAACCACTCTCTCCCTCTAAGCTCAACAATGGCTTCCACCACCATTTACCACCATATTAGACCACCGGATCACAAATAGCAAATCTACAAAGACGCTTCTTGAATTTATCCACAACGGGTTCCCATGACTTCAGCCTACCCATATTTTCTCCTATTGGTAAACCCAAAATATATGAAAGGAAATTCACCAATATCACATCCCATCCAGTTTTCCATACACGCTAAATCCACATCATTAACCCCCAAACCGTATAACTTACTTTTCCCATAATTAACTCGCAAACCCGATACCTCCTCAAAACATATAAGAATACACATAAGCGACTTAGTGTTATGACTGTTATCTTTATCCAATTCTCTAAAAAAAATATGGTGTCATTTGCATATTGTAAATGGGAAACAATGACATGGTCCGTCCCAACCTTTACCCCTCTAAAATTGCCCTTCTCTACCACTTCATTTACAATAGCATTAAGCCCTTCCGCTGCCAATATAAATAGAAAAGGGGATAATGGATCCCCTTGTCGCACTCCCCTTTGAATTCTAAATTCCTTCGAAGGAGATCCGTTAACAAGAATGGACATTGAAGACGAATTAAGACATACCTCCACCCATTTACACCTTTTTTCCCCGCTTCCCATCTTTTTCATGATATTTAACAGAAAGCTCCACTTAATGCTATCATATGCTTTCTCGAAATCTACTTTGAAGATTAGACATTTTTCTTTCTTTTGTTTCAAATATGTCATTGTCTCGTTTGCTATTAAAACCCCATCAAGAATGTATCTACCTTTTATAAACGCATTTTGTTCTTCCCCTACAACACACCCCACTACGCGTTTAACAGTATATGCTAAAACTTTTGCAACAATTTTATAGTAACAACCTAGAAGGCTAATGGGACAGAAATCCCGCAAACCAATAGGATCATTAACCTTAGGAATTATGGTAATGAACGATGCTTTTCAACCTCTACTTATCTCCATGGATTCCCAAAACCACGTGATCGCCCTTATTAGGTATGTCTTAATAATATCCCAGACTTTCCTGGTAAATTTGAAATTGAAACCGTCGGGACCTGGAGCTTTATCCCCGCCATAACCTCTAATTACCTCCCATATTTCTTTTTCGTCGATCATCCTTTCGAGATTTCGAGCATCCTTCATCGATATTTTATTAATCCTATCACAACAGAATCTCGGCCTTGCCCTATTTCCTTCGGAGAATAATGTTCTATAGTGTCTAGACATCTCGGGTTTATTAACTTAGGGTCTTCACACCATATACCATTAATCATGAGCCCTCTTATGTTACACTTATTGTTCCTTCGTTTCACATAGGAATGAAAAAACTTAGTGTTTCATCGCCTTCGGTGTCCCATTTAACTCTATATTTTTGATGAATCATACTGCCATATTCTTTTTCTTTAACTTCCCACTATTTTCTAGCCTCCAACCAAGCACTTCTTTTATAATCATTTAGCGGTCTCCTCTCTACTTCAAGTTCCCACTTCATAGCTTCATTTTTTAAGTCGTCAATTTTCTCTAAGTGGCACCCAAACCTACGTTTACTCCAGACTCTAAGAGCTGCCTTCACATTCTTTAATTTATTTCGAAATCTACAGTCAGACTGAATACTTCTTATGTCTTTCTTCCATGCCTCCTCCACCACGCTAATAAAATCCGCTTCCTCTAACCAGACGTTGAAAACACGAAAAGGTTTTTGTAAAACCCGCATGCTTTTACCATGAACAGTACACTTAGTAAACGTACATACATATTAAAACATTCCTTTTATAGCTCGAACACGTGTCACGATTGGTTATTTTAGAAGTTATGTACGTATTATTACACAATAAGTATTAAGTACGTGATAGTACACGATAATTATTAACGATGATTATTATAATCACGAACATGAAATCATGAACGTAAAAATCACGAACACGTAATTACGTACTTAATTAATATTATATGATTAATATCGTTATGTACAAGTATTTAAATATAACACGAACAATCATAACACGAAAATACAAACATACGAACACGTAAATTTTAACACGGGAAAAATTTAGGTTTTCCCTTGTGGGCCTACATGCCGCGGAAACCAAGAGAGACAAGGGCCAAGCCCATAATTGATTTTTATTAAAATAACAAAAGAGGAAACACATTTTTCATTTACAAAGTTTTCACAAAAAAATCAAAACCCTAGCCTCTTGTCCTCTTTTTGGCCGCCGGATATAACAAACACCAAGGGGTGTTTGATTTGATTTTTGGTTAATAAAGTTCAAGGATCGTGTTCGTGTTATCGTTCCAATCTTTACACGCATTCGGTAATCCGTAAACCCTTTTATTTTTATTCTTTTTATTAATTATGAACACATGAACATGGATTAAATAAAACAAGAATTAAAATCATGTCAAGTAATCATGGGGGTAAAATTGGGGGTTCTGTTCGGGTTTGGTTGCTCAGCCGACACTCAAACCGAGAGCCCAAGGCTCTCGACGTGTCTTTGATTGCACCACCAACCGAGATCTATGATCTCGGTGGTGTTGGTCTCGGTCGGCAGCAGGAACAAGGAACCCCGACTCGCGTCGGGGTGTCCGTGTGGTTCGGTTGGGATCTCGGCAGCTAGCAGCCACACCACCGGCACACAGCCGGTGGCAGATTGGGTCAAGTAGAGGGAACCGCGGCTGTAACAGGGGTAACCACCGACACACAGTCGGTGGGAACACCGCTGTGGTCAGCGGCTAGCCGAGAGGTGACAACTGGCTTAAGCCGGTGGCAGTTTTAACAAGAACAATGGCAACCGGCCGAGCCAGTTTGCCACTGTTAAAAGGGTGTTTGTTTTTGTCCGGTTCAAGGTTTATTCGGTCTGGTTCACGACATGTTTAAATTAAATATATGGGTCCGGTTCATGACTAAAAATGTACAAGTATTTAATTTACAAGTTATATTATTTAACAAGAGAATTAAATTAATTTAACATGACCTATAATTATTTTAATTAATAATGGACTTAGGTTAATTATTATTTATATAATAATACATGTTTTAACCTAAGTATTTATGTATTTAATTTAGACTATAGTATTAATTAATTATTAAGACATAGAATATAATTAATTAATAAACATGACTTAGGTTATAATTAATATAATACTAATACATGTTTTAACTTGAGTATTTTATGTACCTTTATTTAATTAAATCATGCTTATATTTAATTAAATCATATAACCTATAGTTTATTTAATTACATGATATTATTGATAAACTATACTAATAATTACATGACTTATGGTATTTAATCAGTAAACTTAAGCTTATATTATTAGCTTATTAATACAGATTAATTCTAAATATGGAAACTTTCTAATTCAGGAAACTTGCTATTTTTGGAAACTTTCTATTTTTAGAAACTGATCTATTTTAAGAAGTTAATCTATTTTTGGAAACTTTCCATTTTAGAAAACCTGCTATTTTTAGGAAGTTACTTATTATTACACAATAAGTATAATAATACAAGAAATACAAGTAATACTTAATCATAATACGTAGAGTACATGATAAACACATCATAACCTTAAAATCAGTAAAATAAGACATGAACATATAAAACAAGCTAAGACATGATAAAAAATCAGTTAAGTACTCAGTAAACAGGATACTTATACATGTACCCTATTTATGTAGCATTAGTGAGATCGGAGTAGGACTTCCTTTCGTTCGTCTTTTCCGTTCACTGGACATAAGGTACGGATTTCCTGTCCTTTCAGTATGGACATTCTTTCCTTATTAGGATTCCCCGTTTGCAGCCAACTGTTTGCCCAGTATTTGTTTTATATGTTTGATACTTATGTTAGTTAAGAGCCTAAGCCATATACATGCATGACCAGTGTCACCTAGTTATGGAGGTACCATAACCATAATATTAGAGGCACTAGTGTTATGACTTCCCCACGGCGAAGTGATTGCTCGTGGCGTCCCTTTTCAGTTTTGGCCATTATATTATATAATCATGTGAGGCGTATGGGTGCATCCTAGTTACATGTTTATCAGTATTATCAGCGTGAATGTGATGTGTGCCTTGCATCCTTCACTAGGAGCTGATCCCTCCTACCCAGACTAATTAATTAGAGGAAACCCCTCTAATTGCATGACGAAGTCTCCCCTCCAAGTATTCATGCACGGTGGAACCTAATGACCTATATAGGCTATTGGCTAATTAATACATACTTTACATAAAAACATAAGTCTTTTCAAACTATAAAACTAGTTTTATGAACATGTTCCAGGTTTCCAGGACTTATACATTTCTGCTGCTATGTCATATATCCGTTCACTGAGCGTATTTGCTCAGCCGTTACTTTCCTTTCCATGTCCTAAAATGGCAGGTACCCAAGGCCAGACTTGAGCATATGGAGGACTTGCATAGGATGGAAGCTGCCTTAGACTTCTTCTCCTTCCGCCTTCTTATATTTATGCTTATTTGGACACTTATTTAGTCCTTCTCATTTCTTATGCTTTATTTATGTTTTGGGCTTATGTTGGGAACCGATGTTTGATTCCGGTTTCCCTATGGTCATGTATGTCTTTGTACATATTATCTTGCATGCTTTGATGACACGCCATAATTACGCGTAACGGTCCACTTATCAAAGTGGGGTGTTAAAATTATGGTATCAGAGACAAGGTTTCGACCTGTAGGCTCTAAAACTCGACCTGTGACTAGTGGGTAGTCACCAGAAGCTTCCTAAGTCAACACTGGTTATTCCACGTATTGATGTTTTTAGCACCTCGTTGTTTTAACCATGATGTTTTCATCGGTATTGTTTTACTATTATGGATGGACAATTGTCATCCATACTTAGTTATGTGTCATTGTTTCATGCATGATGTTCCTTGTGAACTGTGGCTAATGTGAACTGCACCCAGTAGTTCATAATTGGTCACATAAAATTTTTTTGTTAAGTTTTGACAGCTGAGTTTCACTCATTTATTTCATGTATTATTGTTGCAGGTATTTTGACTAGGTAGTGGTTGGTACAGGACTGGCCATATTTAGTCGCATGTGCTTTTAATCAAATCATTTGTCTTGATGAACCGACCCATAGGCATTCATCCTCGTCATGTCATTTCCATTATCATGCATTCATACACTGTTTTCATGCATAAATTTCATGATTTCATGCGTAAAATTTTTCTCATGATCACGTATTATGTCCTAATAAAATAAATCATGTCAAATTTTATTTTATGAACCGACCCATGGTCGTCCACACCAGCAATCTTCGGATTCATTTCATTACTGTCATAATTTTTTTTTCATGTCCCCTCATAAGTTACTATGTCTTTTATGTCAAGTATGTTTTCATACTATCATGGTTAACTTTGTTTTCATGCTGATTATGTTGTATACTCCTTCATGATAAGTTGTTTCATGTTTCTTCATAATGATTTCGTATTCATATTGATTACGTCTTACGTCTCTTTTGTTGTTTTTGCTTTCATGCAATACATTGTTGGATTTCATCTAATCCTGATTTCATGATAGTCATGGTGGTTTTCATTAATCATGCTTTCAGGCAAATCATCGTTGAATTTCGTTTAACCATATTTTTTCGTTTATCTATGCAACCAGAATGATGTCTATGCTTGCGTTGCCAAGTTATCATGATGGTTTTCTAACCATTTAACCAATTACTTTCCTTACAAATCATGTCAGATGATCGACCCATACCGGTCATTTCATGTGCATTCCATGTACCGTATCCCATGTATATTACACGTACCTAAATCCATGTGTATTACACCTGCAATACTCAATGAGTATTCGCAAATAGATTCTAAATCATCTCAGGCGTATCCCACTTGTTGGTAGGCCACAATGTAACACCCCATTTTGGAAATAGAAACATCACAGTAATTATGGCGTGTCATCAAAGCATACAAGATAAAATGTCTAAACATTACTTGACCATATAAAGGAAAATACCGGAATCAAACATCGGTAGTCCAAAAGTAAAGCTCATCACACACAAACATAGTATAATAAAGGAAAAGGACTAAACAATTTCCAAAGCATAAGTATCAAAAGAAAGGAAATGCATAATGTAAAAAAGGCTAGACAGCTTCCAGTCCATATGCACGTACTCTTAGTGTCTACGAGCGTCCTTGAGTACCTGCCGTTTTGGGAACATAGAAAAGGAAAACGGCTGAGCAATACGCTCAGTGCACGGATGTACAATAAAGCATGAATAGGATAAGCATATAACATAATAACAGCGAAAGAAACTAAGTCCCGAGTAACCTGGTTAAGTCTTAATAAAACTGGTTTTATAGTTTGAAAGTCTTGTGTTTATCTTATAAAAACTGTTTGTCATATTTTACCATTAGCCAATATAGGTCATGAAAATCCACCGTGCATGAATAATTGGAGGGGTGACCTCATCATGCAAATTAGAGGGGCTGCCTCTAATTTAATATACTGGTTTTATGGGTAGGAGGGATCAGCTCCTTGTGAAGGATGCAAGGCACACACCACATTCACCATGTAATCCTGAATAAAAACATGTAACTAGGATGCACCCATACGCCCCACATGATAAATATAAATAAATGGCCAAAAGCTGAAGGGACGCCACGAGCAATCACTCCGCCGTGGTGAAGTCATAACATCAGTGCCTCTAATGTTATGGTTATGGTACCTCTATAGCTAGGTGAAACTGGTCATGCATGTATATGGCTATAGGTAATCATATTTAAACATAATCAATCAAACTCATACTTATACTACGGGAAAACAGTTGGCTGCATACGGGGAAATCCTAATAAGGAAAGAATGTCCATACTGAAAGGACGAGAATCCGTACCTTATGTCCAGTGAACGAGAAAGACGAACTGCGAGAATCCTACTTCCGAATCACTAGTGCTACATAAATACGTACATGAATAAGTATCTGCTTACTAAATACATAGCTGGTTTTATGTCATGTCTTAACTTATTTTATATGTTCTTACTATGTTTTACTGTTTAAAGCCTTAAACTGTGTTAAATCTTATATTCTGTTCATTTTGATTAAGTATTTCTGATATTTCATGTGTTATTATACTTACTGTGTAATAATAAGTAACTTTCCAAAAATAGCAGGTTTCCTAAAATAGAAAGTTTCCAAAAAAAGAAAGTTACCAAAAATAGAAAGTTTCCAAAAATAGAAAGTTTCCAAAATTAGAAAGTTTCCAAAAATAGATTTACTGCTTAAAATAGATAAGTTTCTAAAAATAGAAAGTTTCCATAAATAGATTAGCTGCCTTAATTAAATAAGTTTCCATAAATAGATTAGCTGCCTTAAATAAATAAGTTTCTAAAAATAGCTGGTTTCCATAAATAGATTAGTTGCCTTATTTAATAAAGTTTCTAAAAATAGAAAGTTTCCATAATTAGAAATAAGCTGGTTAAATAAGCTAAGTAAATAAGCCTAAGTGTTTTCATGATTATTTTCTAAGTCATATGATATATTGTATAGTTTAATAATTATTTCATGTAATTTAATTAAACTATAGGTTATAATATTTAATTAAAGTGTAACATGTTTTTAATTAAATATATTAAATACTTAGGTTAAAATATGTATTATTAAATATTAATAATATAACCTAAGTCATATTAATTAATTAATTATATCCATGGTTTTTAAAATAATTAATTAATTATAAGTCTTAATAATATAAATACTTAGATTAAAATAATTTCATGATTATTAATAATTGAATAACCTAAGTCATGTTATTAAATTAATCACATCTTTATTAATTTAATTTTAACATAAGTTCATAACATAAAAAAAACTAACATAAACCATGAACCGGATCTAGGCTTAAAAACATGAACCAGACATGAATCGACACCGTACCCCGAACCAAATCGGGGTACCCCTTGCTGCCGTGGGACCCACACGCACCAACCAAGACCATATGGTCTTGGTGGTGGTCGGCTAAGCAAACAGAAACCCCCTGGGGTCGGTTGCAGCCTGCTGCCAAAACAAAACACCCCTTAAATCGACCCTTTGATTTAATTAATCATCAAAACATGTTAGATCTGTGATTAATTAATATGTTTTTATAAAAACATCACATGTTCATAGTTAATAAAAAGATTAAATTAAAAGAAAAGGTTTAAAAAGGTTTTACCGTATTCGTGGATCTAGAGAACGAAGAACAAACACGAACAAACAACAAATCTTCAAGATCCAAGATCAAAGAATCACCTTGTATGGTGACGTATAGGTGGCGGCACAAAGAACAAGGGAGGAAAGGGTTTTAGGTTTTTCTTAAAAATCTTCTGTAACTTAATTTGAGTAGTGAAAACTTAATTAACCCCCTTTTAGTAAAATTTGATAATGGGATTGGCCCATTACCCTTGTTTGGCCACGGGTAGGGACCCCCCATGGGGTTCCCGTACCTCTTTTCGTATCTCGTTATTTAGTTACTCGTTTGTGTTTATTTATGTTCGTGTTTTAAATGTTCTCGTTACGTAAATACCATAATCTAATATATTTAATTACGCTCGTAATAAATATATATACGTAATTAATAATAGCTCGTGTTTTAATTACGTTCATGATTTCGTGATCGCATGTTCGTGATTAATTATCGTTAAATAATTATTACGTGATCGTTCATATAAAATACTTATCGTGTTCTAACACGTACGTAATACGTAAACTCCTAACACGTAATCGTAATCATGCTATATTAGGAAAGTTTTAACTAGTACGTACGACCCTAAGGGTACTATGCATGGTAAAAGCATGCGGGTTTTACAACTCTTCCCCCCTAAAAAGAATAATTCGTCCCCGAATTATAGATAAAGTAAACTGGAAAAGAAGAACATACCCGAATTCAAAATATGAAATAAGGGTAAGAAGCCCGGATAGACTCCTCCGTTTCCCAAGTGGCTTCCCGCTCGGTATGATCCCTCCATAGAATTTTGACGAATGGAATCTTCTTCTTTCTCATGACTCGTTCTTGTCTGTCAAGAACTCGTTCGGGTTCTTCTATAAAAGTGAGATCTTCACGTATTTGTTCCAGTGGATACTGAACCATGTGAAGGGGATGATATTGGTACCCTCTGAGTAAGGACACATGAAACACATTGTGCACATGCGAAAGCTGCGGAGGCAACGCCAATCGGTAAGATACTTCACGGACTCGTTCAATGATATCAAACGGTCCGATGAAACGAGGACTGAGCTTCCCTTTAATCCCGAAGCGTCCAACACCACGTGTCGGTGAAACCTTAAGGAAGACGTGATCTCCTACGTTAAAGTGTAAATCCCTACGATGCTTATCAGCGTAACTCTTCTGACGTGACCGTGCCTCTTGAATCTTCTGCTTGGCTACTACGATCTTCTCATTTGCCATCTCTATGATTTCTGGTCCTTCGAGTGTTCGCTCGCCAACCTGATCCCAGCAGATTGGGGCGCGACACTTCCTGCCATACAACATCTCAAATGGAGCACACTTGATGCTTGCGTGCCAACTGTTGTTGTATGCAAACTCCACCAAACAGATGTATTCGTCCCAATCACCCGTCCATTCCAACGCACATGACCTCAACATATCCTCTAATGTCTGAATGGTTCACTCCGACTGTCCGTCCGTTTGAGGATGAAAAGCCGTGCTAAGCTTAAGTTGTGTACCCCAAGCTTTCTGCAGACTTTTCCAAAAGCGCGAAGTGAATCGAGGATCTCTGTCTGAGACGATGCTGGATGGTGCACCGTGGAGTCTCATGATCTCTCGTCTATACGTATCTGCGAGTTTACTTACCGGATCTTCCTTGCGGATCGGTAAGAAATGAGCTGATTTGGTAAGTCGATCAACGATAACCCAAATTGCATCGTGCTTCCTTTTGGTAGGCGGAAGTCCGGTAACAAAATCCATGGTGATTTTATCCCACTTCCACTCTGGAATGTCTAACGGTTGAAGGAGACCGCCAGATCGTTGATGCTCGATCTTAACCTGCTGGCAGGTAAGACATTTGGAGACGTAAGTGGCCACATCCTGTTTCATACCACTCCACCAAATGTACTGCTTGATGTCATGGTACATTTTAGTTGAACCAGAATGTATCGAGAATGGGGAGCTTTGAGCTTCAGCTAACAAAGCTTCCCGGAGTTCTTGGTCATCAGGAACACAAAGTCTAGTGCCCTGCCATACGATACCATCTGCATCTACTCTGAATTCTGTCTGCTTCTCCAGATTCTGTACTATCGCCCAGATTTCTCTGTCATCTTTCTGAGCTTCCTTGATCTTAGATAGTAACTCGGGTTCTACTCTAAGATTAGCACAGTAACCGTGATGTCCACGTATCATGTACTCGATGTCTAGTCACTCCAAGTCTCTTATGATTTCCTCTTCGATTCTAATGTCGTTGATCATTCCGGACTTCCTGCTAAGAGCATCTGCTACTACATTTGCCTTTCCGGGATGATACTGTAGATTAATGTCATAATCCTTCAACAGCTCTAACCATCTCCTTTGCCTCATGTTCAATTCACGTTGAGTGAAGATATACTTCAAGCTCTTGTGGTCCGTGAAAATATCACATGATTCTCCATATAAGTAATGCCTCCATATCTTCAATGCAAACACGACTGCAGCAAGTTCCAGATCGTGCGTGGGGTAATTTTCTTCATAAGGCTTAAGCTGCCGTGAAGCGTACGCGATCACTTTCCCATGTTGCATGAGAACACAGCCAAGTCCCTTCCCCGATGCATCGCTGTAGATTTGAAATCCAGCCGTACCAGATGGTAGAGTAAGAATAGGTGCAGATACTAGCTTCTGCTTCAGGTCTTCAAAGCTCTTCTCTCGATCTTCAGTCCAGACGAATTTCTCCCCTTTCCGCATCAGTTTGGTCAATGGTAGTGCTAGGCGGGAAAAGTTCTCCACGAACCTACGGTAATAGCCAACTAAGCCTAAGAAACTACGGACTTCCGTCGCCGATGTCGGCCTCAGCCACTTAGTAATGGCCTCAACCTTCGCTGGATCCATAGTGATTCCTTCTGCTGATACAATGTGACCTAAGAATGCCACCTTGTCTAACTAGAACTCACACTTGGAGAATTTAGCATACAGCTGTTTCTGGCGAAGAATCTGTAATACCGTACGAAGATGGTCTTCGTGTTCCTCCTTGGACTTTGAGAAAATCAGGATGTCATCGATGAAGACAATGACGAACTTGTCCAGAAATTCATGGAAGATTCTGTTCATCAGATCCATGAACACTGCTGGAGCATTTGTCAGGCCAAATGGCATAACTACAAACTCGTAGTGGCCATAGCGGGTACGAAAAGCAGTCTTAGTGATGTCATGCTCCTTGACCCGTAACTGATGATAGCCTGACCTAAGATCGATCCTGGAGAAGTGTTTGGCCCCTTGGAGTTGGTCAAACAGATCGTCAATACGTGGCTGTGGGTACCTATTCCGAATGGTAATCTTGTTGAGCTCGCGATAGTCTATACAAAGACGCATACTGCCGTCCTTCTTCTTAACAAATAAGACCGGTGCGCCCCATGGAGATGCGCTCGGTCGAATGAAACCTCGTTCAAGAAGTTCTTGCAGTTGATCCTTTAGCTCCTTCAGCTCTATAGGAGCCATGCGATAAGGAGCCTTGGAGATTGGTTCAGCTCCTGGAACCAGTTCGATACTGAATTCCACTTCTCGTGCAGGTGGTATGCCCGGAAGTTCTGCTGGAAACACGTCTTGGAATTCCGACACTATTGGTTGATCCTGAATCGATGGGGATTCAGCATCCATGTCGTGAACCGTAGCTAGATAACCCTCGCAGCCATGTGACAGTAGTGCACGCGCTTGCAGGGTGGATATGACTTGTACAGACCGTCCGGGTATGAACTCATTATGAATGTACTCTGGTGCATTGACATCACCAAAGATAACTCGATATGAATGGCAGTCTATGGTAGCATGATACTTGGATAGCCAATCCATGCCCAAAATCATGTCGAAGTCATTCATGTCCAGCGGAAGTGCGTCGACAGGTCGAACCTTATCATCAAATTCTAAGGGAAGACTCTTGTATACATGGGTGATTAATACAGAGTCCCTCAAAGGCGTGGAAATAGTAAGCCTATTTTCTAGTGGCAAGGGAGGCATCCTAATGTTCTTAGCATAAGCAGTAGAAATAACCGAGTGAGTAGCACCCGTATCGAAAAGAACACATGCAGCACGACCATACATATACAAGATTCCAGTGATGGTACCTGTAGACTTGTTGGCCTGGTCTCAAGATGTCGTGTAGACACGCCCAGCAGTAGGAGGCGGCTTGGTATCAGCATGTCCCGATGTACTCTCCATCTCGCCCTTACGGCAATCCTTCATAATATAGCCAGGAAGACCACACTTGAAGCACGCATCAGTATTACGGCGACATGGTCCTGGGTGCCTACGGTGGCAAGTAGAGCAAAGAGGATGAGTGTATCCTCCAGCAGGTGCTCTGGCTGGCTGAGGACCTGGTAAAAACATTTCACATAAGACATGATAGTTGGGTACAAAGGACAAAGCGGATAATCGTAGGATTGAATACCAGTGATAGCTGGACGGCTAGGCTGCGAACCTCTCTGGTTCTGGTCCCTACCGTTTCCATGGTTCCTGGTAGAAGTTTGTTAAAGTGTCAGAATATGAGTTATAACATAAAACATAAGGAATTTCGTAAGTATTAGGACCTGCTGTTGTTAGATTGTCCGACGTTGTTACGGTAATTGTCATTACCGCCAGCCTATCCGTAGCAGAACGGTCGTTAGTCTGACCGTTTCCCTTGGGCTGATGAGGCTGCTGCTGAGTAGCCGGCTGAGACCGGTCCCCAGTTTTCTGCCTGGAAGATACAGTTAAAGAGTGAATAATTGACATATGGAAGGTATACGGATTGGTCACCGCTTGAATACGAAGGTTTACCTCTTGTCAGGTCTTTCAGCTTCCCCGAACTCATCCCTCTCCTGCAGCATCTCCAATTTCCGTGCTGCATCGGCCACTTGTGCTACAGTATTGAACGTAGCACACACCAGATTGTTTGCGACCGATGTGCGAAGAGCCCATCTGAAGTGATGTGCCTGCTCTTTAGGAGTACCTGCTGCCGCACCAAGGAAACCAGCCAAGCGAAGAAAGCGCTGCATAAATTCGTTGCTATTCTCCCCAGCTCTCTGACGGATCCCATGGTACTCTCTCTTGAGCTTGTCCTGCTCAGCCTTGGGAAAGAACTGCTCCATCACCCTGTCCTTGAACTGAGCCCAAGTCAAACCAGCAACCCACTCATCACCACCTTCAGATTGCATCAATGCTAACCACCAGTTGAGTACATCGCCTTTGAACCGATAGCATGCCAACCTCGCCTTGTATGCGGGGTCACAGCCCATAGCGTTGAAAATCTTCTCGATGTGAGCCAACCAGCTTTCAGCATCGCTGGGGCTATCTGTCTTCTCAAAAGCTCGAGGGCGGAGCTTGTTGAATCTCTCCAGCCATACTGCTAATGTCACTGGAGGAGGAGGAGGAGGTGTCTGATTGTGCTGCTGATTGTTGGCAGCTTGAACTTCAGCCCGGATGTCATTCCTCAGTTGAGGAAGCAAGGCTTGCATGGCAGCCTGAATTGCAGCATTGAGCTGCTCCTGTTCGCGTGTGAGAACCATCTAACAGTATAACATAAAACATATTATTAAACAGATCAAAACATAAAATATAAATATATACATGAAAAAAAAAATTTGCTAAAATTTCACGAGAAAATTTTATGCAGGAAAATTTTGTGTATGAATGCATGATGCAGTTGTATGAAAACTTTTGTATGCTCGAGAGTGAACGCCTCTAGTCAGTTCACCTAAAACAAAAGACATAGTGAGGGGACGCCTATGGGTCGGTCCCAAATCTAAAAGTTTCGATAAAACACATGCGACTAAATAGGGCCAGTCCTGTACCAACCATTACTTAGTCAAAAACCCTGCAACAATGACATGTATATGTATGCTTAAAATGATGAATGCATGAAAACAACTGTCAGTTCTAGGAAGACCGTAGTGACTACCCACTAATCACAGGTCATATTTGAGAGCCTACAGGTCGAAGCCTTGGCTCTGATACCATAATTGTAACACCCCATTTTGGAAATGGAAACATCACAGTAATTATGGCGTGTCATCAAAGCATACAAGGTAAAATGTCTAAACATTACTTGACCATATAAAGGAAAATACCGGAATCAAACATCGGTAGTCCAAAAGTAAAGCTCATCACACACAAACATAGTATAATAAAGGAAAAGGACTAAACAATGTCCAAAGCATAAGTATCAAAAGAAAGGAAATGCATAATGTAAAGAAGCCTAGACAGCTTCCAGTCCATATGCACGTACTCTTAGTGTCTACGAGCGTCCCTGAGTACCTGCCGTTTTGGGAACATAGAAAAGGAAAACGGCTGAGCAATACGCTCAGTGCACGGATGTACAATAAAGCATGAATAGGATAAGTATATAACATAATAACAGCGGAAGAAACTAAGTCCCGAGTAACCTGGTTAAGTCTTAATAAAACTGGTTTTATAGTTTGAAAGTCTTATGTTTATCTTATAAAAACTGTTTGTCATATTTTACCATTAGCCAATATAGGTAATGAAAATCCACCGTGCATGAATAATTGGAGGGGTGACCTCATCATGTAAATTAGAGGGGCTGCCTCTAATTTAATATACTGGTTTTATGGGTAGGAGGGATCAGCTCCTTGTGAAGGATGCAAGGCACACACCACATTCACCATGTAATCCTGAATAAAAACATGTAACTAGGATGCACCCATACGCCCCACATGATAAATATAAATAAATGGCCAAAAGCTGAAGGGACGCCACGAGCAATCACTCCGCCGTGGTGAAGTCATAACATCAATGCCTCTAATGTTATGGTTATGGTACCTCCATAACTAGGTGAAACTGGTCATGCATGTATATGGCTATAGGTAATCATATTTAAATATAAGCAATCAAACTCATACTTATACTACGGGAAAACAGTTGGCTGCATACGGGGAAATCCTAATAAGGAAAGAATGTCCATACTGAAAGGACGGGAATTCGTACCTTATGTCCAGTGAACGAGAAAGACGAACTGCGAGAATCCTACTTCCGAATCACTAGTGCTACATAAATACGTACATGAATAAGTATCTGCTTACTAAATACATAGCTGGTTTTATGTCATGTCTTAGCTTATTTTATATGTTCTTACTATGTTTTACTATTTAAAGCCTTAAACTGTGTTAAATCTTACATTCTGTTCATTTTGATTAAGTATTTCTGATATTTCATGTGTTATTATACTTACTATGTAATAATAAGTAACTTTCCAAAAATAGCAGGTTTCCTAAAATAGAAAGTTTCCAAAAATAGAAAGTTTCCAAAAATAGAAAGTTACCAAAAATAGAAAGTTTCCAAAAATAGAAAGTTTCCAAAAATAGAAAGTTTCCAAAAACAGATTTACTGCTTAAAATAGATAAGTTTCTAAAAATAGAAAGTTTCCATAAATAGATTAGCTGCCTTAATTAAATAAGTTTCCATAAATAGATTAGCTGCCTTAAATAAATAAGTTTCTAAAAATAGCTGGTTTCCATAAATAGATTAGCTGCCTTATTTAATTAAGTTTCTAAAAATAGAAAGTTTCCATAATTAGAAATAAGCTGGTTAAATAAGCTAAGTAAATAAGCCTAAGTGTTTTCATGATTATTTTCTATATGATATATTGTATAGTTTAATAATTATTTCATGTAATTTAATTAAACTATAGGTTATAATATTTAATTAAAGTATAACTTGTTTTTAATTAAATATATTAAATACTTAGGTTAAAATATGTATTATTAAATATTAATAATATAACCCAAGTCATGTTAATTAATTAATTATATCCATGGTTTTTAAAATAATTAATTAATTATAAGTCTTAATAATATAAATACTTAGGTTAAAATAATTTCATGATTATTAATAATTAAATAACCTAAGTCATGTTATTAAATTAATCACATCTTTATTAATTTAATTTTAACATAAGTTCATAACATAAAAAAACTAACATAAACCATGAACCGGATCTAGGCTTAAAAACATGAACCGGACATGAATCGACACCGTACCCCGAACCAAATCGGGGTACCCCTTGCTGTCGTGGGACCCACACGCACCAACCAAGACCATATGGTCTTGGTGGTGGTCGGCTAAGCAAACTGAAACCCCCTTGGGGTCGGTTGCAGCCTGCGGCCAAAACAAAACACCCCTTAAATCAAACCTTTGATTTAATTAATCCTTAAAACATGTTAGATCTATGATTAATTAATATGTTTTTATAAAAACATCACATGTTCATAATTAATAAAAAGATTAAATTAAAAGAAAAGGTTTAACAATGTTTTACCGTATTCGTGGATCAAGAGAACGAAGAACAAACACGAACAAACAACAAATCTTCAAGATCCAAGATCAAAGAATCACCTTGTATGGTGATGTATAGGTGGCGGCACAAAGAACAAGGGAGGAAAGGGTTTTAGGTTTTTCTAAAAAATCTTCTGTAACTTAATTTGAGTAGTGAAAACTTAATTAACCCCCTTTTAGTAAAAATTGATAATGGGCTTGGCCCATTACCCTTGTTTGGTCGCGGGTAGGGACCCCCCCCATGGGGTTCCCGTACCTCTTTTCGTGTCTCGTTATTTAGTTAATCGTTTGTGTTTATTTATGTTCGTGTTTTAAATGTTCTCGTTACGTAAATACCATAATCTAACATATTTAATTACGCTCGTAATAAATATATATACGTAATTAATAATAGCTCGTGTTTTAATTACGTTCGTGATTTCGTGATCGCATGTTCGTGATTAAATATCGTCAAATAATTATTACGTGATCGTTCATATAAAATACTTATCATGTTCTAACACGTACGTAATACGTAAACTCCTAACACGTAATCGTAATCATGCTATATTAGGAAAGTTTTAACTAGTACGTACGATCCTAAGGGTACTATGCATGGTAAAAGCATGCGAGTTTTACACACAAGATGCTGATGCCGCTCATAACCAGGAGATGTCACTAAATGTTGATGCTGCTGACTATTTGGAGACGCTACAAGATGCTGATGTTGTTCGCAACCTGGAAATCTTACAGCACAAAGACAAAGGCGTTGGATCAAGCGATCGGACGAGAAGATACTTCACCACCAGACGATTTCCATCACAACCCATGTCCCTAATTCTTAGTTACATGTCATACGTCATCAGTGTCTTTTCAGTCACATGAGTGAAAACCGGTACCAGCCGGCCACTAAGCTGAATGGTTACACGAATCGCAGTCATGAGAACGACCGTCATAGAACTGACAGAAAAGACGAGAGTAACCGCTACAGTGACAACAACTATCCTAGCAATCGCAACAGAAGCTCCGGCCACGGACGTGATCAGAGATACAAGGGTCAGTAGTCCAACCAATCCGCCAATTCTGGCATAATAACCTAAGAGTTTCAATTTTATTCGTTTTACACCTCGGGACACATGTCAAGACATTAGTCAAGACACATGTCTCACGTACTTTTGCTGAAGACACATGTCAAGACACCAGTCAAGACACATGTCATGCTTATATTTCCCAAGACACGAGTCAAAACACATGACTCACGTCCAATTCTGGAACATCCCTAAGAAATTCAGGGTACCCTCCAAAGGGTATATTCATTTTGTTGTGCCATGTATTAATCAGGCCACAAGAATTTCAGTACCATCACCGGCGTATCAGTGAGATCTGTCACATTTGTTCGATGACACTTTCATTTCTTGCACCCATATTTCATATATTCATGACCAAAAAGGACGCCATTCGTATCACCTATGTATACGAAGGTTTTCCTTCAGTCTAATGATAAGATCCAAGCTGCTAACGCATTACCTCAGACAGATGCGAGTTGAATTTAATCCTAATTATGGACTATGAACAACACAAAATGCTACGTAATAAGTGTGAAAACACTTATCCTTTTACCACTTATTTCCAATAATAACAAGACCAAAACGTATATTTTATGTCGTAAAAGTCGGAATTATGCGTGGTTTGTGTTTTTAGTGTGTCTTAGGACCAAAAGATGAAAAAGGAAGAAAACAGGGCTATCACGGGCTTTTATCGAAGAAAACGAGAAAAGACGAAGTCAAAAGATCAAGAGTGCAAAAAGAACGGAAGTCCAAGGCCTATTCTGAAGATTTATCGAGGAAAAAGTCTAAAGACGGAAGTTAATGAAGTCGAAGAACTCAAGTCTAATTATAGTAGAAAATTAGAAGACGAGTTCAATTTACATCGACGAATCCCGAGACGACGTCGAGAAAGAAAAAGAATTAAAATCGAGTCGAGAAGAAAGAAAGAAAGAAGGAAGCACATGCACCTCCCCATATCCTATAAATACCCTCCTAATGACACATTAGGAGGGTGTTAGTTAGCTATTTTATTTTTCTTTCTTTATTTTTAATTTTAGAGAGAGAAAGTGTTTAACTTTCTCTCACTAGAACTTCATCTTTTATTTTCTTTTCATGTTTAAGCTTTGATTTGATCTTGTATTTTGGAATCATTAATCTAAAAGTTCAAGATAAGTTTCTTATCTTTAATCTTTTTCTACCTTTCTTTATTTTGATCTTGATTAGTGATAATCTTTGATTTTGTTTTCATCTTGATGCTTATGTGATTAAAAAGTTTATCTATTTAATCCTATATAAGTTTTTATACGATTAAGCTTAAGGCTTGTTATGCTTTTTGGCTTATTTAGTATTTAGCTTATTTACTTTTTTAAGTTTTCTTAAAAGTTTAGTGTTTTTAAAGTTTGATTTAAAAGTTTGCTTATTTAAAGTTTTGAAAAGTTCTTATTCGTGCTTATTTAGTTTGTTTCATTATAGATTTGATTAAGTTTTGGTTTGAGCTTATTAAAAAGTAGATTTTAAACTTAGCTTATCACGAATTGCAAGTCATTGGAAAAGGGTAAACCCTTTTCCGATTAATCATTCCGATTAGGCTTTGTATTCCGATCAGCTCACTATTATTCCGATCACAAGGATCGGAAAAGGGTTTTACTTGTTTGACATTCTGATTGGCCATGGTTTCAAGTATTCCGATTGTTCCTTTTTCTTATATTCCGATGGGGGGTGATAGTTTGATATTCCGATTGCTTTCCGATTACCAACATTCCGATCGTATTCCTTTTTGGCATATTCCGATCACATTCTGACGAGTTATTCCGACTGGATTCCGATAAGGCATTCCGACTGGGTTTATTGTTTATTTTTAATTTGGTTTTAAGTTTTAGTTTTACAAAGTTTTCAAGTTTTAAATTCATTACGTTTTAATTTCTTAAAATTGCACGCTTCCCGAAATCTCTATTTTTACCAAGTGTTTTTCTAGTAATTTTTAGTTTAATTTTTAAAGCTTTTATTTTACTCAATGATATTTTCATATTTACTTTTAGTTTAATATAGATAACCAAACCATTTATTTTTCCACCAAGAACGACTGAGCCGCACTAATTAACGGTAATCAATTCAAAAAGACTGGAACAATGAACTTTCATACGAGGCAATCCCTTGTATTACTACGATTCATGATTATGTACAGTAATGTTCAGGCTCCTGAATACATTCAGCATGGTTTTCCATCAGGAAAACATGTACAAATTATCTATGCTATACAAGCACGTGCTTTGTTAGCCATGGCTGCTAAAACTTTCTAGCTGTCAGTTAAGACACGACCACTGAAGTTCCTTTTACGCATAACTAGCCGATTATTCGAAAATCCTCCCATATATTCCAGAAGAACCTTCAAGGAGAAGGAAGGTAACATGAGATTATGTGTCAACTACCGTCGATTTAAATAAATCACCATTCATAACTGTTGGGACTTAGATATCTTGAGTTGATATGACAAAACAAGATGAAGGACCTAGTAGTGATATGTTAGCTTAGATAGTAAGCTAGGGTTGTGATGTAACCCTAGTCCCTCTATTATATAAAGAGGGTAGGCACCTTGGTTTTATTCACTCATTCACAAACAATGTAAACCATAGGTGTGTGTGCGTTCCTCCTGGTGTCAAGCCTATAACGCACCAGGAGTAGTAGTTAATAGTTTATTAATAGTAATCATTTCATTAGTCAAAGCCTTGTTCTTGGTTATGATTGTGTTTATTATGATTCCGCTGTGCTTTTACAATCATGATCATGATATCCCAGATGAGTCTAGATCCTAAGACTCAACAAGTGGTATCAGAGCTTGTTGGCTCTCGATCTGGTTGATCTACAAGGTTTTCATTTGTTATTTTCTGTTTTTATATAAATAAAGTTGCTGATATAGGGTTTTTCCCAAACCCTAGATAATGTTGCTGCTGGTGCTTTGATATGTCTGCTGTTTCTTGATGCTACTATGTTCGTGCTCATGATGTGATTATACTAGCTTTGTGGAGTTGATTCTTGAATCAACGATGAACCCTAGTATGATCTTAGGTAACCGTGGCTGATGTGAGGTTCTTCGTTTTAGGGTTTGCATAAACCCTAGATCCGTTTTCATTAAATCACAACAGGTTCTTGGAGTTTAATGATTCACGTTTCTATGGCTGATCAAAGAATGAAAATACAAAGATCTTCATGTGCGGGACATGGAGGTATATTGGGACCCTAAAAGTCACTGCTATGATTACTGTGTGCTCAGAAACCGACTGGAGACGTTTTGCTTTGTGTTCCTAGTATTGATAGCCGAGAGACAAGAACATGGATTGAGTTGCACAAAGATATTACATGAGACAAAAGCAAGGTATTGTTTTTTTCATCTACAGTAATTTGTTTTGGTCTCCATGTGAAATATATTGTGCACAACAAAAGATTCTTGTAGTATTGGTTATGGCTACTGTTGCAAGGTTCAAATAACACGTAATGTGTGGCCTTGACTTCTGGATGGTGGCTACACGTTTTTTCCTTGGTTTAGGAAGATTTCTAGTTGCTAATTTTTAGTGACGTGTGGGAAAAGGTCTTTTGGTCTGTTATCAGCTGTGGACGAGGATGCATGGGTTTCTCGTGAGCAAATCATGGGCTATAAACCCTCGTGTAACAAGAAATAAAGGTACTTACCTCTATTTACATGGTTTTATGTGTCGTTCACAGCAAGACATTGAAATTTCCAGGAAATAAAGGAAATTAAACATTGTGATACCAACGAGATATTCAGTTTCCTTGTGTGAATCTGTTTATTTTGGAAGCAACTTTTAGTGCCTATTTTATAGGGACTATTTTTCTATTGGACGTGATTTATGGGATGACAATGTCAAAACGTGTGAAAGAAGTTATTGTCCATGATGCTGATTTTTAGGATGTGATAAATACCAAAGTCAAAACATGTGGAAGCAGATTTATATTGGTTCCTTGATTTTCGAGATATGCATATATCTCGTGTTACTTGAGGATAATATAACGTGAGACAAATGATGCATACTTTTTGGACAGAATAAAAGGTAAAAATGTGCATGCATGTTATTTCCATGGGAGGTGAATTTAATTATGATCCGAGAGTTTTGTTAGGATGGTTCAACACGTTTGACGTTTAAGTTTATTATGGGCTAAAAGAAAAGCAACAGTATAGTGACAGTGGTGACAGAATATTAAAAAAAATATTTTAAAAAAATGAAAAAAAAAGAGAGAGAGAAGGGTTTTGAGAGGCTACTGGTAGGTTATGTGGTTCCGACTAGTACGTTATGGTTCAATCTGGTCTCATATATTCATGTTGGTTGTGTTCTTGGTTCCTCCTAATAATATTAGTCGCTTCTTACTGGTCCGTATCACTGGGTTATATTCTTGCTGACTTCAGAATGAGATGGTTCCTGCTGGCTTGTTGTATACTACCTTTTCTTTGGCTGGTTTTGGTTCCGTCTAGTCAAGTAAGATTGTTACTACTCTGATTTAGTGACTAGTCTGATTTCATTACTGTTACTGGAGGAAGAGTTCTCAGCCATCATCATTTCGTTGGGGCGATTCATTGAGGAAGACATTTGATTATCACTTATTTTATGTTGTAGTTGATTTTCACAGGTTTTGTGTTCTTATCATATCTTAAAAGGAAGGGAGCACCTTTTAGGATAACTTGCTTGCTTTGTATGGTGACGAAGACTTGAAATATCTAGCGAAGGGGTACGATCTATTCATATCTTAAAAAGATTAGGAGCCTTTTTAAGATAACTTGCTCTATGCGTACATTTGCTATCACTTGAAGGGGTTACGTTATTGTGCTCAGTGTCTCATTTATTTGAGGATTTTGTTCGAGCTCGACGTCACGTGGTTAGTGCAAGACATAAGATACAAGTTTGGGAGATTCCACTTCTTCATCAAATTTGTTATACTTGATTTTCTTCATCAGTGATCTCTCCATGGAACCTACGGGATTTAACATGCACTTCTTAAGGGGAAGACGATCCTTTTTGAGTTGATGTGACAAAAAGGGGAAGAATGCATAGATCAAGGGGAAGCTTAGCCTTCATCTATATTAGCTTCAGGGGAAGCTTGTGCTTACTGGTTTTGTCAAATAAACTAGGGGAAGATTGTTGGGACTCAGATATCTTGAGTTGATATGACAAAACTGTGACACCCCCAAATTGAGTCAAATGCAGCGGAAATAATATTTGGGTGTCACGTAGGTAGATCAACAACAGATAGAATATAGAGCAACAGATTAAAGATTATCCTTACATTTATTACATGATTGAAAGTGCAAATAGTATTAAAATAGTCTTTAACATTGTTCAATAGTTTGAATTATTCCCCAGTTTATAAAACCCCATATAAGCTCTATAAATGCAGCCTATCATGATGCTTGACTCCATGCACACCAATACCTGCTTCAGTTTCCTGAGAAAACATGCTTAGAGAGTCAACATAAAGTTGGTGAATTCACAGGTTTAATAAAATAAGTTTGGACAATAAACATTCACTGAAGTAGTAATGCACAAAGCATCAATACTTAAAAGTAATTAAATTCCCATATTGCCTGAAAGTGAGACTTGACACTTAAGTCCTTAACAAATAAGGACCCTTCGCCTTAAAAAAATTCACCCATAAAAATAATAAGTGCTGACATGTGAAACATCTGTTGTCCTGGCCTAGGCACAGTGAGCATGACTCACCCAGATGGGGACGGTCAATCCCAAATAAATCTATTTATAACATTCAGGTAATTCAATAATTCTAACAGTTTCAGATGCACGGGTCATGCGGGTTCATCTACAATAGGCAATGTAATCAAAGGTTTCATAGTTCAATCCATGTCTATAAAATAAAATATGTTGCATGTTTTCTTCCCCATTAAAAGGTTTAAAAGTTTGTCAATATATAAAGTGGGGCCATGAACTCACCTTAGTAGTACAGCAATAAGTCAGTAGATAAATCTGATAAGGATGCTCACGATACAATCAACGACCTAAATAATTATAAGGTCTCAATAAATGCATAATATAATGCATAAAAGTTTCAGAATAAATATGTGCATGCTTATACTGGTTTTAAGCATTTTATTACGATACTTGTATTTTTTAGTTCATCGTCGTACAAGTTCTATTAGTATTTATTTTAAGTATAAAATAAATAATAAGGTTAAATTAATTAATCCATTTAATTAATATTTTGTACTTGTGTTGTTTTATAAAACACTTTAAATATTTATAAAAGGTAGTTTTATATATATATATATTTAAAGTAATAGAAAATAAATATAATTAATATATTTATTTTATAAGTTATTCATTTCTAATTTATATTTAATATATAAATAAGGTTTATAAAACGTATAACATTTTAATTAAATTCCACGTTTACGTACTGTTTATAATTATTAAATTATAAGTTTGGAAAAATAACAATTGTTACGTTTATTTAAGTTTTACGTTTTAAATAACGGATATAAATAAATAGAAATTTTAGGGTTCGTTATACTTTGTATAAAATACGTTTTAGTCCTTCTATTTAAATAATTACCCGTGGTTAAATTACTTTTATACCCCTAGGGTTTCTAAGTCTTTCAAGTAATTACAATTTTGGTCCCTCCCTAGTTACATGTGTAACTAGGGTTTGTTTAAGTTTCATTAAATGGCAAAAATGGTCCCTAAACATTCGGATTATATTAGGGCTTATTATAGTTTCACAAGTTGGCATTTTTGGTCCTCCAACATTCGGCTAATATTTAGGTTTAATATTAAGTTACACAAATGCCCCCTAGGGATTGTATAGGTTTCGGCTTATGTCACAATTAGTCCCTAGGGTTACTTACGGCTTGATAAAGTTTGTTAACTTGGCATAAAAGGTCCCTAAGGCTTATACTATGTTTCGGTAAATGGCAAATGAGATCCCTAGTTTTTCTTAAGTTTACACAATTTACCCTAACACCATATTAATTCCATTTAGGTCCTTTTCACTACCTTGAAGTTTCGGATAGTGTTCAGAACACACCCTTAACTCTCGGCAATTTACAAAAGTGGTCCTATAGTTTATATTTTTGGAAAATAAGTTTCTACACTTGTTCATTTAGATCCCTATACTTTGTGAAATTATAAATCCAACCCGAAAGTATTATATTTTCCATTTTAACCTGAAATATCATAGATTTACTATTTTAACCCAAAGTTTCATAGATCTTGCATTTTAGTCCAAAATATTTATACTTCTATTATTTTAAACCCGAAACTTTACATAGTTACATTTTGACACTAAAAGTTTTATAAAACATTCTATTTAGTGACAATGAAGATTTATTTAGGCAACTTATTATAGTGAACTTAAAACTAAACCTTATAAAGCATAATAGTGAACTTATCATTTTAAGGCACCTATAATCATAAGTCTAGTGTTTCTAGTTATATCTAAACATTACACGATTACCCAAAATAGAAATATGGGCTTAAACCCCACGTCCAAAATCATGCATGCATAGGTTTCCATAGTTTTTCAAGTTTAACAAGATCATGGTGACATGTTCTTCATGGTTGATAAGTTTTTACATCATTTTAAGCCATAGCAAAAATCATGCCGTGACCTAAAATGGATTTAGGGTTTCAATATTTCTTTCAACATTAACTTTTACTAAGAATCACCATGTGTATGTTAATATGTATGAAAGTAAATGTATAGAAAGATAGGTTTTAGATTTGACTTACTTGTTTAGATAGGTTTAGGAGTGATAGGAGAATGAGTAAGAACAAAAGTCAAGATTTCAACAATGGAGGTCTTGGTGACCTAAAACAAGCCGTGGGCTTCAAGGAGTAGGACTAGGGCTTCTTTCTTGCTTCAATGATCAAGGTACTTGTAGGATGAGCTAATGATTAACCTTTATGTAGTATGAGACATAATCTAAGAGTAGTAAATAAGCTTAAAGGTTTGAAAATGGTGGAAAGGGGTGTTTAGCCGTAGGTTTTAGAGAAAGAGAGTGAAGGTGATGGAGTTTAAGTGAAATGTGTTGTGGATGTTGTGTATGCTTCGGCTAAATCAAGGAAAGAGAAAGATCAAATAGGATCTTGGTACCTAGTACCTTGTATCTTTCCAAGATATACTTGGATTTGGTTGGATACTTGGTTGGTTTCTTTTCCACACATGCCTAAACTAGCAACTTTCCTTCCCTTCCTTTTTCGTTTCCGTGGGTTTACAAAGGTCAAAGGGGGACAAGAGTTGACATTGCATAGTAATATGTATGGAGTGTGTAAGTGAGTAAGCATGGTTGTGTAAGTAATTGTGTAAGTAAAGCATGGTTTAGCATAGTGTATTAGTGGAGTATACACTTGAATATACTAGTAAGTTAGCTAACAAATGATGAAAGTGTAAGCATGTATAGATGTACACGGCATGTATATGCATGTGGGAGAGTTTTTGATAAATTTTTCCAAGTGTTGTATGAGAATATTAGCCCTTGTTTAATATTGTATGCATTTGTTGAGTTGTAGGTATTTTTGTTGAAGCTTTTAGGTAATTTAGTGAAAGTGTATATTAAATACATCACTATAATTAATTTACTTAAATAAGCTAAATAAATGACAATTTAAAATAATGTACATTGTTTTAAAGTGTTAGGTGTTTATTCCTTTTAGGTAATATATGTAAATATGTACATATAAAATAAATCCAAGTACTTAATAAATAAATTAAGTAAAGTTACAGTTTCTCTCAAAATATATACTGAGGTGATGAGTTTATTATTCAATCAAGTGGCCAGTCAGTTGCCAAAGTAGTCTATAAATGACTAAAGGTCCATATAAATATAAAATAAATATGAAAGGCAGTAGGACAAAAGTATATGATAAAAAAAATAAGTCATATAAAGGTAAAATTATAAATTCCAAAAATAAATAGTACAACAGTTGACAAAGTCAATAAGGTAAAATCAGAGGTTTTACAAAAACAAGATGAAGGACCTAGTAGTGATATGTTAGCTTAGATAGTGAGTTAGGGTTGTGATGTAACCCTAGTCCCTCTATTATATAAAGAAGGTAGGCACCTTGGTTTTATTCACTAATTCACAAACAATGTATACCATAGGTGTGTGTGCGTTCCTCCTGGTGTCAAGCCTATAAGGCACCAGGAGTAGTAGTTAATAGTTTATTAATAGTAATCATTTCATTAGTGAAAGCCTTGTTCTTGGTTATGATTGTGTTTATTATGATTCCGCTGTGCATTTACAATCATGATCATGATATCCTAGATGAGTCTAGATCCTAAG
Source organism: Glebionis coronaria (assembly GCA_025667525.1). Classification (NCBI taxonomy): domain Eukaryota; kingdom Viridiplantae; phylum Streptophyta; class Magnoliopsida; order Asterales; family Asteraceae; genus Glebionis; species Glebionis coronaria. The sequence continues at coordinate 271,914,928 of CM046880.1, forward strand.
ACTCAACAATAACTGTTATTCTCCTCCACGTATTGACAACATGTACAATCGACTTTTAAGTATTAAGCACTTTTCCAAGATCAGATTCATGATCATGCTGCCAACAGTGACGAGTGAAAGAGCAGGAAATTTCCATGACTGCTATTCGTACACAACTCGGTCATGCTAGATTCATGATTTTGTATTAGTCTCATAGATGCTCCAACAGCATTATGGACTTAGTAAATTGAGTTTCCATGAACTCATAAACAAATTCATCAGTGTTTTCATCAAGGATAACCTGATCTTCTCTAAGTCTAGAGAAGAGAAGAAAGACCATATTTGCACTATGTTTGAAATTCTACGACAGGAGAAATTTCACCCTTAAATTTTCCAGTATAAATTCAGGTTGATTACAGTGACACGCTGAATCACATGGATTCTCACGGTTAATCTTACCATGACTCAACTTATGCGTAAAGGTGAGAACCCTACACAACGTTAGGTGTTCCAAGAAAATCCTACGCTAAGAAAAGTCTAATTTAGGAGACTCGTAGTTATGCAAACTTCTACGTATCCAGTTTCTATGAAGCAAGATACATTTACGCTCATATCTAAGTACCTGTCATACCAACAGGGTAAGATAGAACACCAACAGACTGAGATGTTTTTCTGCCATCAGAAATTGTGAACAGAAATGGGACAAGATCCCCATGGATTTCGGTTACCATATTAACGCAAAATAAGAAGAAGCATGATGCTATCTAGGTTATTATCAACAGTTTGACCAAGTCTGCAGAATCCTTACATCCGCAAGGATTTCCAAGCCAGCAGATTGGTCGGACATGTTCCAGCCAAGGCTCATCTGATCACTTGGTAATCCTCAGCTATCGGGCCAGACAAAGTTTCACATTTGTGATCCTTATTTACGTTCACGTCCTTGTTTTAATTTTACGACTTGCTTTCACACTCACGTTCATGACACTATTCACGTTCATGATCGTATCCTGGCTTACGATTTTACGTTCATTGTCGTTCTGGGAAGTTTTGCAAGAACTTGAGAGACCAGACTTAAGTTTAGTATAGCTCTCTATCCTCAGACAGACGTTTGACATCACATTCCACGTCTCACCTTATAGCGTTTGGCGTTACCGCCGCCGTATTCCATATTCACGATATGATTCTCGTGTCATGTTCATTCCAGGTTTCTCATATCACGTTCATGATATGTTACACGTATCATTGATCACCATATGTTTTCTAATATTACACTCACCATATCTCCACGTATCACGTTGACAATTGTTCACGTATCAGGTTCACAATTGTTCACGTACTATGTTTCAGTATGTCTCGCGCATCATTGCTAAGACGTTACTATTATTAGTTTGTTTAGGTTATTTTGCATCATAACGTTTCAGTTACCCTTGCACGTTAATTCTTATCCCCTCGATCAAATTCAGGGGATCTATCATACGTTGATAACCATGAACTTTTACGTATTTTCAAGTCAAGGTCAGGAGGACCAAGATTTATCATTTGTGTCAAGATCTTGTGGAGGAACCGTTCCGAGTGGGAAGCCACTTGGAAACGAACGAGTCCATCCGGATTTTATCCTCTCATCATTCCATAATTCAGTTATGTTCTTTTCAGGCACGTCACGTTCCATGTCCTTGTCAGTCATGTCGCGTTCATGTTCTTTCAGTTTATTTTATCTATAATTCAGGGACGAATTATTCTTTTTAGGGGGGAAGAGTTGTAAAACCCGCATGCTTTTACCATGAACAATACACTTAGTAAACGTACGTACATATTAAAACTTTCCTTTTATAGCATGAACACGTGTCACGTTTAGTTATTTCAGAAGTTATGTACGTATTATTACACGATAAGTATTAAGTACGTGATAGTACACGATAATTATTAACAATAATTATTATAATCGCGAACATGAAATCATGAACGTAAAAATCACGAACACGTAATTACGTACTTAATTAATAGTATACGATTAATATCGTTATGTACAAGTATTTAAATATAACACGAACAATTATAACACAAAAATACGAACATACGAACACGTAAATTTTAACACGGGAAAAACTTTGGTTTTTCCCTTGTGGGCCTACATGCCGCAGCAACCAAGAGAGACAAGGGCCAAACCCATGATTGATTTTTATTAAAATAACAAAAGAGGAAACACATTTTTCATTTAAAGAGTTTTCACAAAAAAATCAAAACCCTAGCCTCTTGTCCTTACTTTGGCCGCCGGATATAACAAACACCAAGGGGTGTTTGATTTGATTTTTGGTTAATAAAATCCAAGGATCGTGTTCGTGTTATCGTTCTCCAATCTTTACACGTATTCGGTAATCCGTAAACCCTTTCATTTTTATTATTTTTATTAATTATGAACACATGAACATGGATTAAATAAAACAAGAATTAAAATCATGTCACGTAATCATGAGGGTAAAATAGGGGGTTTTGTTCGGGTTTGGTTGCTCGGCCGACACTCAAACCGAGAGCCCAAGGCTCTCGGCGTGTCTCCAACCGAGATCTATGATCTCGGTGGTGTTGGTCTCGGTCGGCAGCAGGAACAAGGAACCCCGACTCGCGTCGGGGTGTCCTTGTGGTTCGGTTGGGATCTCGGCAGCAAGAAGCCACACCACCGGCACACAGCCGGTGGCAGATTGGGTCAAGCAGGGGGAATCGCGGCTGCAGCAGGGGTAACCACCGGCACACAGCCGGTGGGAACACCGCTGTGGTCAGCTGCTAGCCGAGAGGTGACCACCGACTTAAGCTAATGGCAGTTTTAACAAGAACAGTGCCAACCGGCCGAGCCGGTTTGCCACTGTTAAAGGGGTGTTTGTTTTGGTCCGATTCAAGGGTTATTCGGTCCGGTTCACGACATGTTTAAGTTAAATACACGGGTCCGGTTCATGACTAAAAATGCACAAGTATTTAATTTACAAGTTATATTATTTAACAAGAGAATTAAATTAATTTAACATGACCTATAATTAATTTAATTAATCATGGACTTAGGTTAATTATTATTTAATAAATAATACATCTTTTAACCTAAGTATTTATTTATTTAAATTAGACTATAGTATTAATTAATTATTAAGACATGGAATATAATTAATTAATAAACATGACTTAAATTATAATTAATATAATATTAATACATGTTTTAACCAAAGTATTTTATGTACCTTAATTTAATTAAATGATGCTTATATTTAATTAAATCATATAACCTATAGTTTATTTAATTACATGATATTATTAATAAACTATACTAATAATTACATGACTTATGGTATTTAATCAGTAAACTTAAGCTTATATTATTAGCTTATTATTCTAGCTTAATTCTAAATATGAAAACTTTCTAATTCAGGAAACTTGCTATTTTTGGAAACTTTTTATTTTTAGAAACTGATCTATTTTAAGAAGTTAATCTATTTTTGGAAACTTTTTATTTTAGGAAACCTGCTATTTTTAGGAAGTTACTTATTATTACATAATAAATATAATAATACAAGAAATACAAGTAATACTTAATCAGAATACGTAGAGTACATGATAAACACAACATAACCTTAAAATTAGTAAAACAAGACATGAACATATAAAACAAGCTAAGACATGATATAAAATCAGTTAAGTACTCAGTAAACAAGATACTTATACATGTACCCTATTTATGTAGTATTAGTGAGATCGGAGTAGGACTTCCTTTCGTTAGTCTTTTCTGTTCACTGGACATAAGGTAGGGATTTCCCGTCCTTTCAGTATGGACATTCTTTCCTTATTAGGATTCCCCGTTTGCAGCCAACTGTTTGCCCAGTATTTGTTTTATATGTTTGATACTTATGTTAGTTAAGAGCCTAAAGCCATATACATGCATGACCAGTGTTATGACTTCCCTATGGTGAAGTGATTGCTCGTGGCGTCCCTTTTCAGTTTTGGCCATTATATTATATAATCATGTGGGGCGTATGGGTGCATCCTAGTTACATGTTAATTAGTATTATCAGAGTGAATGCGATGTGTGCCTTGCATCCTTCACTAGGAGTTGATCCCTCCTACCCAGACTATTTAATTAGAGGCAACCCCTCTAATTGCATGACGAGGTCTCCCCTCCAAGTATTCATCCACGGTGGAACCTCATGACCTATATAGGCTATTGGCCAATTAATACAGATTTTACATAAAAACATATGTCTTTTCAAACTATAAAACCAATTTTATGAACATGTTCCAGGTTTCCAAGACTTATACATTTCCGCTGCTATTAGTCTTATTTATGTTTCAGCCATTCATACTATGTCATATATCCGTTCACTGAGCGTATTTGCTCAGCCGTTACTTTCCTTTCCATGTTCCAAAACGGCAGGTACCCAAGGCCAGACTTGAGCATATGGAGGACGTGCATAGGATGGAAGTTGCCTTAGACTTCTTTTCCTTTCGCTTTCTTATACTTATGCTTATTTGGACACTTGTTTAGTCCTTCTCATTTCTTATGCTTTATTTATGTTTTGGGCTTATGTTGGGAACCGGTGTTTGATTCTGGTTTTCCCTATGGTCATGTATGTCTTAGTACATATTACCTTGCATGCTTTGATGACACGCCATAATTACGTGTAACAGTCCACTTATCAAAGTGGGGTGTTATAGTTTTTGACCAAATTCTAATTCCAAATCTTTTAACACAATCATATAATAATCCGATAATTTACAGTCCAAAGCCATGGCCGAAAGATTACCCATAAACTGTTAAATTTATCGTTTAATAAAATATATCCAATTTGCTAAATTTTGGCCCGTCGTCACTTATTCTAGTAAATTTCCTACCACCCATTGGAATTTCAACTAACCTCGAGTTATTTATAAAATCATTAAAATCCCTTGCTTTTTCTTATTTATCTGAGAATTAAATCTATCTTCACCACTTCTAACAACATCTAGGTTCCCAAAAATGCACCATGGACCATTCCATCCATCGATTAACCCCGATAATATATCCCATAAAGATGCTTTTTGCTGAGACACACGAGGGCCGTAAATACAAACCAAAAAATCATCCTCGTCTTTCCCCTTCCAAGACCCCCTCACTGCGATAAATCTCTCATCGCCTATAGCCTCTTTACATGAAAATATTCTCTTATCCCATACAAAAAGAATCCTCCCCGAATTCCTATTCGTTGTTAATTGAATGTATCCGTAATTACTTCCTCCCGATATATCTTCAACCCAATCGTTGTCGAACGGCCTGCTTTTAGTTTCTTGTATCCCAATCATATCTGGTTTTTATGTCCTAATGATTGATTTAACCCACCCTTTTTTCCACTCTCACCAAAGCCCCTAATGTTTACTGAAATTATTTTCATAATAAAACGTATAATAAACGAAACCCACCAACGAACCAGTCACATTATTAGACATGTGGCCCAATAACGTCATCCGTCCATTCCTTCACTTCTTGCTCTACAGTCGGTATTTTCACCCCTTGTACCTACGATATACCGATCATCTCGCCTATTTCCTTGATCTGTTCGATGTTAACCTCGCACTTGGTGTTCTCTATGGTTCCTTCGTGTCCAAATCCAAATCTGAATGCCTCACTACCGTCATCCTCGATGTCATAGAACTCATTGTAAGCATCTGAGATACCTTTTGTTACCTTTCCTAATCCCCCTACCCTAATTTTCCTTACTATCTCTTTTGTCCTTCTTCCCACTTTCGTTTTTCCCTTCATATTTTCTTCAGCTCCCATTCCTGGGTTGAACGATTTGACGCAAGCATATTCTCCATTCTTGTTCACTTATGATGACTTCCGCTTCTTCTTAGACATATTTCCGCTCTTTTCCATGGAACTGGTTGGCGACATGTCCCTTTTTTTTCTCTTTCGTCCGTTGCTTCCACCTGATCGTACCCACTCAAATTGTCCAGGTTTTTGCCATAAGATCCGTCCATATGGTTGTTGGTGTTATTAACAGATAAGTGTCCCTCCTTTTGGGCATATGTAACACCCCACTTGGATAAGTAGACCGTTACGTGTATTTATGGCGTGTCATCAAAGCATAAGGTAAATGTCCTAAAACATTAACTGACCATAAAGGAAATACCGGAATCAAACATCGCAATCCAAACATAAGCCCAAAACATGAAAAATAAAATACTGAATGAAAGGACTAAACAATGTCCAAATAAGCAGAATAATGTAAGAAGTGCATAAAGTAAAAAGTCTGGATAGCTTCCATCCAAATGCACATGCTCTAAGAATCCTAAAAGCGTCCTGGTGTACCTGCCGTTAGAACATGAAAGGAACTACGGCTGAGCATAACGCTCAGTGAACGGATATAAAGCATGATAAGGAAAATACTAAAATGAAACAGATGATAAAATACTGGAGCTGTAAGACTGATAAGTAAAGTTGCAGCGGAAATCTGTGTATAATCTGTAAAGCCTGATTTATAAATAATAAAGCTGAACTGTTATCTGTTAAATCTGAAAATATGCATTTATTGTAATTTAATTGCCAGAGCTTATATAGGTCATGTGCTGTAACAACGTTGCATGAATGACTGGAGGGGTGTCCTCGTCATGCTGTAGAGGGGTGACCTCTAAATAATTGTGCTTGGAGGAGGGATCAGCTCCAATGTGAAGGATGTAGAGCACACACCACATTCACCCTGATAACTTGTAACACTTATAAGCCTAGGATGCATCCATACGCCCCACTAATAATACTGATAAAATGGCCAAGCTGAGCTGAGTGGGACGATGCAGGATATCACTCTCCTACATGTGAGTCACGACACCGGTGCCTCTAGTGCCGTGGTTACGGTACCTCCGTAACTAGTACATAAACTGATCATGCTTGTATATAATGCTCAGGCAATTTATTTAGTTATTAACATGATTACTGATAAGCTTAAACATATACTGGGGAAAACATTTGGCTGAAGATGGGGAATCCTAATCATGCATAGAAAGGAAGTCCTTACTGAGAGGACGGAAAATCCGTACCTCTAGTCCAGTAACTGACTGAATGGAAGACTGAACGAATACTACTCGGGCTTCACGCGTGCTACATACATAAAGGACGCGAATAAGTTAACAGATATCCGTTATTAAATTTTACTGATCTTATTGGTTTCTTATTTATTTATTTCTGAAATTTCATACGCATATTAACGGCTAAATCCGGTCTTATAATAATTCCTTTTAATGTATTAATGTTCTACTAATAGCTACGTACAACGTATTTCTGACGATAAATAATTCTATAATAAGTATTTCGCTAAAAAAAATAGAAGTTCCTTAATTTAGAAAGTTCTTAAATTGTTTAATTCGTTTTCTAATAATATACCCTTTTAAATATTTAAGAATTTATTTAATTTAATACACTTGAAATATATATAAAATATTTGTAAAACAATTTAACTTAAAAAAGGTATAATATAAAAATATTTATTTTATCATTTATAACCATGTCCCGAGCCTACCGAGCCTATCTCGGTCGCACTACCCGAATTAACATACAATACAAAATCTGTCCAAGAGTTAGTGACAGGAATTTTTGTGTCACCAAAAAGTGTCGCTAAAAACTACTCCTTTTAAAACTGCATAAACCCTAACAGTTTTGCGACAGTAACACTGTCGCTAAAACTGTCGCTAATCTCAAACTAAAACCCTTTTTATTTTCTGGTTAAAGGGTTCCCACTGCCTTCTTTTGGTTTCCCCCGTTCCATATAGTTGCCACTGCTTGTTTACAAAGTTCCCACTGCTTGTTTCTGACAAACCCAAACGCCCCCTTTTGCCTGGTAATCCCAAACGCACCCTGTTTTATTTTTGGTTCGGCTGGTCATAACACAAACCACCAGCGTACCCTTGAGGGTCGCGGCTGGTCCCGAAACAAAACACACCGAGACCTTAGGGTCTCGGTTTTCCCTACACAAGCAAACCCGACACTCCTGTTTTCTTGTTATACTCATTTGGGTTTCGAAATTAAAAGAAAGAAGAAGATGATTACCTTAATTTCGTGTTAGGTTTTAGAATTAAACAACGAAAACAAAAACTCTGTTCTTCTGGATTAAGATGTTCGATCCCTTCAGCCTGTTCTTTTGTGTTGGTCGCGACATAGAAGAAAAGAAGAAGTGGTGGCTGTATTGATTTTTAGGGTTTCTGTGTTAGTGTTTTTGTGTCTGCATAGAAAAGAAAACAACCCCCGTCCCTTTTCTTTTTGTCATACACGGATCAAGGCAAAACTTACACTTGGGCCTTGAGCCTAAGTCCCACTTCTTTTCGCATTTGTCTAAAACAGCCCCAAAACACTTGTACGTTTTTATTAAGTCGCGTTTTAATTATTTACGTAAAGCTCGTACTTAAAATCCCGTTCTGAGACGTAAATATATTTCTCGTGTTTATAAAATCTCGCCATGTATTCATTTATTTTACTTAAATAAATATGTACCTCATTCTGAATAAGATTTTCTGAATTATTTTCTGAATAATAACTACGTAATATTTTAAATAGAACTGAGGCTGCGTGAAATTTATATTAATCCTCGTGGTATATTCTGATGTGGATTATTTCCTTCTTGAATAATTAATATTCGCGTAATATCTGAATTTATACTGTTATTTTATTATCTGCATAAACTGTAACATTTAATAGTATTTAAATAAACTGGGATTGCGTATTTAATTTCTGCGTTTATATCTCTGTCTAATAATTAATACTTATATAGTTTATTAAATTTAAACTGCGTATTTAAATATTTCGATTTTTAAATACGGCTTTTACAATTCTTCCCCTCTAAAAACAATAATTCGTCCCCGAATTAAAGATACGACCATACTGGGTTTTACAATTCTTCCCCTCTAAAAAGGAGAAATTCGTCCTCGAATTAAAGGTAATAAGCTGAGGAAGTTATAAGAACTGAAAGAACACGTAGACTGAAAAGACAATTAAGCTGGAGGATAAATTGTCTTCTAATTAAGACATAATGCTGGCGATAGGTATAAACCTGACATGACTGAAATTATCATGTAACGTGACATAGCTGAAAAGAACATGGAACGTGACATGACTGAAAGAACTTAACTAGATTTATTGAAGGAAAGGGGATGAGAGGTCCGGATGGACTCCTCTGTTTCGAGTGGCCTCCCGCTCGAAATGATTCCTTCAAAGGTCTAAACATAATAAAAAAAATCTTGGTCCTGATGACCCTGTCCTGATGATGCTGAAAAGCTTCTGGTTCTATATTTAAGATGGATTTTCTGAATCTAATAAAATGAAAAGCCATAGCATGTAGGATACATGAAACGATAGGTGTAAATATTCTGAAAAGATAATATGTATATCTCTGAGAAAGCTGCTGAAGATATAGGGACGAACTACGTGAACAATTGTGAACGTGCTGAGTGAGCAATTGTGAACGTGGTTCATAATTATATGAGAAGCTTTGGAATGGAAATATATCATGGATGTGATATGTGAATCATACTGTAAACGTGATACTAGAACATATCATGAACGTATGCTGACTGAGGAATGAATGCCAAATGTTACGGCCTGAGATGTGAAACGTCTGCCTGGTTATGGAATAGTTGTGCTAAACTTGAGTCTAATTTCTCAAGCTTTCTGTAACCGTATACGGTAATAAACTGAGGAACGTGTATCGTGAAATGGCACACGAACTTGAACGTGAACAATGTTATGAACACAAACGTGAGCTTAAATAAAGAGATAGCATAAAGATGAACTGAAACATCATCGTATTGCGAATAAGACGTACACGTGAAACTGAAATAAACATGAACTTAAAGTGGACGTAAACATACACTTGATCGTGAACATGAATTCTGTCTGATATGATGGTCAAAGGAGTGCCTTGAATTCGTACGATTTACTGCTGAATTTCAAAGTTTTCTGCAGATCTGCTACTGCGTGATCCGTTCGGATGAAAGAAACACACAGGCTGATTACATGGTTGACGATAACTTAGATAGTATCATACTTTCTCTCAGCCTGTCGTAGCTGATAACAATTTCATGGAATTTCGTCTCATTTCTGTTCAAAAATCTCTAAGGGTTGTAGTAACCCACTAACATGACGGCGTTCTATCTTGAACGTGCAGTAGGTCCAGATATGAACATAGCTGCATTAATGTGTGACGCGGATTCTATTGAAGTTTTTGTCTGGGATTTTGGAACATTCTGGTGGAAATCTGGTTGAATAGTCATAAGACATTTTTAGTGAGAACTATCGGAAATTTCTGCGGTGGTAGTCAAATGAGTTCTAGAAAATTGTACTTCGCTCACAGGCGTTAGTCGGGACCATCAGGTGATGGCCTTCACCTTCGCAGTATTGTTTGGAATTTCTTTCTGCTAAGGTAGAATGGCTCAGAAATGCCACTTTGTTCAATTGGGATTCATGTCTAGAAAGGTGTATATAAAATTTTCTCCTATTGAAGATTCTGTACACTGTGAGGAGATGATTCTCGTATTTTTCTCTAGAATTTAGGAGATCAGAATGTTATCAATGAATGTACTGCCAATTTGGTATGAGAAATAAAGGAAAAATTTATTCATAAATTTTCATGCTAAAGTTGGAGCATTAGGGAGCTCAGAAGTAAAATTTAAAATTTTTAGAGTGGCTATTATATGTGCAACAACGGTCTGAAGAACATCATGTTCTTCCCTCACCACTGATGGTGGCATGATCCTGAATTTTTCTGGAAGGACGTTTAAGACACCTCGTAGTAGGTCAATTAAATTTTCTATTCGTGGAATGAATATCGATTAAGAATGGTGATCTGATAAATTTTTCGATGGTGCGCTAGGGAGAATAAAGCCTCGTTCTGGTAAATCTTGTAGCAATTGTTGCAGCTCTTTTAATTTAGCTGAAGCCCTAGAATAAAGAGTTTTGAAAGCAGGTTCTGTTCTTGAGATAAGATCAATGTTAAATTCTGTCTCATGGTTAGGAAGGAATTTCTGGAACACCTTCTCAATTACTTCTGGAAATGTTGAAGAAAGAAAATCTGCTGATCATAAATTTAAGAATTTCAGAAGTGGATCATAACTGGTGGCTAGAAAGTCTTGGTAGCTATGGACTGATAAGTCACGCGCTTGTAAGGCGGAAATAATTCGTTCCGATTTTTCTAGCAGAAAAGCTAATGAATATGTTTGGGAATTAGTAAGACGGATCTTGTCTTCAACTAGAAAGGAAAGCCTAAATAAATGTGGTGATACCGTGGAGTCTTTTCTGGCTGGGAGGTAAGGTAATACCTTATTTAAGATAAAGCTAACATATGAATACATGAAGTAAACGTGGCAGATCTCGCTGAATGTGTTCATCTTTAACTTCACAGAATGAACACTGTATGTCTAACCTGAATAATACTCTAGTAGTGGTAACTGGATCTTTAATGGTCTGACCTATTCGTGTCATGACAAAACAGTATACCCCTTTGGAGGTTCTCTGAATTACTGAGGACCTGGTTTAGAAGGCATACTAGAATTATGAGTCTTGACTAGTGCCTTGAGATGACTGGTATCCTGACATGTGTCTTCAGAAGTGATACCTGAGACCCACGTCTTGACTGTTGTCTGGACATGTATTTTAATGGGTGAGTCTAAATAAGGTTAAGAATTTCTGGTAACTGTCGAGGATTGGTGGACCAGTTAGACTGCTGACCTTTGTATTTCTTATCACGTCCGTACCGGAATTCCAATGGTTATTGACTGATTAATTATAAGCACGGTGGTTGTCACTACTACTTTGTCTGCCAGTTTCCTGACGGGCGTTATCATGACCGTGATTAATGAAATTATTTCTGCTGAGTGGCCGGCTGGTTACCAGTTCCCACTCTTCTGACAGAAAGATTAGCTGAGTGAAATGTGACCTCTAACTGAGGAAGTAAAAACATGGAATAGGGTGGTAGTGTCTGATGGTTGAATTTATTCTTGTCAAAAATTCCAAATTTATAGTTTTCGTCCTCGTTCCGCAGTCTTCATAGTATATACGGCATCAGCATCTTGAGAAATCTCCAAAGTTTCGCAGCATCCGCATTTGTGAGGTCTTCAAAGTGTTAGCGGTATCAGCATCTAGCAAAATCTTCAACTCACGAGCAGCATCAGCATCTGGTAGAATATCGACAAGTGGAGACGCCTGAGATGATTGAAGATCGATTAGCAATATCCATGGAGTAGGGTGCCTGGAGTACACCTGGACTACTGCACATGACGTACAAAATGAATACTGCACATGGAGCATATCTGAGACGCTGTACATAGAGTACACGTGAAATAATGTACATGGAGCTGGTGGAAATTTTATGGGGTGATCGATACTGGTGTCGCTTGTCTGATATTATCAACGGAAAATAATTTGATTTAACTGGTTAGCAACTGAACTGAAACAGTTACTATGATGGGCTGAAAATTTCCGCATGGACCTAATGCTGGTTGTATAGAGGTTGAAAAGTATGATTACACGGAGTTTCATCAATGTTAAGTATAAAGACATGATTGATAAAGACCCGAACATGAATTATCATGAAATAGTTCCTTATGTATCTTAGCATGAAACATTATCATTCTGTTGAAAACATAATCCTTGTAAGGAATCATGAAACTGAATCATCATGTAGATAACATCAACGTGAGGGTATGAAGATTTGACTGTTACAAGGAACATAAAGAGTCAAATTAACTGATGTGAAATATCAACTGATGTGGACGGCTATGGTTCAGTCCACGGAATTCAAAAGAAAACATGAGACTAAGTATGGGCTATTCTGGTTCGATCCATACTGGTCAAAATTTTCTGAGAACTGTCATGTATAGAAATTTATAATCTCGGATTAAATATGGATGGCTGTAGTTCAATCCATACTTGTCAAAATTTATGAAATGTCCTGATATGACAAAGGTAAGCAACTGTGGATCGGTTCACAAAACATCATTTGACTGAAAAGCATGAAATTAGATCTGAACATTGGTGAACGTATATGGGCTGGTTCACCACGTAATATTGGACTGAAAACATGAATCTGTCATGAGTAAGGTAAACGCCTATGGTCGGTTTACCAATACCAAATCTGAACGGGCAAGGGTGAGCGCCTATGGTCAGCTCACCAAAACGAAAACTCGCTAAAAAGCACATGCGACTAAATATGGCTAGTTATGTACCAACCTTTTACTTAGTCAAAACTTTAAGAAAACTGACTGATAAATGAAGAAAAACCGACTGAATAATCCATGAGAAACATGAAAGATAACGACGCCAAAATCTGAGAAGTTCCTGGTGACTACCCACTAGTCACAGGTCAAGTTTTAGAGCCTACAGGTCGAACCTTGCGCTCTGATACCATAATTGTAACACCCCACTTGGATAAGTAGACCGTTACGTGTATTTATGGCGTGTCATCAAAGCATAAGATAAATGTCCTAAAACATTAACTGACCATAAAGGAAATACCGGAATCAAACATCGGCAATCCAAACATAAGCCCAAAACATGAAAAATAAAATACTGAATGAAAGGACTAAACAATGTCCAAATAAGCAGAATAATGTAAGAAGTGCATAAAGTAAAAAGTCTGGATAGCTTCCATCCAAATGCACATGCTCTAAGAATCCTAAAAGCGTCCTGGTGTACCTGCCGTTAGAACATGAAAGGAACTACGGCTGAGCATAACGCTCAGTGAACGGATATAAAGCATGATAGGGAAAATACTAAAATGAAACAGATGATAAAATACTGGAGCTGTAAGACTGATAAGTAAAGTTGCAGCGGAAATCTGTGTATAATCTGTAAAGCCTGATTTATAAATAATAAAGCTGAACTGTTATCTGTTAAATCTGAAAACATGCATTTACTGTAATTTAATTGCCAGAGCTTATATAGGTCATGTGCTGTAACAACGTTGCATGAATAACTGGAGGGGTGTCCTCGTCATGCTGTAGAGGGGTGACCTCTAAATAACTGTGCTGGGTGGAGGGATCAGCTCCAATGTGAAGGATGTAGAGCACACACCACATTCACCCTGATAACTTGTAACACTTATAAGCCTAGGATGCATCCATACGCCCCACTAATAATACTGATAAAATGGCCAAGCTGAGCTGAGTGGGACGATGCAGGATATCACTCTCCTGCATGTGAGTCACGACACCGGTGCCTCTAGTGCCGTGGTTACGGTACCTTTGTAACTAGTACATAAACTGATCATGCTTGTATATAATGCTCAGGCAATTTATTTAGTTATTAACATGATTACTGATAAGCTTAAACATATACTGGGGAAAACATTTGGCTGAAGATGGGGAATCCTAATCATGCATAGAAAGGAAGTCCTTACTGAAAGGACGAAAAATCTGTACCTCTAGTTCAGTAACTGACTGAATGGAAGACTGAACGAATACTACTCGGGCTTCACGCGTGCTACATACATAAAGGACGCGAATAAGTTAACAGATATCCGTTATTAAATTTTACTGATCTTATTGGTTTCTTATTTATTTATTTCTGAAATTTCATACGCATATTAACGGCTAAATCAAGTCTTATAATAATTCCTTTTAATGTATTAATGTTCTACTAATAGCTACGTACAACGTATTTCTGACGATAAATAATTCTATAATAAGTATTTCGCTAAAAAAAAAATAGAAGTTCCTTAATTTAGAAAGTTCTTAAATTGTTTAATTCGTTTTCTAATAATATACCCTTTTAAATATTTAAGAATTTATTTAATTTAATACACTTGAAATATATATAAAATATTTGTAAAACAATTTAACTTAAAAAAGGTATAATATAAAAATATTTATTTTATCATTTATAACCATGTCCCGAGCCTACCGAGCCTATCTCGGTCGCACTACCCGAATTAACATACAATACAAAATCTGTCCAAGAGTTAGTGACAGGAATTTTTGTGTCACCAAAAACTGTCGCTAAAAACTACTCCTTTTAAAACTGCATAAACCCTAACAGTTTTGCGACAGTAACACTGTCGCTAAAACTGTCGCTAATCTCAAACTAAAACCCTTTTTATTTTCTGGTTAAAGGGTTCCCACTGCCTTCTTTTGGTTTCCCCCGTTCTATATAGTTCCCACTGCTTGTTTACAAAGTTCCCACTGCTTGTTTCTGACAAACCAAACGCCCCCTTTTGCCTGGTAATCCCAAACGCACCCTGTTTTACTTTTGGTTCGGCTGGTCATAACACAAACCACCAGCGCACCCTTGAGGGTCGCGGCTGGTCCCGAAACAAAACACACCGAGACCTTAGGGTCTCGGTTTTCCCTACACAAGCAAACCTGACACTCC
Source organism: Glebionis coronaria (assembly GCA_025667525.1). Classification (NCBI taxonomy): domain Eukaryota; kingdom Viridiplantae; phylum Streptophyta; class Magnoliopsida; order Asterales; family Asteraceae; genus Glebionis; species Glebionis coronaria. The sequence goes on from CM046880.1 coordinate 271,930,268, forward strand.
TGTTTTCTTGTTATACTCATTTGGGTTTCGAAATTAAAAGAAAGAAGAAGATGATTACCTTAATTTCGTGTTAGGTTTTAGAATTAAACAACGAAAACAAAAACTCTGTTCTTCTGGATCAAGATGTTCGATCCCTTCAGCCTGTTCTTTTGTGTTGGTCGCGACATAGAAGAAAAGAAGAAGTGGCGGCTGTATTGATTTTTAGGGTTTCTGTGTTAGTGTTTTTGTGTCTGCATAGAAAAGAAAACAACCCCCGTCCCTTTTCTTTTTGTCATACATGGATCAAGGCAAAACTTACACTTGGGCCTTGAGCCCAAGTCCCACTTCTTTTCGCATTTGTCTAAAACAGCCCCAAAACACTTGTACGTTTTTATTAAGTCGCGTTTTAATTATTTACGTAAAGCTCGTACTTAAAATCCCGTTCTGAGACGTAAATATATTTCTCGTGTTTATAAAATCTCGCCATGTATTCATTTATTTTACTTAAATAAATATGTACCTCATTCTGAATAAGATTTTCTAAATTATTTTCTGAATAATAACTACGTAATATTTTAAATAGAACTAAGGCTGCGTGAAATTTATATTAATCCTCGTGGTATATTCTGATGTGGATTATTTCCTTCTTGAATAATTAATATTCGCGTAATATCTGAATTTATACTGTTATTTTATTATCTACATAAACTGTAACATTTAATAGTATTTAAATAAACTGGGATTGCGTATTTAATTTCTGCGTTTATATCTCTGTCTAATAATTCATACTTATATAGTTTATTAAATTTAAACTGCGTATTTAAATATTCCGATTTTTAAATACGGGTTTTACAGCATATCTCCCCTCTATCCCATTATCAGTAATGATAATCAATTGACTAGATGTTTTGTTATTTCCCATGTTTTCTTTTAACCCATTTTCTATCCCCATGGCTTGGCCCAAAACCTGGTCCGTTTTGAGCCCACCTTTACTCTCCATTCCTATCTCATTACCCATATTCAGCTCATTTTCTTGTACTCCAACATGGACTTCACTATTATTGGTATTGGGACAATCTGTTTTTTCACAGCCGTTACATTCACTAATGTTGTATGCCCCATGTGCCTCTTTATTTTCACCACCCTTTTTATTCTTGGGACACTAAATAACATCCTCGAGAGTCTTCCTCACGTTAAATTCTCAGGAAAATCGAGACCCTATGTCTTCCTTATTATTCCGTCTACCAAAAACATTTTCCAGTCGGCTGTCTTTCTTCAGACCAACCTCTGACTCGTTCTCCTTCTTTATCCCGTTGCCCTCATCCTCGTCATCACTTGACTCCTCCCCCTCACTGTTTGGCTCCCCTTCATCCTCGCCTCTTTCATCGTTTGTTAGCATATCATTATCGCCCATCATCTCGACCTCATCCTCTTCCATGTTACACGCGTTTCTCGACTTCGAACTTTCCTAGATATCCACCCTGGATATGTCTCGGACTTCCTCTACCACACTAATCCTATGAATTTTACCCTGCACTTTAATATTAAGTTCCTCCTTAATTAAACCCTTGTTACAAGTGTGAATGATTACTCTCCCATAAACAGTAGTTTGGTTCCCTTCCAATCTGCAGTTCCTCGTTTCTAAGATAGCTTCGTGTAATGCCGCTATCTCTTTAAACGTATCTTCATTCCAACATGAATAGGAACGCCCATGATATTGATCCACGTCATTCTGCCTCATGTACTGTTAATATTATCGCCTTTCCTTAGTTTATGCACCCATCTCCTCAAGCCATGCTCTTTTACCTCTAACACATTTGCCGCAGTCTCCACATTCTCCATAACCAACATGACTTCAAGATCACCTAATAATTTTACTTCAATATTGTTCAAACCTTGTTCCTCACAATGCATTGGGAGTTTGTGTAAGAAACAGATTGCTTTCACCTCGCCCGCCACACTTCTATTTAACATTTATAATTTTAATCTTTTGTCATCAATATAAATGGTTCTCACATTTCCATGATTTCCCATGTGGCCTTCACCATTGTTTTTGTTGACATGCGTATCACTACCTTCATCTCCCTTATCTTTGTTGACTCCCTCCTGTTTGTTTAACCGCAAATTCAACACATCAGCAAAGCTACGACAATCATGATTATGTATTATCCCGTTGACCGAGATGTTCCCATGGCTCTTATTAATGTCTTGATTTACTCCGGGTACAAACATTCTTCCTCCGCCTTTATGTGCCCTACCGTAAGCAAGATACACTCTTAACATTTCTTCCCCAATCATGATCTTCTGTAGCTTATTTAGAAGAAACTCAATGTCATTTACATACTTGTATCGAACAAACCCATATCTTTTTCCATTTCGCAGCCTTTTTTGAACCATAAACATGTCAAAAACGGTGGCATATTTCTTAAACACCATCCACATGTTACCCATCCCCCAATCATCAGGGAAGTTGAAGAACATAAATGAACCGTCGAGTTACGTTTACCACCCATGTAGTTGCTCCCTAAAATCATGCCATTATATCGTTCTCTAGATCCTATGTGCCTTTCTCTTGCATTCTCACAATGTTTTGGAATAGATGTAACGTTCTATCTCACTTTATTTGTGGTCACTTTGACGATTTTGGTCATTTTTGAAACCGTGCATTCACTTTGTAGTCAATTTTAATTTTAAGTGTAAATTTAGTCATACATAAATATTTAATTGCTCAATTTCATTACTATTTTAACATGTGACCATATAAAGTATTATATTTAATTAATTAGTAGCTCACAAATGCTCAACGGACAATGCACAATTTCTTAAATATTCAACTTAGATAGTGATTAAATTTGTCTCCAATTCAAAAATTGAAAAATTAATTCTAAAATACTCAATTTGATCATATTGATCTTTTCCAAAAAAAAAACAATGTTACTAAATCTTTCTCTCGATACTTTTTAAAAAGTGTGAGTGGTATGTCAGAATTTTAGGCTTAGCTATATCTTTATGTGTTATATAAAACAAAATAATTTTCTTTCATAAAAAAGCTAAATAAGTATTTATTTTTGTCATGTTAAACTTCTACCGACTTCACTTCTTTTTTATACTTCTCGCGATCTCTTTTATTTTAATTTGACACATTTTTTTCACTAAAAGACAAACGTACTAAAATATGTAAATGTATAAATTCAATTTTATGTATGGAGGCCACATTGTCTTCATCCATTTGACTGAATTAAGCGGGTAATAATTGGTAGGGTGTTAAAAAAATCGGGAAACCTATAGAATCAGCCGAACCGCTCAACTCGAAATTGAAAAGCTCGAAACTAAGTAAATCTAAACGAAAAAACACGTTCATCATGATTCGGTTTTCGTTTTATATTTTAAATATCCACGATTAATCGACTCAAATTGTGCATATTATTTATGTGTAAAAATTAAGTAATATGATTGTAATATACAAATGAAATAATCTTTATATGATTAAATTCGATTATGTGATTTTTATATGACTTTTATCTAGTTAATGTCATTTGATTTAACTAAAATAACATATTATGTTTTAAACAACGTTATTTTTTATACAGGTAAATTCGATTAAAATAAAAAATGGCTAATCGAGAACCAAACCGCCAGTAACTGCTCTTTTCGGGTATCCGCATGTCCGGTTACCCGTCTAGTATGATTCGATTTTGAGCAATACAAATAATTACCGCCCCATAATGAATAGTTAAAATCTTCCAACTAACCGAATCGAATTAACCCGTGAACACACCCAGTAATTGAGCCAGGGACGAAGCCAGAACGAAATATGACCGGGTGCACAAATTTTTTTGAACCTTAATATAACATATGTAGAAAGTGAATTAAAACGAAGAGTAGAAATACGCTCCAATTGACTGAGTGCATTTAAGATGCATTTAGGAAAAATCGATGTTTTTTTCACAAATTAACACTACACATAAAAAATCTATAGGGGTCATGAGCACCCGCGAGAACCCCTCGCTCCGTCCCCTGAATTGAGCGACAGTAGAAGACCAACTGAACCTGCTATCGGTTTCTTGCATATATACCCCCGTCACCCACAATAGTAATAAAGTCAACTAAGAAAAGGTTGGTTTAAAGGTGTAAATTTTATAATCTACCAAAACCCTTTGTTCTCCAACTTTTGGACATGAAGGTGACAAAGTTTATTATTTTAATGAAGATTGGAAGACTTACCAAGATTAGTGTTCATACCCACTTATAATACACTTAGCTAAGATAATCATGCATGATTGGCTTCCATTAAGTATATTCAAGTGCTAATCTTTTAAGTAATTGCCTAACACTTGCAAGCTCATACCTACCATGTCGGATTGAGGTTTCAAATTTTCAATTACCACGATCATGACTTACTATAATGCGCGATTATGACTTATTATGATCAGCGTATTTAATCTGTCCCAAAAAAAATAAAAAAATCAACGTATTTAAACTTCTAACTATGGTTAACGATAAAGAATTAGGGCATGTTTGGTAAACACAAAATGGTTATGAGGAATCACAATGAAAGGCATACATAATGTTTGTTTGAAATAAACGGTTTCCTATCTTTAAGTTGATATCAGAATATCTTCAATCCATGATAGAACTTGGGAGAGATGGGGTGTCATTGTATTTCTTTTTGCCTATCTTCATGTATATTTTGGGGTTAAGTCCATATCTATACTACTTTATAAAATATTTAGGACTTTCTTAAAATAGCAAAGCAGAAATTTTTGACTTTTTTTTATACTAAATAAAACAAGTTGTTGAACATTATATATTATAACCCTTTCTAACAACTTTTTGTAACAAACTTTTGTAACAACCTACTTAAATAACATTTTTGCTTTTAAATTGAAAAATCTTTTTATTTATCTATTATTTTTATAATCTAATTTCACCATATTTTCTAAAATTTTATGCTCTTTAATTCAATATCTATTTTGCTAAATTTTTATTAACTATTAATTTTTTTAAATTTAGAGATTTTTTCGATTTTTTACAACTTTAACAATACAAACTTAATGGATAAGAGATTAATATTTGTTAGTCTCAAAAAATGATTATGATTAATCGCCGCCGCATTGCGCGGGTCTATGCTAGTATTACCAATGTACTTTCAAACTTTTACACATTTAGGTAACGAAGTTCACATATTACCAATATAGTCATTAGAATCGGCTAATTTTTACAAATATAAGTAATATGACCGGTTCTCTTTTTCACGTAATTAAACTTTTTCTTTTTTTCACCTGTATACTCTAACTAATTTCTTTACCTTTTGTTAATAAAAATTATAAAAGACAATATTTTTTAGGGTAAAAGCTATACAATACCATTCTACTTAGCAAAATGTACCGACTTTAAACACTTACAATTTAATCGCTATACATTACCAATGAACTTTCAAATTGATTATTGACTTTACCAATATGGCCCTAAAATGACGAAATTACCCTTTTCTTTTTTTACATAATTACGTTTTCGTCAGTAAATTTACGTTTTCGTCAGTAAATTTACGTTTTCGTCAGTAAATTTACATACTCGTCCGAAAAATTACGTTTTCGTCAGTAAATTAACGTTTTCCTCAGAAAAACGTTTTCGTCAGTAAATTTATGTTTTCGTCAGTAAATTTACGTTTTCGTCAGTAAATTTACGTTTTCGTCAGTAATTTTACGTTTTCGTCAGTAAATTTACGTATTCGTCAGAAAATTTACGTTTTCGTCAATAAATTTACGTATTCGTCAAAAAATTTACGTTTTCGTCAGTAAATTTACGTTTTCGTCAGTAAATTTACGTTTTCGTCAGAAAATTTACGTTTTCGTCTGTAAATTTACGTTTTCGTCAGTAAATTTACGTTTTCGTCAGTATATTTACGTTTTCGTCAGTAGATTTACGTTTTCGTCAGTAAATTTACGTTTTCGTCAGAAATTTTTCGTTTTCGTCAGTAAATTTACGTTTTCGTCAGTAAATTTACGTTTTCGTCAGAAAATTTACGTTTTCGTCAGAAAATTTACGTATTCGTCAGAAAATTTACGTTTTCGTCAAAAAATTTACGTTTTCGTCAGTAAATTTACGTTTTCGTCAGTAAATTTACGTTTTCGTCAGTATATTTACGATATCGTCAGTAAATTTACGTTTTCGTCAGTAAATTTTCGTTTTCGCCAGAAAATTTTCGTTTTCGTCAGTAAATTTACGTTTTCGTCAGTAAATTCACTTTTTCATCAGAAAATTTACGTTTTCGTCAGGAAATTTATGTTTTCGTAGTAAATTTACGTTTTCTTCAGTAAACTTACTTTTTCGTCATAAATTTAATTTTTCGTCAGTAAATTTACGTTTTCGTACGAAAACTAAAATTTACTGACGAAAAAGAAAATTTACTAACGAAAACGTAAATTTACTGACAAAACGAAAATTTTCTTACGAATACGTAAATTTTCTGACGAAAACATAAATTTACTGACTAAAACGTAAATTTTCTGACGAAAACGTAAATTTTCTGACGAAAATGTAAATTTTCTGACGACTACGTAAATTTACTGACGAAAACGTAAATTTACTGACGAAAACGAAAATTTTCTGACGAAAACGTGAATTTACTGACGAAAACTTAAATTTTCTGACGAAAACGTAAACCTACTGACGAAAACGTAAATTTACTGACGAAAACAAAAATTTACTGACGAATACGTAAATTTACTGACGAAAACGTAAATTTTCTGACAAAAACCTAAATTTACTGACGAAAACGTAAATTTACTGACGAAAACGAAAATTTACTGACGAAAACGTAAATTTACTGACGATAACGTAAATTTTCTGAGGCAGACGTAAATTTTCTGGCGAAAACGTAAATTTTTTGACGAAAAAGTAAATTTTCTGACGAATACGTAAATTTCCTGACGAAAACGTAAATTTTCTGACGAAAACGTAAATTTACTGACGAAAACGTAAATTTACTGACGAAAACGCAAATTTCTGACGAAAACGTAAATTTACTGAAGAAAACGTAAATCTACTGACGAAAACGTAAATATACTGACGAAAACGTAAATTTACTGACGAAAACGTAAATTTACAGACGAAAACGTAAATTTTCTGAGGAATACGTAAATTTATTGAAGAATACGTAAGACGAAAACGTAAATTTTCTGACGAAAACGTAAATTTACTGACGAAAACGTAAATTTTTTGACGAATACGTAAATTTATTGACGAAAACGTAAATTTTCTGACGAATACGTAAATTTACTGACGAAAACGTAAAATTACTGACGAAAACGTAAATTTACTGACGAAAACGTAAATTTACTGACGAAAACATAAATTTACTGACGAAAACGTTTTTCTGAGGAAAACGTTAATTTACTGACGAAAACGTAATTTTTCGGACGAGTATGTAAATTTACTGACGAAAACGTAAATTTACTGAGAAAAACGTAAATTTACTGACGAAAACGTAATTATGTAAAAAAAGAAAAGGGTAATTTCGTCATTTTAGGGCCATATTGGTAAAGTCAATAATCAATTTGAAAGTTCATTGGTAATGTATAGCGATTAAATTATAAGTGTTTAAAGTCGGTATATTTTGATAAGTACGATGGTATTATATAGTTTTTACCCTATTTTTTAATGTAACTACTTTTTATCCTATTATCTTCTTATCTTCTCATTTCATGGTAATCTTCGCTGATTCCCTTCACAACTATAATCTAAAAATTACCCGGTTCAAACCACTATCTATCTCCTTTTTGTAACGTAAAGCCTACAACCATTTCCATTTATGGTTTGTTTTTGTGGAGATATTTTAAGACGTATTGGATAAAGGTTGGGTAATCATGATCTATGTTAAGTTATAGATTCAGATGTGAAATACATGTGTGGAATGGTGATTGTAATAAGGGTTTTACTGTTTGAAGGTTTAGGGTTGTAGATCCAGATTCACGAACCCACAAGTAAACATAAACATAAGCACTGAGTTTGTGTATTTTATCCAAGGTTTTATAAAAAATGACAATCGGAATATGATTTTGTAAGTGAACGAAAATAGGTTCGTGTATTTTAAACCTAGGTTGATTACAAATATCTAATAGATTACTTTATTGATATCGTCGGAATATGATTTTGCCTTGTCGGAATATGCTACTGCATCCTTCTGCTCCTGCCATTCCAGAGGACAAGATGAAGAAGATGATGTTCGTATGTGTGTTTGGCTATAGGTGTAAAGACACTGACGTGTAACTGAGTGTACTATGTAAAGTCAAAATAGTAGATCCAACTAAGCAAAAAAATAAAATAAAGAATGACGTGTCAGTCGTTATTGACTTGCAACCGACACCTAACCGGTAATATTACTTATATTTATATAAATTTGAAAGTTTTAATGATTATATTAGTAATATGTGAACTTCGTTATCTAAATGTGTAAAAGTTTGAAAATACATTATTAATATATAAACTTAACCCTATATTTTATCGTTATCATTATAGAAACAATTTTACTTGTTATTATTATTTGAATAATAAAAGAAAAGTGCTTCATGCATGAAAAAATGACGCATAGTATTTGAACAATATGTTCACACTTTGATTTAGGGACGAGCATTTCGGTCTCGAATTTCGAAATCGAACTAGAACCATATCGATTTTCGGTACTCGAATCTCATTCGGTACGATACTGGTACTACAAAATAAGGTGAAAAAAATTCGGTAGAGATCTGGTACGTAATCGAGATATTCTCGAAAAAAAAGAGGAAAATCCTGATTTCTCGGTACCGGTTTCGATATCCGAATCTCGTTTGGTACGGTACCGGTACCATTAATTTATGCTAGAGAAAAAATTAGTACCACAATTCGGTACGGGATTGGTACGATACCGATACCGTGCTCATCCCTATTTCAATTGATCAATATTTAACCAAACAACAACAATGGAACTTATATGTTATATTTAATCCATTGTCATTCTATTTCATACCGGTACTCATACCGATTATAATTGATAGCAAGAAACCAAACGCGCCCTTAGACTAATAAGTTGGCTTTGTGAATATAGTCATGGATGTGTTGAAAAGCTTAACGATGTAACTTGAAAATCCAATTTATGTATTGGAGATTAAATATAAATTTAATTTATTTTAATATATTAATTTATTATTAAGATGTATGAAAACATGTTTGTGTTTTAGTAATTGTGATATCATAATTAATAATTAGAGTTTAAGGCATTAAATAATATTGTATTTTCTTACATATATCTATAAGGTACATGTATAAAAAAAATCATCTAAATCATAACTGTGTTGGGTCCCACGAGTTGAAGCTAATCGGTTACTACTTATGCGAGATCGAATTCGAGGTGCAACACCATTCTTCGATACTATTTCAGGTATGATTCTTTGAGTTTTTCAAATTTACATGGTCAATTAATAGAAATAAGAGAAATTTAAGAGGACGAAGAGGGGGTATTAGTCATTTTATTATGGTATGCCACGGTTTACGAGTCAAGCATGTGGAAAAAAATTTGTGACAAATTTTATATATTTTGTTTGTTTGAAATATAAAGTGTAAAGAAATATTTGTTTATTACTAAAATTATTAATAAAAATATGAAAACTTATATTTAAATTTATCTAAGAGTACGGAGTGTGGTTGAAATTTACATGGTGTGGTTGATCCGTCGTTAATATTCTCACAACACCAAAACCCCCACAACACCAAAATCAAGGCTCTTTCGTTGGCTTGAGCCGTAGAAACTATGTGGGACAATAATTTATAAAAAAAACTTAAAATTAAAAACATTTCATTAAAAAAATACATAAATTAAAAGTAAATACATAAATTAAAAAAAATACGAAAATAATACGAGAAATAAAAAAAAAGTTACATAAATTAAACTTAACCTTTTTTCCTGAAATATAATTCTCGGGTCTTCCTCTTCAACTCTTCAGTGGCCTCCGCGTCTTCCGGGGACATACCCCTAGTGTCGAAAGTAAGAAATTTTTAAATCCTCATTCCGTTTAGCAATATCGCAAACCGCGAGTCTTGCGGCTAGCTCACGATCCATTGATTCTTTTTTCGTCTCTCGGTCAATCAAGATTTGTTCTTGCATCATTTCGGCAACTCGGGCTTTGGACGAAGAGGATGTGGTAGACGAGCTATTTGAATATCGTTGGCTTTTTGTTTTTCATGGAGCCCCCGAAAGACGCGGAATTGCGTCGTCCCAAAACATTTCCGGCTCTTCGTCGACATCGGTTACACGACCGCGAGTTTGACGAGCTCGTGTTGACTCGAGGTTTTGTCACTTGTATTTGTCTCGCAAAAAAATCCAAGCCTCGCGATGCCTAAACTCAGTCTTGTAAGTTTCCTTAAATATTTTGCAAACCCGAGAGTACAAAAGCTCGTCATTTTCACCACTTGCCAACGTGGTAGTTACATAAAGCGCGTTAAAATTGCCGACAAGTCCATTCATCGGCGTCCACTTACCCGTCAACATGTTTTTGTTACGGGTCTTGTAATCCTTTTTCCCGACACGCTTATTATACTCGGCCCTAATCTTGTACCAAAAAGTATCCTTCGATTGATAGCACCCATTTCTCGGATCTTCGGAAATTTGGATAAAACACTCGGCCAAAAGCCGTTCCTCCTCTTGCGTCCAATATGTTCGGTCGGTTTTTGGTTCACGTGTTTTTTTGCCACTTGCTTGTTTTTTGGCGATGTATTTTTTTCGGTTTGTTTTGGGTGGTTCAGACTCGTCTTCCTCGTCCACGGCGTTTTCTTCATCATCTTCATCACGGAGCTCGGTTTGTGGTTCATTAGGTTAAGATGAATGCGTTGGGTAGGTTGAAGGTACTTGGCATTGTGTGGGATTACATATACCTTGTGTTTGCATCCACATTTGAAATTGCTCCGGAGAACAATTAACAAATGTGTTAAACACTAGCGGTGGGATTTGGATGTTGGGACGTGAAAGAGTAGGAGAAGATGAGTTAACGGATGATGGTGTTGTAGAGTTAGACGAAGAGCCGATGTTGTTGTTGAAGTACTCGTAAACCCAATTGTTCGGATCCATTGCTAAAAAATAAGATGTGTTTTTTGTGTGTTTGAGTTATATAAAAAAAATGATGATTTTAGGGGGGTTTTATAGTTGAGAAATAGGTTTTTTATTCGAAAAAAGGGGTGTTACCCGCTCTTCCAACGTTCAAAATTTTAAATGCAACGGCTAGATTATTTTGAAATCCGATTTTTTTTATTAAAAAAAAAAAAAGTGCACGAAAACGTGAGACACGAAAACTCGAGGCTGGGTGTGGTTTGTCGCGTTTTCGGGTGGCGTTTTCGCACGGCACGAGTGAAAAAACACCCGTACCCTGTGCTCTAATTTATTTAAAATTTAACCTTAAAATTTTATTAGTTACATCCTTTTTTTTAGGTTTTTGTTTTTACAACTTTAACTTTATATTTTTATATCATTCTTTCTTCATCAAATTCGTTCACCAAAATTTTTAAGTCTTTATTGTTTTTAGACAAGTATTGAAATAAATTAGTTTTTATGATATTTAATAATTTAAAAACATTAAATCCCCGCAAATTTTAGAACATATGAAATCCCCGCAAATTATTTTACTTTACTATATAAAATATGAGTCCGGTTATTTTGGATACCTTGTATCCTTTGGATACAAGGGGACTAATCCCCACCTTCCATCTACCAAAAATCAACAGTCCAGATTAATCTTTACTTTTTAATTAAAAAAAACGGAGGGGTATTTTCGTCATTTTACAGCCCACCCACTCCCATCTTCCAAATACAACCTACCCCGTCCCTTTCTCAGATCGTAACAAACACACACACAAAAAACACACACAGCTTTATCCACCATCCCAATCCAAAACACATACTAAACACACATACAAACAAAAAAAGATCAGTAAATCACGTTAACAAAGTAAAGAAAAAGATGTCGAAGCTATTGAAGAAAAAATACCAGGTTATATCATCATCGTATTTATCTTTTTTAGCTTATTTGATGTAAATAAGCTTATTTTGATGTGATTATGAATGTGTTAGCTTTTTTTTATAAGGATATGCTAGCTTATTTGATGTGTTATTATTAAGCTGATTTGATATGTTATAATTAAGCTTATTTGATGTGTTGTACTTAAGCTTAATGTAAATAAGCTTATTAGGAGAGTTATGTGAGTAATCTTATGAATTAAAATAGAGTTATGTGAATAAGCTTACAAAAAGAGTTTGTTGAAGCTATAGGATAAGCATAAGGTGATGTTTGTGAATAAGCTTATAAGGAAAGATGTGCAGAAACTGTAAGTTACAATAAACAGATGTATCATATATGATACATCCATACATCATATATGATAAATATATCATATATGATATATGAAAGTATCATATATGATAACATGCTAATGTGCTTGAAAACAAATACAAAAATGTCTGGGATCTTCTGGTTGGTAAATAAAAGTTAGTTGTGCGCATATTATCATATTTGATAGTATTGTTGAAATTCAACTTCTAGAATATATCATATATGATAATCTGGTTGAAATTCAGCTTTTCTAAGATATCATATTTGATAATCATGTTGAAACTAAAACCAAATCTTTTTATTTGTGTAGTGAAAGGTGTTTTCAATGCATATTGAAAAACTCAATCATCTCAAGGCCAAAGAAGTGAGCATAAAACAAGTATCGAAAGAACAAACAACGGCGTGTGCATGAGACGACTAAAGACGAGTGTCGAGTTTGCAACCAAAGTGTTGATGCATGGAATCAAGATCCATTGTTTTAGCCATTTGACTTGTTTATATTTTAGTAATTTGTGTATGACGTTGTAATGCTTTAACTTTGTAATGCGACTAAATCATTGAGTTTTTTCTTGAATATGGAAATGGTGAAACATCCACGGATGTAAGTTTGGATAATATGCCTATTTTGTTGATGCTTTTATCATTTGAAGCATAGCTTTTTTTACCTTATCATATATGATAGTGATATATCATATATGATAATCCGTGTAATCCTTAACATCTACCAAATATGATACTGCATTATCATATATGATAATGCATTATCATATATGATACTCAAAAAAAAGTTTGATAGATTAAACAATGAGGCTGCTGAATTCATGATTAAAACAAAGAGTATACTGGATTCATGATAAAACACTTGTTCAGTAAATAAAAAAGAGTACTTTTTGAAAGTAACATATATGATAATTCAAACAGAATGTATTTATATATAATATCATATATGATAAACACTTATTCATAATAAAAAATTAAAAAAACAAAAGAATCTGTTAAATTCATTCATGATTAACACCAAATAAATTCTTATTATTAAAACTACTCTTCTTCTTTCTTTAACCAATTCTTCTTCATACTCGTGCACGTCCGATTGTTATGATAGAAAACATCCCTTCATTGTTCACACAATCTGCATTTATAAAAGACAGAAAAAAACATATTAGGTAGCATGCAATCAACAACTGTATCATATATGATAGAAACAGGTTTGAATAGTTTAAATAGATTTTGTGAAATTAGTCACAAATTTTGGTTTTTCAGTGGTTTGTTAGATATGTCATATATGATACATATGAGGTAGCATATATGATAAACCTATCATACATCACATATCATATAACTATCATATATGATAAAAAAAGGTATCATATATGATACATCAGACTTATAGCTTACATCAGCAACAAAGTTAAAAATGCCTAGTACAGCTTATTTATACTAACATAAGCTTATTCTTATCTCTCATACTTATAAAACTTAATAATTCACCAAAATAAGCTAATAAGCTAGCTTATTTATAAATCTTCACTAATATATAAGCTTATTCACATAACTCTCCTCTAATTCATACACTTACTCACATAGCTCTCACATAACTCACATAATAAGCTAGCTTATAATTCGTTCAAAATAAGCTAAATAGAAGCTTATAAATTCAAGTAGTGGTAAATTAATAAGCTTATTGACATAAATAAGCTAACATATGAATAAACTATACCTGATGATCAACCAACCGATTCGTGATTTTTGATCGATCTATTATTGATGATGGATTGATCGATTCGTGATGATGGATCGAGCAATAAGATGTTTTTGATGTTCTTCATGATTGATTGTAGCAAAAAAAAAAAGATGATGGATCGATGTTGCTAGATAGAAGTTTACAGATCTGGTATTTGTTAGTAGAAAGAGAAAACACACATCGATGTGTGTGTGTTGAATGAAAATTATTAAAAAAGAAAATGATTTATATAGTGGGCAGATGAAATGACAAAAATACCCCTGCAGTGTAAAATAGGGATTTAATCTCAGTCATTAGATGGTATGGAGATGGAGGGTGGAGATGAGTCCCCTCATATCTTAGATAAGTTTGGTATCCAAATGAACTTAAATCATAAAATATTCAACATTGCTTGATAGGATATTTTAAGTATTTTATATATTTCAAAACTTCTATTTATTATGCAAGTAAGTGCACGAAAAAAAACCTCTTTTCTTATACTCATATTAGACTGGAGTTGAGATCAACGTAGACCATATTTTTAGCATATACCACATTAACCAATCACATTTATCCAAACCAACCTTTCATCTTTTCTTAAAAATTAAATATCTCACAAATAGTAAATCGTTAATTGACAAAAATACACCATTACAACAAGAATTAAATCATCTTTCTATCGAGGGGGCTCATATATACATTTTAGATGAATTTTTTTTGAGAAAATCATATATAATTCGTATCATAGATCATATATGATTTTCTCAGGAAAAAAAAGTTCGTCAAAAGTATACAGAGTTGCCCCTCAATAGAAAGATGATTTAATTCTCGTTACGATGGTATGTTTCGTTTTGCGTAACGATTAACTGTTTGTGAGATATTCAATTTTTAAAAAATAGATTTTTTTGGTATATAAAAAAATGGAGGGTTGTGATTAGTTGATTGAGTTTATGCTAAAAAGAGAGTCTATGTTAAACTTTTCTCGGACGATATGAAAACAGAAACTAAAAAAACTCAAATATACAAAAAACATACATTCAGTCTCCAAAGGAGATCACCTTATTTAGGGATGGAAAAACGCCAAACTTTGTTGGTCCATTTTAAGTCGATATTACTTATCAACCTTAAATAATATCTTGCATAATGGATTCAAGTGACTTGCTTTAATAAAGCAATAACAAAGTAAACAATTAAAACAACAATACCAAAATAATTTTCAACGTATAGAGAATTTAATAAAACTTAATAAAGAATCTATGACACACTTTGCTTGCGGAATAAGAAGGTGGTTGAATGACAATATTTGGGTGATCTCCTCTTCTTAAACTACAAACTTAAGTTATGAGTTTAAGCCTCAACCTTAACGTTCATCAACGTTTCACCGTATGGTTAGGTTGATGTTAAGAGAGAATCTGCTCATGGAAGAGTTCAATATTTCTATTACAAGAGGGTAAGTAATTCTATCCCAAGTGTGTTTCTTTTATGGGCAACACAATTATGGTTTGCAAATGCAAAGTGATAGGTGTGAAAACACCCATCCTTTTACCACTTATTTCTTACTAAAACAAGACCAAAACGCGTGTTTAATATCATTTGTTTGGAATTATGCGTGGTTTTTGTGTTTATTGTGTTTTCAGAGCCAACCGTATGAATATTGAAGAAAACATGGGATTGCACGGGTTTTATCAAGGAAAAAGACTAAAGACGAAGTCTATTGTCCAAGAGATGCAAAAGATTTGAAGTCAATGGGCCTATTTGAAGATTTATCGAAGAAAAGGACCAAAGATGGAAGATTTACATCTGTCGAAGAAACTCAAGTCTATTAAACGAAGAAATTAAAAGACGAGTTGAATTTAATCGTGGACAAATCCCGAATCAGAATCGAAAACGTCAACTTTTCTGAAAAGACGAGAAGACAAGAAGAAAGGGAGAAAGCCCACTCACCAACCAACCACTTAGCCTATAAAAGGAAATCCTTCACAAAAATTTGGCACCTAGTTTTTAGTTTTCAGTTACATTTTTCCTAGTTCGTAGGAAACCATCTCCCTTAGGAGTGGTTTTCATCTTCTTTGATTTCTTCTTCTAAAATCTTGTAAGTTTGATCCTTTCCTTTTGTTAACTGAATCTTAATCATCAATACAAGTTTTCCTTTAATCTTTTCATTCATCTTGTTCTTCATCATCTTTTTATTCAAAGTTCTTAAGTTCTTATTTAGTTGGTTTGATCTTCAATAGTTGTTGATTTTGTGTTTTTATTGTTGGGATTTTTTGCTTATGGTATTTAAATGATTATTGGTGAATTTGGTAAAACCTTTTCGGTTGTTTGGCTTGATTTGATTTAAATTTGTGACCACTGCTCATGTTTCTGCTGTTACTGTTCTTATCTCCAGATTATTCCGAATAGCCTTTCATCTTGTCCCTTATTCGGAATATTTGGATATTCCGGATAGCCTTCTTGTTTTATTCCCTATTCGGAATGTTTACTTATTTCGCATAGACTGTTTTCCCTTTTCCTTTATTCGGAATAATTTATATTCCGAATAGGCCCATATTCCGAATAGACTTAGTTATTCCGAGTAACCTTTATTCCGCATGGTCTACTTGCCATTTATTCCGCATGGTTGATTATTCCGCGTAGACAATTATTCCGAATAGCCTCATATTCCGGATAGAGTTCATTTATTCCGGGTAAGCCTGATATTCCGAGTAGCTTTGTTATTCCGCATGGTCTATTATTCCGAATAGAACTAATTTTCAGTAAGGATCTTTTATTAGTTTCATTATTTAACTGTTTAACTTTAATCCTAATTTTGTGTTAATTCATTAACTGTTTCTGTTCTAATCCTTATTTATTGCATTTATTTACATTTTTATTAGAATAGAAAACCAAAACCCTTTCTGTCACCAAGAACAATTATTCCACTTAGAGCTGTAATCAATTTGAGGAGATTCCGAGAAACGAACTTTCAACTAGTAAAATCATATGTATCAAATGGCGCCGCTGCCGGCTCTTCTCGTTAAGATCAACAGTTTTTTGTGAGAACTTGGATTTTGGGATCCGTTCACCGTGAACGTTACTTTTTCATAAAAATTTTCAAAAACCCTAAAAAATATTAAATTTTCAAAATCCTAAAAATCAAAAAACATAAAAAACCAAAAATATTTTTGCTTTGTTTTTGCCTTGTTAGTTCTTTTGCAGGTGCATGCGTACACGATCAACGTCTTATCAAGAGCCTGAGCCTCTCGAAGACTTAGACATGGCCGGTGTACAAAACAACAACAATAACCCACCTCAAAACAATAATAATAACAATAACAATCCACCTTTCAACAACAATAATAACAACAACAATGAGCCTCTACCGGATAATCGCCCGATGATTAAACTTCTACAAGCACATGTAGATGGTAACAATGATCCAATTGTCATACCCGCGATTGCAGCCAACAACTTTGAGCTCAAATCCGGCTTTATCCAGATGGTCTCTGCTCAACGATTCTTGGGGCGTACCATTGATGATCCGCATGACCACATCAAGAGATTCTTGCAACTTACCAATACGGTCAAATTCAATGGGGTTCCACAAGAGGTAATCCGTTTACAACTCTTTCCCTTTTCTTTAGAGGGACAAGCCCGACATTGGCTTGCTAAGGAACCGCCACAGAGTATTCTTACGTGGACGGATTTGGAGACCAAGTTTATCAACTACTTTTTCCCACCCTCTCGTACTACCGCTTTGCGGAATGAAATTATCAATTTTGAACAAAAGTACGATGAATCGTTTAGTGAATCTTGGGACCGTTTCAAAGACCTTTTGAGAAAATGCCCACAACATGGTTTTACCAAAGTGCACCAAATTAATACTTTTTATAATGGTTTAAACATGAATGACCAAGATTCACTAAACAGTGCCCCGGGGGGTAATCTTTTGGCTAAGACTTCCAATGCTGCTTGGGATATCATTGAGAATAAATCTCGTGTGCAAACCAAGAGTGTTCGGACCAATGTCGCTAGTGCTAGTACTAGTGACAGCGACATGCTACTTGACAAAATCACTGCGCTTCTTGAATCGCTTGCTACCCAAACTGCCAGCAGCACCAACAACATCAACGTTAGAAACGCTAAAGACGCTCAAGTCAATGCTGTTAGCCAACCATGTGAGATATGCGGGGGTCCTCACTCTTACACCACTTTTACCGCTACCCAAGACTACCCTTCTGAGAATGTGAATGCAGCATACGGTACCTATCCTCAACCGCTTATCAAGCTCGACCTCAAGGTGACCGTAATTTGCTTAGCTACCGCTCTAACAATTATCTCTCACCACCCGGTTTTCCTCCTAACAACCCAAACCAACAACAAACCCTCAATCTCCCTCCTCAACAACAACAACAACCTCGTACACCATACATACCACCTCACAAACAACCACAACCACCTCAAAGAAACAACCAAGTTTACCAGCAACCTGCTTATCAACCACCCGCATACAATGCTCCTCCCAACCAACCCACCGCTTTACACCAAGAAGTGGAAACCTACATGAGGACTAACGATGTGCTCGTGGGAAATCTTCCGCGGGAAGTGCTCAACTTGAAAGCAGACATGGTGAAACAAGGGAACGATCTAAGAGCTGACATGAGAAACACTTTGGATAGTCAAACGAATGACTTAAAGAACATGATGGCTAGTTTCTTCTAAGGTAATCAACCCTCTTCTTCGGGTACTCTTCCGAGTAACACCGTTGCGAATCCAAGAGGGGAGATGAAAGCAATCACCACTCGCAGTGGCAAAGGTACCAAGGAACCCGAACTTCCTATACCTCCAGCGGTGGTTGTGACTAAGGAGAACGAGTCACCTGCTCCTATTCCTCATCCTTCTCCTTCCCCAATTTCTCCACCTCTTACTTCTACCCCTCCTCCACCCAAGGATGTGAGTGATCCTATTCTCCCAAAGCCTTCTTCTTCTTCCGATATACCTTATCCCTCAAGGTTGAGGAAAGAGAAGCTCAAAAGCAAGGACGATATTCAGGTTTCAAACTTTCTTAAAATGTTTAAACAACTGAATTTCAATATCTCCTTCGCTGAGGCTCTCTCTCACATGCCTAAGTACGCGAAAATGTTCAAAGATCTTCTTAGCGACAAGGAGAAGCTTCTTGATATTGCTAACACCCAACTTAATGAGAATTGCTCTGCAGTCCTCTTAAGGAAATTGCCAACCAAGCTTGGTGATCCGGGTCGTTTCTTAATCCCTTGTAACTTCCTGGGAGTAGAGAATTGCATGGCCCTAGCTGATCTAGGTGCCAGTATTAATCTAATGCCCTTAAGAGTTTGGAAGCAATTATCTCTCCCCGAGCTAGTCCCCACCAAAATGACTTTGGAATTGGCTAAACGTACGGTTGCTTATCCAGTGGGGATAGCTGAAGACGTCTTTGTAGGAGTCGACAAATTCACTTTTCCTGCTGATTTCGTTGTCGTTGACTACGACATGGACCCTCGTGTGCCATTGATCGTTGGTCGTCCATTATTGAGGACCGGTCGCACTCTCATCGATGTTGAAGCCGGTGAGCTTATCATGAGAGTGGGTGACGATAAAATCGTTTTCAACATGGGAAAGTTGTCTAAACAGCCTTATTCTAACGAGAGTGTTAATTGTATTGACGTTCTTGATGAGGCTTGTGAAGAACACTTCAAAGATGCTTGCAAAAGTATTCCTTCTTCTCTTCCCAATGTTGAAACCGTTTCCTCGATTGATTCATCACTATCTCTATTTGGAGAAAGTGATTTCCTTTGGAAAGATTTTGAAGCCACCATGGGAGATGTGAACTTAGCTAATGACAATTCTACCACCAATTGGGATGAAGATCTTCGCCTCATTGAGAACCTTCTTAAAGAAGACATAATTGCTCCACCATCTCCCAAGGTTATTGCTCTCGATGCGCCGACTTTGAAAACGCCTCCCATCGAAAATCCTCCGGATTTAGAACTTAAGGAGTTGCCGCCCCATCTCGAGTACGTGTTCCTTGAACAAGATAAGAAGTCGCCCGTCATCATCGCGAAGGACTTGAAAGAAGAAGAGAAATCTCGCCTCATCGCCATGCTTAAAGATCATAAGAAGGCAATTGCTTGGAAAATTTCCGATATCCGCGGAATTGATCCAAACTTTTGTACTCACAAGATTCTCATGGAAGATGACTTTAAACCCGCAATCCAGAGCCAAAGAAGGGTTAATCCTCGAATTCATGACGTCATCAAACAAGAGGTTATCAAACTTCTAGATGTCGGCTTCATTTACCCTATTTCGGATTCGCCGTGGGTAAGTCCCATCCATTGTGTGCCCAAGAAGGGCGGAATAACCGTTGTTTCCAATGAACACAACGAGTTGATTCCCACTCGACTCGTTACTGGGTGGAGAGTTTGTATTGATTATCGCAAGCTCAATGATGCCACGAGAAAAGACCACTTTCCTCTTCCTTTCATGGATCAAATGCTCGAGCGTCTTGCGAGTAATGACTATTACTGCTTTTTAGACGGTTTCTCCGGGTATTTTCAAATCCCCATCGATCCCAAGGACCAAGAAAAGACCACATTCACTTGTCCATATGGAACATTTGCTTACAAACGCATGCCTTTTGGTTTATGTAATGCTCCTGGGACATTCCAAAGGTGTATGATGGCTATCTTCCATGACATGGTGGAAGACACTATGGAAGTATTCATGGATGATTTCTCGGTTTATGGCGATTCTTTCTCTGCTTGCCTTGCCAATTTAGAACGTATGCTTAAGCGGTGTGAAGACACTCGCCTTGTTCTTAATTGGGAAAAATGCCATTTCATGGTAAAAGAGGGCATCGTGCTAGGACACAAAATTTCCAAAGCCGGTCTGGAAGTGGACCGTGCTAAAGTCGATGTTATCGCTAAGTTGCCTCCACCTTCAACCGTGAAGGGTGTGAGAAGTTTCCTTGGTCATGCGGGCTTCTACCGTCGATTCATCAAAGATTTTTTCAAATCGCTCGCCCGATGACCCACCTCTTGGAAAAAGATACTCCTTTTATCTTTTCCAAAGAGTGTCTTGAAGCCTTCAACTCGCTTAAGGATAAGCTTACTAAGGCACCCGTCTTGGTCACCCCTAATTGGGAGCTTCCCTTTGAGTTGATGTGTGATTGTGGTAAAATACGACTCTTGTTTAGGAAAACAAAAGAACGTATATGAGCGGTAAGTATCGACGAGTGATTTAGGAAAACCACAAGTAATGACCCAATCACTTAAAAGAGAGAAGAGATTCGTTTCCCAAGGAGGTATGGAGTTGTGAATTAACTTGTATTTATTTTAGATTAATATTAAGAGAATGGGATGAGAAGATGAAAGACGGTTACGTTAAAATTAAACTACGACGAAAACGTAAAACCGTAGAAAAACCACCCAAATTAAAAATTATCTAAAACCAAAAACAAAATTAATAATTAAAAAGACTAAAAAGAAGTCTAAAATAATATAAATAAAGATAAAAATCCAACAAAGATATTTTAAAACTTTTTATTAATTAAATAATTAATTTTAAATGCTAATTAAAGCCCTAAAATTAAATTTAACTAATTCAAAAGTCTAAAATATGATTTTATTGAATAATCACTTAACTTATATTATTAGAAGACTAAAAAGTAATTTTCTAAAGATTAAAACCTATTAAAACTATTTTTAAAACTCTAAAAATGATTAAAAATGATTAAAACCTAATTAAACTTAAAATAATTATAAAAATAAATCTAAAAGTTATAAAAATATTCTAAAAATGGAAATAGTCCTAATTAATGCTAAAGAACTTAAAAAAAAATGAAAAATAAAGAAAAAGAAAATTTTGAAAATTAAATATTAAAATAATATTAAAATATTACTAAAAATAAAAAGTTTCTAAAATTTAAAATAAAAAATTTCTAAAAATCCTAAATAATATAATTAAGAGAAAAACACAAATCTAAGCTTCTAAACCTTTTTTAATAATTTTATAAAAATCCTTAAAGTTTATAAAAAACCTTAAAATATTATAAAATTAAAAATAAAAGTTTTTGAAACCAAAACTAGATGTAAACCTCAAAAATATATTTTAAAACCTAAAAACTATTTTTTCTAAAAATTAAAAATCTTTTTGGTATTTTTTATTGATTTTTTAAAAACCGGGTATTAATTAAATCCTAGAAATTAATCTATTAAATGGAAAAATATGAAACTAGCCTTGAAAAATCACAAATCCAAAAACTAACTCAGGAAAAATAAGCAAAACCAGATAAGCTTAATTAATAAGCTAGAAAACGGGAAAAAGTGCTACGGCTTAATAAATAAGCTAGAAATCAAAATGTGGTTAAGTAGAAAACAAAACCACACCCTAGTAGTCAAAGACCCTAGGGCGCAGTGGTAGTGTGTGAGTGTTGTGAGTGTGGGGATTGTGGGTTCGAGTCTTGAAACCCCCTTTTTATTTATTATTTTTTTTTTATTTTTTAAACTTTTAAAACCAAACAGTTAACACTTGACAAGCTTCAAAACCAATTCCAATATCCTTTTATGCCAATGATTTGCACAAGATTATAACAAAAACGTGGCCAGGTTGATTTCTTGTGGACTGATGAACACACAAGTGTGAGTGCACACTTGTGCACACTTTTTTTACCCAAGAGGACTTGAGCTATGCTTATTTGGAGATTATATTGGACAGTAGGGCACTCTTGTGCTCCTTTGAGCACAAGAAGTCAAGACAAATCAAGAATAAAACACTAGCACACCAAGCAAATCAAATCCAATGCACACACAGGCCTAAGCTAGTTTCTGTGATGATTCAGCAGGTCTGGTGGATTTTAAGCAGATTACAAGCACCCTAGGAAGTTTTAGACGACCAAATTTTGCACACCAGCTTAACAACTAGCACACAATCCAAATCAATACTTAACTTACTCTAACACTTAACTGAAATCAAAAGATCATGCATACAATTCATCAAAAATCAAGCAACAAGAAGATAAGCAGATTTTAACTTCACTTTTCCTTTTAAAACCCCACCAAATTACTTCTAACTTGCTCAAATCTTTTCTAAACTTACTATCAACTAACTAGACACCTTAATCAACCTTAATCAAGTACCCTAACACTCTTTAATTATCAAAACAGATCTAGATGTCCTGCTTAAACTTGTTGCCAAACACCCTTTAAACTTTTTGAAACCAAAATTTATCAAACCAAAACAATACAAAACTTGATCAAACTGATTCCAATCCTTCTAGCATGCATATTACATCCAAAGAACACAAAATCAACAACTAAAACACACTTAAACACAGAAACCAACCAAGATCATACACCTTGCAATTTTCTGAGATTTTTCAAATGAAAAATGGAAGTACCTTAGGACCCTTACATCCAAGGGTCCTAGTGGATGCTACACCACCTCCCTACCAGCCCGGGCTGGTGCTGAACACTAATCAACAACTCCTTCACAACCTGTTATGACAATCAAAAAGAAAACAAGAACAAAATACAATAATATATTTTATGTTTACTTTTTCTTCCTTTTTTTAAATCCTTCCAAATTCTTTCCAAACTTCTAAAAATGTTTTGATAACACTTAAATCACCAAACCAAAACAACTTCTAACACCAAAACCTTAATGTAGCAGATTATACCAAAAACTTTCAAATTTCCAAAACCTTGAACAAATTTGAAACCTCAATATTACTTAACCAAATTTAAGAAAATATGGAACTCAATCTCTCTTCAACAGTAAACACCACTTTAAATAAACATAAAAAGGAATTATAATGTTTTCAAACAAATACCAAACTTTTATTTTATCTTAAAAAGGATTACAAAATTTTGAAGAGAAATTGGAACAAAGGGTCACCCACAGGTTGGGGCCTCTTATATAGCACTCTTAGAACATACTAGAATCAAAAATACAAAACCCTAATCACTACAAATTCTCCATTTTGCCCTTGTGCTCTTCTAGACGTTTTTTGATGAAATTGGATCCTGGCTGTTTATATTTGCGTTGGGAGGAAGCTAATGATCTCAACCTTTGATTTGGGACACGTCAAATACTTGGGGACTAAGGTGGGCTGTGATTGGAGGAAAGGAGAATTGGGGGTGGGGACCACACGTGGTGGGATTGGGGATTTGGTGAATGGGATTAGTTTTGGTGCGTGTGAATCACTCATGTGCTGGTTTAATTGGGTTTTACCCAAGGTTAAGTGAGGGTAAGTTCTGGGTGGTAAGAATGATGAACAGTAAGTTCTTGAATCCGAAATTGGGGGTGGTAAAGTGTTAGGCGCACTTTTCTGGTTTTGAATGTTTCACTTGCCAATTTTGGTCCCTTTGTTTTGAGATTTTTGGCATTAAAGGTTTTTATGCCCTAAAACGTGTTTCTGCCTTGTTAATTACTTTCACCACTTGACATATTTGGCACCAAACTTCTCCAAAATGTTTCAAAGGGTTGTTTATGACATTTTGTGATATTTCAAGGGCTGTTCTTGGACTTTTTGATCTTCAAAGGTCTTCCTTGCATCTTAATCTTCATGAGGGACTATAAATGGCAATTTGAAATTGTTGAGGGACTATTCTTGCCATTTCTTCAAAGTTGAAGGACCTTTTTGCAATTTTGACAAACTTAAGGGACCAAACTTGTAATTATCAATATACAAGGGTTTTAAGTGTCATTTCTTCATAGAATGAGGATCAATCTTGTTTTGTCTTCAAGTCTTCAAGGGTATTTGATGAAAATTCCATGATTAGGGCCCGGTTCTTTGTACGGCTTCGTTTCTCGTGTCCGTTTTTCCTTGTATCTTGTGATCTTTTGTCTTTTTCACGATATCCATACCTAAAATACACAAGTAAACAAACACAAGCATATATATGGTATTTTATGACATTTTTATGCATTTAAAGCCCGAAAAGAACGATGAGATCATGTATAAATGCCATCTCATCACTCCCCCATACTAAGCCATTGCCGTGCCCTCACGCAATGCTAGAATAAAGTATCTAAGCATCACCAAAGTTCAATTTTATTAACCTTTATTGAAGAGTGAAAGACTTGCAACATACTACGATGATGTGTAAAGACATAATGTATGATTTTCATCACCAAAATGTGACTTTTAGGGTCTAAGAATAGAAACAAGTTAATGTCCCTTAGAGTAAATTTCGTCATCCTTGATTGTCATACATTCCATGCTAAGTGCAAAAACAAGATCATTGTTGGTACAAGTCACAATGCTAACACTACTCATACGTCCAAATTATGTAATACTTTTTCTCCCCACAATCCTAGTTATTATAAAAGGAAATGGGTTACTAGCATTTTTTATCTAATTGTCATGGATCACAAGTGATTCATATTGACTTATTTGAGTAGTTATTAGTCCGAAAGCAAAGTAGCACGATTTGATCAATAGTTAGCCGAAGGACAAAATCTTTTAAAACGGCTTCTCGTGTATCTCCTTAAGTTCATATCTTGGCATAACTCGTTTCACGATTTGAGACCTTTCTCGGACCGATATTTGGCATGTACTTCATACTTCAAATCTTGGGAAGACGTTCTTGAAATAATGGTCTTCTCTTCATATAATTGGAATTTCTTCACTTGACGTTTTTGAGAGATTCTTCATATAGGACCACGACTTCATCATTTTTCTTCAATCTTTACTTTGGATTTTGATATACAACGATCCGCCTCCTTTTCGGACTTGGATATATTTATCCTCATACCTTGTTAGGGTCTTTTTGGATAGACTTTCTCCATTCTTTAGGGGAGTAATAGCTTCTCGTCGTGTGTCTCGATCCTTCATATTGATTTTGGAATAATGATACTTCACATCATCTTTGGATCTTTAGCAAAAATAGAGCTCCTCATGCCTTGTTAGGGCCTTTTTGGATGATCGCCAATCTTCGCGTCCTGCTTCAATAAGTTATGCCTTGGCTATGAACTCTATTCAACCCCGAGCAACTTTTAAACGATCTTGCGCTAGAAGCTAAGTAACTTTTCAAATCGTACGACCTTACTTATTGCAATTATGATTTATTCCTAATGCATTGATCTTATGGGAAGAAAAAGCCACAATTAAAAACATATGAGTTTTTGAAAGAACACTTTCATGTTCTACGTTTAGCATGATCACTTGTCTAACTCTATCATTTCTCGTTCTTCACTATTTAAAGACCTCTAATTAAAGAGACTCGTGAATACTTAGCCATGCAAGTCAAAATTTAGCCAAATTTGGATTAGCTTTCATTAAGACTAAATCAAATCAAAGTTTTGGGTTTTCAAGCCACCTATAGGATCTTGCACTTTCTTGGACTTTTTCAAGTTTAGAGAATGCATTTTATAGTTCCCTTGATAAGTGACTTTCTAGAATCAATTATAGGAACTTGCGAAAAGTTCTTGTTCTTAACCCGAATGAATTAAGACTTTCGCGTTTTAAAGCTCCCTATATAAAAGTCTAGCAAAACTTGAATTGAGCGGGTTAAGGAATGTAAATGGCTCCAAATGCCCATCAAGTCAAAAATTAACTCTTATTCTACCCATCGGAAAATATACATTCGTGTCTTAAAAACACTTATGAAAACTAAGAAAAAATTTTAAAATTTGGCCATTTTTAGCCTTATTATCAAAACAAAACATTGAAAGTTGGAAAACGTGAGGGCGTAGCAAAGCAAGTACCTATTCACCCCCCCATACTAAAAGTAAACATTGTCCTCAATGTTTCGAGTCTAAAGGTGGAGCACCCCCATACTAGAGACGAAGAGTCGAATGCTTAGGATCTAGCATGGAAAGGGTGATCAACAATATATCTAAAGCCGTTTATTAATTATGCTAAAAGATAATTGTTAGAACAATAAAGGATATGTCATGGAAACTTCTTCAAACGACGATGGAGGCTCACGTAAACGAACACGAGAGTCTTCAATCGTAGACGATGATGATGATCTAGATAACAAAATCACAAACAACCACGAGACAACGAGTTGGAAGGGTACAAGTCCCCTTATTAGTGAATATAAAGCATAAAGATAAGCATGGGATCTCCCCCACGAGGCACCTCGTTTTTGATTACCGAGTCATGAGCTCGACTCGATCCCCTCAATGCTAATTATCATTGGGGAAGGTGTCTTGGTCGGGGGCAACCATTGAAGGAATTTCCCCACCAAAGTAGTGCTTAAGCCTATGTCCATTCACCTTGAAATTGGGACCATCATCTTGAGCTAGCTCAATGGTCCCATATGGAAACACTTGTGTAATGGTGAACGGACCCGACCAACGAGATTTCAATTTCCCGGAAAATATCTTAAGACGTGAGTTAAAAAGCAACACTTGATCACCAACGTTAAAAACCCGGTTTTTAATCTTTGAATCATGAAACTTTTTAGTCTTTTCTTTAAAAATTAATGAATTTTCATAAGCATTATCCCTTAATTCATCCAATTCATTCAATTGTATTTTCCGGTGATCTCCCGCGGTCTTCAAGTCAAAATTAGCATGCTTAAGGGCCCAATATGCCTTATGCTCCAATTCAATGGGCAAATGACAATTCTTCCCATAGACTAACTTATAAGGAGTGCAACCGATAGGTGTCTTATAAGCGGTCCTAAAGGCCCATAAAGCGTCATCAAGTTTGTCGGACCATGAAGCACGGTTTTCTCCAATCGACCTTTCTAAAATCCTCTTCAAAGCTCGGTTCGAAACCTCGACTTGCCCACTCGTTTGCGGGTGATAAGCCGTAGAAAGACGATGTGTAACCCCATATTTCTTTAGAACCTTTTCGAATTGGTCATTACAAAAATGGGTTCCACGATCGCTTATAATAGCACGAGGGGTTCCGAACCGAGAGAATAGTTGCTTCAAAAACTTCACTACCACACGAGCATCATTAGTAGGCAAAGCCTTAGCTTCCACCCACTTAGAAAGGTAGTCCACCGCGACGAGGATATATTTGTTGCCATGAGACGATGGGAACGGCCCCATAAAGTCTATTCCCCATATGTCGAAAATCTCACACACTTGAATTATATTTTGTGGCATTTCATCACGTTGAGACGATTTTCCTTGACGTTGGCACGAATCACACGACTTCACAAGTGCGTGTGCATCACGATAGATAGAAGGCCAAAAGAAACCGGCATCGAACACTTTCTTAGCCGTGAGATTAGCACCGTGGTGACCACCCGTGGGTCCCTCGTGACAAGCTCTAAGGATATTAGAAGCTTCGGCACCAAACACACAACGTCGAACGAGTTGATCCGCACAAATCCGAAAGAGATAAGGGTCGTCCCAAAAATAGAACTTGACGTCACGAAAGAATTTTCGTTTTTGTTGTGTCGTCATACCCTTGATTATGAAATTGCCCGCATGGTAATTTGCAATGTCGGCAAATCATGGGGTGGTGTCTTTAGAATTCACTACACCGAGAGTCTCAAGAGGAAATGTTTCGGTAATTTCCTTGTTCTCGAAAACATCTTTGTGAGGATCTTCTAGACGAGAGAGGTGATCGGCCGCTAGATTCTCGGCTCCTTTTTTGTCAAGCACGGTGACATCAAATTCTTGGAGGAGGAGGCATCCAACGAAGCAATCTCGGCTTAGCATCTTGCTTAGCTAAGAGATACTTGATAGCCGAATGGTCGGTATACACGATGCTTTTAGTCAAGACGAGATAAGGTCGGAATTTCTCAAAAGCATAGACCACGGCAAGGAATTCCTTTTCCGTTGTGGTGTACTTTAATTGAGCCTCGGTCATCGTCTTACTAGCATAGTGGATAGGACGAAAAGGCTTGTCATAACGTTGCCCTAAGACGGCCCCTATAGCATAATCACTTGCATCGCACATGATTTCAAAGGGTAATTCCCAATTAGGAGCAACAAGAATGGGAGCTTCGGTAAGTTTCCTTTTTAGAGTTTCGAAAGCCTTAACACAATCCTCATTGAAGTTAAAAGGAGCATCCTTCTCGAGAAGGTGTGTCATATGACGAGAAATCTTCGAAAAGTCCTTGATGAAACGACGATAAAAGCCCGCGTGGCCTAGGAAACTACGAACTCCCTTAACGGTTTTGAGATGAGGTAACTTGGCGATGACGTCTACCTTAGCTTTATCGACCTCAATCCCCGCCTTCGACACCTTATGTCCTAAGACGATTCCTTGTTTACACATGAAATGACATTTCTCCCAATTAAGCACAAGATTGGTTTCTTCACAACGTTTTAACATTTGTTCGAGATTAGATAAACATGACGTGAACGAATTACCAAATACCGAGAAGTCATCCATAAACACTTCCATCGACTTCTCGATCATATCGTGAAAAATCGCCATCATACACCGTTGAAACGTACCGGGTGCATTACAAAGTCCGAAAGGCATCCTACGATAAGCGAACGTTCCATAAGGACACGTAAACGTAGTCTTCTCTTGATCACGAGGGTCGATAGGGATTTGAAAGTAACCGGAAAAACCATCTAAAAAGCAATAGAATTCATTTCCCGCAAGTCGCTCCAACATTTGATCCATGAAGGGCAAAGGAAAGTGGTCTTTACGAGTGGCGTCATTTAACTTTCGGTAGTCAATACACACCCTCCAACCGGTCACAACACGAGTGGGAATTAACTCGTTGTTTTCATTAGGCACAACGGTCATTCCTCCCTTTTTAGGGACACAATGGATTGGGCTCACCCATGGGCTATCGGATATAGGATAAATCATTCCCGCGTCAAGGAGTTTAAGGACCTCCTTTTTAATGACATCGTGAATTTTGGGATTTACCCTTCTTTGACTTTGAATTGCGGGTTTGTAGTCCTCCTCCATTAAAATTTTGTGAGTACAAAATTTTGGGTCAATACCCTTAATGTCGGATATTTTCCACGCAATTGCCCCTTTATGAGCCTTAAGAACTTTCAAGAGCTCGGTTTTTTCATCATTAGCAAGATCTTTTGCAATAATAACCGGCAACTTGTCATCACCTTCCAAGAATGCATATTCAAGGTGAGAAGGAAGATCTTTCAATTCAAGGATAGGCGGTTCCTCGATTGAAGATTTTGGTTCAACACTCATAACTCCCATCGGCGGAAGAAATGGTGGAATAGAAATATCATCACTAATCAACACCTCATCTTCATTGTCGATTTCATTTGAAGTGAAATCGCCTCCTTGGAATGGAGTGAGATTTGGTGTGGAATTAGCAAGAATCGGATCCAAAATAGTGGGATTGCCACTAGACGAGCTATCGGAAAAACCTAACACTTCTTGTGAAAACTCATCGCAAACCACATCAACGATGTCAATGTGATTGATGGTAGCGATTGCATAAACATGAGAAGGTTTCGAGTTTTGAGTAGCGTTTATAACAAGATCCTCTTCGTTGAATCTCAAAGTGATAGTTCTTGCATGAACATCGATAAGCGATCTCGAAGTATCTAAAAATGAACGTCCTAAAATTAGAGGAACTTGAGGATCCGCGGGGATGTCAACTACTATAAAATCAACGGGATAGTAGAACTTCCCCACTTTAACGAAAACATCTTCGGCTATTCCACATGCCATGATCGTAGAATGATCGGCCATCTCGATGGACATGTTCGAAGGAATAAGAGCCGGAAGCGAAAGCGATTTCCAAATGGAAAATGGCATCAAATTAATGCTTGCACCAAGATCGGCCAAGGCGAGGCATTCTTTCATATCTTGTATGTCACAAGGAATGAGAAACTTTCCGGGATCACCAACTTTTTCCGGTATGCGGTTAAGATAAACCGAAGAACAATTAGCAAGCTTTGAAAGCTTTTCCTTATCGCTCATCATACTTTTAAAAGTGGAAGCGAAACGAGGCATATATAACAACGCGTCGGCTAAACTCACATCAAAATGCACTTGTTGAAACATCTTAATAAAAAGCTCGATTTGTTGTTTGTTACGTTCTTGCATTTTCTCTTTGTTTCGTCTTGAAGGGTAGGGTAAAGGTGGTGTGGGTAGGTCATTAGGCAACGGCCTTGGAATCTCGGGTTCCATAATTGGTATTGGTGTAACCGTAGGTGTGGTTTGAGCGGTACTTCGTGGGATTGTAATGTGCTCCTTTTCGACCATCACCTCGGGTTCTTTCTCGATTTCCTTCTCCGTAGAAGTACTTGGACGAGAAATTGGTTCCTTGAAAGTTTTACCACTTCGTGTAGTAATAACCTTCATTTCTCCCTTCGGGTTTGCAATGGTATCACTAGGAAGACCACCCGAAGAAGAGGGCTTACACATGATAGCTTCAAACATCTTAGCCATTCGGTCCTCAAATTTTGATTGCCTAGCATCCGCTTTCAATAACTCTTGCTTAATCTCATGTTGTCCTAATTCCATCTTTTGTTGGTTTTGTTGAAGACGTTGGACATTTCCTTCCATTTTATTTGCATGAGTTTTAAGTTCATTAGCAAGTTCATTTTTAAGCTCGTTTTTCAACTCGGACCTTAAGCTAATCATCTCACGTTGCATATTATCAAATTTAGCATCATTTGCTTTAGCATAATCTAAAAATTCTCCTTGCAAATTTTTCGTGTGAGCATTTTGAAAACCTTGTGTAGTGTTTTGAAAATCACGGTTTTGATTTGGATTAGAGATTTGTCCATTCCCACTTTGATAATTCCCTTTGTTGTAATTGCGTGTGTTGCCTTGGTAATTACCTTGGTTGTTGTTTCGATAATTATTAACATTTTGATTTGGTGGAGCTTGATTTTGGCGGGAACCTTGGCCGTTTTGGTTGTAAGTTCCCGTTGCTACATAAGCACTCGAAGTGTTACCATCCGCGGTAATGCACTCGGAAAGATCATGAGCTCCCCCACACGATAAACAACTCTTAGCAACCGCTTTAACCGAAGCGGAATTGGAAGCTTCTTGAGCCCTCCAATGGGACATTAGATTAGCAAATCTATCAAAAAACCGATTTTCCTCATTAGCTTCATCATGTAAGGCGTTAATGCTACGAGACGATTGTGATGACGATGACGAACCCATATTGGCAACACTCGGTGTGTTACGAGGGCTATAAACCTTAGATCGATTTTCAATGATTTGTAAAGCCTCATTTGTCGTCTTGCACAAAAAATTACCACCCGCGGCGGCATTCAAATAATCTCGTTCATGATCATTAAGCCCATTATAAAAAGTATCTATTTGATGCAATTCCGAAAAATCATGGTGAGGACATTCATGTAACATCTCCTTAAATCGTTCCCATGCCATTGAAAAACTTTCGTTGTTACGTTGCACAAATCGTGAAATCTCATTTTTTAAGTGTGTTGTTTTCGATGGTGGAAAAAACTTGTTCACAAACTTAGAAACGAGATCGGCCCATGTCAAAATCGAATTTGGCGGTTCTTTCTCGAGCCAAATTTTTGCGGGTCCATCCAACGAATATGGAAACAACATCATCTTAATGGCGTCATGCGGAACATCTTTGAATTTGCTAGTGGCGGTGAGACGGTTGAAATTCCTAATATGGTAATGCGGGTTGTCTTTCTCGTGACCTCGAAACTTGTTTGCTTGTAGCATCGACATTAAACCCGTCTTAATCTCGAAATTCTCCGCAAGGATGGCGGGAATAACAATGGCCTCTCCAAAACCCTCGGTGGGTGCTTGTAGCAACTCCATCATAGTACGATTAGCCATGACGACTTCTTGTTCTATAATAGGTTCAACAATTGGAGGTTCTTCAACAATCAACGATCCTTGATTTGCTTGCTTTTGGAGACGTTTACGAGCTCGTTTTGCTTGATTACGAGTGATCATAAACTTCACGAAGAATGGGAGGTGAGCAAAGAAGATTCTTTTTGGTTGTTTTGTGAATTTTCAATTTTTTTTTTTTTTGTGTTTTTGATGATATTTAATTTTTTTGGATTTTGGTGTATCTTCGTAGACAACAATCTACAAAATCTCTCCTCGAATCAAACTCTTGATTAAAGAAGCCTCAAAGGAATGAAAACGATCACGTGGAGTGAACGCCTTCGAATGACTTTAGAACTTTGGTGAAAACCAAATTGTTCACGAGGGTTTAATCACAAAGAAATCCAAGCAAATATAGTATACGTATTAATACTTTGGGCGGCAAAACCCTCGATTAGCCTTCAATCTCAAAATACTCACAAGCAAGCGGGGAAACGAGGCGGCGCGAAGCACTTAAGAGCCTTTTTCCTTAGGGTATATTTTATAATACCCGCCTTATACCCACCTTATAGTTTGTATTTTTCAAAATCGAGCTTCACGAAAGTATTTATCTATTTTTGCCTTTTCTTTTTGTTTGAGATTCGAATACAATAATTAGGAGATCAAATCCCAATTAAGGTTGTGTTTTCACACTTTTGGAGATATTGTATTTTGATTGTGATACTTAATACAATATATTAATAATATTCACAAAGAAAAACCAAGAAAACCGATAATACGTGTTAAGGGAGTTCCACTTAACACAAATACTATTATGGATAATATCAAAACAAAAGTTTCCAAATTAAAGCACAACACACCTCCCCGGCAGCGGCGCCAAAATGATTGTGGTAAAATACGACTCTTGTTTAGGAAAACAAAAGAACGTATATGAGCGGTAAGTATCGACGAGTGATTTAGGAAAACCACAAGTAATGACCCAATCACTTAAAAGAGAGAAGAGATTCGTTTCCCAAGGAGGTATGGTGTTGTGAATTAACTTGTATTTATTTGAGATTAATATTAAGAGAATGGGGATGAGAAGATGAAAGACGGTTACGTTAAAATTAAACTACGACGAAAACGTAAAACCGTAGAAAAACCACCCAAATTAAAAATTATCTAAAACCAAAAACAAAATTAATAATTAAAAAGACTAAAAAGAAGTCTAAAATAATATAAATAAAGATAAAAATCCAACAAAGATATTTTAAAACTTTTTATTAATTAAATAATTAATTTTAAATGCTAATTAAAGCCCTAAAATTAAATTTAACTAATTCAAAAGTCTAAAATATGATTTTATTGAATAATCACTTAACTTATATTATTAGAAGACTAAAAAGTAATTTTCTAAAGATTAAAACCTATTAAAACTATTTTTAAAACTCTAAAAATGATTAAAAATGATTAAAACCTAATTAAACTTAAAATAATTATAAAAATAAATCTAAAAGTTATAAAAATATTCTAAAAATGGAAATAGTCCTAATTAATGCTAAAGAACTTAAAAAAAAATGAAAAATAAAGAAAAAGAAAATTTTGAAAATTAAATATTAAAATAATATTAAAATATTACTAAAAATAAAAAGTTTCTAAAATTTAAAATAAAAAATTTCTAAAAATCCTAAATAATATAATTAAGAGAAAAACACAAATCTAAGCTTCTAAACCTTTTTTAATAATTTTATAAAAATCCTTAAAGTTTATAAAAAACCTTAAAGTATTATAAAATTAAAAATAAAAGTTTTTGAAACCAAAACTAGATGTAAACCTCAAAAATATATTTTAAAACCTAAAAACTATTTTTTCTAAAAATTAAAAATCTTTTTGGTATTTTTTATTGATTTTTTAAAAACCGGGTATTAATTAAATCCTAGAAATTAATCTATTAAATGGAAAAATATGAAACTAGCCTTGAAAAATCACAAATCCAAAAACTAACTCAGGAAAAATAAGCAAAACCAGATAAGCTTAATTAATAAGCTAGAAAACGGGAAAAAGTGCTACGGCTTAATAAATAAGCTAGAAATCAAAATGTGGTTAAGTAGAAAACAAAACCACACCCTAGTAGTCAAAGACCCTAGGGCGCAGTGGTAGTGTGTGAGTGTTGTGAGTGTGGGGATTGTGGGTTCGAGTCTTGAAACCCCCTTTTTATTTATTATTTTTTTTTTATTTTTTAAACTTTTAAAACCAAACAGTTAACACTTGACAAGCTTCAAAACCAATTCCAATATCCTTTTATGCCAATGATTTGCACAAGATTATAACAAAAACGTGGCCAGGTTGATTTCTTGTGGACTGATGAACACACAAGTGTGAGTGCACACTTGTGCACACTTTTTTTACCCAAGAGGACTTGAGCTATGCTTATTTGGAGATTATATTGGACAGTAGGGCACTCTTGTGCTCCTTTGAGCACAAGAAGTCAAGACAAATCAAGAATAAAACACTAGCACACCAAGCAAATCAAATCCAATGCACACACAGGCCTAAGCTAGTTTCTGTGATGATTCAGCAGGTCTGGTGGATTTTAAGCAGATTACAAGCACCCTAGGAAGTTTTAGACGACCAAATTTTGCACACCAGCTTAACAACTAGCACACAATCCAAATCAATACTTAACTTACTCTAACACTTAACTGAAATCAAAAGATCATGCATACAATTCATCAAAAATCAAGCAACAAGAAGATAAGCAGATTTTAACTTCACTTTTCCTTTTAAAACCCCACCAAATTACTTCTAACTTGCTCAAATCTTTTCTAAACTTACTATCAACTAACTAGACACCTTAATCAACCTTAATCAAGTACCCTAACACTCTTTAATTATCAAAACAGATCTAGATGTCCTGCTTAAACTTGTTGCCAAACACCCTTTAAACTTTTTGAAACCAAAATTTATCAAACCAAAACAATACAAAACTTGATCAAACTGATTCCAATCCTTCTAGCATGCATATTACATCCAAAGAACACAAAATCAACAACTAAAACACACTTAAACACAGAAACCAACCAAGATCATACACCTTGCAATTTTCTGAGATTTTTCAAATGAAAAATGGAAGTACCTTAGGACCCTTACATCCAAGGGTCCTAGTGGATGCTACACCACCTCCCTACCAGCCCGGGCTGGTGCTGAACACTAATCAACAACTCCTTCACAACCTGTTATGACAATCAAAAAGAAAACAAGAACAAAATACAATAATATATTTTATGTTTACTTTTTCTTCCTTTTTTTAAATCCTTCCAAATTCTTTCCAAACTTCTAAAAATGTTTTGATAACACTTAAATCACCAAACCAAAACAACTTCTAACACCAAAACCTTAATGTAGCAGATTATACCAAAAACTTTCAAATTTCCAAAACCTTGAACAAATTTGAAACCTCAATATTACTTAACCAAATTTAAGAAAATATGGAACTCAATCTCTCTTCAACAGTAAACACCACTTTAAATAAACATAAAAAGGAATTATAATGTTTTCAAACAAATACCAAACTTTTATTTTATCTTAAAAAGGATTACAAAATTTTGAAGAGAAATTGGAACAAAGGGTCACCCACAGGTTGGGGCCTCTTATATAGCACTCTTAGAACATACTAGAATCAAAAATACAAAACCCTAATCACTACAAATTCTCCATTTTGCCCTTGTGCTCTTCTAGACGTTTTTTGATGAAATTGGATCCTGGCTGTTTATATTTGCGTTGGGAGGAAGCTAATGATCTCAACCTTTGATTTGGGACACGTCAAATACTTGGGGACTAAGGTGGGCTGTGATTGGAGGAAAGGAGAATTGGGGGTGGGGACCACACGTGGTGGGATTGGGGATTTGGTGAGTGGGATTAGTTTTGGTGCGTGTGAATCACTCATGTGCAGGTTTAATTGGGTTTTACCCAAGGTTAAGTGAGGGTAAGTTCTGGGTGGTAAGAATGATGAACAGTAAGTTCTTGAATCCGAAATTGGGGGTGGTAAAGTGTTAGGCGCACTTTTCTGGTTTTGAATGTTTCACTTGCCAATTTTGGTCCCTTTGTTTTGAGATTTTTGGCATTAAAGGTTTTTATGCCCTAAAACGTGTTTCTGCCTTGTTAATTACTTTCACCACTTGACATATTTGGCACCAAACTTCTCCAAAATGTTTCAAAGGGTTGTTTATGACATTTTGTGATATTCCAAGGGCTGTTCTTGGACTTTTTGATCTTCAAAGGTCTTCCTTGCATCTTAATCTTCATGAGGGACTATAAATGGCAATTTGAAATTGTTGAGGGACTATTCTTGCCATTTCTTCAAAGTTGAAGGACCTTTTTGCAATTTTGACAAACTTAAGGGACCAAACTTGTAATTATCAATATACAAGGGTTTTAAGTGTCATTTCTTCATAGAATGAGGATCAATCTTGTTTTGTCTTCAAGTCTTCAAGGGTATTTGATGAAAATTCCATGATTAGGGCCCGGTTCTTTGTACGGCTTCGTTTCTCGTGTCCGTTTTTCCTTGTATCTTGTGATCTTTTGTCTTTTTCACGATATCCATACCTAAAATACACAAGTAAACAAACACAAGCATATATATGGTATTTTATGACATTTTTATGCATTTAAAGCCCGAAAAGAACGATGAGATCATGTATAAATGCCATCTCATCAATGTGCGATGCTAGTGACTTTGCTATTGGTGCGGTTTTGGGCCAAAGAGTGAATAAACACTTCCAACCAATCCACTATGCTAGCAAGACAATGACGGGGGCTCAATTGCATTACACGACAACCGAAAAAGAGCTTTTAGCTGTTGTCTATGCTTTTGAAAAGTTTCGCCCCTATCTTGTCCTTTCCACCACAATCGTTTACACCAATCATTCCGCGTTGAAGTACTTGTTGACTAAGCAAGATTCCAAACCAAGACTTCTTCGCTGGGTTTTGCTACTCCAAGAATTTAAAATCGAAATTCACGACAAAAAAGGAGCTGAAAACCTAGCCGCGGATGATCTCAGTAGACTTGAGGATCCTTACCAGGGGGATCATCCAAACAAAGAAATCAATGATTCTTTTCCCCTGGAGACCTTAATGTCTATCAACTCGACTTCTGATGAAACCCCGTGGTTTGCAGACATTGCAAACTACTTGGCGGGTGGAATTCTCGTTGACGGGTTAACATCCCAACAAAAGAAAAAGTTCTTCAAAGACATTAAGACTTACTTTTGAGATGAACCGTATCTTTTCAAACAATGTGTCGACTTGATTATTCGCCGATGTGTTGATGGACCGGCAGCTTTAGAAATCCTTGACGCTTGCCACAAAGGACCCACCGGTGGTCACTTTGGTCCCAACTACACCGCCAAAAAAGTGTTTGACTCGGGATTTTATTGGCCCACCATATACCGTGATGCTCATGAGATGGTTAAACGATGTGATGCTTGCCAAAAACAAGGCAAGATCACACATAAAGATGAGATGCCTCAAAATTTCATACAAGAATGTGAAATCTTTGATGTTTGGGGTATCGACTTTATGGGGCCATTCCCTTCCTCTAAAGGAAACCAATACATCCTTGTTGCCGTTGACTACGTTTCAAAGTGGGTTGAAGCCAAAGCTTTACCCACTAATGACGCAAGGGTGGTTTGTAGTTTTTTGAAATCGCTATTCGCTAGATTCGGTGTGCCTCGTGCCATTATTAGTGATCGCGGGACTCATTTTTGCAATGACCAATTTGCTAGGTTCATGGCTAAGTACGGTGTAAATCATCGTCTTTCCACCGCCTACCACCCACAAACTAATGGTCAGGCTGAAATATCCAACCGAGGATTAAAGCGAATTCTTGAAAGAACCGTGGGAGAGCATCATGCCGCATGGGCCGATAAACTTGATGTTGCTTTGTGGGCTTTTCGTACCGCTTACAAGACTCCGATTGGTTGTACACCATATCGTCTCGTGTACGGGAAAGCGTGCCACCTCCCCATTGAGTTGGAGCACAAGGCTTACTGGGCCTTGAAGTGGGCTAATTTTGATATCAATAAAGCCGGTGACCTACGCAAGATCCAACTTAATGAGCTGAATGAACTCCGGAGTGAGGCTTATGAAAATTCTTTGATCTATAAGGAAAAGACTAAGCTCATTCACGACTCTAAGATTAAGAACCGAGAGTTCCATGTTGGAGACAAAGTTCTACTTTTTAACTCTCGGTTGAAAATCTTTTCGGGCAAGCTGAAATCTCGTTGGTCCGGCCCATTCACCATTGCCCAAATTATTCCATATGGTACTCTCGAGCTCGCTAAACCTAATGGACCTAATTTTAAGGTGAATGGCCAACGAGTGAAGTTGTACTTTGGTGAGGACATCCCTCAGGAGATGATTCCATCCCTCACCACGTTCCCCATGAACTAATTTTGGGTCGAGTCAGGCTCGTGACTCGGTTATAAAAAACAAGCGCTCCTCGGGAGGCAGCCCGAGTATCTATCCCTTTTCGTTTTAGCCTCATAAGTGTAGGGGGACCTATGTAGGTGTTTGTCTTTGTGTGGTGATGTGATTACAGGGATGAATGCACTTTTGGAACCTTTGAAGAACCGTGCTCCCGTGTTATCCGAAATCCGGTTCTATCTCTCAACTATCGTGATTAAATTTTCTTCATACTCACATTTGAAATTGATCACTTTAGTCATCTCTTCCTTAACTTGAGTTAACCAACGTGCACAATGTCATAAGTGTAGGGGAGACTTTTCCCACATTCTTAAACATTGAGGACAATGTTTATCTTAAGTGTAGGGGGGACTTCTATCGAAGTTTTAAGTGGACTTTTCCATGAAAATGCCTTCATTTAACCGGAAAATCATCTTTTTCAACATTTTTCAAATTTTTAATTAACTTTGGCCATCTAGTCGTGATTTTTAAATTTTTATCGTTGCTTTCATATGTATATATCCCGCAATAAAGTCAAAAATATTAATAAAGTGGTGTAGCTTGTTTTGAAATCTTTGACATATTAGGCCTGTTGCGATTATTTTGACTCAACCCGAATAGACTTATCCAAGTTTATTCTAGCTAGTATCCTTAACCATGTAGACCTTAATTGGTTTATTAGGCTAAGTGTCCACGAGTCTCATTACTTGAGATTTTAAATTGTGGAGGACGAGAAATGATAGAGTCAATTATAAGTCGGTAATCTTGCATAAGCTCACTTGGTGTAATTATTTGCCTATTCTCCCATCACTTGCTAATAATTTATCTGCAATAAGTAAGGTCGTACGATTTGAAAGGTTACTTAGCTTCTAGCCCAAGATCGTTTAAAAGTTGCTCGGTAATGATAAGAGTTCATAGCCAAGGCATAACTTATGAAGCGGGGCGCGAAGATTGACGAGTCCGAAAAGGCCCTAACAAGGCATGAGGATTCAATTTTTTGGCTGAAGATCCAAAGTGATGTGAAAAGAATTATTCCCAAAATCAATATGAAGGATCAAGACTCACGACGAAAAGCAATCAACTCCCATAAAGATGATGGAGAAGTCTATCCGAAAAGACCCTAACAAGGTATGAGGATAAATAGATCCAAGTCCGAAAAGGAGGCGGATCGTTGTATCTCAAAATCCAAATTAGAGATTGAAGAAATAATCATGAAGTCGTGGTCAACAAAGTTGGAGTACCCCTCAAAAGTCTCCAAGTGAAGAAACTCTATAACGAAGAGAAGACCATTATCTCAAGAACGTCTCTCAAGATATGAAGTATGAAGTACATGCCAAATATCGGCCCGAGAAAGGTCTCAAATCGTGAATCAAGTTATGCCAAGATATGAACTTTTTGATATCCCGAGAAGCAGTTTTAAGAGATTTTGTCCTTTAGCTAACTATTGATCAAATCGTCCTACTTTGCTTTCAGCCTAAATAAACTATCGAAATAAGTCCAAAAATGCATCTTCATGATCATTCTAAGACAAAAATAAAATATAAGAGATACACCTAGGAATAAGGGAGTTTAAGCATTTAAGTAAGCCATGTGTGTAGGTGTTTGATATGCTAACTTATAATAACAATGATCTCGTTTTTAAGCTTAGTTTGGGGAACGTGAAACTTGAGGGTGATAAATCTTCGCAACACCAAAGCCCTGATGTAAGTCCTTGATCTCTTTGCAAGTTATTTCCATATAGCTATTTTCAAGTGAAAATGGTTTTCTATTCTTTTGTTTACTTTAAAATTTTAATTTCTCTTAGTACTTTAATTTTTGTTAATAAGGCCAAAGTTGATTGATTATGTGAAAAATATAAATTTGCTTTATCACTAAGCATTGCATGAGGGCATGGCAATGGTTATGTGTAGGGGATTTGATAGGTGTGAAACACCCATCCTTTTACCACTTATTTCTTACTAAAACAAGACCAAAACGCGTGTTTAATATCATTTGTTTGGAATTATGCGTGGTTTTTGTGTTTATTGTGTTTTCAGAGCCAACCGGATGAATATTGAAGAAAACATGGGATTGCACGGGTTTTATCAAGGAAAAAGACTAAAGACGAAGTCTATTGTCCAAGAGATGCAAAAGATTTTAAGTCAATGGGCCTATTTGAAGATTTATCGAAGAAAAGGACCAAAGATGGAAGATTTACATATGTCGAAGAAAATCAAGTCTATTAAACGAAGAAATTAAAAGACGAGTTGATTTTAATCATGGACAAATCCCGAATCAGAATCGAAAACGTCAACTTTTCTGAAAAGACGAGAAGACAAGAAGAAAGGGAGAAAGCCCACTCACCAACCAACCACTTAGCCTATAAAAGGAAATCCTTCACAAAAATTTGGCACCTAGTTTTTAGTTTTCAGTTACATTTTTCCTAGTTCGTAGGAAACCATCTCCCTTAAGGAGTGGTTTTCATCTTCTTTGATTTCTTCTTCTAAAATCTTGTAAGTTTGATCCTTTCCTTTTGTTAACTGAATCTTAATCATCAATACAAGTTTTCCTTTAATCTTTTCATTCATCTTGTTCTTCATCATCTTTTTATTCAAAGTTCTTAAGTTCTTATTTAGTTGGTTTGATCTTCAATAGTTGTTGATTTTGTGTTTTTATTGTTGGGATTTGTTGCTTATGGTATTTAAATGATTATTGGTGAATTTGGTAAAACCTTTTCGGTTGTTTGGCTTGATTTGATTTAAATTCGTGACCACTGCTCATGTTTCTGCTGTTACTGTTCTTATCTCCAGATTATTCCGAATAGCCTTTCATCTTGTCCCTTATTCGGAATATTTGGATATTCCGGATAGCCTTCTTGTTTTATTCCCTATTCGGAATGTTTACTTATTTCGCATAGACTGTTTTCCCTTTTCCTTTATTCGGAATAATTTATATTCCGAATAGGCCCATATTCCGAATAGACTTAGTTATTCCGAGTAACCTTTATTCCGCATGGTCTACTTGCCATTTATTCCGCATGGTTGATTATTCCGCGTAGACAATTATTCCGAATAGCCTCATATTCCGGATAGAGTTCATTTATTCCGGGTAAGCCTGATATTCCGAGTAGCTTTGTTATTCCGCATGGTCTATTATTCCGAATAGAACTAATTTTCAGTAAGGATCTTTTATTAGTTTCATTATCTAACTGTTTAACTTTAATCCTAATTTTGTGTTAATTCATTAACTGTTTCTGTTCTAATCCTTATTTATTGCATTTATTTACATTTTTATTAGAATAGAAAACCAAAACCCTTTCTGTCACAAGGTACAAACGTGTTGTTTATCCAATGGGGGGTTGAATGTCCCACGTGATAAACTGTGCACAGTTGTATCTATAAAGTATGACTGGGAATAAAGGTTGTACGTATATCTAACTTTACAAGCAACCTTATTCCCAATGAGATATGCTTTCTTTTTTGACTTAAAGCAGATCTTTCTCGCCATTGTAAACCTTTAGGAAGACTAAAGTGTCTTTAGCATCCTAGAGGAGATCGAAATCATTCAGTATGACATTGTTAGATCATACTGAACTTAAAGCTCTTCTTCAGGACTTGTTCTTTAACAACTAGAACGCCTAGCCACTGAAGCAAAGACTTAGTGTCTTCTAAGTTCTCTAGAAGAGGTACGGTTGAACTTTCTTCAACAACTCTTTCTTCAGTATGAATCTTTGGTCTTCTGGGCTTGCTTCAGCAAAAGCACCTTTCTGCTGAGCGATACACTTAGGGGATTTTATATTCAAATCCTAGAGTTGCTTCAGCGTCAGTAAATACTGACCCAACAATCTCCCCCTATTTGGATATACAAATAGCCTAAGTTAAAGTCAGTGATAAGCATAACAACTTCTTATTGCTTGCACTAAGACTGAAGATACTTTAAACATAATGATAATCATTCATTGATAAGCTATTACAACATAAAATATAAAATTACAAGTGATTATCCTAAACCTTTTCAACCTTAAATTCTTCAATTACTCAGGTTTGTACATCAGGATCCATGTTTCTAATGTCTAGAAATCCCAGCAAGCACAAGCTGAAGGTCCTAGTTGCTTCAATTTAACCTGGTCCTCTGTGGTGTATGAAGAAGACTCTCTGAACATTCCTTACATCTTATTGTTCATATCATCCAAATCACTAATGATCATAAAATATTGCCTCTCTGGACGGTTGAACAAAATCATACCCAATTTTTGTTCTTCAAGTACACGTCTAGGAAGATGATTCTAAAAATAAACAAAGCCTTTGTATTTCTTTATGGTGACAAAGATATCACCAACACGATGTCTAACTTCATTTTCTAACATTTTCAGTTCCAAGATTGGGTCTTGCTTCTCCAGTGAGTTTTCAACATTGATACTGAGGAACTTACCAATCTTGTCATGGTTTCTCTTGGAATGAGCAACCCTTGTTAAAACTTCTTCCCATATTTTTGAAGTTTTCTTTGTTGCCTTCTTTTCTAGCTCTATCTATTCAGTAAGAGAGAGTTATTGTAACATCCCGCCTACTTAGACCACAATATTATCCGCTTTGCCCGTAGGCTCACGGCTTTGCTTTGTGGCCCTCATGTGAGTACTTCTCGCCCGGTCACTCAAGCCAGTACTACTCCACATGAGCACGCTTAACTACACAGTTCCTAAGAACCCCACTTGCAATAGACCACAAAACGTGTTGTGTCATGGTAAGGTGAATATTATCTTATGAACCAAGGATATCTCATGACCACAACCGATGTGGGATTTGCTTAGGGTGTCATAGTTATTTTACCTGGAAGTCATTCAGAATTTCATTAGTACCATTAGCTCTATAAAACTTCAAACTAATTGCGCCTTTGATAGTTAACATGTCCACATTTGTAATTTATGAAGGGCTCATTCTATTCAGTCTTGTTTGACAGAACTTCTCATACATTATCTTCTTTTTGTAGGTGGTTTCCACTAGTGTTTCCCCAATTTCATGGTACATAACTTGCTTCAGTTTCTTGAGTTTCTCAGCTTCATCAATTCTGAACAGTTTGTTTATGTTATCTTGAGTGAGCACACCAGATTTTATCAGTCTTTCATGAAGTATATCATCACTTTTGTTATTGGGTTAGATGATTGAAGAACCTTCCTTGGAAGATTCATCGCTGGTGGTTAACCCATCGAGATGATCATGCTTTGATTAAGACCCCCCCTTAGATTTAGCAAGGATATCTTCTTAAATTGGTGATTGTTGTTGTTGTTATTGTTTCTTTTGGGCTTTCTTCCTTAAATGTTGCTGGAATAAGTCTTTGATAGTGTGGGTGGTGGTATTTTTCTCCCCCTCAGCAGGAGAAGGCACAACAACTCCTACTGATGCACCACTAGAAAGCAAGGCAACAAATGAATCCAAGGAAGAAGTTACCTTGTTAAGCAGAACTGGAACATCGTTCAACACTTTGAGCTTGTTTTGGATATCTTCGTAGACATCCAGCTTCTGCCCCTCCA
Source organism: Glebionis coronaria (assembly GCA_025667525.1). Classification (NCBI taxonomy): domain Eukaryota; kingdom Viridiplantae; phylum Streptophyta; class Magnoliopsida; order Asterales; family Asteraceae; genus Glebionis; species Glebionis coronaria. Next base: position 271,974,940 of record CM046880.1, read on the forward strand.
GCCTGGCCGCCCCGTCTTTGATCTTAGATATTGTAACACCCCCCATTTTTAGCTTAACGCAACGGAAGCTAATCTGGGGTATTACTTCATGGAACACAAGTCATAATAATAGAAAACAACTCAAAAGAGTATTTTAATCAACTTTATTTATTTATTATTCAAAAATCAGAGTTTTACAATATAAGGTCTAAAAAATCTATGTCAATAATTTCAAGATCGTGCCTCTTCATGCCATCCTTGTGCTGCTCCATGCTATCGGTCACTAATACCTGAAATATATGCTTAAAAGTCAACACAAAGGTTGAGTGAATTCATAGGTTTGTAATAACAGTTTTGAATACATGTCTGCCACTTTGAGCTATGTTACTATTTGCTCACAAAAAACAATATTTTATAGCACTAAGCTCATAACATCAAAACTAACGAGAATTCACCGAAGTGACTATCATGACAGATTGTCATGACAAGTAATCTGCAGGTGCAGATTACCCATTAGTTCTAATAAATAGGGCTATAAACGAACTAAACGTTCAGCGAACCGTTCGTTGATCGCTAGGTAAAAAAATCGCTTATGTTCGTTTATTTAATAAATGAACAAACATGAACAATATTTTTGGTCCGTTTAGTTAAATGAACGAACATGAACAACCATTTTGTTCGTTTATTTGTGTTCGTGAACGATCGGTTATGTTCGTTCAATTAAGTACAATTAGTGTGTCCGTTTATGTTCGATTATTTTGTTCTATTAACATCTCTAAAATAAACAAAAGTTAATAAATGATACAATATATTGAGTATTTCAAAGATCTTTAACAATAATATAAACTATATACTAAGTATTTCAAAGACTATATGGATCGTTTAAAGTCAAAACTTTAGTTCCATGCTCGTATATGCCCGTTTATGTCTATATATGATTGTTTATGTTCGTTTACGTTCGTTAACTTATTAGTAAACGAACATAAACAAATATGAACAAGTTTAAATCTAAATAAACGAACATGAACAAGAATTTTGGTCCGATTACATGTTCACGTTCATTTATTTGTTCAACTAAAATTAATAAACGAACAATAACATACCTCCGTTCGCGTGCATCTGGTTCGTTTTACAGCTTACTAATAAAGTATGTTCGATTACCCACATGAGTAGGTAACACAAACAAGATTCGTTACTTCCAATAGATCTATGCACCTTATTAGCGCACACTAAAAGTGTTAATGACTTATGAAATATTAGAAACAAGTAACAGTTCGAGCACTCGTGCAATAACATATTTCACTAAAATCATAGAGTTAAAAAATACATGTATTCCAGTTTTAGCATATATCCCTCTCACAGGTTTTCAAATCATTTAGAAAGCATTAAAATTGTTTAGAAGTGAAAGTGAGGGATGAAGAAAATATGAAGCCAAAAGTCTCTATTTATACTCTTTTCAACCCTTAGCCTCCAAGTTAAGCCTATCAACGTGAAAGAACATTATTAAGGTTACTAAGGAATGCTAGGGATTATTATGGAGGTCTAGGAATGATTCATGGAAGCTAGAATCAAAATATATATGGTATGTGGCTAGAATAAGCTCACGAAAACAATATGATAGGAATGAGGATGTGTAAACTACAAGTAGACTATCTACCTACTTAGAAATATCTTAAATTATCTATTTTTTCTGATCCTAAGTTTGAATTTCAGAAGGAAAGGGTTTAAATGCATTTCTGGAGGGAAAACCTAGCCGGATGCATTTCTAGGGCTTGTAACTTTGTAATTCTTGTAATTAAGAGTTTAGAAATGTGATTAGTGATGGATTAAGGTATAGTTAGTGTTTACGCATTATGATTAGGAGCTTTAGGTATTTGGTTTGAAGTTTAACATTAGTTTGATGTGAAATTGGGAAGAAAACCTAGTCGGATTAGTATTTCTAGTAATCTATGGTTCAATCCTTGTTAAAGCCATTATTCTTGATTTAGCTATAGATGTTAACTCAATTTATATATCCTACGTTGGCCTTAATATGTTCATGAAGTTTCTACACTTATTTTACTAAGTTTTCTAAGTAAAATGTCTAAAGTGTGAAAATACCTATTTTGACCTAATTTATAAGTCATGCATTGTAATATTGTACCTTCTGCATTAGGGTACTTGAACCTTATTTGATGAAGATGTTATATCCTAAATGTAATGCTATTGAATTTAGTAAACTTGTCCTAAAAAACTATCTATTGATTCTAAGTAAAATGCTTAATATTTGGGTTTTTAGGTCATTAAGCCTAATAAATTTGTACTTTAGGTAATTTGCGTTTATCTCATTGTCTTGGGTTATTCTAGGGCTTATATATTTTGTTTAAGGTTTTTAAGGAGTCTACACACTTATTTTAATAAGTAATATAGGTTAATCATATCCAACGAAGAAATAGGTTTAATTAGAATGTTCTGCTTTGAAAACTAATACTTTATGCATTAAGTATTTGTACATTAACTTGAAGTGAAATTATAGTCTTAGATGATACTTAGTTTAGTTTTATACTTGGTTGCAAAAGATTAGGCTCTAATATATTGTGAAATGGTTTCTAGGTGCTAATCTTGGTTACTAGGCTTTAATACTTGTACTTAGCTTTAAATGGTTTATACTTAGTATTCTAAGATGAAATTATATTTCTAAATGATAGTTTATAACTTTTTCATAATCCTTGGTTACTTATTCATAGATGTTATACCTTCATATTTCACCATTCTTGAGTTTATGACTCATTCATAATGTACTTATAAGATTACTTTTAGATCTTAAACTTGATACATATAAGGTCTTCTCTTCACATAAACACAAGCAGAATTGATAGTGTAGGTTGTGTGGGTTGTGTGAGTTTGTGCACCTTGCTATATAAGCTACACCACATAATTCATACAAGGAAAACAAAATTTTTTACCCTAAAACAAAGTATTATTTATTTCACAAGAATAATGTAGATAACTCATAGATGAAAATTCTGGGTTGTTATAGTCTCTACCCCTTATAGAAAATCTCGTCCCGAGATTTATTTCAAAGTAAGACTTCTTATTCTAAAAATAGAAATACGACTTATTTATTTCCAGTAGTTGGTCCTTTCTTCTTGCAGTTCCTAGTTAGATGACCCACATTGTAGCAAATCTAGCACCGAACAGTGCAAGGCCCCACGTGATGCAAATTACATCTTTTACATAAGTCTTCCTGCATACACTTTTCTTTTGGCTGGGATGGCAGTATTATCCTTGATGTTTTCTTACTTCTTATCCTCACGATTGTTGTGTTGGGAATTATTTGTAATAGTAAGAAGTACCGTTAGTTATGTAACTAAGTACCGTTAGTATAGTAAGTACTGTTAGTATAGTCGCGATACATGCTAAGTACCGTTAGGCTTAATGTAAGTACTGCTAGTTAAGATAAGGACTGGTATATCTTTAGTAAAGATATGTTATAGTTATTATTGGAGTATATCGTGTGTGATATACATATCCTAATAGAATATTCTAGGTGTTCCTTGCACTATAAAAGGAACATAGGTACGATGAGTTTATTTTACCTCAACACAGTCGATAATAAAGAATCGAATAGTTATTATACATCTCTGTTCTTCTTTGCTTTTATAAGTTAGATTCCGCATAACTTATTAGAGTTTATAAAGAGTCTCTCAAGTACTCTATTTTGTTTGAAAGATATTGTGCAATCCTTAACAGGATCTCGATCTATTCAAAGGGATCAACAAGTGGTATCAGAGCTTGTTAAGAAACTATGAATAAGAAGAATGAAACCCTAATCCCACACTCACAAAATCCACATCATGTCTCAAACTGGTGAACATCCTCATTTTCAAGATGACTTCCAAATCCCTGGTCCTATACCTCCAGGACAACCTCAAGTTGTGCAACCTGCACTAGTGGTACCACCTCCACCACCTACACAAACTGCACCAGTTGTAGCTGCAACACTAATAGCTACATCTTCTCCTCATACTCTGTCTGCTGTGAAACTCCCCATTCTAAAAAACGACAATTATGAAACACGGGCTATGTAGATGGAAAACTACATGAATCACATAGATCACACTATGTGGGAAGTCATTAAGAATGGAAATCTCCCAAAAAGCTACACTGGCTACCTTATGGTACATGTTATGCTTTGCCTGTTTTCACTGCCGAAGATATTTAGGCTGAGATCAAAGAAAGAAAGGCCAGAATGTTTGGCTATGGGACTTTCAGAAGATATTCTACCTACCTTTCATCATTACAAGGATGCAAAAGTTATGTGGGATGCAATCAAACTTAGGTTTGGGGGAAACGACAAATCTAAGAAGATGAAGAAAACTGTGTTGAAGCAAAAATTTGATAACTTCTCAATTTCTTGTGCAGAAGGGATCCATAAAGGATATGGAAGGTTCATTAAACTGCTAATTCAATTAGCAATCCATGGACTAGTGATCCCCAATGAAGAAGCTAATCAAAAGTTCTCGAGAGGAGTTCCACTAGAATGGAAAGTGATGGCTATGGACTTTATTACAAGAGATGATTTGGATGTTACTCCATTTGATCATCTTTATAACAATCTGTTGGAAATTCACTTTATGTGACGACATTTAAAAATTCCCATTAGTTATCATACTCACACACGCTTAGACTAGACTAGGTTCAATGTATAGTTAAGTGTATGGTGTGTGGCTATATATACCCCTCCTAGGCTTCCAAGGAGGGGTGTTGCTTGTGTTTCTTTCTCATTTTTAATACATTTTCTATTTTCACACACTCAACCTTTTTTTCTCAACTCAACAATGGCTACCACCACCATTTACCACCATGTTAGACCACCGGATTAGCTTATAGCAAATCCGCAATAGGCATTAGAGCCTCGGTTCCATCCTTGGATCGTTCTTGTTTTCGTTTTGGTGGTCTAATTTTTTTCTTTGATCCCGATCTAATTTTTTTTACGTGACGGCATTTAAGAATTCCCATTAGTTATCATAGTCACACACGCTTAGACTAGACTAGGAATGTTGAATAGTTTAAGCAGCGTGTGTGACTATATATACCCCTCCTAGGCTTCCAAGGAGGGGTGTTTCTTGTGTTCATTTCTTGTTTCAATACAACTTTTCTTTCTTTCACACACAACCTCTCTTCTCTCTCTCTCAACAATGGCTTCCACTTCCATCTACCACCATGTTAGACCACCGGATCATATATAGCAAATCCACAATTGGTATCAGAGCCTCGGTTCCATCCTTGGATCGTTCTTATTTTCGATTTAGGTGGTCTATAAATTTTTTTGGCTCCGTCTTGTTATTTCTTTGTCACGTCTTATTACTTTTTGTCCAATCAGTTTCCATGTTTCTTTGTGTTTATATCCAAGATTCATAATTTTTTGTCCTAGTCATCAGTCAAAGTTGGTTTCTTTTTGTTTCCCTGGTTTCATCAAAAACTTGTCATCATGTCAAAAGTGGTCAAAAGTTGTCTCGTATCTACTGTTTCTGGTCTAATTTTTTTATCTGGTATCATTTTTTCTGGGTTTATCTTGTTGTTTATGATGATAAAGTTACCCAGAAAAATATTCAGATTACCGGATTTTCAGGAACAAGGACATCTCGTGGATAAGATTCTTGCTTCATGGTACATCGCATTGAGTGCGATGGGTTGACTGCGATGGTACCACTACGATGGCTCCATTGCGATGGGTACCATCGCGATGGGACATCATGATACGATGGTTTCTTTTTTAGACTGCGATGGGTCCTAGTTTAGACTGCAATGGACTCATGTTACGATGGCAATCTTTTTTGACTTCGATGGGTTTAAAAAGACTGACTTCGATGGACTCTTTTTGTTTAGACTGCGATGGGTCCAAGTTTAAGACTGCGATGGACATGTTCTCTTTTGACTACGATGGGTTATAAAGATTGACTGCGATGGCAATTTTTTTTAGACTCCGATGGGTTTAAAATGTTTGACTGCGATGGCTATACTTTTTGACTACGATGCAGTTTAAAAATTACATGACCATGACCATGAAGTTTAGTCTTAACAATTGACCGAAACCAACACAACCGAGTCAACTCGGTAATTACCGAGTTGACTCAGTTAACTCACTGAGTCTAACACATCCAACCTTATATCACCACAACACCATCTATTTAATCCTATGCCCATCGTCACTTAATCACCTTCTAGACTCAAAACAGTAAATCAAAAAGATCTCAATTTAATTTTTTTTTTGATTAAGGATCTCTTTAAGATCTTTCTCTCGAAAAATGTTTTCATCATAGATCTTATGTTGGGTTTTTACCCATTTACTTTACGAAAATAAGACTGGTTTTTTAACAAAAATGTTAAAACCAATCTTTGTTTCGATTTAGTCACATCAAACCAACATGCAATTCGTCAATATATACCTACCCGAGATCATGTTTCAAGATCTTGATAGCGTCTCTTGTTGAAATCAACCTTTGACAATTTTACTTTAGAGATTTTCGGGTTGTCTAGGAGATTCATTGGTTTTCACGACCTTGACATACAATCAGATCGTGGATTTATTGGTTTTGATTCAATATGTATCTGTTGATGAAAGGGGTATGATGTGATTGATTTGAGATTGGGAGATAAGATGAGATTAGAGTTAACAGTTTTATTTGGTGGCTTAGATGATGGTTGAACGAAAATGGAGAAAAGGGGACGGAGGTTACGAAGGGGGTTTGTGAAAGGCTGCGTGTTTCTAGAATGAGATTAGGGTTATGTAACCTAATTTCTAGGGATGTGTCTTTTATATCTCTTTTTAGGGTGTGTTGATGGACCGGTCACTTATTTAATCACTTGGGCCTTTCATATGCATATAATTTACATGGGCCACGAAAATTTTTTTTGGGCATCACATTCATTTGGCCGTGTGATAGAACTTCATTTTATACACAAATTATTTTCAAAATTATTTATTTTGAATAACATTTTGTGTATCATGATATACTTAAGTGTCGTGACAATGTGACGTGTTTAAAAGTCGAGACACAATGATATGACTTAATGTCGTGTCAAAAAGACGTGACTAAATGACTAAATTTATTTGACGAGACCGAAGAAAAAATGGGCGATCTGTTAGTGACTACAAATTTTTTTTTGGATCGGGTATTAATTATTTAAAGACGGAGACGAATTTCTTCGAAGGCGTGTACTTATTTTATCCTTGAACAGATAACTTGCTCGTGCTTAATCTTAGAATGAAGACTTGTTTATCTGGTTTCCGGGTTCGGGGTGGTTGGTTGATGACTCAGATAACTATCACTTAAAGGGGTTACATTGTTGTACTCAGTGTCACGCGCTTAGTCGACGTGGATAATTTCAAGAGGTGTTGTGCTTATAGACTTCTTCAGTGATGCATTGAGTACTTAGAGATTTCTCCACCGTTCTTCATTCAACAATTGTGCAAGCTTAAGTCACAAGATCGAGGGATTTTTATTTAGTTTCACGTTTGATGTATCTTGTTCATTCTATCAGTGGTCACTTCAAATTGCTTTCAAGTGGGTTGGTAAAGTTAGCCGTGGAGAGTTTATGAGAAGAGATTTTCGATCAACAGCTGATTCTCACCTTATATAATTCAGCTTATTTATTATTCTCACAAGATTTCAGGTACATGTGCGTACAATTTATTGATGGTTCCGAGTTTCGAAACCATCAAGGGGGAAGAAGAAGACACATTGAACGCACAACGAGTACACGTGATGAACTTCATACCTTCTTTTGATTTGAAGACATTCCGGGATGACATTTGTCATAGCCGCAGAGAAATCAGTGTTTTAACTCGTGGTGTTATCAATCTCTAAACGGTACACTACTAATTCGATGTTTAATTGTTTGGTTGTTGCAATTATTCATCATCATTATCCTATATGCATTCCCGGGACTTAATTGACTCTGGTGCATCTCCGGAAGAAGATATGTGCATTTCTGGGACTTAATTGACTCTGGTGTTACGATGTCAACTTCATGAATGGGATAAAGTGTCTACTTCAGTATTTGATCTTTATACTCGGGATTGATTTATTTTCTTCAACTATGTGGGGGAAGAAATGTCTTGATTCTTTCTAGTATGCATAACTTGAACTCTCAGGGGGAAGAAAAATTCAGAAGAGTTATTCAAGCGTGAGAAGAGAAGTTGTTGATCTACTTGGTGTGCCCCAAACTATCAATCCCTCTTAGCAACGTTATCATGTTATATGATGGGATTTGCTTGTTAGATTCCGCTGTATGCTTAATCATTCTAAGCTTTATTGAAAGCTTTGAAGTTGCTTACGAGGATTGTCGGTTTAGGGGGAAGCTATTTAAAAGCTTCTACATCAAGTTTATGTGGCATGAATTAGGGGGAAGTTAATTCAGAAGCTTCTCCTTAACCAGAAGTATATGGATTACTTAGCTCGTGCCGTTACAGTATTTCTACTACAAGTTAAAGATGAGTCATTTTGAAGTCAAAGGCCTCAGAAGACATCATCAGCAGTGGACGCTTCATGAAAGCTCTTGTTCTTAATTATTATGTACTTGTTAGGAAAAATATTGTAAGGATTTCTACACGTCGTCCCATGGGGGAAGATTGTTGGAAATTCACTTTATGTGAAGACATTTAAGAATTCCCATTAGTTATCATAGTCACACACGCTTAGACTAGACTAGGTTCAATGTATAGTTAAGTGTATGGTGTGTGGCTATATATACCCCTCCTAGGCTTCCAAGGAGGGGTGTTGCTTGTGTTTCTTTCTCATTTTAATACATTTTCTATTTTTACACACTCAACCTTTCTCTCTCAACTAAACAATGGCTACCACCACCATTTACCACCATGTTAGACCACCAGATTAGCTTATAACAAATGCACACAATCTCAAAGTTTATGAGATGGATGTTAAAGAAACTAAACCAGTTATAACACCTACATCAAAGCCTAACTTGGATTTTTTGTCAGAAGAAACCAGCGCTCATACTATCAAAGTACCGCTAGTGGTTCATGTAGCAGTACATATTACCAAGGTACCGCTGGTGGACCAACTAACAGTACTTACTTACAAGGTACTGTTAGTAGTCCATCAATGACTCAAAATCCACAAGGAAGACCCCCATAATCACTTAATGAGAAATATGCATTCTCATTCTTTGTTGGTCAAGAAAACAGACCAAGGTTAACCCTTGATGATCTATTCCAGATGGATGATGCTGACATTGAAGAGATGGATCTAAAGTGGCAAGCTGCTATGATATCTGTTAGATCCAATAGGCTCTACAAAAGGACCGGAAGAAAGATGACTGTTGATACTAATGAACCATTAGGATATGACAAGTCAAAGGTTGAATGCTATAACTGTGGAAAGCTTGGACACTGATAAGTGTGAAAACACTCATCATTTATAACCTAAAATCCACTTAAAACACGGAAAAATACATTATATTATACTTTAAATTGTCATAATTACGCGGGTATTTTGTGTTTTTGTGTTTTCAGGTAAAAGAGATACATTGTGGAGCAAACACGCACTTTCTCGAGTTTTATTCGAAGAAAAGACGAAGAAAAGATTGAAACAAGACTCTAAGGACTACTTTTGCTATATTGATTAAGATTGAGGGGTTGAAGTTGTAAAGAATCAAGTTTCAAAAGACTAAGATTACCATTTTGGAAAGTTATAATGAAGAAAACTAAAACTACCAAAAATAAGAGACTACAAGGACTGTTATTGCCAAGATTGAAAAGCTGTTAGCAATGGTGACATTTGGACGAATCAGAAATAAAAGAAAAAGAGCCAAGGATTGCCAGCTCAACCTTTATTAACCATCAGATGTGGATATACATTTAAAGGCTGAGATCTTGATCCAAGACCTATCATTCCAGCGAATGGAAGAGTTCCACGTCATCCATTTCTTTAAAGAGGGATTCACAGCGATTAAGTAGATTTCAGAAGTTGCAACAAAAAGGGAAGTTGATCATTGGAACCTCCTCAACATTCCAGTATGATTTAATTATACTCAAACCCACTCAAACGAAAATCCCCAATCTACTGCAAATATGAAGAACCCTAATTAACTGCATCCACGTGGCTTGATTCGATTGGTGGAGCCACGTCAACAAACCACCTCTCCTCACCCAATCCCACTCTCTATAAATACCCAACATTTTCCATTTTTGTAACTCATTAGTTAGTTAGTTGTAGTGTAATTTTTCACACAGTAGGTTAATAAGTAGTTAGTTGTTAAAACCCTGTTAGAAATTTGTAACTAATTCAGTTTTCTAGATGTAACAAACTTTCTTCTTTCACCATTAATGAAATTCGAGCTTTAAATTCGTTTCTTTAATATCTACTCTGTTTTTATACGCTAAATTCTGTCATAAGCATCCATGAGCTTATGATATAGTTAAAATTCTTTCAAATAAGTTTTTCTTTTAGCTTGATTTACTTACATCAGTTTTAGAATTCATTTCAAGTAGCATTCAATGAAATTTTCAAACAGTTAAAGGAAATAAGCTCAAAAGCTCATAAGCTCATATGAGCTTATGAGAAGTTTTTTCTATATAACAACTTTTTCAGAGATTTATCGTTCAGCAAGTTCAGTCGCCGTGTACTTTTGTAGTTATCATCAGAGATCAAGGAGGATACGGATTTAAAGTTTCATTTTTAGCAAGTGGATTTGATTTTCAGTCCAGACAGCGTGTGCTTGTATTAGCTTATTACGATTAGCGGAATCAAGTTCTTGGTTTGAAGCTGTTGACTAGTTGCTGTTGAAAACTCTATGAATATAGAAGATAATGACTTCCTGATTTTCTTGATGATCAGAAGATGTTGATTAACTGACCGAGTTAGATGCAGATCAAGTAGATTTCGACTTTTGATGCAGTTGGATTTACAGTGATGTTCTCGTTTGTCGATGATGTTTGTTGAAGTTCCATTAAAATGGTTACGTTTCTGCCTTGGTTCACCAATGGATACTGTTCATAAAGTTTATGCAAGCATCATAGTAGCAGCAGTTGTGATCGTGCTTCGATGATGAGCGTTGGTGAACAGTAGTTATACAACGAGTTTTAGTCTCGTAGTGGACTCAATTTCATAAGATAGTGTTTTGGACCTGTATCGGACTCATTGCCAGGGAATACAAGAGGGAGAAAGCTGAAGGAAACAACCAGATGTCCAAAAACAACAACAGATCCAACCCAGAGTAATTGAAAGAGTCCCAAAAGGTAAGAACAAAAGCCCATGGATTCCAAAAGGTCATAAAGCATTGATTTCAGTAGATGGAGTGGTCAATTGGGCTCAATCACATGAAAGAAGAAGAGCATGGTCTAATGGCTCTTTCTCATGGAGACACTGAGGTACATCCTTTCTCTATAGATTATGTTCTTAAGTTTAATAGTCTTAAAGTAGAACTAGAAGAACAATATCAAAAGGTTAACACATGTACTATAGAAGTAAATGATTTTAAACAAGATGTTAACAAGTTAGAAGCTAATATAGTTTTGTATAAAAAGGGTCAGCAAAACTATGAAGAGAAAATTAGGATTTTGACTCTTCCAAAGAGAGAGAAAGATGTAGCTATCCAAGCCTTTGAAAGAAAACTTTTAAAAGTTAAAGAGGAAAATAAAGTTTTAAAAGCTAGTTTATTTAATGAAAGATAAATGATAGGTGTGTAAACACCCATCCTTTTACCACTTAATTCGGGCTAAAACGAGACCAAAACACGTATTTAATATCATTTGTTTGGAATTATGCGTGGTTTTTGTGTTTATTGTGTTTTCAGAGCCAACCGGATGAATATTGAAGAAAACATGGGATTGCACGGGTTTTACTGAAGAAAAAGACTCAAGATAAAGTCTATCGTCCAAGAGATGCAAAAGATTTGAAGTCACTGGGCCTATTCGAAGATTTATCGAAGAAAAGGACCAAAGATGGAAGATTTATATAAGTCGAAGAAACTCAAGTCTATTAAACGAAGAAATTAAAAGACGAGTTGAATTTAATCGACAACGAATCCCGAATCAGAATCGAAAACGGAAACTTTTCTGAAAAGACGAAAAGACAAGAAGAACGGGAGAAAGCCCACTCACCAACCAAAGGACAAGGCTATAAATAGCCTTCCCCTCACACATTTTAGACTAGCTTTTATTTTTCTTTTTCCCCACTCTTTCTTCTTCCTGGTTCGTAGCTTCACCTTCACCACTAGGGTGATTGGTGATTTTCATCTTTAGTTCTTTAATCTTGTAATTTTAATCTTTGTTTCATCTTGTCAAAACATCAATCATTCAATACCTAGTTCTTGTTTAATCTTTCATTTCATCTTGTTCATCATCATCTTTATCTTCAAGTTTCTAAGTTTTTATTTTCTTGATTTGATCTTCAAAAGTTGTTTGGATTTGTGTTTTTATTAGTGGGATTCGTTGCTTATGGTGTCTAAATGATTTGTGTTTAATTTGGTAAAACCTTTTTAAGTATTTGGTTTGATTTTGATTAAAATCCGTGTTCCGTGTTCTTCGTATGTCTGCTACTGTTCTGGGTTTCCAGACTTCCGAATCAGCTAAAAGTTCCGAATGAAGCTTTCATTCGGAAGGTTCCGAATCAAGCACTAAGTTCCGAATCAAGTCACCTTCATTCGGAAGTCTCAAACTTCCGAATCAAGAAGAAGTTTCGAACGAAGAAAAGTTCCGGATCAAACCAAAACTTCCGAACCAAGCCTTCATCCGGAAGTTTCCGAATCAACCTCTTCATCCGGAAGGTTCCGCATCAAGAAAAACTTCCGAATCAATTGTAAGACTTCCGAATCATTGAGTTCCGGATGAGTGAATAGTACCTTCCGAATCAGAAAGTTCCGAACCAAGGTTAAAGTTCCGAATCAGTTATCTTTGGGTATTTTAAAGTTGCTGTGTTACTGTTGTTGTTTTACTGTTTCTTTACTCATATTTCACAATTTATATTTTAACTTTAATTTTAATTTGAACTTTAAATTTTAATTTTAATTTTGATTTTGATTTTAATTTCAAACCAAGTCTTAGTTAATTATAATTAAAGTAATTGTTTTTGATTTAAACTTTCATTTCCACTTTTTATTAGACTAGAAAACCAAACCCTTTTGTTTAGTAACCAAGAACAATCATTTCACTTAAGACCGAGATCAATTCGAGAGGATATCGAGAGAGTAAAATTGAACCTAGCAAAACCCTTGTATCAAATGGCGTCGCTGCCGGCTCTTCTCGTTAAGATCAAAAGTTTTTTGTGAGAACTTGGATTTTGGGATCCGTTCCCCGTGAACGTTACTTTTTCAAAAAATTTTCTAAAACAACTAAAAAATATAAAATTTTCAAAAATCCTAAAAATTAAAAAACAATAAAAACCAAAAATATTTGTGCTTTGCTTTTCTTTGTTCGTTCTTTTGCAGGTGTATGCGCACTCGATCCACGTCTTATCAAGAGCCCGAGCCTCTCGATAACTTAGACATGGCTGGTGTACAAAACAACAATAACATACCACCTCCGAACAACAATAATAACAACAACAATCCGCCTTTCAACAACATGAACAATAACAACAACAATGAGCACCTTCCGGATAATCGCCCAATGATTGAATTGCTGCAAGCTCATGTCGATGGCAATACGGATCCAATTGTTATACCACCAATTGCCGCCAACAATTTCGAGCTAAAATCAGGCTTTATCCAGATGGTCTCCGCTCAACCATTCTTGGGACGAACCATTGATGACCCACACGACCACATCAAGAGATTTCTACAACTCACCAACACGGTCAAGTTCAATGGAGTTTCACAAGAAGTTATAAGGTTACAACTTTTTCCTTTTTCTTTAGAGGGACAAGCCCGGCATTGGCTTGCTAAGGAACCGCCACAGAGTATTCTCTCGTGGACGGATTTGGAAACAAAGTTTATCAACTACTTTTTTCCACCCTCTCGTACTACCGCTTTGCGGAATGAGATTATAAACTTTGAACAAAAGTACGATGAGTCATTCAGTGAATCTTGGGATCGTTTTAAAGATCTTTTAAGAAAATGCCCACAACATGGTTTTACCAAAGTACACCAAATCAATACTTTTTACAATGGTTTAAGCATGAGTGACCAAGATTCACTGAACAGTGCCTCGGGGGGTAATTTATTAGCTAAGACTTCCAATGCTGCTTGGGATATCATTGAGAACAAATCTCGTGTGCAAACCAAGAGTGTTCGGACCAATGTTGCTAGTGCTAGCACTAATGACAGCGACAAGCGACTTGACAAAATTACCACGCTTCTTGAATCGCTTGTCACCCACACCGTCAGCAACAACAACAGCAACAACGCCAAAAACGCACAAGTGAACGCTGTCAGCCAACCTTGTGAGATATGCGGTGGTCCCCACTCTTACACAACTTGTACCGCCACCCAAGATTACCCTGCTGAGAATGTGAATGCGGCATATGGCACCTACCAACAACCTGCTTATCAAGCTAGACCTCAAGGTGACCGTAACTTGCTTAGCTATCGATCAAACAACTATCTTTCACCACCTGGCTTTCCTCCTACCAACCCAAACCAACAACAAAACCTTAACCGCCCTCCTCCACAACAACAACAACCTCGTCAACCATACATCCCACCTCACAAGCAACAACAACCACCTCCACGTAACAATCAAGTCTACCAACAACCTGCTTACCAACCACCTGCATACAATGCTCCTTCCAACCAAACCACCACTGCACTACACCAAGAGGTTGCAACCTATATGAGGACCAATGATGTGATAGTGGGAAATCTCCAAGAGGAAGTGCGCAATTTGAAGGCAGACTTGGTCAAGCAAGGAAATGATTTGAGAGCTGACATGAGAAACACGTTGGATAGCCAGACTAATGATCTGAGGAACATGATGGCTAGTTTTTTCCAAAGTAGTCCACCATCTTCTTCGGGTACTCTTCCGAGTAACACCGTTGCGAACCCAAGAGGGGAGATGAAAGCAATCACTACTCGAAGTGGTAAAGGTACCAAGGAACCCGAGCTTCCTATACCCCCACCGGTGGTTGTGACTAAGGAGAACGAGTCGCCTGCTCCTATTCCTCCTCCTTCTCCTTCCCAAATTTCTCCACCTCTTCTTTCTACCCCTCCTCCACCCGTGGTTGTGAGTGATCCTATACTCCCAAAGCCTTCCTCTTCTTCCAATATACCTTATCCTTCTAGGTTGAGGAAAGAGAAGCAAAAGAGCAAGGATGATATTCAGGTTTCTAACTTTCTTAAAATGTTTAAACAACTGAATTTCAATATCTCCTTCGCTGAGGCTCTCGCTCACATGCCCAAATACGCCAAAATGTTTAAAGACCTTCTGAGCGACAAGGAAAAGCTCCTCGACATTGCCAACACCCAACTTAATGAGAACTGCTCTGCAGTGCTCTTAAGGAAATTGCCAATCAAGCTTGGTGATCCGGGTCGTTTTCTTATCCCTTGCAATTTCCTGGGAGTAGAAAATTGCATGGCCCTAGCCGATCTAGGTGCCAGTATTAATCTCATGCCTCTAAGTGTTTGGAAGCAATTATCTCTCCCAGAGCTAGTCCCCACTAAAATGACTTTGGAATTGGCCAACCGTACGGTTGCTTATCCAGTGGGGATAGCCGAAGACGTCATTGTAGGAGTCGACAAATTCACCTTCCCTGCTGATTTTGTTGTCGTCGACTACGAGATGGACCCTCGTGTACCACTGATTGTTGGTCGTCCATTCCTTAGGACCGGTCGCACTCTTATTGATGTTGAAGCCGGAGAGCTTATCATGAGAGTGGGTGACGACAAAGTAGTCTTCAACATGGGAAAGTTGTCTAAACAGCCTTATTCATATGAGAGCGTTAATTGTATTGACGTTCTTGATGAGGCTTGTGAAGAACACTTTAATGATGCTTGCAAAAGTATTCCTACCTCTCTTCCCACTGTTGAGACCGTGTCCTCCATTGATTCATCGTTGTCTCTATTTGGAGATAGTGATTTATTCTGGAACAATCTTGAAGATACCATGGGAGATGGGAATCTTGCTACTAATGATTCTCCCACCGAGGGGGATGAAGACATGAGTTTCTTTGACAATCTTCTCACCGAAGACAATCCTTCGCCTCCATCTCCCACGGTTATTGCTATCGATGCCACGACTTTGAAAACGCCTCCCGTTGAAAATCCTCCGGATTTGGAACTTAAGGAGTTGCCGCCTCATCTCGAGTACGTGTTCCTTGACGACAACAAGAAGTCGCCTGTCATTATTGCTACGGATTTGAAAGATGAAGAGAAGACTCGCCTCGTTGCCGTGCTGAAAGCTCATAAGAAGGCTATTGCTTGGAAAATATCGGATATTCGTGGAATTGATCCTCACTTCTGCACGCACAAAATTCTCATGGCGGACGACTATAAGCCCACTATTCAAAGCCAACGAAGGGTGAATCCAAAAATCCATGAAGTCATCAAAACAGAGGTTATCAAACTTCTAGATGCGGGTATGATTTACCCTATTTCGGATTCACCGTGGGTTAGTCCAATCCATTGTGTGCCCAAGAAGGGCGGAATAACCGTTGTTCCCAATGAACACAACGAGTTGATTCCCACTCGTCTCGTTACTGGGTGGAGAGTTTGTATAGACTACCGCAAACTCAATGATGCCACGAGAAAGGATCATTTCCCTCTACCTTTCATGGACCAAATGCTTGAACGATTAGCCGGTAATGAATATTACTGCTTTCTTGATGGTTTCTCGGGTTATTTCCAAATACCCATCGCTCCCCAAGATCAAGAGAAGACTACATTCACTTGTCCCTATGGCACTTTCGCTTACAAAAGAATGCCTTTTGGCTTATGTAATGCGCCCGGGACTTTCCAAAGGTGCATGTTAGCTATCTTCCATGACATGGTTGAACAAACCATGGAAGTCTTCATGGATGATTTCTCGGTCTTCGGGGATTCCTTCTCTGCTTGCCTTGCCAATTTAGAACGTATGCTTAAGCGGTGCGAAGACACTCGCCTAGTTCTAAATTGGGAAAAATGCCATTTTATGGTAAAAGAAGGCGTCGTGCTTGAACATAAGATCTCGAAAGCCGGTCTTGAAGTTGACCGTGCTAAAGTCGATGTTATCGCAAAGTTGCCTCCACCTTCAACCGTGAAGGGTGTGAGAAGTTTCTTGGGTCATGCGGGCTTCTATCGTCGATTCATCAAAGATTTTTCTCAAATCGCTCGCCCGATGACCCACCTCTTGGAAAAAGATACTCCTTTTATCTTCTCCAAAGAGTGCCTTGAAGCCTTCAACTCGCTTAAGGATAAGCTAACTAAGGCACCCGTCTTGGTTACCCCTAATTGGGAGCTTCCCTTTGAGTTGATGTGCGATGCTAGCGATTTTGCTATTGGAGCGGTTCTTGGACAAAGAGTGAACAAACACTTCCAACCGATCCATTACGCTAGCAAGACAATGACTGGGGCACAATTGCATTATACGACAACCGAAAAAGAGCTTTTAGCTGTTGTCTATGCTTTTGAAAAATTTCGCCCCTATCTTGTCCTTTCCACCACCATCGTGTATACCGATCATTCCGCGTTGAAGTACTTGTTGACAAAGCAAGATTCCAAACCAAGACTTCTTCGCTGGGTTTTGCTGCTCCAGGAATTTAAAATCGACATCCGCGATAAAAAAGGAGCAGAAAACCTAGCCGCGGACCATCTTAGTAGACTTGAGGATCCTTACCAAGGGGATCATCCGACCAAAGAAATCAATGATTCTTTTCCCTTGGAGACCTTAATGTCTATAAACTCGAAGCCGAATGAAACCCCGTGGTTTGCGGACTTTTCAAACTACTTGGCGGGTGGAATTCTCAAGGAAGGGTTGACGTCCCAGCAAAAGAAGAAGTTCTTTACCGACATCAAGACTTACTTTTGGGACGACCCTTACCTATTCAAACAATGTGCTGATCTGATAATTCGCCGATGTGTTGATGGACCGGCAGCGTCTGAAATCCTTGATGCTTGCCACAAAGGACCCACCGGTGGTCACTTTGGTCCCAATTACACCGCTAAAAAAGTGTTTGATTCGGGATTTTATTGGCCCTCCATATACCGTGACGCTCACGATATGGTCAAACGATGTGATGTTTGCCAAAAGCAAGGCAAAATCACACATAAAGACGAGATGCCTCAGAATTTTATTCAAGAGTGTGAAATTTTTGATGTTTGGGGTATCGACTTTATGGGGCCATTCCCTTCTTCTAAAGGAAACAAATACATCCTTGTAGCCGTTGACTACGTTTCAAAGTGGGTTGAAGCCAAAGCTTTGCCTACTAATGACGCAAGGGTGGTTTGTAACTTTTTGAAAGCTCTTTTCGCTAGATTCGGTGTGCCTCGCGCCATTATTAGTGATCGTGGGACTCATTTCTGCAATGACCAATTTGCTCGAGTCATGGCTAAGTACGGTGTAAATCATCGTCTTTCCACAGCCTACCACCCACAAACTAATGGCCAGGCTGAAATATCTAACCGAGGGCTGAAGCGAATTCTTGAAAGGACCGTGGGAGAGCATCGTGCCTCATGGGCTGATAAATTGGATGATGCTTTGTGGGCTTTCCGTATTGCTTACAAGACCCCGATCGGCTGTACGCCTTATCGTCTTGTGTACGGGAAAGCGTGCCACCTCCCCATTGAGTTGGAGCACAAGGCTTATTGGGCCTTGAAGTGGGCTAATTTTGATATTAACAAAGCCGGTGACCTACGCAAAATCCAACTCAATGAGCTGAATGAACTCCGTAATGAGGCTTATGAAAATTCTTTAATCTATAAGGAAAGGACTAAGCTCATTCACGACTCCAAGATCAAAAACCGAGAGTTCCATGTTGGAGACAAGGTCTTACTTTTTAACTCTCGGTTGAAAATCTTCTCGGGAAAGCTCAAATCTCGTTGGTCCGGCCCATTCACCATTGCCCAAATTTTTCTATATGGTACTCTCGAGCTCGCTCAACCTAATGGACCAAATTTTAAGGTGAATGGCCAACGAGTGAAGTTGTACTTTGGTGAGGACACCTCTCAGGAGGTGATTCCATCCCTCACCACGTTCCCCATGAACTAATTTTGGGTCGAGTCAGGCTCGTGACTCGGTTATAAAAAACAAGCGCTCCTCGGGAGGCAGCCCGAGTATCTATCCTTGTATGTTTTAATCCCCTAAGTGTAGGGGGGGACTTCTATATGTGTTTGTCTTTGTGTGGTGCATTACATGGATAAGTGCACTCTTGGAAACTTTGAAGAACCGTGCTCCCGTGTTATCCAAAATCCGGTTCTATCTCTCAACTATCGTGATTCAATTTTCTTCATACTCACATTTGAAATTGATCACTTTAGTCGTCTCTTCCTTAACTTGAGTTAACCAACATGCACAATGTCATAAGTGTAGGGGAAACTTTTCCCACATGCTTAAACATTGAGGACAATGTTTATCTTAAGTGTAGGGGGGACTTCTATCGAAGTTTTAAGTGGACCTTTCTATGAAAATGCCTTCATTTAACCAGAAAATCATATTTTTCAACATTTTTCAAATTTTTTATTAACTTTGGCCAATTAGTTGTAATTTTTAAAATTTTTATCGTTGCTTTCATATGTATATATTCCGCAATAAAGTCAAATTTTAAATAAAGTGGTGTAGCTAGTTTAGAAGTCTTTGACATATTAGGCCCGTTGCATTTATTTTGACTCAACCCGAATAGACTTATCCAAGTTTATTCTAGCTAGTATCCTTAACCATGTAGACCTTAATTGGTTTATTAGGCTAAGTATCCACGAGTCTCATTACTTGAGATTTTAAATTGTGGAGGATGAGAAATGATAGAGTCAATTATAAGTCGGTATTCTTGCGCAAGCTCACTTGGTGTAATTATTTGCCTATTCTCCCATCACTTGCTAATAATTTATCTGCAATAAGTAAGGTCGTACGATTTGAAAAGTTACTTAGCTTCTAGCCCAAGATCGTTTAAAAGTTGCTCGGTAATGATAAGAGTTCATAGCCAAGGCATAACTTATGAAGCGGGGCGCGAAGATTGGCGAGTCCGAAAAGGCCCTAACAAGGCATGAGGATTCAATTTTATTGCTGAAGATCCAAAGTGATGTGAAAAGCATTATTCCTAAAGTCAATATGAAGGATCAAGACTCACGACGAAAAGCAATCAACTCCCATAAAGATCATGGAGAAGTCTATCCGAAAAGACCCTAACAAGGTATGAGGATAAATAGATCCAAGTCCGAAAAGGAGGCGGATCGTTGTATCTCAAAATCCCAATTAGAGATTGAAGAAATAATCATGAAGTCGTGGTCAACAAAGTTGGAGTACCCCTCAAAAGTCTCCAAGCGAAGAAATTCTATTATGATGAGAAGACCATTATCTCAAGAACGTCTCTCGAAGATATGAAGTATGAAGTACATGCCAAATATCGGCCCGAGAAAGGTCTCAAATCGTGAACCAAGTTATGCCAAGATATGAACTTTTTGATATCCCGAGAAGCAGTTTTAAGAGATTTTGTCCTTTAGCTAACTATTGATCAAATCGTCCTACTTTGCTTTTAGCCCTAATAAACTATCGAAATAAGTCCAAAAATGCATCTTCATGATCATTCTAAGACAAAAATAAAATATAAGAGATACACCTAGGAATAAGGGAGTTTAAGCATTTAATTAAGCCATGTGTGTAAGTGTTTGAATTGCTAACTTATAATAACAATGATCTCGTTTTTAAGCTTAGTTTGGGGAACGTGAAACTTGAGGGTGATAAATCTTCGCAGCACCAAAGCCCTAATGAAAGTTATCGATTTCTTTGCAAGTTATCTCCATGTAGCTATTATCAAAGAGAAAATGGTTTTCTATCCCTTTGTTATCTTTGAAGTTTTATTTCTTTAATTTTTGTTTAGTAGAGTCTTAAATAAGGCCAAGGTTGATTAATTATGAGAAAAGTGTAAGCTTGCTTTATCACTAAGCATTGCATGAGGGCATGGCAATGGTTAAGTGTAGGGGATTTGATAGGTGTGTAAACACCCATCCTTTTACCACTTAATTCGGGCTAAAACGAGACCAAAACACGTATTTAATATCATTTGTTTGGAATTATGCGTGGTTTTTGTGTTTATTGTGTTTTTAGAGCCAACCGGATGAATATTGAAGAAAACATGGGATTGCACGGGTTTTACTGAAGAAAAAGACTCAAGATAAAGTCTATCGTCCAAGAGATGCAAAAGATTTGAAGTCACTGGGCCTATTCGAAGATTTATCGAAGAAAAGGACCAAAGATGGAAGATTTATATAAGTCGAAGAAACTCAAGTCTATTAAACGAAGAAATTAAAAGACGAGTTGAATTTAATCGACAACGAATCCCGAATCAGAATCGAAAACGGAAACTTTTCTGAAAAGACGAAAAGACAAGAAGAACGGGAGAAAGCCCACTCACCAACCAAAGGACAAGGCAATAAATAGCCTTCCCCTCACACATTTTAGACTAGCTTTTATTTTTTCTTTTTCCCCACTCTTTCTTCTTCCTGGTTCGTAGCTTCACCTTCACCACTAGGGTGATTGGTGATTTTCATCTTTAGTTCTTTAATCTTGTAATTTTAATCTTTGTTTCATCTTGTCAAAACATCAATCATTCAATACCTAGTTCTTGTTTAATCTTTCATTTCATCTTGTTCATCATCATCTTTATCTTCAAGTTTCTAAGTTTTTATTTTCTTGATTTGATCTTCAAAAGTTGTTTGGATTTGTGTTTTTATTAGTGGGATTCGTTGCTTATGGTGTCTAAATGATTTGTGTTTAATTTGGTAAAACCTTTTTAAGTATTTGGTTTGATTTTGATTAAAATCCGTGTTCCGTGTTCTTCGTATGTCTGCTACTGTTCTGGGTTTCCAGACTTCCGAATCAGCTAAAAGTTCCGAATGAAGCTTTCATTCGGAAGGTTCCGAATCAAGCACTAAGTTCCGAATCAAGTCACCTTCATTCGGAAGTCTCAAACTTCCGAATCAAGAAGAAGTTTCGAACGAAGAAAAGTTCCGGATCAAACCAAAACTTCCGAACCAAGCCTTCATCCGGAAGTTTCCGAATCAACCTCTTCATCCGGAAGGTTCCGCATCAAGAAAAACTTCCGAATCAATTGTAAGACTTCCGAATCATTGAGTTCCGGATGAGTGAATAGTACCTTCCGAATCAGAAAGTTCCGAACCAAGGTTAAAGTTCCGAATCAGTTATCTTTGGGTATTTTAAAGTTGTTGTGTTACTGTTGTTGTTTTACTGTTTCTTTACTCATATTTCACAATTTATATTTTAACTTTAATTTTAATTTGAACTTTAAATTTTAATTTTAATTTTGATTTTGATTTTAATTTCAAACCAAGCCTTAGTTAATTATAATTAAAGTAATTGTTTTTGATTTAAACTTTCATTTCCACTTTTTATTAGACTAGAAAACCAAACCCTTTTGTTTAGTAACCAAGAACAATCATTTCACTTAAGACCGAGATCAATTCGAGAGGATATCGAGAGAGTAAAATTGAACCTAGCAAAACCCTTGTATCAATAAACTATCAAAAACTGGCAAAATTCTTCAAAGGCATTGGAAAGCTAATCAATTCTCAGATGGGTTATTATGAGAAAACAGGCTTGGGGTACATAGATGATCAACCTGGGATAACTCTGACTAACAAGGACTTATCAAAAACTGTATTTGATAGTTCTAATGATTCATAGAATGTTCTTGAGAATGATAGATATGCTGAAGGAATGAAAGCAGTTCCTCCACTATTATCAGGAAATATACATGCCCCCAAATAATGATAAGAGTGTGGAATTAGATGAATCAAAAGCTGTCTATGGTAAAAGAACAAGTGATTCAGATTCAGATTCTAGCAATTACACTACTTGCACCTCCGACTCTAGTAGATTGACCCAGGGAGAACCAATAGTGACTAAAAAGATGGTATATCCACCTTTAATGAGCACCTTTGTGCATGAAGGACATGTCTTTTCACCTAGTTCTGCTCCCAAACAAGTAAAACCTCCTAGGAAGACATTGGATTCTAACCCAAAACATCATGGTAGTATCAAAAAGGGAGGGCTAGGTTTAGAAAACACTAGTATAAATTTAGCCTTTGGACATGTCTTAAAAAGAAGAGGATGTTTTATGTGTGGTAGCTTAAGTCATTTGTTAAAGATTGTACTGTGCATGATAATAAAATTGCTAGACAACAAGCTGATAGAAAAGTCACTATGAGAAGTCAAGATAAAGGTGCAATAGGTAAATGTGTACAGGGTAAAAACAAATGGGACAAAGGGATGACAAACCCAAGTGGGGTTATGCACAGAGGGTGAATAAACATAATAAGACTAATAAAGTAAGCCACCCTCATGCCAATGAGACTTTATACCTAGAGTAGTACTTATGAGAACAGGTCTAGTACCTTTGAAGTCAAATTCTCCAAGTACCGGTAGATCAAAATCTGCTAGTATCGCTAGACCAAAAATAAGCACCTTTGGTCAAAAGTCTAGAAATTCAAAGTCCCACACACCTTCAAAAATCTTGTTTGACATCACTAAGTCACCTAGAAACAAGCCTTATCCAAAACAAATGCAAATGTGGGTGCCTAAAGGATAAAAACCATGTGTCAACTCAAGTACTTATTAATGCAGTACTTAAGCCAAGAAAGTCCAAGGACATAGAATCTACTTATGTTTTATATTGGCCTTCTAGAAACATGAGATATAAGAGTGTTTGTAGTCTTTCAGGTAAGACCACCTATCAAACACTTAAGTATGTTTTCCCCACCCGATCCAAGCCAAATATGGCTTGGGTCCTGTTGAAAACTAATGTTTTTCACTTGTGCGGGAGCATCTAATCAATGAATTGAAAGATAAAGGAATAGTGGATAGTGGATGCTCATGACACATGACAAGGAATAAAGACTATCCAGCTGAATTTGAAGAATTCAGAGGTGGTCCTATTGCCTTTGGTGGAAGTAAAGGCAGAATTACTAGAAAAGGAAAGATTAACACAAGAAAATTGGAGTTTGAAGAAGTGTTCTTTGTGAATGAGTTAAATGATTTCATCCTCTTCTCTGTGTCACAAATGTGTGACAAAAAGAAGAAGGTACTTTTCACAAATACAGATTGCATGGTGCTTTCTCCAGACTTTGAGATGTATAAGGAGTCTCAAGTATTGCTAAAAGTACCCACGCAAGAAAACTTGTACATCTTCGATCTTCATACTATTGTTCCAACACGTGGTATTACATGCTTGTTAGCTAAAGCTTCTATTCATGAGTTTAATTTGTGGCATAGGAGGTTAGGTCATGTGAACTTTAAAAATCACAATAAGCTTTAATAAGTGTGAAAACACTTATCCTTTTGCCACTTAATTATACTAAATACGAGACCAAAACGTATTTTATGTCGTAAAAGTCGGAATTATGCGTGGTTTGTGTTTTTCTTGTGTTTTAGGACCAAAATATGAAAAGGAAAGAAAAAAGGGGCTTTCACGGGCTTTTATCGAAGAAAAAGACAAAGACGAAGTCAAAAGATTAAAAGTGCAAAAAGAACGGAAGTCAAAGGTCTATTCTGAAGACTTATCGAAGAAAAAGTCTAAAGACGGAAGTTTAACGAAGTCGAAGAACCAAGTCTACTAAAAGAAGAAAATTAGAAGACGAGTTTATTTTATCATTCGACTAATCCCGAGACAACGTCGAAAAAGTCGAAGAAATTAAAAGACGAGAAGACAAAGTAAAAGAAGAAAGCAACAACTCCTACCTTCCCTTCCTCCTATAAATAGTCTCTTAAGGCTTCATTTTAGAGAGTTACTCATTTTTAGGAGTAGAGTAATTAGAGTAGGAGTAGGATTAGATTAAATTACTTTCTCTCTCTAGAATTATTTCATGTTCTTAAGCTTTCATCTTTAAATCTTGTAATCTTGAATCTTTAATCTTCATCTTAATTTTAAGCTTTTCATAATCAATCTTATTCTTCCGTTCTTGTTTTAATCTTGTCTTTGATTCGATAAAAGTATTTAGATTGTTTCATCTTTATGCTTATTTGATTAAAGTGCTTATCTTTTTGCTCTTATTATTTTTATGTGATTTATGGTTTTAGCTTATTGTGCTTTTTGATTGATTTGTTATTTTCTTATTTTTAATAAAGTGTTTTAAAAAAAGTTTAATCTTTTAAAAGTTGATTTTATAAATTTTGCTTATTTGAGGTTTTGAAAGTTTTTAATTCGTGGCTTATTTAGTTCTTCTTAATATTGATTTGGTTAAAGTTTTGGTAAGTGCTTATTAGAAAAGTGCTTATTTGGTTTTTGCTTATTTCCCTTTTACATTCCCTCGTAAAGTTCTTAATGGTTCTTAGTATTCCGATTGAGTATCGTGATTGCATAAGCCTAAGGGTTTCTACTTGCGATCAGATACTGCGATCAGATATCTACGATCCTAGCTGCGATCACAAGCTGCGATCCAAGCTGCGATCACAAGCTACGATCACAAGCTGCGATCACAAGTTATGATCACAGCTTGGATCGCAGCTTGTGATCGACTTGTTAAGGGAAATCTTGTAAGGGGATTACCTACCAAGTCTTTTCAAAATGACCTTACATGTGTTGCTTGTCAAAAGGGTAAGCAACACAGGGCCTGTTGTAAGATCAAGACTGTCAATTCTGTGACTAAACCCTTGCAACTCTTGCATATGGACCTATTTGGCCCCGTTTCTGTTAGGATTATTAGTCACAAGACCTTTTGCCTTGTTATAACTGATGATTTTTGCAGGTTTAGATGAGTTTTCTTTATGGCTCATAAGAATGAAACTAATGAATTGATCAAAGACTTTGCCGCATTGGTTGAGAACAATTCACTAAGCAAGTTTTGATCATTAGAACATAAAATGAGACAGAATTCAAGAATGTTGAATTTGACGAATTTTGTAGGTCTAAGGGGATCAAGAGACAATTTAGTAATCCCAGGACTCCACATCAAAATGGAGTGGATGAGAGGAAAAATAGGACACTAATTGCGGCTGCTAGGACTATGTTAGTTGATTCACTTTTAACAAATACATTTTGGGCAAAAGGAATCAACACTACATGTTATGTTCTGAATAGATTTTTAGTAGCCAAGCCTCATAACAAAATGCCTTATGAACCTCTGACTGGCACTAAGCCTACCATAAGTCACTTAAGACCTTTTAGGTGTCATGTTTCAATTTTGAATACTCTTGATAATTTGGGAAAGTTTGATGGAAAGTCTGACTCAAGATATTTGGTGGAATATTCATTGCAAAATAGAGGATATAGGGTTTACAATTTGGCATCAGGTATGGTAGAAGAGAATGCCCATGTTAATGTCTTAGAGAATAAGCCCAAGCTTCCAAGAATAGGTTATGCTTGGATGTTTGATCTAGACTATTTAACTAATTCCATGAATAACTATTCTATGCAACAAGACTCTCAAAATAACAATGCAGGTGAAGAGCATACTACCACAAGCACAGGTACTCAAGAAAAGGATTCTTCTACCTCAGACACTAAGAATGATGATGATGATACTTATATCTATGTACCAGTCTTACCTCCTACCTCACCTACATTGCCAAGCCCAACTCAGAAGAAACCATCAATACCAAGAGATGATCAAGCCTCACATGATGAACTCCAGAGGCTCATTGATCAAGAGAAGGAAGCTATACCTGAGGCTGAGCAAGTTAGAGAAGAATCTTTAGAATCACAACGCTCAGTGGTACATATGCATACTGGCGGTACATCACATCCATGTACTGCTGATCAAACTTCTACAAGTACTGCTAATTCTCTAGAAGACATTCTTCAGTCTATGGATGATGAAGATGCTTATGCTAGTCCAAAGGAAGGAATCTTCTCAAAATCTTCCTATGATGAGTAGGTTGCAGTGACTGATTTCAATAATATGGAAACTCTAATACCAGTCAGTCCTATTCCCACTCATAGAGTAAACAACAACCATCCTATAGCTCAAATCATTGGAGATCCAAAGTCTGCTGTGCAAACCAGAAGACAAGTTAAAGCTAGCACTGAAACCCATGCCTTGTTAGTTATGTCAAGCAACAATAGAGGACAAATAATAAAGATACTCAACATTGTCTGTTTTCTTGCTTTCTATCACAAGTAGAGCCTAAAAACATTTCTCAAGATCTTGGGGATGAAAGCTGGGTAGATGCTATGCAAGAAGAGCTTATGTAGTTTGAATTGCAAAAATTTTGGATCCTTGTTGACCTACCATCTAGAAAGAGAGTAATTGGTACAAGGTGGGTCTTTAGAAACAAGAAGGATGAAAGAGGTGTTGTAGTCAGGAACAAGGCCAAACTTGTTGCCTAAGGATACAGACAGGAAGAAGGGATATAAGCCATTAGGTTATTTTTTACCTTTGCATCATATATGGGTTTTATAGTCTATTAGATGGATGTGAAAAGTACATTTCTATATGGCACTATTACTAAGGAGGTATATGTTTCACAACCTCCGGGTTTTGTAGATCCTAAGTTCTCTAACATAGTCTAAAAAGTAATCAAAGCTCTTTATGGTCTTCATCAAGCTCTTAGAGCTTGGTATGCAACTTTGTCCAATTTTCTTTTGGAGCATGGATACAGAAGAGGGACCATTGACAAAACTATTTTCATCAAAAAGAATGACAAGGATATCATCTTAATACAAGTGTATGTAGATGACATTATCTTTGGTTCAACCAGGAAGTCATGGTGTGAAGAGTTTGAAGCTTTGATGAAAGGAAGATTTCAGATGAGCTCTATCGGAGAGCTTACTTTCTTTTTAGGACTAAATGTCAAACAAAGGAAAGATGGAATATTTATTAGTCAAGATAAATATGTTGTTGAAATCTTGAAGAAATTTTCAAGTATGGATACAAGAAGTACAAGTACACCTTTTGAAGCCAAGAAGTCTTTATCAAAAGATGAACATGATGCAGATGTGGATCTTCACTTATATAGGTCCATGATTGGGTTACTTATGTATCCTACTGCTTCCAGGCCAGATATCATGTTTGTTTTTTTAGTAAAGGGTTTCCCCGGTAAATAGATTAACCAAAAAAACAGTGAAGTACAAATGGAATGTGGCTAAGGTACCACATTAACCTCAAGCTAAACAGCTTGATAAACATCTAGATCTAGTGTTTATGACAAGCCATAAACACTTACAAAACACCTAGCACAAAACGAAATGAACCAAACTAACTAACAGCTGTCGTGAAGAAATTTCCACCGGCATTTGTTTTAGAGAATAAATTAGTTGTTTCATCATACACCATTTCAACCTCGTCATCTTCATCATCGTGATCCAACACAGAGTAAGAATTTGATGTAAATAGACCCAACACCTGATGATGACTTATCAATAGACTTCAACTTGGGAAAAGAAACAGTTTTTGCATTAGTCACTCCCTTCGTCGGGTTACTAATTGTAGCTTTAGGAACAAATTTAACATTCGGCTGAACCGATGGACCAGTAAACTTACCACCCTTTATAGATTTCGTCATTTTTTTCTTTGTTTTGGTGACCGTTTAGAAACCATCATTAGAAATAGATGGACCAGTACTAGCAGGAAGAACTATAGGAGAGAAAACCACCTTCTTAGAGCATTGATCAAGAGAGTGACCAAAAGTCTTACACTCAACACATCTAGGAGGTCTCCATTCATATTCAATACGGATAGTTTCCTTTGTAAAACCTTCCCTTGAAAGAGAAGGGACACCAATGGTAACAACATCCACAAAATCAGCCTCAGCATTAACCTCAATTAAGCATCTGGCAAAACTACTCCGCCCCCATGACTCCTTACACATAGTGCTAGTGTAGGAATCTAGCATCACAGGTTTTCCAATGAAAGAAGCAATCAAACTAATTCCATCTTCTTCAAAGACTTGAATAGGCACATCATGTAATTTTACCCAAACAGGAATACGAGTCAACTCTTCCTTAACCAACCTAGTATCCAACGACCATTTTTTGAGAATGATCGGAGAATTACGAATCAGCCACGGGCCCTCTTCTAAAACAGCTTCCAAACCAGCAAGAGATTTGAATTTGAAAAAGAAAAAACCCTTAGAGTTCATCATGATCCATGTCAACCCATGTTTCACCCAGTTGTTCCTAACAAAATAATCCACAACCGGGAACGCCATTCTCTTTCCAATAAAGTAACCATAAAGAGTATGTTCAAGACGATGACTAACCTTCTGAACCACTTTACGAGGAATAGAGACGTTAACACCTTCAAAAACATCTTCTGACACCAATTGACGAAAAATACCATTATCAGCGACCTGATCCATATCATTTGCGCTAGTACTACAAATAGAAGCAAGCGTATCCATTTTTTTAGAAAAATCAGCGGTAATATTCTCAATCGACTGTACACAATCATTACTTGCATCATTCGAATCACCCGCCTTGATCATCAACTCAGCTTCATACGCACACAAACAAAAATATATCTCCTTCAATCGTTCACTGGAAATCAACGAACATACAACAAATTTCATCAACTCTAAATTGTGCTTGAGCTCACGAATTTCAGCCACCGTATGCAGTGGCATCTCAAAAACCTGACCAATCAAATCAATCGTACATGGCTGCATATTACTAAGTAATACAACCTCTTCTCTCGGATCCATCTTATCCCTACTAATCACATCCACCGTGTTATCATTGGTTGCGCTAGGGTTTGAGGAGACCCTAGAATGAACAGTCCCCTCCTTCGCAAGCAAGACAGCCCCATAAGACTCCATGCAGCGTAGCAAATAGCAAACCTAAATCAAACACAACCACGAAACCCTAAAAAAAACCCTAATAAAAAAACGAGCAGCCCAATAAACATGATCACCAGCAACGAGACCAACGTCTATCTCAAATCGATGTATATTTAACCTAAAACCGACAGATGGGAAAAAAAGAAACAAAAAAGACGACGACACAGTGAAACAAACCTAACGACAAAACTAACGGACGAATAACCAGATAATCAAATAAAAAACGTGTTAAATCAAAACCTAATCACAGATTAGATGAAAGAACACGAGTGTTATAAGATATCTAGATCAAACGAGCCAAAAAATTGAATCGCAAGTTGTTTTTTTTTTCTTGATCGGCCGCCATTAATGCTTCTAGTGTTTTTTTTTGTTTTAGATAGATATCATGTTTGTTGTATATGCTTGTTCAAGGTTTCAAGTCAATCCAAAGGTTTCACATCTACAGGCTATAAATGAATCTTCAAATATCTCAAAGGTCAACCTAACTTAGGTCTATGGTATCCTAGAGAATCCACCTTTGACTTGGAAGCTTACTCAGATAGTGATTATGATGGAGCTAATCATGATAGGAAGTCCACAACAAGAGGTTGTCAATTCTTAGGAAGAAGATTTATTTCTTGGCAATGTAAAAAGCAAACCATTATTGCCACTTCTACTACTGAAGCTGAATATGTGGATGCTGATCATTGCTGTGGACAAGTGCTTTAGATTCAGAACCAGTTGTTAGATTATGGTTTCAGTTTTATGAATACCAAAACCTACATTGATAATGAAAGCACTATATGCAATGTCAAAAACCCAGTGTTTCACTAAAAAACCAAGCATATTGAAATAAGACATCACTTCATCAGAGATGCTTATGACAAAAAGCTTATTGAAGTTTTGAAGAACCATACGGATAACATGTAGTTGATTTGTTGACTAAGGCGTTTGAGACTAAAAGGTTTGAGTTCTTGGTAACACATATTGGTATGCTCAATTAATAATTGCTGCATATGTTAAGGGGAGGATATAACTGTACAATGTTTATGTTTATTATATTGTATAGTGTTTGTAGTTGTTTGTGATGTGATTACAGGTTTAAAAGATCAAGGGAAAAGAGGATACAATGATAGTGGATTGTATGTACCGGTGATTATCTTTGAGGTACCATTTTCAGACCAAGTACCGCTAGACAAAACTGAAGTACCGCGTATACACCATGTACCGCTATATAACCATTGTTACATGTATCGTTGGAGGGTCTATTATGAAAAATTGGCGGTTTCTTCGCGCTTGGATTTTCTTACCATATATAAGCGCACCCCAATTATATAATTGATTCACCTAATCTCTTTATTCTTAACCTCGATTTTATAACCCTAATTCTCGTCTTCGATCACAAAAACAACAATGACCGCTCTACAAGTAATC
Source organism: Glebionis coronaria (assembly GCA_025667525.1). Lineage (NCBI taxonomy): Eukaryota > Viridiplantae > Streptophyta > Magnoliopsida > Asterales > Asteraceae > Glebionis > Glebionis coronaria. Next base: position 272,006,189 of record CM046880.1, read on the forward strand.
TCTAAGCACAATCAAGTCGCGAATTTGTTTCAGAATGCTAATTCAGAAGGTTTTCACGAGATGCTTGACTTTCTTTTCAGAAGTCATATCCAATACGCTTTAACTGTAAGTCCTACTGTTACAATTTTTAATATTGAGCAATTTTGGAGGACCGCATCTTCTATTACTCGTCATGGTGCACCCTGTATTAGAGCTAGGGTGAATGATAGGAATGTATATGTGACAGAAGTGTTATTAAGAGCATCATTGTGACTGAATGATGCTGATAGCATTAGTATGATACCAGATACATAGATTCATGATGGCCTTGCAGCCATGGGGTATGAAGGATGTCAGGAAATACTTACTTTCTTTAAAGGGTTGTTTTCACCTCAATGGAGATTACTCTTTCACACTATTATTCACTGTTTGAGTCCTAAGAGTACTCCTTTTGATCAAATTTCCACAACAACATCATCTGCTGCTATTTGTTTGGCAAATCAAAGAGTCTTCAACTTTTCAAAAATGATTTTTGATGGAATGATAAGAAACTTAGATGCCACTAAGATATCTTTGATGTACCCTAGATTTATTTAGGCTTTAGTAAGTGACCAAGTACCTGACCTACCCACATCATCAGAACCTTGGGATGTCCCTACTTTTACTTCAAGGACCTTTTCTTTCTTAGTTAAGAAAGGTACTACCTTTACTGGGACAATTACACCCTTGTTTTCTCATATGTTAGCTAATACAGAGGGTGAGGATTCTAGCTCTGCTAGTGAACCTTCGTAAACTCCCTCTCATCATCGCCCTAATCCCTCTGAGGAAGTTCAACCTTCTTCATCACACCCAGACCCACTTGTCTCTAATGAGATGATCCATACACCTGCTGCCTCTCAAAATGCTAGTGGTTCTCCACAAGCTATGGCAACAGATGCCATGGATATTACTGCTTTGGCTGCTTTATGTAGTTCTTTGGCTAAACAGGCTAAGGAATTACAAGTTGCAAAGATTAAACAAGATGTCAGAATAGCTGAGTTGGATGCCAAGATTAAAAAGTTAAGAAGCAGAGCCAACCCATGGATCAGGCATTATAAAACTATTCATAAAGCTCAATTAAAGGAACAAAAGTAGAAGCTAAGGAAGTTTAGAAGAAAACAACTGAAAGCATCCAAACCAGAGAGGAAATTCGATGAAACATGACCTTCTTCTGGTATTAGAGCTTAAATTAGGGATGACACAAACTTTGAGGGGGGGATTCCTGATAATGAGAACATGAGTGATGGATTTAAGCATTTTGTGGAGGACACTAACATGGAAGATCAACCACATAATCCATCTTTAGCTGAAGATGTGGTTACACCAAATGTGCAAACTCCACAACAAGATGTTGAAGCCATGGAGGAAGCAACATAACAAACACAACAACAATCTCCACCACAAAAACAAGAGATTCTAGAAGCTAATTGGGAAAGATTCTACAAAGAGTTTGAGAAGATTGATCAAACTTTTCCAGTTGTTGCACTTCAACAACAATAGGAGACTCCGTCACTGCCAATAGATGAATCAAAGAAGGGTGATGGGTCAGACAGAACTGAAGAGTTGAACATTGAAGAATCAGCTTCTGTGGAACAAATGGTGTCTGAAGATACCATGGTGGTAAGTGATAAGGACAACAATGTGTCTAATTTTGGTGATGCAAGTACTGTTGGACCAAATACCGCCAAGCCTAGTGCAAGTACCATTCCAGGTGCAGGTACCGTTGGTCAAGAGACTTCACAACCAACTTCTGAAGGGAGTGCTACTCCATCCTCTAGAGAATATGAGACTATCTCAAACTTGTTTATTAGTCTAAGGGATAAGACTTCATCTAAAAAATTTAAGCAAGTAGAAGTTAGGAAGAAGACACAAGCTGATGTTGTGACAACTCAAGAACTTACAACAAGTGAGCCACAACAAGATCAGGTTGAAGAGCCATAAATACAACAAGAACAACCAGTGGAACAACCTACAGTTGCCATTTAAGTCCAAGATAAAGGTAGGAAAGTTCAGACTTCACAACATGCTACAAAAGATATTATTATACAGAGTCAACAACCTCAAGAGAGTGAAGAAGATAGACCTCTTAGGTTCAAGAGAAAATTGCCTAAGATTGACCCAAAAGATAAAGGCAAGAAGCCACTTCAATATGAATCTGAAGTTGAAGACAGTGATTCAGATAGTGAAGAGGATGCTTTAAATAAGTTTCATCAAATGGATCGCGATGGAGAGGTAGCTTGGAGGCTACAAGCTCAACTTCATGAAGAACAACAACAAGAAGCACTTATAACAGAACAAGCATTGCTTGAAACTCAAAGAGTACATCTGGTATGGGTATGGAATACTAAATAATCTGATAAAATTCAGGCTGAATTAAAGGCAAGTGAGATCCTAGCTGAGTCCATGATAGCTAAAGAGAGAGATGCATATGATGAAGATGAAAAAGCAAGGTTGATTGATGATTTGGTCAGAGAACAACAAAGGTTCTTTGTAGAGAAGAGAAGATTGGAGAGAATCAAGCCTCCAACAACCAATCAACTTAGAAATTAGATGATGGCTTATCTGAGGAAAGTAAAGCATTTCACTCATGCACATCTAGTTAGAAAGAATTTTGATGAGATTAAGGCTCTCTATGAGAAACACAAGAGGAATGATGAAAGACTTGTTTCTATTGGATCTAAAGAAGATGAAAAAGCTATTAAATAAGCTAGATAACATTTAGAGCAACAAAGATAATTTAGAAGTACCCCCAAACTTGAAGAGAGATCTCCACCCATTAAGACAACTTATGTCAGGAAAAACAAAAGAGCAAAAGAGACTCCTAAGGAAGATGAAGCTTAAGGTCTGGATGAGGGAACAAATCCTCAAGGTGTTATAGAGACAGAAAATGTACAGGTGGTACATGACCAGTCAACGGTACATGGAGAAACGATACATACAGACTAAATACCAGAGGAAGGTATTGTGAAAGAAGAGGAAGAAATACCTGAGTAAGGAACCTCCAGAGGTATTAAAAGAAAGAATTCAACCAAGAAAAAACACCTAGCAAGAAAAAAGGTAAAGCTTACAACTGATGAAGAAAGTGACAATAATGAAAGCAATAAAAAGTACTTGAAGATAGGTGGCTTTGTAGATCAATATATGGATACAGAGATTTTAGGAAATAAATCTCTCGTTACAAGATGAACATGTGTTACTATTCAAGGACTTGAAGCTCATGGCATAACCAGAACAGATGGAACTTTCAGAATGTTTAGGTTATTGGAAGAAATACTTCATATACTTGATAGACAAGATATTCCGGATTTGTATAAGTATGTCCAAGGAGGAAGTGAAGGAAAAGAAGAAGTTTCTTTGTTACTTCATGAGTTGAGATTGATGTATGAACCAAACACTATTAATTCAGAATTATGCATAGAGTTGGAAGAAAAGGTTCCGACATATTAGAGATACTATAGATCTTGTGGTATACATACTTTGGATGTAGATGATGTCACTTATTACATGATTCAAGAAAGAAGAAATCATTTTGGGAGAAGAACGCTAGAATTATTGTTGGATCTTCAACTGGAAGTTTAAGAAGAATCCACAAGTGCTTTGGATTTGATAAGGATGATCAAGCAGCAAATCAAGGATTTGGAGAGAGAGGAAGAAGCTGAAAAGAACTTTAGGTGTTTGGCTTTTAATACAAGGTTTTTGCCTAGTATAAAAATATTAAAGTTCGTTGTTGTGGTCTAATCGAATTGATCCTGGTTAACTATGCGACTCAATCGTTTATTGGTGGAAACAAAAGTTGTGTCGTTGTAGTATATTAAAAAGTGCAAAACTTTAAGGTAAAGAGTAGGTAAAGTAAATCTAAATGTAATTTAAAATAAATGACAAGTTAATACTCTGCTTTTACCCCAAGTATAAAATCTTGTTGTCCCAAGTCTTTTCGAATTAAAAACCGGTCTTAAGTGCGACTCAATCGTCTTTTGGTGAACAAGAGAATGGTTTGGTTTGTTTATCCATTTTCAACAAATAAGTAAGTGTCGTTGAGTAAAGTAGAAGTTTAAAAGATTAAACTAAATTGACGAATTAAAAATAAACGTTTGAAAACTTTAAGGCAAAATTAGCACACTAAATAAAACTAACACTTAGAAACTTATGTAAAAACAATAAACTAAAATCAACTCTAATCGGAATATAAATGACTACTGATCGGAATAATGGGTGAAAAAGGGGTGCAATCGGAATGTGTTCCGATCCTTTGATCGGAATATCTCAAAATGATGCCAATCGGAATATTAATAAACATACACAATCGGAATATAGTTGTGTCCCTAGATCGGAATAACTGAAACTTTGACACAATCGGAATTTACAAAAATTTCCAGATCGGAATACTGGGATTACAACTCAAATCGGAATGTGCAAACAGGGCTTGATCGGAATACTAAACCCTATTCCGATCCAAGGTGATCGGAATATATGTGCTTTAATCGGAAACTGGAGAAACCCTTTTCCGATTGGCAAATCGGAAAAAGGGGAAGGCTTCTCGGAATATGTTAATCGGAAAGGGGTTTATAACCCTTTCCGAAATGTAAGGGATTCGGTTATAAGCCAAGAAATAAGCTATATTGGTAAGCTTATTCCCAAAACTAAAACGAACCAATACTAAACCGGATCAAATAAGCACTTGTTTCAACTTATCTAACTCGAAAATAAACAAACTTTTTGATCAAACTATAAAACATGAACTTTTTAAGAAAACTTTTTATAAGTAAACAAGCTAATCATAAAAATAAGCCAATAAGCACAAAAGTCTCACAGCTTATTCGCATGAAAACTTAGGTAATGATCAAAAGATTAACTTTTTAAGCACGAAATCATTTAGAACAACACGGATCATATGATAATCGCACCAAAATCAATCTAAAATCAAAGAAAGGTAGAATGAGATTAAGGATTAAAAGCTTAAAATAGAACTTGATTAATAAAATAAGCAATACAAAATGTTTAATCTTAAAAGATTAAATGAAAAGATGAAACTTAGTGAGAGAAAGTTTAAGACTTTCTCTCTCTAAAACTAGAGAGAAAAGTGAAAAATAAAAAAACTAAAATTTTAAGACTAACTCACTAACCACCCTCCTAATGACTATTAGGAGGGTAGTTATAGGGAAGGTGGAAGGAGTGCATGTGTTGCATCTTCTTTCTTGCTTTCTTCATGTTTTCTCGACTCGACTTTAATTCTTTGTCTTTGTCGTCTCGGGATTTGAACTTGTCTTTCAATTTTCTTCTTCTATTAGACTTAAGTTCTTCGACTTCGTTAAACTTCCGTCTTTAGACTTTTTCTTCGATAAATCTTCAGAATAGGCCTTGGACTTCCGTTCTTTTTGCACTCTTGATCTTTTGACTTCGTCTTTTCCTTTTCTTCGATAAAAGCCCGTGAAAACCCGTGTTTTCTTCCTTTTTCATATTTTGGGTCCTAAAACACAATAAAAACACAAACCACGCATAATTCCGACTTTTACGACATAAATCACACGTTTTGGTCTTGTTATTATTGGAAATAAGTGGTAAAAGGATAAGTGTTTTCACACTTATTACAAGTATTTAAAAGCGTGACAAAAAGTAAAAGGGCAATTAACGTAAATCTATCTAAGGGAAACTTAAAACGCAACTAAAACTTAAACTAAGGCAAGGCTAAAATAAATCTAAGGAAATTAAACTTAAAGTGCAACTAAGTAAAAAGGCGGGAAAAGTAAAGATTGAAAATTAAAAACAGAAAGTTAAAAACTGAAACTAAAAAGAACCTGAAAACAGCTCATTCGGAATAATCCTTCGTTCGGAATAATCACTCATCCGGAATGTCACCTTCGTTCGGAATGATTCTTCTTCACTCGGAATATTTACCAAAACCCTTGATCCGGAATAAAATGCTCACTCGGAATATGTCACTTATCCGGAATAAACTCTTTATTCGGAATATAAGCCTTGGTTCGGAATGTTTTGCTGATCCAGAATAAAATCCTTGACTCGGAATACTGTCCTTCACTCGGAATGTTCCGAATGAGCACCTTCACTCGGAATAATAAATTATTCCGAATAAAAGTCACTGATCCGGAATATCCTCTTGGTTCGGAATATATTCCGAATGAACACCAAATGAATCCTTCGTTCGGAATGTTTTGCTGATCCGGAACAATGTCTTGATTCAGAATGTCCTCTTCACACAGCCTTGATCCGGAATCTTTAATATTCCGAATGAACGACTTTGGCTCGGAATATCCACAACACAATTCCTTCACTCAGAATAACCTGGGCCTTGATTCCGAATATACCTGGGAAACAGTAATCGCGAAGAACAAGGAGAAAGGAAAAAGCTACGGATCTAGATAGAAACTAATCAAAATCAACCACAAGATTAAATCAAACTAATCACAAATAATCTAATAACAAATACTAATCAAACCAAATCAATAACACTAACAATAATGATCAAGATAATCAAAACCCACTTAATCAATTTAACAAAAACTTAAGAACATGAACATGAACAATAAAGCATAAAGATTAAAGATTAAAGAAAGGTAGATAGAAGATTGACAAGAAAAGTAAAGATTGACAATAATTAAAAGGAAACTTACTTGAAATTAAATGTATTTAAGGTGCAAGACAATGTATTTAAATGGACATGAAATTAAATGACAAGGTAATTAAAAGGTGGAAGACTAATTGTTACACTTAACCAACAAGAGAAAATGAAATGAAATCCTAATCTATTTACAGGGGAGGATTAGGGAGGTGCTTAGGAAGCTTCCTCCCCTCTTTCTTCTTTCTTTAATTGCACGATTAAGCCCTTGATCTTCTTTATCTTCGACTTTAACAACTGTGACTCGGGATTTCTTTAAACTCGTCTTGTAATTCTTCAATAAATTAGACTTGAGTTTTTCGGCTGTAAGTAAAACTTCCGTCTTTTGACTTTTTTTCGATAAATCTTCAGAATTGGTCTTGGACTTCCGTTCTTTTTGCACTCTTGATTTCTTGACTTCGTCTTTCATCTTTTTCTTCGATAAAAGATCGTGAATGCCCGTGTTTTCTCCCCTTTTCACATTTTCGTCCTAAATCACAACAAAAACACAAACCACGCATAATTCCGACATTTACGACATAAAATACACGTTTTGGCTTGGTTATTATTGTAGTTAAGTGGTAAAAAGGATGGGTGTTTACACACCTATCAAATCCCCTACACTTGACCATTGCAATGTCCTCATGCAATGCATTAGTTACAAAGCACGATTACATTTTCCATCATAATCAATCCACGTTGGCCTTTATTAAAGAGACAGAAAATTATAAACATTCAAAGTAAAGAAATCAAAACATACCTTCGGGTTTTGGAAATGTCATGAATGATCATCATCCTCAAGTTTTCACTTTCTCCAAACCAAGCTTAAAAACGAGATCATTGTTATTATAAGTTAGCAAACTAACACGAACTCATGTGGGCCAATTATTTACTTAGACTCCCTTATTCCTAGGTGTATCTATTATATTTTATTATTGTCTTGAATGATCACAAGGATGCATTGTTGACTTATTTCGATAGTTATTAAGGCTGAAAATAAAGTGGGACGATTTAATCAATAGTTAGCTAAAGGATAAAATCTTTTAAACTGCTTCTCAGGACCTCATAAAGTTCATATCTTGGCATAACTCGCTTCGCGATTTGAGAACTTTCTCGGACCGATATTTGGCAGCGACTTCATACTTCAAACCTTGAGAAACGTTCATGAAATAATGGCCTTCTCTTCATAATAGGAATTTCTTCACTTGAAGTTTTGAGAGATTCTTCATATTTGGAACACGACTTCTTCATTTTTCTCCAATCTTTATTTGGGACTTTGATATACAACGATCCGCCTCCTTTTTGGACTTGGATCTATTTATCCTCATACCTTGTTAGGGTCTTTTTGGATAGACTTCTCCATGATTTTTTTGGGAGTATTTGCTTTTCGTTGTGTGTCTCGATCCTTCATATTGATCTTTGATAAATGATTCTTCACATCACTTTGGATCTTTAGCAACAAAATGTAGCCCTCATGCCTTGTTAGGGCCTTTTCGGACTCACCAATCTTCGCATCCCGCTTCAATAAGTTATGCCTTGTCTATGAACTCTAATCCATATCGAGCAACTTTTAAACGATCTTGGGCTAGAAGCTAAGTAACTTTTAAAATCGTACAACCTTATTTATTGAAGATAAATTTATTAGCAAGAGATGGGAGAATAGGCTTATAATTAACTCACATAAATTCACGAAAGAATACCAAATTTATAATTGACTCTATCATCTCTCGTTATCCATAGTTTAAAATCTCAAGGAATGAGACTCGTGGATACTTAGCCTATTAAATCAAAGTTTTGGGTTTTCGAGTCGTCTATAGGATCTTGCAAATTCTTAGACTTTTTCAAGTTTTAGAAATCGCATTTTAATGTTCCCTTGATAAACAACTCTCTAGGATCAATTATAGGAACTTGCGAAAAGTTCTTGTTCTTAATCCGTGAGAGTTAAGACTTTCGCGTTTTATAGCTCCCTATATAAAAGCCTAGCAAAACTTGACTTAAACACGTTAAGGATACTAGCTAGAGTAAACTTAGATAAGTAAACTCGGGTTGAGTCAAAAGATTCACAACGTTTGAAAAATAAAACCACTTTATTAAAAATTTATTCTAACAAGGAAAGAAAATAAATATACAAAGGGAAAAACTAATAGGCCAAAATAGATCAAAAATTTTGAAAAATGTCGAAAAACTGATTTTTCGGTTAAAATGAGGAGAAATACAAGGAAAAGGCCACTTAACTTCGATAGAAGTCCCCCTACACTTAATATAAACATTGTCCTCAATGTTTAAGCATGTGGGAGTAAACTCCCCTACACTTAGGACATTGTGCACGTTGTTTAAATTTCGCTTAGGAAAAGACAACTAACGAGATTCCTATTTTAATATTGAGAAAATATAAAATAGTGAATCGAAAAGAGTTTAGGATAGAACCGGGAAGACGGGAATAACGGAATCACGGGTCGTCAAAAATCATCAAGAGTGGATCATTGAGCGCTCGAATCCCTGAATATGAGAAGAGAGGAAATAGCAAACACCAACGGGTCTCCCCTACACTTAGGATATAGATAGATAAAAGATAGATACATGGGTTGCCTCCCAAGAAGCGCTTGATTTTTGTACACCGAGTCGTGAGCCTGACTCGACCTTGATTACCATAGGAAGAAGCATGAAACATATCCACCGGGATCAAAGACATAGTTTTCGTCCATCAAATAGAACAAGCTTAAGGTGAACAAGGCAAGCCAAAGAAGAATAGGCAAGGTTCCCTTAAGCAAAGATGGGGCACGGTGGGAGCAAGGATGAAGTGGTGCAAGCAGATTTCCATAAGTTCCAAAGATATTTCCTTTTATTTCATCAGACAGATACTGAGATGGCTGAAGAATATCGATACCGAGGTGGAACACCTTTTCCTTTAAGGGAAAATAACACTCAGGCTCAGCAGAATTTGAAGATGATCCGCGAAGAAGATGCACAACCTCGTCCTCAGAAGGTGGACAAAGAGGTGCCAAATCATACGTGCTGCGGATATTGGTGTCGTCCGGTTGCTTCTTCTTTGAAAGAATTTTCTTCAAATCCGAATTAGGATCAAGACCATAATCATCAAAGTCTAAAGGAGGAGCATCACTCTCATTAGGGAAGTAAGTATTGAGAAAAGTTGAAAAGTCGTCCTCAAATGAGTAATCATCCAAAGTAGGATCAAGTGATGGCGGAGGATCTTCATCATGAGAAGAATCATTCGAGAGAGTATGAACCTCATCAAAATCATCATAAGTGGGCATGTCGGGATACTCGGAAGTAAAATCATCATAATCATCCGAATCTGAGCTAGAATCATCATCATAAGCATCAAAGATCGGTGGAGAATCATATATGGGTGAAGGTTCCAAATTGGAGAGAGAATCATCCACATCATCTTGAAATAGCGGATTATCAATGCACAAATCGAATAGAGGATTATTGTAGACGACAAAATCATCAAGCAAATTAACCATATTCGCTGACTCTCGTCCTCCAAAGGATTTGCTTGTAAGCTTCCCCATTTCAAAAACTTGTGCATCATCCCCGACTCTTAAAATTAATTCACCTTCAGCAACATCAACTAAAGATCGTCCGTTTCTCAAGAATGGCCGACCAAGTATTAAAGGAATACGAGGGTCCATTTCATAATCAACAACAACAAAGTCGACCGGAAAAGTGAAGGTGCCAACTTTAGTGAACACATCTTCGGCAATACCAACGGGGTAAGCGAGAGTGCGATTTGCAAGCTCAAGAGTCATCTTTGTTGGAGTAAGGTCGGGTAATGATAATGCTTGCCAAACACTGAAAGGCATCAAATTAATACTTTCCCCGAGATCGGCTAAGGCAGTAAATTTGTCGGTTTGGTTAAAAGTACAAGGAAGCACAAAACGACCGGGATCTCCAAGTTTCTCCGGAAGTTCTTTAAGAAGGACGGCAGAACAATTTTCATTCAATCGAGTATTAACAAACTCGGCCATCTTCTCCTTTTTGCTAAGAAATTCCTTAAACATCTTCACAAATTTAGGCATTTGTGCTAGAGCTTCGACAAGGGGAAAGGTGACGGTCATTTCCGAAACTTTCTTCAAATAGTTTGACACTTGAATGTCATCCTTGGTGTACATTTTGGCCTTGCCTAAACGAGATGGATAAGGAATATTGGGTTTGGGTAGTGAAGGTGTAGGTGTAGCAGGTAAAGGTTGAGATGTTGAAGGTGGGGTTGGTGAAGGTTGAGATGTTGAAGGGTTCTTCTTGGGTACATCGTCATGACGAGGCGGACACGGTAATGGTGTACTAATACTAGGTGTGGGAGGAGTAGGGATAAATGGTGGTGGAGGAGGTGTAGATGATGGGGGCGGAATAGGTGGTCCTACGATGGTAACTCCACTACGGGTAGTAATAGCACTCACATTTGCTCGCGGATTGGTGACGGTGTTTGAAGGTAGAGAACTCGAAGTAAAGGGTTGAGTGGTGGGCAAGAAACTAGCCAGCATATTCTTCAAATCATTTGTCTGATTGCTAAAGGAGGATTGAATATTATCTCGAAGCTCGGATCTTATGTCATTCCCTTGCTTGGTGATATCCCCTTTAAAATTGATAATTTGGCTTTGTAGATTCTTGATTTGCTCTCCCTGGGTTCTCATCAAAGCTTCAACATCTTGATTTATGGGTGGGGCTTGTTGAGCGGGTGGGTGATAAGGATTAGAAGCTCTAAGTGGGATTTGGTTGCTTATATTGTAGTTGTTGTTGAGGTTTTGGTTTTGAGGAGAAAAACCGGGTGAAAGATAGTTGTTTGACCGGTAACTTAGCAAATTTCGATCCCCTTGAGGTCGGGCTTGGTAATTTTCCGGTGAATAACTACCATAAGCCGCATACACATTTTCCGGATTTCCTCGAGTAGAAGGACAATCAGTGTATGAGTGAGGACTGCCGCATGTCTCACAAGGATCAGCCACCGCTTTAACTTGTTGTTGGTTTGTAGCGAGGAGCAAGATATTTTTGTTCATTTCGGCCATCATGCGGGTGAATTCGGTCATATCGGGGTTTGCTGAAGTAGAATAAACATTGACTCTCGGGTTGTTCGTTGAAGAAGCAGAGGAATCCCAGTTTTTATGATGAGTAGTCATGTTCTCAATAAGCTCTCTACACTCCTCGGGTCTCTTTTTCATAAATGTGCCACCGAAGGCTGCATTAATCGTATCACGATCTCGAAAAGTCAAACCGTTGTAGAAAGTATCAATTAAGGTCACAAGGAGCATATTGTGGTTTGGGCAACGATCAATCAAAACATTATATCTTTCCCAAGCATCAAAGAGAGATTCATCAGGTTCTTGCATGAAACCGCTGATTTGATTGCGAAGGCTCGTGACCATGGATGGTGGAAAGTAGCGCGACAAAAAGCGTTGAGTCATGTCATCCCAAGTATGAATGGAATTCTTCGGGAGACGATCAAACCATTTCTCGGCGTGGTGTGATAAAGTATGTGGGAAGAGTTGAAGGCGAAGAACATCCATTGTGGCACCAGGCAACTTCATGCTTTGAGTGATTGTAATGAATTTTTCGAGGTGTTTGTTGGCATCATCATCAAGCATTCCGGCGAATGGATTAGTTTGCACTTGCTGTATCATGCGATGCTTCAACGAAAACTCCGTAGCCGTGATTTGCATCGGCGCAATCGGTCATCCTCGTCCAAACATGGTGGGTTGACAAAGCTCCTCCATTGTCCGAAGATCGGACTGTGGAAGAACATTGTTGTTGTTATTATTGAGGTGTGGTGGATTATTGTTGTTGTTCACACCTGCCATACCTAAATCTTTTCGAGTCTCGGGCTCTTGATAATTAGAAGATCTAGTACGCATACACCTTCGAAAGCAAAAGAAAACAATACCAAACACAAAGAAAATATATATACACTATAAAGATAAAAATAAAATCTTTTTTTATTTTTGACATTTTTAATTTTTATGGATTTTAACAATTTTTTTATTTTTATGGATTTTTTTTTTGAAAATTTTAAGCAAGAAAAGTAATGCTCACGAATGAACGAATCCCAAAAAGCAACGCGTCTCTCACAGAAAACCGTTAATCTTTACGAAAAGAGCCGGCATCGGTGCCATTTAATACAAGGTTTTTGCCTAGTATAAAAATATTAAAGTTCGTTGTTATGATCTAATCGAATTGATCCTGGTTAACTATGCGACTCAGTCGTTTATTGGTGGAAACAAAAGTTGTGTCGTTGTAGTATATTAAGAAGTGCAAAACTTTAAGGTAAAGAGCATGTAAAGAAAATCTAAATCTAATTTAAAATAAATGGCAAGTATTTAAAAGCGTGACAAAAAGTAAAAGGGCAATTAACGTAAATCTATCTAAGGCAAACTTAAAACGCAACTAAAACTTAAACTAAGGCAAGGCTAAAATAAATCTAAGGCAATTAAACTTAAAGTGCAACTAAGTAAAAATACGGGAAAAGTAAAGCTTGAAAATTAAAAATAGAAAGTTAAAAATAGAAAGTTAAAAAATGAAACTAAAAAGAACCTGTAAACAGCTCATTCGGAATAATCCTTCATTTGGAATAATCACTCATCCGGAATGTCACCTTCGTTCGGAATGATTCTTCTTCACTCGGAATATTTACCAAAACCCTTGATCCAGAATAAAATGCTCACTCGGAATATGTCACTTATCCGGAATAAACTCTTTATTCGGAATATAAGCCTTGGTTCGGAATGTTTTGCTGATCCAGAATAAAATCCTTGACTCGGAATACTGTCCTTCACTCGGAATGTTCCGAATGAGCACCTTCACTCAGAATAATAAATTATTCCGAATAAAAGTCACTGATCCGGAATATCCTCTTGGTTCGAAATATATTCCGAATGAACACCAAATGAATCCTTCGTTCGGAATGTTTTGCTGATCCGGAACAATGTCTTGATTCGGAATGTTCCGAATCAAATCCTTCACTCGGAATATATTCTGGATGAACTTGCTGATCCGGAATATCCTCTGATTCGGAATGTCCTCTTCACACAGCCTTGATCCGGAATCTTTAATATTCCGAATGAACAACTTTGGCTCGGAATATCCACAACACAATTCCTTCACTCGGAATAACCTGGGCCTTGATCCGGAATATACCTGGGAAACAGTAATCGCGAAGAACAAGGAGAAAGGAAAAAGCTACGGATCTAGATAGAAACTAATCAAAATCAACCACAAGATTAAATCAAACTAATCACAAATAATCTAATAGCAAATACTAATCAAACCAAATCAATAACCCTAACAATAATGATCAAGATAATCAAAACCCACTTAATCAATTTAACAAAAACTTAAGAACATGAACATGAACAATGAAGCATAAAGATTAAAGATTAAAGAAAGGTAGATAGAATATTGACAAGAAAAGTAAAGATTGACAATAATTAAAAGGAAACTTACTTGAAATTAAATGTATTTAAGGTGCAAGACAATGTATTTAAATGGACATGAAATTAAATGACAAGGTAATTAAAAGGTGGAAGACTAATTGTCACACTTAGCCAACAAGAGAAAATGAAATGAAATCCTAATCTATTTATAGGGGAGGATTAGGGAGGTGCTTAGGAAGCTTCCTCCCCTCTTTCTTCTTTCTTTAATTGTACGACTAAGCCCTTGATCTTCTTAATCTTCGACTTTAACAACTTTGACTCGGGATTTCTTTAAACTCGTCTTGTAATTCTTCAATAAATTAGACTTGAGTTCTTCGGCTTTAAGTAAAACTTCCGTCTTTTGACTTTTTCTTAGATAAATCTTCAGAATTGGTCTTGGACTTCCGTTCTTTTTGCACTCTTGATTTCTTGACTTCGTCTTTCGTCTTTTTCTTCGATAAAAGCTCGTGAATGCCCGTTGATAGGTGTGTAAACACCCATCCTTTTACCACTTAAAACTGGCTAAAACAAGACCAAAACACGTATTTAATATCATTTGTTTGGAATTATGCGTGGTTTTTGTGTTTATTGTGTTTTCAGAGTCAACCAGATGATTATTGAAGAAAACATGGGATTGCACGGGGTTTATCAAGGAAAAAGACTAAAGTCGAAGTCTATTGTCCAAGAGATGCAAAAGAATTGAAGTCAATGGGCCTATTTGAAGATTTATCAAAGAAAAGGAACAAAGATGGAAGATTTACATATGTCGAAGAAACTCAAGTCTATTTAACGAAGAAATTAAAAGACGAGTTGGATTTAATCGTCGACAAATCCCGAATCAGAATAAAAAACGTCAACTTTTCTGAAAAGACTAGAAGACAAGAAGAAAGGGAGAAAGCCCACTCACCAACCAACCACTAGGACTATAAAAGGATTTTTCCTTCACATTTTTAGGGAGTTAGTTTTTATTTTTCTTTCCCAGTTTTCTCTTTTGGTTCGTAGCATCACCAACACCATTAGGGTGTTTGGTGATTTTTAATTTTCTTTCAATCTTGTAAGTGTTTAATCATTACTCTTGTTTACTTTTACTCTAATCTTTCAATACAATCTATTTATTTATCTTGTTCATCTCCCTTTTCATTAAAAGTTCTAAAAGTTCTTGGTTGATTAATTTTAATCTTTTAAACGTGGTTGATTTTGTATTTTTTGTTGTTGGGATTTGTTACTTATGATATTTAAATGATTATTGGTTAATTTGGTAAAACCTTTTTGAGTATTTGGGTCGATTTGATTTAAAAACGTTTTTGCTGTTACTGTTACTGTTCTTCACCAGAAATATTCCGAATAGCTCTTTTTCTTATTCTCCTACTCGGAAAGTTCATGCATTCCGAATAGTGTGTTTATTTTACCCTTATTCGGAATATTTTACATATTCCGAGTAGACCATACATTCCGAATAGGACCCTTTTTCCGCATAGGCTTATTTTCCGAATTGGACATTTATTCCGAACAGAGATAATATTCCGCATAGGATTGTTTTCCGAATAGCCTGTTTTTTTCCGAATAGCAATATTCCGAATAGAAACATTCCGCATAGAGCCAATTTATTCCGCATAGACTATCTTTCCGAATAGGGCCATTATTCCGAATAGAGTATTTTTCCGAGTAGAATCTTATTCCGAATAGGGTGTTTTTAGTTAGGGTATTTTTCTAGTTGCTGTTTGGTTCAGCTTTTAATTCAAGTTTTGCTTTTTAATTGTTTTAAGCTTAAACCTTTCTTTACTTTATTCATTTCCATGCTTAGTAGATTAGAAAATCAAAACTCTTTTTTTTTGTTACCAAGAACAAATCATTCCACTTAGAGCTGTGATCAATTCGAGGAGATTCCGAGAATCGAACTTTCAAACTAGTAAAATCCTTGTATCAAATGGCGCCGCTGCCGGCTCTTCTCGTTAAGATCAAAAGTTTTTTGTGAGAACTTGGATTTTGGGATCTGTTCCCCGTGAACGTTAATTTTTCACAAAAATTTTCAAAAACACTAAAAAATATAAAATTTTCAAAAATCCAAAAACAATTAAAAAACCATAAAAAACCAAAAATATTTTTGCTTTGTTTTTGCCTTGTTAGTTCTTTTGCAGGTGTATGCGGACTCGATCCACGTCTTATCAAGAGCCCGAGCCTCTCGATCACTTAGACATGGCCGGTGTACCACCTCCAAACAATAATAACAACAACAACCCGCCTTTCAACAACATGAACAATAACAACAACAATGAGCCCCTTCTGGATAATAGCCCGATGATCGAATTGCTGCAAGCTCATGTAGATGGCAACACTGATCCAATTGTTATACCAGCAATTGCAGCCAACAACTTTGAGCTAAAATCAGGCTTTATCCAGATGGTCTCCGCTCAACCATTCTTGGGACGTACCATTGATGATCCACACGACCACATCAAGAGATTCTTGCAACTCACTAACACGGTCAAGTTCAATGGTGTTCCACAAGAGGTTATCAGGTTACAACTTTTTCCCTTTTCTTTAGAGGGACAAGCCCGGCATTGGCTTGCTAAGGAACCGCCACAGAGTATTCTCTCGTGGACGGATTTGGAAACCAAATTTATCAATTACTTTTTCCCACCCTCTCGTACTACCGCTTTGCGGAATGAAATCATAAATTTTGAACAAAAGTACGATGAGTCGTTCAGTGAATCTTGGGATCGTTTTGAAGATCTTTTAAGGAAATGCCCACAACATGGTTTTACCAAAGTACATCAAATCAATACTTTTTACAATGGTTTAAGCATGAGTGACCAAGATTCACTAAACAGTGCCTCGGGGGGTAATCTTTTGGCTAAAACTTCCAATGCTGCTTGGGATATCATTGAGAACAAGTCTCGTGTGCAAACCAAGAGTGTTCGGACCAATGTCGCTAGTGCTAGCACTAGTGACAGCGACAAGCGACTGGACAAAATCAATACGCTTCTTGAATCGCTTGTTACCCACACCGTCAGCAACAACAACAGCAACAACGCTAAAAACGCTCAAGTCAGTGCTGTTAGCCAACCTTGTGAGATATGCGGTGGTCCTCATTCTTACACCACTTGTACCGCCACACAAGACTACCCTGCTGAGAATGTGAATGCGGCATATGGCACCTATCCTCAACCAGCTTATCAAGCTAGACCTCAAGGTGACCGTAATTTGCTTAGCTACCGCTCCAACAATTATCTTTCACCACCCAGTTTTCCTCCTACCAACCCAAACCAACAACAAAATCTCAATCGCTCTCGTCAACAACAACAAGAACCTCGTACACCATACGTCCCACCTCACAAGCAGCCACAACCACCTCAACGAAACAACCAAGTATACCAACAACCTGCTTACCAACCACCCGCATACAATGCTCCTCCCAACCAACCCACCGCTCTTCACCAAGAAGTGGAAACTTATATGAGGACTAACGATGTGATAGTGGGAAATCTTCAGAGAGAAGTGCTCAACCTTAAAGCTGATTTGGTCAAGCAAGGGAACGATTTGAGAGCCGACATGAGAAATACGTTGGATAGCCAAACAAATGACTTGAAGAACATGATGGCTAGTTTTTTCCAAGATAATCAACCCTCTTCTTCGGGTACTCTTCCGAGTAACACCGTTGCGAATCCAAGAGGGGAGATGAAAGCAATCACCACCCGCAGTGGTAAAGGTACCAAGGAACCCGAGCTTCCTATACCTCCACCGGTGGTTGTGACTAAGGAGAACGAGTCACCTGCTCCTATTCCTCATCCTTCTACTTTCCCAATTCCTCCGCCTCCTTCACCTTCTACCCCCATTTCCCCACCACCCGTGGTTGTGAGTGATCCTATTACCATAAAGCCTTCTTCTTCATCCAATATACCTTATCCTTCAAGGTTGAGGAAAGAGAAGCAAAAGAGCAAGGATGATATTCAAGTTTCAAACTTTCTCAAAATGTTTAAACAATTGAATTTTAACATCTCCTTTGCCGAGGCTCTCGCTCACATGCCCAAATACGCTAAGATGTTCAAAGATCTTCTAAACGACAAGGAGAAGCTTCTTGATATTTCCAACACCCAACTTAATGAGAATTGCTCTGCAATGCTCTTAAGGAAATTGCAAACCAAGCTTGGTGATCCGGGTCGTTTCCTTATCCCTTGCAACTTCCCGGGTGTAGAGAATTGCATGGCCCTAGCCGATCTAGGTGCCAGTATCAATCTAATGCCTCTAAGTGTTTGGAAGCAATTATCTCTCCCTGAGCTAGTCCCCACCAAAATGACTTTGGAATTAGCTAACCGTACGGTTGCTTATCCAGTGGGGATAGCCGAAGACGTCTTTGTAGGAGTTGACAAATTCACTTTTCCTGCTGATTTCGTCGTTGTTGACTACGACATGGACCCTCGTGTGCCATTGATCGTTGGTCGTCCATTCCTGAGGACCGGTCGCACTCTAATCGATGTTGAAGCCGGTGAGCTTATCATGAGAGTGGGTGACGATAAGATCGTCTTCAACATGGGAAAGCTTTCTAAACAGCCTTATTCATACGAGAGTGTTAATTGTATTGACGTTCTTGATGAGGCTTGTGAAGAACACTTCAAAGATGCTTGTAAAAGTATTCCTACCTCTCTTCCCAATGTTGAGACCGTTTCCTCTATCGACTCATCACTATCTCTATTTGGAGAAAGTGATTTCCTTTGGAAAGATTTGGAAGCCACCATGGGAGATGTGAAGTTAGACAATGACGATTCTACTACCAATTGGGATGAAGATCTCCGCCTCATTGAAAACCTTCTCAAAGAAGACAATCTTTCTCCTCTATCTCCGACGGTTACTGCTATTGATCCTCCTTCTCCTAAAGAGGTGACTAATGATGATCCATCGTTAGTTTCACCCTCTATTGAGGATCCTCCCACTCTTGAGCTTAAGGACCTACCTCCTCATCTTGAATACGCTTTCCTTGACGACAACGAGAAGTCGCCCGTCATCATCGCAAAGGACCTAAAAGAAGAAGAAAAAGCCCGACTTGTCGCCGTGTTGAAGAAGCATAAAACAGCTATCGCTTGGAAAATCTCCGACATTCGTGGAATTGATCCTCACTTCTGCACACACAAAATTCTCATGGAGGACGACTTTAAGCCCACAATTCAAAGCCAGCGAAGGGTGAATCCAAAAATCCATGAAGTCATCAAAACAAAGGTTATCAAACTTCTTGATGCGGGTATGATTTACCCTATTTCGGATTCACCATGGGTTAGTCCAATCCATTGTGTGCCTAAGAAAGGCGGCATCACCGTTGTGCCCAATGCAAACAACACGTTGATTCCTACCCGTCTCGTCACTTGGTGGAGAGTTTGTATAGACTACCACAAACTCAATGATGCCACAAGAAAGGATCATTTCCCTCTACCTTTTATGGACCAAACGCTTGAACGTTTAGCGGGTAATGAATATTACTGCTTTCTTGATGGTTTCTCAGGTTACTTCCAAATACCCATTGATCCCCAAGATCAAGAGAAGACAACATTCACTTGTCCCTATGGCACATTTGCTTACAAAAGAATGCCTTTTGGCTTATGTAATGCCCCCGGGACTTTCCAAAGGTGCATGTTGGCTATCTTCCATGACATGGTTGAACAAACCATGGAAGTCTTCATGGATGATTTCTCGGTCTTTGGGGATTCCTTCTCTTCTTGCCTTGCCAATTTGGAACGTATGCTTAAGCGGTGCGAAGACACTCGCCTTGTTCTGAATTGGGAAAAATGCCATTTTATGGTAAAAGAAGGCATTGTGCTAGGACACAAAATCTCTAAAGCCGGTCTTGAAGTCGACCGTGCTAAAGTTGATGTCATAGCCAAATTACCTCCACCTTCAACCGTGAAGGGTGTGAGAAGTTTTCTGGGTCATGCGGGCTTCTATCGTCGATTCATTCAGGATTTCTCTAAAATCGCTCGCCCGATGACCCACCTCTTGGAAAAAGATACTCCTTTTATCTTCTCTAAAGAGTGCCTTGAAGCATTCAACTTGCTTAAGGATAATCTTACTAAGGCACCCGTCTTAGTTACCCCGAATTGGGAGCTGCCTTTCGAGTTGATGTACGATGCTAGCGACTTTGCTATTGGTGCGGTTTTGGGCCAAAGAGTGAATAAAAACTTCCAACCAATCCACTATGCTAGCAAGACAATGACGGGGGCACAATTGCATTATACGACAACCGAAAAAGAACTTTTAGCTGTTGTCTATGCTTTTGAAAAGTTCCGCCCCTATCTTGTCCTTTCCACCACTATCGTATACACGGACCATTCCGCGTTGAAGTACTTGATGACAAAGCATGATTCTAAGCCAAGACTTCTTCGCTGGGTTTTACTCCTTCAAGAATTCAACATCGAAATTCGTGACAAGAAGGGAGCAGAAAACCTGGCCGCGGATCATCTGAGCAGACTTGAGGATCCATATCAAGGGGATCATCCGAACAAAGAGATCAATGACTCTTTCCCCCTTGAGACCTTAATGTCTATAGATCTCAATCTAGATGGCACCCCGTGGTTTGCGGATATTGCAAACTACTTAGCGGGTGGTGTTCTTATCCAAGGGTTAACATCCCAACAAAAAAAGAAGTTTTTGAACGATGTTAAGACTTACTTTTGGGATGACCCTTTTCTATTCAAACAATGCGCTGACTTGATTATTCGCCGATGTGTTGACGGACCGGCCGCTTTGGACATTCTCCAGGCTTGCCACAAAGGACCCACCGGTGGTCACTTTGGTCCCAACTACACTGCCAAAAAAGTGTTTGATTCGGGATTCTATTGGCCCACCATTTACCGTGATGCTCACGAGATGGTTAAACATTGTGATTCTTGCCAAAAACAAGGCAAGATCACACATAAATATGAGATGCCTCAAAATTTCATACAAGAATGTGAAATCTTTGATGTATGGGGCATCGACTTTATGGGGCCATTCCCTTCTTCTAAAGGCAACAAATACATCCTTGGCGCTGTTGACTACGTTTCCAAATGGGTTGAAGCCAAGGCTTTACCCACTAACGACGCGAGGGTGGTTTGTAAATTCTTGAAACAATTGTTTGCTTGATTCGGTGTTCCTCGTACTATTATCAGTGACCGCGGGACTCATTTTTGCAACGATCAATTTGCAAGAGTCATGGCGAAGTATGGTGTCAATCACCGTCTTTCCACCGCTTATCATCCTCAAACCAACGGTCAAGCCGAAATATCCAACCGTGGATTGAAAAGAATTTTGGAACGTACTGTGGGAGAGCATCGCGCCGCGTGGGCCGATAAGTTAGATGATGCTCTGTGGGCTTTCCGTACTGCTTACAAGACCCCGATCGGCTGTACGCCCTATCGTCTTGTGTACGGGAAAGCTTGCCACCTCCCTATCGAGCTGGAACATAAGGCATACTGGGCCTTGAAGTGGGCTAACTTCAACATCAACAAAGCCGGTGATTTTCGCAAGATTCAACTCAACGAGCTACAAGAATTAAGGAATCAAGCTTACGAGAACTCATTGATCTACAAGGAGAAGACCAAGATGATCCATGATGCTAAAATCAAGAACCGAGAGTTCCACGTTGGTGATCAAGTCTTACTCTTTAACTCTCGGTTGAAGATCTTCTCAGGCAAGTTGAAGAGCCACTGGTCTGGTCCATTCACCATCGCCAATGTTTTTCCCTATGGCACCTTTGAGCTTTCTCAGCCAAATGGGCCCAATTTCTAGGTGAATGGCCAGCGTCTGAAGTTGTACTTTGGTGAGGACACCTCTCAGGAGGTGATTCCATCCCTCACCACATTCCCCATGAACTGAATTTGGGTCGAGTCAGGCTCGTGACTCGGTTATAAAAAACAAGCGCTCCTCGGGAGGCAGCCCGAGTATCTATCCTTTTACGTTTTAACCTCCTAAGTGTAGGGGGACCTCTATAGGTGTTTGTGTTTGTGTGGTGATGTGATTACAGGGATAACTGCACTCTTGGAATCTCTGAAGAACCGTGCTCCCGTGTTATCCGAAATCCGGTTCTATCTCTCAACTATCGTGATTCAATTTTCTTCATATTTGAAATTGATCACGTTAGTCGTCTCTTCCTTAACTTGAGTTAACCAACGTGCACAATGTCATAAGTGTAGGGGCGACTTTTCCCACATGCTTAAACATTGAGGACAATGTTTATCTTAAGTGTAGGCGGGACTTCTATCGAAGTTTTAAGTGGACTTTTCCATGAAAATGCCTTCATTTAACCGGAAAATCCTATTTTTCAACATTTTTCAAATTTTTTTTATTAACTTTGGCCATTTAGTCGTAATTTTTAAATTTTTATCTTTGCTTTCATATGTATATATTCCACAATAAAGTCAAAAATATTAATAAAGTGGTGTAGCTAGTTTAGAAGTCTTTGATCTATTAGGCCCGTTGCGATTATTTTGACTCAACCCGAATAGACTTGTCTAAGTTTATTCTAGCTAGTATCCTTAACCATGTAGACCTTAATTGGTTTATTAGGCTAAGCATCCACGAGTCTCATTACTTGAGATTTTAAATTGTGGAGAACGAGAAATGATAGAGTCAATTATAAGTCGGTATTCTTGCGCAAGCTCACTTGGTGTAATTATTTGCCTATTCTCCCATCACTTGCTAATAACTTATCTGCAATAAGTAAGGTCGTACGATTTGAAAAGTTACTTAGCTTCTAGCCCAAGATCGTTTAAAAGTTGCTCGTTAATGATAAGAGTTCATAGCCAAGGATTAACTTATGAAGCGGGGCGCGAAGATTGGCGAGTCCGAAAAGGCCCTAACAAGGCATGAGGATTCCATTTTATTGCTGAAGATCCAAAGTGATGTGAAAAGCATTATTCCCAAAATCAATATGAAGGATCAAGACTCACGACGAAAAGCAATCAACTCCCATAAAGATCATGGAGAAGTCTATCCGAAAAGACCCTAACAAGGTATGAGGATAAATAGATCCAAGTCCGAAAAGGAGGCGGATCGTTGTATCTCAAAATCCTAATTAGAGATTGAAGAAATAATCATGAAGTCGTGGTCAACAAAGTTGGAGTACCCCTCAAAAGTCTCCAAGTGAAGAAACTTTATTATGATGAGAAGACCATTATCTCAAGAACGTCTCTCGAAGATATGAAGTATGAAGTACATGCCAAATATCGGCCCGAGAAAGGTCTCAAATCGTGAACCGAGTTATGTCAAGATATGAACTTTTTGATATCCCGAGAAGCAGTTTTAAGAGATTTTGTCCTTTAGCTAACTATTGATCAAATCGTCCTACTTTGCTTTCAGCCTAAATAAACTATCGAAATAAGTCGAAAAATGCATCTTCATGATCATTCAAAGACAAAAATAAAATATAAGAGATACACCTAGGAATAAGGGAGTTTAAGCACATAATTAAGCCATGTGTGTAAGTGTTTGATTTACTAACTTATAATAACAATGATCTCGTTTCTAAGCTTAGTTTGGGGAACGTGAAACTTGAGGGTGATAAATCTTCGCAGCACCAAAGCCCTAATGTAAGTCATTGATTTCTTTGCAAGTTATTTCCATGTAGCTATTTTCAAGTGAAAATGGTTTTCTATCCTTTTGTTTACTTTATAATTTTAGTTCTTGTTTAGTATTATTTTAATAAGGCCAAGGTTGATTGATTATGAGAAAAGTGTAAATTTGCTTTATCACTAAGCATTGCATGAGGGCATGGCAATGGTTAAGTGTAGGGGATTTGATAGGTGTGTAAACACCCATCCTTTTACCACTTAAAACTGGCTAAAACAAGACCAAAACACGTATTTAATATCATTTGTTTGGAATTATGCGTGGTTTTTGTGTTTATGTGTTTTCAGAGTCAACCGGATGATTATTGAAGAAAACATGGGATTGCACGGGGTTTATCAAGGAAAAAGACTAAAGTCGAAGTCTATTGTCCAAGAGATGCAAAAGATTTGAAGTCAATGGGCCTATTTGAAGATTTATCGAAGAAAAGGACCAAAGATGGAAGATTTACATATGTCGAAGAAACTCAAGTCTATTTAACGAAGAAATTAAAAGACGAGTTGGATTTAATCGTCGACAAATCCCGAATCAGAATCAAAAACGTCAACTTTTCTGAAAAGACGAGAAGACAAGAAGAAAGGGAGAAATCCCACTCACCAACCAACCACTAGGACTATAAAAGGATTTTTCCTTCACATTTTTAGGGAGTTAGTTTTTATTTTTCTTTCCCAGTTTTCTCTTTTGGTTCGTAGCATCACCAACACCATTAGGGTGTTTGGTGATTTTTAATTTTCTTTCAATCTTGTAAGTGTTTAATCATTACTCTTGTTTACTTTTACTCTAATCTTTCAATACAATCTTTTTATTCATCTTGTTCATCTCCATTTTCATTAAAAGTTCTAAAAGTTCTTGGTTGATTAATTTTAATCTTTTAAACGTGGTTGATTTTGTATTTTTTGTTGTTGGGATTTGTTACTTATGGTATTTAAATGATTATTGGTTAATTTGGTAAAACCTTTTTGAGTATTTGGGTCGATTTGATTTAAAAACGTTTTTGCTGTTACTGTTACTGTTCTTCACCAGAAATATTCCGAATATCTCTTTTTCTTATTCTCCTACTCGGAAAGTTCATGCATTCCGAATAGTGTGTTTATTTTACCCTTATTCGGAATATTTTACATATTCCGAATAGACCATACATTCCGAATAGGACCCTTTTTCCGCATAGGCTTATTTTCCGAATTGGACATTTATTCCGAACAGAGATAATATTCCGCATAGGATTGTTTTCCGAATAGCCTGTTTTTTTCCGAATAGCAATATTCCGAATAGAAACATTCCGCATAGAGCCAATTTATTCCGCATAGACTATCTTTCCGAATAGGGCCATTATTCCGAATAGAGTATTTTTCCGAGTAGAATCTTATTCCGAATAGGGTGTTTTTAGTTAGGGTATTTTTCTAGTTGCTGTTTGGTTCAGCTTTTTATTCAAGTTTTGCTTTTTAATTGTTTTAAGCTTAAACCTTTCTTTACTTTATTCATTTCCATGCTTAGTAGATTAGAAAATCAAAACTCTTTTTTTTTGTTACCAAGAACAAATCATTCCACTTAGAGCTGTGATCAATTCGAGGAGATTCCGAGAATCGAACTTTCAAACTAGTAAAATCCTTGTATCACCCGTGTTTTATCCCCTTTTCACATTTTCGTCCTAAATCACAACAAAAACACAAACCAAGCATAATTCCGACATTTACGACATAAAATACACGTTTGGCTTGGTTATTATTGTAGTTAAGTGGTAAAAAGGATGGGTGTTTACACACCTATCAACTTTCAACCACACTTCACAAGAGGTCATCAGTTCACCATGTATAATACACATATGAACTGGCAAGTCCATAGGCAAACAGTTTATGGTAACGACTTCTCAAATCTGTTGATAGCTGGTAGTTTGCTAAAAACTACATGGTCATTAACTCACCATGCTTAATTGTAAAGAGTTATCTAGTCCTAGGGAAAACGGTTCTAGGTAAAGACTCTATCAAATCCGTTATATGGTTTACAATTTACCAAAAATTGTTGGGTTATGAGTACACCTTATTCTTAATGAATAAAGCATTGGCTATTCTAGTGTACGGCTAACTGGTAAAGAATAAATCAAATTCGTTGATAGATAATGATTTGCTAAAAATCATGATGCCAATACAGATTGGTTTCTTGTTAACTATTTTATTCAGGTGTGTAGATTCAAGCAAAGGATGTTGATTCATAATTTTCACTGATGGCATGTTCAAGGAGATTCATGCTTATTTATAAATCAAGGAGATAACAAGAAGGTTTTGTCATCAAATAGGGGAAGATTATTGGGATTAAAGATAAAGATGTCAAGCTTTGGTGGTCTGATACATGAAGTCAATAAAGTTATTGTAAATATTTAAGAATGTTAAAGTTCAAGACACAAAAGATCATACTTTGAAGACAAAGATGAAGTTCATAAATAATTGAAGTTCATTATACTAGAAGAAGATCTGCAGAAGTGTTTGCATGCATTCAGTTGGTACAGAAGATCAAAATTACCAAGACCTACCCAATTTTGAAGTGAAGTTTGAAGACATGTATTCTTATAGATTCAACATACAAAGAAACAAGAAGACAACCAGTTATCATTCTTGTTTAGGGGAGCATTGTTCGGAATTATTCGTAATAGTATCAAGTACCGTTAGTTATGTAACCAAGTATCGTTAGTATAGTAACTACCGTTAGGCTTAATGTAAGTACTATTAGTTAAGATAATGACTGATATATCTTTAGTAAAGATATGTTATAGTTATTCTTGGAGTATATCGTGTGTGATATACGTATCCTATTAGAATATTTTAGGTGTTCATTGCACTATAAAAGGAACATAAGTACGATGAGTTTATTGTACCTCAACACAGTCGATAATAAAGAATCGAATAGTTAGTATACATCACTGTTCTTTTTTGCTTTTATAAGTTAGATTCCGCACAACTTATTAGATTTTAGTAGGAGTATCTCAAGTACTCTAGTTTGTTTGCAATCTATTCGAAGGGATCAACATGTTATTGTAGCGATTTTTGGAGAGATTGTGATTGTCATGATCATTGGAGTAGTAGTGGTCTTCATTAACATTGGTGTCTCTTTTATCTTCAAACTTCCTCTTAGGATCTTCGGTTCCTTGCACAAGAATGTGCTTTAGAACTTGATCCATTAGCCTCTGAGTTATGGAAATGACTTCTTCCAAAGTTTAGGTCTTTGAAGCAATAACATTTCCCTCGATGCTTTGAGGCAATCCTCCTGTGAATGCTTCCATAAGTTTCTTAGAATCCGACACCATAGTTGGGCATAATAGTGCTAGTTTTTTCATATAAATCTCAAGATCATTTCCTTCCACCTTGAGTTGGTAAAGTTCTTCTTCCATTTTCTTGATCTCATTTCTAGGACGAGACTTCTTTATCAACAGATTCTTAAATTCAGACCAGATGGTCTTATAAGCTTCTTCAATTCCGATGGGTTGAGCAAATGAATTCCACCACGATAGTGCTTCATCAGATAGTGTACCAATAGCAAATCACTTTGCAGTCCTTGGTACAATCACTTCGAGTAAAAACTGATTCAGTTCTCTCAAACCAACGAATAAGACTAACAGCACCTTCAGATCCTCTGAAGCTTAAAGGTTGGTAGTTCATGAATCCCTTGTAGCTACATCTCTTGACTACAGGAATTTCTCTTTAAACGTTATTCCTTTCAGCATTAGGTATGTTAGTAGCTTGTGCTTGTAGAGCTGCAACAATACTATCAGCTACCAATTAACTAATTTCTTCTAGAGTCATTGTTACTGTTGCAGATGTCGATGCTCTCGTGGAAGTCATTCTATCAACACACACAAGATAACTTAGGGTAAGAATGATATTATTTGTCAAAATCTTCATACATAAGGGTATTGAATCAGTTGACATATCATTCATATGGGTTCTTATTTTGGTACTATCGTATTATCATAAAATCAAATAAAACGTCTTAAATATCAAGAAAAATATATTTTTGCATGAGTTATATACTTAAGCCCATAACTTTATAAATCATTATTTCTACGAATTGATCAGACTCGTTAAAAAACATTTAGAAAATTATGGTTCGATAATTTATGATTTTCATATTTTTATGTAGGGCCAATTCATTTTAACAAGACAATCATAACTTATCTTATTTAAGTATTAATTGCTCATAACACGTATCCAATAACTGAATAAATATTATATTATATTGACGAAAGTTTTGAAATCCCAGATTTCTAGAAGCGAACAAATAGAATGACGAAGTTTTAACGGAGAAACACATCTTTTATTTTTTAACAACTTGTCTTGTTTACAGGACAAGCTTCACTGTTAACATAATAGTAAAGAGATAAAATTGAGAATATTTACAAATCAGCTTGTCAGCTATCCGACTTTGTAAATATTTAAAATTATAGTCTAGTATCTTCATATCTTCTTCTTGAGTTCTTTGATGGCATCAAAAAGACTTCGTATATTAGGCCGATTTCTAATTTGAATGTCCTCAATGATTAACTCTAGGGTAGAAATCTTTAGTTTAGCTTGAACAATTTCTTCATCGTATATCACTTGTTTTCTCTACAACTAGGACTTGGCTCCTTCAAAATCTCCTTCCAGTTTCTTAAAATCTCGTTGTATGATTCTTCGGCCTTTCCTAAGCCCTTTAACTTTATCTATAATATATTCACTCGGGAAGAACTTATTCATAACTTGCATATAGAGGTCGTCATCAAAAGGCAAAACAATTTTGGGATCTTCTGATATTCAGATGGGTTTTCTTAGGTATCATCAGGATTATTAATCGGAAGATTGGAAATATACTTTGGGAAGTCGTCAGGATTATTTGCAGAACCGCACATCTTCATAATCTGATAAGATGAGAATAGGATGGAGATAGGAATACATATTTCCGGAGACGTCGATAAATGTCATAACTTATTTATAACAGTCACATTATATTACATACACATTGTTCTAATATCACTTACACATCATTCTGGAATGTAGCAGCACTGGCATTAATATAATATTACTATTATATCATTCTTGTAGCAGCACTGGCATTGGCACAAAGGACTTTCTTGAAATTGTTAGGAAAAGTAGTTATAGTCAAGATTTTAATTCTTGTTCTCTATAAATATGACTCTGATTACTAATATGTAACACCCCCATTTTTAGCTTAACGCAACGGAAGCTAATCTGGGGTATTACTTCATGGAACACAAGTCATAATAATAGAAAAAAAATCAAAAGACTATTTTAATCAACTTCATTTATTTATTATTTAAAAATCAGAGTTTTACAATATGAGGTCCCAAAAATTTATGTCAATAATTTCAAGATCGTGCCTCTTCATGCCATTCTTGTGTGCTCCATGCTATCAGTCACTAACACCTAAAATATATGCTTAAAAGTCAACACAAAGGTTGAGTGAATTCATAGGTTTGTTATAACAGTTTTTAATAAATGTCTACCACTTTGAGCTACGTTACTATTTACACACGTAAAACAATATTTTATTTCACTAAGCTCATAACATCAATACTAACGAGAATTCACCAAAGTGACTATCATGACAGATTGGCATGACAAGTAATCTGCAGGTGCAGATTACCCATTAGTTCTAATAAAATATGCTCGATTACCCACATGAGCAGGTAACACTAACAGGATTCGTTACTTCCAATAGATCTATTCACCTTATTAGCGCACACTAAAAGTGTTAATGACTTAAGGAACTTTAGAAACAAGTAACAGTTCGAGCACTCGTACAATAACATATTTCAGTAAAATCATACAGTTCAAAAATACATGTATTCAAGTTTTAGCATATATATATCCCCCTCACGAGTTTTCAAATCATTTAGAAAGCATTAAAAGTGAGGATATGAACTCACCTTAGCCTACGGAGTCTGAATCATGTCAAATATATTTCATTTATAGGAAACCAGCTTGGTCTAACAAACCTGGGTCAACAAATATATATATATATATATATATATATATATATATATATATATATATATATATATATATATATATATATATATATATATATATATATATATATATATATATATATATATATATATATATATATATATATATATATATATATATATATATATATATATATATATATATATATATATATATATATATATATATATATATATATATATATATATATATATATATATATAGTGGAGTGCTATTTGCAGAACCTGATTTTATTTATTATTTTGTGATATTTCCGAAGGTTCATATATTATTAGAATATCATTGTTCAGTCCATCATACTCCAGAATCCATTCTATAAACGTCTGAGGAGCAAGGACACTTTAAATCGTAAACCCAACCACTCAGTCAGAACGTAATATCAAGATGGAACATCTTTAGTACAAAGTTTGTGTGACAATCCGTCAATTTATGATCGATATTTTATTCTCAGTATTTATTTGAAAACATTATTTTAATGTTACAATATGAACTCACTTATTTTTGGGAAGAAATTTGGATTTACGTCTTGAAGTAGCATCGACTACGTCTAAACCGGAGGATCCTACGTTACGTGCTTACGTTTACATACACCGTCTTTGGTGACAGTCCGACATTTCAGAAAATAAATTTATCCGTAAATATTATTTTGGAGTTTTAAATTTGTGTTGGTTCATAAACTCACAAATTTACGAGAAGAGATTAGGGCTTACAATTTTATTTTAACGTCCTTTACGACTAAACCAAAAACCTTAGGATTACGTATTTACGTTTTCGAACTCCATTTTTGATGAAACAATTTTTATTGGATTCGTTTTGTGACGTTGATTCATAATTTATAAAAACGTTTTTCGTAAAACGACCCGAGGGCACGCAAATCGAGGAAACTAGAATCGAGGAGTACCCGTAAATAAATGGGGATGAGACAAGTGGGACACTTGTCCCACCCCACTCCAAAACCGGCCTAATTAGCCACACATCCGATGATGTGTCCAAATTGTAGCTTAAAGCTTACACTTGTAAGCTAAGCTTACAAGTTAAGCAACTTCCACCCACCAAAACTAGTAAACAACTAGCAAATACCATTCACTCCATTTACCACTCATGAAAAACTCACACAAACACTCTCTTCTCCTCTCTAGTGTGCCGTCCCATATCACCCCATAAACACCACTTTTGATCAAAAACAACCATGAAATCCTATGTTATACTTGCATATGTTAAAGCCCTTTTGAAACCCTATTGATTGGTGCAAGTTATAACATACAAGGAGGAGTTTCCATGGAGTATTAGGGCTGATTTTCCACAAGGAGATTATGAAGATTGGTGGTCTTGAAGATGGTCTTGGTTATGCACAAGTTTCTACATCAAAATCTATGCTCAAATCACAACCTACATCAACTTGGTGGTATAAAGATTGTCCTCCTCATCCTCTTGTTATTTTTACTATGTAATCATGTATTTTATTTCCTATTGTATATTTATATGATGATTATTTGATGATAAAAGTAATGTGTGGGGATTTGGTGTTGATAAACATGATTAAAAAGGTGAAAAACTATAAAGAACAAGGCTAAAATCTTGCTTAAAAATGATGGCTGTATAAAACAATAAAGAAACATGTCATGAACTGATAAAATGATGAAGTATAATGAATAAACAGTAAGCTATGGGTCTTGTACACATGTGAGAGTTGGCCATGCAATGGAATCATTGTAATGAGTGAGATATGATCAAAACAAGTTTAAGATATAAATCTGAGTTCACTGTTTTGGACGATTTTTAGAAAATACTTAGAGGATGATTCAACAGTAGCTATAGAAGAGTTAAAAGGGGAAAATATCATGTAGTTTATGTGATAAAAATTTGAGCTTCTATCTCCATATATAACTCTAGATATGGCAGTTTTGGTGAAGATGAAGATAAAAATCAGATTTTGAGAATTAATGTTTATTACTATTATATAAGCACTCAAAATTATATTTTATAAAATGTAAAGTTAAAACCCACTAACTTATGGATTTTATTTATATAAATATTTACAAGGGTAAATAAGTGGAGATTTTATAAAAATGGTAACTTGTTAAGTTTTATAAGTTGTAAAACTATAAACATGATTTTTACGACTTTTTCGGCTATTACCGTAAAAATTAACGTTTTTGTTAAATAAAACTTAGACGGTTGGACCCGTCTAATGTAAACTTTTATAAAACTCATATACTGATATATAAACATATATAACAAGTAAAAACCGATAAAACCCGAACTATATAACATACGGACATTAACGGACTAAATTAACGTTATTGGACTAATAAAACAACAAAATGGACTAAAACACTTATAAACTTATTTATTGGACTTAACCCTTTTAGGACCAACTTGTAAAGTGTAGATACTGATAATATAAGTATAACAAGGATTAATACAAGTTAAGAACTTATAATAGGCTTATTGGACCTAAAATACGTAATTAGGTAAAACGAGAAAACTAGTATAAAAGTTATCGACACATAACACAAAAATGAGTAAATGAGGATATGTAAACCCACTTGATCATCATATATATAAAATCATCATATGTATACATAATTGTTATTTTTATAAAGTCATTGGACAAACGTCTAAGACTGATTACTATTTGTCTAGGTTTCCGTGATTGAAGCACGTACCGTCCGTCCGAATTGCCGATAACCCGCCTTACCACATCAACGTGAGTTCATAGCCTCGCACTCTTTTAAATGTTTTTATGAAATGTTTTATAAACCCGCGAGGGAGATAACATGTTAGTTTTTATAAAATAGGACACCATTTGTCACGATTGTTTGTTTATTGATTTGGACCCGAATGATTGTATGACCCGATTGTATGACCTGATAAATGATTAAAGGACCCGATAGATGAAATCAAATGGATTATTAAAGTTAGGTTATGTCACTAAAAGTCCCATTAGCATGATGTGTGAACTACCGGGATTTGGTAGACGCTTATGCATTTAATAGTACTATTTGGGGACGATCACCCCAGTTCCCGCCTTGACGGTTGATCCCCGTCGTGCCACATTGATTGGTAAGCGAATTTATGTATGAGAAGATTTCCATAGCGTGACCTTTGTGACGACACGCTACTTTAGATGGGAAAAATTGGTATCGGGTTAGCTACCCGTTGTTGGTTTAGTAAGGTAACAATGTCATGCGGCTTATAATAATCCAAAACTAACGAAATACTATTAGACGCTTCGAATTACGATGTATTGCCTGACTAGCAATACAGGGTCATACTATTGATATTATGTTTGTGTTTTGGTTTTCATAACCATATTCATATAACGGTTCTTATTTTCATACAACGTCATAAGACGTATTGCATGATGTTTTTACGACATTGGCTCGTATAATGATTTTTAAGGCAAATGCCTATATTATGATTTTCGATAAGGATTTGTATAAAATGACTTTGGCTATTTTATGGCCTATTAAAATGGTTTGTAAAAAATGATTTTCAGTAATAATTTTATACTAATATTATATTGATGCATTTTATTAAACTCTATGAATTCACTCGGCGTGATCGCTGACCTTTTCTTTTAACATGTTTTATCTCAGGTACTTGAAGGTAATTCTCGGGAAGACAACAAGAATTCATGGCCCGCACTTAAACAATATTTTTCCATTCAAATACTTTGTAAAACTTTGTATGAAATGATATGACTTGGGACCTATGTAACTTTGATATTTATGAATGGAAACGATTTATTATTAAACGACGCGATTTTTATGCGTTGTCTATGATGTGAGTAATGTGCTATCCCGTAACACCAACGAGTCTTCCGCTGTATTGAGTTGTATAAAATTTGGGGGTGTTACAGTTTGGTACCAGAGCTCTCGTTATAGAGAACGCAAGATTTTTAAAACTAAGGTTTTGAATAAAACTTTT
Organism: Glebionis coronaria; assembly: GCA_025667525.1. Lineage (NCBI taxonomy): Eukaryota > Viridiplantae > Streptophyta > Magnoliopsida > Asterales > Asteraceae > Glebionis > Glebionis coronaria. The sequence continues at coordinate 272,039,785 of CM046880.1, forward strand.
CAAAATCTTTTAACTAAAAACATTTTTCTAAAAATGTCTAAAAATCTTTTGACTATAACGGTGCCGAAGAATTCCCGAGTTACCGACAAGGCCAGACTGAGAAGTGTTATTTTAATATATATATAACTTGGATTATATATATATATGATGTAATTTTATTACATGATTGTTTGATGATTATTTTGATATTTATACGAGGTATTTATACGACGTAGATTGTCACAATGTACCCTAAATCCCCTAGTAAATAAATCGAAGCTATTCTCGTAGGAATTCTAGCTATCCTAGATCTAAACCAAGTTGTGGATATTTATGATCCCAACAAATGGTTGATATTCATAGAAATGTAGATATTAGTTGATTGTGATATTGAAAAAGAATTGGCGAGATTAAATCTGATATCGATGTCATGACGATCTTTCCTTATAGAGTGGAGTTTTACAAAACGTTACCACCTAGAAAGATGTCATCTGATTCGTTGTCATCCAATTCTTAAATTGAAATCGAAAGGGTGAATGTTGCACTTGAAGCTGTCATTGGAACCATTACCTAAAAGCCTCATGCCACTAGTACCTTTCTGAGAAGTCTAACTAAATGATCGAGTCATTTCATACTAGTGACTCATTTGATGACTATTGCTGAAAGAGCTATAGGATTGGAAATTAAGTGTTGTTCATATCGAGCTTTTATTGCCCTATTAAGGTTTATTAATAAGATTGAAAGTATTGGAATATGAGGTAGGATATCGAATTGAGTATAAGTTGATTGAAACTTGAATAAAGTAAAATTTAACCCGAATGGAATATGAGATTGTTAAGAGGAAGTCGTTAAGTCCTGTGATTGAATTATAAGGTTTTAAATGATTGTAGGTTCGTGTTAAGGGTTGTTCCTAGGCCATTGTCCAATGATGAGGATGCCCAGTGTCCAAGAAATAAAGTGAAGAAATCTTCTTCTAAATTGGGACCAATGGATCTTCTGGGACATGTGGAACACCTAATGACTCTTGTAGATTAGTATTCATTGTGGTATCTTTTAAAAATCCCTAACTTAACTGAGACATCTGTTGGTAGGATGAGTTCTGAGAATTGTATGACATAGTGACACGCAATGTGTTACGGTACAATTTGACTTGTTTGTGATTAATGAAAAGACTACCTTTGATTGCTAAATTCTACATGTATCGATGATATCTATCTTTTTATTGCTTCATCCTAATGCTCGCATTAGTGATGCAACCATTGAACGAGTACTCATCTTGAATCAAGTTACGTTGTGGATTATTCTTTTTGAGCGCCATCAAGGTCATGAACCTCATGATTATTTGACTAAAGCTCATTTCCTATCATATTGTAGTTAAGTTCTTGGTGAACAACTCTTCATCACTCTTTTGCAGATCACACATTGTTTTTATAAAGTTTAAACGGTATCCTTTGAGAAAATTTAATTTTCATCACAATAAGGATTATTCAAAGTAAGATTTATAAGTGATTGTTATCGTAATGAGGTTGTTTATAAAGTACATTGGAAAACTTAATTGTCTTCATAACAAAGAAAATCTTTGTAAATTTATTTTAATTCTTATTTAAGAATTAAGCATGGAAATGTTTTTATTATAAACATGATGATAAAATTTTGACGAACTGAGTATTGCATTGTTAATCTTGAAATTGTATATAGTTGCGCGCCTACATACAATTTGGAATGGACCATGCAAGACTGACTAGTAGTCACCATAAAACTAATGAATAAACACTACAGTTTCTTTGAAGATTGTGAAAGATTAAATTTTATGAGATCTGCAAGAGGTGAAAAATAGGGACATAGTGTTAGGGACACCTACATATGTGCCTGTAGCATCTATTCTTCTGAGTCGAATTTACTCATCTATGGAAATTGTCTTAATTGACAATTGACAATTCTTTCGTATCCAATTCTCCCGTAGTGAGATTCTTAGGAAAAGTGTCTGATTACCGAGTGTTGATACCCGACTGGATGTATTGACGTTCTTATCATTTCTTATGATTAGATTTCATTTGAATGACCTGGGTAACGATCCGAGGAGCTTTCGAATGCGTACTCAAATTATGAAAACATGGGATATACTTATATTCGTTAAAAGTTTTCATCTGCATCTGATTTGAAATTCTCTCGCATAGATTATGCGTTGACCTTACTCTTTTAAGGGGAGCTAAAGTAGCTCCTAAAAAAACCGTTATTATCCCTATCAAAGAGATAAAATTCATTATGTGGGGTATGACTATGAAAAGAGGCATAAGTCGAGCTACAAGAAATATTCCCGCTGCTACCATCGTAGCAGCATGTATAAGAGCCGAAATAGGAGTCGGCCCTTCCATTGCATCAGGTAACCATACATGAAGGGGAAATTGTGCAGATTTAGCAATAGAACCGACAAATAATAGAACAGCGCACAAAGTAACAAATAAAAAATTGACCTCATTATTAGAAATCAAGGTATTAAATATTTGGAATAAATCACGAAATTCGAAACTCCCGGTTATCCAATAAAACCCTAAAATGCCTAATAATAAACCAAAATCGCCAACACGATTATGTCTCTTGATATACTTAAATTTGTGAAGGATTATGAATTATTATTAGTCTATTGAGAAGTTCACATCTTATCAACGGTGATGAAACCGGAAAGTTTATAGTGCCAGTAAAATGGATTGATTGATTATGACATGACGACATTGTCTTAATTGATGGGAACCTGAATAGAATTCCCCTAAATGATAAGATGTTGATTATCAAAAGTGATCTAAATAATTCTTGGTGGATGACCATATCCTGCATTTAGACTTGAAATTTTTCCGTGAAGGGTTGTGAATTAGTCGTAGATATTATAATCTAGAAAGAACTTAATATGTATTTATTAAAAGATGTTTATGTTATCTAAAACTTTAGGAGGTATTATTGGTGAATTACCTAGACTTTTGCCATTAAGGTAGATTGAAACTGGTATTGATTATATTCTCGGTGCTGCACCTGTGGCTTGTGCACTGTACGTCAGCACCATCTAAATTAAAGGAATTACCGTACGACTGAGAGAGTTGTCGGAGAAAGATTTTATTATACCAAGCCTGTCATCCTGAAGAGCTATGGTGTTAATCATTCCTTATACTTATAGGTTACTGTGAACTGAGTAAATTGACAATCGAAAACGATATCCATAACTCGAAATGAAAGATTTGTTCGATCATTTACAAGGTTTTTGATCCTCAGCATGGTTATCATCAACTTCGCATCTGCGAAAAGGATTATCTATTCCAATCACTACATCCGGTACTTGTAATGAACATTATGAGTTTCACGTGACGTCGTTTGGATTGACTAATACACATGTAGCATTCATAAATTTGGTGAATCACGTGTGTAGGCTGTAATTTGATAAATTCATGCTCGTGATCATTAAGGACCATTTATTTGTTTATAAGAATAAGAATGAAGTTAATAATTAATTATAGATTGCTCTGAATTGGCCGAACAATTAAAAATTGTACCTTGAATAATTAACATGTGATTTAAGACATAATCATTTATATTAATTGACTATGTGATTAAAAAGATAATGGAATCTATACTGACTCTTCAAATTAGAGCCATTTAAGACTTTGTGTTATACTAAAAAGAAAATGCAAATATATTTTGACAAATGTTTTAACAAAGGATTTTAAGGGATCATTACCTTATAACCAAAACATTTAACTAAACTTCTGTTTAGGGGTAAATGTTTGTGTATACCTTAAGACAACCTAAGAAGAATTGAGGAAACTACATACACCATGACTTAAAACTTGAAACGACAATTTTTGCTTTTCAACTAAGAAAATTTTGACCAAAGTATAACCAAATATTTTTCAAACATTTACGAATCTTATTAAATATTTTCGATAAATCAACAAAATCTTGTTAATTAAATTCAAATTTATTTTGAACATTTTATTATAATTGGTTGAACTAAGAAATTTAAAAACTTTTACGTTTACGCTTCATAAAAATTAACTAATAATTATTTAATTAATTATAATAATTATCGACGCTTTAGACGACGGATTGAGTAAAACGGATAAAAATGATAGTAAAGACGAAACTAAAACATAGAAGATATGAAGAAAGAATTTTGAATAAATATGGTTATGATATTTATTTCATCCGGAAAGTGAACGTAATTACTGACACATAATGTATAAAAGATAAAGAACCAATTAGGACATGTTCCTTAATAATGAAGGTGCAAAATAAATTGCCGAACAATTTAAAATATAGCCGATGCTTATAAAAAGGATAATATAGATAATAAAAGGTTTCACGGCTAATGTGAACCATTATAATTGAGAAGCCAATAGCGTTAAATGTTTTAAAGGCCACTTGTGGTTGCCTAAATATGGAGGATTGTGAGATATAGTTATGTTGGAATTTGTAAGTATAAGTATTCTATTTATGTCATTTATGACTAAAAGTATCTTTGTCTGAAAAAGTTGTACTGATGGCAAATTATGAAGGCAGACATCGCCTCATACATTAGTAAACGTCTAGCTATTGCAAAGGTCATCATCTAAATTTGATTTGATTTGGGTCATCTTCGATAGACTGACCAAATCTGCTAATATCATTCCCGTTAACGATAAATGCAAAAGAGTTATGTACACCTAGTTTGCCTGTATCGAACATCTTTATCAAGATCCTCGCTTCGCATCAAATTTCTAGAGATTTGCTCAGAAATCATTGAGAACGAACCTTGATGAGAGTACTATGTACCACCCCAATCGAAGGGACGAGGTAAAGTAACGATACAAAGTAATGTAAGTGCTGTTTTATGTTTGAATGAATGACCTTTGGTGATAAATCGTATAATCGTTTTCCTTTGGAGAGATTATCATTGATAATCATCTTGTTAGGATTGAGATCGAATCTTGTTAGGATCTAAATATTAGAGCATCTGTAAGTAGGAGTTGAGATAAAGACACCCGACATACACCCATTGTGAGTTGGACATGTCTTTTAGGTTAAGGTTTCCTGTGATGACGAACCTAACCTTACAGAATACCCGACCCGCGAGATCTGAAATGATTGTTGAAATTAGGATCTGATTATTGACAGCCGGTAGTGGGCAAGAGGTTATGTGAATATGAAATGTAGATCTTGAAGTGCCAAATGGGTAGCGAAGTTATGCCACAATTTTTAACCTTGGAAAAATGAATTCATGAGCTGACAAATCATGGGATATAAGTCCCCGTTGTATGGGACCATTGAGATGATGTAAAAGTTGGGATTGAAAGGCATATAAGCTGGATCTACCCTAGGAATTCAAAAGCTACGTGAATTATGTTTCGTAGATCGAACTTGATGGAATATCTATCAAGTGAAAATCTGATTGTTCTTAGTAAAGCTTAGATCGGCGAAAAGTTGCATTCATCAGAAACCCGTGAACATCATGGATAGAGAAAGTAAGTCAACATTTAGCCTGATCTTATTCTCGTAGTTATGTTTGATGAAACTCGCGTATTATAATGGATTACACTTGTGAGAAAAGACCGAATGTGGAGGAAATACCCACATGGCTTTAACTCTATAAGAAGCGAGTAGTAAGGTAAGATGATCTTTGAGGACAAAGATCCTGTTTAGGGGTAAATGCTGTGACAATCCGTCAATTTATGATCGATATTTTATTCTCAATATTTATTTGAAAATATTATTTTAATGTTACAATATGAACTCACTTATTTTTGGGAAGAAATTTGGATTTACGTCTTGAAGTAGCATCAACTACGTCTAAACCGGATGATTCTAAGTTACGTGCTTACATTTACATACACCGTCTTTGGTGACAGTCCGACATTTCAGAAAATAAATTTATCCGTAAATATTATTTTTGAGTTTTAAATTTGTGTTGGTTCATAAACTCACAAATTTACGAGAAGAGATTAGGACTTACGATTTTATTTTAACGTCCTTTACGACTAAACCGGAAACCTTAGGATTACGCGTTTTCGAACTCCGTTTTTGATGAAACAATTTTTATTGGATTTGTTTTGTGACGTTAATTCATAATTTATAAAAACGTTTTTCGTAAAACGACCCGAGGGCACGCAAATCGAGAAAACTAGAATCGAGGAGTACCCGTAAATAAATGGAGATGAGACAAGTGGGACACTTGTCCCACCCCACTCCAAAATTGGCCTAATTAGCCAAACATCCCATGATGTGTCCAAATTGTAGCTTAAAGCTTACACTTGTAAGCTAAGCTTACAAGTTAAGCAACTTCCACCCACCAAAACTAGTAAACAACTAGCAAATACCATTCACTCCATTTACCACTCATGTAAAACTCACACAAACACTCTCTTCTCCTCTCTAGTGTGCCGTCCCATATCACCCCATAAACACCACTTTTGATAAAAAAACAACCATGAAATCCTATGTTATACTTGCATATGTTAAAGCCCTTTTGAAACCCTATTGATTGGTGCAAGTTATAACATCCAAGGTGGAGTTTCTATGGAGTATTAGGGCTGATTTTCCACAAGGAGATTATGAATATTGGTGGTCTTGAAGATGGTCTTGGCTATGCACAAGTTTCTCCATCAAAATCCATGCTCAAATCACAACCTACATCAACTTGGTGGTATAAAGATTGTCCTCCTCATCCTCTTGTTATTTTTACTATGTAATCATGTATTTTATTTCCTATTATATATGTATATGATGATTATATGATGATAAAGTATTGTGTGGGGATTTGGTGTTGATAAACATGATTAAAAAGGTGAAAAACTATAAAGAACAAGGCTAAAATCTTGCTTAAAAATGATGGCTGTATAAAACAGTAAAGAAACATGTAATGAACTGATAAAATGATGAAGTAGAATGAATAAACAGTAAGCTATGGGTCTTGTACACATGTGAGAGTTGGCCATGCAATGGAATCATTGTAATGAGTGAGATATGATCAAAACAAGTTTAAGATACAAATCTGAGTTCACTGTTTTGGACGATTTTTAAAAAATACTTAGATGATGATTCAACAGTAGCTATAGAAGAGTTAAATGGGGCAAATATCATTTAGTTTATGTGATAAAAATTTGAGCTTCTATCTCCATATAGAACTCTAGATATGGCAGTTTTGGTGAAGATGAAGATAAAAATCAGATTTTGAGAATTAATGTTTATTACTATTATATAAGCACTCAAAATTATATTGTATAAAATGTAAAGTTAAAACCCACTAACTTATGGATTTTATTTATATAAATATGTACAAGGGTAAATAAGTGGAGATTTTATAAAAATGGTAACTTGTTAAGTTTTATAAGTTGTAAAACTATAAACATGATTTTTACGACTTTTTGGCTATTACCGTAAAAATTAACGTTTTTGTTAAATAAAACTTAGATGGTTGGACCCGTCTAATGTAAAATTTTATGAAACTCATATACTGATATATAAACATATATAACAAGTAAAAACCGATAAAACCCGAACTATATAACATACGGACATTAACGGACTAAATTAACGTTATTGGACTAATAAAACAACAAAATGGACTAAAACACTTATAAACTTATTTATTGGACTTAACCCTTTTAGGACCAACTTGTAAAGTGTAGATACTGATAATATAAGTATAATAAGTATTAATACAAGTTAAGAACTTATAATAGGCTTATTGGACATAAAACACGTAAATAGGTAAAACGAGAAAACTAGTATAAAAGTTATCGACACATAACACAAAAATGAGTAAATGAGGATATGTAAACCCACTTGATCATCATATATATAAAATCATCATATGTATACCTAATTGTTATTTTTATAAAGTCATTGGACAAACGTCTAAGACCGTATACTATTTGTCTAGGTTTCCGTGATTGAAGCACGTACCGTCCGTCCGAATTGCCGATAACCCGCCTTCCCACATCAACGTGAGTTCATAGCCTCGCACACTTTTAAATATTTTTATGAAATGTTTTATAAACCTGCGAGGGAGATAACATGTTAGTTTTTATAAAATAGGACACCATTTGTCCCGATTGTTTGTTTATTGATTTGGACCCGAATGATTGTATGACCCGATTGTATGACCCGATAAATGATTAAAGGACCCGATAGATGAAATCAAATGGATTATTAAAGTTAGGTTATGTCACTAAAAGTCCCATTAGCATGAATTGTGAACTACCGGGATTTGGTAGACGCTTATGCATTTAATAGTACTATTTGGGGACGATCACCCCAGTTCGCGCCTTGATGGTTGATCCCCGTCGTGCCACATTGATTGGTAAGTGAATTTATGTATGAGAAGATTTCCATAGCGTGACCTTTGTGACGACACGCTACTTTAGATGGGCAAAATTGGTATAGGGTTAGCTACCCGTTGTTGGTTTAGTAAGGTAACAATGTCATGCGGCTTATAATAATCCAAAACTAACGAAATACTATTAGACGCTTCGAATTACGATGTATTGCCTGACTAGCAATACAGGGTCATACTATTGATATTATGTTTGTGTTTTGGTTTTCATAACCATATTCATATAACGGTTTTTATTTTCATACAACGTCATAAGACGTATTGTATGATGTTTTTACGACATTGGCTCGTATAATGATTTTTAAGGCAAATGCCTATATTATGATTTTCGATAAGGATTTGTATAAAATGACTTTGGCTATTTTATGGCCTATTAAAATGGTTTGAACAAAATGATTTTCAGTAATAATTTTATACTGATATTATATTGATGTATTTTATTAAACTCTATGAATTCACTCGGAATTATCGCTGACCTTTTCTTTTAACATGTTATATCTCAGGTACTTGAAGGTAATTCTCGGGAAGACAACAAGAATTCATGGCCCGCACTTAAACAATATTTTTCCATTCAAATACTTTGTAAAACTTTGTATGAAATGATATGACTTGGGACCTATGTAACTTTGATATTTATGAATGGAAACGATTTATTATTAAACGACGGGATTTTTATGCGTTGTCTATGATGTGAGTAATGTGCTATCCCGTAACACCAACGAGTCTTCCGTTATACTGAGTTGTATAAAATTTGGGGGTGTTACAGTTTGCTACTAACATGACATGTTTATTACTTTCATCAAATGATACATATAGTAAATATAGTTTATATAATTACACTTTCAACCCTTATAGTTTATAAATTTCAAAAATGACAGTTTTAGTCCTTATACTTGCTTAAAATTACATAACAACCTCAAATTTGTACCAAATGATATAGGAATTAATTTTTTTTATAAACAGATTTCTAATCATAATAAAATTAATTTTCCAGATCTATTACTTTTGAAATAGATTTTAACTCATTATTTTATGTAAATTACAAAACTAGGATTTTATTACATCTTTAGCTAATATCTTCCATTTTTATATTATTATATGAACCAAGACTTTTTGTAATATCTTATTAGATTATAAATAGGCTTAAAAAAGACTTATAACATAAAAAGAACTTATTGGATAAGGTTACGAAGTAAGGTCAACTGGTTAAGGAAAGCTCAGGTTATGAAAAAGTTTAGCCGTTAATTAATTAATTAAGTAGTAGTGAGACGTCGGTCCTAAAACGAAAACTTTGATATCGAAAAAAATAGAAGTACAAGTAACTACATCAAAAACCAACCTCTATACGGAATAGGGGGATGAGATTGGGTGTCCGAGTAACAAGGTGAATACTTACAAATAAGAAATTTGGAAATCTAGGGCTCCTAATGGGACATATGGACTATATCTTCTTCACAACTCTTCAAGAACTCTTGGAACTTCTTCCAAAGCTTGATACTGATCTTAAGGACTTCATATGGCTTCAATGTTGGTATAGTAACATAATATATAGATGTTTATAAGGGAAAGTGAGGGATGAAGAAAATATGAAGCATAAGGTCTCTATTTATACTCATTTCAACCGTTAGCCTCCCAGTTAAACCTAGAAACGTGTAAAACAGTAGTAAGGTGACTAAGGAATGTTACGTATGCCTAATTAGGTCTAGTAATGACTCGTGGAAGCTAGAATTAAAATATTTATGGTATGTGGCAAGAATAAGCTCACGGCAACAATATGATAGGAATGAGGATGTGTAAACTACAAGTAGATTATCTACCTACTTAGAAATATCTCAAAATATCTATTAGTTCTGATTCTATGTTTAAATTTGGGAAGGAAAGGTTTAAATTCATTTTTGGAGGGAAAAACCTAGTCGGATGCATTTCTAGGGTTTGTAACTTTATAACTAAGTAATTCTTGTAAATAGGGGTCTAGAAATGTGATTTGTTATATATTAAGGTATATTTAGTGTTTACGCTTTGTAATTAGGAGGTTTTTGTCTTTGGTTTGAAGTTTAACATTAGTTTGAAGTGAAATTGGGAAGAAAACCTAGCTAGATAAGTATTTCTAGTGATCTACGGTCTAATCCTTGTTAAAGCCATTATTCTTTATTTAGCTACTGATGTAAACACAATTTATGCATCCTAAATTCTCCTTAATGTGTTCATGAAGTCTCTACACTTGTTTTACTGAGTTATTCCAAGTAAAAATGTCTAAAGTGTGAAAATACCTATTTTGACCTAATTTATAAGTCGTGCATTGAAATGTTGTACCTTGTGCATTAGGGTACTTTTACCTTGTCTTATGATGACATTATATCCTAAATGTAATGCTATTGAATTTTGTACACTTTCCCTAAAAGACTATGTATCGATTCTAAGTAAAATGCTTAATATAAGGGTTTTTAGGTCATTAAGCCTAATGACTTTGTACTTTGGGTGATTTGTGTTTATCTCATTGTCTTGGATTATTATAGGGCTTATATATTGTGTTTAAGGTTTCTACAGAGTATACACACTTAGTTTAATAAGTTATATAGGTTAATCATATCCTAGGAAGAAATAGATTTAATTAGAATTCTCTACTTTGAAAACTTATACTTTATGCATTAATTATTTATATATTAACTTGATGTAAAATTATAGTCTTTTTATGATACTTAGTTGATTTTTATATTTTGGTTGCAAAAGATTAGGCTCTAATTCATTGTGAAATGGTTTCTAGGTGCTAATTTAGGTTAGTGCGCTTTAATACTTGTACTTAGCTTTAAATGGTTTGTACTTAGTATACTAAGATGAAATTATACTTCTAAATGATACTAGTTTATTACTTTTTCATAATCCTTGATTAATTATTCATAGATGTTGTACATTCATATTTCACCATTCTTGAGTTTATGACTCATTTATAGGGATTCTAGGGTTTCTAAGGGAATTTAGGGCATCATACTTATATTTGAGATGTTCTTATACTTAAAAGATTAATTTTAGATCTTAGACTTGATATACATAAGGTCTTCTCATCACATAAACACAAGTAGAATTGATAGTGTGGGTTTTGTGAGTTTGTGCACCTTGTTATGTAAGCTACACCACATAATTCATACAAGAAAAACAAAAAATTTTCACGATAAAAACAAAGTATTATTTATCTCACAAGAATAATGTACATAACTCATAGATTAAAATATTGGATTGTTGTAGATACAGAGTCACATAAGTCATTTACCTGGCCTGGTACTAGAAGAAATTATGCGGGCAACTCCAAGGTTACATTTGATAAAGACTCTTTAGTGAATCCAAAGACTTCTGAAGAGCTGAGGTGGTCACCATCTCCTGAAGAGTTGGTTGAAGAGCAGCCACAACCATTTCGGTGATGGCTTAGCAGTGGGTGGTATTGGTCTAGCATTTAGCTTAGCCACTTCAACTTTAGAAACTCATTTCTCTCCTTGAATCTTGGTTACTTGAGCTTGAAGAACTAACACTTGGTTGGTTAAGTCCTTTACCTAAATGGTCTTGGGAGATGGTGGATTAGGAACTAGATCATCTTGCATTGTATTATCTCCAACAATCTCCTCTTCAGGCTCACTCTTATCCAGATCAACTAGTGAGCGTTCATATAGGCCAAATTCCTTGGGAATATCTGCTTAGGATACTTTCATCTTAAAAGAAGGCAAGTGCCCTACCTTGAATCCAGTGGTAGGGTCACTTCCTTGGGCTTGTCAGCATCATGGGTAACTCTAGCATCCTTCATGTTGAGGCCAGTTTCAACTTCTTCACCATCAGGCTTGGTTTGACCTGATGGATCTTGAGAAAAAGTCCGTGATGAGTTAAGATCAATGAGTATGTTTTTGGTCCCTTCAGCTATACCCTCTTGTTGGGTACCACATCATTATGGAAAGAAGGTCCAAGGTCAGCTTCAACTGTTATATTTACTAAAGCATCACACCTGATGCTGACTCAGAGTGACAAATGAAAGGAATTGGTATGTAATTTAAATAAAAAGTGCTTACCAATGCTGACTCAACCTACTGAGCTGAGGATGGGCTCTTTATTCACCCTTATCCCCTAAAGATGATGGGATACGGGTTGCATGCGGGGCCTCTTGATGCATGTCAGATCTCGCTGGAGCTGGACCTCACATCTGGCTAAGGTTCTGGTCCTCGACCGTGGAGGACTTCAGCTTCTTAGAAACTCGGCCTTGGTGCATCATATGCATCCTTCGAGGGATCATTTTTGCTGTGTGCCCTCTTGCTGGACGAAAGCTTGGATTTCTGAGTATTCATTGATAGTGACTTTCTTCTTCGTCCAGTCTTAGCTCCAGGCTGTTTACCTTTTGAATCCCCTTCTCCAGCTAGAGAAGTGGGAGCTTTCAACACAACTGGCGCTTCTGTAGAGCAAATGGCCAGTATGAGAGGAGTAAAAAAGGGGTCAGAGGTACTAATTGGAATGTTCCAGTGCTTAGTCCCAAAAATTGGTACCGGTACTTTAGTACCCTTGTGCTAAAGTTATAAATCGGCCGATGGTCAACAAACAAGAGAGAGAGAGAGAGAGAGAGAGAGAGATAGAGAGAGAGAGAGAGAGAGAGAGAGAGAGAGAGAGAGAGAGATCTTCAAATATCATTTTCCTAAAATTGACCTTAACTCTATTTTCCAAGCAATATAAAATGGTCACATCCTTTTGGTTTATTTGATCAAGACCTCGTATTTTTCCTCTCAAACATTCGATTAAAATGGTCATTAACAACTTCCGTTAAGGGGTAAACAACTTATTTTCACGTACCCTTTATCTGTGATAGGCTTAGTGTAGCTAATTGTACCAAAGAAAGTTTTGACCACAACATAATAAAGAACATACTCATACTAATCTACATGTGCTAAATAATTTAGCCCAATAGATTTTTGAAATGTGTGAACCCCAAATTTTCCATTTAATTCTGCAGATGGTGAAGAATACATGATAAATCTTTTGTTTAGAGGGTTGGGCAATATACCAGAATTCCCTTAAAAATCTTGAAACATAGTTTCTGGTGTTGCAAAAAGAGCCTTATGCACATTTAGATAAAAAATCCAGAAGCTCTTTCCCATGACGGGATGTTAAGTTTCTAGGTTCAATAAGCACATGATTGTTTGGTTTTATGATGATTTCTTTGATGGCAAAGTTAACATGAGATGATGCAGTTAGATTTTGTTATGGGGTTTGTTGTATAGAAATTTTGCCATTGGTTTAGGGTTTGATTTTGATATTCTTCTTGCTCTTGATGCGAGGAAAATTGTGTGTGTGATTTTTTATAATGTGAAATGTTTTTGGTGTTTGGTGTGATTTAAATAGAACATTTGAAAGATGTTTTAGTGATTTTAAACCGTTTTTTGTGAAAGGTGTTAAAGTTTTTAGGGTTTTCTTTGGATAATTGGTTCAAACTTCCTCATTAATGTTCTGGGTAAATGAGTGGTCTTTTGACACATTGAACAGTGTAAAGCCACAGTGTCAGAACGGTTGTTGGTAATGGGTGACACAAATGTCGACGTTTGAAATATCTTTAATAAATTAATTGTAGTTTGGGAGAATGTTTTTTCTTTTCAAGAAAAATCAACGCCATTTATTTTATTATTCAAACATGTGATTGATTTGTTTTAAATGCTAGACTAGCAAACATTAATTCTTCAGTTTATGTTGAACACTTGATTGGTTATTTTTAATGCATTCCTTACGTTAGTAAAAGCGACAAAGTCTCAAATGCTAAAACAAATCCATGAATGAGACACCGAGCCTGCTCGAATCCTCTACTCAGGTAAGGCTACCACCTTAAATCAAATGATGTTTAATAAAGGACATGTTTTATCCCGACCTAATAAAAAGATTTTCTCTAGCAGAAGCGATAAAGTCTCAAACGCTCAGTCATATCCATGACCAAGACACCAAGCCTGCTTGAATCCTCTACTCAGTTAAGCCAAAAGATATAGTTAAGATGTAAAAGATACTAAACCTAAAAAAATTTTGGTCAGTATGACTAATGCTTGAACCCTTCAATAATATTCAGTTGATACTAAAGGTTAAAATGTTGTGTCATATATGTTCAGCATGCCAAGTTCCATTATCAATCCTTTAAAAGTTGGTTTATCCGGTGGTTTGGTGAAGATATCAACCAATTGGTATTGAGTGGGGATGAAGTGTAGTCCAATGTCCCCTTTCACACTGTGATATCTAATAATGTGATATATGATATCAATGTGTTTTGTTCTTGAGTGAAGGACTGGATTAATTGGAATTGAAATAGCACTAGTGTTATCATAAAAATTGGTACATTTTCATATTCAATGTCATAGTCAGCAAGTTGACTCTTCATTCACAAAATATTGGCATAACATCCCGCAGCTGCCACATATTCAACTTCCGTTGAGGACTTGATGAGTAATTGTTTCTTTTTAGCACTCTAGCACAAAATTTTACCACCTAGCAATTGGCAAGCACCAGATGTGATTTTTTTTTCCAAATTGCATCCAACATAGTCAGAGTCTGAGTACCCCTTTGAGACAAAATCTTGAGGACTTTGGGTACCAAAGACCAAGACTGAGGGTAACGTTTAGGTACTTGAAAATTATCTTGACAACAATAACGTGTGATTCCTTAGGATTTGCTTGGTACCTTGCATAAAGGCCGGTAGAGAATCGGATGTCAGGTCTGTTGGCCGTTAAGTACATTAGAGATCTAATCATAGCTCTGCAATGAGTCTCATTTACTGATTGTCCATTGAGTTTAGGTCCTAAGTTGTTAGGCGGTACCATTGGAGTTTTTACTGAAGCATAGTTGATGTCATATTTCTTCAGCATATCATTGACATACTTTTCTTGATTGATGGAGATGCATTTTTCAGATTCTTTTATCTGAAGACCAAGGATATAGGTGAGTTCACCCATCATACTCATCTCAAATTCGCTGGTCATAAGCTTGGCAAATTGTTTTCATAGTTTCAAGCTTGTAGAGCCAAAGATCATATCATCTACATAAATTTGCACTAGGTTGGTGTCATTTTTGGTCTTATAGATAAACATTGTGCTATCTATCTTTACTTCGACAAATTTATGCTCAATAAGGAAGGTTGAGATACTTTCATACCATGCCCTTGGGACTTGCTTTAAACCATACAAGGCTTTGTATAGTTTGTAGACATGATTGGGATATTCACTACTCTCAAAACCTGGAGGCTGAGTAACATAAACTTCTTCCTTTAGATCATCATTTAGGAATGCACTTTGACATCCATTTGGTATATTATGAAGTTCATGTATGTGGCATAGGCAAGTAATATCCGAATGGATTTCTGATCGGCGTCGAAGTACCGGTAAAAAACAAACCTAATTACCTTATACTAGATAGGACAAGCGGGTATCAAATCAATGAGGAGTATGTGGTTTTAACTTAAGTTTTAGGGTGATCACTGATCAATAAAAGTTTTGGTTTTAGAATCTAATTAACTAAAATACTCTTAATAATAACAATACTGATTAAAGTAGAAAAATATATATGAAGTGTAAACAATTAAAAGAAAAATGCAATCCCTTCCAGCTCCCAATATCTATGGTTGATCACACTTATGGATTATCAAGACTTTTCAAACCAATTACAGAGATTACTTTGACTTAATATGAATGAATTAATCTCGGTACTTATTATGTTTATCAATGACTCGAAATAATAAGCCTTATACAAACTCAACCAATAATTATGTTTTAATAATTTATTTGGGTACAATTTATGTCGATTATGCGACCATCTTTTTCCTTAACTAAATAGAATAGGTATGAATCGCTAACTAACAATAAATCGTCTTGCACAAATTATTAAACATAAAATATTAAATCAATCAAAATAATTTATAAATAAATCATAGATCAATGTAAAATAAGTATGATAATCCAAAAGTAATGATCAAACCATAAATAAGGTTACCGAAAAGAACTACCACAAAACTAGCCGGACATGATGGTGCGCTCGAGCCAGTTACTATTAATCAACATCGTCACTTTCTTTTTTTAAAAAAAACTTACGGCTGACCAAAAACCCAAAAAGGACGAACTGATTTCTTTGTTCTTCTCCTATCTAATATAAACAAAAGGGTTAAACCTCTTTTTTATTCCTTTCTTGTGGCTAATGAGTCCTAAAAGCCCAAATAAGAATTGATGTTATATCTTGCGGCTGACCCCTCTCTTCCTTGATTGATGATAGGACCGGCTGTTATATCTCACAAACGGGCCAATAGGTTTTATTTTGTTAACTTTTTTTTTCTTTTTTTTTTCTTTTGAATGAGGTATAATCCCACATAAAATTTAATCGAATGCCATGAATTGGTCAAACGAAGCCCAGTCGAATAAAATATGAGCAAAAATATTACGACGTGCTCAAATCTTTTTCTTCGATATAGTTCTTCATTTATCGTCGCTCTTGATATCTTTTTTCCAAAAAACTAGTAAAATGGCCTTTTAATTCCATTTCGTGCATAACCTACATAATCACAAAACACACTCAAATTACATGTATAACAACAAATTAAAATACAATTATACTGAATTAACATGCTATAAGGTGTATGCAAATACACCGATTAAACTCCCTGAACTTAACCTTTACTTGTCTCAAGTAAAAAAATTTACAAGGATGTTAATTTCATAATTCTTAATCATGTTATTGAAATTTCATCAAAAAGATCAAATTCAATCTAGTACACTAATAACCATCCTACGTGACAATTAATCCAAAGTGATTACCAATATTTTTGTCCTTCTTAAACACTTAGCATAACCGCTCCCATTGGTTTCATTTACTCTATGTTTCATATTATTAACCATGTGTCCAACGTACTTAATATACACCTATAATCAATCTAAACATTAATCTAAAACAAGAGGTGAGAATATCTTACACCTTTTAAAACATTGGATTTTTTATACCATAATAGCGCATCATAAACCACCATACTTTCACTTTTTTTTCTTTTTCTATCTTTGTTTAACATTTTTTTCACATCACACATAAGCTCCTTTTTAGCCATCCAAGACCGTTTCTTATAAAAGTCATCCTGAACGCTTTATACACTCCTTTTAAGGTTGATATAAAAACTAATCATTCAGAAAAATGAATATATATCCTATAGGTGCATACTAAGACACATTGGCACATGAGAACCGGTTAATTTAGTCCGTTTAAATTAAATAGGAACAACTATATTTCGTGCCTACTGGTACATCATATGATGGATTTATCTACCACATAGTCTAATTAATCAATGCACTAAGTTAAACCAATCTTCCGAATTTCATTACAACAATACAAGGATTCAGTTATTTCACATAAAATTATCTCAGCTAAGTGCAATGCTATCCATCATAATTAGTGGCGTCTGACCCATGTTAACAACTAAAGTATCACCTTGCGCATGTGACGAATCAGATAAGCAAGCCCATCATATGACTACCACCAATTGTGACAGTTCTATAACTCTTTTATAAGGACACCGTGCGCGGGCGGCGAGTTGAATAAGATCAATTCCAAGTGTCCTATCCCAACTATTACATTACTATATTCATATTATATTATTCAAATTTTCTACTCGGTCTAAGCAAAAGTAAGTAGGGAGATTCAATCGTGTATGGTTTGATCATCTACTAATTATACATATGCCTAACTACATGCAAACAATCAAATCAATTTAATAACCAAATTATACAATAGGATCAGGTGCACCTGATAACTATGGCCAAATCCTTTAGCTTGCTCCAATAGGTCATCCACAAGCTAATCTTCAGAATATGCAAACACTCAACAACCATATATGTAGAAGAAACTTCCACATCAATTAGCACAAGACTCTTATAATGTGATTAAAAAAAAAATTAAAAATTAAAAATTTTTCAATATTTCAAAAAATCACATTTTGACCAAAATTTCACACAAACATGTACACATGTGCCACCCCCCCTCAACTTAAAGCATTGCATTTTCCCTAATGCGAACACTTTAAGTTGAAAATTTAGTTAAATATCAATTTGACAAACTCAAACAAAAACAAAAATCTAGCTCACTTTCGTAGGAATCACGGTTGCATTTAGCGTATGCAACAAGCCTTTAACCCACTTGGTAGCCCGAGTGGACGACTTTTGTAACACCCCATTATGGTAAATAGAATGTCACGCGTGATTATGGCGTGTCATAAAATCATACAAGGTAAATGTCTTAAAAATTTAAATGACCATGAAAGGGAATACCGGAAACAAACATCGGTACCCCAAGTATAAGCTTATCATACACAAACATAAGTACTGTAAAGTAAAAGGACTAAACAATGTCCAAGAAACAAGTAGCAAAATGTATGATGAAATGCATAAAGTAGAGAAGGCTAGATATCTTCCAATCCATATGCACGCACGCTTAAAGTCTACGAGCGCCCTTGAGTACCTGCCATTTGGGAACATGAAAGGAAAACGGCTGAGCATAACGCTCAGCGCACGGATATACAAGCATAGCATGGAATAACGTAAGCATAAAGACTAATAGCAGCGGAATAGTATAAGTTCTAAGCAATCTGTAATCATGTTCATAAAACTGGTTTTATAGTTTGAAAAGATTTATGTTTCTATGAAAATCTGTATTAATTAGCCAAATAGCCCATATAGGTCACGAGGTTCCACCGTGCATGAATACTTGGAGGGGAGACCTTGTCATGCAATTAGAGAGGTTGCCTCTAATTAAATAGTCTGGGTAGGAGGGATCAGCTCCTAGTGAAGGATGCAAGGCACACATCGCATTCGCTATGATAATACTGATAAACATGTAACAAGGATGCACCCATACGCCCCACATGATAATATAATATAATGGCCAAAACAGAAAGGGACGCCACAAGCAATCACTTCGCCGTGGGGAAGTCACAACACTGGTGCCTCTAGTGTTATGGTTATGGTACCTCCATAACTAAGTGACACTGGTCATGCATGTATATGGCTTAGGCTCTTAAACTAACATAGGTAATCAAACATATAAAACAATACTGGGAAAACAGTTGGCTACAAACAGGGAATCCTAATAAGGAAAGAATGTCCAAACTAAAGGACGGGAAATCCGTACCTTATGTACAGTGAACGAAGAAGACGAAAGAATGAAAGTCCTACTTCGATCTCAATATTGCTACATAAAATAGGATACATGTATAAGTATTCTGTTTACTGGGTACTTAACTGATTATATAATGTCTTAGCTTGTTTTATATGTTCTTGTCTTGTTTTACTGAATTTATGTAACGTATTTGTTCAAATTAACTAATGTACGCAAGATACTTTTTTTATTCTGGATCTATGAAACATACTTTTAAATACTTTCTAATCTACGCAATATTGACCAAAATTTGACTTGTTTGACAGGTTACCACTTAGAAAAGTTACAGTTTGGTCCTTTGGTCTGCTAGACTTCCACCGTTAGTCCTTTGACATTTTTTCATTAGAAAACTTAGTAATGATACATTGACTTTAATACACGTATTTTTATACATACTTTTTATACGTGTAATTATACACGTTTTATACGAGAGAAATTCTGAACTTTGACAGAGGATTTCAACGTCAAAGCTAATCACGTAAACTCCGAAAAACTCACGTTAAGTCAATGTATACGTTCTCTACAACTTTCATGTTTTATGTTTTTTCATGAAAAAGACATTTAGATGGTCGAAACCCCGATTTAAAACTATGACAACAATACTAGTATTTTCAGTAATTAAGTAAATCCGAATTTCGACGATCTCGTTTAGTGCTAAATACTTACTTTAAAGTCTCTAAACATATCAATGACTAAATATAGACATTCTATACGTAAAATATTATAAAACAAAGTGTAAAACTTATAAAAATTGTAGTAGGATAAAAATGGAAAATTTAATAAGTGTACCAGATCGATTCCATTACGTATCTAAAAAAAACTTGTGAAAAGAATTTGCTCGAAAAACTTCTCGTTTAAAAACTCAAACACAAAACATGTGTCTAAAAATGTGTATCGAAGTGTGTGTATGCAAACGTGTATGAAAGTTGTATAAAAACGTGTGTATAAAATTTCGAGCAATTTCTTTTCAGTCTTATATTTTTCAGATTCGTAATGGAATCGATATGCGCTTATTAATTTTCCATTTTTTATCATACTACTATCGTTATAAGTTTTTAAGTTTATTTAATAATATTTTATATATAGACTGTCTATATTTAGCCACTGATAGATTTAGAGACTTAAAAGTAAGTTTTTAGCACTAAACGAGATCGTCGAAATCCGGATTTACTTAATTACCGAAAATACTAGTATTGCTGTCACAGTTTTAAATCGAGGTTTCAACCATCTAAATATCTTTTCATGAAAAATATAAAGCATGAAAGTTGTAGAGAACGTATACATTGACTTAGCGTGAGATTTTCGGAGTCTACGGGATCAGTTTTGACGCTAAAATCGTCTGTCAAAGTTCAAACTTTCTCGCGTATAAAAACGTGTATATAATTGCACGTATAAAAAGTGTGTATAAAATCGTATATAAAAATGTGTGTATGAAAGTCAAAGTATCATTACTAAGTTTTTAACAAAAAAATGTCAAAGGACTAACGGGGGGAAGTTCACGTAGACCAAAGGACCAAATTGTAACTTTTCTAATTGGTAACCGGTCAAACAAGTCATATTTTGGTCAATATTGCGTAGATTAGTAAGTATGTGAAAGTATGTTGCGTAGATATAGAATAAAAAAGTATCTTGCGTAAATTAATTAATTTGAACAAAAATGTTACATAAATTCAGCCTTTCCCCTTACTGATTTTAAGGTTATGCTGTGTTTATCATGTATTCTATATTTTCTAATTAAGTATTACTTGTATTTCTTGTAATATTATACTTGTTGTGTAATAATAAGTAACTTTCTAAAAATAGCAGGTTTCCTAAAATAGAAAGTTTCCAAAAATAGTAAGTTTCCAAAAAAAGAAAATTTCCAAAAATAGTAAGTTTCCTGAATTAGAAAGTTTCCATATTTAGAATTAAGCTGGATTAATAAGCTAAATATAATCTTAAGCTTACTGGTTAAATATCATAAGTCATGCGATTATTTGTATAGTTTATTAATATCATGTTAATTAAATAAACTATAGGTTATCTGATTTAATTAAATATAAGCATGATTTAATTAAATTAAGGTGTATAAAATACTTAGGCTAAACATATATTAATATTATATTAATTATAACCTAAGTCATGATTATTAATTAAATATATTCCATGTCTTAATAATTAGTTAATATTATAGTCTAAATTAAATAAATAAATACTTAGGTTAAAACATGTATTATTTCACAAATAATATTAACCTAAGTTTATGATTAATTAAATTAATTATAAGTCATGTTATTAATTAATTTAATATCTTGTTAAATAATATATCTTGTAAAAATAAAATACTTGTACAATTTTAGTCATGAACCGAACCCGTGATGTTAATTTAGACATGTCGTGAACCGGACCGAATAAACCCTTGAACCGGACCAAACAAACACCCCTTTAACAGTGGAAAATTGGCTCGGCCGGTTGCCACTGCCTGTGTAAACTTGCCACCGGCTTAAGCCGGTGGTTCCATCTCTCGGCTAGCCGCTGACCACAACGGAGTTCCCACCGGCTGTATGTCAGTGGTTCCCCTTGTTGCGCCACGGTTCCCCCTGCTTGACCAAAAGCCGCCACCGGCTGTGTGCCGGTGGTGGTGGCTGCTTGCTGCCGAGACCCCCAAACACCACCAGGACACCCCGACTTGCGTCGGGGTTCCTTGTCCCTGCTGCCGACCGAGACCAACACCACCGAGACACGAGGTCTCGGTTGGTTGTGCGAACCAAGACATGCCGAGAGCCATGGGGCTCTCGTTTGGGTGTCGGCCGAGCAAACCAACCCGAACACAACCCTTAATTTTACCCCCATGATTACGTGACATGTTTTTAATTACTTGTTTATTTAATCACATGTTCATGTGTTCATAATTAAATAAAAAGAATTAAAATAAAAGGAATAACGGATTACCGAACGCGTGTAACGAATGGAGGTTAATAACACGAACACGATGCTTGAATAAATCAACCAAACATCAAATCAAACACCCCTTATGGTGTTGGTGATGCAGGCGGCCAAAGGAGAAGAACAAGGAGGCTAGGGTTTTTATTTTTCTTGAAAAACTCTGTGAAAGAAAAGAATGTTTCCCCTTTTTGTTTATTTACTAAAAAAAGTGGGCTTGGCCCTTGTCTCTTTGGTTCCGCGGCATATAGGGCCCACAAGGGAAAAACCCGAAGTTTTTCCTGTTCTTTATTTTACGTGTTCGTATGTTCATGTTTTCGTGTTGTGTCATACTTAATTGTTCGTTTTATATATAAATACTTGTACGTAACGATCTTAATCGTATTATATTAATTAAGTACGTAATTACATGTTCGTGATTTTTTACGTTCATGATTTCATGTTCATGATTATAATTATTATTGTTAATAATTATCGTGTACTATCACGTACTTAATACTTGTCGTAATAATAATACGTATATAACTTTTGTAATTACTAATCGTGACACGTGTTCATGCTATAAAAGGAAAGTTTTAATATGTACGTACGTTTACTAACTGTATTGTTCATGTTAAAAGCATGCGGGTTTACAAGTCTTCCCCCCTAAAAAGAATAAGTTGTCCCCGAATTACAGATAAGATAAACTGAAAGAGGAACATACCCGAATTCAAAATATGAAATGAGGGTAAGAAGCCCGGATAGACTCCTCTGTTTCCCAAGTGGCTTCCCGCTCATTATGATCCCTCCAAAGGATTTTGATGAACGGAATCGTCTTCTTCTTCATGACTCGTTCTTGCCTGTCAAGAACTCGTTCGGGTTCCTCTATGAAGGTAAGATCTTCACGAATCTGTTCCAGTGGATACTAAACCATGTGAAGGGGATGATAATTGTACCCTCTAAGTAAGGACACATGGAAAACATCATAAACGTGAGAAAGCTGCGGAGGTAACGCTAAGCGATAAGATACTTCACCGACTCGCTCGATGATATCAAACGGTCCGATGAATCGAGGACTGAGCTTCCCTTTGATTCCAAAACGTCTAACACCACGTTCCGGAGATACCTTAAGAAAGACATGATCTCCTAAGTTGAAATGTAAGTCCCTACGATGCTTGTCAGCATAACTCTTATGATGTGTAAGAGATTATTGTAATTTCTGCTTAGCTACAAGGACCTTCTCGTTGGTCAACTCAATCATCTCCGGTCCTTCAAGTGTTCGGTCGACAACCTGATCCCAGCAGATTGGGGCGCGACACTTCCTGCCATACAACATCTCAAATGGTGCACACTTAATGCTGGCGTGCCAACTATTGTTGTATGCAAACTCTACTAAATAGATGTAATTGTCCCAATCTCCTATCCACTCTAATGCACATGCTCGGAGCATGTCTTCAAATGTCTTAATAGTCCTCTTCGATTGTCCGTCTGTTTGAGGATGAAAAGGCGTGCTAACCTTAAGTTTTGTACCCCAAGCTTTCTGCAGACTCTTTCAAAATCGCGAAGTGAACCGAGGATCTCTGCCCGAGACGATACTGGATGGAGTACCATGAAGTCTCATGATCTCCTTCTTGTAAGTATCAGCGAGTTTGCTGACCGGATCATCCTTGCGGATCGGTAAGAAATGAGTTGACTTAGTAAGTCGATCAACGATAACCCAAATCGCATCATGCCTCCTCTTTTTCCGCGGAAGACCGATAACAAAATCCATGATGATCTTGTCCCACATCCACTCTGGAATATCTAGCGGTTGTAGTAGACCACTAGACCGCTGATGCTCGATCTTAACCTGCTGGCAGGTAAGACATTTAGAGACATAAGTAGCAACATCCTGTTTTATACCACTCCACCAAAAGTACTGCGTGATTTCATGGTACATCTTGGTTGAACCAGGATGAATGGAGAATGGGGAGCTATGAGCTTCAACTAATAACGCTTCCCTAAGAGTAAGATCATCAGGAACACAAAGTCTGGTGCCCTGCCATAAGATACCGTCGTCATCCAACAGAAACTCCGTTTGCTGATCCAAGTTCTGAATGATCGCCCAAATTTCACCATCATCCTTCTGAGCTTCCTTGATCCTAGAGAGTAACTCAGGTTCCACTCTAAGATTAGCCCAGTAATGGTGCTGTACACGTACCATAATCTCAATGTCTAATCGCTCCAAGTCTCTTATAATCTCTTCCTCAATCTTAATGCCATTGATCATACCAGACTTTCTACTAAGTGCATCTGCCACTACATTCGCCTTGCCGGGATGATACTGCAGATTAATTTCATAATCCTTCAACAGCTCTAACTGTCTTCTATGTCTCATGTTCAGTTCACGTTGAGTGAAGATGTATTTCAGGTTGTTATGATCTGTGAAGATATCACATGTTTCTCCATACAAGTAGTGCCTCCATATCTTCAATGCAAACACGACTGCTGCAAGTTCCAAGTCATGTGTAGGGTAATTCTCCTCATATGGCTTAAGCTGCTGTGAAGCGTACGCAATCACTTTCCCATGTTGCATGAGAACACAGCGAAGTCCCTTCCCTGAAGCATCACTGTAGATTTGAAATCCACCTGTACCAGATGAGAGAGTAAGAATCGGTGCAGATACTAACTTATGCTTTAGGTCTTCAAAGCTCTTCTCTCTTTCTTCAGTCCAGAAGAATTTCTCCCTTTTCCGCATCAATTTGGTCAATGGCAGTTCTAAACGGGAAAAGTTCTCTATGAACCTATGGTAGTAACCAGCTAAGCCTAGGAAACTACAAACTTCAGTCGCTGATGTAGGTCTTGGCCACTTTGTAATAGCCTCAACCTTTGTTGGATCCATGGTGATTCCTTTTGCTGATACAATGTGGCCTATAAACGCCACCTTGTCTAACCAGAACTCACACTTGGAGAATTTGGCATACATCTGCTTCTGGTGAAGTATCTGTAGTACAGTACGAAGACGGTCTTCGTGTTCCTCCTTTGACTGAGCGAAAATCAGAATGTCGTCAATGAAGGCAATGATGAACTTGTCCAGGAACTCATGGAGGA
The DNA here is from genome assembly GCA_025667525.1 of Glebionis coronaria. NCBI lineage: Eukaryota > Viridiplantae > Streptophyta > Magnoliopsida > Asterales > Asteraceae > Glebionis > Glebionis coronaria. The sequence continues at coordinate 272,065,301 of CM046880.1, forward strand.
TACGGTTCATCAGATCCATGAAAACAGCTGGAGGATTGGTAAGGCTAAATGGCATGACTACGAATTCGTAGTGCGCATAACGTGTACGGAAAGCAGTCTTGGCGATATCCTGCTCTTTAACCCGTAACTGATGATAGCCCGACCTTAGATCAATCTTGGGGAAATGTTTGGCCCCTTGGAGTTGGTCAAACAAGTCATTAATGCGTGGCAATGGATATCTATTCCTGATGGTGATCTTGTTAAGCTCACGATAATCTATGTACAAACACAAGCTGCCATCCTTCTTCTTTACGAACATAATAGGTGCGCCCCATGGAGAATCACTAGGTCGAATGAAATCGCGTTCCAACAATTCCTATATTTGTTCCTTTAACTCCTTCAGCTCTAATGGATCCATGTGGTAAGGAGCCTTGGAAATTGGCTCAGCTCCTAGGATGGGCTCAATATTAAACTCCACTTCATGAACAGGTGGTATGCCCGGAAGTTCTTCTGGAAACACGTCTGGGAATTCTGACACGATCGGCTGATTCTGGATGGATGGGGATTCAACCTCCAAATCATGAACATTAGCAAGATAGCCCTCACAACCATGTCACAGTAGTGCACGTGCTTGTAAGGATGAAATTATTTGTACAGACTTTCCGGGTACGAACCCGTTGTGAATGTACTCTGGTGCATTTACATCACCGAAGATGACCCGATATGTATGGCAGTCAATGGTGGCGTGATGTTTGGATAGCCAGTTCATGCCTAATATCATGTCAAAATCGCACATATCCCGTGGAAGTGCGTCAACAAGACGAATCTTGTCGTCAAACTCTAAGGGAAGGCTCTTGTACCCATGTGTTATGCGTACAGAGTCTCTTAAAGGCGTGGAAATGTTTAATACATTCTCTAATGGCATAGGGGATATCCTGACATTCTTAGCATAAGCAGTAGAAATGACCGAGTGAGTAGCACCCGTGTCAAATAAAACACATGCAACCTGACCTTTGTTGGATCCATGGTGATTCCTTCTGCTGATACAATGTGGCCTATAAACGCCACCTTGTCTAACCAGAACTCACACTTGGAGAATTTGGCATACATCTGCTTCTGGTGAAGTATCTGTAGTATAGTACGAAGACGGTCTTCGTGTTCCTCCTTTGACTGAGAGAAAATCAGAATGTCGTCAATGAAGGCAATGATGAACTTGTCCAGGAACTCATGGAGGATACGGTTCATCAGATCCATGAAAACAGCTGGAGGATTGGTAAGGCTAAATGGCATGACTACGAATTCGTAGTGCGCATAACGTGTACGAAAAGCAGTCTTGGCGATATCCTGCTCTTTAACCCGTAACTGATGATAGCCCGACCTTAGATCAATCTTGGAGAAATGTTTGGCCCCTTAGAGTTGGTCAAACAAGTCATCAATGCGTGGCAATGGATATCTATTCCTGATGGTGATCTTGTTAAGCTCACGATAATCTATGTACAAACACATGCTGCCGTCCTTCTTCTTTACGAACATAATAGGTGCGCCCCATGGAGAAGCACTAGGTCGAATGAAATCGCGTTCCAACAATTCCTATATTTGTTCCTTTAACTCCTTCAGCTCTAATGGATCCATGTGGTAAGGAGCCTTGGAAATTGGCTCAGCTCCTAGGATGAGCTCAATATTAAACTCCACTTCATGGGCATGTGGTATGCCCGGAAGTTCTTCTGGAAACACGTCTGGGAATTCTGACACGATCGGCTGATTCTGGATGGATGGGGATACAACCTCCAAATCATGAACATTAGCAAGATAGCCCTCACAACCACGTCACAGTAGTGCACGTGCTTGTTAGGATGAAATTATTTGTACAGACTTTCCGGGTACGAACCCGTTGTGAATGTACTCTGGTGCATTTACATCACCGAAGATGACCTGATATGTATGGCAGTCAATGGTGGCGTGATGTTTGGATAGCCAGTCCATGCCTAATATCATGTCAAAATCGCACATATCCCGTGGAAGTGCGTCAACAAGACGAATCTTGTCGTCAAACTCTAAGGGAAGGCTCTTGTACCCATGTGTTATGCGTACAGAGTCTCCTAAAGGCGTGGAAATGTTTAATACATTCTCTAATGGCATAGGGGATATCCTAACATTCTTGGCATAAGTAGTAGAAATGACCGAGTGAGTAGCACCCGTGTCAAATAAAACACATGCAACTTGACCTTTGTTGGATCCATGGTGATTCCTTTTGCTGATACAATGTGGCCGATAAACGCCGCGTTGTCTAACCAGAACTCACACTTGGAGAATTTGGCATACATCTGCTTCTGGTGAAGTATCTGTAGTACAGTACGAAGACGGTCTTCGTGTTCCTCCTTTGACTGAGAGAAAATCAGAATGTCGTCAATGAAGGCAATGATGAACTTGTCCAGGAACTCATGGAGGACACGGTTCATCAGATCCATGAAAACAGCTGGAGGATTGGTAAGGCTAAATGGCATGACTACGAATTCGTAGTGCGCATAACGTGTACGGAAAGCAGTCTTGGCGATATCCTGCTCTTTAACCCGTAACTGATGATAGCCCGACCTTAGATCAATCATGGAGAAATGTTTGGCCCCTTGGAGTTGGTCAAACAAGTCATCAATGCGTGGCAATGGATATCTATTCCTGATGGTTATCTTGTTAAGGTCACGATAATCTATGTACAAACACATGCTGCCGTCCTTCTTCTTTACGAACATAATAGGTGCGCCCCATGGAGAAGCACTAGGTCGAATGAAATCGCGTTCCAACAATTCCTATATTTGTTCCTTTAACTCCTTCAACTCTAATGGATCCATGTGGTAAGGAGCCTTGGAAATTGGCTCAGCTCCTAGGATGAGCTCAATATTAAACTCCACTTCATGAGCAGGTGGTATGCCCGGAAGTTCTTCTGGAAACATGTCTGGGAATTCTGACACGATCGGCTGATTCTGGATGGATGGGGATTCAACCTCCAAATCATGAACATTAGCAAGATAGCCCTCACAACCATGTCACAGTAGTGCACGTGCTTGTAAGGATGAAATTATTTGTACAGACTTTCCGGGTACGAACCCGTTGTGAATGTACTCTGGTGCATTTACATCACCGAAGATGACCCGATATGTATGGTAGTCAATGGTGGCGTGATGTTTGGATAGCCAGTCCATGCCTAATATCATGTCAAAATCGCACATATCCCGTGGAAGTGCGTCAACAAGACGAATCTTGTCGTCAAACTCTAAGGGAAGGCTCTTGTACCCATGTGTTATGCGTACAGAGTCTCTTAAAGGGGTGGAAATGTTTAATACATTCTCTAATGGCATAGGGCATATCCTAACATTCTTGGCATAAGCAGTAGAAATGACCGAGTGAGTAGCACCTGTGTCAAATAAAACACATGCAACTTGACCATACATATACAAGATTCTAGTGATAGTACCTACAGACTTGTTGGCCTGATTGTGAGAAGTCATGTACACCCGCCCACTAGTAGGAGGTGGCTTGGAATCGGCATGTCCAGATGTGCCCTCCATCTCGCCCTTGCGATATTCCTTCATGCGATCACCAGTGAGGCCACACTAGAAGCAAGCATCGCTGTCGCCGCGACATGGCCCTGGGTGCCTACGGTTGCAGGTAGTGTAGAGAGGGTGAGCATACCCTCCACCAGGTGCCCTTGCTGGCTGGGAGCATGTTCGGAAGAGTACACATGAGACATGGTTTATAGGTACAAAAGAAAAATGCGGAAAAAAATCGTAAGAAGTAATGCAAGTGATTACTGTACGGTTAGGCTATGAACCTATTCAGTCCTGCTCCCTTCCGTTACCATGATTCCTGGTAGAATATGCTAAAGTGTCAGAATTATGAATCATAAACGTGTAACGTAAGAAATGACTAAGTTTATGGACCTGCTGCAGTTGGAGTTTCCAGCGTTGTTACGGTAATTATCATTACCGCCACGCCTATCCGTAGCAGAATGGTCTTGAGTCCCTTGGGCTGAGTAGGCTGTTGGTGAGTAGCCGGTTGAGACCGGTCACCCGTCTTCTGCCTGAAAGATGCAGTTTAAAGAGAAAGATAGTTATTTGGATAATACTGAATGAATTTGAAATGGTCACCACTAAGTGACGAACAAATACCTCTTCTCGGGTCTCTCTGCTTCACCGAATTCCTCTCTCTCCTATAGCATCTCCACTTTACGTGTTGCATCGGCTACTTGTGCCACCGTGTTGAAGGTAGCACACACCAAGTTATTGGCGACCGATGTACGAAGAGCCCAACGAAAGTGGTATGCTTGCTCTTCGGCAGTACCTGCTGCCGCGCCAAATAAACCAGCCAAACGAAGAAAGCACTGCATGAACTCATTGCTGTTCTCCCCAGCTCTCTGCCTGATCCCGTGGTACTCCTTCTTCAACTTGTCTTGCTCAGCCTTGGGGAAGAACTGTCCCGTCACTAACTCCCTGAACTGAGCCCAAGTCAAGCCAGCCACCCAATTGTCACCTCCCTCAGACTACTTCACTGCCTTCCACCATCCTAGTACGTCACCTTCGAACTTGTAACAGGACAACCTCGACTTGAAGACGGAGTCGCATCCCATTGCATCAAATAACTTCTCGATATGAGCTAACCAGCTTTCAGCCTCACCGGTCTGTCAGTTCTCTCGAAGGATCAAGGACGTTGCTTGTTGAATCTCTCCAGCCAAGTGACCGGTGTTGTTGGAGGAGGAGGAGGATTAGGACGATTGTGCTGGTGCTGATTGTTGGCAGCTTGTACCTCGGCTCTGATATCGTTCCTCAGTTGAGGAAGCAGAGCGTGCATCGTAGCTTGGACTGCTGCATTGAGTTGTTCCTGCTCGCGTGTGAGAACCATCTGACAGTATAAAACATAATGCATGATTAAACTTATTAAAACTTAATATATATATACATGAAAAAAATTTTATGCTAATAAATCATGAGAAAAATTTTATGCATGAAAACAGTGCATGAATACATGATGCAGTTTATAAAAACTTTTATATGCGCGAGGGTAAACGGCTATGATCAGTTCACCCAAAACAAAAGACATGGCGAGGGGACGCCTATGGGTCGGTCCTAAAGTTAAAAGTTTCAATAAAAGCACATGCGACTAAAGAGGGCCAGTCCTGTACCAACCATTACTTAGTCATAAAACTATGACAATGACATATGACATAAATGCATGAAAACCGACAGTGAGTTCTAGGAAGACCATAATGACTACCCACTAATCACAGGTCATGTTTTGAGATCCTACAGGTCGAAACCTTAGTTCTGATACCATAATTGTAACACCCCGTTTTGGAAAATGGAATGTCAAGCGTGATTATGGCGTGTCATCAAAGCATACAAGGTAAATGTCTTAAAAATATTAAATGACCACGAAAGGAAATACCAGAAACAAACATCGGTACCCCAAGTATAAGCTCATCACACACAAAAATAAGTACTATAAAGGAAAATGACTAAACAATGTCCAAGAAACAAGTAGCAAAATGTATGATGAAATGCATAAAGTAGAGAAGTCTAGATAGCTTCCAATCCATATGCACGCACGCTTAAAGTCTACGAGCGCCCTTGAGTACCTGCCGTTTGGGAACATGAAAGGAAAACGGCTGAGCATAACGCTCAGTGCATGGATATACAAACATAGCATGGAATAACGTAAGCATAAATACTAATAATAGTGGAATAGTATAAGTTCTAAGCAATCTGGAATCATGTTCATAAAACTGGTTTTATAGTTTGAAAAGACTTATGTTTCTTTGAAAATCTGTATTAATTAGCCAAATAGCCCATATAGGTCATGAGGTTCCACCGTGCATGAATACTTTGAGGGGAGACCTCGTCATGCAATTAGAGGGGTTGTCTCTAATTAAATAGTCTGGGTAGGAGGGATCAGCTCCTAGTGAAGGATGCAAGGCACACATCGCATTCACTATGATAATACTGATAAACATGTAACTAGGATGCACCCATACGCCCCACATGATAATATAATATAATGGCCAAAACTGAAAGGGACGCCACGAGCAATCACTTCGCTGTGGGGAAGTCACAACACTGATGCCTCCAGTGTTATGGTTATGGTACCTCCATAAATAGGTGACACTATTCATGCATGTATATGGATTTGGCTCTTAAACTAACTTAAGTAATCAAACATATAAAACAATACTGGGAAAACAGTTGGCTGCAAACGGGTAATCCTAATAAGGAAAGAATGTCCAAACTAAAGGACGGGAAATCCGTACCTTATGTCCAGTGAACGAAGAAGACGAAAGAATGAAAGTCCTACTTCGATCTCACTAATGATACATAGAATAGGATACATGTATAAGTATTCTGTTTACTGAGTACTTAACTGATTATATCATGTCTTAGCTTGTTTTATATGTTCTTGTCTTGTTTTACTGATTTTAAGGTTATGTTGTGTTTATCATGTATTCTATGTATTCTGATTAAATATTACTTGTATTTCTTGTATTATTATACTTGTTGTGTTATAATAAGTAACTTTCTAAAAATAATAGGTTTCCTAAAATAGAAAGTTTCCAAAAATAGAAAGTTTACAAAACAGAAAGTTTTCAAAAATAGTAAGTTTTCTGAATTAGAAAGTTTCCATATTTAGAATTAAGCTGGATTAGTAAGCTAATAATATAAGCTTAAGTTTACTGGTTAAATATCATAAGTCATGTAATTATTTGTATAATTTATTAATAATATCATGTTAATTAAATAAACTATAGGTCATATGATTTAATTAAATATAAGCATGATTTAATTAAATTAAGGTGTATAAAATACTTAGATTAAACATGTATTAATATTATATTAATTATAACCTAAGTCATGATTATTAAATAATTATATTCCGTGTCTTAATAATTAATTATTACTATAGTCTAAGTTAAATAAATAAATACTTAGGTTAAAACATGTATTATTTCATAAATAATATTAACCTAAGTTCATAATTAATTAAATTAATTATAAGTCATGTTATTAATTAATTTAATATCTTGTTAAATAATATATCTTCTAAAGTTAAAATACTTGAACAATTTTAGTCATGAACCGAACCCGTGAATTTAATTTAGTCATGTCGTGAACCAGACCGAATAAACCCTTGAACCGGACCAAAAAACACCCCTTTAACAGTGGAAAATCGGTTCGGCCAGTTGCCACTGCCTGTGTAAACTCGCCACCGGCTTAAGCCATTGGTTCCCTCTCTCGGCTAGCCGCTGACCATGGCGTACTTCCCACCGGCTGTGTGCCGGTGGTTCCCCCTGCTGTGCCGCGGTCCCCCTGCTTGAACCAACGCCGCCACCGGTTGTGTGCCAGTGGTGGTGGCTGCTTCCTGCCGAGACCCTCAAACACCACCAGGACACCCCGACTTGCGCCGGGGTCCCTTGTCCCTGCTGTCGACCGAGACCAACACCACCGAGACACGAGGTCTCGGTTGGTGGTGCGAACCAAGACACGCCGAGAGCCATGGGGCTCTCGGTTGGGTGTCAGCCGAGCAAACCAACCCGAATACAACCCTTAATTTTACCCCCATGATTACGTGACATGTTTTTAATTACTTGTTTATTTAATCCCATGTTCACGTGTTCATAATTAAATAAAAAGAATTAACATAAAAGGGATAACGGATTACCGAACGCGTGTAACGAATGGAGGTTAATAACACGAACACGATGCTTGAGTAAATCAACCAAAAATCAAATCAAACACCCTTATGGTGTTGGTGATGCCGGCGGCCAAAGGAGAAGAACAAGGAGGCTAGGCTTTTTGTTTTTCATGAAAAACTCTGTGAATGTAAAGAATGTTTCACCATTTTGTTTATTTACTAAAAATCAAGTGGGCTTGGCCCTTGTCTCTTTGGTGTCGTGGCATATAGGGCCCATAAGGGAAAAACCTGAAGTTTTTCCCGTGCTTTATTTTACGTGTTCGTATGTTCGTGTTTTCGTGTTGTGTTATACTTAATTGTTTGTTTTATATATAAATACTTGTACGTAACGATCTTAATCGTATTATTAAGTACGTAATTACATGTTCGTGATTGTTTCCGTTCATGATTTCATGTTCATGATTATAATTATTATTGTTAATAATTATCGAGTACTATCACGGACTTAATACTTGTCGTAATAATAAAACGTACATAACTTCTGTAATTACTAATTGTGACACATGTTCATGCTATAAAAGGAAAGTTTTAATATGTACGTACATTTACTAAGTGTACTGTTCATGGTAAAAGCATGCGGGTTTTACAAGTTTAGTCTCGTGAGGGTTTGTAGTGAACATACCACAATGTTAAAAATACTCATTACAAACCACGATTTGCCTCCCGCGAAGCGCTAAATTTAACGTCATCAACCCAACGGTACCTCAAATGTAACTTGTCACGGTTGCCGGATAGAACACTTCCCGTACATGTTTTTAAAACGTGTACTCACTTGATGTGTCCAAAGCATACCCTCATATTCAAACACATCCTAAGTATCCCCTTTCTCTAAGCTCTCAATCTCCTCCAATCCTATGAAACATACATATTTCCAATCCCGAACACTTTGCTTACACTTTCTCCTACTCGATGCGACCCGAACCTGTTTTTCACATACAATCTTCCTACTCATCACACTCATCCTTTTCATCACACACGAATTGGCTCAAATATCAAAGTCGAAGTCGTGCTTTTCTATGAACTTGCTTGATAATAATACTCGTCAGCTTGATAAACAAGTTCTGCTTCCATCGCCCTATATAATAACACCAACATCTAATAATACCATAAGTTTTCATTTTTTCACATCCTCACCAACCAAGTCGTCCCCCTCAACTTGGTTGGAGAATCCTCGTGGTACTAAGGATGACTCTTCATCAATTTTGGTAACTTGAGCTTCTTTTGCATCGAGATATGGCTCTTCTTCAAATGAAGTCTTGTGATTATGAATATCATCTTCATTGTCTTTATCATCATGAGAATTAATTTCTGACCATTCCATGTTGTTTGTTGAGTGAAATATGAAGTCATCATTATCGTCTTCACTTTCATCTTCATCATCAAAGGTTATCATCGTGGTTCTTTGAGGATGGTATGTTTCTTCCCTATCAAAATGATCTCTTAACCTACTAACTTGTGATTCCAAAGCGGGAATAGATTTGGTGGTGGTCTCATTCCTTTGATTGGTGATCTTAAATTTTTTATTGAACTCTTCATTGTTAATAGACATTAAATCTATAAGCTTATCGAACTTTTGTTCAAGATCAAAAAGATGGTTATCACCTTGCCAATGGCCCTGACTTTTATATTGTTGCGTCGGTGGTGGATTGAAAAAATTATTCTCATATGAATACGTAGTCTTAGTTAAAAAACGATCGAGCTCCTCGTGAAGCTTCATCCCATAATCATATCCTTCTTTCAGATCAACTAATCCATACTTAATCATTTCCTCCAAAGTTTCTAGTTGATCCAACCATTCTAGAAGCGGTGGCTTCCCGCCTCCTTCATTCCTACTGGAATAGGTATTAGTTTGGTAATGGTTGGAGCAGCAAACTCGGATTCGGTAGGACGTGGATCGACCATGACGAGAATGGACTTTTCTCAAAAAAGAAAGGAGATTCTATTTCACTTCAACTGGAGAAATTTCTTTAGTAGCGAGAACCATTCCTACTCGAGAATGCCGGAAAGGTACGAAGTTGGACTAATTTGGAAACATTGGGAAATTTACTCCCTAAGCTTAGTAATCTTTTGCTCAACATCAGATTGATTACTAACACCATACCCTTGACCTTGAGGATAATATTGATGAGAGTAACTATCACCATATCCACCATTCCTCATATCATTTTCCCCCTCAAAATTTTGATTACCATTATACCTCTTATACCCATAATTATTTTAAGGTTGATAGTAGTAATCTCCATATACATAATCATTTCACAACGCCCTTTGGTGTCTCTCCTCATTCCTCTTTTCTTTCTCAATGTAAAAATACTCGAGAGAGTGAAAAATACTATTACAGTTTGGACACGTCTCAATCTTAAACTCCATTCTACCTGTAGTTCTGCATAACAAAAACAACCAAATGCACCAAAGAACAAACAAAACTAATAAAATGAAACTAACCTAAGTAAAAGAGATTTTTTTTTTAAATAAATTTTTACTTACAAACTTAAGCTAAAAGCGCACAAAGTTTGACGAACAAAAGAAAAATAAAATATTTTTGGATTTTTGATTTTAAAACTATTTACAAAAACTTAAACCAAAATCGCAACAACTCCCCGGCAACGACACCAAAATTTGATCGGTGTCGAAGTACTGGTAAAAATAAACCTAATTACCTTATACTAGATAGGGCAAGCGGGTATCGAATCCACGAGGAGTATATGGTTTTAAATTAAGTTTTACGGGTGATCACTGATCAATAAAAGTTTTGGTTTTAGAATCTAAATAACTAAAATACTCTTAATAATAAAAATACTGGTAAAACTAATAATTAAACTAGAAAAATATAAATAAAGTGTAAACAGTTAAACGAAAAATGCAATCCCTTCTAGCTCTCAATATCTATGGTTGATCACACTTATGTATTATCAAGACTTTTCAAACCAATTACAAAGATTACTTTGACTTAATATGAATGAATTAATCTCGGCACTTACTATGTTTATCAATGACTCGCAATAATAAGTCTTATACTAATCCAACCAATAATTATGTTTTAATAATTTATTTGGTACAACTTATGTCAATTATGCGACCGTATTTTTCCTTTACTAAATAGAATAGGTATGAATCGCTAACTAACAATCGTCTTGCACAAATTATTAAATATAACATTAAATCAATCAAAATATGTAAATAAATCATAGATCAATGTAAAATAAATATGATAATCCAAAAGTAATGATTAAACCATAAATAAGGTTACCAGAAAGAATTACAACAAAATTAGTCGTACATGATGGTGCGCTCGAGCTACTTACTACTAACCAACATCGTCACTTTATTTTCTTTTTAGAAACTTGCGGCTGACCAAAAACCCAAAAAGGAAAAATTGATTTCTTTGTTCTTCTCCTATATAATATCAAACAAAAGGGTTAAATCCTTTTTTTGTTCATTTCTTGCAGCTAATGAGTCCCAAAAGACCAAATACGAATTGATGTTATTTCTTGCGTCTGACCCCTCTCTTCCTTGATTGATGATAGGACCGACTGTTATATCTCAGAAATGGGCCAACGGGTTTTTTTGTTCACTTATTTTTTATTCTTTTTTTCTTTTGAATGAGGTATAAGCCCAAATAAATTTTAACCGAACGCCATGAATTGCTCAAAGGAAGCTCAATCGAATAAAATATGACCAAAAATATTACGACGTGCTCAAATCTTTTTCTTCGATATTTTTCTTCATTTATCGTCGCTATTGATATCTTTTCTCCAAAAAACTAGTAAAGCGACCGTTTTATTCTATTTTGCGCATAACCTACATAATCACAAAACACACTCAAGGTACATGTATAACAACAAATAAAAATACAATTATACTAACTTAACATGCTATAAGATGTATGCAAAATACACCGATTACTTTCATTCTGGCAACTAGAGCAATAGTCTGATCAAAGTTAACACCATACTCTTGGTTACAACACTTGTAAAACCCGCATACTTTTACCATGAACAGTACACTTAGTAAACATACGAACCAATTAAAACTTTCCTTTTATATCACGAACACGTGTCACGAATAGTAAATTCTGAAACTACATACGTGTTATTACACGATAAGTATTAAGTACGTGATATTACACGATAATTATTAACCATAATAATTATAATCACGAACATGAAATCATGAACGTTAAATCACGAACATGTAATTACGTACGTATTTATTATAATACGATAAATATCGTATGTACAAGTATTTATTTATAACACGAACAATTAATTAAGATATAACACGAACCGCTAACGTATGAACACGTAAATTATAAGACACGAAAAACATACGGGTTTCCCTCGTGGGCCCCTTATAGCCGCGGATACAACAAGATAAAGGAGGCCCAAGCCCAGTTGGTTTTAACTAAATTAACAAAAAGGAAAAAACACATTTATTGTTACAAAGTTTTCTAAAAAAATAAAACCCTAGCCTCCCTTGCTTCCTTCCTTGGTCGCCGACTATAACAACACCAAAAGGGTGTATGGTTGATTTTTGGTTAGTGAAAACAAGTGTTAGTGTTCGTGTTATTGGTTCTAATTCGATTCACGCATCCGGTAAACCTTTTAAATCCTTTTCTTTTTATTCTTTTATTAAAATCATGAACACATGATTATGTTATGTTAAAAACAAGTAATAAACATGAGGGTGAAATCATAAAACAAGAAAAAGGATTTGGGTTGGGGGTTTGTTCAGCCGAATTACACGAACCGAGAGCCGTAGCTCTCGGCTTGGTTAAATCACACCACCACCGAAACCCAAGGTCTCGGCGTGGCTGGTGGTTGGTCGACAGCAGGCAGCAAGGACCCCGACGCGAGTCGGGGTGGCCTTGTGGTCACTGTGGGCTCGGTGCAGCAGCAACAACACCACCGGCTTAAGCCGGTGGCTGTTGTGGTCTTCCGGTGGGAAAGCAAAGCAAGGCAGGGGCAACCACTGACTTCAGCCGGTGGTGAATATGAACAAGCAGTGGCAACCGTCTAGGCTGGGTAGCCACAGCTAAGGGAGTGTTTGTTCGGCCCGATTCATAGGGAATTCGGTCTGGTTCACGTTTGGTCTAAATTAAAAACACGGGTTCGGTTTATGACTAATTTTTACAAGTTTATATTTTTACACGTTATATAATTTTAACAAGAAAATTAAATTAATTAAATCATGGCTAGTAATTAATTTAATTTAATATGGACTTAGGTTATTATTATTTAGTAAATAATACATGTTTTAACCTAAGTATTTTATTATTTAATTTAGACTATAGTATTAATTAATTATTTAAAACATGGAATATAATTAATTAATAAAACATGACTTAGGTTATAATTAATAAAATATAAATACATGTTTAACCTAAGTATTTTATACACCTTAATTTAATTAAGTTATGCTTATACTTAATTAAATCATATAACCTATAGTTTATTTAATTAACATGATATTATTAATAAACTATACTAATAATCACATGACTTATGTTATTTAGCCAGTAAACTTATGCTTATATTATTATCTTATTAATCCAGCTTATTTCTAAATATGGAAACTTTCTAATTCAGGAAACTTACTATTTTCGGAAACTTTCTATTTTTAGAAACTGATCTATTTTAAGAAGTTAATTTATTTTTGGAAACTTCCTATTTTTGAAAACTTTCTTTTTTAGGAAACCTGCTATTTTTAAAAAGTTACTTTATTATTACACAACAAGTATAATAATACAAGAAATACTAGTAATACTTAATCAGAATACATAGAATACATGATAAACACAACATAACCTTAAAATCAGTAAAACAAGACAAGAACCAATAAAACAAGCTAAGACATGATATAATCAGTTACGTACGCAGTAAACGGAATACTTATACATGTCCCCTATTTTATGTAGCATTAGTGAGATCGAAGTAGGACTTTCATTCTCTCGTCTTCTTCGTTCACTGGACATATGGTACGGATTTCCCGTCCCTTCAGTATGGACATTCTTTCCTTATTAGGATTCCCCGTTTGCAGCCAACTGTTTTCCCAGTATTGTTTTATATGCTTGATTACTTATGTTAGTTTAAGAGCCTAAGCCATATACATGCATGACCAGTGTCACCTAGTTATGGAGGTACCATAACTATAACACTAGAGGCACCAGTGTTATGACTTCCATAGGGCGAAGTGTTTGCTCGTGGCGTCCCTTTTCTGTTTTGGCCATTATATTATATTATCATGTGGGGCGTATGGGTGCATCCTAGTGACATGTTTTACCACTTTATCAGAGTGAATGCGATGTGTGCCTTGCATCCTTCACTAGGAGTTGATCCCTCCTACCCACACTATTTAATTAGAGGCAACCCCTCTAATTGCATGACGGGGTCTCCCTCTAAGTATTCATGCACGGTGGAACCTAATGACCTATATGGGCTATTGGCTAATTAATACAGATTTTACATAAAAACATAAGTCTTTTCAAACTATAAAACCCGTTTTATGAACAGGATACCAAGTTACTTAGGACTTATACATTTCCGCTAGTATTAGACTTGTTTATGTTTTAGCCATTCATACTATGTCATATATCCGTTCACTGAGCGTATTGCTTAGTCGTTACTTTCCTTTCCATGTCCAAAAACGGCAGGTACCTAAGGACAAACTTGAGCTTATGGAGGGCGTGCATAGGATTGAAGCTGCCTTAGACTTCTTCTCCTTTTTTCCTTCATAGTTATGCTTGTTTGGATACTTGTCTGGTCCTCCTAGTTCATTTAATTTATTATGTTTTGGGCTTATGTTGGGAGATGATGTTTGATTCCGGTTTTCCCTTTGGTCATGTATGTTTTAGTACATATTACCTTGCATGCTTTGATGACACGCCATAATCACGCGTAATGGTCCACGTATCAAAGTAAGGTGTTACAATTATGGTATCAGAGACAAGGCTTCGACCTGTAGGCTATAAAACTCGACCTATAACTAGTGGGTAGTCACCAGAAGCTTCCTAAGTCAACGCTTGTTATTTCACGTATTGAGGTTTTCAGCACCGTGTTGTTTTAACTATGATGTTTTCATCGGTATTGTTTTACTAATATAGATGAACAACCGTCATCCATACTTAGTTATGTGTCATTGTTTCATGCATGATGTTCCTCGTGAATTGTGGCTAATGTGCACTGAACCCCTGTAGTTCATAATTGGTTACATAAAAAATTTTTCTGCTAAGTTTTGACATCTGATTTTCACTCATTTATTCCAAGTATTATTGTTGCAGGTATTTTGACTAAGTAATGGTTGGTACAGGACTGGACATATTTAGTCGCATGTGCTTTTAATCGAATCATTTTGTTTAGGTGGACCGACCCATAGGCGTTCACCCAAACCCATGCCATTTTCATTATCATGCATCCATACACTGTGTTCATGCATAAAAATTTTCATGTTTGTATGCATAATTTTTTTTTCAGGATTATGCATTAGGTCCTAATCAAATAAATCATGTCAAATTTTATTTTGTGAACCTACCCATGGTCATCCACACCAACGATTTTCGGATTCATTTCATTACAGTCATAATTTTTTTTTCATGTCCCCTCATTAGTTACTATGTCTCTTTATGTCAAGTATGTCTTCATACTATCATGGTTAACTTCGTTTTCATGCTGATTATGTTTTATACTCCTTCATGTTAAGTTGCTCCACGTTTCTTCATGATGATTTCGTCTTCATGCTGATCATGTCTTACGTTTCTTATGTGAATTATGCTTTCATCATGTTGATTATGCTATAATGCAAGACATTGATGGATTTCATGTAATCCTGCTTTCACGATAGTCATGGTTGGTTTTCATTAATCATTATTTCAGGCAAATCATCGTTGAATTTCGTTTAACCACACTTCTAGTGTTTCTCTATGCAACCAGAATGATCTCTATGCTGGCATTGCTAGGTTATCATGATGGTTTTCTAACCGTTTAACCGATTATTTTTCTTTAAAATCATGTCAGATGATCGACCCCATACCGATCATTTCATGTACATTCCATGTGTACTCCATGTACCGTATCCCATGTGTATTACACGTACCTTAATCCATGTGTACTTTACTTGCAATACTCCACGAGTATTTGCTAGTCGATCCTAAATCATCTCAGGCATATTCCACTTGTTGATATGCTACTAGATGCTGATGCTGCTCATAACTGGTGGAGGTTACTAAATGTTGACGCGGATGACTATTTGGAGACGCTACGAGATGATGATGCGGTCACAACCTGGAGATCTTACAATACCAAGACAAAGGCGTTAGATCAAAGCGATCGGACGAGGAGATGCTTCACCAGCAGCTGATTTCCATAAAAAAATCCATGTCCCTAACCTCTTGTCATATGTCACACATTATTTAATTATCTTTTCAGTTATATGAGTGAGAACCGGTACCGGCCGGTCACTCAGCTGAATAGTTACATGAATCACAACCATGAGAATGACCGTCATATAACTGACAGACAAGATGATAGTAACCGTTACTGTGACAACCTAATCCTAGTAATCACAATAGAACACCGGTTACGAACAAGATAAGATATTACAACCGATCCGCCAGTTCTGATGATAACCTAAGAGTTTCAGTTTTATTCATTCCGCATCTCGAGACACATGTCAAGACATCAGTCATGACAAATGTCTCACTTACATTTTCCGAACACACATGTCAAGACATCAGTCAAGAAACATGTCATAAGCATATTTTTCTCAAGACACGAGTTAAGACATGTTGGAAATACGTTTTACGCATTTAGAAAGTCTCGGTCACTCCAACCATGTAGTTATAGGCTCGTAGTTAAGTTAAGTATCATTTATTACATAGCCCGATCCATGAGCATGTTCATAGGCCGGAAGCCCAAGTCCTTTAAGGACTTGGGGTATTTAAACCTCTTTCCACCATGGAAAGAGGTGTTGGTTGTTTATTTCTCACTTTTACATAATACAAGTTTCTTTCACTTCTCTCTCTAACTTTCTCTCTCTAGAAAAACATCAACCCTCTTGATTCATAAAGATTATCATTGTTCTACAATTGGTATCAAGAGCATGGGATGAAATAAAGGTTGGTTTTGTGTTGTTCATGTTCACTTTGGTGTGTTCATGTGTTTTTGATTGATCTTTACCCAAGTTTCAATTTTTTTTTCGTGTTTTTGACTCTCCAAGTGCTCCATATATCTTCTAAATGCCTTTAGTAGTGTTTTGGGTGTTTTGGTTTGGTTCAAATCACGTTTTTCTTGTCGAAAATCTCATTTTTTAGCCTAAAAAGTTCGTAACAGTACCGTTATTTCGATCAGCACAATCGGAAAAGGGTTTAAGGATTCCAATCAGTCAAATCGGAAAAGGGTTTACATATTCCAATCTGTATTCCGATTGGTAAGGATTCTGACAGGGCTTTCCGATTGGCAAGTATTCCGATAGGAGGAGTAGTTAAGCATTCCGATTGGTAAGTATTCCGACAGTGGTTTCCGATTGGCAAGGATTCCGATTGATTAGTATTCCGACCGGGTTTCAGATTGGTAAGTATTCCGACCAGGTATTCTCTAACATTCCGATTGGTTAGTATTCCGACTGGGTTTCAGATTGGTAAGTATTCCGACCAGGTATTCTTTAACATTCCGATTGGTTAGTATTCCGACCGGGTTTCAGATTGGTAAGTATTCCGACCAGGTATTCTTTATCATTCCGATTGGTTAGTATTCCGACCGGGTTTCAGATTGTTAAGTATTCCGACCAAGTATTCTTTATCATTCCGATTGGTAAGTATTCCGATCAGGGCTTTAGATAATATTCCGATTGGTTACTTTTAGCATTTCGACGGATTAATTTTGAGACTTACGACACTTTGAGATTTTCACATTGAGACTAAGAAGTTTGGGTATTGAGATAGTATTTTCAACTTAGAGGATTTCGTTTCAAGTTTGTAATCTATCACAAAAACACGCAACATCTTTATTTCAACAACATTAAAACACTTAACCTTATTTCATTGTTCGATCATCTTTGATAATCTTTTTTCAAGGGATCACAACATGAATTCACATTCATTTATGCCAACTATGACTTCACTCACCGATATATCGATCATTTCGGGTACCGATACTCGCCCGCCTTTGCTCATCAAAGATTTATTTGAATCATGGCAAAGTCGCATGAGAACGTACATCATGGGCAAACAAAGTGGTCGACTTATGCTTAAATCAATTGACAAAGGTCCATTAGATTGGGGAGAGGTTACAGTCAACAATGTGACAAGGCCAAGGCAGTATCATGAGTTAACCGATGCCAACAAACTCATTGCAGATGCCGATGAAAGGGCTGTTCAGACAATTCTTCAAGCCCTTCCACCTGATATCTTCAGAATGGTGAGTGAACATAAAGTGGCCAAGAATCTTTGGGATCGACTTGCGGTTTTGCTACAAGGGACATCTCTCACTAAGCAAGAACGAGAATGTCAATTATATGATTTGTTTGATAGATTCCAATACATTCCAGGGGAGACTCTTCATGATTTTTACTGGCGTTTTACTACTCTGATGAATGACATGAATGTCTATAATCTAAGGATTGAACAATTTCAGTTAAACACCAAGTTTTTGAACACACTACCCCCTGAATGGAGTCAATATGTGACGGATGTCAAAATGATTTGTGATCTACACAAGTCCAATTTAGATCAACTCTATGCTTTCTTACAACAACATGAGAAGCATGTGATCCAAAACCGAATTTCTCAAGGACCTTATCATGAACCAATGGCATTATTGGCAAATCATCCTACACTGTCATATCACAACTCTCAGCTTGCTTTAGGACACAAATCTTCATATCAACCTGTGTATCAAACACCAAGCTTTCCACAGTACTCGATTCTGCCACCGCCACCAACATCTTATCACCAACCAGCAACATCATCATCACAAGGAGATTCACACCCCTCACCTTATGCTTCACACCAGTATTCACCGTATCAACCTCCCACCAACCCTGTTAGTACCTATCCACAACTCGAGGCTCCTCAACATCATTACTCACATCAAGAAAGTGTTCCAACCAATCAGTTTGTTGCTCAACCAGCATCAGCATTATACTGTGAAGATGACATCCCTGTCCCTGAATTTAAACAAGGAGATAGCCCTACTGAAATCCTAGCTCTGTTGTCTGCATTTTTAAGTCAAACTTTGAACAAAAGAGGTTACCGAGGTTCAACACCAACTAACAATCAGTTAAGGAACTCGTCTAACTCTCGACAACAGGCAACAATTCAGGATGGCAGGGTCATGGTGCAACCACTTCAAGGGAGATCAAATTCGTCTACTGCTGGTGCACGTTCATCCAATACTACTGCTACAAGGGCTAACAGCACTGGTAAAATGAAGGTGGTTATTTGCTACAACTGCAAAGGGGAAGGGCACATGGCCCGAGAATGCAAGCAGCCTAAGAGGAGAAGGGACGACACATGGTTTAAGGAGAAGATTTACCTGGTGAATGCTCAAGCCCAAGGTCGTGAGCTTGATGAAGAAGAATTGGCATTCCTTGCAGATCCAGGAGTAGCGGAAACTGATCGTCTCACAACAGTCATCACCAACAATGCTGCTTATCAATGTGATGATTTGGATGCATATGACTCGGATTGTGATGATTTTAACACCGCCAAAGCAGCTCTTATGGCAAATCTTTCACTCTATGGGACTGATACCATTGCTGAGGTACCAAATACTGCTACAGATACTAGCATTGTACCTCATCAAGTTGAGCAAATGTCTGAGTATTCGGAAGAGCCTCCGGTGGTTAGTAATTCAATCGATGAGACAAACAATGATAGCAATAACATTGCAAGTCCTCAGATTTTGAGTGAACCACAATTGGAAGCTCCTATGACTATTAATTCGTCTGCTCAACCTGATTTGGTTATGGTCCCTGCATCTTTGCTTAGCCAAATGAATAATGCAGTCCTTGAAACCCTTAATGCTAATCAGACTTTATCTGCTGAGCTTGCTTTGCATAAGGACAAGGTTAAAACCTTAGAAATGACTCCTGTGTCCACTACCTTAACCAATCCTGAATTTGATAGGTTTAGGAAAGTTCAAATGGACAATCTGCTTGAAATTGAAAGTTTAAGAGCAAACCTTTCGAATGAGCTTAAAGAAAAAGAGTCAGTCGTCACTAATTTTCAACAACTTCAAACAGATTTTGAAATTCTGGAATCCAAACAGCTTGAAATGGAAATTAAGACGTCTAACAGAATAAAAGAAATGGAACTTAAGCTTTTAAAACAATATGCTGCTTCACATCTAGTACACTTGTTTCATGCTTCATTTAAAGAGTTCAACTTATCGCGTCTCATAGACTTACCACCTAACCCGGGTTATGCAAAGCAAGCACTTAACCACAACCCCCGACTGTATGATGCAACTAAGTTAGGATTGGCATTAGATCCGATAGTGTTCTCAAGTGATTCTATGACACCATACGATGAAAAGCAGTTAAAATTACTTTTGACATATCCTGAATATGATTATGCTTCAATGAATGCAAAAAATGCCACAATAGATCTTAGAACTCGTTTTAATATGAAAAAGAAAACTCTCCAAACATCCACTTTCATGCCGACTAGAGAATGCCTTAGTATAATTCCTACACTTGTCAACTCGGACAAACCAAAGGAAATTCCTAAGAATCTTCCCCCGGTTAGTACGGTAAGGCTCAGTATTGAAGAGCTTGGGCAATACCTTACCGATTTTGACAAGGTCATCTTGGAATGTACGACTTCAACGGCTCAAACCGCTGGAGAATGGGCATTCGAACACATGAAATCGGTGTTTGAAGAAGCAATCGTTCCGTTTGTGAACCATATCAATCAAGGAGTCTATGATCTAGCGTGTAATTTAAGTTTTGAAATTGGTGAAGTTCAAAAAGTTTTCAATAAAATGGATGATGCTTATGAACAACACTTAATTGAAAAGGAAAAGATCTTATCAGAATATGACCGCTTTTTAGAACATATGGTGTCTCTTGAAGTGATGCAAGTTGTTACTATTCATTATACTCATGAAATTTCATCTACTGTGAATATTTGTGATGATGTGCATAAATCTGTGAATACTAATGAACATGTGAATACTGTAGAAAATCATTCTTGTCATGAATCCAACGCTGAATTTTTAAAGCTTCAAGATTCATATAATACACTTTCAAAAAGTTTTAACGAGCTTCAACAACATTCTATATCTCTTGAAATTGAGAATCAATCTAAAAATGAAACTCTTTCAAAACTAAATGATGGTGGAAACTCCGTTGAGACAAGTGACAAGATGATTCAGATGGTTCAAAATTTAGAAGAAGAGATGATGAGACTTAAGAGAGAATTAGTAGAAACAAAAACGGAACTAGAGGCTGCAGAGGCTAACAATCATGTCCTAGAAACTAGAATTAATTCTATACTAGGAGAGCGTAAACAAGTAAGGCAGGGAGACTCACAAATTTCTGGTTCAATAGAAGAACACCTCGCGTTTAATGCGACAGAGCGAAAGTCTTTAATTGACAAACTGAAAAAGAAATGTGAGGAAACCTCTGACCTAACAATTCAGCTCATAGACAAAAACATGGTTTTGGCCGAGTTAAAGGAGACACTTCTTCTCACCCGACAAGAAGTTGTTAATAACTTAGCTAGCAATTCTGCACCGTCCTCTAGTGCTCCAACAACCAAGTCAGTAGTGCTTTATAAGAACCCGCTCCATAAGAAAAACTCGGTTACCTACGATGACTATATGAGGAATGCAACTAAGCACGTAGATCTGGTTAGGGATATTTTAGATGATTTGTATACGCTAGATCCCTCAAGCAGTTACTACTACACAGCTCATGAATATATTAAGCGTGTTCAATATTGCTTAGCATACTTGCAATATATAGGCAAACCGGGTAATCGCACTACTTACTAATCGACCCATTGCTGTAACTCCATTCAACAAGACCCCAGGAGCAAAACCATCATTGACACCATCAAGTAAGGCACCTTTAAAATCTGTAACTAATGTTCCCTTGGCTTCTACAGGAGTAACTGTGTCCACTAAGGCTAAAGGATATCGAGGAAAGAAAGATAGGATCAAGCCTTCCACTAATAGGACTGAGAAGAAGAAAGTAGAAGTGCACCCTAGGAATGTTATTTCAGTTTTAAATAAAAAGAATCATGTAGCTAAGACAAAAGGTCCTCTTTATGAGTGGAAACCTAAGCAAAATGTGAATTCTAATGCGAAATGTTGGAATTGTAATGAATGTATGTTTTCTCAGAATCATGATTTATGCCTTGTTGATCACGTGAATGAAATGCATGCTATTAAGAACAATCTTGAATGGACTCCAACAGGGAAGAAATTTACCCAAGTTGGGTGGCAATGGAAACCCACTGGTAGGACCTTTACTGCAAATGGAACTAAGTGCCCTTTAACTAGGATCACATCCACGGAAGTTAGGTCTAAGAGTCCTTTAACTAGGAACACTAGCACTAAGAAATGGACAAAGCGCCCTTTAACTAGGTCTGCCTCCACTACTGTGCCTACCAGTGGTAATGTCCCCAGTCAAAAAGTACCTCAGAATACTAGACAACTAGAATCTAAGCCAACCACTAGTAAGAAAATCTGGAAACCTAAAGTTTCGTCTGATAGCAAATCTAAGATAACTGTATCTGTACCTGCTAACTCAGAAGAACTATTAGAATCCGATACATCGTCTGTGTTTGGTAAAATTTTTAGGTCGTCCAAATTATTCTTTGGTATTTGGACTCGGGGTGCTCCAAACATATGACTGGAGACCGCTCGATGCTCAAAAATTTCGTCAGCAAGTTTCTAGGAACGGTAAAATTCGGCAACGATCATATTGCAAAGATTATGGGTTATGGTGAATATCAAATTGGGAATGTCACGATTTCAAGGGTTTACTATGTGGAGGGACTTGGTCACAATCTATTCTTAGTAGGACAATTCTGCGATTCTAACCTTGAAGTGGCCTTTCGACAACATACTTGCTTCATTCGCGATCTTGCAGGAAATGATTTGTTAAAGGGTTCTCGAGGGGATAATCTTTATACTTTGTCTATTCAAAATATGATGGCCGCCTCTCCTATTTGCTTACTCTCCAAAGCATCTAAGACCAAGTCATGGTTGTGGCATCGTCGGTTATCTCATCTTAACTTTGATGCTATTAACCATTTGGCTAGAAACGAACTTGTTCGTGGTCTTCCGAAACTTAAGTTCGACAAGGATCATTTATGTTCCGCGTGTTCATTGGGGAAAAGCACCAAGAAATCTTACAAACCTAAAGCAGAAGACACCAACCAAGAACCACTGTATCTTTTGCACATGGATCTTTGCGGGCCAATGCGTACAGCTAGTGTGAGTGGTAGAAAATACATCCTCGTCATCGTGGATGATTTCTCAAGGTTTACATGGGTAAAGTTTTTAGCATCCAAGGATCAAGCACCAGAGTATATCATTACTTTCTTAAAGATGATCCAAGTACGTCGTAATGCTACTGTTCGCCGCATTCGGACTGATAACGGCACTGAGTTCGTTAATCAGACTCTTCGAAATTATTATGAAAAGGTTGGTATTTCTCATGAAACATCTGTGGCTCGCACTCCACAACAAAATGGTGTCGTTGAAAGACGTAACCGTACACTGATGGAAGCTGCTCGAACTATGTTGATTTATGCGAATGCTCCCTTATTCTTATGGGCAGAAGCAGTGGCAACCGCATGTTATACCCAAAACCGCTCCATCATTCGCAAACGTCATGGTAAAACTCCATATGAGCTTCTTCATGGACACAAACCCGATATTTCCTATCTTCATGTGTTTGGTGCACTTTGCTATCCAAATACAAATAGTGAGAATCTGGGAAAACTTCAACCGAAGGCTGATATTGGAATTTTCATTGGATACTCGCCTGCAAAGAAAGCTTACTGGATTTATAACCGTCGTCTTGGCAAGATTGTAGAAACTTTGGATGTCGATTTTGATGAGCTGACAACGATGGCTTCTGAGCAACACAGCTCTGAACCCGCATTACACGAGATGGGAACCGGTACAATCAGTTCCGGCTTAATTCCCAACAACCCTACTTCTCCATCATTCATACCACCAACAAGGTCCGAGTGGGATAAGTTATTTCAACCTATGTTTGATGAATATTTCGATCCACAGAGTAATGATTCTCCAACAACTGCAGCAGTAGCTCTGATTCCCGTAGTTGTTGCTCAAGATAATGGAAATCTATCCGAGGCATCTACTGTTACTCTTGAACATGATGTCCCATCCCCCACCGATTCTCAAACAACACCTGAATCATCACCCCCACTCGTTCCTAATGATGTTGAAGAGGAACTATATGATCACGATTTGGAATATGCTCACTTACAAGAGCTTCCCTTCTTTGGTTCACATATACCCGATGACCCTGCGGGTGCGTCTACCTCAGAGGAAGCTCCTGCAATCGTTCACTCCCGACCACCACGGATTGAAACTCACAACACTAAATGGACAAAGGATCACCCAATCCGCAATATTATTGGTGACATCGATCGACCAGTCTTAACAGGTAATCAACTTCAAGAACATGCATTGTATTGCTATTTTGATGCATTTCTTTCAGACACTGAACCTAAAAACTGGCAACAAGCAATGACAAAAT
Source organism: Glebionis coronaria (assembly GCA_025667525.1). NCBI lineage: Eukaryota > Viridiplantae > Streptophyta > Magnoliopsida > Asterales > Asteraceae > Glebionis > Glebionis coronaria. The sequence goes on from CM046880.1 coordinate 272,089,751, forward strand.
CTTCATGGATTGAAGCCATGCAAGAGGAACTCAATGAATCCAACGTCTTGAAGTGTGGGAATTAGTTCCATTACCCAGCAACGTTGAAATCTTGACACTATTGTGGGTATACAAGGTTAAGCTAGATGAGTTAGGAAGTGTGCTGAAAAACAAAGCTAGATTGGTCGCTAGAGGTTACAAACAAGCTTTGGGTATTGATTTTGAAGAATCCTTTGCTCCTGTTGCACGATTGGAGGCAATTAGACTATTCCTTGCTTATGCTGCTCACATGAATATGATCGTCTATCAAATGGATGTTAAGACGGCATTTCTAAATGGTGAATTAAGGGAAGATGTCTATGTAAGCCAGCCGAATGGATTCGTTAATTCAGAGTATCCTAATCATGTGTACAAGCTCAAGAAGGCTCTTTACGGGTTGAAACAAGCTCCACGCGCGTGGTATGATCTCTTATCGACGTATCTCATCTCCAAAGGCTTCTCCAAAGGCAAAGTGGACCCCACATTATTCATTCTCAAGGAGGACAACGACATGATACTGGTACAAATTTATGTTGATGATATAGTATTTGCTGCTACTAATCAACGTTTGTCTGACCGTTTTGAGAAAATTATGTCCACACGCTTTAAGATGTCAATGATGGGAAAAATTTCATTTTTCTTAGGGTTGCAAATTTCTCAGAATCCCAGAGGCATCTTTATTAATCAATCCAAATTTGCTCTTGAATCTTTAAAGAAATATCACTTTGAAAACTGTGACCCCGTGGATACTCCAATGGTGGAGAGATCCAAGTTAGATGAAGATAAGGAAGGGATAGCTGTCGATCCTAAACTTTATCGTGGAATGATCGGCACCCTTCTCTATCTGACTGCTAGTAGGCCTGATTTGTAATTTGCTATAGGCATGTGTGCCCGGTATCAGGCTCGGCCTACCGAAAAGCACTTACATGTTGTGAAAAGGATCTTTCGGTATCTAAAAGGAACACTTAATCGTGGTCTGTGGTATCCAAAGGATTCCTCTATTGCACTAATTTCATATGCAGATGCAGATTATGCCGGGTGTCAAGATACCAGACGTAGCACTTCTGGCAGTGTGCAACTCCTTGGAGATAGACTTATTAGTTGGGCATCAAAAAGGCAGAAAAGCGCTGCGATATCAAGTACTGAGGCTGAATACATTGCTATGTCCGGTTGTTGTGCTCAAGTTCTTTGGATGAGGTCACAATTGACTGACTACGGTCTTGGATTCAACAAAATTCCGATGTACTGTGATAACAAAAGTGCAATCGCTCTATGCTGCAACTACGTTCAACACTCTCGAGCAAAGCACATTGACATCCGCTACCACTTCATCAAGGAGCAAGTGGAAAATGGAGTGATCGAACTATACTTCGTCAACACCGAGTATCAGCTGGCAGATATATTTACAAAGGCATTAGATCGAGGACGCATCGAGTTTTTGATCGAAAAGCTAGGCATGAAATCTTTTTCACCAGCGACACTTAAGGAGTTGGCAGAAGAATCTGAAGAATAGTACTGGTAAACTATTCTCGAGTATCCTTTGATTGTGATCTTGTATATTATAGTAAATACTTAAACCATCAAAAGCAAAATACAAAAGTATAAAACTAAGAAAAACCATAAAAATATAAAATCAAGAAAAACCATAAAAAATATAAAACCAAGAAAATCCATAAAAATATAAAACCAAGAAAACCCAAAAATATTTTTCCTTTCAAATCGGGCATGTCTTTTAGTACGGTAATATTTACGGCTTTAGAAATGTCACTTAAAATTGACACGGCGCCATAAATAGAGTTCGTATAAAAGTTGTATATTTTTTAAAACATGCCCATAATGGCTTGTAGTTATTTCAGACTGCAACCCGCCTTTCACATTAAAGTCACGTATTTCCTCTGAAAACGTTGGCTCACAACGGGAATTAATTTTCTCGGGCAAGGTTTACTTGAAAACCTTATAAGGGGCTAAGTTTACATTATAACTTGGTCTAACACAAATTAGTGTACGTTTCAATGCACTTATTTTGTTAAAATAAGAGAAATCTTATTGCCCATAGAATCGTTTTTTTAGAAAATCATTAAACAGAAAAGGTCTTCATATGATAATTGTCCCATTAAATGCCATGACTACAACTCTTTAATTAGAAAACGGGTCACCAATTGAGGGGGAGCAAATATCATATCATTTTGAACATGATTTGATCTTCATATTATTTTGTCTGTCATCTTTCTGTATGTGCATTATGTGCAATGTGTGCCTTGTATGGAATTCCTTTTGAGTTGGCATTAGGTCTTATTGGCATGTCTCATTATTCGGGATATTGGTTAGCACGGTTGACTTTAGTGTGTTGATAACTAGTCTTAATAACTAGTTTCATGCCATCCATCAAAATTGGGGGACCAATATGCAATTTTTGCAAAAAGTGGTTAAATTTTAACCTTAGTCAAAACTTCCTCCCCCATTTTTCTTTGCACCACGTCTGAACTTGTCCCACACACACCCTTAATTTTTTCTGTCTGCCGCCATTTAGATTTGCCAAATCCTTCCATCAATTCGTGTTTTTTTCTTTGTGTATCTATATCTTGCTGTGAATTCCTCTCAGGTAAGCCTAGAAAACATATCCATATCTATTGTTTATGCGGTTTGTGATTACAATTTTTGTTCTTCTCGGATTGTTCTAATTGGTCTAGGGTTTCGATGTAAACTTGATAAACATAATGTTTAACAAAGGGGATTTAATCTTTATCATGATTTAAACACTGGTTTTGAATTAATCTGCTTAAAAACAGCTTAAAAACCATAAAAAAAGCAAAGTTTAGATCCACCTAGGAAAATCCGCCCAGATTCCGATGAAGATAAGGTATAGTTTCCGATTGGTCATTCCAATCGGTTATTCCGATCGGATTCCAATTGCATATTCCGATTGATTTATAAGATCATTCCGATTAGGTCGTTCCGATCGGTCATTCCGATCGGTTATTCAGATTGGATATTACGATGGACTTTTAGATATTCCGATTGGACACTAAGATTGAACATTCCGATTGGACACTAAGATTGAACATTCCGATTGGACACTAAGATTGAACATTCCGATTAGCCTTATATTAGGTCATTCCGATCGGTTTATTCCGATCGGTCTTTCATAATGGATATTCCGATTGGTCCTTTCCGATTGGTGCTTTCCGATTGGTGCTTTCCGATTGGTGCTTTCCGATTGGTGCTTTCCGATTGGTGCTTTCCGATTGGTGCTTTCCGATTGGTGCTTTCCGATTGGTTCTTTCCGATTGGTGCTTTCCGATTGGTGCTTTCCGATTGGTGCTTTCCGATTGGTACTTTCCGATTGGTGCTTTCCGATTGGTTCATTCCGATTGGCACATTGTCATTCCGATGAGGTGTATAACATTCTGATTTGGGACTATGAGATTAGAGATTCTTCTTTGCTTATGTTGCTAGATTGTTTCCTATATAAGTGGTCTTATAGTATTTGCGAAAAGATTGTTGTGGCATCATCACTTTAAGCTAGCATGCCTTCACACTATGCAATTGCCTTAGATTATCTAATGATTTCGACCTAGATTGCATTATTTACTTATTAGGCTTTAAGTAAATTAGGGCCACTTTCACGAAACCAAGTTTTATTGAAATTAATTAATTTTATATCTTAAGAATACTTGAAAGGTTTCTTATTACAGAAGTTCCTCTTATTTAATAAGTTGACTCCTCTGTAAACAAAAGAGATAAAAATTACTTATTCAATGTCTTGCGTTTTGTTTCCAGGCCATGGAAGACAAAATTTCATCATTGTCTTGCCCTCTGTTCAAGCCTTCTATTGTTTGGGTTGACGGAACTCCTACAATTCCTGATGTAGTGGTTGAAACTAAACCAAAACCCACTGAAGTTTTGGTTGAATCTAAACCAAGACCTACTGAGGTGTTAGTAGAAATGCAACCTAGACCTACTGAGGTTCTGGTTATGAAAACCAAGATACCCAAATAGTTTAAGAATTAATGCTAGGTTGTTATCCATTTAGAATAAAATGTCTTTGGCATGTCTGTGTGTTGTTGTATGTAAGGACCTAGTCCAACTGAACCATGTTTGTATGGTGTTTCTCTATTATATGTGGTAATAATTGATATGTGTTATTCCCTATGCTTCAACTTGATATAGACTTAAGATATATATATTTTGTATATCATTTGTGCTTATTTCATCAAAGCAGGAACCATGTCAATTACAAGAGAACAACAACAACAATCAGATCTCGCATTAGTACCACTCAATGCCCGACTACCACTTGCAGAGAACAACTTTCGTCTGAAAGAGGATTTTGATCCAAACATCGCTGCTTTCAAAGTTGCAATGGACATTCTTGACATGTCACCCATTAAAGATTCCCTTAGAGCTACTGCCTCAGTTCCCGAAATCTACATTCATGAATTTTGGGCCACAGCATCGATTACTGCAGCAAAGGAAGCATCTAAGACATCGATCACTTTCACAATCAACAAGCAAAACTTTACTCTTGACTTAAGCTTATTCAGGAAATTGTTCAAGTTTCCCAAATTAGCAAAAGGAGAAAAGTTTGTGCCTAATCCAAAAACAGAAGAAGTGCTTCAAGTACTTAGAGCTTTAAACTATGAGGGTAACATTCAAAATCTATCTCAGTTCTCTACTGCACGCATTGGTCAACCATGGAAAGCAATCGTCATCATCATAACCAGGTGCCTCACTTCAAAGGCTCGTGGTTATGACCAACTGAGACCACCTCAGGCTCATATTCTTTGGGGCCTATACACTGCATCTAAAGTAGATTATGCTCTACTTCTTTGGCAAGAAGTGTGTTACCAATTCACCGGTACCAAGAAGAAATCACTGCATCTTCCGTTTCCAAGGTTCACAAAACTTATCATCAACCATTTCATGAAGAGTGTTCCTTCTATTGACAAGCGGGGAAACTTCTTCTACCATACATCAGATGATGACCATGTGTTGGATCAAATGGGTGACGAGAAACATCCCAGTAAGTACTCACTGATTCCAGCTTTAGTGCCTGACACCATGATCAATGACGGGATCAAGGACAGTGAACCTTACAAACAAATGCTTCTGGACATTGAAACACAATTTAAAAGGGTAAATGCAGATCCATCCGAAAAACAAAAGGGTAAAAGGAAAAAGACTGTTGTCAAACGCCAAAAGACTTCTTCACCCCAAACCAAAGGTAAAGCTAAAGGGAAAGAGCAACTACGTGATGAAGATGTAGATGAACAAGATCCCTTAGTACAAATGTCTGAAGAAAAACAGATGCGGATTGCACAAAAGTTAAGTAGGATGGAGGCACAGAAAACCGGTAGTGGTTCTAGATCAAAAACTCCTGCCGAGTTAGCACTGGAAGCTTTTGGAGATCCAGACGATCCAACTGATGAAGAGGAACAAGATCCCAGACTAGAGGAAGAACTCACAGACCCAACAAATCAAGATGATGACAACGTAGATGATTATGTCAACTACGATTATGAAGATCAATATCTAGAAGGTGGAACAGATATGGAAACAATTCTGTACGATGACGTCAATCTTAGCAAACCACTTCCACCTCCTTCATCAATAATAGCAGCAGAAGATGCTCATTTGACGTTGCTTCCGATTCAACAAAACATACCCCCTCCACCACCAGTCTTCAGCACTGTTGTAACAACCGTCCCGCCGAGTGAACCTACAATCGAGACCATTCAACCTGTATCAACCACCACCCCCGTAATTACACCCACACCATCATCGATTATCAATCAACCTGTATCAACCACCATCGATGTAATCACACCTACGCCGCCACCGGTAACCCATCAACCTGTATTAACCACCACCCAAGTGATTACAACGATGCCTCCACCAATTGTCGATCCTCTTGTGCCAACAACTGCCCCAGTGATTGTACCAACATCGCCACCTATCCTCGAACAACTTGTACCAACCACCATCCAATCCACAACCTCGTTAGCAATTGCAGTAACTCCTTCACCAACAACAACAGCAGTATAACTATCATCCACTCCCACTCCATTTCTCACAATCAATGATCCACTCATTCAGCAACTCCAAAAACAACTGGAATCACAGGCAAATACTATTGCGGCACTGGAGAAAAGGATAAATCATGTTAAGTCACGTGACGAACGAAAACAAAAACGTGATGACAAAAAACTTCAAGAATCATTCGAAGGTGTCATTAAACTTAAAAAGCAACACACACAATTTCTTGCTGAAAAGGACGCACGTGACAAAGAAAATGCTGCATTTCTCGATTCCATCAATGATTCCATGACTAACATCATCCAGCGTGAAGTTAGGGCATGTGTACATCAGGAGCTTCCAACATTATTCATAAATGGCCTTACTAACTTACAATTAATGCAAACCTTGGAGACTCGGTTAACCAATATTGAGTCACCCATCACAGAAGCTCAACACGAATTACAAAGAGCTCTTCGTAAGGTCATAATGGAAGCTTCCAACACATCACCAGTAGAAGACATTGTAGTTCCCCAATCTTCCAAGAAACGGAAACGACAGGAGTCAGAAAATGAGGAAGAAGAGGAAAAGAATGAGGAGGAAGAACATTCTGATAAAAATGAAGAAGAAAAGGACGAGGAAGAGGAAGAGGAAGAGGACGAGGACGAGGATGAGGACGAGGATGATGACGAGGACAAGGATGAGGACGAGGACGAGGACGAGGATGAGGACGAGGATGAGGACGAGGACGAGGATGAGGATGAGGACGATAGGGAGGATAAGGATGACGATGAGGATGACGAGGATGACGATAGTGATGCGGATGACGATAATGGGAATGGTAAGGATAAGGAGAAAGGGGATGGTGATAAGGATGAAGGTAATGGCACCAATGGAGAAGAATCTGAAGAATCTGATGCACGTTCAAAAGAAAAAGTTGCCGATAAACAAGCTGAGAGTGAACACATCACCACTGACGAGCATGGTGAAACCACTGACAAAACCACAGGTAAGTCATCTGAACCAGCTCTTACTAGTGTATCACAAGTAGATCCTATACTACCACTAGTACAAGCCGAACCAATGATTGAAGACGAACCATCACCGTCTGTGGAACATCACTCTCCACCGCCTACTCTTGTTCAGCATCACACAGAATCAGCCACAGGTACTTCGTCTGTACCAGTTCCTACTAATATCTCATCCACAACACCTGTTGAACACGAACCTATGCAAGAAGACGACCCGATACCATCTGTGATACATAACTCTCCACTTCAACATTACATTGATATGGATATTGACGAGTTAAATCAACCAGATCCTGAGTTTGCTGACACGTTCACTGTTGATGAGACGGTTCCCGTACAGCCATGGCTTACACAAGCAGCAACTGCACGTATAGTTTCTGATAGTGAAAAGGTGGATCTCACACAATTCCTCAATAATCCTATCGACTTCTCTGGATTCTTGATGGATAAATATGGAGTGCCTAGCATTGATACAAATTTACTTCAAACAACGATCAAAGACAAGAACTTCTGGGCTTCCATGAAGATTGCCGAAACTGAGGGAGAATATCATTTTAATGAGCTCATGAAAGCAATCAAGTCAACAGCATCAGGTGAACAAGCTCCGATCCTTCTTCCACTAACACCCTCAATTATTGCAGCCGCCAAGGATCTGCCAATGCAATACTTCACCAACCGTGATCTTGACTACTTAGAAAACGGCGCGGACAAGTATGCTACATCATTAACAATGGGCAAAGCAGTAAATTTGGAGGATATCCCTTGGATTGAAGATAAAGTTTCAAAACTATGGAGCAAAAAGCTTGTCAAAGAATATGATCAATATGCGGAATTAGGCATCTCACATTGGCGGGGCACGAAGAAGTCGGCTTACTACTTCTACAATCACACCAAGCAAGGTACACCTATAAGTGCAACCCGTCGAATCTCCAGCATACAGGGCGTTAACTTTCACCATATCTTCGGATATTCGTATTTGAAGGACATCATATTCAAGCGAGAAGACGGTAAGATTTATAGTGTCAGTGAAGGGGATCTTCAATTCCTACGACTTGAAGATATTGAAGATTTTCTACTTCTTTTGGTTCAAGGCATGGTTCCTCACTTAGACCCCGATGAAGTCATTGCTCTAAGTTCCAACATTCGCCAATTTACTCGTCGAATTGTAATCAAGCAAAGGGTTGAGGATTTACAACTCAGGGTAGAGAGTCACCAATCCAGGCTAAATCTGGAACGACCTCACACAACACCAATGAGTCGTTTTCACCAAGGTAAGGAACCATACATGGGTACACTTAAACTAGAGATGGGCATATTCTACCTGAATGAAGCAAAGGTCATGCAATACATGCGACTCTCCAAACTACACAAGTTCAGCGATGGCACTCTCAAGCATGTACGTGACAAGCTGTTGATGCTCAACTCAGGACAAGGTCTTCCAGAAGTAAAGTACCAATGGGTAGGCCGATTCAAGAAGAGTGCCAACCACACCATCCAGGTGATTGAGGAAAAGTTAAGGCATCGACGGTTGATCCGCAGCATTGAATGATTCGTGGGGGGCAGACCATATGGAGCACATCACAGGCTCGTGGGCCGATCCATCTAATGGGTCATACTATTTCAGGTTTACTCCATATTGGTTAATTTGTGAATATGTTAATATTGTAAATATTGTGCTTTTGTGGCTTGTTGAAGTGTGAAAGTATGAAATGTTTCAAGAATTTCTCACGAGATTCCAAATCTTTCAAAATTTATCATACTCAAGCACTACAACTATCCCTTATTAACTTAAGGGGGAGCATGAACATGTTCTATGGCCAAACATCGATTTCATTTTTACCCAAAGACCGGTTAATCCATTCAATATCCCAAATATTAATGGTTAACATTTTGGATAAGGGGAGAAAATGGGATTAAGGAGATTTAAATGATACTTGGCTAAAAGATGAAAAAGACTTAACGATTATCCAACTTAATATGTGTAAAGCACGTGTTAAGGGGGAGCGTTTTTGATGAACAAAACACCTAAGGTACAAAACTTTTGATTTCAATATCACAAGTACCTTAAGTGATTTTCAATGATTTTTCATGGTGGCAATTCCTTCCCAAAACACACTTAATTCACGACGAATGTGGTGACAAAAGGGTGGTAGGAATAGGTTTAGTCCAATGATTCATCAGAGCCGATGGAATCTTCCCAAGGACAATTCCCTAGATAGAATTAGAAGTCCTAGGAAAGATGGAGAAAGAATGTGAACGTAGCTGAATGCCGACCAAGTACTTAAGCTAGCACTGGAACAATCACAACAAGGTGCTAGTGATGACGTATTGGTAAGCACTGAAGGGGTTGAAGAATGAAAAAGAATTGTAAAGATAAAGGGTGTAAAGAAAGAAGCCCTCCTTACAACTTTAGGCAGAAACCGGGTCAATACATATGCTATTGAGGTCATTTTTGCTAATGATTCTCGTTATTGAAGAAAGACATCATGGACCCAGTGATGCAATGCACAACCCTTCCCAGCTAACTCAAATATCTCTCAAAAGGTATTTGTTTTAATCACACGGAGATCAACACGTGATCTATTGGTTTATTCACTCCGAATAGACTGGTTTTGAAAAGGTGGCACTCCTCTCCAGCCATCGCTCACTAAATCAAAACGCACAATCGAGTCTAGAGCCAAGAGATCATCAAAAGTCTCATTAGGACACTTTCCATTTATTCCTTGCTTTCTCACACACTGTGAAAAGTAAGAGATTTTCATGAGTCCTACGCAGTATTCCTGTAATATTGCCAGAACATCCGAGTAATACGCAAGTATTACAATGAAGATGGAAATCCTGCTTGAGCCAACATCAAACAAGCTCATGGTAGGTTACACGTGCGGTTCTTTTAGAACCAATCTTGTGAAAAACTTGTTGGGTCGAAATTATAAAGTATTATGAGTTGATGTGTCAAAACTAAAAGACAAGGACTAAATCTGACAAGTGAAGATTCTTCAAGCCGGTGGACAAACTTGTAGAAGATATATTGCAAGAAGATAAAAGATTTAGTGAATATATTATTTAGTGAATATATTATTTAGTGAATATCTTATTTACTAAATATCTTATTTACTAAATATCTTATTTAGTTTCCTTGTAACAAGGGTTTATGTGTAGTATATAAACACATACCCTACGTAAGTTTTATTCATAACAATCATTCACAATGTAACCTACAAGCAATTCGTGTGTCTAGACGTGGGATTCAATGTATACACGTCTAGGTGTTATTTGTGTTTAATAATACAAGTAACGTTTGGGAAAATTCATCTTGTCCACAACACCTTGTTCATGATTATTGTTCTAATTCCGCTATGTTAAATCATATGAATGATAATCATGCCTAGCAGCTTAAAGATCCGAATCTATTAGGTTTTATCAATTGGTATCAGAGCGGGTGGCTCTCGATGCTAGGATCAACAAGGTGTTCGAGTCGAAGAACGAAGCTTAAAAATTCGTCCATGATTTTATGTTCGGATCTCACTGCGCAAGCGTTTTCAAACTGCAATATCTCCTTCGTGAACCGTTGGATCTTGCTGAAATTTTGGCTAGATGTTCTCAGGGTATGTGTCTTAGATCTCACAAGAGCGATCGTCGAGTTCAGGTATCAAGAAAAAGTTATAGCTCGTCGAAGTTGGCTGTTGGTGAAGGTATAAAATTTTCTGTCTTTGTTTTTATTAAATAAGATTTAGGGTTTCATCCCCTAAACCCTAGATCGACATAAAAAGCAGAAAAGTACGTGGTATGTGGCTGTTATAACTAGATTCGAACCAAGGTCGATTTTCAAATTCTAGAATTAGGGTTTTAAAGAACCCTAGATCTGGTATTAATGGTGCAGCAGAACAGAAGATAACTTTGCTGTTGGTTCGATGTTTGGCATTTAAATTGAATGTTCAAGTGTAGATGTTGTGGTCCTAGAAAAGTATGAAAGCCGCTGCCAAGGGATTTTCTTTTGATATCACGTGAGTACCTAACTGTGTTCACATGGTCATTGGTTTGTTTATTACTCTGTGTGGTTCTAGACGCAATTGCTATTAGCCAAGATATTCGGTAAGCTATTCAAGTTGGTAAATCCCACTTTGCTCAAAAGGTTTCACATCATGAAGTTATATGCTGCTGCGTGGGACACATATATTATTTATTATGTGATGCAATATCAGAAAGTGAGTTACTGAGTTTATATGGTACAGTTTGTGTACGTTCAAAAGAAAAGGGATGTTCTAATAGATAGGGACTTTGATTTGACTACATTCGGTGTCAAGACAAAGGACAATACAACAAGACGACAGCAGCAAGGCACAAGACGACAGCAAGGTACATAGTATTTGTTTTGTCAAGGAATTTAAATCACAAAGCAATACAATTGTGATTTGTGTTCACATGGAGGAAAGTGTGTTCACACGATGAAAGCAAATGGATGCAAGAAAGCGTGATGTTTACTATCAAAATAATTGCTTTAAGTAACAGTATAGGATGGTAAAAGGTATGTCGTATTTAGTTAAAGCAAATCTTGACTTTCTTTGCTCTTATCCAAGACAAGTGATCACGTGGGTTTTTGGGTATAAAAGTAAAAGGGCAGCTATGGTAATAAATCACAGGTAATGAGCAGCAAGTGTGAAAGTGACGTGACTGTTTGCTGAATGCGTATATTTTGGAGAGTATAACTGGGATTGATAAAGTACACAGGTACACGGTTTCTTAGCTAAAAAGATGGACATTCTATTTTAAACATGGGATGTGTATATGGCAGTTATATGCATGCTATTTTCATGGGATGAGAATTTTAATTGTGATCCGAGAGTTTTGGTGTGATTCGTATATATGGAGATACTATTTTGTAGGGATTATTTTTTTTGTTCAAACAAGTCGATCTCCTATATTTGGATTTGATACTAGGGTTATCTAAGAGTGATGGCATGCTATGAATTGGTTGTCCACGTTGGAGATGTGATGTATTAAGTCAAAGAAAAGGACGTAAAGTTTATTCACACAGCCAAGCAATTCTACACATTCAAGGAATTCACGTGGGATTTAAAAGGCATGGTAAAGGGTTAATGATGCTATCAAAGGAAAAAGATGCTTATGGATTTCTTTGTGATATTACAGTAAAGTATAAAGAAGTTGTTTTGATAAGACGAAGACAAAGGAAAAGTGGTACATAGTGAGCCACATATGGTGTCAGTAGAGTCGAGCAGCTGACGAGAATAAAACACTCGCTGACAGTAGCGACGCTGACACGTGAAAGCTAGACGCTGACACGTGTTGTCCGATATATGGTTTTCAAAACGCTGACACGTATTGTCCAATTTCGGACAAAACATACTGATAATTTATTGGACGACAAAGGATCTCGGACTGAACTTACTGTTTAAATTTCTATGGCTCGTTTTTGAAGATTGTGTTTGGTGCAATGACGTTTTATTTGATTATGTGAGGCTAACCTTGCGGTTACGTACCGACTTGGATTAGAAGCAGAACGCCGACAAAGGCAGCAGTTGCATAAAAGAAGAGTATGATATTGTACTTAGATGATTTTCATTGCAAATTGGAGGTTTTGATGAAGAGGTTTGATTATTACTTATTTGGTGTTGGAGTTGTTTTTCACAGGTTTGTATTTTATCATATCTCAAAAGATTCGCCTCTCTTTTGAGATAACTTGCTTGTTCGTTTATGTTGGTGACGAAGACTTGTCAAATCTAGCAAATTGTCAGCTTGCTATCACTTGAAGGAGTTACATTATCGTGCTCAGTGTCTCACAAAGGATGAGGATTTTGACAAGAGACCGAGGTCTGCTTATACTTTAACATTTTCATATAAGTTCGACATCACATGGATAGTGCAAGATATAAGGTACAAGCTTGGGAGATTCCACTTCTTCAACAAATAGGTTATATTCGTTTTTCTTCATTCGTAATCTACAATTAGAGTCTACATGGTTCGTGATTCATTTACATGCACCACTTAAGGGGAAGCGTTTATTAGTTGTTTATCTTTAGAAAACCCCTATTGGATGAGACAAAAAGGGGAAGAAGATTCAAAGATCAAGGTATACAACTTATTTTTATGTGGTGATATGTTTTACAAGAAGGGAAGCTTGTTTCATTCGTGAAAGATCAAGATTTGAAGATTGGTTTTGTCATCATCAAATAGGGGAAGATTGTTGGGAATTAATTTGATGAGACAAAACAAGAATAATGAAACAAGAAGGACTTATATGCAAATATCAAACTTTACAAGAATATGGAGCCCTTTCATACAACAAGGAGGACTTATTAGCAAAAGATGGAGGGACTCCTAATGTAATTAAAGTTTTCTTGTAAGAAAAGTCTTGTATTCTATTATATAAAGAATACACAGGCGTAGGTTTTTATTATCTCATAATTCACAATGTAGTCATAAAGCGTGTGTCGTGTGTTCTAGACGTGTGTGTTCTTGTAAACACGTCTAGGCTTTGTTACTTGTAATCGTTTGAAGTTTAATACAAGTAATCGTTGGAAAAGAAACACTTTGTTCATAATCAATGTTCTAGTTCCGCTATGTTTATCATATGAACGTTGATTATCCTAGTAAGCTTAATCGATCCGTGATTTATGGTTTCATCAAAACTGGAAAGAAACAGTGGTTTAATTCTTAATTGAACTTAAACTCGTTCCAGGCCTCTACGCATTATCATATGATCTTGGCAGAACACTCAGAGTGACTCTTTATTGATCACAGTGACGAGTGGAAATCCTTCTAGTGTTAACATCAAACAGCACTTGGTAGGTGACGTGCAAGATTCTTTATGAATTGAGCTCGTGACAACTGGAAAGCAACGATGGTGAAAATCTTAATTGAAATTCACTTGTTCCAGGTTTCATGAATTGACGGCTTCAAATCACAAGGATAAATTATCCAAGTGATTCACTCTTTATGTTCGCAGTCAGCTTTGGACGGTCGAATAAAGAGAACGGGTTTACCCGCGAAATCCTGTCAGGAAGTTACTTAATTGAAACTATCCGTCACGGGTACGATATCTAATATCGTCCAACGGTCTTCACCGACCGGAGGTAAAATGCTACCGAATTAGAATAAAATGTTCAAAGCCATTTTATTCGTGTCGTTGCTGTGTACCTGTTAAAGACGGTGGCGTTGCTGTGTACCTGTTGAAGACGGTGGCGTTGCTGTGTACCAGTTAAAGACGGTGGTGTTGCGGTGTACCTGTAGAAGTCATCCCACATGCTTATGTCTTTCTGCATCAAAGTTCAGCAAAAATTCAAGAAAGTACAAGATGAAGTCTTCCGCTGTAACAAACTCTGAAACTTTCGAGAATTCAACAAAAAGACATAAGTGTGTGGAACATGGAGTCACAAGGAGGTAAAATTCACAAGTAGGCAAAGATCGCACGTGAAAGGCCAAAAGAACATGTTCCAAGCAAAAAGGCTGATATCATTCAACACATATTCACAAAAGAAAAGAAAAAGAAAGAAAAGAAGACTACGAGCTCAAGAACAAAATCTAACATGCTAGATTAGGAATTTGTAAATTTGGAGTGACCTCCCTTTGGGGGAGATTGTTGGAAATACGTTTTACGCATTTAGAAAGTCTCGGTCACTCCAACCATGTAGTTATAGGCTCGTAGTTAAGTTAAGTATGATTTATTACATAGCCCGACCCATGAGCATGTTCATGGGCCGGAAGCCCAAGTCCTTTAAGGGCTTGGGGTATTTAAACATCTTTCCACCATGGAAAGAGGTTTTGGTTGTTTATTTCTCACTTTTACATAATACAAGTTTCTTTCACTTCTCTCTCTAACTTTCTCTCTCTAGAAAAACATCAACCCTCTTGATTCATAAAGATTATCATTGTTCTACAAGACAAGCGACTCACGTCTATTTCTGGAACATCACTAAGAAATTCAGGGTACCCTCCAGGGGTATACCTAGTTTGTTGTGCCATGTATTCATCAGGCCACAAGGATTTCAATACCATCACCGGTGTATTATACGCGCTTGGAAACGTAGGACTCGTTCTGCTTGAGACAGGAAAAAGACATCCAGGGATATCTGTCACGTTTGCTCCATGACACTTTCATTTCTTGAACCCATATTTCATATATTCATGACCATACAGGACGCCATACGTATCACCCACGTATACGAAGGTTTTTATTCAGTCTAATGATAAGATCTAATCTGCTAACGCACTACCTCGGACTGATGTGAATTAAATATGATTTTGATTATGGACTAAGAACACCAGCCCATGCTACGGTTAGTGACCATTCATATCAGTGTATGTACGGAAATGTTCAGGCTACTGGATACATTCAGCATGATTTTCCATCTAGGAAATCTGTACAATAATTATGCTTTACATGCACGTGTTTGTTATTCCATGGTTGCGAAGATTCCAGCTATTATTGATGACACGACTTCTGATGTCCCTTACTCATAACCAGCTGATTATTCCAATATCTTACCACATGTATTCTAGAGTAACCTTCTAGGAGAGGTACTGTAATATGAGATTATGTGTCGACTACAGTCGATTTAAACAAATTACCATCCATGAACGTCATCCTCCTCCACGTACTAACAACGTATCCAATCGACTTTATTGTGTAGAGCACTTTGACATGATCAGATTCATGATCATGCTTCCAACAGTGACGAGTGAAAGAGCAAGACATTTCCATGACTACTATTCGTACACGACTTGGTCATGCTAAATTCATGATTTTGTATTAGTCTCATAAATGCTCCAATAGCATTATGGAATTAATAAATTGAGTTCCATGAACTCATAAAAAAATTCATCAGTGTTTTTATCGAGGACAAACTAATTTTCTCTAAGTTTAGAGAAGAGCAGAAAGACCACATGTGCACTATGTTGAAAATTGTACGACAGGATAAATTTCACCCTAAAATTTTCTAATATAAATTCTGGTTGATTACAGTGACACGCTAAATCACATGGATTCTCGCGGTTAATTTTACCATGACTCACCTTATGTGTGAAGGTGAGAACCATACACTACATTAGGTGTTCCAGAAAATCCTACGCTAAGAGAAGTATAATTTCGGAGACTCATAGTTTCGCAAACTCCTATGTATCAAGTTTCTGCGAAGCAAGATACAGTTACGTTCATATCTAAGTACCTGTCATACCAACAGGCTAAGATAGAACACCAACAGACTGGGATGTTGATCCACCATCAGAAAATGTGATTAGAATTGGGACAAGATCTCCATGGATTTTGATTACTAGATTACCGCAAACTCAGGAGAAGCATGAAGCTATCTGGGTTATTGTCAACAGTTGACCAAGTCTGCAGAATCCTTACATCATCTGTAAGGATTCCAGAGTCAGCAGATTTTCAGACATTTTCCAGCCGAGGATCATCCGATCACTTGGTACTCCCTCAGCTATCGGACCAGACCAAAGATTCACATTGTGTTCCAAAGTTACGTTCATGTCCTTTGTCCAAATTTTACGACTTGCTTTCACACTCACGTTCATGACACTATTCACGTTCATGATCATATCATGGCTTACGATTTTACGTTCATTTTCATTCTGGGAAGTTTTGAAAAAGCTTGAGAGACCAGACTCATGTTAAGTATAACTCTCTATCCTCAGACAGACGTTTCACGTCACATTCCATGTCTCACCTTATAGCGGTTGGCGTTACCGCCACCGTTATTCCATGTTCACTATATGTTTCACATGTCATGTTCATTCTACGTTTCTCATATCACATTCATGATATGTTACACATATCATTGATCACCATATGTTTTCTCATATTACACTCACCATATCTCCACGTATCACGTTCACAATTGTTCACGTATAACGTTCACAATTGTTCATGTACCACGCTTCAGTATGTCTCGCGCATCATTTCTAAGACGTTACTAATGTCAGTTGGTCTAGGTTATTTTGCATCGTAATGTTTCATTTATCCTTGCATGTTAATTCTTATCCACTAGATCAAATTCGGGAGGATCGGTCTTACGTTGATAACCAGGAACTTTTACGTATTGTCAAGTCAAACCAAGATTTATCATTTGTGTCAAGATCTTGTGGAGGAACCGTTCCGAGAGGGAAGACACTTGGAAACGGACGAGTCCATCCGGATTTTATCCTCTCGTCATTACATAATTCGATTATGTTCTTTTAAGACACGTCACGTTCCGTGTCCTTGTCAGTCATGTCGCGTTCATGTTCTTTTCAGATTATCTTATCTATAATTCGAGGACGAATTATTCTTTTTAGGGGGGGAAGAGTTGTAAAACCCGCAAACTTTTACCATGAACAGTACACTTAGTAAATATACGAACTAATTAAAACTTTCCTTTTATATCAGGAACACGTGTCACGAATAGTAAATTCAGAACTACCTACGTGTTATTACACGATAAGTATTAAGTACGTGATATTACACAATAATTATTAACCATAATAATTACAATCACGAACATGGAATCATGAACGTTAAATCACGAACATGTAATTACATACGTATTTATTATAATACGATAAATATCGTATGTACAAGTATTTATTTATAACACGAACAATTATTTAAGATATAACACGAACCGCTAACGTATGAACACGTAAATTATAAAACACGAAAACATACAGGTTTCCCTCGTGGGCCCCTTATAGCCGCGGACACAACAAGACAAGGGAGGCCCAGGCCCAGTTGGTTTTAACTAAATTAAACAAAAAGGAAAATACACATTCATTGTTACACAGTTTTCTAAAAAATAAAACATTAGCCTCCCTTGCCTCCTCTCCTTGGCCGCCGGCTATAACAACACCAAAAGGGTGTGTGGTTGATTTTTGGTTAGTGAAACAAGTGTTGTTCGTGTTATTGGTTCTCATTCGATTCACACATTCGGTAAACCTTTTAAATCCTTTTCTTTTTATTCTTTTATTAAAATCATGAACACATGATTATGTTATGTTAAAAACAAGTAATAAACATGAGGGTGAAATCATAAAACAAGAAAAAGGATTTGGGTTGGGGGTTTGTTAGGCCGAATCACACGAACCGAGAGCCGTAGCTCTCGGATTTGTTAAATCACACCACCACCGAGAACCAAGGTCTCGGCGTGGCTGGTGGTTGGTCGACAGCAGGCCTTGTGGTCGCTGTGGTCTCGGCGCAACAGCAACAACACCACCGGCTTAAGCCGGTAGCTGTTGTGGTCTTTCGGTGGGAAAACAAAGCAGGGCAGGGGCAACCACCGGCTTAAGCCGGTGGTGAATATTAACTAGTAGTGGCAACCGACTAGGTCGGGTAGCCACTGTTAACGGGGTGTTTGTTCAGTCCGGCTCATGGGGAATTCGGTCCGGTTCACGTTTGGTCTAAATTAAAAACACGGGTTCGGTTTATAACTAATTTTTACAAGTTTATATTTTTACAAGTTATATTATTTTAACAAGAAAATTAAATTAAATAAATCATGGTGAAGGCCTACTAATTCTAAGGATTTGTTAATGGATGGATTAGATCTATGGATTTGGTGGAATAGATGGGGAAGAAGGGGATTAGGTGTAGAGAGAGAAAGGAGAGGGAAGAAGAGTAGAGAGAGAAAGTGATTCGATTAATGATTAAGTGTGTGAAATGAATGACCAACCCCCTCCTAACATGCTAGGAGGGGTATATATATAGCCCACCCTACATGTGGGCTATATGGACTATATACTTACAAAGTGAATCACGAGCCTATTACATAAATGTCGTTGGAGCGACCGATCCTTCATAAATACGTAAAACGTATTTCCAACAATCTCCCCCTAAGGGAGGTCGCTCCAAGTTACAAAGTTCTAAATATTCTATAGCTCGTGATCAATGCTAATAATGATGTGACCGAGACTTTCTTTGGGAAAACACATTTCCAACAATCTCCCCCTAAGGGAGGTCACACCATTTTACAAAATCTTAAACCTAGCATCTATGCTTGAGTCTTCGATCTTGTTCTTGTGAATATGCTTGATGTGATCTTTGACTTTAGTCTTGAGCATGTTTCCTTGCCTTGACCTTGTGCATGCATCACTTGTGAAATTTGCCTCTTCGTGACTTCATGTTCCACATACTTATACCTTTAAATTCTTGAAAGCTTCAGAGTTTGATACAGCGGAAGACTTGACCTTCAGACTTTCTTGAATTTGTTGAAGTACTAAGTGTATGTAGTATAAGCATGTGGTGACGACTTCTTCTGGATTATACACCGCAATGCCACCTTTTTGTTACGCTGCATAAGACAGTTAGCAACAAACCATATACACGGATGAAATGGCCTTGAACATTTCATTCTAATTCGGTAGCATTTTACCTCCGGTCGGTGAAGACCGTTGGACGATATTAAATATCGTACTTGTGACAGGTAGTTTCAATAAAGAACCTCCTTGACAAGATTTCGCGGGTAAACCCGTTCTCTTTACTCGACCGTCCAAAGCTGACTGCGAACGTAAAGAGTGAATCATTTGGATAATATTATCCGCATGATTTGAAGCCGTCAATTCATGTTCCTGGAACAAGTGAAGTTCAATTAAGAACCGCACCATCGTTGCTTTCCAGTTGTCACTAGCTTGATTCATATAGAATCTTGCAAGTTACCTACCAAGTGCTGTTTGATGTTAACACTAGAAGGATTTCCACTCGTCACTGTGATCAATAAAGAGTCACTCTGAGTGTTCTGGCAAGATCATATGATAATGCGTAGAGGCCTGGAACGTGTTTAAATTCATTTAAGAATTAAACCACTGTTGCTTTCCAGTTATCACAAGTTTGATTCATAAAGAATCACACAAGTCACCTACCATGAGCTTTTTGATATTCGCTCAAGAAGGATTTCCATCTTCATTGTAAATACTTTCGTATTACTCGGATGTTCAGGCAAGATCATGAAGATTTTTCGTAGGACTCTTAAGATCTTTCTTACTTTTCACAGTGTGTGAAGAAGCAAGGTAATATGAAAGTGTGTCCTAATGAGATATTTGATGATCTCAAATGGCTCTAGACTCGATCGTGCATTTTGGATTTTAGTGATCGGAGGCTGGAGAGGAGTGCCACCTTTTCAATACCAATTTATTCGGAGTGAATAAATCAATAGATAATGTGTTGTCTCCGTGTGATTAAAACAAATATCTTTTGAGAGATATCTGAGTTAGCTGGGAAGGGTTGTGCATTACATCACTGGGTCCATGATGTCTTTCTTCAATACCGAGAATCATTAGCAAAAATGACCTCAATAGCATATGTATTGACCCGGTTTCTGCCTAAGGTTGTAAGGAGGGCTTCTTTCTTTACACCCTTTATCTTTACAATTCTTTTTCATTCTTCAACCCCTTCAATGCTTACCAATACGTCATAACTAGCACCTTGTTGTGATTGTTCCAGTGCTAACTTAAGTACTTGGTCGGCATTCAGCTACGTTCACAATCTTTCTCCATCTTTCCTAAGGACTACTATTTCTAGCTATGGAATGTCCTTGGGAAGATTCCTCCGGTTCTAGAGAAATCATTGGACTTTAACCTATCCTACCATCCTTATGTCACCACAATCTTCATCGTCGTGAAAAGAGATGTTTTGGGTAAGTGTATGTCACCATGAAATCCATTTTTGAAGTGCAAATCCATTTTGCTCCCCCTTAACATATGCTACGATAGTCGAAAACATTTCGCACATGTCGGGATGAGCTAACACGTTAAGTCAAACCATTTGTGATTGATCATATCCCATATTAAATCACATTTTCTCCCCCATATTAAAAATATTAACCCAATCGATGTTTTTAATATCAATTGATTTAATAGCCTTTTAAGAAAATTTGGGAAGAAAAATGCAAAATCCAATTATCTTCATGATTTTAACAAGCTCCCCCTCAAATTAATGAGGGTGTACTTGAAACGTAGATTAAATACCTTTTAAACACAAGTGTAAGGTATTTATTACGTGCAAAGATCAGATATAATAATGAATTCACAAGATTAGCAATGTACGAGGTTGGACCTGAATAATGGAGAACAGCATATGAAAGAAGCACATGGTTCTTGTTCACGAATGATGGTCACCTCGTCACGTCCCCGAGAAAATTAATTCTCGTTGTTGAGTCAAAGCTTTCCGGTGAAATGCTTGACTTGATTATGAAAAACGGGTTGCTATCTGAAATAATAGCAAACCATTTTGAGCATGTTTTAAAAGTTTGAACTTCTGCTCGAACTTTATTTACAACCCCGTGTCATTATTGAATGACATTTCTAGGTTCGTAAATATTATCGATTCCAGAAGACATGCTCGTTTTGTCAAAACGTTTTTGAACACACAATTTTGAAAGATTTAGAAAAACCTTTTGAGAAATTCTTGAAAAATTGTGTTCAAAGTTTTGAAAAACAATTACTTGAGCTTAAGATGTTGAATATCTTAAAAGCGAGCTCAAGTCCGAGAAGTTGTAAACTTCCCGTTGTTAAGGATAAGTTTATCATCGGCGATAAACTTTCCTTTTATCTGAAGAACGAGTCCTAAGCTGACATTTACTTAGAAGTCGTTTTCATGAGCTTGAAAACTTTGACTGTTTTAATGGAAAGCTCATGACCGAGAAAGGTGAATTTCTCGTTATGAGGAAAAGTTCTCTTATTTAAAAGATACACTTTCCTTTCTGAGCTTAAAACTTCGAATGTTTTAATACAAGCTCATGACCGAGAAAATTGAATTTCTCGTTATGAGGATAAGTTTATCATTAATGATAAACTTTCCTTTATGTGAAGTTCGAGTTACAGTCTGACATTTAACTGTAAGTCATTGTGCATGAGCTTAAAAAACTTTGAATGTTTTCGATATAAGCTCATGCCCGAGAAAAATTAATTTCTCGTTGTTAGGATAAGTTTACCATCGGCGATAAACTTTCCTTTCTTTGAAGAGCGAGTTATAGTCTGTGATGCGACTATAAGTCCTTGTGCAGCTTAACCATGAATCCCCTTAGACATTTGTTTCTCTGATATCTGCTTCTTCAGCAACCAAACTCTAAGAGTGTCCTTAGTTGAACGGTATACAACGATTGGACCGCTTCGTTCTTTTGGAACATCAACTTTGGTACCTGCATTCTCATTAGGAGTTTGTATACTTTTGCATGGGTTAGAGATATCTATTTTTGAAGCACGTGGGGGTTCACAGTTGGCTTTACTCGTGTCAGAGGTGGCCTGAGGGGATGATTCACTTGTCTTAGTTGGCAAACGTTTCCTTTTATAGAAAATCTTAAGTTCGGGCTTAAGTGATGTATCATCCTTTGCAATTTCCTCCCTAGTAGTCTTCGTAGAATCAGAGACTATCCTAGTTAAAGGGCACTCGTTTCCTACAAGAGTAAAAGTTCTACCAGTGGGGCGCCAAACTTTACCAAAGGGTTTGATTTTAGCTATCCACTGGGACTTAATTCTAGCACGGGAGTTCACCTCATCAAGTAATTTCTTGACACAAGCATCATGATTTGCCGTAAAGACACATTTTCTACATGTTTTACAAGTAGCATATTTAATGTCTGAATAATTCCTAGATGATTGATCGATGCTCCTAGAAGATGGCATGCTACGGTTAGCAGTGTTGGGTAATCTAGAAGGCATCTGACTAGGTTGGACATTGCTATCTCTTACATGTGTCTTTTGAATAGCTTCCCTTTGACCAGATTTATGGCAAACGTCATTTGAACTAGTTCTAGACGTGGTCTTGATATTTTTAGGGAAACTAGAGGCAATCATATGATTTGGTCTTGCTAAAGCTGGAGTGATCACATTGGGCCTAGTTGCTGGAGTGACTGGTCTAATAAGATGAACCAAATCAACTTGGGAGGCAAACCGCGGTCTCGAGGATTGTGGTCGCTCGGATCTAAATGCAGTAGGTTGTCTGACAATCGGTTGTCTGACGAACTGATTTGTAGGCGGTTTCCCCAAGATTGATGGTTTTTCAAGCTTAGTGTCCACACTAGGTCCTCTATTTTTCCTTAACTCGTTTTTCAACGCAGCTATAGCAAAGACCTTTTCCTGTACTTGGGCTTTTAAATTCTCATTCTCTTTGAGCACGTTATCTTGGGATGCCAACTTAGATTCAAGCAGTTGAATTTGTTTCAAAAGATTATCCTTTTCAGCTTTAGAATCTAAAACAGTTTGATCCAATTTTCTTTCAAGAACAACGTTTGACTTTTCAAGTTTTTCAAAGTATGTTTCAAATTTGACCGTTTTCTTAGAAAATTCAAGTTTGGCATCCTCAAGATCTTTTGATTGCCGAGCTACGATCATTTCGAGCTCTCTAATCTTGGAATCAGAAGCAATCAATGAAGCAGTTATGGGACAATTATCATGATGTTTAGCATTTTGAATACTTTCTCCCCCATTATGACTCACATCGGATGAGTCAGAAGTGGTATTTCTATCACTCTTTTCCATCCCATGTTTGTCATAATTAGGTTTCGAATGCTCAATATGCGGTAAGTCATCAGCATATACATCATAATTAACATCACATTGTACCATGTTTGCAGGCTCTTCGTCATAAATGGGTAAGGTGTCATCAAGAGAAATCTCGTGAACATTCCCCGACGTGCCACTGATATCATGTTGTCCTTCTGAATCCGTGCTCTTGCCATCGTTAGGCTCCAAGTTGTCAACCGTATGACCATTCTCCTCTTGCATCTGCGGCATTGATTCTTGCACTCCATTATCATACGTTTGCTGAAGTTGTGATTGTTGATAAATCGAAGACGAGACTGATGTCATGAGTTTCAGAATTGTATCACGGAAGACTCGAAGTTCAGTATGTGTATCTCGAAGAAATGATTGGCAAATCAATGAACTTTCAGGTTGGATGATATTGAATCGGAGGAAAGGCGTGAGTTGTGTCACAAGAGCCTTATAAGCAAGTGCCGATGCAGAGTGATTAAAGGTTTCATTGTTGAGTTGCTCTGCAAGTTGGGGCAAGATGGTAAAAATTGAGTCGATGAATATATGACGATCTTGTCCAAAGATTGTCACAAATTCGCTCCCTCCTTGAATCCCCGAAAGAGTGACAAGATGAGACTGGAGCATTCGAAATGAAGTTATACCACTTTCCCTAGCGTTGGCTTGCACTTGATGCGATTCTCCCTCTTTAAGTGTCGATTTTAACGATTCCATTGGTAATCGAGGAAAGATAAACGTGGAAAATGTCGAAAGACCAATACGATACTTGACAAATCGTGGATAAACCAAGAAAAATGAAATTCACAGGATTTAGCCACGTTAACTTTCAGAATAACCGCCTCAACAATTTTTCAAAATATCATAAAATTTTTCAAAATAAAAATTTGAATAAAAATAAAAATATGAATTGATAATCAAAATTAAAAAATATAATATCCAAAATAGAAATTTCAAAATAAAAAAGAAAAAGAAATAAAATGTAAAAGATAATAATAAAAAGGATAAAACTAAAAAAAATACTGATTTGATGTAGAAAATATAAAAAAAAAAATCGGATATATTTTTAGAAAAATTAATTTTAAAATTGAGACAAAATCTAATAAAGTTGCGGTAACTAAAAAATTAGTTAAATGAAAAATAAACGCAGATAAATTTAGAAGAGTCGTGTCTTAGAGTTGACCCAGCCCTTGGAAACTCCGTCTGCCATAAAACACGTGGCCCCAAAAATCACTTTGTAACCTCCGCCCCACAATATATCAATTCCCAAAAATTTCTCTTGTTATCTCCGTCCCTTGAAACCTTATCTCCCTTCTCCAAGACAAAACCTATCTCTCTCTCACAGATAACTCCTCCGTCTCTCTCTCCCAAACACTGAAACTCTCTCTCCTCTCCCAGATAACGAATACACTCTCTCTCTCAAAAACTTATCTCAAAAAACCTAATCTCACTAAATTAGCCGTCCTTTGATTCGTGAAACAAGAACCCACAAACTCAATTAATACAAACCCTTTACTTATGGAATCGTCTTCTAGATCTCACAATGAGGTCTCGGGTAGGTTTTCTTTTGATTGCATGTTGTTTAAATAAGTCCCTCTCTTCATCTGTGTGTCTTTCTGTCAATCTTGGGTTTTGGTGTTGGTCGAGTCTTGATTAAAAAAAAATGGAGTCTGTTTTGGTTTGTGATTCGAGAGTGTTATTGTGACGAGGGTGTTGGATTGAGGTCGGTTTGGTGAGGGAGTGAGGGGCTGTGAGACTGTTGTTGAGTGGGTTTCTAGGGTGGGTCAGATGAGGGTGGTTCGAGAGGGTGTTCGAAGGGGAGTCGGGTAAAAGGTTTTGAGTCGATGGTTTGTAGGGTCTAGATGAGAAAAAAATGGGATTTGGTTTTTGTGGAGGGTCGTGTTGGAGTCGAGTCGAGTGGGGAGAGTGAGGGTCTTGGGTTGATAAATGTTAGACGAATGGTTTTAAGGGTCTTCGAGTGTGATTGATTGAGTCGAGAGTTTGGTTTTAGGTGTGAGATGTGTCAAGATTCGAGAGTATGGGTTAGGGTTGTGAGAGACGAGAGGTTTCTGTTTTGGTTTGTGATAGAGAGTCTGTAATGTTTGGGTCGATGTGGGTAAAAGACAGATGAGGGTGTGGGTGTTTGAGTGGTGTTTTTGTTCTGAGGTCTGTTTCGAATGTGGGTGTGAGGGAGGGGTTTAGATCAGAGAGGGTGGGGAGGTGTCGAGAGGTGAGTTGGGTTTCAGTGACGAGAGGGTCGAGAGGGTGCGAAGGTGAGTCTGTTAAAAGGTTTTTTGAGTCTTTGATAAATTTTTCAGTCGAGTGTGACTTTTCCGAATAGAATAACTATCTGAAAAAAAATAATGTCTATGCGGAATGTCTCTACTCGGAAAGTTTTCAACTCGGAACTTTTTCTATGCGGAAAGTCCTATTCGGAACTTTCCCTATTCGGAACTTTGTCTATGCGGAACTTTGTCTATGCGGAACTTTGTCTATGCGAAACTTTGTCTATGCGGAACTTTGTGTCATGCGGAACTTTGTGTCATGCGGAACTTTTTGTCATGCGGAACTTTGTGTCATGCGGAACTTTTTGTCATGCGGAATTTTTTGTCTATTCGGAAGTTTTTCCTATGCTGAAAAAATGGTCTATTCGGATAATTTGGTTTATTCGGAAAATTTTGACTACTCGAAAAATATGACCATTCGCTCGATCTCAAAAATAGATGGAAAAATACAGATCTTTTGATAATATTTGGACTGTTTGGACTGTAGACAGATATGAGTTAACAGATTGTACTTTTTGACTGTTTTGGACTGTTAAAAAAATGAAAAAGAAAACTGAGAGAAAAAAAAATACTGATTAAGAAATTATAAAAAAAATGACTGATTAAAAAAAATTAAACAAAATATGATTATAAAAAAAAACTGATTATTGAAAAAGAAAAAGACTGATTATTTTAAACAAAATTGATAAAATGAGACTAAAAAACTGATAATCAAAAAACTGATGGTAAAAACATACGAAAAATTTGATTATAAAAAAAACGTAAAAAATAAAACTGATAAAAAATGAAAATTGATAAAATTTATAAAAAAATTGATAAAAAATTAGAAGAGAAAGGATTTTTACCACCAAATCAAAAGATAAAAAATAAGCAAATCCTAAGATTCAACCATGGCTCTTGATACCAATTGAAGGCCTACTAATTCTAAGGATTTGTTAATGGATGGATTAGATCTATGGATTTGGTGGAATAGATGGGGAAGAAGGGGATTAGGTGTAGAGAGAGAAAGGAGAGGGAAGAAGAGTAGAGAGAGAAAGTGATTCGATTAATGATTAAGTGTGTGAAATGAATGACCAACCCCCTCCTAACATGCTAGGAGGGGTATATATATAGCCCACCCTACATGTGGGCTATATGGACTATATACTTACAAAGTGGATCACGAGCCTATTACATAATTGTCGTTGGAGCGACCGATCCTTCACAAATACGTAAAACGTATTTCCAACAATCTCCCCCTAAGGGAGGTCGCTCCAAGTTACAAAGTTCTAAATATACTATGGCTCGTGATCTATGCTAATAATGATGTGACCGAGACTTTCTTTGGGAAAACACATTTCCAACAATCTCCCCCTAAGGGAGGTCACACCATTTTACAAAATCTTAAACCTAGCATACTATGCTTGAGTCTTCGATCTTGTTCTTGTGAATATGCTTGATGTGATCTTTGACTTTAGTCTTGAGCATGTTTCCTTGCCTTGACCTTGTGCATTCATTACTTGTGAAATTTGCCTATTTGTGACTTCATGTTCCACATACTTATACTTTTAAATTCTTGAAAGCTTCAGAGTTTGATACAGCGGAAGACTTGACCTTCAGGCTTTCTTGAATTTGTTGAAGTACTAATTGTATGTAGTATAAGCATGTGGTGACGACTTCTTCTGGATTATACACCGCAATGCCACCTTTTTGTTACGCTGCATAAGACAGTTAGCAACAACCCATATACACGGATGAAATGGCCTTGAACATTTCATTCTAATTCGGTAGCATTTTACCTCCGGTCGGTGAAGACCGTTGGACGATATTAGATATCGTACCCGTGACGGATAGTTTCAATTAAGTAACTTCCTGACAGGATTTCGCGGGTAAACCCGTTCTCTTTACTCGACCGTCCAAAGCTGACTGCGAACGTAAAGAGTGAATCATTTGGATAATATTATCTGCATGATTTGAAGCCGTCAATTCATGTTCCTGGAACAAGTGAAGTTCAATTAAGAACCGCACCATCGTTGCTTTCCAGTTGTCACTAGCTTGATTCATAAAGAATCTTGCAAGTTACCTACCAAGTGCTGTTTGATGTTAACACTAGAAGGATTTCCACTCGTCACTGTGATCAATAAAGAGTCACTCTGAATGTTCTGGCAAGATCATATGATAATGCGTAGAGGCCTGGAACGTGTTTAAATTCATTTAAGAATTAAACCACTGTTGCTTTCCAGTTATCACAAGTTTGATTCATAAAGAATCGCACAAGTCACCTACCATGAGCTTTTTGATATTCGCTCAAGAAGGATTTCCATCTTCATTGTAAATACTTTCGTATTACTCGGATGTTCAGGCAAGATCATGAAGATTTTGCGTAGGACTCTTAAGAACTTTCTTACTTTTCACAGTGTGTGAAGAAGCAAGTAAATATGAAAGTGTGTCCTAATGAGATATTTGATGATCTCAAATGGCTCTAGACTCGATCGTGCATTTTGGATTTTAGTGATCGGAGGCTGGAGAGGAGTGCCACCTTTTCAATACCAATTTATTCGGAGTGAATAAATCAATAGATAATGTGTTGTCTCCGTGTGATTAAAACAAATATCTTTTAAGAGATATCTGAGTTAGCTGGGATGGGTTGTGCCTTGCATCACTGGGTCCATGATGTCTATCTTCAATATCAAGAATCATTAAAATGATCTCAATAGCATATGAATTGACCCGGTTTCTGCCTAAAGTTGTAAGGAGGGCTTCTTTCTTTACACCCTTTATCTTTACAATTCTTTTTCATTCTTCAACCCCGTCAATGCTTACCAATACGTCATAATTAGCACCTTGTTGTGATTGTTCCAGTGCTAACTTAAGTACTTGGTCGGCATTCAGCTACGTTCACAATCTTTCTCCATCTTTCCTAAGGACTACTATTTCTAGCTATGGAATGTCCTTGGGAAGATTCCTCCGGTTCTAGAGAAATCATTGGACTTTAACCTATCCTACCATCCTTATGTCAACACAACCTTCATCGTCGTGAATAGAGATGTTTTGGGTAAGTGTATGTCACCATGAAATCCATTTTGAAGTGCAAATCCATTTTGCTCCCCCTTAACATATGCTACGATATTCGAAAACATTTCGCACATGTCGGGATGAGCTAACACGTTAAGTCAAACCATTTGTGATTGATCATATCCCATATTAAATCACATTTTCTCCCCCATATTAAAAATATTAACCCAATCGATGTTTTTAATATCAATTGATTTAATAGCCTTTTAAGAAAATTTGGGAAGAAAAATGCAAAATCCAATTATCTTCATGATTTTAACAAGCTCCCCCTCAAATTAATGAGGGTGTACTTGAAACGTAGATTAAATACCTTTTAAACACAAGTGTAAGGTATTTATTACGTGCAAAGATCAGATATAATAATGAATTCACAAGATTAGCAATGTACGAGGTTGGACCTGAATAATGGAGAACAGCATATGAAAGAAGCACATGGTTCTTGTTCACGAATGATGGTCACCTCGTCACGTCCCCGAGAAAATTAATTCTCGTTGTTGAGTCAAAGCTTTCCGGTGAAATGCTTGACTTGATTATGAAAAACGGGTTGCTATCTGAAATAATAGCAAACCATTTTGAGCATGTTTTAAAAGTTTGAACTTCTGCTCGAACTTTATTTACAACCCCGTGTCATTATTGAATGACATTTCTAGGTTCGTAAATATTATCGATTCCAGAAGACATGCTCGTTTTGTCAAAACGTTTTTGAACACACAATTTTGAAAGATTTAGAAAAACCTTTTGAGAAATTCTTGAAAAATTGTGTTCAAAGTTTTGAAAAACAATTACTTGAGCTTAAGATGTTGAATATCTTAAAAGCGAGCTCAAGTCCGAGAAGTTGTAAACTTCCCGTTGTTAAGGATAAGTTTATCATCGGCGATAAACTTTCCTTTTATCTGAAGAACGAGTCCTAAGCTGACATTTACTTAGAAGTCGTTTTCATGAGCTTGAAAACTTTGACTGTTTTAATGGAAAGCTCATGACCGAGAAAGGTGAATTTCTCGTTATGAGGAAAAGTTCTCTTATTTAAAAGATACACTTTCCTTTCTGAGCTTAAAACTTCGAATGTTTTAATACAAGCTCATGACCGAGAAAATTGAATTTCTCGTTATGAGGATAAGTTTATCATTAATGATAAACTTTCCTTTATGTGAAGTTCGAGTTACAGTCTGACATTATGGTTCATCGTTAAATGTCAGACTGTAACTCGAACTTCAAATAAAGGAAAGTTTATCATTAATGATAAACTTATCCTCATAACGAGAAATTCAATTTTCTCGGTCATGAGCTTGTCTTAAAACATTCGAAGTTTTAAGCTCAGAAAGGAAAGTGTATCTTTTTAATAAGAAAACTTTTCCTCATAACGAGAAATTAACCTTTCTCGGTCATGAGCTTTCCGTTAAAACAGTCAAAGTTTTCAAGCTCATGAAAAACGACTTCTAAGTAAATGTCAGCTTAGGACTCGTCCTTCAGATAAAAGGAAAGTTTATCGCCGATGGTAACTTATCCTTAACAACGAGAAGTTTACAACTTTTCGGACTTGAGCTTTTAAGATATTCCACATCTTAAGCTCAAGTAATTGTTTTTTTCAAAACTTTGAACACAATTTTTCGAGAATTTCTCAAAAGGTTTTTCTAAATCTTTCAAAATTGTGTGTTCAAAAACGTTTTGATAAAACGAGCATGTCTTCTGGAATCGATAATATTTACGAACCTAGAAATGTCATTCAATAATGACACGGGGTTGTAAATAAAGTTCGAGCAGAAGTTTAAAAGATTTAAAACATGCTCCATATGGTTTGCTATTATTTCCGATAGCAACCCGTTTTTCATAATCAAGTCAAGCATTTCACCGGAAAGCTTTGACTCAACAACGAGAATTAATTTTCTCGGGGACGTGACGAGGTGACCATCATTCGTGAACAAGAACCATGTGCTTCTTTCATATGCTGTTCTCCATTATTCAGGTCCAACCTCGTACATTGCTAATCTTGTGAATTCATTATTATATCTGATCTTTGCACGTAATAAATACCTTACACTTGTGTTTAAAAGATATTTAATCTACGTTTCAAGTACACCCTCATTAATTTGAGGGGGAGCTTGTTAAAATCATGAAGATAATTGGATTTTGCATTTTTCTTCCCAAATTTTCTTAAAAGGCTATTAAATCAATTGATATTAAAAACATCGATTGGGTTAATATTTTTAATATGGGGGAGAAAATGTGATTTAATATGGGATATGATCAATCACAAATGGTTTGACTTAACGTGTTAGCTCATCCCGACATGTGCGAAATGTTTTCGAATATCGTAGCATATGTTAAGGGGGAGCAAAATGGATTTGCACTTCAAAATGGATTTCATGGTGACATACACTTACCCAAAACATCTCTATTCACGACGATGAAGGTTGTGTTGACATAAGGATGGTAGGATAGGTTAAAGTCCAATGATTTCTCTAGAACCGGAGGAATCTTCCCAAGGACATTCCATAGCTAGAAATAGTAGTCCTTAGGAAAGATGGAGAAAGATTGTGAACGTAGCTGAATGCCGACCAAGTACTTAAGTTAGCACTGGAACAATCACAACAAGGTGCTAGTGATGACGTATTGGTAAGCATTCAAGGGGTTGAAGAATGAAAAAGAATTGTAAAGATAAAGGGTGTAAAGAAAGAAGAGAAAGGATTTTTACCACCAAATCAAAAGATAAAAAATAAGCAAATCCTAAGATTCAACCATGGCTCTTGATACCAATTGAAGGCCTACTAATTCTAAGGATTTGTTAATGGATGGATTAGATCTATGGATTTGGTGGAATAGATGGGGAAGAAGGGGATTAGGTGTAGAGAGAGAAAGGAGAGGGAAGAAGAGTAGAGAGAGAAAGTGATTCGATTAATGATTAAGTGTGTGAAATGAATGACCAACCCCCTCCTAACATGCTAGGAGGGGTATATATATAGCCCACCCTACATGTGGGCTATATGGACTATATACTTACAAAGTGGATCACGAGCCTATTACATAATTGTCGTTGGAGCGACCGATCCTTCACAAATACGTAAAACGTATTTCCAACAATCTCCCCCTAAGGGAGGTCGCTCCAAGTTACAAAGTTCTAAATATACTATGGCTCGTGATCTATGCTAATAATGATGTGACCGAGACTTTCTTTGGGAAAACACATTTCCAACACATGGCTAGTAATTAATTTAATTTAACATGGACTTAGGTTATTATGATTTAGTAAATAATACATGTTCTAACCTAAGTATTTTATTATTTAATTTAGACTATAGTATTAATTAATTATTTAAAACATGGAATATAATTAATTAATAAAACATGACTTAGGTTATAATTAATAAAATATAAATACATGTTTAACCTAAGTATTTTATACACCTTAATTTAATTAAATCATGCATATATTCAATTAAATCATATAACCTATAGTTTATTTAATTAACATGATATTATTAATAAACTATACTAATAATCACATGACTTATGTTATTTAACCAGTAAACTTATGCATATATTATTAGCTTATTAATCCAGCTTATTTCTAAATATGGAAACTTTCTAATTCACGAAACTTACTATTTTCGGAAACTTTCTATTTTTAGAAACTGATCTATTTTTTGAAGTTAATCTATTTTTGTAAACTTTCTATTTTTGGAAAAATTCTTTCTTAGGAAACCTGCTATTTTTAGAAAGTTATTTCTATTTTTGGAAAAATTCTTTCTTAGGAAACCTGCTATTTTTAGAAAGTTAATTATTATTACACAAAAAGTATAATAATAAAAGAAATACAAGGAATACTTAATCAGAATACATACAATACATGATAAACACAACATAACCTTAAAATCAGTAAAACAAGACAAGAACATATTAAACAAGCTAAGACATGATATAATCAATTACGTACGTAGTAAACGGAATACTTATACATGTCCCCTATTTTATGTTGCATTGGTGAGATCGAAGTAGGACTTTCATTCTCTCGTCTTCTTCATTCACTGGACATAAGGTACAGATTTCCAGTCCCTTCAGTATGGACATTCTTTCCTTATTAGGATTCTCCGTTTGCAGCCAGCTGTTTTCCCCGTATTGTATTATATGCTTGATTACTTATGTTAGTTTAAGAGCCTAAGCCATATATATGCATGACCATTGTCACCTAGTTATGGAGGTACCATAACCATAACACTGGAGGCACCAGTGTTATAACCTCCCCACGGCGAAGTGATTGCTCGTGGCGTCCCTTTTCAGTTTCGGCCATTATATTATATTATAATGTGGGGCGTATGGGTGCATCCTAGTTACATGTTTTACCAGTATTATCTGAGTGAATGCGATGTGTGCCTTACATCCTTCACTAGGAGTTGATCCCTCCTACCTAGACTATTTAATTAGAGGCAATCCCTCTAATTGCAAGACGAGGTCTCCCCTCCAAGTATTCATGCACAGTGGAACCTCATGACCTATATGGGATATTAGATAATTAATACAGATTTTACATAAAAACATAAGTCTTTTCAAACTATAAATCTAGTTTTATGAACAGGATACTAAGTTACTTAGGACTTATACATTTCCGCTGTTATTAGTGTTATTGAGTTAAGATCTATATAGACACTTAAATTAGACCTATCAAACCAATCATAATCACCCATTTTTTAAAAAACTCACTTCCCACCACTTTAAAAAAATTAAATATATCACAAACGGTAAATCGTCAAACGAAAAAAAATACACAATTGTGACGAGAATTAAATCATCTATCTATCGAGGGGCACATGTATATACTTTCGACGAACTTTTTTTCTTAAGTCACGTCTTGAGAGAATCATATATGATTCGTCACGAATCATATATGATTCGTCATGAATCATATATGATTCGTCACGAATCATATATTATTCGTCACAAATCATATATGATTCGTCACGAATCATGTATGATTTTCTGAAAATCATATATGATTCGTGATATGAATCATATATGATTTTTTGAGAATCATATATGTTTCGTAACGAATAATATATGATTCTCTCCAGACGTGACTTAAGAAAAAAAGTCGAAAAAAAGTTCGTCGAAAGTATATACGTGTGCCCCTCGATAGATAGATGATTTAACTCTCGTCGCGATGATATGTTTTGTTTTACGTAACGATGAACGGTTTGTGAGATATTTAATTTTTAAAAAATGAGTTTTTTTGTTACATGATAAAAATGGATGGTTGTGATTGGTTGGTTGAGTCTATAGTAAACTAAGGGTCTATGGGGATCTTTTTCCTAGTCTTATTTATGTTTCAGCCATTCATGCTATGTCATATATCCGTTCACTGAGCGTATTGCTCAGCCGTTACTTTCCTTTCCATGTCCCAAGACGACAGGTACCCAAGGACAGACTTAAGCTTATGGAGGGCGTGCATAGGATGGAAGCTGCCTTAGACTTCTTCTCCTTTTTGCCTACATAATTATGTTTGTTTGGAAACTTGTCTGGTCCTCCTAGTTCATTTACTTTATTTATTTTTTGGGCTTATGTTGGGGCCGATGTTTGATTCCAGTTTTCCCTTTGGTCATGTATGTTTTAGTACATATTACCTTGTATGCTTTGATGACACGCCATAATCACGCGTAACGGTGTACTTATCAAAATGGGGTGTTACAACACTGGTTTCATCCTTTTTGAGTTTGTAAACCCATTTGGTACTAGTTGTTGATTTTCCATGTGGAAGAGGAACCAATTTCTAGACTTTATTTCTTAAAAATTGATTTAGTTCCTCTTGCATGACATCTACGCATCCAAGATGAGTAGGAGCTTCAGAAACCTTAGTAGGTTCTACTTTTGAAAAACAATCTGCAAAAAGACATTCTCTAGGTAAAGCAACACTGAGTTTCTCTACCAGAGCTCTAGTAGGTCTACCAGCACCAGGATTACCCATAATGTTAACCGGCTAAATATGACTATTTCTAGTCCATGAACTTTGAAGAGCTAGAGTGTGGATATTGGGGATGGTACTTGAACTTGAGCTAGGTGGCCTAAAAGTTTATGGACTTATATTTAATAGTCGTGTGATAGGATCGAACTCGAGATTACGGGATTGCACTCAATACGTAAAGAGTTATTTATTTAATAAATATATTTATTATGTTTATTAAATTAAATCAAGCTATATAACTATATAACTTTAAGGATCATTAATTAATTAAGAGTTAAGTATTAACAAGTGTTAAATAATATATAGAAAGAGGATTAAAAAGGAAGAAGGACGGAAGGTTCCAGAACACCCCATGGGGGTGTTCGAGAGTCAGTTATGGTACACAAGGGGGAAGATAAATTTGCCTTTTATTTGTTTGGGCTACAAGTATTCTAGGCCTATAAATACATGCCCTTATCCCTCATAATTCAACACAACTTGAATCTCTCCCCTCTCCTTTCTCTTGGCTGATCGCAACACCAACCCACGAAGGGTTTCAGTGTGGTTTTTCTTGGTGCTCGGGTTTAGTTTAAATCTAGTCCTAGCCCATCTTTAAGGTTGTTGGGTAGATTTTATACTATCGATATAGCTCGGTTTACATTCTAGAATCACGGTTAGCTCGTTTTATTATGTGTGTACAAGATCGTAATATTGTCACACCCTACCATGACGGAATATGGGGCGCGACGTATGGATATCATCACAACAATAGCGTGTCTATAGAGAGAACTAAATGAAATTGAAATATCATAAAAGGTGACAAAAATGTCATGACAATATCTCAACAATGGAGGAGTCTAGGTAAGTAGGTAAAAGTCCCACCTCTTACCAAAGACAAACAAATAAAACAAACATCAACATAAAGGTGTCCACAATGTATCACTTATGCAAACATTAAATAAAGACAAAGAGGAAAGGGGGTTCCTCCAAATTCAATCCTAAGCCTCCAAAACTAGCCACTCCTATTCTCATGCTTAACCATATTTTCACCTGAAAGAGACATTAAAACACGTCAACATAATGTTGGTGTGAGTCATAGGTTTAGACTCCAATGCCAAAATCAAGTCATAAGTTGTGAATAATAACCATTAATTAAAGAACATATGGACAATGTGCTACAAACATGCATTAACAACCAACATTCAAGATTTAACCATTCACAACAATTCCAAGGCTCTTAGCCTTACCAAACACCATGGTCCCACAGGCGCCCATACACCAATGAACCAATCCCAAGGCCTCGCCTTATCAACATCCCTTTGGTACCAAGTCATACCACAAAACAATCATGAAACAATTAGCAGTTAATCACATAAGTATACACAAGTCCATCACCAATCATAAACATTCACAACATAAGTTACAAAACCATAAGTGTCTCTTCCATCCCATTTAGAAGTGAAAATCATTAAAAAGACATGGGACTATGAAACTCACCTGATCAAGTTTCTCCAAAGTCTCCTCACAAACAATTAATTATCTAAAGTACATAACACAATTATACACGTTAACATTGACTCATGAACTCTAATCTTTCATCAATGTAACAATCCCTATGATGGATACATCTCAAATTCTATCCCAAATCAGCCCCAAGTTAGCCCTCTAAGTGTCCACTATCCAAAAATATGCAAAACACGAGTTTAAGCCTTGTCGTAGAAACATTAACCTTGAACTCGACACTTGTACAAATAATTTGACCAAGCTACTGACCTCCATTGACTATACATTCTGAATATTAGAAAAGTACGTTCCGAGTACATAAATTTTGTCTTTTGAATCACCCAAAAAGCTTTAAAAACGAATAAGTTATGCCCAAAACGATTTTATCCAAAATCTGCCTAGACATTAGCGACACTTTCTGACAGTTTAGCGACAGTTCTTGCGTAATCCGATTTATATAAAAAACCGATTTTAAACCCTAAAAATTCACCATTAATTACCCAATTCAAGCCATAATTAAATTTAATTCCAAAAAATTATAAAACCTAATCCATCACATGATTAATTACATGATCTACTTGATAAAAACATCATTAAATTAACATCAACATAAATTGAAATCAAGATCATACCCTTTTTTTGCAAAAAACCCTAAAAAGCCTTTCTTCTTTTTTTCCTCTTTCTGCGTATTTTTTTATACGATTGTTTGTGTTTTTTTTACAATTGTCCAATAAATACAATATGTTCCCAAATCCTAGTCCAAGCCCAAAACGATTTCTTTTTTTCTCCTTTTTCTCCTTTTTCTTTTAGACCGACTATACAACATCTTTTACTAAAAATATAATTTTTTATTAGTTATTAAATTTGTTTTTCTTTTTATATTTGCTTAATATATTTATTATTATTTATTTATAAATCCGTAAATAAATTAATTTCATCTAAGCCCTTTTAAAAACTAGTTTAAAACATATGCTTATATTTTATTCTTATTAAAACCTTTGATCATTTAAAATTTTATTTTATAAAATTTTACTATCTACGACTCCTAAATAAATCTATGAAATTTCAAAACTAAACCGAAGCCACTAACCTACACCACTAAATGCAAAACCCTAAATCGTAAAAAATGATTTTTCTATAATACATATACGTATACGTAAAACCACTAAATAACACCATCTTATCTCATAGTCACTACTATGTGAGCTCATGAACATGAAAACATCACACATCGTTTCACTCACAAGGTACCCCGTACCCGAAAATGATGTCCAAACCACACTGTATTCACACCAAATAACACATAAACACATAAAGACACGTAATTTCACGAAATATGCCCAAAATAAAACTAAGCGACGAACCTCAAAACCGTGGTTGTCACATCACTCCCTCCTAATAGAAATCTCGTCCCAAGATTTACTCCTTAGGATCAGTCACATCATCAGCAAATAAATGAGGATACTTGAACTCCTCCCTTTCCCAAGTGAACTTTGGTCCACGTTTCGAATTCCATCTAACTTTAACTAACGGTATCTTACTTCTCTTTAGAGTCTTAACTTCATGATCCATAATCTCTACCAGCTCTTCAACAAAACAAAGGCTCGTATCTATTCTAATATCATTTGAGGGTACTTGCAAGTCCGTCTTTGCTAGGAATTTCCTCAAATTCGACACATGAAATACATCATGCACACTGCTCAAATTTTCCGGTAATCTTAACCTATAAGCCACTGGTCCAATCCTTTCAAGAATTTCAAATGGACCCATGAATCTAGGTGCTAACTTCCATTTCTTCCCAAACCGCATCACCCCTTTCCATGGTGAAACCTTTAGCATAACTTTGTCTCCAACACTAAACTCCAACGGCTTACGCCTCTTGTCAGCATAGCTCTTTTGTCGGTCTCTGGCCGTCTTCAGTTTCTGCTTAAGTACTATTATCACATCAGTAGTTTCTTGTACCAGTTCAGGCCCTATAGGCTGACTACTTCCGACCTCAGCCCATAGTAGTGGTGATCTGTATTTACGCCCATAGAGTGCTTCAAATGCTGCACACTCTATACTAGCATGATAACTATTGTTGTATGAAAACTCAACCAACGACAAATGAGTCTCCCAACTACCTCCAAAATCTATCACACACGGCCGTAACATATCTTCTAGTGTTTATATGGTCCTTTAACTCTGACCATCTGTCTGTGGATTATAAGTCGTACTTATATCGAGTATTGTACCCTGCGCCTTTTACAATGTTTCCCAAAACCTAGAAGTAAACCAGCTATCTCTATCCGATATTATTGACACCGATACCCCATGTTTTGTCACCACGTGCTCCATGTACTTCTTAGCAAACTTCTCCATCTTATCATCCTCTCGCATTGCAATGAAATGTGCAGACTTAGTCAGCCTATCCACTATTACCCATATCATGTCATTACCGTTATTAACCTTGGAAGCTTAGTAATGAAGTACATGGTGATATTCTCCCATTTCCACTCAAGAATCTCAGGTTGTTGCAGTAATCCTGAGGGTCTTTGATTCTCAGCTTTCACCTTTACACAAGTCAAACATTCGCTGACATGCACCGCTACATCCTTCTTCATTCCTGGCCACCAATACATGTCCCTCAAATCCTGATACATCTTATCAGCCCCTGGGTGTATTGAATACCTCGTTGCATGAGCTTCATCCAATATGACTTTCCTTGTATCACCAAACAATGGAACCCATATTCTGTCTAAATAATACAAACAATCGTCTCCCTTTTTCCCCATGTACTTGTCCCTACTGTGTAAATTTTCCTCTTCCACTTTTTCCTCGTTAATTGCTTCTTCATGTGTTGTTCGTATCCTATCTCTCAGACTCGGCTGAATAGTCATACACATGGCTCTTACTCTCTTTGGTTTCAGTCTTTCTTTCTGGCTCAAGGCATC
The DNA here is from genome assembly GCA_025667525.1 of Glebionis coronaria. Lineage (NCBI taxonomy): Eukaryota > Viridiplantae > Streptophyta > Magnoliopsida > Asterales > Asteraceae > Glebionis > Glebionis coronaria. The sequence goes on from CM046880.1 coordinate 272,129,001, forward strand.
CGCCACCACATTGGCCTTTCCCGGATGATACTTGATCTCACAATCATAATCATTAAATGATTCCAACCACCTTCGTTGTCTCATGTTTAGGTCCTTCTGATAAAAAATGTCCTGCAAGCTTTTTTTGATATGTGTAGATTTCACTTTTCGTCCCATACGAATAATGTCTCTAAATCTTGAGAGCAAAGACTACAGCCCCTAGTTCCAAATCGTGTGTGGTGTTAGTTATTCTCATAATTCTTCAACTGTCGTGATGCATAAGCAATAACTTTATCTCACTGCATAAGAACACACCCCAACCCTTGATTAGATGCATCATAATACACTACAAAATCCTTCACTCCTTCAGGCAAAGACAAGATTGGTGCATTACACAACATATCCTTTAGTGTCTGAAAGGCCTCCTCTTGATCCTTACCCCACTCATACTTTTGGTTCTTTTGTGTCAGGAATGTCATAGGCTTCGATATTTTGGAGAAGTTCTCTATAAACCTCTTGTAATATCCGGTAAAGCCTAAAAACGACCTTATTTTAGACGGTGTAGTAGGTGCCTTCCAATCTTTCACAACTTCAATCTTCCCTGGGTCTACATGTATGTCATCCTGGTTAATCACGTGACCCAGAAAATGCACATTTTGTAGCCAAAATTCACACTTGGAAAACTTCCCATAAAGCTTCTCCTTCCTAAGTAGTTCCAACACTAACCTCAATTGCTCACCGTGCTCCTTCTCTGTCTTGGAATATATAAGTATGTCATCAATGAAGACTATGACATACTTGTCCAGGTATGGTTTGAAGACCCGGTTCATTAGAACCATAAACACTGCTGGCACGTTGGTTAAACCAAATGGCATGACAGTGAATTCAAAATGTCCATACCTTGTTCTAAATGCAGTCTTTGGTATATCCTCCTCACATACCCATAGTTTATGATAACCCGACCTAATGTCTATCTTTGAGAATTATTTTGCTCCTTGTAGTTGATCAAACAAATAATCAATCCGTGGTAGTGGATAATGATTCTTAATGGTCAGCTTATTCAGCTCCCGGCAATCGATACACATTCAAAATGATCCATCCTTCTTCTTATCAAATAACACCGGTGCTCCCCATGGAGAAGAACTAGGCCGAATGAAACCTTTGTCCTGCAATTCCTTGAGTTGCTCAACTAATTCCTGCATCTCTGACGGTGCTACACGATATGGTGACTTCGCTACGGGTGTTGCCCCGGGTTCTAAGTCAATCTTAAACTCTACTTGTCTCACTAGTGGTAATCCCACTAAGTCATCTAGAAATACATCCACGAACTCCTTTACTACCCGAATCTTACTGATCTGTGGCTCATCATCCTTCGTACTCATGAGGGATTTGGTCATCTTATCCCTCTTTTCCCCATGAACATATAATACCTTACCATCACCTATGGGAATTTTAACAACTTTATCATGACATACTATCTCAGCCTGATGCCATGTCTATTCCAATGATCACATCAAAACTCCCATGACCTAAAGGGATTAAATCAATAGTAAACTTATAATCTCCTAACTCTAAGCTACAGTTTCAGAAAATTTCATCTACTTCTTTCTGTTTACCAGTAGCTATCTCAATCACATAACCCGGTTTTGCTATACAAGGACTCATGTTTAACATAGGCACAAATTAGGATGATACAAAGCTAAAATCAGCACCAGAGTCAGAAATGATAGTAGCAAAGTGATTATTAACAGAAAACGTACCAGTCACCACATTCGGGTCCTGGATGGCCGCCACTACATTCGCAAGGTAAACTCTGCCTCCATTCCTATTTCCTCTGTTCCCGTCATTCTGATTCTAGCTTTGATTCCCATTGTTTCCATTGTTGCGGTTGGCATTGTTCTGATGACCACCGCCTTGATTCCCTCGGCCCCGCTCCAATGCTAGCTGGCCCCTTCCTTGATTAATTGCCCCGACCAACCTTGGGCACTCTCTCTTGTAGTGTCCGGGATGTCCACACTCAAAGTAGTTTCCCCCGCATTCATCCTCACATATTGGATTGATTCTGCATTCCTGTTAGGTGCTCCATAATCCTTTGCAAAGTGCCCCGGTTTCTGGAAATTGAAGTACAGGGCATGGTGTGCCTCTTAGATGGAACCTAGAGCAGGTTCAGCAAGCTGCGTTGTTGTTGTTTAGATTTCCAGAACTTTGAGGTACTCTCATGGCAAAACTTATTCCATCTTTTGCCTTCTTAAGATTTTTCCAGTTGGTGTCAAGCGATTTCGCAGCTTCTGGCTCCTTTCTTTTATCCCCCGCCTTTCCCAAGGTTCCACAAGATACAAGCTCCTCAGTAAGTATTCCTGCTGTCAGTATAGCTTGTTGTATCGTGTTAGGCTGAGTAGCCTTGATCATTCCCTTGATCCGAGTAGGCAATGCAACAATGTACCGCTTGATTTTGTTCGCCTCAGAGGTAACCAAATAGGGAACCAACTTTTCTAACTCCTGGAAGCGATCCGTGTACTGTGCATGAGCAGCTCCAACCATAACATGTCCCCCAAACTCATTCTCCAGCTTCTCCATCTCATTTCTTGGGCAAAACTCCATTGTCATAAGAGCCTTAAAGTCGTCCCAAGCCATAACATTTGCAGCAACTCTCCCTCTTGCTTGAACTTGAGTATTCCACCAAGTTAAAGCCTTCCCCACTAACGATCCGGTTACATACATGACCCTCTGATTGGGTAAACAGCCGCTCATATGAATCACATTCTCCATCTTCTCAATCCATTAGGTAAGTACTACTGCGCCACCTTTCCCATCATACTCCTTTGCACCACAAGACGTGAATGCCTTATAGCTACAACCATTATTTCCACCTCCTCCTTGACCATTGTTGTTTTTCAAGTTATTAGTCACCTGCTGAACAATGGTTGGTATTATGTTGGCCATTTGAGCAGCAATCAAAGCAAGTCGGGATTTTCACCACCACCACTTCCTCCGGCACCATTTCGCCTATTCACCATGCTATAATAAGATATGACATTAGTCAATAACTACCAAAATACTCCATATAGTATACTTACTACCATACATACACCTATCATAACCATACGTACTACCAACATATACTATACAGGCATGTATCAACTCTCTTTCATGTAATCATACTTAGGAATCTGTTGAAGTTGTGGTACTTGTATAACTATATTGGCCACCATACTTATACATCTACCATTCCCCCAATGTACTCCCTCCTATGATGACACTTATAAGAATTAATACAACACATAACACATAATTCTATCAACTCACAAAAACACATAACCACACGAAATAAGGTCCAAATAGTCTAAATAACATAAATCCATAGTCTAGCTAAACTAGCATAGACATAATCCAAAACGAAAACATAAACAATTTTAAGGCTTGCCGCCCATAAGAGTGGAAACAAATTAAACTATTTTAAACAAATAACGGTTGGATGCGGTAGATTCTGTGTCTGATTCATCGCCCCCGTTATCAGTATTTCTCGAATAGACCGGTCTTGTCTTTACACTCCTCATTAGTTGTTCCCTATTCCCTTCCTTAGATATTATTGTTAACACTGTTTTATAAACCCATATGTTGTTTACTTCCTCCTTAGACACGCGTTCTATAGCCTCACATGGATTCCACTCATACGAAATTTCCATCCTACAGGGTCCACGCTTAGTATTTCGTATCCACCTAGTTCCAGAGACTTTAACCACCACGTGTTTCTTAGGGGGCATGACTTAAATACCAAAATAAAAAATCATACATTAGATATCCGAAAATAAGTCAGCAATTATTGTGAAAATAATTCATATATCAAAAGCAAAACATAAATTAACAGGTGACTAAGTATGGGCAACTACAGTTCAACTCCTACTAGTCAAAACTCACAGAGAACAAATCAACAATACTCAGGAAATACAATTAAAAATCAATACACGTATTCCTACGACGCCTATATGCATGGATCCTTAAGCTATAGACTAGGCTAGGCAACCTAATTCTCTATAACCATTGGCTCTAATACCATTTTGTCACACTCCACCATGGCGGAATATGGGGCGCGACGTGTGGATATCATCACAACAATAGCGTGTTTATAGAGAGAACTAAATGAAACTTAAATATCATAAAAGGTGACACAAATTTCATGACAATATCGCAACAATGCAGGAGTCTAGGTAAGTAGGCAAAAGTCCCACCTTTTACCAAAGACAAACAAATAGAACAAACATCAACATAAAGGTGTCCACAATGTATCACTTATTCAAACATTAAATAAAGACCAAGAGGAAAGGGGGTTCCTCTAAATGCAATCCTAAGCCTCCAAAACTAGCCACTCTTATTCTCATGCTTAACCAAATTTTCACCTGAAAGAGACACTAAAACACGTCAAGATAATGTCGGTGAGAGTCATAGGTTTAGACTCCAATGCCAAAATCAAGTCATAAGTTGTGAATAATAACCATTAATTAAAGAACATATGGACAATGTGCTACAAACATGCATTAACAACAAACATTCAAGATTTAACCATTCACAACAATTCCAAGGCTCCCAGCCTTACCAAGCACCATGGCCCCATAGGCGCCCATACACCTATGAACCAATCCCAAGGCCCCGCCTTGTTAACATCCCCTTGGTACCAAGTCAAAACACAAAACAATCATGAATCAATTAGTAGTTAATCACATAAGTACACACAAGTCCATCACCAATCATAAACATTCACATCATAAGTTGCAAAACCATATGTGTCTCTTCCATCCCATCTAGAAGTCAAAATCATTAAAAAGACATGGGACTATGAGACTCACATGATCAAGTTTCTCCAAAGTCTCTTCACGAACAATTAATTATCTAAAGTACATAACACAATAATACACGTTAACATTGACTCATGAACTCTAATCCTTCATCAATGTAACAATCCCTACGATGGATACATCTCAAATTCTATCCCAAATCAGCCCCGAGTTAGCCCTCTAAGTGTCCACTATCCAAAAATATCCAAAACACGAGTTTAAGCCTTGTCATACAAATATTAACCTTGAACTCGACACTTGTACAAATAATTCGACCAAGCTACTGACCTCCATTGACTATACATTCTGAATATTGGAAAAGTACGTTCCGAGTACATAATTTTTGGCTTTTGAATCACCCAAAAAGCTTTTTAAAACGAATAAGTTATGCCCAAAACGATTTTACTCAAAATCTACCCAGACATTAGCGACAGTTTTTGACAGTTTAGTGATGGATTCTGGCAGATTAGCGAGAGTTTCTGCCTAATCCGATTTATAAAAAAAACGATTTTAAACCCTAAAAATTCACCACTAATTACCCAATTCAACCCCAAATTAAATTTAATTCAAGAAATAAACCCTAATCCATCACATGATTAATTACATGATCTACTTGATAAAAACATCATTAAATTAACAAGAACATAAATTGAAATCAAGATCATACCCTTTTTTTGCAAAAACCCTAAAAAGCCTTTCTTCTTTTTTTTCCCTCTTTTTGCCTATTTTTTTCATACGATTGTTTGTGATTTTTTTAACATTGTCAAATAAATACTATATGTTCCCAAATCCTAGTCCAAGCCCAAATAATTTCCTTTTTTTTCCTTTTACTTTTAGACCGACTATACAACATCTTTTACTAAAAATATATTTTTTTATTAATTATTAAATTCGTTTTTCTTTTTATATTTCCTTTGTTATATTTGTTATTTATTTATTTATAAATCCCTAAATAAGTTAATTACATCTAAACCCTTTTAAAAACTAGTTTAAAACATATGCTTACATTTTATTCTTATTAAAACCTTTGATCATTTAAAATTTTATTTTATAAAATTTTACTATCTACGACTCCTAAATAAATCTATGAAATTTCAAAACTAAACCGAAGACACTAACCTACACCACTAAATGCAAAACCCTAAATCGTAAAAATACGATTTTTCTATAATACATATACGTATACGTAAAACCACTAAATAATACCATCTTATCTCATAGTCACTACTATGTGAGCTCATGAACATGAAAACATCACACATCGATTCACTCACAAGGTACCCCGTACCCGAAAACAATGTCCAAACCACACTCTATTGATACCAAATAACACATAAACACGTAATTTCAAGAAATATGCCCAAAATAAAACTAAGTGACGAACCTCAAAACCGTGGTTGTCACAAATATAGTCTTACTTTTGACTATATCTTGGTGATATACGGTATTAACATGAATTGGTGATTCGTTCTTCATCTTGTGGATTTGCTTTAGCGTAAAGGTATGTAACCCTAATTCGATTCATTATAATTGCGTTATTATTATGATCTTGTTAAACCGATTCCGCTATGTGTGCTATGATCTCGTTTAGGGTTTTATATAATTATTATGATATTAATAAACCTTATGTGGCATCGAGAGCCGTTTTAACATGTTATAATTATCGAAAATCTAACATTTTTTTAACTAATAATTGTTTTGAGTTAAAACTACATGTTTTTAGGTTTTCTTAAAATTAGGGTTTTGTTTTTTTAAAAATTAGGGTTTTTGCCAAATATTTAATAAAAAAAAAGAATTGATTTGAAACCTAAATTACATGTGGGATAATTTTAGATAAAATTGCATGATTAATTGTTATGTCATGTATGGTTACGATCCGTAGAGATATAATTGTTAAGATTTGTGGGGGAATCCATGATAACGTGGATATTTTCATGGATCGTAAAATTATATGTTTATATGATTTTATGTGCTACGTGATCATTTGATTCAATAAATCTAGAATTGGGGAATACTTTTATACGAATAAAAAGACCTAGATTTGATGATTACTGAATAAATCGTATTCATGTGGCTATTTGATTCATTTATTGCACATATAAATTGTTATTATGTGTTTATAATTTAGTTTCTTTTACTTGTGTATATTAAAAATTGTTGAATTGTTGTAAACAAGGGTTTTTTAAAAGAACTAATATGGACTAAATCATATTAAAATAATGATTTGTTAGAGATTTAAATTACATAAGATTACATTGATTGGTGAATTGCAATAATAATCTAACGGCCTACTCCTTTTGACAAACTATAAAGTGGGTTTAACGCACCGCTGGTCATGTACCCGGTTAAGGAAGGAGGTGTTATGCCATTAGTCGCTGACCAAATTCCCAGCTCGCCTGTGCGTCAAATTAAAATTACCTATGATTATTAATTGAATTATACCTTAAGGGTGATTCACATCCGAAACAAAATGAATAAGGGTATTGCTTTGTGCGTGGCCGAGTTCTAGCAAAAGTATGTTGTGAATAGTTGTGGGCAAATTATTTTATTGGTTTAACCAATGGCTCAACATAATTTATGTAGAAATTTAGTCTCGTGTAAAAGTTTACTAAATGTTTTATTAAACTTATGCTATGGATTTGTATGCATGTTTCTCCATACATTGATTTTGACATTAAAATTTATACCCTTAAAATTTAAGTCGAATGCTCCTAATTGACGAACACTTGAAATTAATACGTCATCAAATGAGATTTTTGGGTGATGTTGTGATGGAGAGAAAACTATTCATAGAATGAGAATTCGTATGATGGTTTTACGTTACTCAGATTAGACTACTTAATTAAGTTACTCAGTGAGATCTGGAAACTTAAGGCATTTAGAAGGGATGACACATGTTTACAATGCAAAATGTTTTGGCAATGTAAATCCCTTAAATATCTAGAAATTGAGAATTGTTTGTCAATTGAGTTGTTCGACAAGTCGCTACATTGAGTACATTCATTACTAGCAGATCAACTGATGTAATGAATCTATGTCAATATAGTTCTAGAATTCAAGGAAAATAATATTGTAACACCCCATTTTGATAAATGGAATGTCACGCGTAATTATGGCGTGTCATCAAAGCATGCAAGGTAATATGTAGTAAAACATACATGACCATAGGGAAAACCGGAATCAAACATCAGTTCCCAAACATAAGCCCAAAACATAAGAAGTAAATGAACTGAATGAAAGACTAAACAAGCATAAATATATGAAGGAAACAAGAGAAGAAGTCTATGGCAGCTTCCTTCCTATGCATGTCCTCCAAATGCTCGAGTCTTGGGTACCTGCCGTTTTGGGACATGGAAAGGAAAGTAACGGCTGAGCAAGACGCTCAGTGCACGGATGTACAATATAGCATGAATAGGATAAGCATGTAACGTATAACATCGGAAGACTAAGTACTGAGTAAACTGGTTAAGTATCGAGAAAACTGGTTTTATTGTTTGAAAAGCCTTATGTTTATCTTGTGAAAACTGTTTTAACATATATATACCATAGCCCATATAGGTCATGAAAAGGTCACGTGCATGAATACTTGGAGGGGTGACCTCATCATGCTGATTAGAGGGGATGCCTCTAATCAATATACTGATTTGGGTAGGAGGGATCAGCTCCTTGTGAAGGGTGCAAGGCACACACCACATTCACCATGATAAACTGAATAAAACATGTAACTAGGATGCACCCATACGCCCCACATGATATAATAATACGGCCAAAACTGAAAGGGACGCCACGAGCAATCACTCCGCCGTGGGGAAGTCACAACATCGGTGCCTCCAATGCTATGGTTATGGTACCTCCATAACTAGGTGAAACTGGTCATGCTTGTATATGGCTATAGTTTATGCTTAATTAACATAAGCAGTTCAAAACAATAAAACAAATGCTGGGGAAAACAGTTGGCTGCATACGGGGAAATCCTAATAAGGAAGGAATGTCCATACTGAAAGGACGGGAATCCGTACCTCAAGTCCAGTGAATGAACGGAAGGAAGACTCCTACTTCTGGATCACTAACGCTACATGAATACACACGTGTATAAGTATCGATTCACTGATTACGTACTGGGTTTTGTGTCTCATATTAGCTGATTTGGTATGTTTTAGGTCCTGGTTCACTGTTTAAAGCCTTAAACTGTGTTTATCTAGTATTCTGATTAATCTGATTAAGTATTACTGGGGTTTCATGTATTATTATACTTACTGTGTAATAATAAGTAACTTTCCAAAAATAGCAGGTTTCCAAAAATAGAAAGTTTCCAAAAATAGAAAGTTTCCAAAAATAGAAAGTTTCCAAAAATAGAAAGTTACCAAAAATAGAAAGTTTCCAAAAAATAGAAAGTTTCCAAAAATAGAAAGTTTCCAAAAATAGAAAGTTTCCAAAAATAGAAAGTTTCCAAAAATAGAATTTACTGCTTAAAATAGATTAGTTTCTAAAAATAGAAAGTTTCCAAAAATAGATCAGCTGCCTTAATTAAATAAGTTTCCATGATTAGATTAGCTGCCTGAAATAGATTGATTTCCATATATAGAAGGTTTCCATAATTAGATTAGTTGCCTTATTTAATTAAGTTTCTATAAATAGAAGTTTCCATAATTAGAATTAAGCTGAATACATAAGCTAACATATAAGTCTAAGTGTTATAAGCTTATTTCTTAAGTCATATGATATAGTATATAGTTTAATTATTATTTCATGTATTTTAATTAAACTATAGGTTAAGCATTTTAATTAAAGTATAACATGTTTTAATTAAAATGAAATGAAAATACTTAGGTTAAAATGTGTATTATTATTAATAATAATATAACCTAAGTCATGTCTAAATTAATTAATTATAGGCATGTTTTAATAATTAATTAATTATAACTTATAACATAAAATACTTAGGTTAAATTAATGTCATGATAAACTAATAATTAAAATAACCTAAGTCATGATTTAATTAATATTTCATGTTATTAATTAATTATATCCTAAGTTCATAATTCATAAAAATTAACATGTAGCATGAATCATGATTTAACCAACGAACCATGAATCGGGCATGAATTCGACACCGTACCCCGGGCCAAACCCGGGGCACATGTGTCTCTTTGCTGCCGTGGGTCCCACATGAGCCAACCAAGACCAAAAATGGTCTTGGTGGTGGCGGCAATAGCAAACCAAACCCCCCTCGGGTTTGTTTGCTAGGCGGCCAAACATAACACCCCTTTTAAATCATTCTTTGATTTTAATTAATACCAAAACATGTTAGATCAATGATTAATTACCTTGTTTTAGTAAGAAAAACAATAACATGTTCATGAAAATAATCAAAGATTAAAAGAATTAAAAAGAATTAAAAAGAAGGGTTAGAAAGGTATACCACTACGTATCTTGAAAGAGGATGAACAAACACGGTTTCTAACTCTTGAATTTATGATCAAAATCAACAAACAACCACCTATGGTGGTGTTATAGGTGGCGGCACAAATGAAAGAAAAGGGGAGGAGGAAGAACAAAATTAGGTTTTTGGTTAATTCTTTTGAAAAGTGAAAAATGACTAGCTAATTTTCCCTTACCCCCCTTGTTTAGTAAAAATGATGGGCTAGGCCCATTTCTCTTCCTTAATTCGTGGATATGGGGCCCACAAGGGGTAGCCCAAATGTTTTCTCGTGTCCCGATGTTTCGTGTTCGTTCGTGGTTAAACGTGTTCGTGTCTGAAGCGTTTCTGTTTATTTTATCATGTAGTTTACCGTAATCTTAACGCTCGTAAATATATTATATGTATTTACGTAATTATTCTAGTTCGTATTTTAAATGGTGATCTTGATTTAATTACGTTCACGTGACATATTTATTAATTGTTTATCATGGGTTCGTACGTAAACGATACTTGTCATGTCATACACGTATGCACTTGCTTGATTATTAGCACATGAATGTGATCAATACTGGATAAGGTAAGTTTTAATCTAGGACGTACGATCTTAAGGGCACTATTCATGGTAAAAGCACGCGGGTTTTACAATTCTTCCCCCCTAAAAAGAATAATTCGTCCCCGAATTATAGATAAAGTAACTGAAAGCGAAACATACCCGAATCAAACTGGAAAGGTATGCAAAATAACGGAAATGAAGGTGACATGGTAGAAGGGAACGTGGAACATGACATGTCTTGAAAAGACATGGAACGTGACGTGACTGAAAGGACATATCTAATCGATAAGAGAAAAATGGATAAGAAGTCCGGATGAACTTGTCCGTTTCCAAGTGGCCTCCCTCTTGGAACGGTTCCTTCAGAAGATCCCGACACTAATGATAAATCTTGGTCCTCCTGACCTTGACTTGGAATACGAAGAAATTCTTGGTTATCAACGGAAGGTAGATCCCCGAAATTCGATCGAGGAAAATAAGAGTTAACGTGCAAGGGTAACTGAAACGTTACGATGCAAGACAATCTGACTTAACTGATAATTAGAAACGATGAGCGAGACATAAAGAAATGTAGTACGTGAAAAATTTTGAACGTGATACGTGAAAAATTTTGAACGTGCTACGTGGAGATATGGCGAGTGTAGTATAAGTAAACATATCGTGATCCATGATACGTGTAACCTATTTTGATCATGATATGAGGAACGTGGAATGAACATGACATGTGACACATATCGTGATCATATAATATAATGGCGGTGACGCCAAACGCTACAGAGTGAGACGTGGAATATGACGTGAAACGTCTATCTGATGATGGAGAGTTATACTAAACTTGGGTCTGGTCTCACAAGTTCTTGCAAACTTCCCAGAATGAGAAAAGAAATGAACGTAAAATCGTAAGTCAAAATACGATAATGAACGTGAATAGTGTCATGAACGTGAGCGCGAAAGCAAGTCGTGGAATTAGAATGAAGACGTGAAGTAAGTTAGGAGTACCATTACGAATCTTTGTCTGGCCCGATAGCTGAGGGATTGCCAAGTGACCGGATGAGCCTTGGCTGGAACATGTTCGTTCAATCTGTTGGTTCTGAAATCCGTACGGATGTAAGGATTCTGCAGACTTGATCAAACTGTTGACAATAACCCAGATAGCATCATGCTTCTTCTGAGATTGCTGAAATCTGGTAACTAAAATCCATGGAGATCTTGTCCCTTTTCGATTCACAATTTCATATGATGAAAACATCCCAGTTTGTTGGTGTCCTATCTTAACCTGTTGGTATGTCAGGTACCTAGATGTGAACGTAACTGTATCTTGCTTCGTAGAACTTGATACCTAGGAGTTTGCGAAACTCTGAGTCTCTGAATCTAGACTTCTCCTAGGGTATGATTTTCTAGAACACCTAATGTAGTGTAGGGTTCTCTCCTTTACGTCATAAGCAGAGTCATGGTAAGATTAACCGTAGGAACCCATGTGATTCAGCGTGTCACTGTAATCAAACAGAATTGATATTGGAAAAATATTCAAGGGTAGAATTTCCCTTGTCATAGAATTTGCAACATAGTGCAGATATGGTCTTCCTGTTCTTCTCTAGGCTTAGAGGAAATCAGGTTATCCTCAATGAAAACGCTGATGAATTTGTTTAGGAGTTCATGGAAACTCAATTAATTAAGTCCATAATGCGGTTGGAGCATTGATGAGACTAATTCAAAATCATACGTCTAGCATGACCGAGTCGTGTACGAATAGCAGTCATGGACATGTCCTGCTTTTTCACTCGGCACTGTTGGCAGCATGATCGTGAGTTCGATCTTGGAAAAGTGATTAACACTATAAGGTCGATTGGACATGTTGTCAATACGTGGAGGAGAATAACGGTCATGAATGGTGATTTGTTTAAGTCAACGGTAGTCGACACATAATCTCATGGTACCATCCTTCTCCTTGAAGGTTCTTCTGGAGTGTAAGGAACAATTTTGGAATAATCCGTTGGTTATGCGTAAAAGGACCTTAGTAGTCGTGGGGTACTGACAGCTAGAAAATTTTAGCAATATGGCTAACAAAGCACGTGCTTGAAAAGCATAGATAATTTGTAAAGATTTTCGGATGGAAAATCAAGCTGAATGTATTCAGGAGCCTGAACGTTACTGTACATAATTATGAATCATAGCATGGTGTGGTGTTCATAGTACATAATTAGGATATAAATTCATCTCGTGTCTGTCCGAGGAAAATGCGTTAGCAGCTTGGATCTCATCATTTAGCTGACGGAAAATCTTCGTATACGTGGAAATACGAAAGGCGTCCTTCATGGTTATGAATATATGAACTATGGTCAAAGAAATGAAAGTGACATCGGCAACGTGACAGTTCTCACTGATGCGCCGATAATGGTGTTGAAATTCTTGTGACCTGATTAATACATGGCACAAAACATAGATATACCCTTGGAGGGTACCCTGAATTTCATAGAAATGTTCCATAATTAGACGTGAGTCATGTGTCTTGACTCGTGTGTTGAGAAAATGTAAGTGTGACATATGTCTTGACTGGTATCTTGACATGTGTCCTCAGAAGGTATACGTGAGACATGTGTCTTGACTGATGTCTTGACGTGTGTCTCGAGATGTGAAACAATTAGAACTACAAATATTAGGTTAATATGCCAGAATTGGCGGATCGGTTGGACTACTGATTATTTGTATGTCTGATCACGTCCGTGGCCGGAGCCTCGGTTGCGATTTCTAAGATAGTTGCTGTCATAGTAGTGGTTACTATCATCTTGTCTGTCGGTTCCCTGACAGTCATCCTCATGACCGTGACTCATGTAACTATTTAGCTGAGTGGCTGGCTGGTACTGGTTTGCACTCATATGGCTGAAATGACAGCCGAACGACGTGTGACATGTAACTATGAATTTCGGACAATGATTGATGGGAATTGTCTGATGGTGAAGCATCTTCTCGTCCAATTGCTTTGCTCCGACGCCTTTGTCTTCGTCTTTTAGGATCCCCAGGTTGTGAACAGCATCAGCATCAGCATCTCGTAGCGTCTCCCAACATCAGCAGCATCAACCTTCAGTAACATCTCCAAGCTATGAGCGGCATCGACAATCTTGTAGAATATCAGCAAGTGAACATACGCCTGAGATGATTTAGAATCGACTAGCGAACACTCGTGAAGTATTGCAAGTGGAATATACATGGATTAAGGTACATGTATACACATGAAATACGATACGTGGAGTACACATGGAATGCACCTGAAATGATCGGTATGGGCTCGATCATTTGTCATGATTTAAGGAAAGTAAACCGGTTAAACGGTTAGGAAAACCATTGTGATAACCTTGCTGTATTTGCATAGACATCATTCTGGTTGCATAGCGAAACGCTAAAGTGTGGTTACACAAAATTGAACGATGATTTGCCTGACGGCATGATCAATGTAAACCAACCATGATTATCATGAAAGCATGATTCAAGAAATCTAACAATATCTTGCAGGACCACGTAAATAACAAAAGAGGCGTGAAACATAACCAACATGAAGGCGGAATTATCATGAGGAAACATGAAACCATCTATTACAAGAAGTGTATAACATAATCAGCATGAAACTGAAGTTAACCATGACAGTATGAAGGCATACTTGACATAAAAACATAATAACTTATGATGGGACATGAAAAAAAATTTATGCCAATTTAAATCATGAGAAAAATTTTATGCAAGAAAACAGTGCATGAATGCGTAATGTAGTTTATAAAACCTTTATATGTGCGAGGGAACGCCTATGGGTCGGTTCCAAAACAAAAGACATGGCGAGGGGACGCCTATGGGTCGGTCCCAAAGTTAAAAGTTTCGATAAAAGCACATGCGACTAAATAGGGCCAGTCCTGTACCAACCATTACTTAGTCAAAATTCCTGTAACAGATGACATATGATATAAATGCATGAATGCATGAAACATAATAATTAAAAGTCATTGTCAAAACTTAACAGAAAAATTTTTTTATGTGAAAATTATGAACTACTGGGGTCAGTCCACATCGTCACAGTTCACGAGGAACATCATGCATAGACAATGACACATAACTAAGTATGGATGACGGTTGTTCATTCCATATTAGTAAGACGATACTGGTGAAAACATCATGGTGAAAACAACAAGGTGCTGAAAACGTCATGGCTAAAACAAAAAGGTGCTGAAAACGTAATGGTTGAAACAACAACGCGCTGAAACATCAATACGTGGAATAACAAACGTTGGCTTAGGAAGTTCCTGGTGACTACCCACTAGTCACAGGTCGAGTTTTAGAGCCTACAGGTCGAAGCCTTGGCTCTGATACCATAATTGTAACACCCCATTTTGATAAATGGAATGTCACGCGTAATTATGGCGTGTCATCAAAGCATGCAAGGTAATATGTAGTAAAACATACATGACCATAGGGAAAACCGGAATCAAACATCGGTTCCCAAACATAAGCCCAAAACATAAGAAGTAAATGAACTGAATGAAAGACTAAACAAGCATAAATATATGAAGGAAACAAGAGAAGAAGTCTATGGCAGCTTCCATCCTATGCATGTCCTCCAAATGCTCGAGTCTTGGGTACCTGCCGTTTTGGGACATGGAAAGGAAAGTAACGGCTGAGCAAGACGCTCAGTGCACGGATGTACAATATAGCATGAATAGGATAAGCATGTAACATATAACAGCGGAAGACTAAGTACTGAGTAAACTGGTTAAGTATCGAGAAAACTGGTTTTATAGTTTGAAAAGCCTTATGTTTATCTTGTGAAAACTGTTTTAACATATATATACCATAGCCCATATAGGTCATGAAAAGGTCACGTGCATGAATACTTGGAGGGGTGACCTCATCATGCTGATTAGAGGGGATGCCTCTAATCAATATACTGATTTGGGTAGGAGGGATCAGCTCCTTGTGAAGGGTGCAAGGCACACACCACATTCACCATGATAAACTGAATAAAACATGTAACTAGGATGCACCCATACGCCCCACATGATATAATAATACGGCCAAAACTGAAAGGGACGCCACGAGCAATCACTCCGCCGTGGGGAAGTCATAACATCGGTGCCTCCAATGCTATGGTTATGGTACCTCCATAACTAGGTGAAACTGGTCATGCTTGTATATGGCTATAGTTTATGCTAAATTAACATAAGCAGTTCAAAACAATAAAACAAATGCTGGGGAAAACAGTTGGCTGCATACGGGGAAATCCTAATAAGGAAGGAATGTCCATACTGAAAGGACGGGAATCCGTACCTCAAGTCCAGTGAATGAACGGAAGGAAGACTCCTACTTCTGGATCACTAACGCTACATGAATACACACGTGTATAAGTATCGATTCACTGATTACGTACTGGGTTTTGTGTCTCATATTAGCTGATTTGGTATGTTTTAGGTCCTGGTTCACTGTTTAAAGCCTTAAACTGTGTTTATCTAGTATTCTGATTAATCTGATTAAGTATTACTGGGGTTTCATGTATTATTATACTTACTGTGTAATAATAAGTAACTTTCCAAAAATAGCAGGTTTCCAAAAATAGAAAGTTTCCAAAAATAGAAAGTTTCCAAAAATAGAAAGTTTCCAAAAATAGAAAGTTACAAAAAATAGAAAGTTTCCAAAAAATAGAAAGTTTCCAAAAATAGAAAGTTTCCAAAAATAGAAAGTTTCCAAAAATAGAAAGTTTCCAAAAATAGAATTTACTGCTTAAAAAAGATTAGTTTCTAAAAATAGAAAGTTTCCAAAAATAGATCAGCTGCCTTAATTAAATAAGTTTCCATGATTAGATTAGCTGCCTGAAATAGATTGATTTCCATATATAGAAGGTTTCCATAATTAGATTAGTTGCCTTATTTAATTAAGTTTCTATAAATAGAAGTTTCCATAATTAGAATTAAGCTGATTACATAAGCTAACATATAAGTCTAAGTGTTATAAGCTTATTTCTTAAGTCATATGATATAGTATATAGTTTAATTATTATTTCATGTATTTTAATTAAACTATAGGTTAAGCATTTTAATTAAAGTATAACATGTTTTAATTAAAATGAAATGAAAATACTTAGGTTAAAATGTGTATTATTATTAATAATAATATAACCTAAGTCATGTCTAAATTAATTAATTATAGGCATGTTTTAATAATTAATTAATTATAACTTATAACATAAAATACTTAGGTTAAATTAATGTCATGATAAACTAATAATTAAAATAACCTAAGTCATGATTTAATTAATATTTCATGTTATTAATTAATTATATCCTAAGTTCATAATTCATAAAAGTTAACATGTAGCATGAATCATGATTTAACCAACGAACCATGAATCGGGCATGAATTCGACACCGTACCCCGGGCCAAACCCGG
The DNA here is from genome assembly GCA_025667525.1 of Glebionis coronaria. Taxonomy (NCBI): domain Eukaryota; kingdom Viridiplantae; phylum Streptophyta; class Magnoliopsida; order Asterales; family Asteraceae; genus Glebionis; species Glebionis coronaria. The sequence continues at coordinate 272,146,210 of CM046880.1, forward strand.
GGCACATGTGTCTCCTTGCTGCCGTGGGTCCCACATGAGCCAACCAAGACCAAAAATGGTCTTGGTGGTGGCGGCAATAGCAAACCAAACCCCCCTCGGGTTTGTTTGCTAGGCGGCCAAACATAACACCCCTTTTAAATCATTCTTTGATTTTAATTAATACCAAAACATGTTAGATCAATGATTAATTACCTTGTTTTAATAAGAAAAACAATAACATGTTCATGAAAATAATCAAAGATTAAAAGAATTAAAAAGAATTAAAAAGAAGGGTTAGAAAGGTATACCACTACGTATCTTGAAAGAGGATGAACAAACACGGTTTCTAACTCTTGAATTTATGATCAAAATCAACAAACAACCACCTATGGTGGTGTTATAGGTGGCGGCACAAATGAAAGAAAAGGGGAGGAGGAAGAACAAAATTAGGTTTTTGGTTAATTCTTTTGAAAAGTGAAAAATGACTAGCTAATTTTCCCTTACCCCCCCTTGTTTAGTAAAAATGATGGGCTAGGCCCATTTCTCTTCCTTAATTCGTGGATATGGGGCCCACAAGGGGTAGCCCAAATGTTTTCTCGTGTCCCGATGTTTCGTGTTCGTTCGTGGTTAAACGTGTTCGTGTCTGAAGCGTTTCTGTTTATTTTATCATGTAGTTTACCGTAATCTTAACGCTCGTAAATATATTATATGTATTTACGTAATTATTCTAGTTCGTATTTTAAATGGTGATCTTGATTTAATTACGTTCACGTGACATATTTATTAATTGTTTATCATGGGTTCGTACGTAAACGATACTTGTCATGTCATACACGTATGCACTTGCTTGATTATTAGCACATGAATGTGATCAATACTGGATAAGGTAAGTTTTAATCTAGGACGTACGATCTTAAGGGCACTATTCATGGTAAAAGCACGCGGGTTTTACAAATATGGTTTTTATACCAGGGTAATTTTATTTTCTTGAAAGTATTTTGTTATTGAAAATACTAAAATTTGAACTTATTTCTGTAGAAATGGCTCAACCCACCAATAACACTATAAGTTATGCGTTCAAGGCATTCTTTGAACGTCCTGAACTTACTGGCCCAAACTTTAATATTGGTACCACTCGCTAAGAGTTATCTTGAGAGCAACGGGTACTATTGATATCTTGACTACTCCCTATCCGGAGGATATTACTGAAGGATCATTTGATGCGCAAAGGCTTGAACACGCTGCTAATGTTAAGAAGCACTATTAGGTGGCTTGCTTAATGCTAGGTAAAATGGCTCCTCCATTTCAACAGAAGTATGAGTTATTTCCACCAAAGCGAATGCTTGATGAGCTCAAGGCTATGTTCGAGAAGTCGCAAGCTGTGAAGATCTACGACTTAGTTGATGCTTTGCATAGCTGCAAGTAAGCTCCTAGAAAGTCTGTAAGTGCCCATTACATGGAGATGAAGGGTTATATGGAACAGATCATTGCACTAGGACAACCCTATGATCATAATATGGCTATCAACTTGATCAATAGGTCCCTTAACAAGGACTTCAATGATTTCGTTCAAAACTATAATATGCATTGCACGGGGAAGACAATTAATGATTTGCATGAAATGCTCATTGACTATGAGAAGGGGTTAAAAGACAAGGCATATACTTCTACGCCTTCTGTACTAATCATACAAAAGGGTAGAGTGAGTAAGCCAAAACCGCAAGCGAACAAGAAGGGCAAAGCAAAGGGTGATAAGGGAAAACAAGTTGTGACTTATTCAAAACCTAAGCAAAACTTTGTCAAGCAGAATAAATCTCAGAAGAATGAGACTTGTCACCATTGCAAGGCAAGTGGTCACTAGAAGAGGAATTTCCCTCTTTATCTTAAAGAGTTGCGAGAAATAAAGAAGAAGTCTAAGTAGAGCGCTGCAGCTTCAGGTACTTTATTTATGATTGAATTGTTCAATTTAACATATAAATTAAATTTCTGGGTATATGATACGGGATGGTATTAACACTTGTAATACCCTGCCGGGATATAATCTGGAAAGGAAGGTTTCCTACGGGGAACAATTTCTGCAAGTGGGCAATGGCGCACAAGCAGCGGTTGAAGCTATAGAAACATTTAATCTAGTTTTACCTTCGGGTTTAGTACTGATTTTAAATGATTGTCATTATGCACCTACCATTGTTAGGGGTGTTATTTCCTTTTCTTGTTTGTTAAATAATGGATTCATTAACACGATTAATAATAATGGAATTTCCGTTTGGAAAAATGGTATTTTCTATTTTAATGCAATTTTTGTGAATGGTGTGTTTGAAATAGACATGCATGATAATGAATCCAAGAATAATAAATCTGTTTTAGCATGATTAAGAAGAGAAAGTTTGACAAGAACTCTTCTTATCTTTGGCATTGTAGACTTGCCCATATTGGGAAGACTCTTATACAAAAGCTTCAACGTGAAGGTCTTTTGGAAGATATCAATGATGAATCATTTGATAAATGTGAGTCTTGTATCTCTGGAAAAATGACCAAGAAAGCTTTTAATAGCAATATTGAAAGAGCTACTAATCTACTTGGTTTAATACATACTGATGTGTGCGGGCGACTTAGACATGTGTCAAGGAAAGGTGGTAGCTACTTCTTAACATTCACAGATTATTATAACCGTTATGGTTATGTTTATTTACTTAAGCATGAACATGAGGTATTTGAAACATTCAAAGTGTTTAAAGTAGAAGTAGAACTGCAACTAGGAAAGAAGATTAAAGCTCTTCGTTCTGATAGAGGTGGTGAATATTTAAGTGAAGAGTTTATACATTATCTAAGTGAGAATGGGATTGTTCCACATCTTACTTCTCCCTATACTCCATAACAAAATGGTGTATCTGAAAAGAGAAATCATACATTATTAGATATGGTGCGATCTATGTTTAATCTTACAACTTTACCTTCATCCTTTTGGGATTATGCTTTAGAGTCTGTTGTTCGCATTTAAATATGGTTCCCACAAAGAAGGTCGATAAGACACCATATGAACTATGGCATGTCAAGAAGACATATTTGTATTATTTAAAGGTCTGGGGTTGCGAGGTGTATGTGAAACGTGACTCGGGTGACAAACTCCAACAACGATCTTTCCTTATAGAGTGGAGTTTGACAAAATGTTACCACCTGGAAAGGTGTCATCAGATTCGTTGTCACCCAATTCTTAAATTGAAATCGAAAGGGTGAATGTTGCACTTGAGGCTGTCATTGGAACCATTACCCAAAACCTCATGCCACTAGTACCTTTCTGAGAAGTCTAATTAAATGTGTGAGTCATTTCATATTAGTGACTCATTTGATAACCATTGTTGGAAGAGCTATAGGTGGAAATTAAGTGTTGTTCATATCGAGCTTTTATTGCCCTATTAAGGTCTAAGAATAAGGTTGAAAGTACTGGAAAATGAAGTAGGATGTTGAATTGAGTATAAGTTGGTTGAAACTTGAATAAAGTAAAATTTAACCCTTATGAAATATTAAATTGTTAAGAGGAAGTCGTTAAGTTCTGTGATTGAAATATAAGGTTTTAATTGATTGTTGATTTGTGTTAAGTGTTGTTCCTAGGCCATTGTCCAATGACGAGGATGCCTAGTGTTCAATAAATAAATTGAAGAAATCTTCTCCTAAATTAGGATCGATGGATCTTCTGGGACAGGTGGGACACCTAATGACTCTTGTAGATTAGTATTCGTTGTGGTATCTTTTAAAAATCCCTAACTTAACTGAGACATCAGTTGGTAGGATGAGTTCTTGAAATTGTATGACATAGTGACACGTAATGTGTTACGGTATAATTTTAACTTGTTTGTGATTAATGAAAAGAATACCTTTGATTGCTAAATTCTACATATATCGATGTTATCTATGTTTTCTTGCTTGTTCCTAATGTTCGCATTAGTGATGCAACCATTGAACAAGTACTCATCTCTAGTTGAGTTACGTTGTGGATTATTCATTTTGAGTTCCATCGAGGTCATGAACCTCATGATTATTTGGCTAAGCTCATTTCCTATTATATTGTAGTTAGTTCTTGGTGAACAACTTTTCATCACTCTTTTGCAGATCACTCATTATTTTTATAAGATAAAACAGTATCCCTTGAGAAAAAATTAATTTTCATCACTATAAGGATTATTCAAAGTGAGATTTATAAGTGATCGTTATCGAAATGAAGTTGTTTATAAAAAACCTTGGAAACTTAATTGTTTTCATAACAAATAAAATCTTTGTAAATTTATTTTTGATTCTTATTTAAGAATTAAGCATGAAATTATTTTTATTATAAACATGATGATAAAATTTTGACGAACTGAGTATTGTATCGTTAATCTTGAAATTGTATATAGTTGCGCGCCTACATACAATTTTGAAGTGACCATGCAAGGCTAATTAGTAGTCACCATGAAATTGTTAATAAACATTACATTTTCCTTGAAGATTGTGAAAGATTAAATTTTATGAGATCTGCAAGAAGTGAAAATAGGGACATATTGTTAGGGACACCTACAAATTCGCCCGTGCTATTATTCTTCTAAATCGAATTTACTCATCTTTGGAAACTGTCTTATTTGACAATTGATATTCCTTTCTTATCCAATTCTCCCATGGTGAGATTCTTTGAAAAAGTATTTGATTACCGAGTGTTGATACCAGACTGGATGTATTGACGTTCCTATCATTTCTTTTGATTTGATTTCATTTAAATGACCTGGGTAACGATCTGAGGAGCTTTCGAATGCGTACTCAAATTATGAAAACATAGGATATATTCATATTCGTTAAATGTTTTCGTCTGTATCTGAATTGAAATTCTCTCGCGTAGATTATGCTTTGACCTTACTCTTTTAATGATAGTTGTGTCTCCATATATCCTTGAATTTGTGAAGGATTATGAGTTATTATTAGTCTTTTGAGAAGTTCACATCTTATCAACGGCAATAAAACTAAAAAGTTGGTAGTGCCATTAGAATGGATTGATTAATTATGACATGACGACATTGTCTTAATTGATTGGAACTCGAGTAGAATTCCCCTAAAAGATAAGATGTTGATTATCAAAAGTCATTTAAATAAATCTTGATGGATGACCATATCCTGCATTTAGACTTGAAATAATACCATGAATGGTTGTGAATTAGTCATAGATATTATAATCTAGAAAGAACCTAATATGAATTTATTAAAAGATGTTTCCGTTATCTGAAACTTTAGAAGGTATTTGTTGGTGAATTACCTAGGCTTTCGCCATTAAGGCAAGTTGAATTTGGTATTGATTATATTCCCGGTGCTGCACTTGTGGCATGTGCACTGTACGTCAGCACTATCTGAATTAAAAGAATTACCGTACAACTTAGAGAGTTGTCGGAGAAAGATTTTATTCTACCAAGATCGTCATTATGAAGAGCTATGGTATTATCATTCCTTATATTTATTGATTACCGTGAACTAGGTAAATTGACGATTAAAAATCTGTATCCACTACCCAAGATGATAGATTTGTTCGATCATTTACAAGATTCTAGTGTATATTCAGGAATTTGATCCACGGCATGGTTATCATCAATTTCGCGTCCGCGAAAAAGATTATCTATTCCAATCACTACATCCAGAACTTGTTATGAATATTATGAGTTTCATGTTATGTCGTTTGGATTGACTAATGCACATGTAGCATCAATAAATTTGGTGAATCATGTGTGTGGGCTGTAATTGGTAAAATTCATGCTCGTGATCATTAAGAACTATATGTTTGTTTATAAGAATAAGAATGAGTTAATAATTACGTATAAACTGCCCGGAATTGGCCGAACAATAAAAACCTGTACCTTGAATAATTAACATGTGATTTAAGACTTAATACTTTACATTATTTGACCGTGTGATTAATAAGATAATGGAATCTATATTGACTCTTCAAAAATTTAGAGCCCTTTTAAGACTTTGGGTTTTACCAAAAAGAAAGTGCAAATGTGTTTTGACAAATGTTTTATCGAAAAGAACTTTTGAGGGGTTATTTCCTTATACCCAGAACATTTAACTAAACTCCTTTTTAGGGGTAAATGTTCGTGTATACCTCAAGACAACCTAACAGGGATTGAGGAAACCACTTAAACCATGACTTGATATTTGAAACGACAAATTTTGCTTTCAACTAAGAAAATTTTTACCAAAGAATAAACGAAGGTTTTTCGAACATTTACGGATGTTACTAATTATTTTCGATAAATCAACAAAAATTGTGTTAATTAAATTCAAATTTATTTTGAACATTTCTTTTATATAATTGGTCGAACTAAGAAAATTTAAATTTTTACGTTTACGTTCCATAAAAATTAAATATTTATTATTTAATTACTTGTAGTAATTATCGACGCTTTAAACGTCGAATTGAGCAAAACTGATAAAAATGATAGTTGAGACGAAACTAAGACTTAAAAATATAAAGAAAGAAATTTTGAATGAATACGGTCATGATAATTGTTTCATCAGGGAAGGTGAATGTAGATACTGACACATAATATAGAAAGGATAAAGAATCAATTAGGACATGTTCCTTAATAATGAAGGTGCAAAATAAATTGCCGAACAATATAAAAATAAACGATGTTTGTAAAAAGGATAATATAGATAATAAAAGGGGTTCGCGGTTAACGTGAACCATTAGAATTGAGAAGCCAATGGCGTTAAATATATAAAAAGCCACTTATGGTTGTCTAAATATTGAGATGTTGTCATGTTGGAATCTCATAAGTATAAGTATTCTATTCCTGTCATTTCTGACTAAATGTATCTTTATCTGAAGAAGTTGTACTAATGGCAAATTATGAAGTCAGACATTGCCTCATACATTAGTAAACGTCTAGCTATTGCAAAGGTCGTCATCTGAATTTGATTCGATTTGGGTCATCATCGACAGACTGACCAAATCTGCTAATATCATTCTAGTTAATGATAGATTCTTGATGAAGAAATTGACTCTTTTGTATTTAAAGGAGTTGTGTAAACATGGTGTGCCTGTATCGATCATCTCTATCAAGATCCTCGCTTCGCATTGAATTTCTAGAGATTTGCTAAGAAGTCATTGAGAACGAATCTTGATGAGAGTACTGTGTACCACCCCAATCGAAGGGACGAGGTAAAGTAACGATACAAAATACTATAAGTGCTGTTCTATGTTTGAATGATTGACCTTTGGTAATAAATCGTAAAATCGTTTTCCTTTGTAGAGATTATCATTGAAAACTATCGTATTAGGATCGAGATCGAATCTTGTGAGGATATATATTAGAGCATCTGTAAGCAAGAGTTGGGATGAAGACACCCGACATACACCCATTGTGAGTTGGACATGTCTTTTAGGTTTAAGGTTTCCTATGATGGCAAACCTAACCATACAAAATACTCGACCCTCGAGACCTGAAATGGTTGTTGAAATTAGGATCTAATTATTAACTGCCGGTAGTGGGCAGGAGGTTATGTTAATATGAAGTGTAGATCTTGAAGTGCAGGATAGGTAACGAAGTTATGCCAAAAAAATTTCACCATGGAAAAGTGAATTGATGATCTGGAAGATCATGGGAAATAAGTCCCCGTTGTATGGGACCATTGAGATAATGTAAAAGATTGGTTTGAAAGGCATATAAGCTGGATCTACCCTAGGACTTCAAGGGCTGCGTGAATTATGTTTCGTATATCGAACTTGATAAAATGTCTATCAAGTGAAAATCTGATTACTTCTTGATGAAGTTTGGATCAGCAAAAGTTGCATTCATCAAAAACCCGTGAACATCATGGATAGAGAAAGTAAGTCAACATTAAGCCTGATCGTATTCCCGTAGTTATGTTTGATGACACTCGCGTATTGTAATGAATTACACTTAAGAGAAAAGACCGAATGTGGAGGAAATACCCACATGGCTTTAACTCTATAAGAAGCGAGTAGTAAGATAAGATGATCTTTGAGGACAAAGATCCTGTTTAGGGGTAAATGCTGTGACAATCCGTCAATTTATGGTTCATATTTTATTCTCAAATATTATTTAAAAACATTATTTTAATGTTATATTATGAACTCACTTATTTTTGGGAAGAAATTTGGATTTACGTCTTGAAGTAGCATCAACTACGTCTAAACCGGAGGATTCTACGTTACGTGCTTACGTTTACATACACCATCTTTGGTGACAGTCCGACATTTCAGAAAATAAATTTATCCGTGAACATTATTTTGGGATTTCAAATTTGTGTTGGTTCATAAACTCACAAATTTACGAGAAGAGATTAGGACTTACGTGAATAATTTAACGTCCTTTACGACTAAACCGGAAACCTTAGGATTACGTATTTATGTTTTTGAACTCCGTTTTTGATGAGACAATTTTTATTGGATTCGTTTTGTGCCGTTGATTCATAATTTATAAAAACGTTTTTTGTAAAACGACCCGAGGGCACGCAAATCAAGGAAACTAGAATCCAGGAATACCCGTAAATTAGTTGGATGAGACAAAATAAGTTTTATCCCACCCCACTAAAATGGGAAGGCCAAGGGAGCTCCAACTCACCCCATATGTGTCAAAGCTTCACTAGGAAGTGTTGGGAATTAATTTGATGAGACAAAACAAGTATAATGAAACAAGAAGGACTTATATGCAAATATCAAGCTTTACAAGAATATGGAGCCCTTTCATACAACAAGGAGGACTTATTAGCAAAAGATGGAGGGACTTCTAATGTAATTAAAGTTTTCTTGTAAGAAAAGTCTTGTATTCTAGTATATATAGAATACAATGACCGTAGGTTTTAATCATCCCATCATTCACAATGTAGTCTTAAAGTTGAGTCGTGTGTTCTAGACGTGTGTAACCTTGTAAACACGTCTAGGTTTGTTACTAGTAATCGTTTGAAGTTTAATACAAGTAATCGTTGGAAAAGAAACACCTTGTTCATAATCAATGTTCTAATTCCGCTATGTTTATCATATGAACGTTGATTATCCTAGTAAGCTTAATCGATCCGTAAATTAATGGTTTCCACAATTGGTATCAGAGCGGGTGGCTCTCGATACTAGGATCTAACAAGGTGTTCGAGTCAAAGAATGGTGAAAAAGAGGAAAAACCCGTCTAGGGTTTTATGGTCGGATCTCACTGCGCAGCCGTTTTCAAACAGCTATATCTCCTTCGTTAACCGTTGGATCATCGCGAAATTTTTGCTGGAGGTTCCCAGAATATGTGTCTTGGATCTCACCGGATCGATCTGCGATTGAAGCTCTCAAGAAAAAGTTATAGCTCGTCGAATATTGCTGAAGAGGAAGATAAAGTAATATGTAAGGTATGCATGGGATAAGTCGATTAAAGAGAAGAGAAGAAAGGGACGTATATTGTGGTCATGTATATATTTTCGTGTAGGGCAGACAACAACCACAGGTTACTATACAAATGAAAGAGCAGTACATTGGCTGGTCCAATGTTTATAACACGAAAATTACTTGATTGTGACATTGTGGATTATTGTTTTAAGTGTTTGCACATGAAAAACGTGGTGGGTCAGAAGGCAAGGGATGTGAACGCTGGTCCAAAAGCAAAGGCAATACTTTATTGAGGGCCCAGGCAACAAGAGTGTGGGATCACATAGTACTATTGTCTACACATCACGTGGGTACATTCACATGAGTTGTCAAAAGATGTACTTATAATATTAGCTCATGTGGGGTAAAGATGTACACAACAACTATGGTCCCTGGCATAAAAGAATTGTAATTGTTTATATGGGACGATTTGAAAGTGGCAAGCTGTTCGTGGGTTCTAAAGCTACTTTGACGCTTTGTGGTTCTAATTGGCTTGTTCACGTGAAAGACATGAGTAGAAACAAATGTTCAAGATAGCATTACTGCACGTGAACATTATAACAAGAAAAAGGCTGTGATCCCACCAAGGATGGATGTTTGTGTTATTATTCTCTTTGGGGTACCATTGTTTTTATAGCAAAAGTAGCAGCTGGTGTTAAAAGAATAACCATTACGTGATGATTTATTTGAAGAGTTTTGTGATTTAAAAGTGGACGAAGGCAAGAACAAAAAGAAAGTGGTATACAGGTTATGTTTTTAGCCACATATGGTGTCAGTGGCTGAGCCGAGCCGCTGACAAGAATAAAATAAACGCTGACAGAGACTACGCTGACATGTTATATTTAGACGCTGACAGCGTGTTGTCCGATATATGGTTTTTATGCGTTGACACGTATCGTCTGATATTGGACAATACATACAGAAGATATATTGGATGACAAAGGATCTCGAACAGAACTGACTGTTTAAAATTTTATGGCTCGTTTTTGAAAATTGTTTTTGGTGCAATGACGTTTTATTTGATTATGTGACAAGGCTAACCTTGCGGTTACGTACCGACTTTGATTAGAAGCAGAACGCCGACAGAGGCAGCAGTTGCATAAAAGAAGAGGATGATATTGTACTTAGATGATTTTCATTGCAAATTGGAGGTTTCGATGAAGACGTTTGATTATTGCTTCTTTGGTGTTGGAGTTGTTTTTCGCAGGATTGTATTTTATCATATCTCAAAAGACTCGCCTCTCTTTTGAGATAACTTGCTTGTTCTTTTAATGGTTGGTGACGAAGATTTGTCTGAATCTAGCAACTAGGTAACATTGCTATCACTTGAAGGAGTTACATTATCGTGCTCAGTGTCTCACAAAGGATGAGGATTTTGACAAGAGATCGAGGTCTGCTTATATTTACTCTCATCATATAAGTTCGACGTCACATGGATAGTGCAAGATATAAGGTACAAGCTTGGGAGATTCCACTTCTTCAACAAATAGGTTATATTCGTTTTTCTTCATTCGTAATCTACAATTAGAGTCTACATGGTTCGTGATTCATTTACATGCACCACTCAAGGGGAAGCGTTTATTAGTTGTTTATCTTTAGAAGACCCCTATTGGATGAGACAAAAAGGGGAAGAAGATTCAAAGATCAAGGTATACAACTTATTTTTATGTGGTGATATGTTTTACAAGAAATCTTACTTTAAGGGGAAGCTTGTTTCATTCGTGAAAGATCAAGATTTGAAGATTGGTTTTGTCATTATCAAATAGGGGAAGATTGTTGGGAATTAATTTGATGAGACAAAACAAGTATAATGAAACAAGAAGGACTTATATGCAAATATCAAGCTTTACAAGAATATGGAGCCCTTTCATACAACAAGGAGGACTTATTAGCAAAAGATGGAGGGACTTCTAATGTAATTAAAGTTTTCTTGTAAGAAAAGTCTTGTATTCTAGTATATATAGAATACAATGACCGTAGGTTTTAATCATCCCATCATTCACAATGTAGTCTTAAAGTTGAGTCGTGTGTTCTAGACGTGTGTAACCTTGTAAACACGTCTAGGTTTGTTACTTGTAATCGTTTGAAGTTTAATACAAGTAATCGTTGGAAAAGAAACACCTTGTTCATAATCAATGTTCTAATTCCGCTATGTTTATCATATGAACGTTGATTATCCTAGTAAGCTTAATCGATCCGTAAATTAATGGTTTCCACAGGAAGCACAAGACACTTGTATATACTCCTAAAACCATCCAACAACAAAACCATTTCTCACAAAACTCTTACATGCAATACCACTCATTCTCTCCTTCATCTCTCTCTAAAAATTCGTCCCATATGCTCCCTCAATCACCCCATTCATCAAAAATTTAACCATGAACTCAAGCTATAATCAACATATGTTGATAGTTACTTAAAAAGATGAAGATTGGAGGTGATCTTAACATGTAAAAAGGAGTTTTCAAGGGAGTTTGGTGCTGATTTCTCAAGGAGTTTTCATGAAGAACAAGGTCTGATTTTTGGAGGAGTCTACAAGTATTTGGTAATTCTAGAAGTGGTATTGATATCTCATAAGATTGGTTACCTAAAACTAAGTCTTGTTCATCATCAACCTCACCTTTTCATCACTATTGGTGGCATAGAGATTGTTCTTCCTATCCTCTTGTTATTTTGATTATGTAATCTTGTATTTTCTTTTACTTATGTATATTTATATGATCATGAATGATGATTAAAACTATTATGTGGGGATTTGGTGTTGATAGATTTGACAAACATGGGTAAAAAGATGGAAAAACCACATGTAAAAATGGTTAAATCATGGCTAAATTAGGAGGCTTTATAAAACAGTGAATACTCTTATGATAAACAGATAAAATGGCTTGGATAAATTAATATACAGTAAGCTATGAGTCTTGTACACATGTGAGAGTTGTCCATGCAATGGAATCATCAAAATGAGTGAGATATGATCAAAACAAGATGAGTGTACCAATCTGAATAGTCTGTTTTGTAGGGACTGTTAATGATAGTTAAACATGGAATGAGCAGTAGCTATAACTAACTTATTTGTAGCACATAATATGAAGTTTATGTCATCCAAAAATGAGCTTCTATCTCCTTATAGAACTCAAGATATGATAAAAATGGTGAAGATGAAACTTAAAATCAGATTTTGAAGAATTAATGTTTAATAGTATTATATAAGCACTCAAACTAATATAGTATAAAATGTGAATTAAAACCCACTAACTTATAAATTTCATTTATATAAATATGTATAAGGTTAAATAAATGGACACTTTATAAAAATGGTAGTTGAATAAGATTTATAAGTTATAAAAACTATAAACATGATTTTTACGACTTTTTCGGCTATTACCGTAAAATTAACGTTTTTCGCCAATTAAAACTTAGACGATCAAACCCGTCTAATGTAAAGTTTGTAAAATTTATATACTGATATATAAGTACCTAATACAAGTAAAAACCGATAAAACCCGAACTATATGACATACGGACATTAACGAGCTAAGTTAGCATATTTGGACTAATAATTTACCTAAATAAGTTAAACACTTATAAAAACTACTTATTTGGGCCCAACATGTAAGTATAAATACTGATAATACAAGTATAAAATGGATTAATACAAGTTAAAGAACTTATAATAGGCTTATTGGGCCTAACACATATAAATAAGTAAAACTAGTAAACTAGTATAAAAGTTACCAATACATAACACTAAAATGAGTAAATAAGAATGTATAAACCCACTTGATCATCATATATATAAAATCATCATATGTATACATAATTTTTATTTTTATAAATTCATTGGACAAAAGTCTAAGACGAGTATTATTTGTCTACGTTTCTGTGATTGAAGCACGTACCGTACATCTGAATTGCCGATAACCCGCCTTCCCACATCAACGTGAGTTCATAGCCTCGCACTCTTTTAAATGTTTTTATGAAATGTTTTATAAACCCGCGAGGGAGATAACATGTTAGTTTTGATAAAATAGGACACCATTTTTCCCGAGTATTTGTTTATTGATTTGGACCCGAATGATTGTATGACCCGATGAATGAATATATGACCCGATAAATGAAGTGAAATGAAATGGATTATTAAAGTTAGGTTATGTCACTAAAAGTCCCATTAGCATGAATTGTGAACTACCGGGATTTGGTAGACGCTTATGCATATAATAGTACTATTTGGGGACGATCACCCTAGTTCGCGCCTTGACGGTTGATCCCCGTCGTGCCACATTGATTGGTAAGCGAATTTATGTATGAGAAGATTTACACAAGCGTGATTATTGTGACGACACGCTAATTTAGATGGGCAAATGAGTTTCGGGCAAGCTACCCGTTGTTTGGTATAGTAAGGTAACAATGTCATGCGGCTTATAATAATCCAATATTGAAAACACTAATATACGCGTTGAATTACGATATATTGCCTGACTAGCAATATGGGGTCTTACCATTGATATTATGTTCGTGTTTTGGTTTTATATAACCATATTCATATAACGGTTTTCATTTAACTCCATACAACGTTATAAAACGTATTGTATGATATTTTTACGACATTGGTTCGTATAATGATTTTGAAGGCGAAAGCCTATATTATGATTTTGACAAGGATTTGTATAAAACGACTTTGGCTATTTTATGGCCTATTACAATGATTTGTACAAAATGATTTTCGGTAATAATTTTATACCGGCGTTATATTGATGGATTTTATTAAACTCTATGAATTCACTCGGCGTTATCGCTGACCTTTTCTTTTAATATGTTTTATCTCAGGTACTTGAAGGTAATTCTCGGGAAGACAATAAGAATTCATGGCCCGCACTTAAATAACAATTTCCATTCAAATCTTTTGTAAAATTGTATGAAATGAATATGACTTGGGACCTATGTAAATTTGATATTTATGAATGGAAATGCTTTATTATTAAAACGACGCGACTATTAAGCATTGTCTATGATGTGAGTAATGTGCTATCCCGTAACACCAACTAGTCTTCCGCTGTATTGAATTGTGTAAATTTGGGGGTGTTAAATTTGTGTGGCCACACCCAAATTTGTTTTGGTAATCTTGTTGAATCTGTGAACGAGAAACAGAATGGCTAATGAAAGGAATGTCAGAGATCCATATCCTTATTAACGTTGTATTATAAATAAACGGATAATAATAATGATGAATCATTAAAAGGTTTTATCCAGGAGACCTTACTCGAGTTGTACTAGAGACATTGCTAAGTGTAACTAGACGCTAGTCAATGTAATCACGATATTCGAAATATGTCCACGTGGGAGCTGAAAGTTTATGGACTTATAATTAATAGTCGTGTGATAGGATCGAACTCGAGATTACGGGATTGTACTCAATATGTAAAGAGTTAATTTATTTAGTAAATATATTTATTATATTTATTAAATTAAATCAAGCTATATAACTATATAACTTTAACCATCGTTAATTAATTAAGAGTTAAGTCTTAACGATTGTTAAATAATAGATAGAAAGAGGATTAAAAAGGAAGAAGGACGAAAGGTTCTAGAACACCCCATGTGGGGGGGGGGGGTTCGAGAGTCGGTTAGGGCATACAAGGGGGAAGGCAAAACTTGCCTTTTATTTGTTTGGGCTACAAGTATTCTAGGCCTATAAATACATCCCCTTATTCCTCATAATTCAACACAACTTGAATCTCTCTCCTCTCCTTTCTCTTGGTCGATCGCAACACCAACCCACAAAGAGTTTCGGTGTGGTTTTTCTTGGTGCTCAGTTTTAGTTTAAATCTTGTCCTAGCCCCTCTCTAGGGTTGTTGGGTAGATTTTATACTATCGATATAGCTCGGTTTACACATCCTAGAATCACGGTTAGCTCGTTGTATTACGTGTGTACAAGATCGTAATATAGTCTTACTTTAGACTATATCTTAGTGATATACGGTATTAACCCGAATTGGTGATTCGTTCTTCGTCTTGTGGATTTGCTTTAGCGTAAAGGTATGTATCTCTAATTCGATTAATTATAATTGTGTTATTATTATGATCTTGTTAAATCGCTTCCTCTTTGTGTGCTTTGATCTCGTTTAGGGTTTTATATAAATGTTATGATATTAATAAATCTTCATGGCCAGGATGGAAGTTTAAACATGCTTAAGTTGTTTGAGAAGGAAATTCAACTAAAAATGGTTCCACCGTTAGTGGGCTTTCTCCTTGATCAGATTGGGAGATTCAACTAACAATGGTTCCACCGTCATTGGAACAATTTCCCTTGAATTTACTTTAGAGTTTTGTGAGACTGGCTTAGCAAGATCAGAATTGATGAAGTCATTTGACTGAGCATTTTGATCATTTGTCTGAGTAAATTGATCATTTTGACCCAATGATTGATTTCCATCAGTATCAATTACTAAAGGATTTCCTTCAGTAGAAGGACTGGTCATATCCTCAAATGGATCAATATAAGGGACTAAACGACAGTCAGTTAGAAATTTTTGAGAGGGCTCATAGTGTTAAATTTCATTAGGTGGATAGTTGTGAGATTCATGATATGAAGTCCATCTATTGATGGATTTGCAAATTTTATAGCCTTAGAGTTTTCATTGAATGTGATGTGATAGTTTTCTTTAATACATTATCTTCTTGTGTTGAAGATCCTTTATGCCTTTGATACAAGTGAGTATCCAAGAAAAGAACCATCATCAGATTTTTCATCAAACTTCCCAAGGTGATCCTGGTGATTGTGAATGAATACTGGATACCCAAACACATCTAGGAAAGTGATGTTTGGAATTCTCCCCCTGAAGACTTCATATGGAGTCTTCATGTGTCTCTTCATATTTTTGGACCTATTTTGAGTGTAGTAAGCAGTGGCTACAACATCAGTCTAAAAATGCTTAGAGAGGGCAAAACCATCAAGCATTATTCTGGCAGCTTCAATGAGAGTTCTGCTCCTTCTTTCAACCACACCATTTTGTTCAGGTGTGTAAAGAGAGGAGACATTTTGTGAAATTCCTTTTTCATCATAGAACATAACCAGAGAGCTATTTCTGTATTCAGTACCATTGTCACTTCTGAGTGTTTAACATGTGTGCCAATTTGATTTTCAAATCTTTTGATGAAAGATATGATGGTTTCAGTGCATGAATTTTCTTCTTATGAAAGTATACCCAAGTGTATCTTTAGTACTCATTAACAATGACGAGTGTATACTTTTCATGGACAATGACCCTTGGTGATATTAGGCCAAATAAATCTATATGAAGAAGGTGGAGACTTTCTTTGATCGAGAAAGTTTGTTTGGGTTTGAAACTGGCCCTATGGTGCTTCCCTTTCTCACATGCTGAGCATGGGTTATCCTTTGAATAGACAAGAAATGGAAGGCTAATAACAATATTTTGTTTTACAAATTGATTGATTGATTTGAAGTTTAGGTGTGATAATCTCTTATGCCAAAGCCACTTAGTCATTTCCGAAGCTCTAGCAAAGAAATATGTCTCATGAGTGGAGGTCATGTTTAGGACATAAACATCTTTGCCTCTTGGAGCTGTCATCACTACTTCATGGTTGGAGTTGAAGATTATACCTCGTTTGTCATCAAACTGAATGATGTATTTGGTATCACAAAGTTGATTTATGTTGATGAGTTTGTGCTTCAATCAATTAACATAGGCAACTCTTGTGAAAATATACCATTACATTTTACTGAATCATATCTTTTACTAGGGGCTGATGAATTATCACCAAACACTACTTTTGGACCTGTTTCTTCTTCATACTTATGCAAATCACTTTTAGTACTGGGCATATACCTTTAGCATCCACTGTCCAGGTACCAAATGGGCATCTTGAGGTCACCCAACACAAGTTAAAGAGAATGGTAATTTTTGTTTAGAAACCCACCTTTTTATGGGTACGAGTCTTAGATCAAACAGGGGTCCTAGATCTTGTGGGAGTCTTAGACCTGGAAGATGATACAAATGAAGAAGGTTCAATGTTAGAGGCTCTTTCAGCATTTGCCTTTCTTGCTTGAATAGCTTTACCTCTTCTGAACCATTCTATTGCATAGTGATCAGATGTTGTGTGGACATTGCTTCCACATGTTTCACAACATTTAGTGATAGCGTTTGGATTTCTTGGCTTGATTCCTCTTTTGAAAGAAATGATCCGATTATGTCCATGATTATCATGATCATAACTTCCACATATACTGCATACATGGTAATAATGACAGTCATCAAAGAGATGATTGTTCATAACACAATGAATGCAAGATGGGAAATGCACATTTCGTCTAGAGTGAGATGTTTCACTTTTGTGTTTAAGAGCATCAACACTACTTTTTGCAACCATATATCAGTATGTTCACAAGTTTGATGATCAGTTCTCTCACATTTCATACAAAAAGATGACTTTAAGACAAGTCTTAGTGAGATGATTCTTTAATCCACATAGTTTACGACACTTTTTGAATTATGTTTTGTATCTATGATGTGGAGAGTTGGGTGGTTCATCCCTGAAGAGGAAAGATGTTTTCTGTTGTCTGAGTTGCATCTTAAGATCTTTGATCTTTTGCATGACTAAATAATTTTCATGTCTCCCTCAGAGTTAACATCCTTCAGTTTGTTTGTTGAAACTGAAGAAGTAGTTCCCTTTTGTGATCTCTCAACAGGAGTTGAAGACTTATTTGATGTTTCAATTCTGACATGATTGGGAGAACTACCTTTGTGAGTTATGTGTGACTTGATGATAGAATGAATAGTTTTAGGTCTAGTATAGGGTGCAACACCAACACTTTTCTCCAATGGAGGAAGTAGTGTGCTTATTGAAGACTCTATATCATCATCTGAGTCGTCTTCAGTAACCGAAGACTCAATAGGTACTAATGAATCAACACTTTCTTGAAACTCAAGGAGAAGGATATGTTCAGTGTCATGATTTGCTAGATTTAACCTGATCTTTCAATGTCAGGGATTGTACTACCACCCTCGATTGAGGCTTTGGAAAAAACTATATCACGAGATTTAGTGCTGGAGGATCCTTCAGCAACAAGCATTTTTTTTAGCAGGAATTTGTTCATTAATACGCTGACTTACTTTATCAGATTTTCTTAGCCAAGATTTAACAATTTCATTTTCATCTTTAAACTCTACTCTTAACGATTTGTTTTCTTCAATAGTTTTAGTGTTTAGATGCTGAAAAGTATTTAGATCTAGTTTAGCATCTTTTAACTCTATCAACTTTTCTTCATGATTTTTCAGCTCTAGAACATTTTTCCTATATTATTCAAAGAGATTATTTCATTGTTGTTCAACAAAACGTAGATCAATACACAGATAATCAAAGACAAATTTAATTTCATATTTATCTTCTAGATCAAAAAGAGTTTTTGTTAGCCTCAAAATATTGAGTCAAACAAGAATGCTCGGTCATATGTTTATTATGTATCGTATATTAGAACGTTGTAATAGGTAGTGGGTTAGTCGTGTATTACGGGCTTAACTTTAAGCTAAGGATCATTCATAAGTAGCCAAAGCCCAAAAGGAAAGCGCGACCCATTAGAATATAGTCCATAACCAAGCCCGCATGTGGGTGGACTATATATACCCTTCCTAGCATGTTAGGAAGGGTGTTGGTCATTTTGATTTTTACTCTCTAATCTAATCCTCCAAAAGTTCCAACCATTTTCTCCCTACTTTCTCTCTCTAGAATTCATCTTTTATCTACCTTTCTTTCTTGTTTAATCATCATAATATATGGGACAACAATTGGTATCCATCGTCATAGGATAGTTTTGTGATTGGTTGTTGTGTTTTCATTTGATTCGTTTGATTTGATCCTTATTTCATCTCTCGAATTCAAGATTTTTTGTGTTTTCCATGCTCTAAATCTTGACATAAATCTTCTAAATAGTTGTGGTAGGGATTTGGTTGCTTTCGGTTGGTTAAAATCACGGATTTCTTGTAAAAAATCTCATTTTTTTACCTAAAGTTTCGGAACTGCACAGTTATTCCAACGGAATTCCATCGGAAAAGGGTTTTATATTCCGACAGTTATTCCGACGGAATTCCATCAGAAAAGGATTTCTTATTCTGACAGTGATTCCGACAGAGTATTCCGATAGAGTATTCCGACAGCTATTCCGACAGACATTCCGACAGAGTATTCCGATGGCACATTCCGATGGACATTCCGATGCTATGTTTAGCTAAATTTTGTTCGAGTATTTTTTAGACTGAGCCACCATCTAGACTAGTTTAGGAATATCGTTTACACGAAGATTAAAAAAAAAGAGTTAAAATTTTCCCGTCAAGTAAATTCAAATTTTTTCCATACTAGTTTTAGGACATTTCTAGCTTAATTTCAAAATTTGGCGATACAAAATTTTTCTGTCTACCGTTTTATCGGACTGGGGAATTTATTGTCGGACTGAAGAAAAATTGCAATGTTCGGAATTTAAACCACAACAACAATCACAAAACATCTACTAAAGATCCTTTTTCACTTCAACATTTTAAAGCTTCTCAAGATGGATTCTACTACAGAGTATCGTGTGACGAACAACAACATCATGGTGGCGGGAAATAAAGAGAGACCACCAATGCTTGTGACCGGTCGATATGCACAATGGCAATCACGTTTTCTTCGCTATCTTGATACAAGTCCTAATGGTGATGCATTGAGGCAATGTATTAACAATGGACCATATGTTTTCTCTGATATCACTGTTCCTCATACACCAGCCGCAGACACTACTCCAGAAGTACCCGCAACCACAAGAAAAGAAACTTTATCTGATCTTACACCAGAGATGTGTGTTTGGTATGATGCAGAAAAACAAGCGATCTATATGATTCTAAGTAGAATTGGAGATGATATTTATTCCACGGTTGATGCATGTCCTACGGCACAAGAAATGTGGACGGCTAATGAACGCTTGCAACAAGGAGAATCACTCAACAAGCAAGATGTTAAAACAAACTTGTTTTGGAATTTTTGTAAGTTTACTGCATTGGATGGAGAATTAATTGAGTCTTATTATTCACGATTCTACAAGATGATGACAGATATGACAGAAACAACTTGGAGGTCTCCACCATTCAAGTCAATGTGCAATTTCTTCAGCAACTTCAATCAGAGTGGACACGTTTTGTTACTTTGGTGAAACAACAGAAGCAGTTAGACAAGGTAAACTATCACACTCTCTTTCATATCTTGAAACAATTTCAGCATGAGGCAAATGAAATTCGAGCTGAACGAGTTGCAAAGACGGCTAATCCACTTGCTCTAGTGTCTACCACTCAAGATCATCGATCTCGTACTCCAAAGTCATACTCCATTCAATTATCCTCACCACAATATTCCACATCATCCAAGTCTTCATCATCCACAAGACCACGCGGAAAAGAACCAATAGCACCATCACCACCATCTGAGTCATCATCTGAAGAGGATAGTGATGAAAATCAAGCTCAGAATAATCAGGAGATGAAACAACAAATTGCTTTCATTATGAAGACCTACTAGAAAATCTTCAAACCCACCAACAACAATCTTCGAACATTATCTAACACAAAGAACCAGTATGTTGAGAGTCCTCCAAGGTATGACACACGTCGACGTGGTGAAAGTCCTTCTAGGTATGATCGACGTAATCCCACACATGTTGAGGGTTCTGCAAGGTATGATCGACAAACTGCCAAGTATGATACTCAAAGGATTGCTACTGCTACTGGGAATAGGGAATCTGTTGGAACGTAAGTGGTTCAACAAAGTGGGATTCAGTGTTATAACTGTCAAGGATATGACCATATGGCAAATGCAGAAAGCCGAAACGGGTTAGGGACTCTAGCTATCATAAAGAGAAGATGTTGTTATGCAAGAAGATGGAAGCAGGGGTCAAATTGTCGGCTGAAGAAGGAGCAATGCTTGATGACACTGATGATGAAGCCTCCGACCAAGAATTAGAAGCACATTACTCGTACACGGCAAAGGTTGAAGATGTTCTCAAAGTCACTAAAGATGACAATGGCCCTATCTTTTTACACTGAGCCACTCGATAAGGTACACACCACTGACGAATATAATGTGTTTGGTGATATTCATGAGCATAGTGAGCTACCCAATGCCATTAATGACACATGTATGATGGAAACGGTTGATAGTAATACCACACCTAATTCATCAGACATGTGCAATAATGAGTTTGAGGATGATCAACATCAAAATGATTATGATGATGAGGAGCGTGTCGTACTTGCTAATTTAATTGCTAGTTTGCAAAAAGATGTCAATGAAACTATAAAGAGTCAAAAGCAATTAAAGAAGGCAAACGCAGAGCTTACTCAAAACATTGAAGAATACAAAGCCGCTGTAATTAAATCTAATGAGACCCTTGAAAGTTATAGTGCTGAGCTTCTTCAAAAGACTAAAGAGCTTGAGGGTTACAAAGGTAGTGCGTTAAAAAGTCAAAAGGACGATCTTGAAAAGAAATACAACGAAACTCTTGAGTTATTAACCAAAGAGAAACGTCAATTTAATGTTTATTAATGGATGAGCATCAAAAAACGTACCTTGCTACCACCAAAGTTATCGAACTTGAACAACGGTTTCCAATGAATAACACCGATTCTGCTAAAATTCTTGAGGTTAAGAAACAAGAGGTTGAAACGTTAAAACAAGATTTCAAAAGTCGACATGAAAAAGATACTGAAAAAGTAACAGAACTAGAGGCACAAGTCGAATTTTTGAAGAAAGTTGTTTATAAAACGCATGACTCTATTCAAACCGTTATAATGATAGCACCTATGTATATGTTTAAGGGTCAAGCTAGCTTTGCAAGTCCTGATTACCTTGCCCAAGCTCAAGCTGCGAACCCGCGCCTATATATGGATGAGTCCGAATGGACCGATCCTGAATATCCTCTTGGTAATGATGAGACATCCCTTTGGGAAGAGGAGAGTAGATCACCAGTCAATAAAGAGTTTGTGAAACCATATAATTATGCGTATGAAAACAGTCTTTATGGTCTTTTCTCTCCACAAAAACAAAAGTCTCGTGAGCAACTGTTTCTTGAAAGCAAACAAAGAAGAATTCAATGGAAGAAAGTTTTTGCCACTTAGAAAACAAACGTTTCTAAGTTCATCAACTACTTGCCTCTTGATGCTTCTAAAAGCAAGAGTAGGCAGACATTTGGGTTTCTACAACATTACATTGATAATAATAAATCCATTGTTGACAATTAATGGAAAGAACGAGAAAATGACGAGTGGAAAAAACCAATTCCTCAAGATATAACTGTGCTTATCAAACAAATCTTAATTCCGAACATGACCACATTAAAAGTAAATATTCTTGAATTTGAAAGATTAATTCGGTCTAAAATGTTTGATGATTTAAAATATGTTGAGTCTATTGAGAAAGAAATTGACGATCTTCAAATGGACAAGTCCGTTTTTTCAGATGAATATGATTTACTCTTAGAAGAATGTCTCTCCAAAGATATTTTGTGTGTTACTCTTCAATCTTGTGCTGATATCGTTGAATATTGTGATGTTGCATGCAAATATCTTGATAAGATCAAAGAGTGTGAGCTTCTTGAAATTGAGCTTTCGAAACGTAAAGAAAATGTTGATAAAAAGGCTTTTGAGTTACTTCAACACAAAACTGATTTCCTTCAAAAACATTGTCATTCTCTTGAACTTGCTTTGCAAAAAGACATCGGAAAAGGTCCAACTGACAATAAATTTCAAGAAAAACTTACCCAAATGTGTCGAAAAATGAATGAAAATGGTTTGGAAATTAAAGAGTTGAAAGCTCAGTTACAAGACCGGGAAATAGCGATTGCAGAGTTGAAGAAACTTGTTGCTAAGATGGGTGGGAAAGTTGTGGAACCTAGTGTTAAGAAATTTGTTGTTAGGTAACCCAATGCCTATAAAGTGAATAGATCCTCTATCTTGGGAAAACCATCTGCCTTCTCAAATTCCTCGTTTGCAAAACCTGTGTTTGCCCCCAAGATGGATGGAAAGGAAAGGATATCACAGAATCAACCCATAAGGAATACTCAAGAACCAAGCGTTAAGCACAATAACATGCTTAAACCAGGGATGTATAGACTGACCACTAAACCCACAAACAAAGTTAGTCCATTGCCTCAGACTTCTAGAAACACTAATACTCGTGTGTCTTCTACTACATGAGTAGTCTCCACTGCTAGTGTTAGCCGGCCTCAACTTAAGCGCAATCAAGTGAATGATAAGGTTTAGAAACACAAGAGTCAAGGGAAGATGAAGCAAGTAGAAGAACACCCTAGGAATTTGAATGTTTTTAAGAATAAAACGTCTTTAATCGCATGTAATGACGATATGAATGATTCGACTGCTTTGAATGCTTTAAATGTTAAGTTTATTTGTGTCAGATGTGGAAAATGTGCTAATGCTAATCATTCTATGTGTGCTATGAATAATGTCAAAGGCGTAGGTACTAAAACTAAGAAGCAAGTTGTGATGCTTATTAGTGCTAGTAAACCCAAACACAAAGTGAACCATTCTGGCGCAACCCCCATTAAGAAAAGTATTGCATCAGACTCCACCACTAAGAAACCTAGAAGCAGAATTAGGGAATTATATGAGTCTGCTAGCAAGTCGTGGAAATGGTGGTTTGCTAATCAATGTCTTCCAGGATATAAATGGATGCCTAAACTTAGGACCGAAAATGTGACAACGAGTGTTAGTATGCCTTTAAATGTTGCTAAGGACACTAATGATTCTGAAATCACAACTAACGTGGTATCCAGTTTAGAAAATGCTCCATCATGTTCTAAATCTTCTGCAGGTGATACAAAAAATTATCTTCATACTGGACTCCGGATGCACGGAGCACATGACGGGGAATCTCAAACTTCTAATTAACTTCGTGGAGAAGTTCCGGGGTACGGTCCGATTCGGAAATGATCAATTTGCACCGATCCTAGGATATGGAGATTTGGTTCAGGGGAATATCACGATAAAAAGGGTCTACTACGTCGAAGGGCT
Source organism: Glebionis coronaria (assembly GCA_025667525.1). Lineage (NCBI taxonomy): Eukaryota > Viridiplantae > Streptophyta > Magnoliopsida > Asterales > Asteraceae > Glebionis > Glebionis coronaria. The sequence goes on from CM046880.1 coordinate 272,170,648, forward strand.
CAATCACAATCTTTTCACGGTTGGTCACTTCTGTGATGCAGATTTGGAGGTTGCTTTCAGAAAGAAGACATGTTTTGTTTGTGATTATAATGGGAATGACTTACTTACCGGTTCACGGGGTACTGATCTTTACACAATTTCACTTCAAGACACAACTTCATCAACTCCAAATTGCTTCATGGCTAAAGCTTCAACGACTCAGGCATGGTTATGGCATCTGTTGGGAATTAATTTGATGAGACAAAACAAGAATAATGAAACAAGAAGGACTTATATGCGAATATCAAACTTTACAAAAATATGGAGCCCTTTCATACAACAAGGAGGACTTATTAGTAAAAGATGGAGGGACTTCTAATGTAATTAAAGTTTTCTTGTAAGAAAAGTCTTGTATTCTATTATATAAAGAATACACAGGCGTAGGTTTTCATATATTATTATTCACAATGTAGTCATAAAGCGTGTGTCGTGTGTTCTAGACGTGTGTGTTCTTGTAAACACGTCTAGGCTTTGTTACTTGTAATCGTTTGAAGTTTAATACAAGTAATCGTTGGAAAAGAAACACCTTGTTCATAATCAATGTTCTAATTCCGCTATGTTTATCATATGAACGTTGATTATCCTAGTAAGCTTAATCGATCCATGAATTTTATGGTTTCCACAATTGGTATCAGAGCCTCGTGGCTCTTGATGCTAGGACCAACAAGGTGTTCGTGTATGGTAAAAAGAAGAAAAATCCATCTAGGGTTTTTCTCGACGTTTTTGTGTGCGCAACAGTATTCAGAAGGTCATAACTTTTGATTGAACCGTTGGATCGTCACGAAATTTTATATGTGTTTTCTACATACATATATTTAAACATCCACCGGAGGGATTGTCCATATTAGCTCTCAATCAAAAGTTATTAAGCGTCGAAGTTGGATGTAGAGGTGATTTTCAGTTTTTCAGCTTTTACATAAAATCATGATTAGGGTTTTTACAAACCCTCGATCAACTTAAGGTTGAAAAACTGGAGGATTGTGGCTGTTATGATTCAAGATTTAAGGTTTATTTACAAACCCTAATTAGGGTTTCGGTGCTTAACTTTTGAAACCCTAGATCTCTTGATAGTTACAAGTTTATAGCAGCAGCTCATGGTTTTTCAACAGCGTAAAGGACAAAAGAAACGTGGATGATTGCTGCAATCGATTCTATGTATTGTACGTGATATTCTATTCACGTGGGACTACAAAGAGGTACAAAGCAATTCTATATTGTATGTGATCATCACGTGAAGATTAGGAATAGCTGTATTCATTCACGCAGCCAAAGTCAAGTATGACATACAAAAGTGGGTCCCAAGGTCAAACGTATACAAATGGTATTCATCAATGTCATGAGGGGCTATTATGGTGATGGGAGCAAGTACAACGTGAGGTATTTGTGTTTGTGTTTACATGGTGATAACTCTATGATTGGTGGAAAGGTTTTCACACGATCAAAGAAAGGCAATCTGAGCACATTCACACAACCAAAAAGAAGATAACTTGTGATCCAAAGCTTACTGTGACATCAGCAAAGTAATATTAATTCACGTGAAAGCAGGATGGAAATCAATGCAAGTATGGTATGAATATTATATCCATGTATAAATTCAATATCTATGTGCATTGATATTACTAAGTTATGGATAAACATATTATGCTTCAAGATTTTAAACGTGAGCCAATCAGGAAAAAGAAGTCAACGTTAAGTGTGCCTGATTCTTAGGATGGAAAAGACGTGATATATTTTCTCAAAGGAAGGAAGAGATTTGATCACGCTATTTATGGGAAACTGTTGGTTAGGAAAACACGTTTAAAGGTTGGCTATTTTAGGGATTTTTCGCCAGCTGGAAGTGTGTGGGCTTATTATGTTTGGGCTTAAGTTATTTGTGGGTTGGATAAAAGTGATATCTGTAGCTACGGATATATTTCTAGCCACAGATGATTTTAGTCGCTGATGATTTTAGACGCTGACAGAAAGTATTTTGACGCTGACAGAATAAGTCAACGCTGACAGGTTGACAGTGTTATCCGATATATGTTAATCCAAACACTGACACAAGGAAGGCTGCTGTTTGAGAAAATTGGTACGTTTTGAGCACACAAAAAGGAGGATATTACACACGAAGGTACATGGAATCTCCGTTTTATTTAGAATATCATGTTGATATTTATGGCTCGGATACTTTTAAAAAAAATTAATGATCTTAAAGCGAGTTAGCAACTATTTGTCGGAATTTGATGGGTATTTTAAACTATGTAATTAGGATAGCCTTGAGAGTGGCTTTTACATATGGTATGAAGATGTTATTCCATTAAATTCATCATGAAGAGGTGCTGGCTTAAGGGGAAGAATTCTTATGGTAACTTTGATGTTTGAAGAAGATTTTCGCGAGTTTGTGTTTTATCATATCTTAAAGTCATGCACTTGTGAATTTAAAGGTAACTTGTTCGTGCTTTACATGGTTGGTGACGAAGACTTGTCATAACACTTGAAGGAGTTACATTATCGTGCTTAGTGTCTCACAAAGGATGAGAATATTGACAAGGGATCGAGGTCTACTTATACTTTGTACCATGAGTATAAGTTCTTAGTCACGTGGATAGTACAAGACATGGAACATGAGGTTGGGTTATTCTACTTCTACATCAAGAATACTTTATTTATTTTTCTTCAAGATCATTACATAGAGCTACATTTGGAGAATCTTCAAAGATTGCATACATTGTTTACTTCTCTGTTGATGTGACAAAAAAGGGAATACATACATGCTACACTTGAGGGGAAGCAATTTGAAGATCATGTACAAATTACAAGAGATACACATAGAGTTTTGCTGACATCAACTAGGGGAAGATTCTTGGGTCAAAAGTTGATGTGGCAGAAACTCAAAAACGAATAAAACATGAAGATATTGTCTAAGCGTTGTCAAGAGCAATTTAGGCGTTGACAAGAACAAACTAAGCGTTGTTGGCTCAAGACTTGTCGTGTGCAATCCAAGCATTGTCACATGCAATTTAAGAGTTGATAGAAACGTAGACAAGAAGCTTATGGAAGCTTTTATTTAGATAAACATGCAAGATATATTCTGCATAAGTTTATTTAAATAGAAGATTTACTTGTTTATTTGTTATTATCTCTTGTAAACCCTAATCCTTACACTATAAAAGGAACCAAGGGTCTTAGGTTTTGATCATCAATTCATTCACAATGTAAACCTAAAGCGTGTGTTGCACTAGACGTGGGATTCAATGTATACACGTCTAGTGATTGTTTGTTATTAATATAATGACCAATCCAATTGTGTTTTAATTCATGTTATTCGTGCCTAAACACCTTGTTAATGTGTTATGTTCTAATTCCGCTTTGATTGTATAATCATATGAACATGATGCATTCCTAGTAGCTTCAAAGATCCGGAAACCAAGGTTTCCACAATTGGTATCAAAGCGGTATCAGAGCTTGTTGATGTATACGGAAACAAGTGGGGATCAGAGCTTGTTGAGGAACTTTTGATCTTAAAGAACACAAGAACCCTAAAAATCACCAAAACCCTAATTTTCTCAAAAATCCTAACAACATCATGTCAGAAATAACCTCCTCCTCCTCCTCACCTTTACCAAAAATCAAGATTCCCATGCTTGATGCAACCAACTTTGAATTGTGGAAATTCAACTTTGAGCAATATCTAGGGATCTATGACTACACACTCTGGGAGATCATTGAATATGGAAACACATTCGATAAAGCCCAAAGGATTGCTGATGCTATTTCTCAAAGATCAGCTGTTGCTGGATGTTCTGAAGAAGATAAGAAAGAAAAACCTGAAGATGGTAGAGCTGTGTCTGCTGAAGACATAGCAAAGAAAAGGGTTGACATGAAAACCCTAAATATTCTGAAAGTCTCTTTGGGACAAGAGAACCAGCATAAATACAGAGGTTATGATTCTGCTAAAGACCTTTGGGCAGCTTTTGAAGTTGCATATGGTGGCAATGCAGATACCAGGGAAGAAAAGAAGAAACAACTCATGCATGATTATGCTGTTTTCAAAGCTCAACCCAATGAGAAGCTGAGTAGAGTGAGAAGCAGATTGCTTGACATTACAAGCAAATTGTCCTTCATGGGGACACAACTTGGTGATGTTGACATAAATGCTACCTTTCTTAAAAGTCTTGGTGTGGCGTGGAAGATTAAGGCAAGATCTATTCTTGCCAATAATACTTACAAAAGTTCCACGTTTGATGACATCTACAACAAACTAAGGCTGTTGGAAGATGAAACTCTTTTAGAGCATGGAAGCAAGTCTACCAACAGTAGCATGGCCTTCTTCTCTCATAGTGAAGGTCAATTCAATCAGAAGGACTCTTACATGCATCCAGTTATTGGATCATCATGTGTCAGCGCTGGAACAAGTCCTGTCAACGTCTCCTTTTCAGACGCTGACACATTCAAAAGTGACTCCGCAAGAGTTAAACCTGCTGGTTTGGATTTGGATACTGTATGTGCTTATATTGCTTCTTTTTCCAATGGTTCAGTGATTACATATGAGGACCTTGAGCAGATAAGTGATGAGCATTTGGAAGAGATAGACATTAAGTGGAACATGGCTCTTGCTAGTATAAGAGCAAACAGGTGGAACAGAAGGTTTAAGAAGAAGATGACCTTCAATACAAAAGACACAGCTGGATTTGATAAATCCAAAGTTGAATGCTACTATTGTCATCGTATGGGGTACTTCATGAGGGAATGTAGATCTCCTAGAAGATCTGATGCTGGTAAACCCTCAAGTCAAGTTGTTAAAGCTCAGGATCCTAAAGCCATGGTTGCAGTTCAAGGAATTGATGGTATGGGATGGGATTGGAGCTATCTGGCTAAGGATGTGGAAGAGGATAAAGCTTTGGTTGTTGAGATTGAAGAAGAAGAGCATGTTGAATATGCTCTCATGGCACACTCCTCCTCTTCATCTGATAATGAGGTATACAATGATGCTTTTTGTAGTAAAGGCTGTAGGTTAAACACTGAGAAACTTAACAAAGAGGTGTTAAGATTATTAAGTGATGTGAGTACTGAAAAGTGCAAACTGTCTAATTACCAACTAGCTCTCACTCAAACTGAGAAGACAGTTTCTGAATACAAGAAAATGGAATTTGACTTAAAAAATAAAATAAATATCTTAAAACATGAGTTAAATGCTAGTATGGATATTAGAAACATTATGGAAAAGGTTAATGGTGAGTTACAGGCTAAATTAGATGAAGCCATTAAAAACAAAGATAATGTTGGCCTTAAAATCCAGAGATTTGATAAGGCAACACAAACCCTAGGAGAATGTGTGGGAAAACAAAGGGATCCTAAGGACATGACTGGGATTGGGATGAAAGACTACTCTGTGGTTCCACCACCAGCTGGTGACTTCTATGGTGTCCAACAAAAGGACCTATCTTGGACTGGTTTGCCAGAACTCCAAGAGGAGGAATTCATTCCTCCACCAAGAGTTGTTATCCAGTTGAAGAGTATCATCAAAAGTTGACTGACCTGAATGAATGGAAGAAAGCTAACCCTACATTATTTGTTAAGGGTGGCTTGCTATGTGAAAGTCCTAATGAGTCAACTCCTATTAAAGTTACAAACCCAATCACTGGTAAAGCTGTTGACCTAGGCTCAAACACTGTTAGAAAACCTAGCATTAAGTATGCAGAGATGTATAGGAATACTAGGTCACCTAAGAGCCAAGTTAGCAATGATGGAACAGGCTTCTTCTCTTCTAGACCTAGGGTTGTGTCTAGAAAAGCTTGTTACACTTGTGGTAGCTTTTCACACTTGGCATATAAGTGTGTCAATGCTCCCAAAGTCAGCGCTGACAGGAACAAATTCAGCGCTAACATGAACAAAGTCAACGTTGTTAGGAAGTCAGACGTTGTCAGACCCAAACCTTGTGTGGAGAAAAGTCCACAAGTTGTTAGACCTGCCCCATTCTTCACTAAAGGGTCTAACACTCATGGACAAAGACCATTTCAAAAGACAAACACCTGGTCAAATAGGCAATGGGTTTCTGTAGCAAACCCTAGGTTCAACGCTGACAAGGGTAATTTCAGCGTTGACAAGACCAATTCCAACGCTGACAGAAACGTGACCAGACCTAAATATTTGCAACCACAAGGAAAGGGGTCTAAAGCTTCTTCAAGCTTGACATGGAGACCCAAGAAAGATCAAAACCCTAATGATAATGGGATTTCAATGACCTGCAACATATTTACTTACATTTCAAAGGTCATTACAAAACCTATTGGGGTTAACTGGGTATTTCATCCTAAGAAGGATGAAAATGGGGTTTTTATGAGAAATAAGTCTGTTCTTATTGAACAACCAGATGAATCCAAGTCTTCTAAGGCTTGGGTTCCCAAAGAAAACTAATTTGTTTTCTTTATGTGCAGGACATTCAAAAGCAGGTCAATGATTATGGATATTGGGACAGTGGATGCTCAAGGCACATGACAGGGAAGGAAGACTATCTAACAAACTTCACTCCCATAAAGGATGGTGATAAGGTCTACTTTGGAGGCGGATATGGTACTATCACAGGCAAAGGAACCCTACTCACTAAGAATTTGCGTTTTGAAAACGTATTTTTGGTAAAAGAACTTGATTACAATCTTTTTAGTGTATCACAAGTTTGTGATAACAAAAATAAAGTTCTGTTTACTGATACTGAGTGTTTGGTGTTAAGCAAGGATTATAAGATCCCTGATGAGAAATATATTGAATATAGAACACCTAGGCATAAAGACATATACAATGTGAATCTGAATGGGATTAGAATGAATAACAATATGTCTTGTTTTTATGATAAAGCTTCAATAGATGAGAGTAATTTGTGGCACAGGAGACTAGGGCACATAAATTTTAAGAATATAAATAGGCTTGTGAGACTGGGCTTGGTTGATGGTTTGCCTGAGAAGGCCTTCCACAATGACCACTCTTGTGTTGCATGTCTTAAAGGCAAGCAACACAAGGTCTCATTCAAGTCCAAACAGGTGCATTCTAGTTCTAGACCTCTTTATTTGCTTCACATGGACCTCTTTGGTCCAACCAATATAGAAAGTTTGAATGGTAAGTCATATTGCTTTGTTATCACAGATGACTTTTCTAGGTTTACTTGGACATTCTTTCTAGCTATGAAGAGTGACACAACTGATATTCTAATTGATTTTATCACTCAGATTGAGAAGAAGTCTGGCAATGAAGTTAAAATGCTTAGGAGTGATAATGGTGGTGAATTTAGGAATAAAAAGCTAGATGATTTCTGTGCCAGGAAATGAATTACTAGGCAATTTAGTATTGCCAGAACCCCACATCAAAATGGGGTTGCTGAGAGGAAAAATAGAACCCTAATTGAAGCAGCCAGAACAATGTTGGCTGATGCTCATTTTCCTATAGCCTTTTGGGTTGAGGCTGTTAATACAACTTGTTATGTTCAAAATAGAGCATTGGTTAACAAAATTTAGAACAAAACACCTTATGAGTTACTTTGGGGAAGAAAACCTAATATTGGTTTTCTCAGACCTTTTGGTTGTCATATAGTAGTTTTAGACACTAGTGATGCCTTAGGTAAATTTAGTGCAAAAGGTGATGAAGGATGGGGTATTCAGTGCAGAGCAAGGGATATAGGGTTTATCTTAAAGAGGAAAAACATATACTTGAAAGAGTACATGTTAGGTTTTTAGAGAATAAACCTAGTGATCCTGAAAGTGGTCCTAATTGGTTGTTTGACTTGGAACCGTTATCTAGAACTTTAAATTATATGCCTGTCACTAATCCAGACATTGTGAAGGTAACTTCAAATGTTGTGGAAGAACAAGTTGTTGATGTTTCAGGTACACAGGTTCATGAGAAGGTTGGATCACAAGCAGAGAAGTCATCTCCTATCCAAGAATATGTTACAAATTCCCATTTGGACAAATGCTTTTGCTGCTGCTGCTGCTGGTAAAGATAATGGTGGTCTCCAAGTACCACCAGATACAAACATGCATGGTCCTTCAGGCGCTGACAAAGGCAAATCTAGCGCTGACAAGACCAATTCAGACGTTGATGGCTCAGACGTTGACAACAACAGTTCAAGCGTTGTTAGCCCAAGCGCTGACAAACAAGGTTCAGGCGTTGACAACACTTCTGCACATCTTTTCTCTTCCATTTTTGAACAAGGTGAACCTTCCAATTTATATGAAGAAGGTCATCCCCATGTTGATGTAAGAGAGTCTGATGAAGAAGATATTGGCAACATGGAGAATGAGGTTGAGGACACCAGACTTTTTGAAGGAGGAGGTCTCACTTCCACTATGAAGAATCACCCCACTTCTCAAATCATTGGTGATATTATGACTCCATTTCAGACTAGAAGATCTCATCAAGGTCTTGGTGGGTTTATTGCCAATATACACAAGAAGGTTGATACCCCTCTTGTGCAAGCATGTTTGTTTGCCTGTTTTCTGTCACAACAGGAACCCAAGAAAATATTTGATGCTCTCAAAGAACCAAGTTAGGTGGAAGCAATGCAGGATGAGCTTCACCAATTTGCAATTCAGGATGTTTGGGAGCTGTTTGATTGTCCCAGATATGTCAGACCTATAGGGACAAGATGGGTTCTAAGAAACAAGAGAGATGAAAGAGGAATTATGGTCAGAAACAAGGCAAGATTAGTGGTCAGGGATATACACAAGAGGAGGGGATATACTATGAGGAAGTCTTTGCACCAGTTGCAGGGATTGAAGCTATAAGGATCTTTGTAGCCTATGCATCCTGCATGGGCTTCACTGTCTATCAAATGGATGTCAAGAGTGCCTTCCTTTATGGTAAAATTGTTAAGGAGGTATATGTGATGCAACCTCCTGATTTTGAGGATCCACAGAATCCAGACAAGGTGTATAGAGTCAAAAAGGCTATGTATGGACTTCATCAAGCCCCAAGAGCATGGTATGGTACTTTGTCTACTTATTTAGTGGACAATGGATTCAAAGGGGCACCATAGATCAGCCACTATTTACAAAGAAGAAAGGCAAGGATGTGTTGCTTGTCCAGGTCTATGTTGATGACATCATTTTTGGGTCTACTGATCCAAAGATGAGTGAGGATTTCTCCAAGCTTATGACAGACAAATTCAAGATGAGTGCTATGGGGGAGATGAACTTCTTTCTTGGTTTACAAGTTCACCAGAAAGAAGATGGTATCTTCATCTCCCAGGATAAATATGTGGCTGAGATCTTGAAGAAGTTTGGCTTTTCTCCACATGAAAAGAGGGCTACTACTCCTATGGATAGAGAACACCCTTGGGGAAAGATTGGAGTTGGGAAAGATGTTGATGTCAGGCACTATAGGTCTATGATTGGATCATTGATGTACCTTACAGCCTCCAGACCTGATATCATGTTTGCTGTGTGTGCTTGTGCACGCCATCAAGTGACTCCCAAAGAATGTCACCTTTATGCTGTGAAGAGGATCTTTAGGTACCTAAGATGCTATCCTAGTCTTGGTTTGTGGTACCCAAAGGATTCACCATTGGAGCTGATTGCATATTCAGACAGTGACTATGGAGGTGATAAATTTGATAGGAAATCCACAACTGGTGAATGTCAGTTTCTTGGGAGCAGGTTGATATCTTGGCAATGCAAGAAACAAACAGTGGTGGCTAATTCTACAACTGAAGCTGAGTATATGGCTGCAGCTGCTTGTTGTGGCCAAGTTTTGTGGATTCAGAACCAGCTGTTGGACTATGGGTATAATTTCATGCATACCAAGATATTTGTTGACAATAACAGCACTTTATGCATCATTAAGAATCATGTACATCATTCTAAAACTAAACACATAGAAATTAGACACCATTTTATAAGAGATTGTTTTGAAAAAGGTTTAATACAACCAGATAGGGTTGACACTAAGGAAAATGTGTCAGATTTACTAACTAAACCTTTTGATGCTGGGAGGTTTTAATACTTGGTAACAAGTATTGGAATGATAAATCTCACATATGTGTTTTAGAGTCTTTTTGTAAAAGTATGTACAGGATGATGCATTGTTATTGGTCTTATCGATAATTTAGATTTTCTACTATATTTTTCTAACACTGACAAAGGTTGCTTGAACGCTGATAAGTGTTTTTGTAACGTTGTCAGCAATATAATTGTCTAACGCTGACAAAGCTTCCCTCAACGATGTCATGTGTTATCGGGGCGTTGTCAGCAACAATGTTAGTTTTGTGGTTTTCAATCTAAATGTGCAGGTGGTGTTAGCAGTATACCATTGGATACAGAGTTGCTTATGGATCATTGGAGAAGCATTTGGACAAGTTTTTATTTATGGATGATGGTTGGAATTTTTAATTCCTATCTTGACATAAATTTTTTATGTTCATGCATATTTTTAGCAACTTATGTATCATAGTTTAAGGGGAGGTTTTAGGAACCTTTAGGATGTTTGGGTATCCATATGATACTCTTATCACAATTCTAGAGAGTGTCCACAGGTGAGTATGAGTTAGTTTTACTAAATCATGAGGCACTGTAGCATGCAAAGTTGATATGCTATGCATGCTGGCAAGACATTTTGGACAAGAATTGGTTGTGGTCTGTTGGGAGGCTTAGGAATAATTTTGTTATGGGATTTACCTGGGAGTAACAAGGAATTTTATAAGGTAACTTGGTTGTTAAGAGTTTTGGTTAGCAAGGGACACTAGAGGACTGTTATGTCTATCTTGCATAAGCAAGTGTGCATACCTAGACAGTGCTTGCCGCCCTATAATAATTATCAACTTTTTGGTTATCTTCTCTAGGATAAATTACTTTGTTAAGGTCATTTTCCATTTTTAAACATTTTTATTTTTGGACGCTGACAAGTATTTTCCAAGCGTTGTTGTGACCAATTTAGACGCTGACATGGCTATAGGCAAACGTTGACAAGAATATAGTCGTTGGGCGTTGATAGGTTATTTTTGACCGTTGACACTCAATGGGTCCTACCCAGTTGTTACTTTTTGACATATTTTTGGGCCGTAATTTTCGGAGCTGATAAACTTCGTTTAATGCATGAGATAAAATTATTCTTTTTCAATATTTTCATGATTGTATTTTGAAAATACTTGCCTCTTTTTGGGCCAATCACATGCATTTTCTTCTCCTATAAATTTGGCTCGTATTTTTAAACAGGGTCCCTATAATTATTGTCTAACACAATTTTCTCTTATCAACTTCATCTTCATCAATCATTTTAACAGCGTTCAACAATGGCACCAAAGTTTTGTTGGGAATAAAATATGGGTCAGTTCACTAGACGCTGATAAGAAGAAGGTCAACACTGATAGGATGACATTGGACGCTGACAGCCAAGCGTTGACATTGAAGAAGTCAACGCTGACAGCCTTGAAGATTAGCACTGATGGAATATATCTTCATACGAATCTTTTGTTTATTTGTTTCTTTATTTATGTATGGTAAAGATAAGCACGACATTGTATTTTCCATTATTATCTTTACCTAGAATAGTTGATTCGTAGCTTATTGTACAAGACTTCTTGTTCTATAAAAGAAGATCTTTTAGGTTAAAAAGTTAATTATCAGTTTTTATAAGTATTCGCAAGTTAAACCTCTTTCATTGTAATCAAGTTCGATTATTCTAATACAAGTGAAAGTTTGTTTAACATCTTTGTGTTTTAGATCAAGTGTTAATTCCGCATAACACTTTGTTACTTTATTCATAAGCAAAGGTTTCTCTACGTGTAGTACTTGATCTAATCTCGTATACACAAAGCTTAATCGATCTAAGTTTGGGATCAACAAGTGGTATCAGAGCTTGTTGAGAAACTTTTGATCTTTAAGTAACGCAAGAACCCTAAAACACCAAACCCTAAAAACCCTAAATCTCTCAAAACCCTAAAAACATCATGTCTGGCACAAATCAGCCTTCTGCTTTGCTACAAAACAACTCCACAAACCCTAGTATCAAAATTCCCATGTTTGATGCCAGGAACTTTGAGCTTTGGAAGTCTAACTTTGAGCAGTATATAGCTATTCATGACTACACTCTTTGGGAGATTGTTGAATATGGAAACACATTCAACAAAGCTCAAAAGATTGCTGCTGCTATTGCCGCAAGGGTAGCTCTTCCTAATTGTCCTGAAGCTGATAAGAAGGAAAAGCCTGAAGATGGAAGAGCTGTATCTGTTGAAGATATAGCCAAGAAAAGGGTGGACATGAAAATCTTGAACATCATGAAACACGCCCTAGGTCATGAGAATCAGCACAAGTACAAACGCTTTGAGTTTGCAAAAGAGCTTTGGGAAGCTCTTGAAGTAGCACATGGTGGCAATGCTGACACAAAAGAAGAAAAGAAGAAGCAACTCTTGCATGAGTATGCTGTCTTTAAAGCTCAACCCAATGAGAATCTCAGCAGTGTGAGAAGTAGACTTCTTGACATCACAAGTCAACTTTCCTTCATGGGAACACAGATTGATGACCCTGAATTGAATGCTACTTTTCTCAAAAGCCTTGGTGATGTATGGAAGATTGAGACAAGATCCATTCTTGTCAATAACACCCACAAGACCTCCAGGTTTGATGACATCTTCAACAAACTAAGACTGTTGGAGAATGAATGGCTTTTGGATAGTGATAATAAATCTTCCAGTAGCAACATGGCCTTATTCTCACAAAGTGAAGGCCAATTTGATTCCATGAACTTCTATGGACATCCAACCACTGGATCTCAATGTGTCAACGCTGGATCTCAGTCTGTCAGCGCTGGATCATATCCTGTCAACGCTTTATACTCAAGCGCTGACACACACAACTTTGGCGCTGATAGAACTAAACCTGCTGGTTTAGATCTAGATACTGTGTGTGCATTCATTGCTTCTTTGCCTAGTGATTCAAGGATTACATATGAAGATCTTGAGCAGATAAGTGATGAACAATTGGAAGAGATGGACATCAAGTGGACTATGGCTCTTGTAAGTTTAAGAGCAAACAGGTTTAATAAAAGGTTCAAGAAGAAGATGACCTTTAATGCTAAGGATGTTGCTGGATTTGACAAATCAAAGGTTGAGTGCTACAATTGTCATAGGATGGGGCACTTTATGAGGGAATGTAGATCTCCAAGAAGATCTGATGCTGGTAAGCCCTCAAGCCAAATGGTTAAGAGCCAAGATCCCAAGGCCATGGTTGCTGTTCAACAAATTGATGGCGTTGGAGAATGGGACTGGAGCTGGATGGCCAAGGATGAGGAAGAGGACAAAGCTTTGGTTGCTGAAGTTAAAGAAGAGCATGTTGAATATGCTCTCATGGCACACTCCTCCTCTTCATCAGACAATGAGGTATATGATGATGCTTTCTGTTCTAAGGGTTGTCGTTTAAATACTGAAAAACTAAATCAAGAGATAGTAAGATTATTAGATGAGGCAAGTACTGAAAGATGCAAAGTATCTAATTATCAAATTGCTCTTACCCAAACAGAAAAGACAGTAGCTGAGTATAAGAAAATGGAGTTTGATTTAAAGGATCAAATAAATATCTTAAAACATGAGTTACATCAAAGTAAAGATTGTCAAGATATAGTAAACAGGGTTAATCTTGATTTGATAGCTCAGTTAGAGGAGGCTAACAAAAATAAAGATAATGTGAGTCTTAAAATCCAGAGATTTGATAAGGCCACACAGTCCCTAGGAGAGTGTGTTAGTAAACAAAGAGACTCTAAGGACATGAGTGGGATTGGGATGAAAGATTATACTGGTGTTCCACCACCAGCTGGGGATTTCTATGGTGTCCAATCAAAGGACTTATCTTGGACTGGCTTGCCAGAACTTCAAGAGAAGGAATTTATTCCTCCACCTAGAGTGACTTCCCCAGTTGAGGAATACAAGCAAAAACTGACTGACCTAGATGAGTGGAAGAAAGCTAACCATACCTTGTTTGTTAAGGGAGGGTTGTTGTGTGAAAGTCCAAATGAGCCCACACCAATCATGATACCAATTGTGGAGTCCAATGATCCTACACCTATTAAAATCACACACCCTACCACTGGCAAAGCTGTTGACCTTGGCCCACAAACTGTTAGAAAACCTAGTGTTAAGTATGCAGAGATGTATAGGAATACTAGGTCACCAAAAAGCCAAGTTAGTAATCATGGAACAGGCTTCTTTGCTTCTAGACCTAAGACTATGTCTAGAAAAGCTTGTTACACATGTGGTAGCTTCTCACATTTGGCTTACAGATGTGTCAACGCTTCCAATGTCAACGCTGATAGGAACCATTTCAGCGCTGACAAAAGTCAACATAGGTCAAACACTGTCAGACCCAATACCTTTGTGAACAAAAGTTCACAAGTTGTTAGACCAGCCCCATTCTTTTCTAGAGGGTCTAACACACAAGGCCTAAGACCTTTTCAAAAGTCAAACACTTGGTCAAATAGGCAATGGGTTCCTGTAGCAAACCCTAGGTTCAACACTGATAAAGGCAATCGGGGCGCTGACAAGAGCAATTTCAGCGCTGATAGACACACTGCCAAACCTAGGTATTTGCAACCACAGGGAAATAGGTCCAAAGCTTCTACTAGCTTAACATGGAGACCAAAACAAGACCAAAACCCTAATTCTACTGGTATTTCTATGACATGCAACAGGTTTCATTATATTTCAAAGGCATTGTCAACACCAGTTGGGGTTAACTGGGAATTTCATTCAAACAGGGATGAAAATGGGGTTGTTATGAGAACCAAGTCTGTTCTTGTTGAACAACCAAATGAATCCAAGTCTTCCAAGGCTTGGGTTCCCAAATAAAACTAATGTGTTTTCTTTATGTGCAGGGCATTCAGAAGAAGATCAATGATTATGGATACTGGGATAGTGGATGCTCAAGGCACATGACAGGAAAGGAAGACTATCTGACAAACTTCACTCCTATTCAAGATGGTGATAAGGTATATTTTGGAGGGGGCTACGGCACCATCACTGGAAAAGGAACCCTTGTCACCAACAATCTACGGTTTGAGAATGTCTTCTTGGTAAAAGAACTGGATTATAATTTGTTTAGTGTATCACAAGTGTGTGATAACAAAAATAAGGTTCTTTTCACAGATACTGAGTGCTTGGTGTTAAGCAAAGATTATAAGCTCCCTGAGGAAAAATACATAGATTTTAGAACACCAAGGCATAAAGACATATATAATGTGAATCTTAATGGAATTAAGGTAAATAATAAAATGATGTCATGTCTTTATGCTAAAGCCTGATGAAAGTAATCTTTGGCACAGGAGATTAGGGCACATAAACTTTAAGAATATCAATAGACTTGTGAGGCTTGGTTTAGTTGATGGTTTGCCTGAAAAGGCTTTCCACAATGACCACACTTGTGTTGCATGTCTTAAGGGCAAGCAGCACAAGGTCTCATTCAGGTCTAAACAGGTGCACTCTAGTTTTAAACCACTTCACTTATTGCATATGGACCTCTTTGGTCCAACTAATATAGAAAGTTTGAAGGGTAAATCATATTGTTTTGTTATCACTGATGATTTTTCCAGGTTTACATGGACTTTCTTTTTAGCCAAGAAAAGTGAAACTGCCCAAAGTCTGATTAATTTCATTACCCAAATTGAAAAGAAGAATGGTAATGAGGTCAAAATTATTAGAAGTGACAATGGGGGTGAGTTTAGAAATCAGTTGTTAGATGATTTTTGTGCCAAGAAAGGGATTACTAGGCAGTTTAGCATAGCTAGAACCCCACAGCAAAATGGGGTTGCTGAAAGGAAGAATAGAACCCTTATTGAAGCAGCCAGAACCATGTTGGCTGATGCCCACTTTCCTATAGCCTTTTGGGCTGAAGCTGTTAACACAGCTTGTTATGTTCAAAATAGGGCATTGGTCAACAAAATACATAATAAGACACCTTATGAGTTACTTTGGGGAAGGAAGCCAAATATTGGCTTTCTCAAGCCTTTTGGTTGTCATGTAGTTGTTTTAGAAACTAGTGATGCCCTAGGTAAGTTTGATTCAAAAGGTGATGAAGGCTACTTCATGGGTTATTCAGTGCAGAGCAATGGATATAGGGTTTACATTAAAAAGGAAAAACGTATACTTGAAAAAGTACATGTTAGGTTTTTAGAAAGTAAACCTAGTGATCCTGAAAGTGGTCCAAATTGGTTGTTTGACTTAGAACCTTTATCTAGAGCTTTAAATTATATGCCTGTTACTGATCCAGACATTGTGAAGGTAACTTCAAGTGTTTTGGAAAAGAGAATTGGTAATGTTTCAGGTATACAGGTTGCTAAGGAGGATGGACCACCAGCAGTTGAATCATCTCCCACACAAGAATATGTTACACTTCCTATATGGACAGATGAGTATTATGCTGCTGCTGCTGCTGCTAGAAAGGATAATGGTGGTTTTCAAATACCACCAAATACAAACATGCATGGTTCTTCAGGCGCTGACAAAGGGAAATCAAGCGCTGACAAGAATAATTCAGACGCTGATGGCTCAGACACTGACAACAATAGTTCAAGCGCTGTTAGCCCAAACGCTGACAAGCAAGGTTCAGAGTTTGATGACACCTTTGCACATCTTTTCTCTTCCCATTTTGAACAGGGTGGACCTTCCAATGTCCATGAAGAGATTTCTGTTGATCAAGGAGAGTCTGATGAAGAAGATATTGGCAACATGGAGCGTGAAGTTGAGGACACCAGACTTTTTGAAGGAGGCGTTCTCACTTCCACAGCAAAGGATCACCGCACATCTCAGATCATTGGTGATGTTATGGCTCCAGTTCAGACAAGAAGATCCCATCAAAGTCTTGGTGGATTTATTGCCAATATACACAAGAAGGTTGATACCCCTCTTGTACAAGCATGTTTGTTTGCCTGTTTTCTGTCACAGGAAGAACCCAAGAAAATTTTTGATGCTCTCAAAGAACCAAGTTGGGTGGAAGCAATGCAGGATGAGCTTCACCAATTTGCTATACAGGATGTTTGGGAGCTGGTTGATTGTCCTAGATATGTGAGACCAATTGGGACAAGATGGGTTCTAAGGAACAAGAAAGATGAAAGAGGTATTGTGGTCAGAAACAAGGCACGTCTGGTAGCTCAGGGATATACACAAGAGGAAGGTATCGATTATGAAGAAGTTTTTGCTCCTGTTGCAAGAATTGAAGCTATAAGAATTTTCCTATCTTATGCCTCTTGTATGAATTTCACTGTTTATCAAATGGATGTGAAGAGTGCTTTCCTCTATGGAACAATTGTTGAGGAAGTATATGTTATGCAACCTCCTGGTTTTGAAGATCCTGAAAATCCAGACAAGGTGTATAGAGTGAAGAAAGCTATGTATGGACTTCATCAAGCCCCTAGAGCATGGTATGGTACCTTGTCTACATATTTGGTGGACAATGGATTCAAGAGGGGCACCATAGATCAGACATTGTTTACAAAGAAGAAAGGAAAACATGTGTTGCTTGTGCAGGTCTATGTTGATGACATCATTTTTGGGTCTACTGATCCAAAAATGAGTGAGGACTTTTCCAAGCTCATGACAGATAAATTCAAGATGAGTGCAATGGGTGAGATGAACTTCTTTCTAGGATTGCAAGTTCAGCAGAAAGAAGATGGTATCTTCATCTCCCAAGACAAGTATGTAGCTGAAATCTTGAAGAAATATGGTTTTTCTCCACATGAAAATGATGCTTCCACTCCTATGGATAGGGAACACCCTTGGGGAAAAATTGGAGCTGGAAAGGATGTGGATGTTAGGCACTATAGATCAATGATTGGTTCATTGATGTATCTTACAGCCTCAAGACCTGACATCATGTTTGATGTGTGTGCTTGTGCACGCCATCAAGTGACTCCCAAAGAATGTCACCTTTTTGATGTGAAAAGAATTTTTAGGTACCTAAGATGTTATCCAGATCTTGGATTATGGTACCCAAAAGATTCTCCATTGGAGCTTATTGCATATTCAGACAGTGACTATGGTGGTGACAAGTTTGATAGGAAATCCACAACTGGTGGATGCCAATTTCTGGGGAGTAGATTGATATCTTGGCAATGCAAGAAACAAACAGTGGTGGCAAACTCTACAACTGAAGCAGAATATGTTGCTGCAGCTGCTTGTTGTGGACAAGTCTTATGGATTCAGAACCAGCTGTTGGATTATGGGTATAACTTTATGCATACCAAGATTTTTGTAGACAATAATAGTACTTTATGCATTATTAAAAATCCTGTACATCATTCTAAAACCAAACACATAGAAATTAGACATCATTTTATAAGAGATTGCTTTGAGAAAGGTTTAATACAATCAGATAGGGTAGCCACAGAAGATAATGTGGCTGATTTATTAACTAAACCTTTTGATGCTGGAAGATTTCAATATTTGGTAACAAATATTGGGATGGTTAATCTCACTTAATATGTGTTTTGGAACCTTTTTGTAAAAGTATGTACAGGATAATGCATTGTTATTGGTCTTTGTGATGATTTAGATTTTTCCACTTTATTTTTCTAACACTGACAAAGGTACATGTAACGCTGATAAGTGTTATTTTGCCGTTGTTGGAGATATTATTGTCTAACGCTGACAAGAGTTCCTTCAACGCTGACAAGTGTTGTCGGGGCGCTGTCAGCAACAAATGTTAGTTTTGTGGTTTTCATCTAAATGTGTAGGTAGGTGGTAGCTTTATGCCATTGGATACAGAGTTGCTTATGGATCTTTGAAGAGCTATTTGGACATGTTTTTGTTTATGGATGATGGTTGGAATATTTATATTCCTATCTTGACATAAATTTTTAATGTTCATATATATTTTGAGAACTCATGTATCATAGTTTAAGGGGAGGTTTAAGGAACCTTTAGGACTATTGGGTATTCTTATAATACTCTCATCACAATTCTAGATTGTGTCCACAGGTGAGTATGGGTTAGTTTTACTAAACCATGAGGCACTGTAGCATGCAAAGTTGACAAACTATGCATGCTGCCAAGACATTTTTGGCCTAGAATTGGTTGTGGTCTGATGGGAGACTTGGGAATAGTTTTGTTATGGGTTTACCTGGGAGTTACAAAGAATTTTGTGAAATAACTTTTTTGGTAAGTATTTTGGTTAGCAAGGGACTCTAGAGGACATTTGTGTCTATCTTGCTTAACCAAGTGTGCATAAATGGACAGTGCTTGCCGCCCAGTAATTATTATCAACTTGTAAGATATTTCCCTTAGGATAAATTACTTTGTTAAGGTCTTTTTCTTTTTAAATATTTTTATTTTTAGACGCTGACAAGTTTTTCTCCAAACGCTGTTACGTCCAATCGTGACGCTGACAAGGCTTTAGGCAAACGCTGACAAGAAATTATAGCCGTTGGGCGCTGATGTGCTATTTTTGACCGTTGACACCTAGTGGCCCCTACCCAGTTGTTATTTTTGACTAATCTTTGGCCGTAATTTTGGGGAGTTGTTACTTTTAATTAATGCATGAGATAAGTTATATTTGATTCAATATTTTCATCATTGCTCTTTGAATATAACTGCCTCATTTTTGACCAATCAAAATCATGCATCTCTCCTATAAATTTGGCTAATCTTTTTATTCTGGGTATTCATATTTTCTTGTCTAACATTTTTCTCCTAGATTTTTCCCATATCACATAACCTAAACAGCTTTCACAATGGCACCCAAGTTCAACTCAAAGAATTTAACATTGGAGTTCAAGAGCCAACATAATATGGTAGCTTACTTGACTGCTGATCATGATTTGTTCCCTCAGTATTCACAAATGGTGGCATTTTTAAATGCATCCTCATTAAGGTATGCACTTTCTCATACACCATTAGTCCCTGTCGCACACATTAGACAGTTTTGGAACAATGTTAGTTCCACAACAGCTAATGGAGTGACCACATTAACATCTACTGTTCATGGAAGAACATGGGTGGTCACTGAAGCCTTGGTTCGCCAAGCTTTGCGTCTTGATGACGCTGATGGTGTGACTACCCTTGTCATTGCAACAATAGAACAAGGTCTTAGGGAATTGGGTTATCCTATTCCTGCTGATGTCACTTTAAATAAATATCATAAGCAGGAATTTCCCTCTGACTGGAAATATTTGATACATGTCCTTCTCCAATGCTTAAGTCCAAAATGTACTTCTTTTAATGAAATAAACAGGTCAATTGCAAGTGCTTTGGTTTGTATAACACGTGGGCTTAAGTATAATTTTTCAAAAATGATTTTTGAAGGAATGTGTAAAAATAAGGGAAGTAAAATGACTTTGGCTTACCCAAGATTTTTGCAAATGGTCTTTGATTTACAAGAATATTGTTCTAGGGATCATGACACTTTTTATGAGATCCCTAAACAACAGAAAACCATTTTTGCTAAAATGAGCTCCACAAACAGATCCATACCTCTTACCCAACCCATGCTTGAAGTAATTCAGGCTGCTCAACCACAACCACAACCAGACCCTGAACCCCAACTTGAGCCTATCCATGAACCTTTACCTTCACCAGACCACATGGAAATTGACCAACCCAACGCTGACACTCAAAAGGTTGGCGCTGACACAGCCAATCCTGACGCTGATACCATCCCTGAACAATCCCAAACACCCCTTAACCAACCAACACCCACACAATCTACCTCATCTTCCACCCCATTACAATCTAGGTTGAATAAACGCCAGAGGACTACTGGAGTGTTCTCCTCTAGTGGTCCTAGCCTTGTAGCAGAGAGAACCACCTCCACAAGTGTGGCTGGTGCCATGGATGAGGCTGGGGCTATTGACATAGGCTTAGATGCTGGTCAAGACAGTCCCAACATCATTAAGACCTCATTCATGCCTTATGATTCTATTTTGGGAGGTCAAATCCCCATTCTAGCTGAGGGCAGATTGGAACCTATGACTATGACTGAATTGACGGCTGCTGTCATTAGCTTGCAAAAGCAAAATGTCAGCCTTGTACAAATTGTCAACAAACAGGGCCGTGAACTCCAAGTATTGAGGGAGCGGGTAACTGTTTTGGAGAATCCAAGTAGCAGGAGTCTAATGGAGGAATCTTCCAAAGGGGAGGATGAAGAGGATGAAGAGGATGAGCTGATTCATACAGCTAGTGAGAAGAGTTCAGAGAAGAGTTCACAATTTAGTGAATCTTTACAGGTTGCTGAAGCACTCACCAACTTGAAGAAGCACCCAGATATTGATACATCCAAGGTGACACCATTAAACTTGGAAGGATCTTTCAAAGAAACAATGGGCGCTGATACAGGTTTGAACGCTGACACATCCAGCGCTGACAAAGGTAATCGTGCCGCTGATAGAGGTAACTTGAACGCTGACAAAGTTGCAGGTGGTGTTGATGTATTCCAGTCATCAACAATCATCAAAGATGTGTCCACACAGGTTCCTTCTTCTACTTTACCTATTATTGATCCAAAAGACAAAGGTAAAGGAAAATTGGTTGAAGAAGATGTTCCAAAGAAAGATGCAGCACAAATTGCATTTGATGAACAGTTGGCTGCACAACTTTTGGAAAGAGATTTGAAGAGGAGTGGTAGATCACCATTTGTTGCTACTTCTGAGAGTGAGGAAGAGAGTGGTGATGATAAAGAAGGAGATAGCTCAGATTCAAGTATTCAAATTATTGAAGATCCAGAAAGGCTTGAATATGGGGATGAGCTAGGAAAGGAAAGATTGAGTGATTTGAAGAATCAGATTGATTGGGATCTTCCTGAAATCACCAGAATGTACCATGCTTGGGAGGACAAGGTAATGGACAACCCAGGAATGAGTTTGTCAGATCAAATTTGGGGGTTGGAAGTTCTTCTTAGGGTACAAGATGACATAAAGGTGATTTTGAGGTTTAATGCACAAGAGGTCAAGACTTGGCTCAAAATAGATAGAAGGCAGTTGTACTATAAGTTGCTTAGATGCCATCAGCCTAACTGGACATCCAAGAAGTTGCTGGCTTTATCTTTTGAGGAGTTAGAGTATAGGGCACATCCTATTTGGAGGAGTGTGCAAGAAAATAATGTCTACCAGTTTCTTTCAGAAGAAAGGAAACAAGAGCTTGCTGAGGAAATGCAGATTCAAAAGGAAATGAGGATTGCTCAAAGACCAGTAAAGAAAGGAGATCCTTTTCAATTTCCTAAAGACATGGATGTGTATTTTCCAACTGAAGGTGTAATAAGGAAGCATCTCAAGCTTTCTCCATTGGAAGCTTCAAATTTGGTTAATGTAGTACCTCTAGATGACAGAAATCCAATCATCAGTTTTGATGAAGATGAGTGTGGATTTTCGAAGATTGGCAGATTTGGAAAGGAGGTACATACTTTCACTTCAGTTATTTCTATATTTGCAAGCATAGACAGAGAAGACTTGGTGCATCTATGGCGATTAATAGAGGCCAAGTATACAGCTGAAGCACCTACTTCAGCAAATGGAATAAGACTTTGGAACACATTTTTGACTTTGTATGGTCCAAGAGAAGCAGATCCTGCCATATGGAAGGATCTTGAAGATGATCTCAGTAATCTTCATTGGAGGCTTTATTCTACTTGTGGTGTATTTCATATGAGCTCTACAAAGTTTTCAGAGTATCTACTTGTGGATGCTGACTATTTCTTGTCCAAAGAAGTGTTGGAGAAGATGCTAGAGACACCCTTGGAGATTGATTATACTAGTGACGTGGCCAAGGACTTGATTAGATATGTTTATCACCAACATAAGAAGTTTTTGCAAGATTCCTCCTAAGCCTTAAGTATTTATTCAGAAACTTGATCATTGGAATGGATATCAAGTTTAGGGGAGGATTGTTGGGAATAAAATATGGGTCAGTTCACTAGACGCTGATAAGAAGAAGGTCAACACTGATAGGATGACATTGGACGCTGACAGCCAAGCGTTGACATTGAAGAAGTCAACGCTGACAGCCTTGAAGATTAGCACTGATGGAATATATCTTCATA
Organism: Glebionis coronaria; assembly: GCA_025667525.1. NCBI lineage: Eukaryota > Viridiplantae > Streptophyta > Magnoliopsida > Asterales > Asteraceae > Glebionis > Glebionis coronaria. Next base: position 272,193,666 of record CM046880.1, read on the forward strand.
CGAATCTTTTGTTTATTTGTTTCTTTATTTATGTATGGTAAAGATAAGCACGACATTGTATTTTCCATTATTATCTTTACCTAGAATAGTTGATTCGTAGCTTATTGTACAAGACTTCTTGTTCTATAAAAGAAGATCTTTTAGGTTAAAAAGTTAATTATCAGTTTTCATAAGTATTCGCAAGTTAAACCTCTTTCATTGTAATCAAGTTCGATTATTCTAATACAAGTGAAAGTTTGTTTAACATGTTTGTGTTTTAGATCAAGTGTTAATTCCGCATAACACTTTGTTACTTTATTCATAAGCAAAGGTTTCTCTACGTGTAGTACTTGATCTAATCTCGTATACACAAAGCTTAATCGATCTAAGTTTGGGATCAACAAGTTTAAACCATCAGAATTGGAATTGGGGTTCAGAAGTCAACACAACATGATTGCGTATCTTGAAGCTGATGATACTCTGTTTCCTCAATACACACAAATGGTGGCGTATTTGAACGCATCCCCTTTTAGGTATGCTCTTTCTCATGCACCACTCATTCCTGTCACACATATTAAACAGTTTTGGAACATTGTTAGTTCCTCAACAGTTAATAGAGTGACTACATTAACTTCATTTGTTCATGCAGGCTTCTTTTGGCCTACTATTTACCGAGATGCACAAAATATCATCTCGGTAAATAGTAGGCCAAAAGAAGATGAAATGCCACAAAATATCATCCAAGTGTGTGATATCTTTGACGTTTGGGGTATAGACTTTATGGGGCCGTTCCCATCATCTCGTGGTAATAAGTACATCCTTGTCGCGGTTGACTACCTATCTAAGTGGGTGGAAGCTAAGGCTTTGCCCACTAATGATGCTCGTGTGGTAGTCAAGTTTTTGAAAAGCTTATTTTCTCGGTTTGGAACCCCTCGTGCGATCATAAGCGATCGTGAAACCCATTTTTGTAACGACCAATTCGAAAGGGTCCTAAGGAAATATGGGGTTACACATCGGCTTTCTTCGGCTTATCACCTACAAACGAGTGGGCAAGTCGAGGTTTCAAACCGAGCGTTGAAAAGGATCTTTGAGAGATCCGTTGGGGAAACCGACAATCTTGGTCGGATAAGTTGGACGAGGCTTTATGGGCCTTTAGGACCGCTCATAAGACGCCCATTGGGTGCACTCCCTATAAGCTTGTTGATGAGACTGCTTTTATACATGGTCTCATCGTCCAAATCGGCCTTAAAATGCATAAAATATCATAAAATATGCCAAATATATGCTCGTGTTTGTTACTTGTGTATTTTTAGGTACGGATATTAAGGAATTGGCAAAAGAACACAAGAATCAATCAAAAACGAACACGGGAAATGAAGTCACACAATGAACCGGGCCCAAGTTTGGAAATTTGCAAAATGACCCTTGAAGAATTGAAGATTGTCAAGTTTAGTCCCTCATCTTTGAAGAACTTGTCACATTTGACCCTCCACATATCAAATGTACAAGTATGGTCCTTAATGTTTGAAGATTGTACAAGACCAGTCCATCAAGTTTGAAGAAAATACATTTAATACCCTTGGATAAGGTTTTGTAAACCTTTGTGCAAAAAATGACAACTTATCAAAAGTTGATAAGAGGAAACTAGGCGCTGAGGGGTATTAATTACAAAGTGAAAGAATGGTGCAAGCCTGGGGGCCAAGTTTGCCAAACCACCAAACCCTTACAACCAGTCATAACTCGCCACCTCATCATAACCCACCCACCAACCCATATCCAACTCAAACCCGTCCACCCACCCATTAACCAACCCGATTTATTAAGTAAACCAAGTCAAACCCCAGTCAAACCTTTCCTTTTTTCCCACCCAAACACAATTTTTAAATCCTTTTTTACCAAAAACAGATTAAACAACCCTTAATCCCCTTATAAACCCTAATCCTACCCCAGATCAAATCAACCCCAAATCAAAGGGTTAATCCCCATTCTTGTCCAGATCCTTAATTGAGGTCACCCTCATCACATCCCACACCCAAACCGTGACCCTGGACAACCCCATGTGAAGGTGGACCCCTCCCCTGCTCACGTCTCACTCACCCAAACCCAATGCCCGACCAAACCAACACCCAGGATCACTCCCCTTGGTCCCCAAGGCTCATCCAACGTCCCAAATCCATTCAAACATCACTGGCATCACATGTATCACCTTTTAACCAGAATTCGTCAAAGAAGACAAGGGCATTTTTGAGAATCCATCTATTAGGGTTTAAGTTTATTAATTTTTTAATCCTAGGCCTAGAATGTTCTGTTTAAGTGTATAAAAGGAGGATGAAACCTGTTCATACCCCTTTGTTCCAGTTTTAAGCTTTTTCACTTGTAATTCCTTTTTAAGAAAATAAAAGTTTGGTGTTTGTGTAAGACAAGTGTAATTCCTTTTTATGTTTTTTAAAAGTTGTGTGTTGTGTTAAAGGCTTAAGCTGAGTTCCATCTTTAATGTGTAACATTTTGAGTGTTTAAAGTTTTCAAAAAGTGTTTGAAAATTCTTGGTTAATTTCAGAAAATTTCAATCAAGGAAAGTGAAAGTGGACCTTGATTCTTGATTTTCTGATATTAACATTGATACTAAAACGTGGTTAAAGTTATTTGGTTCATTGGTTCTAAGATTTTCAAGAAAGTTAAGGAAATCAGAAAGTGCATTTTTTTTGTGTTTGTTCTTGATTTGCAGGATTGATTGTTGAGTTGTTGTTGATTTAGTTCAGCATAGGCCCGGGCCTATAAGGAGGTGGTTTTTCAACCACAAGGGACTTGGATGTAAGTCCCTTAGGTAAAAATCCTTTCTCCTTTTAGTTTTTCAGTTTTGTTTGTGATATAAGTGATCTTGGTGAAAACTACATGAAAAATGTTTTTATGTGTTTGATTGAAGTCTATTTGGTATTTTATGCATGTTTTAGCTTTTAGAATCAGTTTGGTGAAGTTTGAAAATGATTTGAGGTATAAAAATCGTTTTTAAAGGAGTGTTTGGGATAAGAGTTTGTAAGGATTAAAAAGGTTTTAATCTTGGTTAAGGTCTGTTCAGAATCACTTTATAGGATAGTATAGGATTGTTATCAGTTTGTTTATCAGTTTGGACAAGTTTTGGAGCACATTGCATGCTAAAATGTTGAACTAGAAGCTTAAAATCAGCAAGTTCTAGTTTCTGCTTGTTTTGTATGAATTTTGTGCTTGCATCTTGATTTTTGTTAAGAGTTAGGTTAATTTAGGACTTGAGATTGATAGTTTGATATGTGGTGAGATTGTGTGCAAAATATAAGCCTAGAAAACCATTTTTGTGCTTGTAGCTTAGTAAGATCACCACCAGACCTCCTGCTTTACCACAGCAACCTTAATATGCTTTTGTGTGCAATGTTGGTGAATTTTTGCTAAGTGAAATACTTGTTTACTGCTTGATCTTGACTCCCTATACTCCAAAGAGTGTAGGGGTGCCTTGTTTATCCAAAATCACCACAAACAAAGCAAAAACCAAGTCCTCTTGGTTGTTCACTTGTTCATCAGTCCACAAAGCCAATCTGGGCACGTTTTAGCTCATAACTTGCTTAATCTTTGTTTGTTTTTGATTTGGTTTGAGTTTTTATGTGTTAAAAGTTACTGGAATCAAGTTTTAAAAAAAATAAAAAAAAAGAAAAAAGTTGTAAAAAGCATACCCGCACCGGACTCGAACACGCGACCCCTCGCTGGGGGACTAAGCGTGCTTACCAGATGATCTAGATAGCTTTTTACGTTCTCTTTTCATTTCAATACCTTCTTAACCCCTTTCTATTTTGTTTTCATTTTAATAAGCCGTAGCTTAATTGATTTTTTCCAGCTTATTTATTAAGCTTTTTGGGCTTATTTCATATTTACTAGGATATTTATAAGTGTTAGGATTTTTCTGATTAAAAAAATTATTTTTCCTTTTATTTAATTAATTTTTAGGATTATTTCTAGTTTTAAATTTAGAATGTCATTAAAAAATAGTAAACAGTAATTAAAAAATACAAAAAAATAGTTTTTAGGTTTTAATTTACATTTTTGAGGTTTACATATCAAAAAGTTTTCAAAAACTTTAATTTTTTAATTTTATTTAATTTTAGGGTTTTTAGACAATTTTAAAAATTAATATAAAATTATCTAAAAGGTTTTAGGAACTTTAATTTTCATTATCTTCTTAGTTAGAATATTTAGGATTTTTGAGAATTTTTTAGAATTTATTTAAGAACTTTTCATTTTTTTGGAATATTTTAATATTATTTTATTCATTAAAATTCAAAGTTTTATTTTTAACTTTTTTTCATTTTTCCTAGATTCTAGACATCAAAATAGGACCTTTGTCACTTTCCAATTAATTTTTAGGCTTTTCAATTAATTTTTAGAATTAATTTAAGATTTAATAGACTTTAATAGTTTTTAGGAGTTTAAAAATAGTTTAATTTGGTTTTAAAATTTTTAAAAATATTTTTTAGCTTAATTAGGTCATTTTTGAGGTTTACAAGCTATAAAATCTTGTTTAGGGCTTTTTAATATTTAAAAGTGATTTTTAGGGCTTTAATTAGCATTAAAAAGTCATTATTAAATTAATTAAAAGGTTTTGGCAAGTTTTGATTTTTTGTAAACTCTTAGAATTTTATTGTGGATTTTTAGTAATTTTTAGGAATTTTTAGATCAAAATTTTAAATTTTGCATTTTTTTACGTTCTACGTCGTAACTTTCTAGTAGTGTTTTTGCCTTATTTTTCTATTTTTTTCGTCTTCGTCATTTTCTCTTCTTTTCTTCTCATTAATAATCAAAAACATAAATCAATCATTCATTACACAACACACGTGCCTCCTCGCGAACGAACTCACTTTTAGGGTCATTCACACACGGTTTTCCTAAATCGTCGTGCACGCTTACCCTATTTTAGTTGCTTACTTTTTCCTAAAAGCAAGTTGACTAAATTTACAACTATCACTTGTGTATGGGAAAAATTGTCACTTACGAATTGAATTGGAACACAAGGCTTATTGGGCCCTAATGCATTGTAATGATGACATGGAGACCGCGGGAAAACACCGGAAAATGCAATTAAATGAATTAGATGAATTAAGGGATATTGCTTATGAAAATTCATTGATTTATAAAGAAAAGACTAAAAAGTTGCATGATTCTAAAATTAATAACCGGGTTTTTAACATTGGGGATCAAGTTTTGCTTTTTAATTCTCGTTTGAAAATCTTTTCCGATAAGTTGAAATCCCGTTGGTCCGGTCCATTCACCGTGACCCAATTTTTTCCATATGGGACCATCGAGCTAGCTCAAAATGATGGTCCCAATTTCAAGGTGAATGGACATAGGTTGAAGCACTACTTTGGCGGGGAAGTTCCATCTTTGAACTACCTCGACCAAATCACTTTCCCCAATGATAATTAGTATTGAGGGGATCGAGTCGAGCTCATGACTCGGTAATAAAAAACGAGGTGCCTCGTGGGGGAGTCTGATACAAGGTTTTTAGCCAAGTATAAAATAATTTCGTTGTTCCAAGTCTTTTCGAATTGATTACCAGTTTAAAGTGCGACTCAATTGTCTTTTAGTGAAAAATAATTTGGGTTTGTTGATTATTTATTTTTATCTAAAGCAAATAATTGTCGTTGAGTAAAGTAGAAGCTTTTACAAAATTAAACTAAAAGTTATTTAGAAAAACACTTAAAATATAAAACTTTGTAAAACTTTAAAACTTAATAAACTTAATTAATCGGAATATAACAAGTCCTTTCTATCGGAATGCACCAAAAGTAGAACCATCGGAATGTTATTAAAACAAGTCATCAGAATAATATAAGTGCAAAGCCATCGGAATGTTCATCTGAATACCCATCAGAATAATCAAAGTCAATTCTGTCGCAATATGATTCTGTCGCAAAGTCCAAATCGGAATAAGGGAGAAATACTTCTGTCGCAATATGTCAGATAGGAAGACAAGCTATCAGAATGTTGTAAACTAAAATTAGGCAGAGTTTCGACTCAAAGTAACCTTACCACCCGTCGAAATATGCGATCGCAATGAGCGATCGCAATCCCAGGTCGGAATAAGGGGGTAAAATCCAAGTTATCGCAAATTAGAACCCTCAATGGGTTATTGCGATAGAAACCAACAACCAATCGGAATGTGTAATACCCAATATTGCGATGAACACAAGCAGTAATCCGAAAATGAAGTTAAGCTGAAATTTCAATAAGCACGTTCAATAAGCTACCTTAACCGAACCTTAAACAACTTAATAAGCTTAAATTTGACAACCTTCAAAACTCAAAATAAGCAAACTTAATAAATCGAATCTTTAAAACACACTAGACTTTTTAAATAATCCGAAAATGCAATAAGCTATAAATAAGAAATAAACCAATAAGCACAAAGAGCTTATAGCTTATACCGTATGAAAGCTTAGTAAGGACTAAAGTGACTAACTTTTTAATCACTAAAAATTCAAAATCAAACACGAATAAAGGACTATTCGGATCAAAGATGAACATTTAGATCAAGGACAATAGAAAAATCAAGAAAGGTAGAAAGAGATAAAAGATTAAAAGCTTAACTTAAACTTTTGATTAATGAACTCTAATACAAAGATTAAACAAAGCTTAATTTGAAAGAAAAGATGAAGTTTTAGTGAGAGAAAGTTAACCACTTTCTCTCTCTAAAATGAAAATTAAAACAAAGAAAAATAAAAACTAGCTAATGACTAACACCCTCCTAATATGTCATTAGGAGGGTATATATAGGAAGTGGGGAATGCATGTATGCTTTCTTGTTTCTTTCTTTTCTTTTCGACTCGATCTAAATTCTATGACTTTCTCGATGTCTTCTCAGGATTTGAACTCGTCTTTTAATTTTCTTCTATAATTAGACTTGAGTTTTTCGACTTCATTAAACTTCCGTCCTTAGACTTTTTTTCTTCGATAAATCTTAAGAATAGGCCTTGGACTTTCGTTCTTCTTGCACTCTTGATCTTTTGACTTCGTCTTTTCTCGTTTTCTTTGGTAAAAGCCCGTGAAATCCCGTGTTTTCTTCTTTTTTCATCTTTTGGTCCTAAAACACAATAAAAACACAAACCACGCAAAATTCCGACTTTTACGACATAAATTACACGTTTTGGTCTTGTTATTATTGGAAATAAGCGGTAAAAGGATAAGTGTTTTCACACTTATTAAATCCCCTACACTTGACCATTGCAATGCCCTCATGCAATGCATTAATTTTAAAGCACGGTTTACATTTTCCATCATAAATAACCCACCTTGGCCTTTATTAAATAAAAAGATAGAAAAAAGAGTAAATAAATCAAATACTTACATTGGGGTTTTGGCTGTCATGAACGTTTATCACCCTCAAGTTTCACGTTCCACATACCAAGCTTAAAAACGAGATCATTGTTATTATAAGTTAGCAAACTAACACGAATTCATGTGGGCCAATTATTTACTTAGACTCCCTTATTCCTAGGTGTATCTCTTATATTTAATTTTGTCTTAAATGATCACGAGGATTCATTGTTTGACTTATTTTGATAGTTATTTAGGATGAAAATAAAGTGGGACGATTTAATCAATAGTTAGCTAAAGGACAAAATCTTTTAAAACGGCTTCTCGGGACCTTTTAAAGTTCATATCTTGGCATAACTTGCTTCACGATTTGAGAGCTCTCTCGGACCGATATTTGGCAGTGACTTCATACTTCAAATCTTGAGAGACGTTCTTGAAATATTGGTCTTCTCTTCATAATAGGAATTTCTTCACTTGAAGTTTTTGAGAGATTCTTCATATTTGGACCACGACTTCTTCATTTTTCTCCAATCTTTATTTTGGACTTTGATATACAACGATCCGCCTCCTTTTAGGACTTGGATCTATTTATCCTCATACCTTGTTAGGGCCTTTTTGGGTAGACTTCTTCATGATCTTTTGGGGAGTATTTGCTTTTCGTTGTGTGTCTCGATCCTTCATATTGATTTCTGATAAATGATTCTTCACATCACTTTTGGATCTTTAGCAACAAAATGTAGCCCTCATGCCTTGTTAGGTCCTTTTCGGACTCGCCAATCTTTGCATCCCGCTTCAATAAGTTATGCTTTGGCTATGAACTCTAATTAATACCGAGCAACTTTTAAACGATCCTGTGCTAGAAGTTAAGTAACTTTTCAAATCGTACAACCTTATTTATTGCAGATAAATTTATTAACAAGCGATGGGAGAATAGGCTTATAATCAACTCACATAAATTCACGAAAGAATACCAAATTTATAATTGACTCTATCATCTCTCGTTCTCCACAATTTAAAATCTCAAGGAATGAGACTCGTGGATGCTTAGCCAATTAAATCAAAGTTTTGGGTTTTCGAGTCATCTATAGGATCTTGCAAACTCTTAGACTTTTTCAAGTTTAGAATTCGCATTTTAAAGTTCCCTTGATAAACGACTCTCTAGGATCAGTTATAGGAACTTGCGAAAAGTTCTTGTTCTTAACCCGCGAGAGTTAAGACTTTCGTGTTTTAAAGCTCCCTATATAAAAGCCTAGCAAAACTTGACTTAAACACGTTAAGGATACTAGCTAGAGTAAACTTGGATAAGTAAACTCGGGTTGAGTCAAAATATTCACGACTTTGAAAAATTTAAAACCACTTCATTAAGCTTTATTTTAGCAAGGAAAGAAAATAACCATAACAAAGGAAAATACAGCTATACAACTAGGCCAAAATAGATTAAAAATTTTGAAAAATGTCGAAAAATCAAATTTTCCGGTTAAAATGAGGACAAATGCAAGGAAAAGACCACTTACTTCGATAGAACTCCCCCCTACACTTAATATAAACATTGTCCTCAATGTTTAAGCATGTGGGAGTAATCTCCCCTACACTTGGGACATTTTACACGTTGTTTAAATCTTGCTAAGGGAAGGACAACTAAAGTGATTTCAATGTGAACATATAAGATAGGAAATATTGAATCACGAGAGTTAAGGATAGAACCGGGAAGATGGGAACACGGGATCACGGTTCGTCAAAAGTCATCGAGGTGCTCTTTGAAGCTTGAATCCCTGCCCAGAATAAGAAACAAGACAACAAACACATACGGGGCTCCCCCTACATTTATTATGAAAACGATAAAGGATAGATCACGGGTTGCCTCCCGAGAAGCGCTTGTTTTTGATAACCGAGTCACGAGCCTGACTCGACCCAAAACTAGTTCATGGGGAACGTGGTTAGGGATGGAATCATCTCGTGAGAGATGTCCACATCAAAGTACAACTTCACGCGCTGGCCATTCACCTTAAAGTTTGTCCCATTTGGATGAGAAAGCTCAATGGTGCCATATGGAAAGACTTTGGCGATGGTGAATGGACCAGACCAGTGGCTCTTCAACTTGCCCGAGAAGATCTTCAACCAAGAGTTAAAGAGTAAAACTTGATCATCGACGTGAAACTCTCGGTTCTTAATCCTTGCATCATGGATGATCTTGGTCTTCTCTTTGTAGATCAATGAGTTCTCGTAAGCTTCATTCCTCAATTCATTTAGCTCATTGAGTTGAATCTTCCGAAGATCACCGGCTTTGTTGATGTCAAAGTTAGCCCACTTCAAGGCCCAGTATGCCTTATGTTCCAGCTCGATAGGGAGGTGGCATGCTTTCCCGTACAAAAGACGACAAGGTGTGCAACAAATCGGGGTCTTATATGCGGTACGGAATGCCCACAAAGCATCGTCTAACTTATTGGCCCACGCGGCACGATGCTCTCCCATAATACGCTCCAAAATTCGCTTCAATCCACGGTTGGAAATCTCGGCTTGACCATTGGTTCGGGGATGAATAGGCGGTGGAAAGACGTTGATTGACACCATACTTATCCATAACTCTTGCGAATTGATCATTGCAAAAATGAGTCCCGCGGTCACTGATTATAGCACGAGGAACACCGAATCGAGCAAAAAGTTGCTTCAAGAAGTTCACAACTACCCTCGCATCGTTCGTAGGAAGAGCCTTAGCTTCAACCCATTTAGAAACGCAGTCAACGGCTACGAGGATGTACTTGTTCCCTTTGGATAATGGAAATCGCCCCATAAAGTTGATGCCCCATACATCAAAAATTTCACATTCTGTAATGAAATTTTGAGGCATCTCATCTTTATGTGTGACCTTGGCTTGGCGTTGGCAAGCATCACAATTTTTAACCATCTCGTGAGCGTCACGATAAATGGTGGGCCAATAGAATCCAGAGTCGAAAACTTTCTTAGCGGTGTAGTTGGGACCAAAGTGACCACCGGTGGGTTCTTTATGGCAAGCTTCGAGACTGTTTAAAGTTGCGGGTCCATCAACACACCGACGAACAATCAGATCAGCACACTGTTTGAAGAGATAAGGGTCATCCCAAAAGTAAGTCTTAACATCTTTAAAGAACTTCTTCTTTTGTTGGGATGTTAACCCTTTGATGAGAATACCACCCGCTAAGTAGTTTGCAATGTCCGCAAACCACGAGGTGTCATCAAGATTGGAGTGAATAGACATTAAGGCCTCAAGGGGAAAAGAGTCATTGATCTCTTGATTCGGATTATCCCCTTGATAAGGATCCTTAAGTCTACTTAGATGATCCGCTGCTAGGTTTTCGGCTCCCTTTTTGTCACGAATTTCAATGTTAAATTCTTGAAGGAGCAAAACCCAACGAAGAAGTCTTGGTTTAGAATCTTGCTTAGTCAACAAGTACTTCAACACGGAATGGTCGGTATACACGATGGTGGTGGAAAGGACAAGATAGGGGCGGAACTTTTCAAAGGCATACACTACAGCTAAAAGCTCTTTTTCGGTAGTGGTATAATGCAATTGAGCCCCCATCATTGTCTTGCCAGCGTAATGGATTGGTTGGAAGTGTTTGTTCACTCTTTGGCCCAAAACCGCTCCAATAGCAAAGTCGCTAGCATCACACATCAATTCAAAAGGTAGCTCCCAATTAGGGGTAACCAAAACCGGTTCCTTAGTAAGCTTATCCTTAAGAAGATTGAAGGATTTAAGACACTCTTTAGAAAAGAGAAAAGGAGTATCTTTTCCAAGAGGTGGGTCATTGGGCGAGCGATTTTAGAAAAATCTTGAACGAATCGACGATAGAAGCCCGCATGACCAAGGAAACTTCTCACACCCTTCACGGTTGAAGGTGGAGGTAATTTGGCTATGACATCCAATTTAGCACGGTCCACTTCAAGACCGGCTTTAGATATTTTATGTCTAAGCACAATGCCTTCTTTTACCATGAAATGGCATTTTTCCCAATTTAGAACAAGGCGAGTGTCTTCACACCGCTTAAGCATGCGTTTCAAATTGGCAAGGCAAGAAGAGAAAGAATCACCATAGACCGAGAAATCATCCATGAAGACTTCCATAGTTTTTTCAACCATGTCTTGGAAGATAGCCATCATACACCTTTGGAAAGTCCCAGGAGCATTGCATAAGCCGAAAGGCATTCGTTTGTGAGAAAATGTTCCATAAGGACAAGTGAATGTGGTTTTCTCTTGGTCTTGGGGATCGATGGGTATTTGAAAATAACCCGCGAAACCGTCTAAGAAGCAGTAATAGTCATTACCGCTAGACGTTCAAGCATTTGATCCATGAAAGGAAGGGGAAAATGATCCTTTCTCATAGCATCATTGAGTTTGCGATAGTCTATACAAACTCTCCACCCTGTAACGAGACGAGTAGGAATCAACTCGTTGTTTTCGTTGGGCACAACGGTGATTCTGCCTTTCTTAGGCACACAATGGACGGGACTAACCCATGGTGAATCCAAGATAGGATAGATCATGCCCGCATCAAGAAGTTTGATAACCTCTTTTTTGATAACGTCATGGATCTTGGGATTCACCCTTCTTTGGTTTTGAATAGTAGGTTTAAAGTCGTCCTCCATGAGAATTTTATGTGTGCAAAAGTGAGGATCAAGTCCACGAATATCGGAGATCTTCCAAGCAATCGCTTTCTTATGATTCTTCAGTATGGAGATAAGTCGGGATTTTTCTTCTTCTTTCAAGTCCTTTGCGATGATGACCAGCGATTTCCTATTATCTTCAAGGAAAACGTACTCGAGATGCGACGACAGATCCTTAAGCTCTAAATTTGGAGGATTTTTGATGGAAGGCGTAGTCAAATTCGGATTATCGATAGAGATATCCTTAGGAGATGGTGGAGAAATATGGTCCTCATTGAGAAGTTTCTCAATGGTACGAATGTCTTCATCCCAATTGGAGGGAGAATCGTCATATTGCAAGTCCACATCTCCCAAAGTTGCTTCGAATTCCTTATGAAATCACTTTCTCCAAATGGAGTTAGTGATGGAGCAATAGAGGCAACGGTCTCAACAGTGGGTAGAGAAGAAGAACCACTTTTACAAGCGTCTTTGAAATGTTCTTCACAAGCCTCATAAAGAACGTCAATGAAATTAACGCTCTCATTTTCAGAAGGCTGCTTAGAAAGTTTACCCATGTAGAAGACGATTTTATCGTCACCAACTCTCATGAATAATGCCCGCGGCGACATCTATGAGAGTGCGACCGGTTCTCAAGAATGGACGTCCGGCGATTAATGGAAAACAGGGATCCATCTCGTAGTCAACGACAACAAAATCCGTCGGAAAGGTGAATTTGTCGACACCAACGAAGACGTCTTCGGCTATCCCCACCGGATAAGCAACCATACGGTTAGCTAATTCCAAAGTCATTCGTGTGGGGACTAGCTCGGTAGAGACAATTGTTTCCAAACGCTTAAAGGCATTAAGTTTATACTAGCACCTAGATCGGCTAGGGCCATACAATTCTCTACCCCAGGAAAGTTGCAAGGAATCAAGAAACGACCCGGATCTCCTAACTTAATTGGAAGTTTTCTCAAAAGAACGGCAGAACAATTCTCATTTAATTGGGTATTGGCGATGTAGAGCAATTTTTCCTTATCACTTAAAAGATCCTTAAACATCTTAGCATATTTAGGCATGTGAGCGAGAGCCTCAGCAAAGGAGATATTGAAATTCAGTTGTTTAAACATTTTGAGAAAGTTAGAAACCTGAATATCATCCTTGTTCTTCAACTTCTCTTTCCTCAACCTTGAGGGATAAGGTATATTGGGTTGAGATGAAGGCTTTGGAATGGAGTTCTCAATCACATCCTTGGGTGGTGGAGGGGTGGAAGTAGAAGGTGGTGGAATTGGAGAAGGGGACTCGTTTTCCTTTGTCACAATCACCGGTGTAGGTGTAGGAATCTCGAGTTCCTTTAAACCTTTGCCACTTCGAGTGGTGATTACTTTCATATCCCCTCTGGGATTAGCAATGGTGTTACTCGGAAGAGTACCCGAACAAGAGGTTTGATTACTTGGGAATAAACTAGCCATCATATCCCTTAAGTTATTCGTTTGATTGTTCATGGAGTTTCTCATGTCGGCTTGAAGAGCATTCCCTTGTTTCGCCATGTCATTCCTTAGCTCAGCTCGAATATCGTTCCCTTGTTTTGCCATGTCCCCTTTCAAGTTAATGAATTGGCTTTGAAGATTCGTCACCATCTCTCTATTGGTCCTCATGTAAGTTTCGAGGTCTTGGTTCAATGTCGTGGGTTGATTGAGAAGTGGAGCTTGGTAAGATGAATTATTTCCTTGAGGTGGATATGGGTTTCTTTGGGATTGATATTCATTAGTAGCTCGAGGTTGGCTTTGATTGTTGCGGTTGAAATTGTTTTGGTTTTGGTTTTGAGGAGAAAAACCTCGTGGAGATAGATAATTGTTGGAACGATAACTTAGCAAGTTACGGTCTCCTTGAGGACGTGCTTGGTAGCCTCCTGTAGAAAAGTTACCATTAGCGGCGTACACATTTTCCGGATTGTCAAGAGTAGAAGGACAATCGATGTACGAATGAGAACCCCCGTAAATCTCACAAGAAGGTGCAATAGCTTTGGCTTGTTGAAATTGGTTTGTAGCCATGGTTAAGAAGTTTTTGTTCATCTCAGCTATTTGGCGAGTAAGTTCGGTGAGCTCTGGGTTAGATGATGTAGAAGAAATATTGGCCCTCTGATTATTTCTTGAAGATGCAGATGAATCCCAATTTTTGTGGTGAGTGGTCATGTTCTCTATCAGCTCTGTAACACCCCCAAATTTATACAACTCAATACAGCGGAAGACTAGTTGGTGTTACGGGATAGCACATTACTCACATCATAGACAACGCTTAAAAGTCGCGTCGTTTTAATAATAAAGCATTTCCATTCATAAATATCAAAGTTACATAGGTCCCAAGTCATTTTATTTTATACAGGATTTACAAAGCATTTGAATGGAAATTAATATTTAAGTGCGGGCCACGAATTCTTGTTGTCTTCCCGAGAATTACCTTCAAGTACCTGAGATAAAGCATGTTAAAAGAAAAGGTCAGCGATAACGCCGAGTGAATTCATAGAGTTTAATAAAACCGTCAATATAACATCGGTATAAAATTATTACCAAAAATCATTTTGTACAAATCTTTGTAATAGGCCATAAAATAGCCAAAGTCATTTTTATACAAATCCTTGTCGAAAATCATAATATAGGCATTTGCCTTAAAAATCATTATACGAGCCAATGTCGTAGAAACATCATACAATACGTCTTACGACGTTGTATAAAGTTAAATAAAAACCGTTATATGAATATGGTTATGAAAACCAAAACACGAACATAATATCAATAGTATGACCCCGTATTGCTAGTCAGGCAATACATCGTAATTCGGTGCATATAGTAGTATTTCGTTAACTGGATTATTATAAGCCGCATGACATTGTTAACTTAATACAACAAACAACGAGTAGCTAACCCGAAACTAATTTGCCCATATAAATTAGCGTGTCGTCACAAAGGTCACGCTATGGAAATATTCTCATACATAAATTCGCTTACCAATCAATGTGGCACGACGGGGATCAACCGTCAAGGCGCGAACTGGGGTGATCGTCCCCAAATAGTACTATTATATGCATAAGCGTCTACCAAATCCCGGTAGTTCACAATTCATGCTAATGGGACTTTTAGTGACATAACCTAACTTTAATAATCCATTTTTTTTCATCTATCGGGTCATTTAATCATTTATCGGGTCATACAATCGGGTCATACAATCATTCGGGTTCAAATCAATAAACAAACAATCGGGACAAATGGTGTCCTATTTTATAAAAACTAACATGTTGTCTCCCTCCCGGGTTTATAAAACATTTCATAAAAACATTTAAAAGAGTGCGAGGCTATGAACTCACGTTGATGTGGGAAGGCGATTATCGGCGATTTGGATGTACGGTACGTGCTTTAATCACGGAAACCTAGACAAATAATACTCGTCTTAGACTCATGTCCAATGACTTTATAAAAATAACAATTATGTATACATATGATGATTTTATATATATGATGATCAAGTGGGTTTACATATTCTCTTTTACTCATTTTAGTGTTTACGTATTGGTAACTTCTTACTAGTTTACTAGTTTTACCTATTTACGTGTCTTAGGTCCAATAAACTTATTATAAGTTGTTTAACTTGTTTTAATCCATTTTATACTTATATTATCAGTATTTAAACTTTACAAGTTGGGCCCAAATGGGTTAAGCCCAATAAGTTCTTTTTATAAGTGCTTAACTTATTTAGTCCAATTATTAGTCCACTATGTTTACTTAGCTCGTTAATGTCCGTATGTCCTATAGTTCAGGTTTTATCGGTTTTTACTTGTATTAGATACTTATATATCAGTATATGACTTTTAAAAACTTTACATTAGACGGGTTTGATCGTCTAAGTTTTAATTGGCGAAAAACGTTAATTTTACGGTAATAGCCGAAAAAGTCGTAAAAAATCATGTTTATAGTTTTTATAACTTATAAATATTATTCCACTACCATTTTTATAATTTATCCATTTATTTAACCTTTAACATATTTATATAAATAAAATTCATGAGTTAGTGGGTTTTAATTTTACATTTTATACAATATAATTTTGAGTGCTTATATAATCGTAATAAACATTAATTCTCAAAATCTGATATTTATTTTCATCTTCACCATTTTTATCATATCTAGAGTTCTACAATGAATTAGAAGCTCATTTTTGGATGGCATGATCTTCATATTATGTGCTAATTTTGTTTTGATCATATCTCACTCATTTTGATGATTCCATTGCATGGCCAACTCTCACATGTGTATGACATCTAATATTTACTGTAAATTGATTCCACCATGCCATTTTATCAGTTTAGTATTTGGTTTCTTACTGTTTTTATACAGCCATCATATTTAGCAAGATTTTAACCTTGTTACTTATGGTTTTCCATCTTTTTAACTATATTTATCAACACCAAATCCCCACACAATATTTTTATCATCATATATTAATCATATACATATACAATAGGAAAGAAAATACATGATTACATAATCAAAATAACAAGAGGATAGGAAGAACAATCTTTATACCACCATTAGTGATGAAAAGATGAGTCTTTGATGAACAAGGCTTGGATTTTGATGGCAAAACTTGTGATGAACCAATATCATCTTCAAGTATACCAACCTTTATAAACTTCTCATGGAAAATCAGCCCTATGACACCAACAAATCTTCTCCTTGGATGTTAGAATCACCTCCAATCTTCAAAGCTTCAAAGTAGCATCATCATGTGTATGAGTAACACATGATTTTATGGCTAACATAGATCAAATGAGGGTTGTTTTTGATGAAGGTTGGACAAATTTTAGAGAGAGAGGAGAGTAGTGAGAGTGGTTTGCATGAGTTTCTAGTTGCAAATGGTAAAATGAAGTGGTTTTGAGTGGTTTTGTTGTTTAGGTGGAAAGTGTAGCTTACTTGTTAAGCTTTGTTTAACAAGTGTAAGCATTAAGCTACCACTTTGACACATCAAGTGGTGTGGTGGCAAGCTTATACCATCCCATATTGGGGGTGGGGCAAAACTTGTTTTGTCTCATCCCCAATTATTTACGGGTACTCCTCGATTCTAGTTTCCTCGATTTGCGTGCCCTCGGGTCGTTTTACGAAAAACGTTTTTATAAATTATGAATCAAAGGCACAAAACGAATCTAATAAAAATTACCTCATCAAAAACGGAGTTCGAAAACGTAAATACGTAATTCAAAGGTTTCCGGTTTAGTCGTAAAGGACGTTAAATTATTCACGTAAGTCCTAATCTCTTCTCGTAAATTTGTGAGTTTATGAACCAACTCAAAATTAAAATCTCAAAATAATATTTACGGATAAATTTATTTTATGAAATGTCGGACTGTCACCAAAGACGGTGTATGTAAATGTAAGTACGTAACGTAGAATCCTCCGGTTTAGACGTAGTCGATACTACTTCAAGACGTAAATCCAAAATTCTTCCCAAAAATAAGTGAGTTCATAATAAAACATTAAAATAATGTTTTTAAATAATATTTGAGAATAAAATATAAATCATAAATTGACGGATTGTCACATCATTTACCCCTAAACAGGATCTTTGTCCTCAAAGATCATCTTACTACTCGCTGCTTATAGAGTTAAAGCCATGTGGGTATTTCCTCCACATTCGGTCTTTTCTCACAAGTGTAATTCATTACAATACGCGAGTTTCATCAAACATAACTACGGGAATAAGATCAGGCTTAATGTTGACTTACTTTCTCTATCCATGATGTTCACGGGTTTTTGATGAATGCAACTTTTCGCCGATCTAAACTTCATTAAGGAATTGTCAGATTTTCACTTGATAGGCATTTTATCAAGTTCGATATACGAAACATAATTCACGCAGCTCTTGAAGTCCTAGCGTAGATCCATCTTGTATGCCTTTCAAACCAATCTTTTTACATCATCTCTATGGTCCCATACAACGGGGACTTATATCCCATGATTTGTCAGATCATTAATTCATTTTTCCAAGGTTAAAAATTTTGGCATAACTTCGCTACCCATCTGGCACTTCAAGATCTACATTTCATATTCACATAACCTCTTGCTCACTACCGGCAGTCAATAATCAAATCCTAATTTCAACAATCATTTCAGGTCTCGCGGGTCGAGTATTTCGTAAGGTTAGGTTCGCCATCATAGGAAACCTTAAACCTAAAAGGCATGTCCAACTCACAATGGGTGTATGTCGGGTGTCTTCATCTCAACTCTTGCTTACAGATGCTCTAATATAGATCCTAACAAGATTCGATCTCGATACTAACACGATAATTATCAATGATAATCTCTCTAAAGGAAAACGATTATACGGTTCATTACCAAAGGTCAATCATTCAAACCTAGAACAACACTTATAGTATTTTGTATCGTTACTTTACCTCGTCCCTTCGATTGGGGTGGTACATAGTACTCTCATCAAGGTTCGTTCTTAATGACTTCTGAGCAAATCTCTAGAAATTCGATGCGAAGCGAGGATCTTGATAAAGATGTTCGATACAGGCACACTATGTTTATATAACTCCTTTAAATACAAAAGAGTCAATTTCTTCATCAAGAATTTATCATTAATGAGAATGATATTAGTAGATTTGGTCAGTCTGTCGACGATGACCCAAATCGAATCAAATTCAGATGATGACCTTTGTGATAGCTAGACGTTTACTAATGTATGAGGCAATGTCTGCCTTCATAATTTATCATCAGTACAACTTCTTCTGATAATGATACATTAAATCAGAAATGACAAGAATAGAATACTTATACTTACAGATTCCAACATAACTATATCTCACAGTCCTCCATATTTAGACAATCACAAGTGGTCTTTTAAATATTTAACGCTATCGGCTTCTCAATTCTAATGGTTCACATTAGCCGCGAACCACTTTTTATTATCTATATTATCCTTTTTACAATCATCAGCTATTTTTAAATTGTTCGGCAATTTATTTTGCACCTTCATTATTAAGGAACATGTTCTAATTAGTTCTTTATCTTTTATACATAATGTGTCAGTAATTACGTTCACTTTCCTGATGAAATAAATATCATAACCGTATTTATTTAAAATTCTTTCTTTATATTTTCTAACTTTTAGTTTCGTCTCAACTATCATTTTTATCAGTTTTGCTTAATCTGACGTTTTAAAGCGTCGATAATTATTACAACTAATTAAATAAATATTTAATTTTTATGAAACGTAAAGACAAAAAGTTTTTAAATTTTCTCATTTGTCCAATTATATAAAGGTGTTCAAAATAAAATTTGAATTTAATTAACACGATTTTTGTTGATTTATCGAAAATGATTATTAAGATTCGTAAATGTTCGAAAAATCTTTGGTTACACTTTGGTCAAAATTTTCTTATTTGAAAAGCAAAAATTGTCGTTTCAAATTTTAAGTCATGGTTTAAATGGTTTCCTCAATTCCTCTTAGGTTGTCTTGAGGTATACACGAACATTTACCCCTAAATAGAAGTTTAGTTAAATGTTTTGTGTATAAGGGAATAATCCCTTTAAAATCCTTTGTTAAAACATTTGTCAAAACATATTTCCATTTTCTTTTTGGTAAAACCCAAAGTCTTAAAAGGGTTCTTAATTTTGAAGAGTCAATATAGATTCCGTTATCTTTTTAATCATACGATCAAATAATGTAAATGATTAAGTCTTAAATCACATGTTAAATATTCAAGATACATGTTTTTATTGTTCGGCCAGGTCAGGGCAATCTATAAATAATTATTAACTCCTTCTTATTCTTATAAACAAACAAATGGTCCTTTAATGATCGCAAGCATGAATTTATCAAATTACAGCCTTCACACGTGATTCACCAAGTTTATGAATGCTACGTGTGTATTAGTCAATCCAAACGTCATCACGTGAAACTTATATTGTTCATTACAAGTACCGGATGTAGTGATTGGAATAGATAATCTTTTTTCGCGGACGCGAAGTTGATGATAACCATGTCGTGGATCAAATTGCTAGAACCTTGTAAATGATCGAACAAATCTTCCATTTCGAGTTATGGATATCGTTTTCGATTGTCAATTTACTCAGTTCACAGTAATCTATAAATATAAGGAATAATAACACCATAGCTCTTCATAATGACGAGCTTGGTAGAATAAAATCTTTCTCCGAAAACTCTCTCAGTTGTACGGTAATTCCTTTAATTCATATGGTGCTGACGTACAGTGCACATGTCACAGGTGCAGCACCGAGAATATTATCAATACCAATTTCAACTTGCCTGAATGGCGAAAGTCTAGGTAATTCTCCAATAAATACCTCCTAAAGTTTCAGATAACATAAATATGTTTTAATACATTTATTTTAAGTTCTTTCTAGATTATAATATCTATGACTAATTCACAATCATTCACAATATAATTTCAAGTCTAAATGCAGGATATGGTCATTCATCAAGAATTATTTAGATCACTTTTGATAATCAACATCTTATCATTTAAGGGAATTCTACTCGAGTTCCCATCAATTAAGACAATGTCGTTATGTCATAATCAATCAATCCATTCTACTGGCACTTATCAACTTTCCAGTTTCATTGCCGTCGATAAGATGTGAACTTCTCAAAAGACTAATAATAACTCATAATCCTTCACAAGTTCAAGGATATCTGGAGACATAACTAACCTTAAAAGAGTAAGGTCAACGCATAATCTACGCGAGAGAATTTCAAATCAGATACAGACGAAAACATTTAATGAATATGAATATATCCCATGTTTTCATAATTTGAGTACGCATTCGAAAGCTCCTCGAATCGTTACCCAGGTCATTCAAATGAAATCAAATCATAAGAAATGATAAGAACGTCGATACATCCAATCGGGTATCAACACTCGGTAATCAGATACTTTTCCTAAGAATCTCACTACGGGAGAATTGGACAAGAAGGGAATATCATTTGTCAAATAAGACAAATTCCACAGATGAGTAAATTCAACTCAGAAGAATAGATGCTACAGGCACATATGTAGGTGTCCCTAACACTATGTCCCTATTTTTCACTTCTTGCAGATCTCATAAAAATTTATTCTTTCACAATCTTCAAAGATAATGTAGTGTTTATTCATTATTTCATGGCGACTACTAATCAGCCTTGCATGGTCACTTCCAAATTGTATGTAGGCGCGCAACTATATACAATTTCAAGATTAACGATGCAATACTCAGTTCGTCAAAATTTTATCATCATGTTTATAATAAAAACACTTTCATGCTTAATTCTTAAATAAAAATCAAGAATAAGTTTACAAAGATTTTCTTTGTTATGAAAACAATTAAGTTTTCCAAGGTATTTCATAATCAACTTTATTTCAATAATGATTATTTATAAGTCTCACTTTAAATAATCCATATAGTGATGAAAATTCAATTTTCTCAAAGGATACTGTTTTATCTTATAAAAACAATGAGTGATCTGCAAAAGAGTAATGAAGAGTTGTTTACCAAGAACTAACCACAATATAATAGGAAATGAGCTTAGCCAATTAATCATGAGGTTCATGACCTCGATGGCACTTCAAAAAGAATAATCCACAATGTAACTCAAATCGAGATGAGTACTTGTTCAATGGTTGCATCGCTAATGCGAACGTTAGGATGAAGCAATAAGAGATAGATAACATCGATACATGTAGGATTTAGCAATCAAAGGTAGTCTTTTCATTAATCACAAACGAGTCAAAATTGTACCATAACACATTACGTGTCACTATGTCATACAATTCCATGAACTCATCCTACCAACTGATGTATCAGTTAAGTTAGGGATTTTTTTTAAAAGATACCACAATGAATACTAATCTACAAGAGTCATTAGGTGTCCCACCTGTCCCGGAAGATCCATCGGTCCCAATTCAGAAGAAGATTTCTTCAATTTATTTATTGGACACTGGGCATCCTCATCATTGGACAATGGTCTAGGAACAACCCTTAACACGAACTAACGATCATTTAAAACCTTATAATTCAATCACAGGACTCAACAACTTCCTCTTAACAATTTCTTATTCCATACAAGTTAAATTTTACTTTATTCAAGTTTCAATCAACTTATACTCAATGCGATATTCTACCTCATTCTCCAATACTTTCAATCTTATTCATAAACCTTAATAGGGCCATAAAAGCTCGATATGAACAACACTTAATTTCCAATCCTATAGTTCTTACAACAACAATTATCAAATGAGTCACTAGTATGAAATGACTTGATCATTCAAATAGACTTCTCGGAAAGGTACTAGTGGCATGAGGCTTTTGGGTAATGGTTTCAATGACAGCCTCAAGTGCAACATTCACCCTTTCGATTTCAATTTAAGAATTGGGTGACAACGAATCAGATGACATCTTTCTAGGTGGTAACGTTTTGTCAAACTCCACTCTATAAGGAAAGATCGTCATGACATCGATATCAGTTTTAATCTCGCCAATTCTTTCTCAATATCACAATCAACTAATATCTACACTTCTACGAATATCAACCATTTTGTTGGGATAATAAATATCCACAACTCGGTTTAGATCTAGGATAGCTAGAATTCCTACGAGAATAGCTTCGATTAATTTACTAGGGGATTTAGGGTTCCTTGTGACAATCTACGTCGTATAAATACCTCATATAAATATCAAAATAATCATTAAGCAATCATGTAATAAAAGTACATCATATATATATAATCCAAGTTATATATATATTAAAATAACACTTCTCAGTCTGGCCTTGTCGGTAACTCGGGAATTCTTCGGCACCGTTATAGTCAAAAGATTTTTTAGACATTTTGTGAAAAATGTTTAAAGTTAAAAGATTTTGAAATGTTTTATTCAAAAACTTGATTTTAAAAATCTTTCGTTCTCTATAACGAGAGCTCTGGTACCAAACTGTAACACCCCCAAATTTATACAACTCAATACAGCGGAAGACTAGTTGGTGTTACGGGATAGCACATTACTCACATCATAGACAACGCTTAAAAGTCGCGTCGTTTTAATAATAAAGCATTTCCATTCATAAATATCAAAGTTACATAGGTCCCAAGTCATTTTATTTTATACAGGATTTACAAAGCATTTGAATGGAAATTAATATTTAAATGCGGGCCATGAATTCTTGTTGTCTTCCCGAGAATTACCTTCAAGTACCTGAGATAAAGCATGTTAAAAGAAAAGGTCAGCGATAACGCCGAGTGAATTCATAGAGTTTAATAAAACCGTCAGTATAACATCGGTATAAAATTATTACCGAAAATCATTTTGTACAAATCTTTGTAATAGGCCATAAAATAGCCAAAGTCATTTTTATACAAATCCTTATCGAAAATCATAATATAGGCATTTGCCTTAAAAATCATTATACGAGCCAATGTCGTAAAAACATCATACAATACGTCTTACAACGTTGTATAAAGTTAAATAAAAACCGTTTTATGAATATGGTTATGAAAACCAAAACACGAACATAATATCAATAGTATGACCCCGTATTGCTAGTCAGGCAATACATCGTAATTCGGTGCGTATAGTAGTATTTCGTTAACTGGATTATTATAAGCCGCATGACATTGTTACCTTAATACAACAAACAACGGGTAGCTAACCCGAAACTCATTTTCCCATATAAATTAGCGTGTCGTCACAAAGGTCACGCTATGGAAATATTCTCATACATAAATTCGCTTACCAATCAATGTGGCACGACGGGGATCAACCGTCAAGGCGCGAACTGGGGTGATCGTCACCAAATAGTACTATTATATGCATAAGCGTCTACCGAATCCCGGTAGTTCACAATTCATGCTAATGGGACTTTTAGTGACATAACCTAACTTTAATAATCCATTTTATTTCATCTATCGGGTCATTTAATCATTTATCGGGTCATACAATCAGGTCATACAATCATTCGGGTCCAAATCAATAAACAAACAATCGGGACAAATGGTGTCCTATTTTATAAAAACTAACATGTTATCTCCCTCCCGGGTTTATAAAACATTTCATAAAAACATTTATTAGAGTGCGAGGCTATGAACTCACGTTGATGTGGGAAGGCGATTATCGGCGATTTGGATGTACGGTACGTGCTTTAATCACGGAAACCTAGACAAATAATACTCGTCTTAGACTCATGTCCAATGACTTTATAAAAATAACAATTATGTATACATATGATGATTTTATATATATGATGATCAAGTGGGTTTACATATTCTCTTTTACTCATTTTAGTGTTTACGTATTGGTAACTTCTTACTAGTTTACTAGTTTTACCTATTTACGTGTCTTAGGTCCAATAAACTTATTATAAGTTGTTTAACTTGTTTTAATCCATTTTATACTTATATTATCAGTATTTAAACTTTACAAGTTGGGCCCAAATGGGTTAAGCCCAATAAGTTTTTTTTATAAGTGCTTAACTTATTTAGTCCAATTATTAGTCCAATATGTTTACTTAGCTCGTTAATGTCCGTATGTCCTATAGTTCAGGTTTTATCGGTTTTTACTTGTATTAGATACTTATATATCAGTATATGACTTTTAAAAACTTTACATTAGACGGGTTTGATCGTCTAAGTTTTAATTGGCGAAAAACGTTAATTTTACAGTAATAGCCGAAAAAGTCGTAAAAAATCATGTTTATAGTTTTTATAACTTATAAATATTATTCCACTACCATTTTTATAATTTATCCATTTATTTAACCTTTAACATATTTATATAAATAAAATTCATGAGTTAGTGGGTTTTAATTTTACATTTTATACAATATAATTTTGAGTGCTTATATAATAGTAATAAACATTAATTCTCAAAATCTGATATTTATTTTCAGCTTCACCATTTTTATCATATCTAGAGTTCTACAATGAATTAGAAGCTCATTTTTTGGATGGCATGATCTTCATATTATGTTCTACATTTAACTTAGTTATAGCTACTGCTCATTTTAAGTTTATCTATGCTTAACAGTCCCTACAAAACAGACTATTCAGATTGGTATACTAATTTTGTTTTGATCATATCTCACTCATTTTGATGATTCCATTGCATGGACAACTCTCACATGTGTATGACATCTAATATTTACTGTAAATTGATTCCACCATGCCATTTTATCAGTTTAGTATTTGCTTTCTTACTGTTTTTTTAAAGCCATCATATTTAGCAAGATTTTAACCTTGTTACTTATGATTTTCCATCTTTTTAACTATATTTATCAACACCAAATCCCCACACAATATTTTTATCATCATATATTCATCATATACATATACAATAGGAAAGAAAATACATGATTACATAATCAAAATAACAAGAGGATAGGAAGAACAATCTTTATACCACCATTAGTGATGAAAAGATGAGTCTTTGATGAACAAGGCTTGGATTTTGATGGTAAAACTTGTGATGAACCAATATCATCTTCAAGTCTACTAACCTTTATAAACTTCTCATGGAAAATCAGCCCTATGACACCAACAAATCTTCTCCTTGGATGTTAGAATCACCTCCAATCTTCAAAGCTTCAAAGTAGCATCATCATGTGTATGAGTAACACATGATTTTATGGCTAACATAGATCAAATGAGGGTTGTTTTTGATGAAGGTTGGACGAATTTTAGAGAGAGAGGAGAGTAGTGAGAGTGGTTTGTATGAGTTTCTAGTTGCAAATGGTAAAATGAAGTGGTTTTGAGTGGTTTTGTTGTTTAGGTGGAAAGTGTAGCTTACTTGTTAAGCTTTGCTTAACAAGTGTATGCATTAAGCTACCACTTTGACACATCAAGTGGTGTGGTGGCAAGCTTAAACCATCCCATATTGGGGGTGGGGCAAAACTTGTTTTGTCTCATCCCCAATTATTTACAGGTACTCCTCGATTCTAGTTTCCTCGATTTGCGTGCCCTCGGGTCGTTTTACGAAAAACGTTTTTATAAATTATGAATCAACGACACAAAACGAATCTAATAAAAATTACCTCATCAAAAACGGAGTTCGAAAACGTAAATACGTAATTCAAAGGTTTCCGGTTTAGTCGTAAAGGACGTTAAATTATTCACGTAAGTCCTAATCTCTTCTCGTAAATTTGTGAGTTTATGAACCAACTCAAAATTAAAATCTCAAAATAATATTTACGGATAAATTTATTTTATGAAATGTCGGACTGTCACCAAAGACGGTGTATGTAAATGTAAGCACGTAACGTAGAATCCTCCGGTTTAGACGTAGTCGATGCTACTTCAAGACGTAAATCCAAAATTCTTCCCAAAAATTAGTGAGTTCATAATAAAACATTAAAATAATGTTTTTAAATAATATTTGAGAATAAAATATAAACCATAAATTGACGGATTGCCACAAGCTCTCTACACTCCTCAGGTCGTCTCTTCATGAATGTACCACCGGCGGCAGCATTAATCGTATCACAATCACGAAAAGTTAGACAATTATAGAAAGTATCAATCAAAGTAACGGGGAGCATGTTATGGTTCGGACAACGGTCGATCAAGACATTATAGCGTTCCCAAGAATCAAAAAGTGACTCATCAGGTTCTTGTGTGAATCCACTGATTTGGTTGCGAAGACTAGTGACCATGGATGGTGGAAAATAGCGCGACAAAATTTTTTGAGTCATGTCATCCCATGTTTGAATTGAGTTTTTGGGGAGACGATCAAACCATTTTTTGGCATGATGGGATAAAGTGTGTGGAAAGAGGTGAAGGCGAAGAAAATCCATGGAAGCACCGGGTAGTTTCATGCTTTAAGTGAGTGTAATGAACTTGTCTAGATGTTTGTTGGCATCATCATCCGGTAATCCACTAAATGGGCAAGCGTTTTGAACTTGTTGGATCATGTGACGCTTCAACGAAAATTCAGGAGCCATGATTTGCATCGGCGCAATCGGTACTCCGCGTCTGTTCATGGTGGGTTGACACAGTTCCTCCATTGTTCGTAAAACAGGTAGGGGAACATTGTTGTTGTTGTTATTGTTATTCAAATTGGGTAGAGGTGGGTTGTTATTGTTGTTATGCACACCAGCCATATCTAAATCTTCACGAGTCTCGGGCTCAGAATAATTTGAAGATCTAGTACGCATACACCTGCACAAGAAAAAGATACCAAAGAAACAGAGAATATATATATATATATATCTTTTTGGTGCAAAACCTTTGGAAAAGAGATGCTTTTTATGATTTTTTAATGTTTTTGTATTTTTGAAATTTTTTATAATTTTTATGGATTTTTGAAAATTTTTAGCAAGGAAAATAACGTTCCTAAAATAACGGATCCCCAAAATTCAACGCGTCTCTCACTAAAGACCGTTAATCTTAACGAAAAGAGCCGGCAGCGGTGCCATTTGATACAAGGTTTTTAGCCGAGTACGTTGTTCCAAGTCTTTTCGAATTGATTACCAGTTTAAAGTGCGACTCAGTTGTCTTTTGGTGAAAAATAATTTGGGTTTGTTGATTATTTATTTTTATCTAAAGCAAATAATTGTCGTTGAGTAAAGTAGAAGCTTTTACAAAATTATACTAAAAGTTATTTAGAAAAACACTTAAAATATAAAACTTTGTAAAACTTTAAAACTTAACAAACTTAATTAATAGGAATATAACAAGTCCTTTCTATCGGAATGCACCAAAAGTAGAACCATTGGAATGTTATTAAAACAAGTCATCGGAATAATATAAGTGCAAAGCCATCGGAATATTCATCTGAATACCCATCGGAATAATCAAAGTCAATTCTATGCCAATATGATTCTATCGCAAAGTCCAAATCGGAATAAGGGAGAAATACTTCTGTCGCAATATGTCAGATCGGAATACAAGCTATCGGAATGTTGTAAACTAAAATTGGGCAGAGTTTCGACTCAAAGTAACCTTACCACCCGTCGGAATATGCGATCGCAATGAGCGATCGCAATCCCAGATCGGAATAAGGGGGTAAAATCCAAGTTATCGCAAAGTAGAACCCTCAATGGGTTATTGCGATAGAAACCAACAACCAATCGGAATGCGTAATACCCAATATTGCGATGAACACAAGCAGTAATCCGAAAATTAAGTTAAGCTGAAATTTCAATAAGCACGTTCAATAAGCTACCTTAACCGAACCTTAAACAACTTAATAAGCTTAAATTTGACAACCTTCAAAACTCAAAATAAGCAAACTTAATAAATCGAATCTTTCAAAAACACTAGACTTTTTGAATAATCCGAAAATGCAATAAGCTATAAATAAGAAATAAACCAACAAGCACAAAGAGCTTATAGCTTATATCATATGAGAGCTTAGTAAGGACAAAAGTGACTAACTTTTTGATCACTAAAACTTCTAAATCAAACACGAATAAAGGACTATTCGGATCAAAGATGAAGTTTTGGATCAAGGACAATAGCAAAATCAAGAAAGGTAGAAAGAGATAAAATATTAAAAGCTTAAACTTAAACTTTTGATTAATGAAACTCTAATACAAAGATTAAACAAAGCTTAATTTGAAAGAAAAGATGAAGTTTTAGTGAGAGAAAGTTAAACACTTTCTCTCTCTAAAATGAAAACTAAAACAAAGAAAAATAAAAACTAGCTAATGACTAACACCCTCCTAATGTGTCATTAGGAGGGTATATATATGGAGTGGGGAATGCATGTATGCTTTCTTCTTTCTTTCTTTTCTTTTCGACTCGATCTAAATTCTTTGTCTTTCTCGATGTCTTCTCGGGATTTGAACTCGTCTTTTAATTTTCTTCTACAATTAGACTTGAGTTTTTCGACTTCATTAAACTTCCGTCCTTAGACTTTTTTTCTTCGATAAATCTTCAGAATAGGCCTTGGACTTTCGTTCTTCTTGCACTCTCGATCTTTTGACTTCGTCTTTTCTTGTTTTCTTTGGTAAAAGCCCGTGAAAGCCCGTGTTTTCTTCCTTTTTCATCTTTTGGTCCTAAAACACAATAAAAACACAAACCACACATAATTCCAACTTTTACGACATAAATTACACGTTTTGGTCTTGTTATTATTGGAAATAAGCGGTAAAAGGATAAGTGTTTTCACACTTATTAAAGTCCCATGCTTATCCTATGTACATATTATCGCTTTATAATGTAGTATGTGGGGATTTGTGCCCTTCCAACCTTTGTTCCGTGGTTGTTTGTGAATTGTGGATTTTAGATGATCCTGATCTTCACGATTGGAGCCTCACGTGTTCGTTTTATGAGAGCACTCGATCGTTTTCTTTGAAGACTTTCTCAATATCCATGATATATCCTTTGATGTTCTAACCTTAGGTTTATAGCACACTTCAAAAACGGCTTTAAATTTAACGGTTACACCCTTTTCATGCTAAATTAGGCATTCGACTACGTCTCTAGTATGGGGGTGTTTGCACCCCTAGAATCGAAACATTGAGGACAATGTTTAACTTTAGTATGGGGGGTTGAATAGATACTTGCCTTGCCAAACCTTCACGCTTTCTAAAGTTTATCTTTTTGTTTATCGTTTTGTTGCAAAATAAGGCTAAAACTGGCCAAATTTTAAAAATTTTCTCATATTTTATAAGTGTTTGAAGACACGAATGTAGGTTTTCTGATGGCGAGAATAAGAGTAATTTTTTACTCGACCGTGCCTATTGAGCACTTAGCTTCGATTCCTTAACTTCACATTAGGCTAAGTCTCTTAAATGAGGACGAGAAATGATAGGGTTAATTATAAGTTACTATGCTAAACGTAGAGTACTCGTATTCTTTCAAAAACTCATGTGTTCTCGTTGTTTGCTTATTCTCCCTTCGCATGTAAATATTTTTTGCTTAATAAATATTGACTTAGCGGTTTAGTCTTGATTGTTGGGTTTCTAGTCGTTTCTAGTAGCTTCCGTGTAAATAAATTGGGAAGACATTAAGGTGTCGCCAGCGTCACGGTTTTGAAGTATTGGCACCCGAATAATCAAAAGCTTCACCCAATAATAAGATTTCAAGTGCTCACCTAAATCAAGCAAACAATTTGAAGCCCGACAAGGCCGAAAAATCTATGAAAAATTGAAAGTGAATCAAGCCTTAATCTTCGAAGCTTTAAAGATCCAAAATTCGCCTTAGCGTGAGGATATGCGTCTTTGGCTATTAAAACTACCGATGAGGTGGATAATAAAAGGCAAGGCAAGACCGAAGTCATAATAAAAGCTTCATGGCGAAGTTGAATAAAAGATGGAGGTAAACCAAAGATAATAAGGCCCTTCCGTTAGGGGGCGTATAAAAGTCTTGGTAATAAGTCTCATGTTCAAAACCGTTATAAAATCGTGTTTATCGATCCTTCTTGTTGACTTAATTTTTTGACATCGTTGTCTATTAGGAGGGGTTATTGATTTGATGGCCTTGGTTACACCGTTAGGACACTATTTTTAGACCTAAATCTCTATTATCGCATAAGTCAAACAATGTATCCTCGTGAAACATTCAAGACAAAGTAAAATATAAGAGATACAACTTAGGAAAATGGGAGGATAAGTACGTGATTAGGGCATATGAGTAGTGTTAGCATTACTAACTTATAATGACAATGATCTCGTTGCACGCTTGGCATGGAATTAGGGTGAAAATCGAGGACGATGAAATTATTTCTAACGAAGCATTCACGTGTTCTTGTTCTATGAACCTAAACGTCCCATTTTGCGATGAAAATCATACATTATGTCTAAAACGCAAGTAGTAGTAATAGTAGTAGTGTATCTAGTTTATCATTCAATAAAGTGAATAAAAATGAATTTTGGAGATGCTACGATACTTTATTCTAGCATTGCGTGAGGGCACGACAATGGTTTAGTATGGGGGAGTGATGAGACTACTTTTATACATAGTCTCATCGTCCAAAAAGGGCTTAAAATGCATTAAATATCATCAAAATACCTATATATATATGCTTGTGTTTGTTGCTTGTGTATTTTAGGTACGGATATTGATAAAATGACAAAAGATCACAAGAATCATGCAAACACGAACACGGGAAACGAAGTCGCACATTGAACCAAGCCCTAATGAAGATTTTCCCAAGAAAACCCTTGAAGATTTGAAGAATTATGAAGAAGGGTCCTCCAATATGGAAGAATTGACACTTTATACCCTTGTATCTTCATAATTACATGTTTGGTCCCTAAAGTTTGTCAATATTTCAAAAAGGGCCCTCTGTTGGGTCAAAAAGTTGATGTGGCAGAAACTCAAAAACGAAGAAAACATGAAGTTATTGTCCAAGCGTTGTCAAGAGCAATTTAAACGTTGACAAGAACAAATCCAGCATTGTTGGCTCAAGAGTTGTCGTGTACAATCTAAGCATTGTCACATGCAATTCAAGAGTTGATAGAATTGTAGACAAGAAGCTTTTAGAAGATTCTATTTGGATATATATGCAGGATATATTCTGTATATGTTTATCTAAATAGAAGATTCACATGTTTATTTATTCTTATCTCTTGTAAACCCTAATCCTTACACTATAAAAGGATTCAAGGGTCTTAGGTTTTTTTTATATCAATTCATTCACAATGTAAACCTAAAAGCGTTTGTGCACTAGACTTGGGATTCAATGTATACACATCTAGTGGATGTTTGTTATTAATATAATGAACATCCCTATTGTTTTAATTCATGTTATTGTGCCTAAACACCTTGTTAATGTGTCGTGTTCTAATTCCGCTTTGATTGTATAATCATATGAACATGATGCATTCCTAGTAGCTTCAAAGATCCAGAAACCAAGGTTTCCACAATTGGTATCAGAGCCTCGTGGCTCGTGATGCTAGGACCAACAAGGTGTTCGTGTATGGTGAAAAGAAGAAAAATCCGTCTAGGGTTTTTCTGGACGTTTTTGTGTGCGCAACAGTATTCAGAAGGTCATAACTTTTTATTGAACCGTTGGATCGTCACGAAATTTTATATGTGTGTTCTACATACATATATCTAAACATCCACCGGAGGGATTGTCGAGTTTTATCCCCAGGCAAAAGTTATTAGGCGTCATAGTAGGCAGCAGAGTTGATTTTCAGTTTTTCAAGCTTTTACATATAATCATGATTAGGGTTTCTTTAAACCCTAAATTAATGTAAAAGCAGAAAAATTGAAGATTTGAGGGATATAGCCGCATGTTATGATTCTTTACACAAAAGGTTCTGCAACATGTAATTGTCAGGGTTTTGAACAAACCCTAGATATATGATGTCAAAAGTAGTAGCAGTTTGTCTCACGATTGATTGGGTTTTGTTATAAACCCTAGTTGAGTCATAATAACAGATCCAAGACATCACATGTTTAAACTTATGTGAATGTTTAGGGTCTGTATTGATTAAATAAGATGTGAGATTCATATATCCATAACGAAATCTTTGCTGCAGTGTTAAAAGAAATCCTTGTATGATGTCGACTGTAGTTAACTGATCGATTGTAGTTAAAAAGAAAGAAAGCAACGAGGGTTTTGGATATGTGTTGTTGCTATTCATGACAAACAAGGACATATCATGTAGGGTTTTGTTTATAGCTACTGTTGTCTATCCATGCACAACAAGATGATATATCAACGTACGTAAGGGATGGTATAACGTGGTCCCAGATCTGATATTATGGGACAAGAGATGTTTGCTGACTTAAGGGAATGAATTGGATAAACATGCGTGTAAGATGGAAAATTTCTAGGAGATACATGCGTGGTTAAAACTGCATCCAGTTATTCTTGGATAAACATGTGATGATACGTAATATTTTGAAGATGGCTGCATTATTTGTAGTAATCTATTCTCAAAATAACTTTCTGTTATTTGAAGAATATTACTTTGTATCTTGGAAAGTCAGCAAAGACATGTTATAAGCTTTGACTATGCTGCGTAAATTTTGGAAGTATACTAATGTATATCTCCTACAATCTTGGACAAATTAACGTGGGAGGATATTTAATGTTTCCTACCGATGGGATTTGGGCCTATGGCAGTTGGAGTTTATTACATATCTGTTGTAGTCCACATGGAATAAAGAATATAGTATTATCTTATTCTTAAGAAAAGTGAAGATGCAAGAAATTAAGTTTGTGATTTGGGCGCTGACAGGTATGGCTGACGCTGACGTTTGGAATTTCGACGCTGACAAGAAATAAGTCAACGCTGATAGGTTGACAGTGTTGTTCGATATATGGTATTTCAAGCGCTGATAAGTATTGTCCGATATTGGACAATACATCTAGTAAAAATATTGGACATAAGAGGATATTGGACAACACAATGATTGCTGCTGTTTGAGAAAATTGGTACGTTTTGAGCACACAAAAAGGAGGATTATACACACGAAGATACATGGAATCTCCGTTTTACTTTAGAATATCATGATGATATTTATGGCTCGGATATTTTTAAAAAGGAATTAATGATCTTAAAGAGAATTAGCAACTATTCATGGAATTTGATGGATATTTAAACTATGTAATCGGGATAGCCTTGTAAAAGAGTTATCCGTTACGCAACTTTTACATATGGTATGAAGATGTTATTCCATTAAATTCGTCATGAAGAGGTGTTAGCTTAAGGGGAAGAATTCTTATGGTAAGTTTGATGATTGAAGAAGATTTTCGCAAGTTTGTGTTATATCATATCTTAAAGTCGTGCACTCCCAGTCATAGACTTTAAAGGTAACTTGTTCGTGCTTTACATGGTTGGTGATGAAGACTTGTCATAACACTTGAAGGAGTAACATTATCGTGCTCAGTGTCTCACATAGGATGAGAATATTGACAAGAGATCGAGGTCTGCTTATAATGCTAAAGGTATAAGTTCTTTATCACGTGGATAGTACAAGACATGGAACACAAGGTTGGGTTATTCTACTTCTACATCAAAAATATTATATCAATTGTTCTTTAAGATCATTACTTAGAGCTACTTTTGGAGAATCTTCAACATTGCATACATTGTTTACTTCCTTGTTGATGTGACAAAAAGGGGAAGAAATACATGCTACACTTGAGGGGAAGCAATTTGAAGATCATGTACAACTTACAAGAGATACACATAGAGTTTTGCCACTATCAACTAGGGGAAGATTGTTGGGTCAAAAAGATTATGTGGCAGAAACTCAAAAACGAAGAAAACATGAAGTTATTGTCCAAGCGTTGTCAAGAGCAATTTAGGCGTTGACAAGAACAAATCCAGCATTGTTGGCTCAAGAGTTGTCGTGTACAATCTAAGCATTGTCACATGCAATTCAAGAGTTGATAGAATTGTAGACAAGAAGCTTTTAGAAGATTCTATTTGGATATATATGCAGGATATATTCTGTATATGTTTATCTAAATAGAAGATTCATATGTTTATTTATTCTTATCTCTTGTAAACCCTAATCCTTACACTATAAAAGGATTCAAGGGTCTTAGGTTTTTTTTATATCAGTTCATTCACAATGTAAACCTAAAAGCGTGTGTGCACTAGACGTGGGATTCAATGTATACACGTCTAGTGGATGTTTGTTATTAATATAATGAACATCCCTATTGTTTTAATTCATGTTATTGTGCCTAAACACCTTGTTAATGTGTCGTGTTCTAATTCCGCTTTAATTGTGTAATCATATGAACATGATGCATTCCTAGTAGCTTCAAAGATCCGGAAACCAAGGTTTCCACACCCTCCACTTTGAAGAATTGGCAATTTTAGCCCCTCAACAAAGCTAAATTGTCAACCATTATCCTCCACAAATTCAAATATATCATGAAGTCCTTCAAAGAACAACAAAAAGACAAGTTTGGTCCTTGAAATATGTTAATTTGCAAAAAGGACCCTTGACTTTCGACATTTGACAATAATGGTCCCTCATAAATGAAGACTTGGCAATTTTAGTCCTCCAAAATGCCAATCATACAAGTCAAGACCATAATCCTTGAAGAAAATACCAAATCAGTCCTTCAAGAATCACAAAATGGCAAGAAATACCCCTGAATTTACTTTACAAAATATTTTGGGGCAAAAGTGTGAAAATGAGAAGTTGGATTACAAAGGAAAATGGATTGTGTTTGATTATTTACAATATGGAAGAAAGAAGAAAGGAGAGGGGCTTAAGCTGGCCAGACACAATTCTTACCTAGACCAGTAGTGGGGTGACACGTGCCCCACTACCACTCCACAACCAATCAAAATCCACCAATGCTCCACATCATATCCCACTCACCGTTTAATATTAACTAACTTTTTCAAAAGTTAATTAATAATAAAAACAGGCGCTAAACACCTCCTAAACCCACAACAAAGATCAAACCTCATGTTCTTAGTGTTCATACGAAAATTAGGCATTCCTTAATTATTATGAATTAAGGGTTAATTCTTTCCAGAATAATGATTAAGGGTCATATTATCACAACCCAACCTTAATATTGGCCACCACATCATTCACGTGTCCACATGGGACCTCCCCTGGTACAACTTTGAGCAAGAAGACAAGAAGAGGACAGTCATTGATAGGTGTGTAAACACTCATCCTTTCTACCACTTAATTACAATAATAACCGAGCCAAAGCGTGTATTTTATGTCTTTTATGTCGGAATTATGCGTGGTTTATGTTTTTGTTGTGATTTAGGACAAAAAGGTGAAAAGTGGAGAAAACACGGGCATTTACGGGCTTTTATGGAAGAAAACGATGAAAGACGAAGTCGAGAAGTCAAGAGTGGAAAAAGAACGGAAGTCCAAGACCAATTCTGAAGATTTATCGAAGAAAAAGTCAAAAGACGGAAGTTTACTTAAAGCTGAAGAACTCAAGTCTATTTTATTGAAGAATTAAAAGACGAGTTCAAAAGAAATCCCGAGCCACAAGTCATTAGAGTCCAAGTTTAAAGAAGATTAGAAGAACAAAGGACTAATGGTGCAATTAATGAAGATTAAAGAAGGAAGGACTTAATCTTGTAATTAAGAGAAAATGAAAGAGGGGAGGAAGCTTCCTAATCCTCCCCTATATATAGATTAGGACTAGTTAATTTTCTTCTTTGTTGGCTAAGTGTGACAATTAGTCTTCCACATTTATTTTCTTGCACATTTAAATATTTGTCAAATTTAAATACCTTGTCTTGCACATTAAATTCCTTTAATTTCAAGTAAGTTTCCATTTAATTCTTGTCAATCTTTATTTTATCTTGTTGATCTCCTATCTACCTTTCTTGATCTTTGATTTTTATGTTTATGTTTATGTTCTTATTCATGTTCTTATTTTGATCAAGTGGGTTTTTGATTATTGTTGTTAGAAATGTTAGTTTTATTGATTTAGATTGTTTATTTACGATTATTGAATGTTTCGTTATCATTTTGGTTTAAATCTTGTGTTTGATTTTGATTGATTTGTGGATAGATAGTTGTTACTGTGTTCCCTTGTTCTTCGGGAGTGTTTGTTTCTGTTACTGTATTCCCAGGAAATCTTCCGAACAAGCAAAAGTTCTGAACAAGAGGGTGTTCATTCGGAACATTCAAAAGTTCCGAATCAAGCTTCATCCGGAAGTGTTCCGGATCAAAACTTCCGAGTCAAGAGTTGTTCATTCGGAACTCCAAATCTTCCGAACGAGCAAAAGTTCCGGACGAAGTTCCGAACGAAACTTCCGAACGAACTTCCGAACGAAGTTCCGAACGAAGTTCTGAACGAAACTTCCGGACGAAAGTCAAGTTCCAGATCAGCAACTCATTCGGAACTTTAGAAGTTCCGGACGAAATCTTCCGGATCAATACTTCCGAACCAAAGTTCCGGGTCAAGAAGTTCCGACTCAAGATTGTTTCATTCGGAACTCAAAAAGTTCCGAGTCAAGCCAGTTCATTCGGAAGTTTTGAACTTCCGAATAAAGGTTTCTTTCAGGTTCTTTTAGTCTTTCTTTTTAAATTTCTATCTTTCATTTTCAAGCCTTATTTTTCCCGCCTTTTAATTTAATTGCATTTTAAGATTATTTGTCTTAGCTTTATTTTAGCCTTGCCTTAGTTTAAGTTTTAGTTGCGTTTTAAGATTGCCTTAGATAGATTTAATTTTGCGTTATTTACTTTAGTGCCCCTTTAATACCAGTCATGTTTTAAATACTTGCATTTACTTTAATTAGACTTAGATTTACTTTAATTGCACTTTTCCTTTAAAGTTTCACACTTTTATTTTAAATACTACAACGACACATTTTTGTTTCACCAAAGAACAATAGAGTCACACATTAAACACAAGTTTTTCAATTCGAAGAGATTGGTACAACGATAAATTTTAACCTGAGTTAAATCGAGTTATCGAATGGCGCCGCTGCCGGCTCTTTTCGTAAAGATTAACGGTTTTCTGTGAGAGACGCGTTGCTTTTTGGGATCCGTTCACTTGTGAGCGTTATTTTTCTTGCCAAAAAAAAATCATAAAATTCATAAAAAAAAATATAAAAATTGATAAAAATACATAAAAATTAAAAATTTCAAAAATCCAAAAAGATTTTATCTTTATTGTGTATATATATTGTCTTTGTGTTTGGTTTCTTTTTCTTTTGCATTTTCAGGTGTATGCGTACTAGATCTTCTAATTATCAAGAGCCCGAGACTCAAGAAGATTTAGCTATGTCAAGTGTAAACAACAATAATCCACCGCACCCTAATAATAACAACAATGTTCTTCTACAGCCCGATCTTCGGACCATGGAGGAACTTTGTCAACCTACCATGTTTGGACGAGGAGGACCGATTGCGCCGATGCAAATCAACGCTCCTGAGTTTTCGTTGAAGCACCACATGATTCAGCAAGTGAAAACTAACCCATTCCGTGGATTGCCTGATGATGATGCCAAGAAACACCTCGACAAGTTCATTACAATCACCCAAAGCATGAAGTTGGCTGGTGCCACAATGGATGAACTTCGCCTACAACTCTTTCCACATACTTTATTACATCATGCCGAGAAATGGTTTGATCGTCTCCTGAAGAATTCTATTCACACTTGGGATGACATGACTCAACGCTTTTTATCGCGCTACTTTCCACCATCCATGGTCACGAGCCTTCGCAATCAAGTCAGCGGTTTCATGCAAGACCCTGATGAATCTCTTTTTGATGCTTGGGAGAGATATAATGTCTTGATCGATAGATGTCCAAACC
Organism: Glebionis coronaria; assembly: GCA_025667525.1. Classification (NCBI taxonomy): domain Eukaryota; kingdom Viridiplantae; phylum Streptophyta; class Magnoliopsida; order Asterales; family Asteraceae; genus Glebionis; species Glebionis coronaria. Next base: position 272,231,800 of record CM046880.1, read on the forward strand.
ACAACATGCTACCCGTGACCTTAATTGATACTTTCTACAACGGTCTGACTTTTCGAGATCGTGATACGATTAATGCAACCGCCGGTGGCACATTCATGAAAATGAGACCCGAGGAGTGTAGAGAGCTAATTGAGAACATGACTACTCACCACAAAAACTAGGATTCCTCTGCTTCTTCTAGGAACAACCCGAGAGTCAATGTTTCCTCCACCTCAGCAAACCCTGATATGACCGAACTCACCCGTGTGCTAACTGAAATGAACAGAAGTATGCAACTCTTGGCTTCAAACCAACAACAACAAGTTAAAGTTGTTGCTGCTCCTTGTGAAACATGCGGCGGTCCACACTCATACACCGATTGTACTTCTACTCAAGGAAATCTAGAAAATGTGTATGCAGCTTATGGTAATTATTCACCGGAAAATTACCAAGCTCGACCACAAGGGGATAGAAATCTGCTGAGTTACCAGTCCAACAACTACCTTTCACCCGGTTTTTCTCCTCAAAACCAAAACCCCGCCAACAACTACAATAGAAGCAACCAAATCCCACCAAGAGCTTCTAATCCTTATCATCCACCCGCCCAACAAACCCCACCCAGTAATTCGAATGTTGAGGCCATCATGAGAACCCAAGGTGAGCAAATCAAGAATCTGCAGAGCCAAATTATCAATCTTAAAGGAGATATCACAAAGCAAGGGCATGAGATTAGATCCGAGCTTCGAGATAATATTCAATCCTCCTTCAGAAATCAAACCAATGATTTGAAGAATATGCTTGCTAGTTTCTTGCCCCCTGCTCAACCTTCTTCTTCGAGTTCTCTACCTTCAAACATCGTCACTAATCCGCGAGCCAATGTGAGTGCTATTACTACTCGTAGTGGAGTCACCATCATAGGACCACCTATCCCGCCCCCATCATCTACACCTCCTCCACCACCATTTATCCCTACTCCTCTTACACCTAGTATTAGTGCACCATTACTGTCTCCGCCTCGTCATGACGATGTACCTCGGAAGGAACCTTCAACATCTCAACCTTTACCTACTACACCTGCACCTTCACCACCCAAACCAAATATCCCTTATCCTTCTCGTTTAGGCAAGACCAAAATGCTAACCAAGGATGACTCCGACGTGACACGCTATGTGAAGATGATCTCTCAGATGAACTTCAACATTAGCTTTCTTGAAGCACTTGTCCACATGCCCAAATTTGTCAAAGCATTTAAGGAGTTGCTTAATAAGAAGGAGAAGCTGATTGAACTCGCCAACACACGATTAAATGAAAACTGCTCTGCAGTTATTCTTAAAGAACTTCCGGAAAAGCTTGGAGATCCCGGTCGTTTTGTGTTTCCTTGCGTGTTCAACAAAACTGAAGAATTTACTGCCCTTGCTGATCTCGGGGCTAGTATTAATCTTATGCCTTTGAGTGTTTGGAAAACACTATCATTGCCCGACCTTACTCCAACAAAGATGACTCTTGAACTTGCAAATCGCACTCTCGCTTACCCTGTTGGTATAGCCGAAGACGTGTTCATTAAAGTTGGCACATTTACTTTCCCGATCGACTTTGTCGTAATTGATTATGAAATAGACCCTCGTATTCCTTTAATACTTGGTCGGCCATTTTTGAGAACCGGACGAGCTTTAGTTGATGTTGCCGAAGGTGAGTTAATCTTAAGAGTCGGGGATGATTCACAAATTTTCAAAATGGGGAAGCTTACAGGCAAATACTATGGACGAGAATCAGTGAATATGATTAATGTGCTCGATGATTTTGTCGTCTACAACAATCCTCTATTCGACTCTTGCATTGATAATCCACTTTTTCATGATGATGTGGATGATTCTCGCTCCAATTTGGACGCTTCTCCCATTTATGATTCTCCACCGGTCTTTGATGCTTATGATGATGATGATTCTAGCTCAGATTCAGATGATTATGACCTTACTTCTGAGTATCCCGAGATGCCCACTTTCGATGAATTTGATGCGGCCGATACTCTTTCGAGCGACCCTTCACATGATGAAGATCCTCCGCCATCACTCGATCCTACTTTGGACGATTACTCATTTGAGGAAGACTTCTCTGAATTTCTCAACACTTACTTCCCTAATGAGAGTGATGCTCCTCCTTATGACTTTGAAGATTATCGTCTTGATCCTACTTTGGATTTGAAGCACATTCTTTCTAAGGAGAAGAAACCGGTCGACACCGAAATCCGCAGCACGTATGAGTTAACACCTCTTTGTCCCCCTTCTGAGGACGAGGTTGTGCTTCTTCGCGGATCTTCTTCACACTCTTCTGAGCCTGAGTGCTATTTTCCCCTAAAGGAAAAGGTGTTCGACCCCGGTATTGAAGTTTTTAAGCCATCTCAGTATCCACCTGATGAAATAAAAGGAAAAATCTTTGGAAATTTTGAAGACATGCTTGCACCTCACCATACTTGCTTCCACCGTGCTCCATCTTTACTTAAGGGAACATTGCCACTTCTTCTTTGGCTTGCCTTGTTCGCCTTAAGCTTGTGCTTATTGATGGACGAAAACCATGTCTTTGATCCTGGTGGTTATGTTTCATGCTTCTTCCGTTGATAATCAAGGACGAGTCAGGCTTACGACTCGGTTAACAAAAATCAAGCGCTTCTTGGGAGGCAACCCATGCATCTATCTTTTCGCTTTCTTTATCATAAGTGTAGGGGGAGACCCGTTGGTTTGCTTTCCTCTCCTCTCTTCTTAATCAGGGATTCAAGCGCTCAATGATCCACTCTTGATGATTCTTGACGACCCCTGATTCCGTGTCCACTTCTTCCCGGTTCTATCCTAAACTCTTTTCGATTCACTATTTTATATTTTCTCAATATTAAAATAGGAATCTCTTTAGTTGTCCTTTCCTTAGCAAGATTTAAACAAAGTGCACAATGTCCTAAGTGTAGGGGAGTTTCCTCCCACATGCTTAAACATTGAGGACAATGTTTATATTAAGTGTAGGGGGGACTTCTATCGAAGTAAAGTGGTCTTTTCCTTGTATCTGTCCTCATTTTAACCGGAAAATCAATTTTTCGACATTTTTCAAAATTTTTGATCTATTTTGGCCTATTAGTTTTTCCCTTTGTATAGTTATTTTCTTTCCTTATTAGAATAAATGTTTAATAAAGTGGTTTTAATTTTCAAACGTTGTGAATCTTTTGACTCAACCCGAGCTTACTTATCCAAGTTACTCTAGCTAGTATCCTTAACGTGTTTAAGTCAAGTTTTGCTAGGCTTTTATATAGGGAGCTATAAAACGCGAAAGTCTTAACTCTCACGGGTTAAGAACAAGAACTTTTCGCAAGTTTCTATAATTGATCCTAGAGAGTCGTTTATCAAGGGAACTTTAAAACGCGATTTCTAAACTTGAAAAAGTCTAAGAATTTGCAAGATCTTATAGGCGACTCGAAAACACAAAACTTTGATTTAATAGGCTAAGCATCCACGAGTCTCATTACTTGAGATTTTAAATTGTGGAGAACGAGAAATGATAGAGTCAATTATAAGTTTGGTTTTCTTTCGTGAATTTATGTGTGTTAATTATGAACCTATTCTCCCATCGCTTGCTAATAATTTATCTGCTAATAAATAAGGTTGTACGATTTGAAAAGTTACTTAGTTTCTAGCCCAAGATCGTTTAAAAGTTTCTCGGTATGCATTAGAGTTCATAGCCAAGGCATAACTTATTGAAGCGGGATGCGAAGATTGGCGAGTCCGAAAAGGCCCTAACAAGGCATGAGGGCTATATTTTGTTGCTTAAGATCCAAAGTGATGTGAAGAATCATTTATCGAAAATTAATATGAAGGATCGAGACACACGACGAAAAGCAAAAACTCCCAAAAGTCGTGGAGAAGTGTATCCGAAAAGACCCTAACAAGGTATGAGGATAAATAGATCGAAGTCATAAAAGGAGGCGGATCGTTGTATATCAAAGTCCAAAATAAAGATTGGAGAAAAATGAAGAAGTCGTGGTCCAAGTATGAATCTCTCAAAACTTCAAGTGAAGAAATTCCTATATGAAGAGAAGACCATTATTTTATGAACGTCTCTCAAGGTTTGAAGTATGAAGTCGCTGCCAAATATCGGTCCGAGAAAGGTCTCAAATCGCGAAGCGAGTTATGCCAAGATATGAACTTTATGAGGGCCCGAGAAGCAGTTTTAAAAGATTTTGTCCTTTAGCTAACTATTGATTAAATCGTTCACTTTATTTTCGGACTAAATAACTATCGAAATAAGTCAAACAATGCATCCTCGTGATCATTCAAGACAACAATAAAATATAAGAGATACCCCTAGGAATAAGGGAGTCTAAGTGAGTAATTGGCGCACATGAGTTTGTGTTAGTTTACTAACTTATAATAACAATGATCTCGTTTTTAAGCTTGGTTTGGAGAAAGTAAAAACTTGAGGATGATGATTATTCATGACATTTCCAAAACCCAAGGTATGCTTTTGATTTCTTTACTTTGAATGTTTATAGTTTCTATCTCTTTAATAAAGGCCACTATGGATTGACAATGATGAAAAATGTAAACGTGCTTTGTAACTAATGCATTGCATGAGGACATTGCAATGGTCAAGTGTAGGGGATTTAATAGGTGTGTAAACACCCATCCTTTCTACCACTTAATTACAATAATAACCGAGCCAAAGCGTGTATTTTATGTCTTTTATGTCGGAATTATGCGTGGTTTATGTTTTTGTTGTGATTTAGGACGAAAAGGTGAAAAGTGGAGAAAACACGGGCATTTAAGGGCTTTTATTGAAGAAAACGATGAAAGACGAAGTCGAGAAGTCAAGAGTGCAAAAAGAACGGAAGTCCAAGACCAATTCTGAAGATTTATCGAAGAAAAAGTCAAAAGACGGAAGTTTACTTAAAGCCGAAGAACTCAAGTCTATTTTATTGAAGAATTAAAAGACGAGTTCAAAAGAAATCCCGAGCCACAAGTCATTAGAGTCCAAGTTTAAAGAATATTAGAAGAACAAAGGACTAATGGTGCAATTAATGAAGATTAAAGAAGGAAGGACTTAATCTTGTAATTAAGAGAAAATGAAAGAGAGGAGGAAGCTTCCTAATCCTCTCCTATATATAGATTAGGACTAGTTAATTTTCTTCTTTGTTGGCTAAGTGTGACAATTAGTCTTCCACATTTATTTTCTTGCACATTTAAATATTTGTCAAATTTAAATACCTTGTCTTGCACATTAAATTCCTTTAATTTCAAGTAAGTTTCCATTTAATTCTTGTCAATCTTTATTTTATCTTGTTGATCTCATATCTACCTTTCTTGATCTTTGATTTTTATGTTTATGTTTATGTTCTTATTCATGTTCTTATTTTGATCAAGTGGGTTTTTGATTATTGTTGTTAGAATTGTTAGTTTTATTGATTTAGATTGTTTATTTACGATTATTGAATGTTTCGTTATCATTTTGGTTAAATCTTGTGTTTGATTTTGATTGATTTGTGGATAGATAGTTGTTACTGTGTTCCCTTGTTCTTCGGGAGTGTTTGTTTCTGTTACTGTATTCCCAGGAAATCTTCCGAACAAGCAAAAGTTCTGAACAAGAGGGTGTTCATTCGGAACATTCAAAAGTTCCGAATCAAGCTTCATCCGGAAGTGTTCCGGATCAAAACTTCCGAGTCAAGAGTTGTTCATTCGGAACTCCAAATCTTCCGAACGAGCAAAAGTTCCGGACGAAGTTCCGAACGAAACTTCCGAACGAACTTCCGAACGAAGTTCCGAACGAAACTTCCGGACGAAAGTCAAGTTCCGGATCAGCAACTCATTCGGAACTTTAGAAGTTCCGGACGAAATCTTCCGGATCAATACTTCCGAACCAAAGTTCTGGGTCAAGAAGTTCTGACTCAAGATTGTTTCATTCGGTACTCAAAAAGTTCCGAGTCAAGCCAGTTCATTCGGAAGTTTTGAACTTCCGAATCAAGGTTTCTTTCAGGTTCTTTTAGTCTTTCTTTTTAAATTTCTGTCTTTCATTTTCAAGCCTTATTTTTCCCGCCTTTTAATTTAATTGCACTTTAAGATTATTTGTCTTAGCTTTATTTTAGCCTTGCCTTAGTTTAAGTTTTAGTTGCGTTTTAAGATTTCCTTAGATAGATTTAATTTTGCGTTATTAACTTTAGTGCCCCTTTAATACCAGTCACGTTTTAAATACTTGCATTTACTTTAATTAGACATAGATTTACTTTAATTGCACTTTTCCTTTAAAGTTTCGCACTTTTATTTTAAATACTACAACGACACATTTTTGTTTCACCAAAGAACAATAGAGTCACACATTAAACACAAGTTTTTCAATTCGAAGAGATTGGTACAACGATAAATTTTAACCTGAGTTAAATCAAGTTATCAGTCATCCAACAGCTCACAATCCAGCTTACATCCTAAGCTTATTTTTCACCCTTTGATCAAGTTTTCACACTGCCAACTCATGCTACAAGCCAAGAAAGGGTCACATGATTCCATGAAGTTCAAATTCTGCAAGGGGTATTTTTGGGCTTCCACTGCATTTAGGGTTCACGTTTTAGGGTTTACCTTCACTTCTTGTAGCCTATAAAAGGCAATGCACTAGTTCATTTGTAGTTTGTTTTTGGTTTTTCCTTGTTTACAAACCTGTAAACCCTACTCTCTGTTAATGAAATTGTGTTTGAGTTTGTTGAAGAAAGACCAAGGGCCATTTAATTTTAAGCTTGTTTATGTTATATGTTAACTGAAATTGAACCTTAAAACGTGTTTGTAAACCTTGTGTAATAAATTACACATTAGACTAAAATTTGATATTTTGCTAAGATTCTTGGTACATCTTGGAATTTTTGGGATATAAGCTGATCATAGCACCCTAATTGTGATATTAAGGTGTTGTGAAGCTCATATCTTGGGGATAATCAAGAGTGGGTACAAGAAGTTGCATTAATCAAGTTTATTTTCCAAAAAGCCACCTTTCTATTTTAATATTTTGCTTATAACTCTGTTGAATCTTAGCAGGGTTGCTGTTGGAAGCTTGTGCTTGTTCTTGCTAGCACATAAGCTCTAACATTCGTGGGTGTGGATGTACATCCATGAGGTTTGTCTTAAAACCTTGAAAATATGATAAATTTTGGATTTTTGGTGGATTTGTGCTCTACTTGTGTTCTTGTTGTTTTCTTGGCTTGAATCTGCTTAATCTTGCATGTTAATGTTGTTAGTATGCTAGATTAGTCACTTGGTAAACTGAATATCACTTATACTTGTTTAATTTTTGGATTAAAAAGATAAAGGAGTGTTTGGGATTACCTGCTTTGAATCATAGCTTGGTGTTTTATGGATAGAAGTTTGTGTTTATGCTTGGTATCTGATATATGCTTGTTTGAGTGCATTTTGCTGCAAGTTTTCAACTTTGAAACACCATATTAAACAATCTGCTATAAAATCTTTGTTCTTGACTGTTTTGACCTAGGATCTTGAAAACACTTAGGGTGTATGCATGCTTAGGGCTAAAATTGGTTTAAACAAAGTTATTATAACCTGTTTGATAGATTTGAGTGGTTGAATCTGGCTTGTTGGTCAATTGCATCAGCAAAGTATAAAACTGCATGTTCTTGTGTTCATCAGTAACTTTAAGTGCTTGAATCTTGCTTAAAACTTTGAATCATTGCATGAAAACTGTTTAGACTTGCTTATTTAAGTTTAATATTGCTTGTGTATGCATTTGGTTAAGTTTGGCTGGCTGAATTGTGCTATAAGTGCTTTTTGAACCTCAATTGCTTATTTGTTCATGTTTGTGTCAGATCTGGTGATTGTTTGCATTAACTGTATCATTTGGCTGTTGTTGATTATGATTTTTTTATTGTTATTGACTTCTCTTGATCCACTGATCAATTGGGTGCCTTTGTGAAACTTGAATCTCAAAAAAAGTCACTAAAGACAAAAAAAGTCAACAAGTCAAGCAGTGAAAAATGTTTCCACTGCTCAACACCCAAAACTAGCCCCTACTAGTACAATTTTTCAGTTTGCTTATCAATAAGCCATTTTGGCTTATCCAGGCCTGCAACAACTTATTTTTTGTGATAGATCTTCATTATTTGACCCATTTGATTCAACTAGAGGTTATTAGACTTTGGCTTTGACTTTTTGCTAGAAAACCAACTTATTTGACTTTTTCATAAGTGCTTATTTTCTTTTTCCAGCTTATTGAGTCAGCTTATTTGAAAACTTTTTGTTGATTAAGCTTATTTAAGTCATTTAAAATCTTTTGCAATTTGAATCATCTCTTGGGATAGCCTAGAACTCAAAAACGACTATTTTGTCGTTTTCTATAGATTGCTTTTTGCATTTTCAGGCTTATTCCTTTGGCTTATTTCAAATTTCTTTTTACAGAAGTCTTAGTTAGCTCAAAAGAAGCTTGTGTGTCTAATTTTAGCTTATGGCATTAGCTTATAGCTTAATGGGCCAAAAAGCCCATTAAGAATAAGCTGTTTGGTATAAGCTTGCTTATTTCACATTTTCAGCTTTTGGGCCTTTGGAAAAAGTTGTTCAGAATCAAATTTTGAGTTAAGTAGTAATTTTTGGGCTTACTTGGGCCACTTTTTTTATTGGGCTCAATTTGGCCCATTAAGGTGACTGTTTTGGGTTTAGCCAATTTTCTAGGCCCAATAAGGGTATTTAGGTAATTTCAACTTCATATCTGTGTTACTTAGGTTAAAATTAGCTAGTTTGCAACTTTTTAGAATTTTTTAGGATTTTTGGATTTTTATTAATATTTTAATATTATTTTATTATTAAAAACTAAAAGTCTGATTTTCTAAGTTTTTATATTTTTCCTAGATTCTAGACTCTTAATTAGGAATTTTACAACTTTCCAAATATTTTTAGGGTCTTTCAATTATTTTCTAGAATTATTTTAAGTTTAAATAGTTTTTAATTGTTTTTAAATAGTTTTAATTAATTTTAAAATTTTAAAAAATAGTTTTAAATTAAGTTAGGGTATTTTAGAGGTTTACAAAGTGATAAAACTCATTTGGGCTTTTTTTAATTAAATTTATGTTTAGGGCTTTAATTAGCATTAAAAAATTATTATTTAATTAAATAAAAGGTTTGGGTGATTTTTGATTTCTTGTAAACTCTTAATACATTATTTAGGACTTATTGGAATTTTTAGGAATTTTTAGAGTAAATTTTTAATTGTGGTGATTTTACGGTTTTACGTGTACGACCTTTTCGTCTTGGTGTAATCCGTTATCGTAACCGTCATTCTCTTCTTATCTCATTTCTATTTTCTTTTTCATAATCATATAATCACATAATTAGTCATTTCACTACACACACACCAAGCCTCCTTGAGAACGATCCCCACTTTGGGTCATAACTCGTGGTTTTCCTAAACTACTTGTGTACTTACCCTAATTTGCCCTCTTTTCCTAAAGAGTGGTAAAAACTTCAACCATCAGGCAACCGATATTTGTACCCCCGAAACAGCAAACCCCTACCATTGCCATTACTCCATTCAATAAGAATCCAGGATCTAAGCCTAATTTAAGCACACCCATCAAGGCTTCATCAAAATCTGTCACTAATGTTCCCATGGCTTCTACAGGAGTAATTATGTCTACTAAGGCTAAATGATCTCAAGACAAGAAAGATAAGATCAAGCCTTCCACTAGTAGGACTGCCAAGAAGAAAGTAGAAGCTCACCCTAGGAATGTTATTTTAGTTTTAAATAAAAAGAATCATGTAGCTAAGACAAAAGGTTCTCCCTCTGAATGGAAACCTAAGCAAAATGTGAATTCTAATTTGAAATGTTGGAATTGTAATAAATGCATGTTTTCTCAACGTCATGATTTATGCCTTGTTGATCATGTGAATGAAATGTATGCTATTAAGAACAATCTTGAATGGATTCCAACGGGGAAGAAATTCACCCAAGTTGGTTGGCAATGGAAACCCACTGGTAGGACCTTCACGGCTAATGGAACTAAGTGCCCTTTAACTAGGATCACATCCATGAAAGTTAGGTCTAAGCGTCCTTTAAATAGGAACACTAGCACTAAGAAATGGATAAAGCGCCCTTTAACTAGGTCTGCCCCCACTATTGTGCCTACCAGTGGTAATGTCCCCAGTCAAAAAGTACCTCAAAATACTAGACAACTAGAATCTAAGCCAACAACTAGTAAGAAAATCTGGAAGCCTAAAGTTTCGTCTGATAGCAAATCTAAGATAATTACATCTGTACCTGCTAACTCAGAGGAACAATTAGATTCCGATACATTGTCTTTGTTTGGTAATATTTTCAGGTCGTCCAAATTATTCTTTGGTATTTGGACTCGGGGTGCTCCAAACATATGACTGGAGACCGCTCGATGCTCAGAAATTTCGTCAGCAAGTTTCTAGGAACGGTTAAATTCGGCAACGACCATATTGCGAAGATCATGGGTTATGGTGAATATCAAATTGGGAATATTACCATTTCAAGGGTTTATTACGTGGAGGGACTTGGTCACAATCTATTTTCAGTGGGACAATTTTGCGATTCAAACCTTGAAGTAGCCTTTCGACCACATACTTGCTTTATTCGCGATCTTGCAAGAAATGATTTGTTAAAGGGTTCTCGAGGGGATAATCTCTACACACTGTCGATTCAAAACATGATGGCCGCCTCTACTGTTTGCCTGCTCTCCAAAGCATCTAAGACCAAGTCATGGTTGTGGCATCGCCGGTTATCTCACCTTAACTTTGATGCTATTAACCATTTGGCTAAAGATTAACTTATTCGTGGTCTTCCAAAACTTAAGTTAGACAAGGATCATTTATGTTCCGCGTGTTATTTGAGGAAAAGCACCAAGAAATCTTACAAACCGAAAGCAGAAGACACCACCCAAGAACCACTGTATCTTTTGCACATGGATCTTTGCGGGCCAATGCGTACAGCTAGTGTGAGTGGTAGAAAATACATCCTCGTCATGGTGTATGATTTCTCAAGGTTTACAAGGGTAAATTTTTTAACATCCAAGGATCAAGCACTAGAATATATTATTACTTTCTTAAAAATGATCCAAGTACGCCTTAATGCTACTGTTCGCCGCATTCGAACTGATAACGGTACTGAGTTCGTTAATAAGATTCTTCGAAATTATTATGAAAAGGTTGGTATTTCTCATGAAACATCCGTGGCTCGCACTCCACAACAAAATGGTGTTGTTGAAAGACGCAACCGTACACTTATGTAAGCTGCTAGAACTATGTTGATTTATGCGAATGCTCCTTTATTTTTATGGGCTGAAGCAGTGGCAACCGTATGCTATACCCAAAACCGCTCCATCATCCGTAAACGCTATGGTAAAACTCCATATGAGCTACTTCATGGACACAAACCCGATATTTCATTTCATCATGTGTTTGGTGCACTGTGTTATCCAAATACAAATAGTGAGAATTTGGGCAAACTTCAACCGAAGGCTGATATTGGATTTTTCATTGGTTACTCGCCTGCAAAGAAAGCTTACCGAATTTATAACCGTCGTCTTGGCAAGATTGTAGAAACTTTGGATGCCGTTTTTGATGAGCTGACAGCGATGGCTTCTGAGCAACACAGCTCTGAACCCGCATTACATGAGATGGGAACCGGTACAATCAGTTCCAGATTAACTCCCAACAATCCTACTTCTCCATCATTTATACCACCTACAAGGTCCGAGTGGGATGAGTTATATCAACCTATGTTTGATGAATTCTTTTATCCACCGAGTAATGATTCTCCAGCACCTGTAGCAGTACCTCCGATTCCCGGAATTGTTGCTCAAGATAATAGAAATCAGTCCGAGACATATACTGTTACTCTTGAACCAGATGTCCCATCCCCCACCAATTCACAAACTACACTTGAATCATCACCCCCCCCCCCCCCTCGTTCCTAATGATGTTGAAGAGGATCCCTATGATCACGATTTGGAATATGCTCACTTACAAGAGCTTCCGTTCTTTGGTTTACAAATACCTGAAGACCCTAACGGTGCGTCTACCTCAGAGGAAGCTCCTACAATCGTTCACTCCCGACCACCACGGATTGAATCTCACAACACAAAATGGACAAATGATCAACCAATCTGCAATATTATTGGTGACATCGATCGACCAGTCGTAACACGCCACCAACTCCAAGAACATGCATTATATTGCTATTTTGATGCATTTCTTTCAGACACTGAACCTAAAAACTGGCAACAAGCCATGACCAAATCATTTTGGATTGAAGCCATGCAAGAGGAACTTAATGAATTCCAACGTCTTGAAGTGTGGGAATTAGTTCCTTTACCTAGCAACGTTGAAATCCTTACATTGTTGTGGGTATAAAAGGTTAAACTCGATGAGTTAGGTGGAGTGCTGAAGAACAAAGCTAAATTGGTTGCTAGAGGTTACAAACAAGCTTTGGGTATTGACTTTGAAGAATCCTTTGCTTCTGTTTCACGATTGGAGGCAATTAGACTATTCCTTGCTTATGTTGCTCACATGAATATGATCGTCTAGCAAATGGATGTTAAGACGACATTTCTCAATGCTGAATTAAGGGAAGATGTCTATGTAAGCCAGCTGAATGGATTCGTCAACTCGGAGTATCCTAATCACGTGTACAAGCTCAAGAAGGCTCTTTACGGGTTGAAACAAGCTCCACGCGCGTGGTACGATCTCTTATCGTCGTATCTTATCTCGAAAGGCTTCTCCAAAGGCAAAGTGGACCCAACATTATTCATTCTCAAGGAGGACAACGACATGATACTGGTACAAATTTATGTTGATGATATAATATTTGCTGCTACTAATCAACGATTGTCTGGCCATTTTGAGAAAATTATGTCCACACGTTTTAAGATATCGATGATGGGAAAGTTTTCATTTTTCTTAGGGTTACAAATTTATCAGAATCCCAGAGGCATCTTCATTAATCAATCCAAATTTGCTCTTGAATCATTAAAGAAATATCACTTTGAAAATTGTGACCCCGTGGATACTCCAATGGTGGAGAGATCCAAGTTAGATGAAGATAAGGAAGGGATAGCTGTCGATTCTAAACTTTATCGTGAAATGATCAGCACCCTTCTCTATCTGACTGCTAGCAGGCCTGATTTGCAATTTGCTATATGCATGTGTGCCCGGTATCAGGCTCGGCCTACCGAAAAGCACTTACATGTTGTGAAAAGGATCTTTCGGTATCTTAAAGGAACACTTAATCGTGGTCTGTGGTATCCGAAGGATTCTTCTATTGCACTAATTTCATATGCAGATGCGGATTATGCTGGGTGTCAAGATACTAGACGTAGCACTTCTTGCAGTGTGCAACTTCTTCGAGATAGACTTGTTAGTTGGGCATCGAAAAGGCAGAAAAGCGCTGCGATATCAAGTACGGAGGCTGAATACATCGCTATGTCCGGTTGTTGTGCTCAAGGTCTTTGGATGCGATCACAATTAACTGACTACGGTCTTGGATTCAACAAAATCTCGATGTACTGTGATAACAAAAGTGCAATTGCTCTGTGCTGCAACTATGTTCAACATTCCAATGCAAAGCACATTGACATACGCTACCACTTCATCAAAGAGCAAGTGTAAAATGGAGTGATCAAACTGTACTTCGTCAACACTGAGTATCAGCTGGCAGATATTTTCACGAAGGCATTAGATCGAGGACGTATCGAGTTTTTGATCGAAAAGCTAGGCATGAAATCATTCTCACTAGCGACACTTAAGGAGTTGGCAGAAGAATCTGAAGAATAGTAGTGGTAAACTATTCTCGAGTATCCTTTGACCGTGATCTTGTATATTATCGTATATATTTAAACCACCAAAAGAAAAATACGAAAATATAAAACATAGAAAAACCATAAAAAATATAAAACATATAAAATCAAGAAAATCCAAAAATATTTTTCATTTTCAAAACGGGCATGTCTTTTAGTACGGTAATATTTACGGCCTTAGAAATGTCGATTAAATTGACACGACGCCATAAATAGATTCCGTATAAAAGTTGTATATGTTTTAAAACATGCCCGTTATGGCTTGTAGTTATTTCAGACTGCAACCCGTTTTTCGCATTAAAGTCACGTATTTCTTATGAAAACGTTGGCTCACAACGGGAATTAATTTTCTCGGGCAAGGTTTGCTTTAAAACCTTGTAAGGGACTAAGTTTACTTTATAACTTGGTCTAACACAAATTAGTGTACGTATCAGTGCACTTATTTTGTAAAAATAAGAGAAATCTTATTGCCACCAGAATCGTTCCAACCAATCACTTAACCGGAAAATGTCTTCATGAATATTTGCGTCCTTAAAATCATTGACTACAACTCTTTAAATAGAAAACGGGTCCGTGTTTAAGGGGGGGGGGGGAATATTAAATCTTCTTGGAATTAAAATTGGTCTTCAAAAGGGATTTTCAGAAAATATAAACTATTCATCTTCATCATTTTTATGCTAAGTGTGCCTTGTGTGAAATAGAAATTCATGTATAGGTTATTTGAATTTTCGCGTTAAGTATTTGTGGTCATGTTTGTGAGCGGGTTGGTATTTCGGTAAGTCGATTTGGTTAAATCTAATCACTTTAAAACAAATACTATTAACAAGGGGGACCATTTTTGCAAATATTGCAAAATGGGGGTTTCATGTGAAAACTTGACAAAATTTTGACCAAGTCAAAACATTAAACCCCCTCCCCCCTTTCCCGTTCTTTCTTCACCATCACAAAAAAAAACACACAAACACTTGTTTAATCCACCATTGTTGGACCCTACTTTAACCTTCATCATTTGAGTTTTCGATTGTCTGCACTTTGTCCATCTATCTAGGTATTGTATCTTGCTGAAATCTTTATCATATATCTCGTTTATTGGCATCACAAACACAACAGAATCCATAGTTTATCTCAAAAATTAAGGTTTTAAGCTTTGCGATGTAAATATAAATTGAGTTGCGGGATTTGTTTAGTATGACTAGATGCACAATGGTTTTGCCCAGAATTGATTAAAACGTTGCCTAGCTCCTGGAATTGAGAAGTCAAAGTTTAGATCGGATCCCTGTCACGGATTCCGATGATCATTGCGACATCAGCATTGCGATGCCTTGTCATTGCGATGAGTCATTCCGATGACTCATTGCGATGGGCTATTGTGATGAGTCATTCTGATGGCTCATTGCGATGGCTCATTGCGATGTGTCATTGCGATTGCTCATTGCGATGGGCTATTGCGATGGGTCATTCCAATGGCTCATTGCGATGGGTCATTCCGATGGCATATTGCGATGGCATACTGCGATGATGCATTCCGATGCGTTATTGCGATGGCATTGTAATGATATTGCGATGAGGACACATTGCGATGGATTCACGAAGATTCCGATGGAATTGTACTTATTGCGATGGAATAAGATATTGTGATAGAACATGCTTTCGATAGGATTGCGATGCTTTCATCATTGCGATGACTATGTTAGGATTCCGATGGATTGATAGATTGCGATGGAATTAGGACCTTAGTATTCCGATGCCTTGTAAGTTTGTTATGGACTTTTAGAACTATGCACATGCCTTAGACTATCTAATGAGTTCGGCCTAGATTGCATTATTTCCTTATTAGGCTTTAAGTAAATTAGGGCCACTAACACGATACCAAGTTATATTGAAATTAATTAATTTTATCTCATAAGAATACTTGAAAGGTTTCTTATTACAGAAGTTCATCTTATATAATAAGTTGACGCCTCTGTAAACAAAAGAGATACAAATTACTTATTCAATGTCTTGTGTTTTGTTTCCAGGCCATGGAAGACAAAGGTTCATCGTTGTCTTGCCCTTTGTTCAAGCCTACTATAATTTGGGTTGAGGATAATCCTACAATTCCTGACGTAGTGGTTGAAACTAAACCAAAGCCCACTGAAGTTGTGGTTGAAATTAAACCAAGACCTACTGAGGTGTTAGTAGAAATTAAACCTAGACCTACTAAGGTTCTGGTTATGACAACCAAGAGATCCAAATATTCTAAGAACTAATGCTAGGTCGTTATCTCTTTAAAATAAAATGACTTTGGAATGTCTGTCATTATTCTAAGTGTGTTGCTGAATGTAGGACCTAGTCCATCTGAACCATGTCTGTTGTTTCTCAATAATATGTGGTAATAATTGTTATGATTTATTCCCTATGCTTCAAGTTGGCATAGACTTAAGATATATATATTTTGTGTATATCATTTGTGCTTATGTCATCAAAGCAGGAAAATGTCAATCACAGAGGAACAACAACGACTACGTGATCTCGAACTTGTTTCGCTCAGCGACAGGCTTCCATATGCTGAGAAAATCTCGATTACAAGAGGATTTTGATCCGTCTTTACTAGCTTTCAAAATCGCCACGGATATCCTAGACATCTCACCCATCAGAGATACACTCATATGTACTGCCTCTGTTCCCGAAGTCTACATGCACGAGTTCTGGAACACTACATCTTTCTCCAAAAAGACTATCTCTTTCCAACTGATCAAAACACCAAGGGTACTTAACTTGAGCATCTTTCGGAAATTGTTTAAACTTCCTAGGTTGGCACAAGGAGAACAATTTGTGGCTAACCCAAAGAATGATGAAGTGCTTCGAATCATTCGTGCCATGAATTATGAAAGTGAAATCCACAACCTATCCCAGTTCAACACATCACACATAGGGCAACCCTGGAAAGCACTTATCACCATCATTGTCAAGTGTCTTACTGGAAAGACAAGGGGCACCGATGCAATGAGACCACCTCGGGCTCACTTATTTTGGGGATTGTACACTGCGTCTAAAGTAGACTATGCACTTCTTTTCTGGAAAGAATTTTGTTATCAGTTTATTGGAACGAAGAAGAAATCCGTGCATCTTCCATTCCCAAGATTCACCAAGCTCATTATCAACCACTTTATGAAGAATGACCCAACCATTGACACTTGCGGGAATTTCTTCTACCACACCAAAGATGATGACTGTGTGATTCTCACAATGAATGCAGACACTAATTCCACAAAGTATGCATTACGTCCTGCCCTAGTACCTGACACAATGGTAAATGACGGAATCAAGGAAAGTGATAAATATCAAGAGATGCTTAATGATATTGACGCATAGTTTCAACGTGCAAATTCACTTCCCTCAGAGAAGCAAAAAGGTAAACGTAAGAAAAGAGTTTCAAAGCGCCAATCAACTGCTTCTTCTAAAGATAAAGGCATAGGGAAAATGCAAATAGTTGATGAAGATGATGATGAAGATGAGACGATCAATACTGAGGAAGAACAGGAAGAAGTACCACTCCGAAGGCCTAACAAAGCAAAGCAGACTAAATGTAAAGAAGAAAGTGTTGCTTTAGATGAACCTGCTCAACAACAAAATTCTGAAGCCAAACGACTGCGTATCGTTCTTCAACAAAGCAGACAGGAAGCTTTTGCAGGATCAGGCTCAAGAATGTTTGAAGACTTAGCAGATTTTGGTAATCCTGATGCCGACATGGCATTTTATGAAGATCCTACTGATGAAGATGCTTATGAAGATGCTGATAACTTCCATTTTGAAAGTCGTGAGCAGAGTGAAGAGGGTGGTAGCAGTTCAAACATTGATACAAGTTTGATGTATCGAGACGCCAATATCACCACATCCCTACCAGAACCAACTCACACAGTGGTACACGATGATGCTCATGCAACTTTCATACCAGAAACGCAACTTCAAAGTAAGTCTACTTCCAACTCTGACGATGTTATGAAATATCTTAATTTGGAAGGGGAGGGTGTTGAGGTTACAAATACTGACCCATCGACAAATGAAGACATGGTGGATGTTCCAATAACTATTGTTACATCAACCACCACTCCACCATTATCCACCCCAATCATCAGTGAAGTCATAACACCAGTTATCACACCAGCACTTGTTAAACAACCGGTATCAACCACCATCCTAACCACTAAATCTACACCGTCATCAACAGCTAAACAACCTGTATCAACCACCGCCCCAATCACTAACTCTACACCAACACCTATCCTTGAACAACCAGTATCATCCACCACCACATTAACAGTTATGGTTACACTTCCACCAGCAGAACAACAAGTATCATCCACATCCAATCCTTTCCTCACAGTCAGTGATCCACTGATCCAGTCTCTTCAATCACAGCTGGAGGCTCAAGCTAAACAAATAGCTTCACTGACTGAAAGGATCACCACTCCTCTCAAGGAACCGCAACCTGATGAGCCCACACTTCAAAACATATCCGCCAGAGTGTCCAAACTTAAAGAACAACACAAATCATTTCTTGGAGAGAAGAAAACTCGTGACAAAGAGAATGCTGCTTTTCTTGGGTCAATTGATGAGAAGATTACCAAGATCATTCGACGAGAAGTCAAGTCATATGTTGATCAGCAGCTACCAAATTTTGTCGGTAATGGTTTATCTACCCTTCAACTAATGACATTGTTATAGACACGTCTGCTGAATATGGGGGCTCACAAACCGAAAAATAAACGAAAAGTTCTGCAATATTTCAACAAAGCAATTATTGACGATACACCAGCAGACACTATCGACTCTGAGTCTGACAAATTAAGACGAACTAGAGGAGGAAGATAATGAAGGTAACGGTGATGAGGATGATGGTGACAATGATAAAAATGAGGAAGAGGATAAGGAAGGAGATGAGGAGGAAGAAGAGGATGAGGAAGAAAAGGATAAGGATGAAGATGTAGATGAGGACGAGGATACAGATGACGATCAGGATGACGATGATGATAATGACGATGGTAATGGAATCAACAAGCGTGATAAGCATGACAAAACGGGTACTAATGTCGAAGAGTCAAACAAGGATGACGGTGATAAGGCAACCGAGAAAGGTATTGAGGAGCTGCAGAAAGCATTACTGAAACCGCTGAAAAGACAGTGGAGTCTACTGTACCAGAAACTCAGCAAATTGACACAAGTATATCTACTGCACCAGTTTTTACTACTGATTCTCACGATGAATCTGTAGAATATATGCAAGCAGAAGAACCAACAGGGTTAATGCTAGAAGAAGAACCGCGCGATGATATACCGGTGATGCAAGATCAACATTCAACACAATTTGAAGATCAACACAACATTGATATGGAAGTTGAAGATTTAAATGTTCCAGAACCAACGTTTGCTGAATCTCATATCATCGATGACATTGTACAAGAGCAACTTTGGCTAACAAATGCAGCACCACAACATCCTTTTGACACTGCAACTGAAATGGAGCTGACTCAATTCCTCAACAACCCAATCGATTTCTCGGCCTTTCTAAGGTATTCTCACGGGAAACCGACAATGACTCCGGATCTGATCAAAATGGCAGCTGCAAATGTAGACTTCTTTGATACTTTGAAGATCAGCCATAATGAAGCAGAATATCACTTGAATGAGCTTACCAAGGCAATGAGAGCGACAACTACATGAATTCAGACTCCTGTGTTACGACCTCTTACACCAACGGTCATCACCGGTTCTGCAACGATCCCAATAGAGCACTTTGTTTCTCACGATCTTGAATACCTTGAAAATGGAGCAAAGAAATATGCCACGTCACTCACTATGGTCAAGGCTGTTAATTTGGATAATGTTCCATGGATAGAAGACAAAGTATTTGATGCAATATAGAGAAAGAAACTGCTCAAGTTTTATGATACCTTTGCTTCACTTGGCATCTCTCACTGGACTACAAAGAAAAGGTTAGCTTACAATCATTTCCATCGTCCTAAGAGAGGTTCTTCTATTGTCTCAGCTCACAGAATCAAAAGAATCCAAGGAGAAACCACTCAGACTGTCTTCGGTTATGATTACTTGAATATAATCGTGTTCAAACGTACCGATGAGAAAGAATACCGAATAAACGAAAGTGATCTCCAGTACCTTCAACTTGAAGACATCGAAGATCTTTTGTTGCTATTGGCTCAAGAAAAAGTTGACCATCTACCACCTGATATTGTCATAGCAATGAGCTCCAACTTTCGCCAATATGCAAGGAAAATTGCCATTCAAAACCGGGTGGAAGACTTTCAACTTGGAGTAGAAAGCTATCAGAAGAAGCTAAACCTGGAACGTCCCCATACGACTCCACTCAGTAATTTCCTTAAGAACAAGAAGGTTTACATGGAGACCACAACACCGAAAGCAGGGATCTTTTATCGAAATAAGACTAGCGTCATGCAATATATGCGATTCTCCGAACTGCACAAACTCAGCGATGGAACGCTTAAGCATGTTCGAGATGATCTGACGGTTCTCAATGCCAATCTACCGCTTCCAGCAGTCAAGTACACCTGGACAACCCAGTGCAAAAAGGGAGCAACATACACGAACAGGAAGATTGAGGAACTTCTAAGGAAGCGCCGGTTGCTAAGAAGTGTAGAACGATTCGTCGGTGGACGACCATATGGAGTTCACCATAGGTTCACGGAACGAGCCATTTAATTATGGTTTGTCTTATAACAGGTCAACTCCATGCGTCTATAATTGTGAATATGTTAATTTTTGAATAATCAGCTTTTGTAGCTTGTTGTAGTGTAAAAGTATGATATTTTTTAAGAATTTCTCTCGAGATTCTAAATCTTTCAAACAAATCATACTCAAGCACTACAACTTACCCTCATTAATTTGAGGGGGAGCATTAATATGTTCTTTGGCCAACATCTAATTTCATTTTATTACCCAAAGACCGGTTAATCCATTAATATCCAAAATATTGATGGTTAACATTTTGGAAAGGGGAGAAAATGGGATTAAGGAGACTTAATGATACTTGGCTAAACAATGAAAAAGACTTAAAAGATAAACCAACTTAACATGTATAATGCACAAGTTAAGGGGTAGCATTTTTGATGATCAAAACCACTTAAGGCACAAAAACTTTGATTACAATATCACAAGTGCTTTAAGTGATTTTTCAAGGATTTTTCGTGGTGACAATACTTACCCAAAACACACTTAATTCACGACGGATGTGGTGAGAAAAGGGTGGTAGGTATAGGTATTAGTCCAATGATTCATCAAAACCGATGGAATCTTCCCAAGGACAATTCCCTAGATAGAATTAGAAGTCCTAGGAAAGATGGAGAATGATTGTGAACGTAGCTGAATGCTGACCAAGTACTTAAGCTAGCACTGGAACAATCACAACAAGGTGCTAGTAATGACGTATTGGTAAGCATTGAAGGGGTTGAGGAATGAAAAAGAATTGTAAAGATAAAGGGTGTAAAGAAAGAAGCCCTCCTTACAACTTTAGGTAGAAACCGGGTCAATACATATGCTATTGAGATCATTTTGTTAATGATTCTCGATATTGAAGAAAGACATCATGGACCCAGTGATGCAATGCACAACCCTACCCAGCTAACTCAAATATCTCTCAAAAGGTATTTGTTTTAATCACACGGAGATCAACACGTTATCTATTGGTTTATTCACTCCGAATAGACTGATATTGAATAGGTGGCACTCCTCTCCAGCCATCGCTCACTAAATCAAAACGCACTATCGAGTCTAGAGCCACGAGATCATCAAAAGTCTCATTAGGACACTTTCCATTTATTCCTTGCTTCTTCACACACTGTGAAAAGTAAGAGATCTTTATGAGTCCTACCCAGTATTCCTGTAATATTGCCAGAACATCCGAGTGATACGCAAGTATTACAATGAAGATGGAAATCCTGCTTGAGCCAACATCAAACAAGCTCATGGTAGGTGACACGTGCGGTTCTTTAAGAACCAATCTTGTGAAAACTGGAAAGAAACAGTAGTTTAATTCTTAATTGAACTTAAACTCGTTCCAGGCCTCTATGCATTATCGTATGATCTTGCCAGAACACTCAGCGTGACACTCTTTAGTGTTCACAATGACGAGTGGAAATCCTTCTAGTGTTAACATCAAACAACACTTGGTAGGTGACAAGCAAGATTCTATTTGAATTAAGTTTGTGACAACTGGAAAGCAACGAGGGTGAATATCTTGATTGAAATTCAATTGTTCCAGGTTTCATGAATTGACGGCTTCAATCATAAGGATTTTTAATCCAACTGATTCACTCTTTATGTTCGCAGTCAGCTTTGGACGGTTGAATAAAGAGAACGGGTTTACCCACGAAATCCTGTCAGGAAGTTACTTAACTGAAACTATCTGTCACGGGTACGATATCTAATATCGTCCAACGGTCTTCACCGACTGGAGGTAAAATGCTACCGAATTAGAATAAAATGTCAAAGCCATTTTATTCGTGTCTTATTATGTTGCTGCATTCGAAGACGGTGGCGTTGCGGTGTACCTGTTGAAGACGTCCTCACACCTTATTCCTTCTGCATCAAGCACTTTCGCAAATTCAAGAAAGTATGACCTAAAAGTCTTCCACTGTATCGACTCTGAAACTTTAAAGAATTCAAGAAAGGATAAGTGTGTGGGACATGAAGTCACGAAGATGTGAACATCACAAGAACATAAAGACTGTACGTGAAAGGCCAAAAGAACGTGTTTTAAGCAAAAGGCTGATATTATTCAACACATATTCACAAAAGGAAGAAAAAGAAAGAAAGAAAAGAGAAAGTGGACAACGAGCTCAAGAACAAGATCAAACATGCTAGATTAGGACTTTGTAAATTTGGAGTGACCTCCCTTTGGGGGAGATTGTTGGAAATACGTTTTACGTATATAGAAAGTCTCGGTCACTCCAATAATATAGTTATAGGCTCGTGGTTGTGTTTAAGTTACTTTTATTAACTAGCCCGACCCATAAGCATGTTCATGGGCCGGAGGCCCAAGTCCATTAAGGAATTGGGTATATAAGCCTCTTTCCACCATGGAAAGAGGTGTTGGTTGTTTCATTTCTTATTTTCATAATACATAGTTTCTTTCATTTCTCTCTCTAAGTTTCTCTTTCTAGAAAACATCAACCCTCTTGATTCATAAAGATTATCATTGTTCTACAGGCTAAGCATCCACGAGTCTTATTCCTTGAGATTTTCAATTATGGAGAACGAGAGATGATAGAGTCAATTATAAGTTTGGTATTCTTTCATGAATGTATATGAGTTAATTATAAGCTTTTTATCCCATCGCTTGTTAATAAATATAATTACAATAAGTAAGGTCGTACGATTTGAAAAGTTACTTAGCTTCTAGCACAAGATCGTTTAAAAGTTGCTCGGGATTAATTAGAGTTCATAGCCAAGGCATAACTTATTGAAACGGGATGCGAATATTGGCGAGTCCGAAAAGGCCCTAACAAGGCATGAGGGCTACATTTTGTTGCTAAAGATCCAAAATGATGTGAAGAATCATTTATCAAAAATCAATATGAAGGATCGAGACACACGGCGAAAAGCAAATACTCCCCTAAAGATCCTGGAGAAGTATATTCGAAAAGACCCTAGCAAGGTATGAGGATAAATAGATCCAAGTCCTAAAAGGAGGCGGACGTTGTATATTAAAATCCCAAATTAGATCATGAATGGATTCCGGATTGCTAGCTAATAGTTATTTCGGGTTAAATCATTTATCTAGATTCCGGATTAGAACCAAATAACGCATTCCGGATTGAGTGAAGTACAACATTCCGAATTAGACACATTATCATTGATTCTGAATTGAGTGAGGAAGAAGTATTCCGGATAGTGTGAAGGTTAGGGATTCCGGATTGCTTGTTGTTATCATATTCCGGATTGTATTCATTTTGTCCATTCCGGATTGTGTTGCAATTGTTGATTCCGGATTACGTTAAGTTTTGGATTCCGACTTGTTTCCTTTTTCACTGATTCCGAATTGTATGTGGGAATTTGATTCCGAATTAGCTACAAAAATTGCTTTATCCCGACTTTTGTTTTGTTTTAAGTTTTCTAAATTATTTTCAAACATATAATTTTTCCCTCCATTTTTCTTAAGTTTTATTTTTATAAGTGTTTTGTCTTAGTTTATTTCTATTTTAATTTTCATAAATTTAAACCTTTTGCCATTTAATTTTCAAAGTCCTTATTTTTAGTTTATATCTTTAAAGTTTTTAACTTTATTTTAAAATAGACAATCAACTTTAGTTATTTTTACCAAGATCAACTGTGCAGCATTCATTCCGGATAAGCTATCAAGGTTAGATATCCTTCTTTCATTTTTATATTTATGTTTAATAATTTTAGGTTTTATTTTACAAGTAGAAATAGATAATCAAAAGATCCCCCTTTTAGTTACCAAAAACGACAATTCCACCCTAAACCGTGATCAATTCGAATTGAATCGAGTACGAACAACACTCAACAACACAACAAACATTCCATATTATAAACCACCTAATTTTCTTTCTTAAACCAGCTTAACAAGTCTTAAAAACAAGTTTGGACTTTGGTCAAACTTGGTCAACAAAAGTCAACGCTGGTCAATATAAGCTCAAAACAGCTTATTTGATTTTCTGGCTTATTTCTTTAGTGTTTTTCAAAATTTATTGGATAGGTGTCCCTTATTTGGGCTTTTGATCAGATTCTGAGAAGAATAGCCTTTGTGCTTATTCCAATAAGCCAAACTCCTAAAAGTGGCTTATTGCCAAAGTGTTTATTGGACTTTTAGAGCATTTTAGTTGAATTCCTTGTAACTGGCTAGGTCAAATTGAATTTGCAAACTTTTGTGACTAATCTCAGCTTATTTGGTGCTTTAAAACTTAAGATTCAGCTTATTGAATCAATGAGCCCGTTTTTGCTTAATAAGTTTAGAAATTGCCATTATGTACCTGGAAATTAGGAAGTTGTTTAATCTGTTAAAATTGTTTAAAAGTTTGCTAGGTTTTGCACATTAGTCCCTGGTTTTGTTATTTTGTTACAATTTCAGTTTGCAAGTTGGTTAAATTTGTTACAGTTGGTTATTAGTTGGATAATTTTACATTTTCAGTCCTTACACTTTCTAAATTTACATTTCCAGTCCTTAAACTTTCATATACTTTACATTTTTAGCATTTTCATATATTGTGCATTACTTGGTTGTACCTTTGACTTTCTAATTGGTATGTGCACGATATTTTTAGCTTAGTATGGATACGTAGAGATACTATTTTTTTTACCTTTTTACGTGTTTGTGAAAATTAGACCTAGATTTCCAAAATATTAACAATCAAATACCAAAAACAATTAGTTAACTTGATTTCTTTCGATTAATCAATTCGTGAAGATACCGAGAAATAAACGAACTTAAAAAGACAAATATCGCCGCTGCCGGTTCTTTACGTAGATATTGACGATTGATTGACGGTTTCATATTGTATTTTGGGATCCGTTCACTTGTGAACGTTCCTTTTACGCATTATAAATCAAAAACATAAAAAATAAAAAAGATAAAAATATAAAAAATATAAAATCCCAAAAATCAATTCTTATCCTAAAGAATTAAACCAAAAAAAATAAAAAATAAAAAAGTAATATTTTTCCTAAAAGATTACACCAAAAGTATATTGTATCTATTGGTTTCACTCGTTTTTACGTATATACTATATTTTCATAAAAAATCAAATAAATACACAAATATTTTTGATATACTATTATATGTAAATACATATACGTAGATACGAACAACCAGTTTACCTATTTCCATAAGTATTGCCTTGGCAATACACCGTTCTTGGGGGTGTTCCGGTCCCATTTACGTGTATTAATCAAACAAGAATAAAGGCAAAAATAGATAAACACTTTCAATAAGCAAGAATTTGAGGAATACGAACTATTAAGAGAACAGAAAGGCGGCTTTGCTATAAAATGCAAGCCTAAGGAAAACAGGTACTTTAGAGCTTAGCGCCACCTCATTCCCCCGTTCACTAGTAAGTATTTCAAGAAGGAAGGCTTGTTGGGGATTTTGCCGCCCAATTAGTACTACATATATATTATACTCTCTTGTGGTTTTCACTATTGAACCTCGGAAGAGATAATCTATTCTTTTCCAAAGTTGACCGAGAGCTCCTCTCTCATTCCTTGAGTTGAGTTGCATGCGCACTCCAGCGCGTGCACATATACC
This sequence comes from Glebionis coronaria, assembly GCA_025667525.1. NCBI lineage: Eukaryota > Viridiplantae > Streptophyta > Magnoliopsida > Asterales > Asteraceae > Glebionis > Glebionis coronaria. The sequence continues at coordinate 272,257,893 of CM046880.1, forward strand.
TATTGGTGTACCACTTCCTCCCAAAAGGAAGAGAAACAAGAACAAAACCGTCATCAAGCCAATCACGAGCATCGTGCTTTAGACAACTTAAAAGAAGCCATAGATAATCAACCATTGATTGAGATTCTCCAATCCAATGTGGATGGCAATGCGGATGCCATAGTCATTCCCGAGATAGCCGCTAACAATTTTGAGCTTAAGACATGCATGATTACAATGGTTTCTTCTATCCCCTTCCTAGGGAGACCTATGGATGACCCTCATGACCATATCAAGAGATTTATGTCCTTTTGTAATACCATCAAGTATAATGAGGTACCTCTGATGCGGTTAAGATGATCTTATTCCCTTTCTATTTGGAGGGAAATGCTTGGAATTGGCTAGATAAGCAACGCTCAAATAGTATTTTCACTTGGGATGATTTGAAGAAGAAATTTGTGAACAAGTTCTTTCCCCCTTCACGAACCACCGCATTGAGAAACCAAATCATAGGCTTTCAACAAAAGAAAGACCAAAACTTCAGTGAAGCTTGGGAAGACTTCAAAGAGTTGTTAAGAAAGTGCCCAAACCATGCTTTTGACCAAGTTCACCAAATTAACACCTTCTACAATGGTTTGAGACCTCACCATCAAGATTCCCTTAACTCGGTCGCGGGTGGGAACATTCTTTCAAAGTCCACTCAAGATGCATGGGATATCATTGAAACCAAATCCATGGTTCAAAGAAATAGGGAGAGAGATGAGGTGGTGCATGTTGTTCAAGACAGTGCTTCTCAATCCATTGATCATCAAATATTTAAGCAAAACAATGAGATACTTCAACAACTTAACAACACTCAAAAGATGAATCAAGAGATGTTTCAAGAGTATATGAAGGTTTCCTTGAACAATTCTTCTACCAACAATGTCAATGCCATCACCTTATCTTGTGAGACATGTGGAGGCCCTCACTCATACTTTCAATGTGACAAAGTTCAAAACTTTCAAAGAGAATGCTATGCTTATAATGATGATGGAAGAGAACACTTTAAAGCCAACATCAATCCTAATCACCTTTCATACAAGTCCAACAATTACCTTGCTCCACCGGGTTTCCCTCCCCAAAAACCTACCCAAAACCAACCAAACACTCCATAAATGCTCAATTGAAACCAAGGGCCAAGAGGAAATTATCAAGAGAATGACAACAATAGAGGGCCTAATAAATTTCAAAATCAAGGAAACAACTTTCATGGAAATAACCAAGTCCATCATAATCCACCCTAATATCCAAACCAAGGTTTTCATCAAGGAAATATGCAACCTTCTCCCATGGATTTGATTCTTCAAAAGCTTAATGCTCATGAGAGGCAAATGAGGGAAATGCAAGAGGAGACTAATAAGAAGTTTATGTTGCTCTTAAATCAAATACCACAATGTGCTTTACCGTCCAACACTCGAACCAATCCAAGGGAAAATGTAAATGCGATCACTACAAGAAGTGGGAAAACAACCATTGAACCTTCCATTCCTCCTATCCCTTCGTTGGTGACTCCTATCACGGTTCTTGCTTGTGACAAGCCTACACCTTCTAAGCCTATACCTTCCAATCATACACCTTCAAACTCTAGACCTACTAATCCTTCACCTTCTACACCAATCATTGAAGAAACCCACAAAGAGAGTCCTTCAACAACTACCACTCTATCTTTACCAAAACCAAATCTTCCATATCCTTCTAGATTAAGAAAAGAGAAGCTTAAGAACAAAGATAACATTCAAGTGTACAACTTTTTGAGGATGTTTAAGCAATTGAATATCAACATATCTTTTGCGGAGGCTTTAACTTACATGCCCAAGTTTACCAAGATGTTTAAGGACCTTCTCTCCAACAAAGAAAAATTGATTGATATGCCTAACACTTCATTGAGCGAAAATTGTTCCGCGGTGTTGTTGAATACTTTACCAACTAAACTTGGTGATCCGGGCCGGTTCTTGATTCCTTATATTTTCTCGGCGGTTGGGAATTGCATGGAACTTGCGGACCTTGGTGCAAGCCTAAATTTGATGCAATTGTCGGTTTGGAAACAACTCTCACTTCCCGAGTTTACACCTACTAGGATGACACTTGAGTTAGTAAACCGTTCAATAGCTTATCCGGTGGGGATTGCGGAAGATGTTTTGTAGGAGTTGATAAGTTCACATTCCCCACGGATTTTGTAGTTGTTGACTATGACGTGGACCGTAAAGTTCCTCTCATTGTAGGAAGGCTCTTCTTAAGGACCGGTCACACTCTTATTGATGTGGCGGAAGGTGAACTATGTTAGCCCTATATTTTATATAGTCGAACAAGAATGTAATAGGTCATATTAGTCGTTAATGGTCTTGTATTGTAATAGGTTAGTCGGGTTAACAGGCCTTGGACTTTAAGCTAATATTGAATAAGTTAGGGGCGGGTAAGCCCAAGTGCAAGCCAAGCCCGACCCAAGAAACAATCCCATGAGCCCACCAAGCTCATGGGTATATAACCCTCTTCCATGTGTGGAAGAGGGTGTTGGTTACATTTTATTTTCTCTCTCTAAAGTTTAACCTTCCACCAATTTCTTTCTAGTTTCTCTCTCTACCTTTCTTCTCTTTCTCTCTCTAGAATCTTGTGTTTTGGATTAAGTGGGATTAACATTTTCTTTTTTTTTTGTATCCAACACATTCTGAAAATGGTATAAAATTGTCAAATATAATATATTATCTCGGAAAAGGCATCTCATCTCCTTACCTCAACAAATTTTGTGGTGTCGTCTTTCCAAAATTTTGTCAAATTTCTGCCTCAAGACCCACATATATTGTTGACGGGGAGCGACCCGACTACAAAGGTTCCATATTCATGCGTGCACACATGTCTCTCTCCCATCGGTATTAAGAAATTGTTACATTTTAATAAATTGGTATCTCTAATATTATGTTTTTATATTAGAGATAGGGGAGAAATTAACATATCACAACATGTGATCTGAAAGACTTAAGTGAAACTCTTTCCTTCACATGCTTAACTATTTCGAATATCGATGCATGTGTGTAGGGGGAGTATTTCTAAAATGTAAAACTTTCAAGGTGTCAAAAAGATTTCATCAAGCACTTTGAATGGTTTTTCAATGGTTTATGGTTACGATCTATACCCAAAACAACCTACTATACACGACGGAACGATGGAGTGAAAATGTGATTTAGGATAGGAAACAAAGTCCTATGATCCAACCAGAACCGGAGGGATATACCCAAGGACATTCCATAGCTAGAAATAGTTATACTTAGGAAAGATGGAGTGGAATGAAGCTGAATGCGGACCAATTACCTAAGTTAGCACTGGAACAATCACAACAAGTTGTTAGTCATGACGTATTGGTAAGCATTGAAGGAGTTGAATATTCTATGCAACTTAGGCAGAAACTAGGTCAATACATCTATTGAAGACAAGACGTCATGGACCCAGGGATGCAATACACAACCCTTCCCTAGCCATTCGGGTTTCTCTTAAAAGAAACTTATCTCATTGTCACGGAGATCAACACGTATCTATTGACTTTCTCACTCCGAGTTAGTTAATATTGAAAAGGTGGCAGTCTGCTCCAGCCTCCGATTACCAAAATGCACTTATTGAGTCTAGAGCTAAAAGAGATCAATCTATTATCTCATTAGGACACAATCGAGTCCTACGTAGTATCCTTGTGATATTGCCAGAACATCTGAGTGATACGATTCACAATGAAGATGGAAATCCTGCTTGAGCCAGCATCAAACAAGCTCATGGTAGGTAACTTGTGCGATTCTACACGAATCAAATTTGTGAGAACTAGAATGCAACTAAGTTAAAATTCTTAAGTAATTTAAACTTGATTCCAGGTCTTTTCGCAAAATTCGTGTGATCTTGCCAAAACATTCAGAGTGACACTCTTTAGTGCTCACAGTGACGAATGGAAATCCTTCCAGTGTCAACCTCAAACAGCACTGTGGTAGGTAACTCGTAAGATTCATTATGAATCGAGCTTGTGACAAACTGGAAAGCAACAATGGTGTGATTTTTATAGAATCAAACTTGTTCCAAGAATTCTGAAGACGACTCAAATCAGATAGATAATTGATCCTTATGATTCACTCTTTACGTTCGCAGTCTGCTTTGAGACGGTCGAGTAAAGAGAACTAGTTAGTACAGACGGGAAACCCTGTCAAGGAGATTCTTAATCGAGTCTACCCGATCACAGGTACGGTATCTAATACCGTCTAACGGTCTTCACCGACCGGAGGTAAAACGCTACCGAGTTAGGATGAAATGTTCAAAGCCATTTTATCCGTGTCTATATATGTTGCTGTATATCAAGATGATGGCGTAGCTGTGTACTAACCGAAATCGTCTTCATATGTCCGTACTAAAAGATAAAGTCTTCCACAACTCTGATAAATATTTGAAGGATTAACTACAACTATACTTGTATGGGAAATGGTTAGCCTTTCAAAATCAACAAAGTGTGAACATGTCGATTCAGAAGTCACAAGATGGAGATAATCAAGATACTTAAGAATGTAATAGGTCATCTTAGTCACAAGGAGCATAAGATGAATATCTCAAGCACTCAAAGTCAAATGACAAAGGCTCAAGATAAAGATCGCAAATGCATGAAGAAACAAAGCCGTTACAAACAAGATCAAGACCAAGATACAAGACCAAAGAAGGAAGATCACCTCCACAAGAATGTATTCACTAAATCATCTTATGTATTTAAATATGACCGATACATTGGGGGAGATTGTTAGCCCTATATTTTATATACTCTAACAAGAATGTAATAGGTCATCTTAGTCGTTAATGGTCTCTTGTAATAGGTTAGTCGGGTTAACCGGGCTTGGACTTTAAGCTAATACTGTATAAGTTAGGGGCGTAAGCCCAAGTGCAAGCCAAGCCCGGCCCAAGAAACAATCCCATGAGCCCACCAAGCTCATGGGTATATAAACCCTCTTCCATGTGTGGAAGAGGGTGTTGGTTACATTTTATATTCTCTCTCTAAAGTTTAACCTTCCACCAATTCTCTCTAGTTTCTCTCTCTACCTTTCTTCTCATTCTCTCTCTAGAATCTTGTGTTTTGGATTAAGTGGGATTAACAAACTAATTATGAGGGTAGAGGATGAGAAATTTGTGTTTAAGTTGCGGAAAGTAACTAAGAAATCTCAAAAATGTGAAACCGTTAACATTATGGATGTTCTTGATGAGGTTTGTAATGAACACTTTCATGAAGCTTGCAAAAGTGATAATGAGAACATTCCACATGTTGAGACCGTAGCCTCAATTGCTCCCTCTTTATCACCATTTGGGGAGAGTGATTTTCTCTTATAGGAATTTGAGTCTAACTTTCTTGGAAATGAAGATTTTCCCATCAATTGGGAAGAAGATATTCTTACTATCCAAAAATTACTCAATGAGGATCCAATTCCTTCACCTATTCCACAAGAAGTTACTAATGATGATCCCACATTAGTTTAACCTTCCATTGAGAGTCCACCTTCCCTAGAGGTTAAGGATCTTTCATCACACCTTGAGTATGCTTTCTTAGAGGGAGAGGATAAATTACCCGTTATCATAACTAAAGATTTGAAAGATGATGAGAAGGAAAAGCTTATAGAAGTTCTTAAGAAACACAAAAAGGCTATATCTTGGAACATATCTGACATAAGGGGGATTGATCCTAACTTTTGTACAAACAAAATCCTTATGGAGGATGATTACAAACCCGCCATCCAAAACCAAAGAAGGGTTAACCCAAAAATCCATGAAGTCATCAAAAAGGAAGTTATCAAACTCCTTGATGCGGGTATGATTTACCCAATTTCCGACTCCCAATGGGTTAGCCCGGTGCATTGCGTGCCTAAAAGGATGGAATCACCTTTGTTCCAAATGAAAACAAAGAGTTGATTCCCACTAGACTTGTCACGGATTAGAGAGTTTGTATTGATTATAGAAAGCTTAATTATGCCACTAGGAAAGACCATTTACCATTACCTTTCATGGACCAAATGCTTGAACTCTTAGCGGGAAATGAATACTGTTGCTTTCTAGATGGATTTTCGGGTTATTTCCAAATACTCATTGATCTAAAAGGTCAAGAAAAGACCACATTCACTTGTCCCTATGGCACATTTGCTTACAAGAGAATGCCTTTTGGCTTATGCAATGCCCCGGGGAAATTTCAAAGGTGTATGATGGCAATATTTCATGACATGATAGAGCACACAATGGAAGTGTTTATGGATGATTTCTCGATTTTTGGAGATTCATTCACTTCTTTTCTCTCCCATTTAGAACGTACGTTTAAAAGGTAGGAAGAAACACGTCTTGTTCTAGTGAAGTGCCATTTCATGGTCAAAGAAGGGATAGGTTTGGGGCATAAGATATCTAACAAAGGATTATAAGTGGATCTTGCTAAAATAGATGTTATTACCAAACTTCCCCCACCTACCACGGTGAAAGGAGTTAGGAGTTTTTTGGGACATGCGGGTTTCTATAGACGTTTTATCCAAGACTTTTCTAAAATAGCTAGACCCATGACCCACCTCTTAGTAAAAGAGGCTCCTTTCATATTCACACAAGAGTGTTTAGAGTCTTTTGAGATCCTTAAAGAAAAATTGACTAAGGATCTATTTTTGGTTTCACCAAATTAGGATTTGCCTTTTGAACTCATGTGTGATGCTAGTGATTATGTCGTGGGGGCCGTTTTCGGGCAAAGAGTTAATAAGCATTTTCAACCTATACACTATGCTAGTAACACAATAACAGGTGCTCAATTTCATTATACTACCACGGAAAAAGAATTGATAGCTATTGTCTATGCTTTTGAGAATTTAGACCCTATCTTGTGCTTTTGAAGACCATAGTATATACGGACCATCTTCTCTCAAATAGCTTATGACAAAGCAAGATGCTAAGCCAAGACTATTGAGATGGGTTTTGTTGCTCCAAGAGTTCTCCATAGAAATTCGTGATAAGAAAAGAGCCGAGAATTTAGCGGCGGATCATTTGAGTAGACTTGAGCATCCTTTTCAAGGAGAATTGCCTCAGAAGGAAATAAATGAATCATTTACACTTGAGGAACTCATGTCTATCTCTTCACAAGAGGATGCCACCCCTTGGTTTGCGGATATTGCAAATTATCTTATGGGGGATGTGCTAATTGAGGGTCTCACTTCCCAACAAAAGAAAAAGTTTCTCAAGGAAGCTAAATATTACTTTTGGGATGACCCTTCCCTCTTTAGGCAATGTGCGAACCAAATCATAAGACGTTGTGTAGATGGGCCCCGAAGCATTTAAGATCTTAGAAGCTTACCATAAGGGACCCACGGGGGGGGGGGGGGGGGGGGGGGCATTTTAGGCCTAACTACATGGCTAAAAATGTCTTTGATTCGGGTTACTATTGGCCTTCCATTTACAAAGATGCCCAAGAAATGGTGAAATATTGTGATGTTTTCAAAGACAAGGAAAAATTAATTAAAGAGATGAGATGCCACAAAATTTCATACAAGAATGTGAGATCTTTGATGTATGGGGCATAGATTTTATGGGCCCTTTACCATCTTCAAAAGGGAATAAGTACAAACTCGTAGCGTGGATTATGTTTCTAAGTGGGTTGAGGCTAAAGCCTTACCTACTAATGATGCTCGAGTTGTAGTAATGTTCTTGAAGCAATTATTTGCTAGATTTGGTGTACCTCGTGCCATCATAAGTGATCGTGGGACTCATTTTTGTAATGATCAATTTACAAGAGTTATGAAGAAGTATGGTGTTAACCATAGACTTTCTACCGCGTATCACCCACAAACCAATGGGCAAAATGAGGTTACAAATCATGGTTTAATGAGGATTTTAGAACGTACGGTGGGAGAGCATCGAGCTTCTTGGTCGGATAAGCTTGATGATGCTTTGTGGGCTTTTAGAACCTCTTTTAAGACACCAATAGGTTGTACACCTTATAGACTATGGAAAAACATGCTACCTCTCATTCGAGTTAGAACACAAGGCTTCATGGGCTCTTAAATGGGTTAATTTTGATCTTAATCAAGCCGGTTCACATAGGAATGACCAACTTAATGAGATGAATGAGCTTAGAACCGATGCCGATGAAAACTCATTTCTTTATAAGGAAAAGACTAAGCAATTTCATGATGCTAAGATTAAGAACCGTGAGTTTAAAGTTGGAGAGTCGGTTTTACTCTTTAACTCACGGTTGAAACTTTTTGCGGGCAAGCTTAAGTCACGATGGTTGGGTCCATTCACTATTGCTCAAGTATTTCCATATGGTACTATTGAGTTGTCTCAACCAAATGGCCCAAATTTTAAAGTGAATGGTCATCGTGTCTAGCATTACTTTGGGGGAGGACATTTCCATTGAAATGGTCCAAGGGACCCCCATTTTCGCCATGAATTAATTCATTGTGGGAAGAGTCGAGCTAGAGACTCCTTAAATCAAGCTTGAATAACTAGGATTAGAACATTTAGACTAGAGTGTGGTAGGATAGGAATAAGAGGGTATATATTTGAGATGAAGTGTAGGGGGTGCCTATCTTTTGTCTTCTCGGTGTTTGTAGGGTTGTTCTCTCTCATTGCATGCATTGGAGCTTATGGAGGAGGCCCTTGTATCGGGTTCACTTCGTTACTTTTATGATTCAAAATTGACTCTTAATAATGTCTAACATGAATTTACTTTAGCAGACCTTTCCTTAGCTAGAGTTAAGCAAAGTAATCAGTGTCATAAGTGTAGGGGAGTTTACTCCAATACTCTTAAACATTAAGGAAAATGTTTATCTTAAGTGTAGGGGGTCTTCTATCGAAGTGACCTTACCTAGAACATTGCTTGCCTTCATGATAATTGGGAAAATTAATTTTTCAAACATTTTCAAATTTTTTATCTACTTTGGCCACCAAATATATGCATTCATAATTTTTGCATTAATCATTTTTCATTTGCTTAATTTTTCATCAAAAATATATGAGAAAGGAAAAATATAATAAAGGAAATGGTTTAACAAATTTAGGAGTCTTTGACATATTAGGCCCGCCATGAATATTTTGACTCAACCCGAGTTTGCTTATCCAAGCTTACTCTAGCTAGTATCCATTACCATGTAGACCTTTATTGGTTTATTAAACTGTGGAGAACGAGAGATGATAGAGTTTGAAGTAAGTGTAAACGGCTAGATAAACCTCATATTAATTAATTGTGGCTTTTATATCCCCTTTCATAACCTTTACTTTCTCGTCAACGCATGTATATATTGTTAATAAATAATCGACAACGATTTTAATCGATTTGTAGTCTCTTATTCATTTTTGACTAATCATTCGTGGTTGGTATAAGTACGTCTTAAGATTCTAAGTTAGAACGTTTTATGTGTACTAGACTTATGTCATGCTTAATACTTAGCGGGTGTTTTTCCTTTTATTCTTTTTATTTTATTTGTGAGGAATAAAGAAAAATAAGAGCGACTTATAAGAAAAAAGAGTGGCTATAAAAAAAGAAAAAAAAATAATTATACAAGACTCCCAAGAGGGGCAGTGAAGTGTTAATTATACTAGCTATTAAATTCCAATATTACTCTCACAAGGGTTGTGGGGATTTAATAGTTGCTCCAATCCAATATTACCTTGACGAGTTGCGGGATTGAAGATCCAAGGTCTCAAAAAGGCGGCGGATATAAATTATTGCGTGAGTTTTATTTTTTTCTTTTCTTAGCGAATGTGTAGCTACTTATTAATGCATGACATAAGGATCTTACACATAAGGCGAATGACTTATAATTTTGCGTCAGACTTATATTAATTGTGGGCGGTTTTTCAAGTAATGGATAAGATAGTTACTTAGGATTAAAACCGTGCTTCCTTATTTTCAGATTTTACACTTCTTATATTTCACGCTTTAAATAATGACAAATTTGCCCAAAATCAATTTTCTTAAATAATAACCGGTCTTAGAGGCATAATAAGTGGGGGTATAATGGTAACAGAATTAATTTGTATGAATAAGTCGATGCACTTTCACTTGTGAATAACAATGATCTCGTTTTTAAGCTTGGTATGGGGAAAGTGAAACTTGAGGATGATAAGTATTCATGGTACCAAAGCCCTAATTAAAGTACTTGATTTATTCATGAGTTATTTCCATCAAAACCATTTCAAGAAAAAAAAATATATAAATAGAATTGTTTTTTTATTGCATTGCATTGTAAAAATTAAAATCATGCATCATCTAGTGTAAAAGCATTTCATCTTGGCCAAGGTGGGTTAACTATGAGAAAAATCTAATTTAGAGCTTTGAAATATGGCATTGCATGAGGCCATGGCAATGATCAAGTGTAGGGATTTGATATGAGTGAAATCTCATATCAATTATATTATATTAAACCCTAAAACACAAAGAAAAATACCAGATTTTATGTGTAAAAGCAGTATTATGGGGTATTCTTTGTTGTTTGTGCTTTTGTAGGTAAAAAGATACAAATCTGATGCAAACACGGATTCCAATGCATTTATATTGAAGAAAAGACAAAAGAAGGACTCAAGATGACAAGTCAACAAAAGACAAAGGACCCTTCTTGACAAGCTGCCAAACTTAAGGGACTAAAAGTGAAAATTTGATAAAGTCAAGAACATAGTCAAAATACCTCAAGATCAAATTCAACAAGTCAAAGGGTCAAAGCTGGTCAAATATCAAGTCAAAGGGCCAAGAATGTCAAGTCTATGAAGATTGAAGCTTATAATACTAATCTGCTAACTTGAGGGATCAAAACTGCCATTTAGGAAGGTTGTTTCAAGATCAATCCATGTAACAAGCCTCTCAGCCAATCATATCATGCCATTACCCTCACACGGATCATGGACTCAAGTCAAAGTGCATTAATTGAGCCGGTTGATAATAAATACAAAATCATAACAGTAAAACGCACTCACCAGCAAAAAACCAATCACATGCCTCCATTGTGTATCACACGGATTACATTATTCTTATGGATAGTGATCCGTGTGATAATTATTGAGCCAATAACATGCTGACATGTGGCATTCATAATCTTCCCAGCAATCACTCAACGATTTAGACCATTTCAGAAAGAGTGTTAAACATGAAAAGTGATTAGGATCAAGAGACGAATCCATCCCACCTCTTTAATTAACATGTCATTCAGCAGATTAAAAACCCCCAATCATGGATGAATACTTAAAGAACACAAGTAGCAGATTGTAGACACGTGACACTTGGTTATTTGCTACAACACGTCATCAACATCACCAACACTCTATCTTAGCTCTATAAATACCAATGTTGTAAAACCCGCATTAAAATACCATGAACAGTACATGTGAACAGTAAATACACGAGAATGCAATAAAATTAAAACTTTCCATTTATAATATATTATATGTGTCATGACATTAGATAACATGTATTCATGTATACTATAAATGTAACATGAACACGACTTTTAAACACGAAAATTAAATACGAACACACACGAATATTGTTAACTTAGAAAAGCTTCGGTTTTACCTTTTGGAGCTTAAGGGGCCGCGACATATAATAGACAAAGGGAAAGAATAGGCCTCTTGGCCCATGACCCAATACAACTCTAATACCAAGTAAACATCAGGGAGAGAATATCATAATTTGTGTTTAACAAAAATCAACATAAACCCTAGCATGGGGATATTCGGCCGCAACAACAAAGGGAGAACAAGGAGAAAGATTTTGGGTTTTGATCTTTGAATTAGGGTTGTACGTGTTCGTGTTATTAAACCTTATTCATCTATGCATTCGGTAATTACCACAACCCTTTATTTTTAATTCTTTTTTTTGAATTCATGATTTGATGATTATTAATCTTAAAAACAAATCATAAAACATGTTAAGATAAACTATGAACTAAGATGTAGGTTTGTTTAGGTTTGGTTGGTTCGGCCGAGACACAACCGAGAGCACATACGCTCTCGGCTTGGTTTTTGCACCACCACGCCGAGACCACCAAGGTCTCGGCTTGGTTGGTTTTGGTCGATCGCACACGAAGGGAACCCCGACTCAAAGTCGGTGTGTGTGTGTGTGTGTGTGTGTTTGTTTTGGTTTTGTGCAGCCGAGACATCATTGTCTCGGTGGGACTTTTGTTGCAATAGTGGGAACCCCGGCTACAGCCGGGGGTGTATTTGGGCTCGGCAGTGGCTAGCCGTGGCTCAGCAGGGGAACGAATGACCATCAATGGCAACCGGCTAGCCGGCCTAGCCACTAATGGGCTGCGTTTGGTTTTTAGCCGTCGGTTGACACCACCAGCCGCCGGCTGGGTGGTGTCGGCTAGGTATTTTTGACCCGATTTTTAATTGTTTTCACAGGTTCGGGTTCGGGTCATTTTAAAATCAGAATTTAATTATTCTATGTTCAATTAATTAAATTAAAACATATACATTAATTTAATTAAATCAAGACTTAGGTTTTAAATATTAAAATTAATATTTCATGAGTTAACCTAAGTATTTAATTAGCCTAATTTAATTAAACATGTTATTTTAATTAAATTCATATAGCCTATAGTTTATTAAATCAACCATATTAATTATTTAATAAGTTGTAACATTTAATCCATGACTTGTATTTTTACTAATAAACTTTAATTTATATTTTAATAATCCAGCTTATTTCTAATTATAGAAACTTACTATTTTTGAAAACTTTCTATTTTTAGAAACTTACTATTTTAACAAATCTGCTATTTTTAGAAAGTTATTTATTATTATAATACCTTATTACATGAATAATATACAACAGAACAAAAGAATAATTACAATAAACACATAAAATAGTTAAAACATGACATAACATGAATAATATGCTGAGAACAAACAGAACCAGTAAAATACACGTATCTCAGACAACTCATACACGTTCTTCATCTGATGTAGTATTATCCGTCAAGGCGGAGTAGGTTCTTCAGCATTTTCGATCGCTTCTACTGGACACAAGGTACGGATTTCCCGTCCTTCAGTAAGGACAATCTCTTCCTTTATTAGGATTTCCCGTATGCAGCCAACTGTTTTTCCCAGTAGTTACAGATTTAAATTCTTATGTTTTATTAGTTACCTTAGCCATATACATGCATGGCAGTTTCACCTAGTTATGGAGGTACCATAACCATAACACTGGAGGCACCAGTGTTATTAATACAATGATTTTCATTGGGTTCAGATTTATGTCTCGGTATCTTCTCGAATTGATCACGGTTCAAAGTGGAATGATTGTTCTTGGTGACAAATAGAAGGTTTGGTTTGTTATGTATTTTAAACTAATAGCAATTAAATGTAAATGTCGATGAGCGAAAAGAGTTTTAAAGATTAGACTAAAATAACGAGTTGAAAATAAATGTTTGAAAACTTAAAGGCAAAATTCGAAAAATACTTGAACACTTAATAAAACTAACACTTGAAAACTCTGTAAAAACGAAAAACTGAATCCATCGGAAAGTTGCCAAATCGGAATCCCTGGTCGGAATAGGCTAATCGGAATAAGCAGATCGGAATACGTGGGAAATAGGTCCAATCGGAATATGGAAACAAGCCCCACAGTCGGAATAATTGAAAATAACCCAATCGGAATATTTAAAAATTAAATCAAATCGGAATGCTCAATAATGTTCAGATCGGAATGTATGGCAATGTGCCCAATCGGAATATCAAGAAATAATGCCAAGATCGGAATACACTAAAACACCCTAATCGGAATAATCATAAACCCTTTTCCGATCTAATGATCGGAATAAGGGGGGTGTGCTCGTCGGAATAAACCAATCGGAAAAGGGTTTTACCCTTTCCGATACCTTTTTGATTCGAAACTTAAGCTAGGGTGATAAGCTAGTTGGAATAAGCTAATACCCAAAACTAGCACCAATCTAAAGTGAAAAAGATTCAATAAGTACAAACAACAACTTTTTAAACTTAAGATAAACAAACTTTTAAATCAAACAATAAAAAGATGAACTTTTTAAGAAAACATTTAAAAAGTAAATAAGCTAAACATATAAACAAGCCAATAAGCACAAAGATCTTAAAGCTTATTCGTATGAAAACCTAAATAAACATAAAAAGATTAACTTTTTAAGCACGAAAACATTGATGAACAACACGGATCATAAGTAATTCGCACCAAAAGTGAACCAAAATCAAAGAAAGGTAGAAAGAGATGAAAGATTAAAAGCTTAAACTTCAAACTTGATTAATGAAATCAACAATACAAAAGTTAAATCTTGAAAGATTAAAAGAAAGAAAGATGAAAACTAGTGAGAGAAAGTTGAGAACTTTCTCTCTCTAAAACTAGAGAAAATGAAAAACTAAAACTAACTAGTCCAACATTGTGAAGTGAAGTCCTATTTATAGGCGTGTGCTTGTGGGCTTGTGAATGGGCTTTGTTTTTGGGCTTCTTTTCTTCTTTCTTCTTTAGTCTTTACGTTTCTTTAAATAAACGTTTCCGACTTCGGATTTTGAGAAGTGTCGGTGAATAATTCCAACTCGTCTTATAATCTTTTGTTTAATAGACTCGAGTGCTTCGACATATATGAATCTTCCATCTTTGGCCCTTTTCTTCGATAAATCTTCAAATAGGCACAATGACTTCAAATCTTATGCATCTCTTGGACAATAGACTTCGTCTTGAGCCTTTTTCTTCGATAAAACCCGTGCAATCCCATGTTTTCTTCAATATTCACCCGGTTGACTCTGAAAACACAATAAACACAAAAACCACGCATAATTCCAAACAAATGATATTAAATACGTGTTTTGGTCTCGTTTTAGCCAGAAATAAGTGGTAAAAGGATGGGTGTTTTCACACCTATCAAATCCCCTACACTTAACCATTGCCATGCCCTCATGCAATGCTTAGTGATAAAGCAATTTTACATTTTTCTCATAATCAATCAACCTTGGCCTTATTAACATTCTACTAAACAAAAATTAAAGTACTAAGAAAAATTAAAACTTTTAAAGTAATCAAAAGGATAGAAAACCATTTTCACTTGAAAATAGCTATATGGAGATAACTTGCAAAGAGATCAAGGACTTACATTTGGGCTTTGGTGCTGCGAAGATTTATCACCCTCAAGTTTCACGTTCCCCAAACTAAGCTTAGAAACGAGATCATTGTTATTATAAGTTAGCAAATCAAACACTTACACACATGGCTTAATTATATGCTTAAACTCCCTTATTCCTAGGTGTATCTCTTATATTTTATTTTTTTCTTAGAATGATCATGAAAATGCATTTTTGGACTTATTTCGATAGTTTATTTAGGCTGAAAGCAAAGTAGGACGATTTGATCAATAGTTAGCTAAAGGACAAAATCTCTTAAAACTGCTTCTCGGGATATCAAAAAGTTCATATCTTGGCATAATTCGGTTCACGATTTGGGACCTTTCACGAGCCGATATTTGGCATGTACTTCATACTTCATATCTTGAAAGATTTTCTTGAGATAATGGTCTTCTCTTCGTTAATAGAGTTCTTCACTTGGAGTATTTTTTAGGGATACTCCACTTTGTTGACCACGACTTCCATCATTATTTCTTCAATCGCTAATTGGGATTTTGAGATACAACGATCCGCCTCCTTTTCGGACTTGGATCTATTTATCCTCATACCTTGTTAGGGTCTTTTCGGATAGACTTCTCCATGATCTTTATGGGAGTTGATTGCTTTTCGTCGTGAGTCTTGATCCTTCATATTGATTTTGGGAATAATGCTTTACACATCACTTTGGATCTTCAGCAATAAAATTGAATCCTCATGCCTTGTTAGGGCCTTTTCGGACTCGCCAATCTTCGCGCCCAGCTTCATAAGTTATGCCTTGGCTATGAACTCTTATCATTACCGAGCAACTTTTAAACGATCTTGGGCTAGAAGCTAAGTCACTTTTCAAATCGTACGACCTTACTCATTGCAGATAAATTATTAGCAAGTGATGGGAGAATAGGCAGATAATTACACCAATTGAGCTTGTGCAAGAATGCCGACTTATAAATGACTCTATCATTTCTCGTCCTCCACAATTTAAAATCTCAAGTAATGAGACTCGTGGATGCTTAGCCTAATAAACCAATTAAGGGCTACATGGTTAAGGATACTAGCTAGAATAAACTTGGATAAGTCTATTCGGGTTGAGTCAAAATAATCGCAACGGGCCTAATATGTCAAAGATTTCAAAACTAGCTACACCACTTTATTAATATTTTTGACTTTATTGCGGGATATATACATATGAAAGCAACGATAAAAATTTAAAAATTACAACTAAATGGCCAAAGTTAATTAAAAATTTGAAAATGTTGAAAAAGATGATTTTCCGGTTAAATGAAGGCATTTTCATGGAAAAGTCCACTTAAAACTTCGATAGAAGTCCCCCCTACACTTAAGATAAACATTGTCCTCAATGTTTAAGCACGTGGGAAAAGTCTCCCCTACACTTATGACATTGTGCACGTTGGTTAAATAAAGCTAAGGGAGAGACGACTAAAGTGATCAATTTCAAATGTGAGTATGAAGAAAATTAAATCACGATAGTTGAGAGATAGAACCAGATTTCGGATAACATGGGAGCACGGTTCGTCAAAGGTTCCAAAAGTGCACTTATCCCTGTAATCACATCACCACACAAACACAAAGAACCTATAGAGGTCCCCCTACACTTAGGAGGTTAACACGGAAAAGGATAGATACTCGGGCTGCCTCCCGAGGAGCGCTTGTTTTTGATAACCGAGTCACGAGCCTGACTCGACCCAGAATTAGTTCATGGGGAACGTGGTGAGGGATGGAATCATCTCATGAGAGATGTCCTCACCAAAGTACAACTTCACTCGTTGGCCATTCACCTTAAAATTAGGTCCATTAGGTTGAGCGAGCTCGAGAGTACCATATGGAAAAATTTGGGCAATGGTGAATGGGCCGGACCAACGAGATTTCAGCTTGCCCGAAAATATTTTCAACCGAGAGTTAAAGAGCAAAACTTTGTCTCCAACTTGGAACTCTCGGTTTTTAATCTTAGAGTCGTGAATGAGCTTAGTCTTCTCATTATAGATCAAAGAATTTTCATAAGCCTCATTCCGGAGTTCAGTCAGCTCATTGAGTTGGATCTTGCGTAGGTCACCGGCTTTGTTGATATCGAAATTAGCCCATTTCAAGGCCCAGTAAGCCTTGTGCTCCAACTCAATGGGGAGGTGGCATGCCTTTCCGTACACGAGACGATATGGTGTACAACCAATCGGAGTCTTGTATGCGGTACGAAAAGCCCACAAAGCATCATCAAGTTTATCAGCCCATGAGGCACGATGCTCTCCCACGGTTCTTTCAAGAATTCGCTTTAATCCTCGGTTGGATATTTCAGCCTGGCCATTAGTTTGTGGGTGATAGGCGGTGGAAAGACGATGATTTACACCATACTTAGCCATGACTCTTGCAAATTGGTCATTGCAAAAATGAGTCCCGCGATCACTAATAATGGCACGAGGCACACCGAATCTAGCGAATAGCGATTTCAAAAAGTTACAAACCACCCTTGCGTCATTTTTAGGTAAAGCTTTGGCTTCAACCCACTTTGAAACGTAGTCAACGACTACAAGGATGTATTTATTTCCTTTAGAGGAAGGAAATGGCCCCATAAAGTCGATACCTCAAACATCAAAGATTTCACATTCTTGAATGAAATTCTGAGGCATCTCGTCTTTATGTGTGATCTTGCCTTGTTTTTGGCAAGCATCACAACGTTTAACCATCTCGTGAGCATCACGATAAATGGTGGGCCAATAAAATCCCGAGTCAAACACTTTTTTGGCGGTGTAGTTGGGACCAAAGTGACCACCGGTGGGTCCTTTGTGGCAAGCGTCAAGGATTTCTAAAGCTGCCGGTCCATCAACACATCGGCGAATAATCAAATCAGCACATTGTTTGAATAGATACGGGTCATCCCAAAAGTAAGTCTTAATGTCTTTGAAGAAATTCTTCTTTTGTTGGGATGTTAACCCGTCAACGAGAATTACACCCGCCAAGTAATTTACAATGTCCGCAAACCACGGGGTTTCATCAGAAGTCGAGTTGATAGACATTAAGGTCTCCAGGGGAAAAGAGTCATTGATCTCTTTGTTCGGATTATTCCCTTGATAAGGATCCTCAAGTCTACTGAGATGATCCGCGGCTAGGTTTTCAGCTCCCTTCTTATCACGAATTTCGATTTTAAATTCTTGAAGTAGCAAAACCCAGCGAAGAAGTCTTGGTTTGGAATCTTGTTTAGTTAACAAGTACTTCAACGCGGAATGATCGGTATAAACGATTGTGGTGGAAAGGACAAGATAGGGGCGGAACTTTTCAAAAGCATAGACAACAGCTAAAAGCTCTTTTTCGGTTGTCGTGTAATGCAATTGATCCCCTGTCATAGTCTTGCTAGCGTAATGGATCGGTTGGAAGTGTTTGTTCACTCTTTGGCCCAAAACCGCTCCAATAGCAAAGTCGCTAGCATCGTACATCAACTCAAAGGGGAAGCTCCCAATTAGGGGTAACCAAGACGGGTGCCTTAGTAAGCTTATCCTTAAGCAAGTAGAAGGCTTCAATACACTCATTGGAAAAGATAAAAGGAGTATCTTTATCCAAGAGGTGGGTCATCGAACGAGCGATTTTAGAAAAATCTTTGATAAAGCGACGGTAGAAGCCCGCATAACCGAGGAAACTTCTCACACCCTTCACGGTTGAAGGTGGAGGCAACTTAGAAATAACATCGACTTTAGCACGGTCCACTTCAAGACCGGATTTGGAGATCTTGTGTCCTAGCACGATGCCCTCTTTTACCATGAAATGGCATTTTTCCCAATTAAGAACAAGGCGAGTGTCTTCACACTGCTTAAGCATACGTTCTAAATTGGCAAGGCAAGCAGAGAAAGAATCGCCATAAACCAAGAAATCATCCATGAATACTTCCATAGTTTCTTCAACCATGTCATGGAAGATAGCCATCATACACCTTTGGAACGTCCCAGGAGCATTACATAAACCAAAAGGCATGCGTTTGTAAGCAAATGTTCCGTAGGGACAAGTGAATGTGGTCTTTTCTTGGTCTTTGGGATCGATGGGAATTTGAAAATACCCGGAGAAACCGTCTAAGAAGCAGTAATAGTCATTACCCGCTAGATGCTCGAGCATTTGATCCATGAAAGGAAGAGGAAAGTGGTCTTTTCGCGTGGAATCATTGAGCTTGCGATAATTGATGCAAACTCTCCACCCAGTAACGAGACGAGTGGGAATCAACTCGTTGTGTTCATTAGGAACAACGGTTATTCCGCCCTTCTTGGGCACACAATGGACGGGACTTACCCAAGGCGAATCCGAAATAGGGTAAATCAAGCCGGCATCAAGAAGTTTGATAACCTCTTGTTTGATGACGTCATGAATTCGAGGATTAACCCTTCTTTGGCTCTGGATTGCGGGTTTAAAGTTATCTTCCATGAGAATCTTGTGAGTACAAAAGTTCGGATCAATTCCGCGGATATCGGAAATTTTCCAAGCAATTGCCTTCTTATGATCTTTAAGCACGGCGATGAGGCGAGATTTTTCGTCTTCTTTCAAGTCCTTCGCGATGATGACGGGCGACTTCTTCTTATCTTCAAGGAACACGTACTCGAGATGGGGCGGCAACTCCTTAAGTTCTAAATTCGGAGGATTTTCGATGGGAGGCGTTTTCAAAGTCGGGGCATCGATAGCAATAGCTTTGAGAGATGGCGGAGAAATATTGTCTTCTTTAAGAAGGTTCTCAATGAGGCGAAGATCTTCATCCCAATCGGTGGGAGAATCGTCATGTTCTAAGTTCACATCTCCCATGGTGGCTTCCAAATCTTTCCAAAGGAAATCACTTTCTCCGAATAGAGATAGTGATGAATCAATAGAGGAAACAGTCTCAACATTGGGAAGAGAGGTAGGAATACTTTTACAAGCATCTTTGAAGTGTTCTTCACAAGCCTCATCAAGAACGTCAACAAAATTAACACTCTCGTATGAATAAGGTTGTTTAGAAAGCTTTCCCATGTTGAAAACGATTTTATCGTCACCCACTCTCATGATAAGCTCACCTGCTTCAACATCGATGAGAGTGCGACCGGTCCTCAAGAATGGACGTCCAACGATCAATGGCACACGAGGGTCCATATCGTAGTCGACGATAATGAAATCGGCGGGAAAAGTGAATTTGTCGACTCCTACAAAGACGTCTTCAGCTATCCCCACTGGATAAGCAACCGTACGGTTAGCTAATTCCAAAGTCATTTTGTTGGGGACTAGCTCAGGGAGAGATAATTGCTTCCAAACGCTTAGAGGCATTAAATTAATACTGGCACCTAGATCGGCTAGGGCCATGAAATTCTCTACTCCCCGGAAGTTGCAAGGGATTAAGAAGCGACCCGGATCACCAAGCTTGGTTGGCAATTTCCTTAAGAGCACTTCAGAGCAATTCTCATTAAGTTGGGTGTTAGCTATATCAAGAAGCTTCTCCTTGTCGCTAAGAAGATCTTTGAACATTTTTGCGTATTTAGGCATGTGAGCGAGAGCCTCAGCGAAGGAGATGTTGAAATTCAATTGTTTAAACATTTTGAGAAAGTTCGAAACTTGAATATCGTCCTTGCTTTTGAGCTTCTCTTTCCTCAACCTTGATGGATAAGGTATCTCGGAAGAAGAGGAAGGCTTTGGAAGAATAGGATCACTCACATCCTTGGGTGGAGGAGGGGTAGAAGTAAGAGGTGGAGAAATTGGGGAAATAGGAGGTTGAGGAATAGGAGCAGGTGACTCGTTTTCCTTAGTCACAATCACCAGTGGAGGTATAGGAAGCTCGGGTTCCTTGGTACCTTTGCCACTGCGAGTGGTGATTGCTTTCATCTCCCCTCTTGGATTCGCAATGGTGTTACTCGGAAGAGTACCCGAAGAAGAGGATTGATTACCTTGGAAGAAACCAGCCATCATGTTCTTTAAGTCATTCGTTTGACTTACCAAAGTGTTTCTCATATCAGCTCTCAGATCGTTTCCTTGTTTCACCATGTCTGCTTTCAAGTTGAGCACTTCCCGCTAGATATTTTCCACGATCACATCATTGGTCCTCATGTAGGTTTCAACATCTTGGTGTAATGCGGTGGGTTGGTTGGGAGGAGCATTGTAGGCGGGTGGTTGATAAGCAGGTTGTTGGTAAACTTGATTGTTTCTTTGAGGTGTATATGGTTGTTTGTGAGGTGGTAGGTATGGTGCACGAGGTTGTTGTTGAGGAGGGCGATTGAGGTTTTGTTGTTGGTTTGGGTTGTTAGGAGGAAAACCGGGCAGTGAAAGAAAGTTGTTAGAGCGGTAGCTAAGCAAGTTGCGGTCACCTTGAGGACGAGCTTGATAAGCGGCCGGAGGATAGGTACCGTATGCTGCATTCACATTCTCAGAAGGGTAGTCTTGGGTGGCGGTACAAGTGGTGTAAGAGTGAGGACCCTCGCATATTTCATATGGTTGGCTGGCAGCATTGACTTGAGCGTTTTTAGCATTGATGCTGTTGGTGTTGCTAGCGGTTTGGGTAGCAACCGATTCAAGAAGCGTAGTAATTTTGTCAAGTCGCTTGTCGTGGTCACTAGTACTAGAACTAGCGGCATTGGTCCGCACACTCTTGGTTTGCACACGAGACTTATTCTCAATGATATCCCAAGCAGCATTGGAATTCTTAACCAAAATATTACCCCCCGAGGCACTGTTTAGTGAATCTTGGTCATTCATGCTTATACCATTATAAAAAGTATTAATTTGGTGCACTTTGGTAAAACCATGTTGTGGGCACTTTCTCAAAAGATCTTTGAAACGGTCCCAAGATTCACTAAAAGATTCATCGTACTTTTGTTCAAAATTGATAATTTCATTCCGCAAAGCGGTAGTACGAGAGGGTGGGAAAAAGTAGTTTATAAACTTGGTCTCCAAATCCGTCCACGTCAGAATACTTTGTGGCGGTTCCTTAGCAAGCCAATGTCGGGCTTGTTCCTCTAAAGAAAAAGGAAAAAGTTGTAAACGGATTAGCTCTTGTGGAACACCATTGAATTTGACTGTATTTGTGAGTTGCAAGAACCTTTTGATGTGGTCATGAGGATCATCAATGGTACGCCCCAAGAATGGTTGAGCGGAGACCATCTGGATAAAGCCGGATTTGAGCTCAAAGTTGTTGGCTGCAATCGCGGGTATGACAATTGGATCATTGTTGTCGTCTACATGTGCTTGCAGAAGTTGAATCATCGGGCGATTGTCCGGTAGAGGCTCATTGTTGTTGTTATTATTGTTGTTGAGAGGTCGATTGTTATTGTTGTTGTTATTATTGTTTTGAGGCGGGTTATTGTTGTTGTTGTGTACACCGGCCATGTCAAAGTCTTCGAGAGGCTCGGGCTCTTGATAAGACGTTGATCGTGTACGCATGGACCTACAAAAGAACTAACAAAGCAAAAACAAAGCAAAAATATTTTTGGTTTTTATGTTTTTTTAGTTTTTAGGATTTTTGAAAATTTTATATTTTTTTGGGTTTTTTTTGAAATTTTTATGAAAAAGAAACGTTCACGGTGAACGGATCCCAAAATCCAAGTTCTCACAAAAAACTGTTAATCTTAACGAGAAGAGCCGGCAGCGGCGCCACTTAATACAATGATTTTCATTGGGTTCAGATTTATGTCTCGGTATCTTCTCGAATTGATCACGGTTCAAAGTGGAATGATTGTTCTTGGTGACAAATAGAAGGTTTGGTTTGTTATGTATTTTAAACTAATAGCAATTAAATGTAAATGTCGATGAGCGAAAAGAGTTTTAAAGATTAGACTAAAATAACGAGTTGAAAATAAATGATTGAAAACTTAAAGGCAAAATTAGAAAAATACTTGAACACTTAATAAAACTAACACTTGAAAACTCTGTAAAAACGAAAAACTAAATCCATCGGAAAGTTGCCAAATCGGAATCCCTGGTCGGAATAGGCTAATCGGAATAAGCAGATCGGAATACGTGGGAAATAGGTCCAATCGGAATATGGAAACAAGCCCCACAGTCGGAATAATTGAAAATAACCCAATCGAAATATTTAAAAATTAAATCAAATCGAAATGCTCAAAAATGTTCAGATCGGAATGTATGGCAATGTGCCCAATCGGAATATCAAGAAATAATGCCAAGATCGGAATACACTAAAACACCCTAATCGGAATAATCATAAACACTTTTCCGATCTAATGATCGGAATAAGGGGGGGGGGGGGTGCTCGTCGGAATAAACCAATCGGAAAAGGGTTTTACCCTTTCCGATACCTTTTTGATCCGAAACTTAAGCTAGGGTGATAAGCTATTTGGAATAAGCTAATACCCAAAACTAGCACGAATCTAAAGTGAAAAAGATTCAATAAGCACAAACAACAACTTTTTAAACTTAAGATAAACAAACTTTTAAATCAAACAATAAAAAGATGAATTTTTTAAGAAAACATTTAAAAAGTAAATAAGCTAAACATATAAACAAGCCAATAAGCACAAAGTTCTTAAAGCTTATTCGTATGAAAACTTAAATAAACATAAAAAGATTAACTTTTTAAGCACGAAAACATTGATGAACAACACGGGTCATAAGTAATTCGCACCAAAAGTGAACCAAAATCAAAGAAAGGTAGAAAGAGATGAAAGATTAAAAGCTTAAACTTCAAACTTGATTAATGAAATCAACAATACAAAAGTTAAATCTTGAAAGATTAAAAGAAAGAAAGATGAAAACTAGTGAGAGAAAGTTGAGAACTTTCTCTCTCTAAAACTAGAGAAAATGAAAAACTAAAACTAACTAGTCCAAAATTATGAAGTGAAGTCCTATTTATAGGCGTGTGCTTGTGGGCTTGTGAATGGGCTTGGTTTTTGGGCTTCTTTTCTTCTTTCTTCTTTAGTCTTTAGGTTTCTTTAAATAAACATTTCCGACTTTGGATTTTGAGAAGTGTCGGTGAATAATTCCAACTCGTCTTATAATCTTTTGCTTAATAGACTCGAGTTCTTCGACATATATGAATCTTCCATCTTTGGCCCTTTTCTTCGATAAATCTTCAAATAGGCACAATGACTTCAAATCTTTTGCATCTCTTGGACAATAGACTTTGTCTTGAGCCTTTTTCTTCGATAAAACCCGTGCAATCCCATGTTTTCTTCCATATTCACCCGGTTGACTCTGAAAACACAATAAACACAAAAACCACGCATAATTCCAAACAAATGATATTAAATACGTGTTTTATTCTCGTTTTAGCCAGAAATAAGTGGTAAAAGGATGGGTGTTTTCACACCTATCAATTATGACTTCACCACGGTGGAGTGATAGCTCCTAGCGTCCTTTTAGTTTATTTGGCCTTTATTATTATTATATTATCATGTGGGGCGTATGGGTGCATCCTAGTTACAGTTTCAGTCAAGATTTTCATGGTGAATGTGGTGTGTGCCTTGCAGCCTTCACAAGGAGCTGATCCCTCCTACCAATACCATATTAATTAGAGGCATCCCCTCTAATTACATAACGAGTTCACCCCTCCAAGTATTCATGCACGTGGTTGACCTCATGACTTATATTGGCTTTTGGTATATTAAACTAATACAGATTTTCATTAGTAAACATAAGCTATGTTTTCAGAACTAAAACCAGTAAACATGTTATACGTCTAGGTTTCCCAGGACTTATTCATTTCTGCTGCTATTCATGCTTATTATGCTCTTTATATGCTTCCATTATTCTATGTCTTTATGTTATGCTATATATCCGTGCATTGGGCGTTATGCTCAGCCGTTTTCCATTTCCATGTTCCCAAACGGCAGGTACCCAAGGTCGTAAGTAGGATCTCAAGAGTATGTGCATTCAGATGGAAGCTATACAGCTTTCTATATCTTATGCATTTATCATACTTTATCTTACTTTATTTCATGTTGGACATTGTTTAGTCCTTTCCTTTACAGTACTTATATTTGCTTGTGTTTGAGTTACTTGTACTACCGATGTTTGTTTCCGGTATTACCTTTTATGGTCATGAATGTTTAGACATTTACCTTGCATGCTTTGATGACACGCCATATATTACTGTGATATTCCATTTTGCCAAAGGGGGTGCTACAATTATGGTATCATAGCTAATGTTTCGACCTGTAGCTCTGTAAAACATGACTTTGTGACTTTCGAGTAGTCACCAGCATCTTCTTAGAACTGACAATTGGTTTTCATACATCCATTTCTTTTTCATTTCATGTAATCATTTTATGCATTCATCTCATTGTCGCAGAAACTTTGACTAAGTAATGGTTGGTACATGACTGACCCTATTTAGTCGCATGTGTTTTATTGAAACATTTTATTTGTTTAGTAGACCAACCCATAGGCGTCCACACTTGCTATTTTGTTTTGTGAATCGACCCATTGGCATTCACTCATGGACATATCATCATATTTAATTGACCATGCATTTTAAAACTGTTATATGCATCATAAATAAATTCATGTTTTATACACTGTTCATGCATTTTTATATTCATGTCATATTTTATCAGACTCATTATTTTTGTTGCATTTTTGTTTGAAAATGTCAGATGATGAACACACACAATGCTCAAGAATTGGCTGCAGCAGTCAATGTAGCTTTGCAAGCCCTCCATCCCCAACTTCGCAATGAAATCAGGGACGAAGTTCATGCTGAAGTCCAGGCTCATGGCAATCAGCACGGACCTCATCCGCAGAACAACAACAATCCTCCATCTCCACTGCCTGTTACATGTATGACTTGGTTGGAGCGATTCAACAAGCCAAGACCCCGTTCGTTTGAGCAGATTGACAGCCCCTCTGAGGCTGAAGCTTGGATTTCTCACATTGAGAAGTTATTTGATGCGATGGGTTGTGACGGTGTCTTCAAGGCAAGACTGGCTTGCTATAAGTTTGAAGGTGATCTGCTGTAGTGGTGGAAATCAGTCAAGTAGTCCAACGGTGGTGATGATTGGGTTGCACTGTTGACATGGATCAGTTTAAGGAGCTCTTCCGTTATCAGTACTTTCCACATGATTGATAGGAGAAACTCAAGAGGGATTATCACAATATCTGACAGGTTGCTGGGGAGAACAACAATGAATTCATGCAGAGGTTTCTTCGTTTGGCTGGATTTCTAGGCGCAGCAGCTGGTACTGCTGAGGAGCAAGCTGAGAAGTTTTGTTGGGCTGTTCGTACTTCGGTTGCCAACAGTATGGTATGTGCTACGTTCACTATAGTGGCACAGGTGACCGATGCAGCCCGTAAGCTTGAGATGCTTCAGGAACGAGAGGAGTTTGGTGATGACCGATCAATGAAGAGGTATCTTCAATCACCAAACGTTAATCATTAATTTCTTTCAGTATATTCATTCTTATATCATACTTTGTTCAACTTTATATTTCAGACAGAAGACTGACGACCAGAAACCTTCGGTCGCTCAGCGACAATCATCCAAGGGAAACGGTCAGTCCCATGACCGTTCTGCTTCAGATATACGTGTCGGTAATGACAATTACCGTAACAATGCCAACCACTCTAACAACAGCAGGTCCCTACATTTACCTTCTTTAATGTTAAACTGTCTTATGTTATGGTATTCTGACACTCCAGCAAATCATATTCAGGAGCAATGGCAACGACAGGGATCAGGACCGCAGAGGTTCGCGGCTTAACCGTTCTGCTTCATCTGGTAACTAATTAAACCTTCTATGTAGTCATGCTTATGTTCCATGATCATGTCTCATGCATGTAATCCTGAAACATGCTCTCAGTTAGCTAGGAAGCCTGTTGGAAGGTTCACGCATCCTATCCTCCCTACTTGTTCGCGCAGACATTCTGGTGTTTGCCGCCGAGGTACTGGTGCTTGTCTCAAGTGTAGCCAGCAAGGCCATCAGCAGAAGGATTTTCTCCAAGGTGAAATAGAAGGCACCTCTGGACATGCCGACTCCAAACCACCTCCTACTTCAGGTCGCGTGTTCACTACTAACAAGGAGTAGGCGAACAAGACTTCAGGTACCATCATTGGGAATCTCTTTATTAATGGTCTGGCAGCATGTGTTTTGTTTGATACTAGAGCGACTCGTTCAGTCATATCCACTACTTTTGCTACACGTGTTAGAATTTCCCTATGCCATTAGATAATGCCTTAATCATTTCCACGCCACTTAGGGACTCTGTGCGAATCACCTGGGTGTACAGAGATCATCCCTTAGAATTTGATGATAGAACCCGCAGACTTGACGCACTCGCATTAGACATGTGAGATTTTGACATGATATTGGGAATAGACTGGTTATCCAAACACCAGGCTACGATAGACTGCCTCACTTATCGGGTTATTTTCGGTGATGTTAAATCTCCAGAGTACATACACCATGGTTTTCTACCAGGGAGGTCTGTACAAATCATTCCATCCATGGAAGCGTGTGCATTACTATCACACAACTGTAATTGATTCATAGCCAACATTCATGACATTACTGCTGAGTCTCTATCGATTCAAGATTAGCCTATTGTGTCAGAATTTCCTAATTTTTTTCCTGATGAACTTTCGGGCATACCACATGTTCGTGAAGTCGAGTTTGGAATTGAGCTCGTTCCAAGAGCAGAGCCAATCTCCAAGGCTCCTTACCGCATGGCTCCCATTGAGCTTAAGGAGTTAAAAGATAAGCTGTATGAACTTCTGAAGTGAGGTTTCATCCGTCCTAGTGCATCGCTATGGGGTGCACCGATACTATTCATGAAGAATAAAGACGACAACATGCATTTGTGTATAGATTATCGTGAGTTGAACAAGATCACGATCAGGAGTCATTATCCTTTTGTCGCGTATTGATGACCTATTAGATCAACTCTAGGGCGCCAAATATTTCTCAAAGATCGATCTGAGGTCCGGCTACCATTAGTTACAGGTTAAGGAGTTGGATATCTCATAGACTTCTTTCTCTACACGTAATGAGCACAACAAGTTCGTAGTCATGCCATTGAGACTCACAAATGCTCCAGCGGTCTTCATGGATCTGATGAACCGTGTCTTCCATGAGTTTCTGGACAAGTTCATTAGCGTTTTCATTGATGACATCCTGATTTTCTCCAAATCCAAGGAGGAACATGAGGAACACCTTCGTACAGTTTTGCAGATTCTTCGTCAGAAGCAGCTGTATGCCAAGTTCTCCAAGTGTGAGTTCTGGTTAAGCAAGGTGGCATTTATGGGCCATATTGTATCTACAGAAGGGATCACCATGGATCCTGCAATGGTTGAAGCCATCACTAAATGGCCGAGCCCTACATCTACAACAAAGGTCAAAAGTTTTTTGGGTTTAGCTTGCTACTACCACAGGTTTGTAGAGAACTTTTCACGGTTAGCGTTACCTTTGACTAAGCTGATGAGAAAAGGAGAGAAATTCATCTGGACTAAAGAATGATAGAAGAGATTTGAAGACCTTAAGCAGAAGTTGTTATATGCACCTATTCTTACTCTCCCATATGGTACAGGTGGATTTCAGATCTACAGTGACTCTTCAGGAAAGGGTCTAGGTTGTGTTCTCATGCAACATGGGAAAGTTATTGCATACGCATCACGGCAGCTTAAACCTTATGAAGAGAACTATCCTACACATGACTTGGAGCTTGCAGCAGTTGTTTTCGCATTGAAGATCTGGAGGCATTATTTGTATGGTGAATCATGTGACATCTTAACTGTAACACCCCACTTGGATAAATGGACCGTTACGTGTATTTATGGTGTTTCATCAAAGCATGCAAGGCAATGTATTAAACATTAACTGATCATAACTGAAATACCGGAATCAAACATCGGTAGTCCAAACATAAGCTTAAAATATAAAGACTAAGTACTAAAAGAAAAGGACGAAACAATGTCCAAACAACCAAAGTAATGTATGTGTGCATAAAGTAAAGGAGTCTGGATAGCTCCCATCCAATGCACATACTCGCTTAGAAGTCCTAAGATCGTCTCTGTGTACCTGCCGTTTGGAAACATGAAAGGAAACTACGGCTGAGCATAACGCTCAGTGAACAGATATGAAGCATGATAATAATATGTTAGAAAAGAACCGGTAACAAATACTGAAACTAAAATTGTTAAGATAAAAGAAGCAAACTGTGTAGAATTTGATATATCTAATTTATAAATATAAAACTGACTTGATAGCTGTTAAATCTGAAAACATGCATTTACTGTATTATAATTGCCAGAGCTTATATAGGTCATGTGTTGTAACAACTGTGCATGAATAACCGGAGGAGTGACCTCATCATGCTATAAAGGGGTGACCTCTAAATACTGTGTTGGGTGGAGGGATCGGTTCCAATGTGAAGGATGTAGAGCATACATCACATTCACCTAATAACTGTAAACTGATAAGCCTAGGATGCATCCATACGTCCCACTAATAATACTGATAAAATGGCCAAGCTGGGCTGAGTGGAACGCTGAGGGATATCACTCTCCCGCGGGTGATTCAAGACACTGGTGCCTCAGGTGTCATGGTTACGGTACCTCTGTAACTAGTACTACTAACTGGTCATGCTTGTATATAAGGCTCAGGCAATATCTTAGTTATTAAAATAATTTCAGATTATTTATAACATGTACTGGGGAAAACATTTGGCTGCATACGGGAAATCCTAATCATGCATAGAAGGGGAGTCCTTACTGAAAGGATGGAAATACGTACCTCGTGTCCAGTAACCGACCGAGATCAACTAACAGAAAGTCTACTTTGTTTTCACGCGAGCTACATGAATAAAGGACGCGAATAAGTTAACTGATATTCATTTATTTAATTTACTGATCTTATTGGCTTCTCATTTATTTAATTTATTTTTGAAATTATGTACGTATATTAACTGATAAATCTGATCTTATAGTAATTCTTTTCAATGTATTATCGACCTACTATTAAGTATGGTAAAAACGTATTCTGACGTTAGATTGATACTATAATAAGTAACCTGCTAAAAATAGAAAGTTTCATAAATTAGGAAGTTTCTAAAATCATTTATAATTTCTTTAACAAAATTATACCCTTTTAATTATTACCAAATTATTTTAATTTAATTCTTTTAAAATACAACTTAGACATTTATAAAAATAAGTAATAAAAGGTATAATTTAAAAATCTTCGTTTTTATTATTTTTAACTATGTCACGAGCTTACCGAGATACCCCTTCTTGGTCGCACTAAAACAATACAACTAATATATATATAAATCTGTCCATATGAATTAGTGACAGAAAAACTGTCACTAAAAAGTGTGACTAAAAGCTGAGTATCAAAAAACTGTCACTTAATGAATCTGCGACAAAAATTAGTGTCGCTAATCTGTCGCTAATTTCAGAATCAAAATCCTTTTATTTTATGTTTAACAATTTCCCACTGCTCTTTATATTCTCCCCATTGTTTCGGTAAAACCCGCATGCTTTTACCATGAATAGTACCCTTATGATCGTACGTATATGATTAGAACTTTCCTTATTTAGCACGTTTACCTTTCACGAATAGGAAGTACAAGTATTACGTACGTGTTATTACACGATAAGTATTTAATACGTTTTAAGGCACGATAATTATTATCAACAATAATTATAATCACGAACAAGAAATCATGAACGTAAATAATCACGAACTTATTATTAGGTATTTACGTATATTTATTACGATTACATTTACGGCACGAACGATTAATAATTAAATCACGTAAACAAGACACGAGAACACGTAATAATTAGAACACGGGAAAAACAACGGGTTTCCCCTTGTGGGCCCCTCATAGCCGCGACATAGAACAAAAGGAAGGGGCCAAGCCCACTTTTCTTTTAACTAAAATAAGAAAAGGAGGAAACATATTTTTCATTTACAAAAGAATTAGAAAATAACAAAAACCCTAGCTCTCCTCCTTGTCTCATTTGACCGCCGGGTAGAACACCACCAAAAGGGGTGTTTGTTGATTTTGGTTGATCCAATTCTTGCAAGATCGTTCGTGTTATTAATCCTCTTTTGTTTCACGTATTCGATAAACCTTAAACCTTTTTCTTTTTAATTATTTATTAGATCTAGAACACATGAAATCATGAAGTTATTTAATAAACATGTTAATTAATTAGATCTAACCATGGGGGTTAAGAAAACATGGGTTTAAGGGGTGTTTGGTTCGGCCGACGCACACAAACTGAGAGCTTAAGCTCTCGGTGTGGCTCGTGTGACCATAGCCGAGACCTAAGGGGTTGTCCTTGTGGTCATGGGGGGGTCTCGGCTGAAAAACCACACGCACCACCGGCTTAAGCCGGTGATGGTTTGACTAAAATGTGGCAACCGGTCAACCCGGTTCGCCATAATTAAGGGTTGTTTGGTCCGGTTCAAGGGGTTTCACGGACCGGTTCATGACATGTTTAGATTTAAAACACGGGTTCGGTTCATGGTTTATTTTTACAAGCTAACTATTTTTACAAGTTAAATAATTACAAGGTTTAATTAAATTAATTTAACATGCTTTATAATTAATTTAATTTAGACATGACTTAGGTTAATTATTATTAGAAATAATACATGATTTTAACCTAAGTATTTTATGATTTAATTTTAGACTAAAGTAATTAATTAATTATTAAAACATGGCTTATAATTAATTAAATTTCATGACTTAGGTTATATGTAACAATTAATAAACTATACTATTTAATCACATGACTTAGAATGTTTACTAGTAAAACTTAAGCTTATATTATTAGCTTAATAATCCAGCTTATTTCTAATTATAGAAACTTTCTATTTTTAGAAACTTATTTATTTTAAGCAGCTAATCTATTTATGGAAACTTCTATTTTTAGAAACTTATTTATTTTAAGCAGCTAATGTATTTATGGAAACTTTCTATTTTTATAAACTTATTTATTTTAGGCAGCTATTCTATATTTGGAAACTTTCTTTTTTGGAAACTTTCTATTTTTGTAAACTTTCTATTTTTGGAATCTTTCTATTTTAAGAAACCTGCTATTTTTAGAAAGTTACTTATTATTACACAACAAGTATAATAATACAAGAAATACAAGTAATACTTAATCAGAGTAGACAAAATACATGATAAACACAACATAACGATAAAATCAGTAAAACATGGCATGAACATATAAAACAAGCTAAGACATGATATAAAACCAGTTACGTATACAGTAATCAGGATACTTATAAACGTATATTGTTTATGTAGCATTAGTGATATCGAAGTAGGACTCTCTTCCGTTCGTCTTCTTCGTTTACAGGACACAAGGTACGGATTCTCCGTCCTTTCAGTATGGACATTCTTTCCTTATTATTTCCCCGTATGTAGCCAACTATTTTCCCAGTATATGTTTTATATGTTTTGATTGCTTATGTTTAATAAATGCCTAAAGCCATATACATGCATGACCAGTTTCACCTAGTTATAGAGGTACCATAACCATAACACTGGAGGCACCAGTGTTATGACTTCACCACGGCAGAGTGATAGCTCGTGGCGTCCCTTCAGCTTTTGGCAATATTATTATTATCATGTGGGCGTATGGGTGTATCCTAGGTTACATGTTTTTACAGATTATTTCAGGTGAATGTGGTGTGTGCCTTGCATCCTTCACAAGGAGCTGATCTCTCCTACCCAAACTAATATTAATTAGAGGCAGCCCCTCTAATTGCATGACGAGGTCACCCCTCCAAGTATTCATGCACGTTGATATTTCATGACCTATATTGGCTAATGGTAAACATGTTAAACAGTTTTTTATAAGATAAATATAAGGCTTTTCAAACTATAAAACTAGTTTTACTAAGTTATACCAGGTTTTCCAGGACTTAGACATTTCCGCTGCTATATGTTGTTTATGCTTAAGTTATTCATTCTATGCTTGTATATCCATGCACTGAGCGTTATGCTCAACCGTTTTCCTTTCATGTTCCCAAAACGACAGGTACTCAGGGACACTTGTAGACTTTAAGCGTACGTGCATATGGATTGGAAGCTTCTTAGCCTTCATTACTTTATGCATTTCTTCATACTTTTGATACTTATTTCCATGGACATTGCATAGTCCTTCCATTTACAGTACTTATGTTTATGTGTGATGAGCTTTACATTGGGGTATCGATGTTTGTTTCCGGTATTTCCTTTATGGTCATGTAATGTTTAATACATTTATCCTTGTAGGCTTTGATGACACGCCATAATCACGCGTGACATTCCATTTACAAAAATGGGGTGTTACAATTATGGTATCAGAGACAAGGCTTCGACCTGTAGGCTCTCAAAACACGACCTGTGATTAGTGGGTAGTCACTATGGTCTTCCTAGAACTAACAGTCGGTTTTCATGCATTCATTGTTTTCATGCATACATATATATGTCATTGTCGTAGGTTTATGACTAAGTAACGGTTGGTACAGGACTGGCCCTATTTAGTCGCATGTACTTTTATCGAAACTTTTAACTTTGGGACTGACCCATTGGCGTTCCCTCGCTATGTCATTTGTTTTGAGTGAACTGACCATAGGCGTTAACTCTCGCGCATATATAAGTTTTCATAAAACAACATCATGCATTCATGTACTAGTTTTCCTGCATAAAAGTTTTCTCATGATTTATTGGTATAAATATTTTTCATGTATATAGTTTATGTTTTGATCAAATAATCATGTATTTTTATGTTATACTGTCAGATGGTTCTCACACGCGAGTAGGAACAACTCAATGCAGCAGTCCAAGCTGCAACGCAAGCTATGCTTCCTTAACTGAGGAACGAAATCAGGGCTGAGGTGCAGGCTGCCAACAATCAGCAGCAGCGCCCAGTACCTCCTCCTCCTCCTCCAGCAACATTGGTCACATGGCTTGAGAGATTCAATAAGCTACGCCCTCGATCCTTTGAGAAAACAGATAGCCCGAGTGATGCTGAAAGCTGGTTGGCTCACATTGAGAAGATCTTCGATGCCATGGGCTGTGACCCCGTCTTCAAGTCTAGGTTGTCCTATTACCGGTTCGAATGTGATGTGTTATCATGGTGGAAGGCACTAAAGCAGTCTGAGTGAGGTGACAATTGGGTGGCTGGTTTGACTTGGGCTCAGTTCAAGGATTTGGTGATGGGACAGTTCTTTCCCAAGGCTGAGCAAGACAAGTTGAAGAGAGAGTACCATGGAATCAGACAGAGAGCTGGAGAGAACAGCAACGAGTTCATGTAGCGTTTTCTTCGTTTAGCTGGTTTTCTTGGTGCAGCAGTAGGTACTCCCGAAGAGCAAGCATACCACTTCCTGTGAGCTCTTCGTACATCGATCGCAAACAACTTGGTGTGTGATACGTTCAACACTGTGGAACAAGTGGCCGATGCAGCACGTAAGCTGGAGATGCTGCAAGAAAGAGAAGAGTTCGTGGAAGCAGAGACACCCGATAAGAGGTAAACATTCGTTATTCAGCGGTGACCAAACCGTATTCTTTCAGCATATGCCAATATTTACATCTCTTTTAAACTGTATCTTCCAGGAAGAAGACTAGGGACTGGTCTCAGCCGGCTACTCAACAACAGCCTACTCAGCCCAAAGGAAACGGTCAAACTCACGACCGTTCTGCTACGGATAGGCGTGGCGGTAATGATAGTTACCGTAACAACGCTGGAAACTCCAACAGCAGCAGGTTCTTATACTTACTCATTTTCTTATGATTACATGCAGTAGTTATAAATTCTGACACATTAGAGAATCTTCTACTAAGAATCATGGTAACGGGAGGGACCAGAACCAGAGAGGTTCATAGCCTAACCGTCCAGCTATCACTGGTATTCTATCTTACGAATTATCCGCATTGTCCTTTGTACCTATTATCATGTCTCATGTATATTGTTCTTATCAGGCTCTCAGCCAGCAAGGACACCTGCTGGAGGATATACTCATCCTCTTTGCACTACCTGCAATCGTAGGCACTGAGGGCCATGTCGCCGCGACAGCGACGCATGCTTCAAGTGTGGTCTTCCTGGCCATCGCATGAAGGACTGTCGTAAGGACGAGATGGAGGGCACATCGGGACATGCTGATACCAAGCCGCCTCCTACTAGTGGACACGTTTAAACGACATCTCGTGATCAGGTCAACAAGTCTACAGGTACCATCACTGGAATCTTGTATATGTATGGTCAAGCTTCATGTGTTCTGTTTGACACGGGTGCTACTCACTCGGTCATTTCTACTGCTTATGCTAATAATGTTAGGATACTCCTCATGCCTCTAGAGAATATACTGAATATTTCCACGCCATTAAGAGACTCTGTACGCATAACCCATGTGTACAAGAGCCTTCCCCTAGATTTTGATGACAAGATTCGTCTTGTTGACGCACTTCCGCTGGACATGAATGATTTTGACATGATATTGGGCATGGACTGGTTATCCAAGAATCATGCCACCATAGACTGCCATTCATATCGAGTCATCTTCGGTGATGTTAATGCACCAAAGTACATTCACAACGGGTTCGTACCCGGAAGGTCTGTACAAATCATATCAACCCTGCAAGCACGTGCATTACTTTCACATGGTTGCGAGGGCTATCTAGCTACTGGTTCATGACATGGATGCTGAATCTCCATCAATTCAGAATCAGTCGATAGTGTCAGAATTTCCAGATGTATTTCCAGAAGAACTTCCGGGCATACCACCTGCACGTGAAGTAGAGTTTAACATCGAGCTCATCCCAGGAGCTGAGCCGATTTCCAAAGCTCCTTATCGCATGGCTCCCATAGAGTTGAAGGAGCTGAAGGATCAATTGTAAGAACTTCTGGAACGAGGCTTCATTCGACCGAGCGTATCTCCATGGGGCGCATCGGTCTTATTCGTTAAGAAGAAGGACGGCAGTATGCGTCTTTGCATAGATTATTGCGAGCTTAACAAGATCACCATCAGGAATCGATATCCTCTACCACGCATTAACGATTTGTTTGACCAGCTCCAAGGGGCCAAACATTTCTACAAGATTGATCTGAGGTCGGGCTATCATCAGCTACGGGTTAAAGAGCAGGACATCGCCAAGACTGCTTTCCGTACACGCTATGGCCACTACGAATTGTAGTCATGCCATTTGGCCTTACCAATGTTCCAGCAGTGTTCATGGATTTGATGAACAGAATCTTCCATGAATTTCTGTACAAGTTCGTCATTGTATTCATTGACAACATCCTGATATTCTCTAAGTTCAAGGAGGAACACGAAGACCATCTTCGTACAGTATTACAGATTCTTCGCCAGAAGCAACTGTATGCTAAATTCTCTAAGTGTGAGTTCTAGTTAGACAAGGTGGCATTCTTAGGTCACATTGTATCAGTAGAAGGAATCACTATGGATCCAGCAAAGGTTGAGGCTATTACCAAGTAGCTAAGACCGACAGCAGCGACTGAGGTTCGCAATTTCCTATGCTTTGCTGGTTACTAACGTAGGTTCGTGGAGAACTTTTCCTGTTTAGCACTACCATTGACCAAACTGATGCGAAAAGGGGAGAAATTCGTCTGGACTGAAGAGAGAGAGAAGAGCTTTGAAGACCTAAAGTAGAAGTTAGTATCTGCACCGATTCTTACTCTCCCATCTGGTACAGGTGGATTTCAGATCTACAGTGATGCATCGGGGAAGGGACTTGGCTTTGTTCTCATGCAACATGGGAAAGTGATCGCGTACGCTTCACGACAGCTTAAGCCTTATGAGGAAAATTACCCTACGCATGACTTGGAACTTGCAGCAGTCGTGTTTGCATTGAAGATATGGAGGCACTACTTGTATGGAGAATCATGTGATATTTTCACGGACCACAAGAGCTTGAAGTACATCTTCACTCAACTTGAATTGAACATGAGACAGAGGAGATGGTTAGAGTTGTTGAAGGATTATGACATTAATATGCAGTATCATCCCAGAAAGGCGAATGTAGTGGCAGATGCACTTAGCAGAAAGTCCGGAATGATAAACGACATTAAAATTGAGGAGGAAAATATAAGAGACTTGGAGCGACTAGACATTGAGATCATGGTACGTGGACAGCACGGTTACTAGGCTAATCTTAGAGTGGAACCCGAGTTACTCTTTAGGATCAAGGAAGCTCAGAAGGAGGATGGTGAAATCTGGGCGATAATTTAGAATTTGGAGAAGCATACAGAATTTTGAGTAGATGCAGTCGGTATCTTATGGCAGGGCACGAGACTTTGTGTTCCTGATGATCAAGAACTCTGGGAAGCATTGTTAGCTGAGGCTCATAGCTCCCCATTCTTGATTCATCCTAGTTCGGCCAAGATGTACCATGACATCAAGCAATACTTTTGGTGGAGTGGTATGAAATAGGATGTTGCGACTTACGTCTCCAAATGTCTTACCTGCCAGCTGTTAAGATCGAGCAAGTGATCTGGCGGTCTTCTACAAACGTTAGATATTCCAGAGTGGAAGTGGGACAAGATCACCATGTATTTTGTTACCGGTCTTCCGTGGACAAAGAGGAAGCACGATGTGATTTGGGTTATCGTTGATCGACTTACCAAGTCAGCTCATTTCTTACCGATCCGCAAGGAAGATTCAGTCAGTAAACTCGCTGATACTTACAAGAAGGAGATCATGAGACTTCATGATGCTCCATCCAGCATCATCTCGGACAGAGATCCTCGTTTCATTTCGCGATCCTAGAGAAGTCTACAGAAAGCTTGGGATATAAAACATAGGCTTAGCACGGCTTTTCATCCTCAAACAGACGGGAAATCGGAGCGAACGATTCAGACATTAGAAGACATGTTGAGGTCATGTGCGTTAGAATGGACGGGAGATTGGGACGATTACATCTGTCTGGTAGAGTTTGCATACAGCAACAGTTGGCACGCAAGTATCAAGTATGCTCCACTCGAGATGCTGTATAGCAGAATGTGTCGCACCCCAATCTTCTGGGATCAGGTTGGTGAGCGAACACTTGGAGGACCAGAAATGATAGAGTTGACCAACGAGAAGGTCGCAGTAGCTAAGTAGAAATTGCAAGAAGCACGATCACGTCAGAAAAGTTATGCCGACAAGCATCGTAGGGACTTACATTTTAACGTAGGAGATCACGTCTTCCTTAAGGTATCGCCGACACGTGGTGTTAGACGGTTTGGAATCAAAGGGAAGCTCAGTCCTCGATTCATCGGACCGTTTGATGTCATTGAGCGAGTCGGTGAAGTATCTTATCATTTAGCGTTACCTCCGCAGCTTTCTCATGTTCACGATGTTTTCCATGTGTCCTTACTCAGAGGGTACAAGTATCATCCCCTTCACATGGTTCAGTATCCACTAGAACAGATTCATGAAGATCTTACTTTCATAAAAGAACCCGAATGAGTTCTTGACAGACAAGAATGAGTCATGATAAGAAAGACGATTCCATTCGTCAAAATCCTTTGGAGGGATCATACCGAGCGGGAAGCCGCTTGGGAAACAGAGGAGTCTATCCGGGCTTCTTACCCTCATTTCATATTTTGAATTCGGGTATATTCTTCTTTTCCAGTTTACATTATCTATAATTCGGGGACCAATTATTCTTTTAAGGGGGAAGAGTTGTAAAACCTGCATGCTTTTACCATGAATAGTACCCTTATGATCGTACGTACATGATTAGAACTTTCCTTATTTAGCACGTTTACGTTTCACGAATAGGAAGTACAAGTATTACGTACGTGTTATTACACGATAAGTATTAAATATGTTTTAAGACACGATAACTATTATCAACAATAAATATAATCACGAACATGAAATCATGAACGTAAATAATCACGAACCTATTATTAGGTATTTACGTATATTTATTACAATTACGTATGAATATATTTTACGACACGAACGATTAATAATTAAATCACATAAACACGACACGAGAACACGTAATAATTAGAACACAGGAAAAACAACGGGTTCCCCTCGTGGGCCCCTCATAGCCGCGGCATAGAACAAAAGGAAGGGCCAGGGCCACGTTTGTTTTAACTAAAATAAGAAAAGGAGGAAACATATTTTTCATTTACAGAAGAATTAGAAAATAACAGAAACCCTAGCTCTCCTCCTTGTCCTTTGGCCGCCGGGTAGAACACCACCAAAAGGGGTGTTCGTTGATTTTGGTTGATCCAATTCTTGCAAGATCGTTCGTGTTATTAATCCTCTTTTGTTTCACGTATTCGGTAAACCTTAAACCTTTTTATTTTTAATTATTTATTAGTTCTAGAACACATGAAATCATGAAGTTATTTAATAAACATGTTAATTAATTATATCTAATCATGGGGTTTAAGAAAACATGGGTTTAAGGGGTGTCTGGTTCAGTCGGCGCACACAAACCGAGAGCCTAAGCTCTCGGTGTGGCTCGTGTGACCACAACCGAGACCTAAGGTTCTTGGTGTGGGCTTTGTGGCTCGGCAGCAAGCAAACCAAGGGACCCCGACGCATGTCGGGGTTGTCCTTGTGGTCATGAGGGGTCTCGGCTGAAAAATCACACGCACCACCGGCTTAAGCCGGTGGCGGTTTGACTAAACCGTGGCAACCGGTCAACCCGGTTCGCCACAATTAAGGGTTGTTTGGTCCGGTTCAAGGGGTTTCACGGACCAGTTCATGACATGTTTAGTTTTTAAAACACTCGTTCGGCTCATGATTTTGTTTACAAGTTAATTATTTTTACAAGTTAAATAATTACAAGGTTTAATTATATTAATTTAGCATGCTATATAACTAATTTAATTTAGACATGACTTAGGTTAATTATTATTAGAGTTAATACATGATTCTAACCTAAGTATTTTATGATTTAATTTTAGACTAAAGTAATTAGTTAATATTAAAGCTTGGCTTATAATTAATTAATTTTCATGACTTAGGTTATATTAATAATAAATATTTATACATGTTTAAACCTAAGTATTATTTACACTTTAATTTAATTAAATCATGCTATATTTAATTAAATCTTATAAGCTATAGTTTATTGAATTTACATGTAATAATTAATAAAGTATACAATTTAATCACATGACTTAGAATATTTACTAGTAAAACTTAAGCTTATATTATTAGCTTAATAATCCAGGTTATTTCCTTATGGAAACTTTCTATTTTTAGAAACTTATTTATTTTAAGCAACTAATCTATTTATGGAAACTTTCTATTTTTAGAAACTTATTTAATTTAAGCAGCTAATCTATTTATGGAAACTTTCTATTTTTAGAAACTTATTTATTTTATGTAGCTATTCTGTTTTTAGAAACTTTCGATTTTAAGAAACTTTCTATATTTTGGAAACTTTCTATTTTTGAAAACTTTATATTTTAGGAAACCTGCTATTTTTAGAAAGTTACTTATTATTACTCAACAAGTATAATAATACAAGAAATACAAGTAATACTTAATCAGAGTAGACAGAATACATGATAAACACAGCATAACGATAAAATCAGTAAAACATGGCATGAACATATAAAACAAGCTAAGACATGATATAAAACCAGTTACGTATACAGTAATCATGATACTTATACACGTATACTATTTATGTAGCATTAGTGATATCGAAGTAGGACTCTCTTCCGTTCGTCTTCTTCGTTCAGTGGACACAAGGTACGGACTCTCCGTCCTTTCAGTATGGACATTCTTTCCTTATTAGGATTTCCCCGTATGCAGCCAATTGTTTTCCCAATATGTGTTTTATATGTTTTGATTGCTTATGTTTAATAAATTCCTAAAGCCATATACATGCATGACCAGTTTCACCTAGTTATGGAGGTACCATAACCATAACACTAGAGGCACCACTGTTATGACTTCACCACGGCGGAGTGATAGCTCGTGGCGTCCCTTCAGCTTTTGGCCATAATATTATTATCATGTGGGGCGGATGGGTCTATCCTAGGTTACATGTTTTATAGGTTATTTCAGGTGAATGTGGTGTGTGCCTTGTATCCTTCACAAGGAGTTGATCCCTCCTACCCAAACTAATATTAATTAGAGGCAGCCCCTCTAATTGCATGATGAGGTCACCCCTCCAAGTATTCATGCACGTTGATATTTTATGACCTATATTGGCTAACGGTAAACATGTTAAACAGTTTTTATAAGATAAACATAAGACTTTTCAAACTATAAAACCAGTTTTACTAAGTTATACCAGGTTTTCCAGGACTTAGACATTTCCGCTGCTATATGTTGTTTATGCTTAAGTTATTCATTCTATGCTTGTATATCCGTGCACTGAGCGTTATTCTCAGTCATTTTCCTTTCATGTTTCCAAAATGGCAGGTACTCAGGGATGCTCGTAGACTTTAAGCGTAAGTGCATATGGATTGGAAGCTTCCTAGCCTTCATTACTTTATGCATATGATCCGTTTTAAGTGCCATGGGGTAGTTTTGTGATTGGTTGTTGTGTTTTCATATGATCCGTTTGATTTGATCCATATTTCTTCCTCGAATTCAAGATTTTTCTTGTTTTGATTGTGTTTCTTAATCGTATAACTTCTTTAATCTTGTTGTAGAGATTTGGTTGTTTTGGTTTGGTTAAAAACATGATCTTGTTGCCTAAAAGTTGCTAAATTTGTTGCCTAAAAGATGCTAAAATCGTTGCCTAAAAAGTTGGAAAAAAGGTCCCTTATTGCGACAGCTACAATTTCGGAAAAGGTAAGTACGGTTTCGATCGCAATAACCCTAGGGTTTTACTTTGCGATCAGTATTGCGATAGCCCCCTTATTCCGACGCTTATTGCGATCGTTATTGCGATCTGGATTGTGACGGATTTAAGGCAATCTTGAAACGTTACTTTGCCCACATTGCGACAGCCACATTGCGATAGGTGTTATTGCGACAGATTATTGCGATCTAAATATTCCGATCTGGGATTTCGATAGGTACACATTGCGATCTGAATATTCCGATCTAAGCATTCCGATAGGTGCACATTGCGATCAAAAGGACATTCCGATCTAAGCAACATTCCGATGGGCATTCCGATGGCACATTTCGATGACATGTTTAGCTAAATTTTGTTTGAGTATTTTTTAGATTTAGCCACCATCTAGACTAGTTTCGGAACGTAGTTTACACGAAGATTAAAAAAAAAAAAAAAGAGTTAAAATTTTTAGGTCAAGTAAAATCAAATTTCTTCCATACTAGTTTTAGGACATTTCTAGCTCAATTTCAAAAATTTCAAAATTTGGTGATTACAAATTTTTTAGGTCTACCGTTTTGTCGGACTGAGGAATTTATTGTCGGGCTGAGAAAAAATCGCAATTTTCGGAATTTCAACAACCAAACAATCACAACACAACTACTTAAGATCCACATTTGATTCATCATTTCAGAGAACATTGAGATGGATTCTACTGCCGAATATCGTGTGACGAACAACAACATAATGGTGGCAGGTAACAAAGAAAGACCACCAATGCTTGTGTCGGGTCGATATGATCAATGGCAATCCCGTTTTATACGTTACCTTGACACAAAACCTAACGGTGATGCTTTAAGGCAATGTATTTTGGAAGGACCCTATAAACTCTCAAGGATTCAAGTTCCTGCAGTACCAGCCACAGACACAAGTGACGCACAACCCGCATATGAACGTGATGAGAAGAGGACCGACCTCACCCCAGAGAACCGTGCTTGGTTTGATGCAGAGAAGGAAGCAATCTACTTAATTCTCAGTGGCATTGGAGATGAGATTTACTCTACGGTTGACGCATGTCCTACTGCTCAAGAAATGTGGACGGCCATTGAAAGATTTCAACAAGGTGAATCACTTAACAAACAAGATGTGAAAACTAAGATGTTTTAGAACTTTGGCAAGTTTACATCAAAGGATGGGGAATCAATTGATTCTTATTACTCCCGATTCTACAAGATGATGAATGATATGACCCGAAACAACTTGCAAGTTTCCACCATGCAAGTCAATGTCCAATTTCTACAGCAACTTCAACCAGAGTGGACACGGTTTGTCACCTTGGTGAAACAACAACAAAAGTTAGACGAAGTTTCATATCACAAGCTCTTTGACATCTTGAAACAATTTCAAAATGAGGCAAATGAACTTCGAGCTGAACGAGTTGCAAAGATGTCCAATCCACTTGCTTTGGTGTCTACCACTCAACATTACCCAAATTATCACTCCCGTACTTCAAAGACCTACTCTACTCAAACATCATCACCACGATCATCCATTGTCTCCAAGTCACATGTTCCAACACGATCCCGAGGCAAAGCAGTTGCAAGAGCACCATCACCCACACCTGAGCAATCATCCGAAGAAGACAGTGATGAAGAAATAGCTCAAAAGGATAGGGAATTCAAGCAACAAATGGCTTTCGTTATGAAGCAATATAAGAAAATCTACAAACCCACCAACAACAACCTTCGAACATCTTCAAACTCGAGGAACACCCATGCACAGAGTCCTCCAAGGTATGACACACGAAGACGTGTTGCGAGTCCTCCAAAGTATGATCGACAACCTAAGTATGATAATCAGTGGGTGGCTACTGTTGTTGGAAATCGGGAAACTGTTGGTACTCAAGTTGTGCAACAAAGTGGGATTCAGTGTTTTAACTGCAGAGGTTTTGGGCATTTGGCTAAGGAATGCAGGCAGCCAAAGAGGGTTAAAGATTATGGTTATCATAAGGAAAAAATGCTGTTGTGCAAGAAAATGGAAGCTGGAATCAAGTTATCAGCTGAGGAAGGAGAAATGCTTGAC
The DNA here is from genome assembly GCA_025667525.1 of Glebionis coronaria. NCBI lineage: Eukaryota > Viridiplantae > Streptophyta > Magnoliopsida > Asterales > Asteraceae > Glebionis > Glebionis coronaria. The sequence goes on from CM046880.1 coordinate 272,301,753, forward strand.
GACACAGATGATGAAATCTCCGACCAAGAACTCGAGGCACATTATTCATACATGGCAAAGATTCATGAGGTCCTTAACGTCACTGAAGATGACAATGGTCCTATCTTTGATACCGAGCTAATTGATAAGGTACAAGATGATGCTGAATATAATGTGTTTGGTGATACACATGAGCATAGTGATCTACCAACAACAGTTACTGATACGTGTATGATGGAAACGGTTGATAGCAATACCACACCTGATTCATCAGACATGTGCAATAATGAGTTTGAGGATGATCAACATGCAAATGAGTATGATGACGAGGAGCGTGTCGCGCTTGCTAATTTAATTGCTAGTTTACAAAAAGATGTCAATGAAAATAGAAAGAATCAAAAGCAATTAAAGAAGGCAAACGCAGCGCTCACTCAAAACTTTGAAGAATGCAAAGCCGCTCTTATATAATCTAGTGAGACTACTGATAGTTATAGGGCTGAGCTTCTTCAAAAGACCAACGAGCTTGAGGGGTACAAAAGTCGTGTCATCAACGTTAAAAAGGACGATTTTGAAAATAAATACAATGAATCTCTTGCTTTGTTAACTAAAGAAAAACGTCAATTTAATGTTTTATTAAGTGATGAACGTCAAAAAACGTATCTTGCCACAACAAAAGTTAATGAACTTGAACAGAGGCTTTCTATGAACACCACCGATTCTGCTAAAATTCTTGACGAGAAGAAACAAGAGGTTGAAACATTAAAACAAGATTTCAAAAATAGACAAAGCAAAGATACTGAAAAAGTAAAGGATCTCGAAGAACAAGTCGATTTTTTGAAAAAAGTTGTTTATAATACACATGACTCTATTCAAACCATAAGAATGATAGCACCTCGGTCGTTTTTCAAGGGTCAACCTAGCTTTGCCACCCCCAAGTACCTCGAACAAGCTCAAGCTGCAAACCCCCATTTATATCTTGACGAGTCCGAATGGACCACTCATGATTGCCCTGTAGCTAACCTCGATAGTGAAGAGACATCCCTTTGGGATGAGGAGAGTAGATCACCGGTCAATAAAGATTTTGTGAAACCGTATAACTATGCTTATGAAAACAGTCTTTATGGTCTTTTCACTCCACAAAAACAAAAGTCTCGTGAGGAATTATTTTTAGAATGCAAACAAAAAAGAATTCAATGGAAAAAAGCTTTTGCCACTAAGAGGAAAACTAATGTTTTTAAATATATTAATTATTTGCCTCTAGATGCTTCTAAAAGCAAAAGTAGAAAAATACTTGGTTTTCTTAAACACCACGTTAATAATGTTTAATCAATTGTTGAAAGCGATTGGGAGAAACGTCAAAAGGATAAGTGGAAAACCGAGATTCCTCACGACATAACTGTGCTTGTGAAAGAACTTTTAATACCAAATACGAACATAATAAAAGAACATGTTCTTGATTTTGAAAATTTAATTCAGTCTGAAATATTTGATGATTTGAAATATGTTGAGTCTCTTGAAAAAGAAATTGATGACCTTCAAAATGACAAATTAGAATTTTCAAACGAATATGATCTACTCTTAGAAGAATGTCTCTCCAAAGATATTTTGTGTGCTACTCTTCAATCTTGTGCTGATATCGATGAATATTCTGATGTTGCATGCAAATATCTTGATAAAATCATAGAGTGTGAGCGTCTTGAACTTGAGCTTTCGAAACATAAAGAAAATGTTGATAAAAAGGCTTTTGAGTTACTTCAACACAAAACTGATTTCCTTCAAAAACATTGTCATTCTCTTGAACTTGCTTTGCAAAAAGACATTGGTAGTTTTCCACACGATAATAAATTGCAAGAAAAACTTTCCCAAACGTTTCGAGAAATGAACAAACAGAATTTGGAAATTAAAGGGTTGAAAGCTCAGTTACAAGACAGGGACAGAGCGATAGCAGAGTTGCAGAAACTCATTGCTAAGATGGGTGGGAAGATTGTTGAACCTAGTGATAAGAAACCTGTTGTAAGACAACCCAATGCTCAAAAATTGACTAGACCCTCTGTCTTGGGAAAACCGTCTGTTTTCTCTAATTCTGCATTTGCAAAACCTGCGTTTGCCCCCAAGACGGATGGGAAGGATAGGTTACCACAAAACACTCCCAAAACAAATATTCGATCACAAAGCATTAAGAACACAAATGTGGTTAAACCAGGGATGTATAGATTGACCACTAAACCCACACAAAACAAAGAAAGTCAATCACTTCAGACTTCTAGAAACACTAATAGACGTGTGTCTTTTACTACAGGAGTAGTCCCCACTGCTAGTGTTAGCCGGCCCCAGCTTAAGAGCACTCGCATGAATGAAAAGGTCTGGCAAAACAAAAGTCAAGGGAAGATGAAGGAAGTAGAAGACCACCCTAGGATTTTCAATGTTTCTAAGAATAAAACGTCTGTAATCGCGTGTAATGACAATTTGAATGATTCGACTTTGAATGCTATGAAAGTTAAGTTTGTTTGTGTGAAATGTGGAAAGTGTGCTAATGCTAATCATGCTATGTGTGTTTCGAATAATGTCAAAGGCGTAGAAACTAGAACTAAGAAGCAAACTGTGATGCCTATTAGTGCTAGAAAACCCAAACGCAAAGTGAACCATTCTGGTGCAACCCCCCCTAAGAACAGTATTGCATCAGACTCCACCACTAAGAACCCTAGAAGCAGAATTAGGGAATTATATGAGTCTGCTAGCAAGCCTTGGAAATGGTGGTTTGCTAATCAATGTCCTCCAGGATATAAATGGATGCCTAAGGTTAGGACAGAAAATGTGACTACGAGCGTGAGTGTGCCTCTAAGTGATGAAACTAGGGAAACTAATGAATCGGAAATCACAACTAACATGGAATCCAATTTAGCAAATGCTCCATCGTGTTCTAATTCTTCTGCAGGTGATCAAAGTAATTCTCTTCATAATGGACTCCGGATGCACGAAGCACATGACGGAGAATCTCAAGATTCTAATTAACTTCGTGGAGAAGTTCCTGGGTACGGTCCGATTCGGAAATGATCAATTTGCACCGATCCTAGGATATGGAGACTTGGTTCAGGGGAATATCACTATCAAAAGGGTTTACTACGTCGAAGGGCTCAATCATAATCTTTTCTCGGTTGGTCAATTCTGTGATGCGGATTTGGAGGTTGCTTTTAGAAAGAAGACATGTTTTGTTCGTGATTATGATGGGAATGACTTACTTACCGGAACACGGGGTACTGATCTCTACACTATTTCACTACAAGACTCCACATCTTCAACTCCAATCTGTTTCATGGCTAAAGCTTCAACGACTCAAGCTTGGTTATGGCATCAACGTTTATCTCATCTTAACTTTGACACCATCAACTTGCTTTCCAAGAAAGATATTGTGCGAGGCCTTCCTAACTTGAAATTCATCAAAGATCATCTTTGTTCTTCTTGTGAGCTTTGTAAAGCTAAACGGAGTAGTTTCAAAACAAAGACTACACCAAGCTCTAAAGGACGGTTAGATCTTCTTCATATAGATTTTTGTGGTCCCATGCGTGTTCAAAGTATCAATGGGAAGAAATACGTTATGGTAATTGTCGATGACTACTCAAGGTACACATGGACTCACTTCTTGAGATCCAAGGATGAAACACCCGATGTTCTCATCAGCTTCCTTAAAGTGATACAACGTGGTCTTCAAGCTCAAGTTAAAGTGGTTCGTACTGAGAGAGGTACAGAATTTTTGAATTCAAAACTGAGAAATTATTTTGAAGCCGAAGGAATTGAACATGAAACATCTATTGCTCGAACACCTGAACAAAACGGCGTTGTTGAAAGACGAAACCGTACTTTAGTTGAGGCTGCTCGAACATTATTATCTGCTTCAAAACTTCCACTATACTTTTGGGCCAAAGCCGTATCAACCGCATGCTACACACAAAACCGCTCCTTAGTTATCCCAAGACACGAAAAGACACCATATCACATAATTAATGATCGTAAACCTTCACTCAAACACCTTCACGTTTTTGGATGTACGTGTTACATTATTCGAGATGGTGAAAATCTAGACAAGATGAAAGAGAAAGGTGATGCATGCATTTTAGTGGGATATGCAACTCAGTCTAAGGGATACAGAGTGTACAACAAGAGAACAAAAATGATAGTCGAGACTATTCATATCAGATTTGATGAATTGCAAGAAATGGCACTTGAACAAAACAGTTTAAGTCCCGACCCACAACGACAAACGACTTCCGTTCACAACCGCACGGAACTCGGAACTCAAGACCACAACAATGAACCGTCAAGTTCAAAGCTGGTTCCTGAACATGTTCCTAGAGCAGATATGAAAGTGGACACGACACATGAAGAGTTGGAAATGTTATATGGACCAATGTATGATGAATATTTCACGGGGGAGAAACAAGTTGCATCGAAGTCTTCCGCTGTCACTCATGATAAGAATGATGATACCGTTCATCGTCAACACAAGGATACAACTTCATCTACTTCAACACAGGTTGTTGCAGATTTACCTCCTCAGAATATCACATTAACAATAGATCCTACAACATCCACAACTACTGTCATTGCTCCAGAGAACACACATCAAGCAGACTATGCATTATCTGACGAAGACGAATTTATCAACCCATTCGGTACACCGGTACACGATACTGGAGAGTCTTCTACTCGCCATGTTGATCCGTCAAATATGCATACGTTCTATCAACGACATCCTTCAACACATCATTGGACCCGAGATCATCCTTTGGTTCACATAATTGGAAACCCTTCACAGCCCGTTCGTACAAGACGACAACTAGCCACCGATGGCGATGTTTGTATGTTCGCACTCGCCGTGAGTACGACTGAACCGAAAAACATCAAAGAAGCCATGGCTAATCATGCTTGGATTGAATCGATGACGGATGAACTTCAACAGTTTGAAAGACTTAAAGTCTGGGAACTTGTTGACAGACCATACGATGTAACACCATTAAATCTTCGTTGGATCTGGAAAAACAAGATGGATGAAGAGAACACGATCATCAAGAATAAATCTAGGCTTGTGGCTAAAGGGTATGGACAGAAAGAGGGTATTGATTTTGAAGAATCATTTGCACCAGTAGCTCGAATGGAAGCGGTCAGGATTTTCCTTGCCTATGCTGCACAAAAGGGATTCATTGTATATCAAATGGACGTAAAGACAGCGTTTCTTAACGGTCCTTTGAAGGAAGAAGTCTATGTCACGCAGCCGGAAGGATTCGTCGATCCTCATTATCCTGACAAGGTGTATCGTCTCCACAAAGCACTTAATGGACTCAAGCAAGCTCCAATGGCGTGGTACGACGAGCTCTCGAAATTTCTGGTCTCCATAGGTTTCTCAAAAGGTTCCATTGATTTAACTTTGTTCACTTATAAATATGGGGATGACATTCTGCTTGTGCAAATTTATGTTGATGACATTATTTTCGGGTCTACAAACCCAAAACTTTCAAAATTGTTTGAAAAAGTAATGCACAGCAAATTTGAAATGTCAATGATGGGCGAACTAAAATTCTTTCTAGGAATTCAAGTTCACCAATCCCCAAGTGGTATCTTTATAAACCAAGCTAAGTATTGTTAAGAGATAATCAAAAAGCATGGTATGACTTCATGTGACCCCGTTGGGACACCATTATCAACCACATCCCTAGATGCTGACTTAGAGGGATTACCCATAGATCAAACGAGATATCGTTCCATGATCGGGTCCCTCATGTACTTGACAGCAAGCAGACCTGATATTCATCATGCTACATGTTATTGTGCACGATATCAAGCACGACCCACTGAAAAGCACCTCAAGGAGGTTAAACGGATCTTTCGGTACCTCAAGAATACCATTCATTTGGGACTCTGGTATCCGAGGGAAACCGGCTTCTTTCTAACGGCCTATTTAGATTCTGATCATGCAGGGTGTCTTGATACACGAAAAAGTACTTCTGGTGCTGCACAATTTCTAGGTCAAGATAAGCTTGTGGGATGGTCTTCCAAGAAGCAGGATTGCACGTCACTTTCATCAGCCGAAGCGGAGTATGTGTCTCTATTTGCATGTTGTGCTCAAGTTCTTTGGATGAGAACACAACTCACGGATTATGGCTCACACTTTGATAAAGTACCTATGTACTGTGACTCAAAGTCGGCCATAGCCATCTCCTGCAATCCGGTACAGCATTCCCGCACGAAGCACATCGATGTCAGATACCACTTCATAAAGGAACAAGTTGAAAGAGGTATCGTTGAATTATACTTTGTTGGAACGGATTACCAATTAGCCGACTTGTTTACGAAAGCTCTGTCGAAAGATAGGTTTGAGTACCTCGTTAGGCAAATTGGTATGAGATGTTTGACTCCAGCAGACCTGGAGATTCTGGAAAAGGTGCCTGCTTGATTTATCTTTCAAACATCAACTTGTAAATATCTTTGAAAAACCAAAATACAAAAATATAAAACACATAAAAGCAAAACACAAAATTAAAAATCTTTCAAAATCCAAAAATATTCTTCTCGACATGTCTTTCAGTATCGATAATATGGACGTGCCTAGAAATGTCGCTCAATAACGACACGGGTGTGTACATAAAGCTCGAATGAAAGTTGTAAATATTTTTCAAAACATGTCATTTCTTTTTTAATAAAGAAAATTGTCTATTTTGGACAAATATTTCCAAACAACGGGTAGAGCAATCTATCACGGGTTGAGCTTGTCACAAAACATTCAACGTTTTGAGCTCAACACAATGGCTTGTATTCACTTTCAGATTGCAACCCGGATCGATATTCACAGAGGAGTGTACGATTTAGTACCCTTACCCTCAGCAAAAGAAGAGAAATCTTCTTACACTTGAGTGGATTCGTCAAGACATTCAAAGTCTATGAACTCAAGTTTATGCTTTAGAAAAACCTTTCGACAAAAAGAATTGATTTTTCAAAAAGCGTTGAACACAATTTTTTCAAGAATTTTTCAATGATATTCAAAATCTTTCAAAAATTGTATGTTCAACAACTCCCATCCTCAAAAAGCGAAATGTGGATCATATCCTCACAATGACAATTCAATTGGATCAGTTTTTGAGGGGGAGCATTTTAACTTCATGCAAAAGATTAACACATCTTTCTCCCAGAGATTTCAAGACTATTCTTTCAAAATATATTTTAATCAAATTTGGTATCTCTAATATCAAAAGATTTTATATATTAGAGAGAGGGTGAGAAAATGTGATTAAAATGTGATCTATAGACTCAAGCACGTTAATTCTTACCCACATGTACAAAATGTTTACTTAAATTCTTTCGCATTTTAATGCACATGTGAAGGGGGAGTTTTTCTGAATCGATAAAACTAGCAAGGTGTTAAATGTTTTTCACACACTTTGTTAGAATTTAAAGTGGTTTTCATGGTTACGATCAAATACCCACAACATCTTTAATTCATGACGTTATTGGTGTCAAAAGGGTGGTTAGGTTTAAGTCCTATGATCCAACCAGAACCGGAGGGATCTTCCCAGGGACAATCCAATAGATTATTAGAAGTCCTTAGGAAAGATGGAGTAGAATGTGAACGTAGCTGAATGCCGACTAAGTACTGATGATAGCACTGGAACAATCACAACAAGGTGCTATTAATGATGTCTTGGTAAGCATTGAAGGGGTTGAAGAATGAAAAAGAAATGTAAGGATAAAGGGTCTAAAGAAAGAAGCCCTCCATACAACTTAGGCAGAAACCGGGTCAACTCATCATGAAGACAAACTCATCATGGACCCAGTGATGTGAAGCACAACCCTTTCCTAGCTACTCAGACTTCTCTCAAAAGAAGTTTGTTTTATTGTAACGGAGATCAACACGATTTCTATTGACTTTCTCACTCCGAGATAGTTGATATTGAATAGTTGGCATCTGCTCCAGCCTCCGACCACTAAAAATGCACAAATAGAGTCTAGAGCCAAGAGATCAATCAAATCTCGTTAGGACACACGGATGAAGATCAAGAGAGTCCTACGCTATATCCTTGTGATATTGCTAGAACACTCAGAGTGATACTACTGAGTATTCACAATGATGAGTAGAAATCCTTCCAGTGTTAACATCAAACAGCACTTCGGTAGGTCATATGCAAGATTCTTTATGAATTGAACATGTGCAAAACTGAAAAGCAATAGTGGTTTGATTCTGAATTGATTCAAACTCGTTTCATGTTTCTACGCAATATCTTTATGGTCTTGCCAGAACATTCAGAGTGATATTCATTAATATTCACAGTGACGAATGGAAATCCTTCTAGCGTCAACCTCAAACAGCGCTACGGTAGGTAACTTGCGAGATTCTTATGAATCAAGCTTGTGTCAACTGGAAAGCAACAATGGTAAGATTCATAATGAATCAAACTTGTTCCAGGAATTTAAATTGACGACTTTAATCAAGCGGATATTTATCCAATTGATTCACTCTTTATGTTCGCAGTCTTGCTTTGAGACGGTCGAGTAAAGAGAACGGCTAGTACAGCCGCGAAACCCTGTCAAGGAGATTCTTAATTGAATCTACCTGATCACAGGTACGATATTTAATATCATATAACGGTCTTCACCGACCGGAGGTAAAACGCTACCGATTTAGGACGAATGTCAAAGCCATTCTCTCCGTGTCTATGTTTTGTCTCGAGAAGGTGGCGTCACGGTGTACTCAGCAAAGTCAATGATACAGAAACCACATACTCATGCCTAAAGACATATTCAACAATTAATAGTGTGAGCATGTGGATGAAGACACAAGATCGCAAGATGGCAAAGACAAGTCAAGGATGATTTGAAGATCTCAAGCTTAAAGACAAAGTCGAAAGACAACGACAAAGGCTCAAAGATCATAGCATGAAGGAACAAGACTACGATTACACGTTCAAGACTCATTTATGGCGAGATTAGTAATCTCTACAATTTCCTAAATGACTAAGGTTTATGACCTCTCATTGGGGGAGATTGTTAGCCTCAAAATATTGAGCCAAACAAGAATGCTCGGTCATATGTTTATTATGTATCGTATTTTAGAACGTTGTAATAGGTAGTATATTAGTCGTGTTATTACGGGCTTAACTTTAAGCTAAGGTTCATTAATAAGTAACCAAAGCCCAAAAGGAAAGCCCGGCCCAAACCATATAGTCCATAAAGGAGCCCGCATGTGGGTGGACTATATATATACCCTTCCTAGCATGTTAGGAAGGGTGTTGGTTCATTTGTATTTCTCACTTCTCAATCTAACATTCACCTAGTTCCAACCATTTCTCTCTACTTTCTCTCACTACTTTCTCTCTCTAGAATTCTTCTCATATCTACCTTTCTTTCTTAAATTCGTGTATTACAATCATCATATGTTAGGGACAACACTTTTGATACTTATTTCCATGGACATTGCTTAGTCCTTTCCATTTACAGTACTTATGTTTGTGTGTGATGAGCTTTACTTTGGGGTACCAATGTTTGTTTCCAATATTTCCTTTATGGTCATGTAATGTTTAATACATTTATCCTTGTATGCTTTGATGCCACGCCATAATCACGCGTGACATTCCATTTACCAAAATGGGGTGTTACAGTTTCTTATGATTTTCCCACTATTTTCACAGTCCCAAACACCCCTTTAACAGTTTCACAGTCCGGGTGGGTTTTGACAGCTTTGGGTCAAAAACACAGCCCTAGCCGCCATTGTGTGGGTCACGGCTGGGCAAGGCTGAGACCACCGAGACCCTAGGATCTCGGTTTCATTAAACCAAACACCCCCCTTTAATAAAGCCTAAACAAACACCCATTTTTCTTTTCTTTCTTTTTTGGTCGGTTGGTCAACAAAATCAACACCGACAGTTTTTAACACTCTCGGTTTAGGTACAATGGTTCACCACGCCCCCTTTTATTGGGTTGTGGTCAAACAGCTGACAAAAGGAAGGGTCACCGAGGCCTTATGGCTTGGTTCCCTTTGATCCAGCAGTCCGACTCCCCTTTATTACAATACTTAGTTTTGATTCGATGATTAAAGGCTGAAATCGAATACATAAAGGAAAAGAATGAATTGACGGATTACCGTATAATGATTTAAGAGGAGAATGGTATACCTAGATCAAGAACAACAAAACACGAAACCCTCTTTTTTTTTCTTTTCTCTCTGCCGGCGCCTAACCCTAGTAGCTCCGAATTCTTTTTTTTGTAATCTGTTGACACAAAAGAGGTAAACCCCCGTCCTTATTCTTGTACCAAATGGGCTTAGCCCAATTTTCTTTTTCTTTTTCTTTCTATACACAAATCGACCCAAAGTAAAACCGGCCCTTATTTTTATTATTTTTTTTGTAAAAGTCTTCGTTTTTAAATATTCACGTATGTTCGCTGTAGAATCTTGATAACCTATGAATCTATGAAGTGGGTTGATGTTTTCTAGAGAGAGAAAGTGAGAGAAAACTATGTGTATTTTTATTAAGTGGAAAACACAAATGAACAACAACCAACCCCTTTCCAAGGAGGAAAGGGGTATTTATACTTCCAAGCCTTATGTGGACTTGGGCCGGCCCATGACAAGCCCATGGACCGGTTCTTACATAACTTAATAAGTAACTAATAACTACGAGCTATTACAACATTAATAATATTGTGGAGTGACCGATACTTCTAATGTACGTAAAAACGTATTTCTAACATTCGCGTACTAAATTTTCGCGTTTTTATTTCTGCCTATTAATGGATACTTATATAAATTTATTAAAATTAAACTGCGTATTTAATCTTCTGATTAAAATACGGGTTTTACAATTCTTCCCCTCTAAAAAGAATAATTCGTCCCCGAATTAAGGGTACGACTGTACTGGGTTTTACAATTCTCCCTCTCTAAAAAGAAAAATTCGTCCTCGCATTTAGGGTAATTTAAGCTGAGGAATATGTCTAACTGAACGACAAATGAACTGAAAGAACATGAAAGCTGAAACATATAAGCTGAGAGACGTATAACTAAAAGACATACCCGAATTAAAATTGGAAGTGAGGATAATAATTCCGTATAGACTCCTCCGTTTCCCAAGTGGGCTCCCGCTCGGTATGGTTCCTCCACAGGATCTTGACGAAAGGAATGGCTTTCCTTCTCATAACTCGATCCTTGCAATCTAAGACTGCTTCAGGTTCTTAAATATAAGATAGGTCCTCCCGAATTTGATCGAGTGGGTAATTTACTTTATGAAGCTCATGATAGTTGTACCCTCTGATTAGTGATACGTGGAACACGTTATGAACGTGTGAAAGCTGAGGCGGTAACGCCAACCGATATGATACTTCACCGACACGTTCAAGGATTTCGAACGGTCCGATGTAGCGAGGGCTGAGCTTGCCTTTGAGGCCAAAACGTCTGACGTGGCGTGCGGGTGATACTTCAAGGAACACACGATCCCCAGTCTGAAATGATAGATCTCTGTGATGTTTGGCGGCATAACTCTTCTGGCGAGTACGTGCTTCTTGCAGCTTTGCCCTGGCGATGGCGACCTTTTCATTGGTCAGCTCTATTAATTCTGGTCCCTCAATCAAACGTTCTCCAACCTGATCCCAACAAATAGGAGCACGACGTTTCCTACCGTATAACATCTCGAAAGGAGCACGCTTGATACTGGCATGCCAACTGTTATTGTAGGCAAACTCGACCAAGCAAATATAATCATCCCATTGTCCTGTCCATTCTAATGCACAGGCGCGTAGCATGTTCTCCAAAGTCTAGATGGTACGCTCTGACTGACCATCCGTCTGCGGGTGGAAAGTTGTGCTGAGTTTGAGCTTGGTTCCCCAAGCTTTATTCAAACCTCCCCAGAAGTGAGAAGTGAAACCTGGATCCCTGTATGATATAATTTCTGAAGGTGTACCGTGTAATCATACAATCTCCTTTGTGAATAGATTTGCTAATTTACTGACTCCGAAATCTTTACAGATAGGAATGAAATGTGCTGACTTGGTCAAACGATCGACAATAACCCAGATTATATCATGTATCCACTGAGTTTGTGTTAATCCGGTGACAAAATCCATAGAGATCTTGTCCCATTTCCACATTGGAATATCTAATGGATGGAGAAGACCGCTGGTACGCTGATGTTTTATCTTAACATGTTGGCAGGTTAGACATTTAAAAACAAAGGTGACGACATCCTTTTTGATGCCGCTCCACTAGAAATGCTGCTTAAGATCGTGGTACATCTTAGTGGAACCTGGATGGCTAGAGAACGGAGAGTTGTGAGCCTCATTCATTAAGGCTTCCCTGAGAGTAGGGTCTTCTGGAACGCAGAGTTTGGTACCCTGCCATACGATACCATCGTCATTGATACGAAATTCAGTCTGCTGGTCAATGTTCTGGACAATCGCCCAGATTTCACCATCATCCTTTTGTCGGCTTTAATCCTAGAGAGTATATCTGTTTCTACCCTCAGACTAGACCAGTATCCCCTCTGTCCGCGTACTAAGAGCTCAATATTATACCGCTCTAAGTCCTGAATAATTTCCTCTTGAACCTTGATGCCATTTATCATTCCTGACTTTCTGTTAAGGCCATCTACAACCACATTTTCTTTACCTGAGTGATACTGAATATTAGTGTCATAGTCTTTCAGCAGTTCCAACCATCGCCTCTGTCTCATGTTCAGCTCTCGTTGTGTAAATATGTACTTGAGGCTTTTGTGGTCGGTGAAGATATCACACGACTAACCGTATAAATAATGCCTCCATATTTTTAAGGGCGATAACGACTGCTGCGAGCTCTAGATCATGCGTAGGATAATTTTTCTCATACGAATTTAGCTGACGCGAAGCATAGGCAATGACTTTCCCATGCTGCATAAGTACAACCTAAGCCCTTTCCTGAAGCATCACTATAAATCTGATAACCACCTGTACCAGATGGAAGAGTAAGAATCGGCGCTGAAATTAAACGTTGCTTCAGTTCCTAGAAACTCTTTTCACTCTCCTCAGTCCATATAAACTTTTCCCCTTTACGCATAAGTTTGGTCAACGGTAAAGCCAAACGTGAGAAATTTTCTACAAATCTACGGTAATATCCCGCTAACCCAAGAAAACTGCGTATTTCTGTAACAGATGTCGGTCTTGGCCACTTAGTGATAGCCTCCACCTTTGCAGGATCCATGGTGATCCCCTCTGTAGAAACAATATGGCCTAAAAACACCACTTTATTCAGCCAAAACTCACACTTAGAAAATTTAGCATAAAGCTTCTCTCGTCGGAGAATCTGCAAAACTGTACGGAGATGATCCTCATGTTCCTCTTTAGATTTGGAGAAAATAAGGATATCATCGATGAATACAATCACAAACTTGTCTAAGAATTCGTGGAAGACTCGGTTCATCAAGTCCATAAATACTGCAGGCGCATTCATGAGACCGAATGGCGTAACAGCAAATTCGTAATGACCGTACCTCGTGCGAAAAGCAGTTTTAGATATATCCTGCTCTTTTACACGCAACTGGTGGTAACCTGATCGTAGATCGATTTTTGAGAAGTGATTGGCACCCTGAAGCTGATCAAATAAATCGTCAATACGAGGAAGTGGATAACGGTTACGAATAGTGAGCTTATTCGGCTCGCGGTAGTCAATACACAGCCGCATACTACCGTCCTTCTTTTTTACAAACAAAACTAGCGCGCCCCAAGGTGATACACTTGGACGAATGAAACCTCTTTCAAGAAGTTCCTGAAGCTGGTCTTTTAGTTCCTTAAGCTCTACCGGAGCCATACGGTAAGGAGCTTTAGATACTGGTTCTGCACCTGGAATGAGATCGATACCAAACTCTACCTCTCGCATGGGAGGTATGCCTGGGAGTTCCTCTGGAAAGACATCTCAAAAATCTGACACAACTGGCTGATCATGAAGTGAAGGTGTCTCGAAAGTAGTGTCATGAACTATAGCTAGAAAACCCTCACAACCATGGTATAATAGAGTACGGGCCTGTAAAGTTGAAATGATTTGAACATGTTTTCCTGGTAGGAAACCCTGGTGAATATACTCTAGTGTCTGGACATCACCGAAGATGACCCGATGTGCATGACAATCTATGGTGGCACGATGAACTGATAACCAAACCATACCCAGAATGATATCGAACTCGCACATATCTAGAGGAAGGGCACTGACTGGACGGATTTTATCGTCAAACTCAAGAGGAAGGTCCTTGTACACCCGGGTAATGAGTACATAGTCTCGCATACGTGTAGATATACTAAGTACACTGTCTAGTGGTGTATGGGTCATGTTTATTCTAACAGCATATGAAGTAGATATAACTGAGTGTGTGGCGCCTGTATCGAACAGCACGCACGTAGCCTGTCCATGTATAAACAAAATGCTAGTAATGGTACACGTGGTCTTATTTGCTTACTCATGGGTAGTAGTGTAGACGCGACCAGTGGTTTGTGGTAGCAGCAGCATCCCCGCTCTTGCGATCCCTCCTCACATGGCCCGGCTGGCCACACTTGTAACAACCACGCGAACCACGAAGACAAGGTCTCGGGTGTTTCTTCCCACATGTGATGCAGGTGGGATAAGAATACCCGGCAAAAGCAGCTCTAGTTTGTTGAGAACCTGATTGACGAAGATGTACACGTGTCACGATCCTGATAATTTAACTGAAATAAGGTTGTTTGGTTGAAATTTAAAATTACCAGAATTTACTGGTCGGGCAGACTGTTGACCTCTGTAGTTTTGATCACGCCCCTGTCCAGCATCTCTGTTGGCATATATATAGTTATAATATGTTCTACACGATAGTTTAGTGTTTTTGGAGATTAAAGAATCACCTGTAGTTGCAAGATGAGTTTGAGATGTCGCGGTAGTTATCACCACCGCTTCTCTTATCTGATCGATTGCGGTCATAGGACTGACCGTGGTTTCTATAGTTCTGCTGTGGAGTAGCCGATGGGATCGGTCTCCTCCTCTGTGTAACCAAGATTATAATTGGATAAGGTATGATATAAATTAATAAGTAGAATCGGAGTTAAATTGTTTTAAGTCTACTGAATGAGATATACCTCTTCTCATGACGCTCTACATTCTCGAGCTCATCCCTCTCAAAAAGCATCTCAATATCACGAGCTTCATTAGCTACTTGTGACACGTTAGTGAACGTGGCACTCATAAGCCTATCTGCAGTCCTAGAGTGAAGAGCCTAGCGAAATTGTTTCGCTTGCTCCTCCGCGGTACCCGCAGACTCTCCTAAGAATCCAGCCATCCTGAGATATCCGTGCATAAACTCTATTATGTTCTCGCCATGATTCTAACAAATGACGTGAAAGTCCCTCTTCAGTATAGCTTGCTCAGCATGTGGGGAAAACTGGTCATAAAACATTGTCTTGAACTGTTCCCAGGTCAATGTAAGCACCCACGCATCTCCCCCATTTGACAACTTTTGAGACCTCCACTAATGTAGAGCATGACCCTCCAGTTTGTAAACTGCAAGCCTAACCTTGAAAGCATCACCACAACCCATAGCCCCAAAACATTTCTCTACATGATAGATCCAGTTTTCTACATCTATTGGAGCTACAGTCTTGTCAAAAGGTTGGGGTTTCTGTTTGTTAAACAAATCTAGCCAGGTGGCTAAAGTGACAGGTGGTGGAGCAGGAGGGGTGTTATTCTACTGAGGTCCGTTTTGGTATTCAGCTCGGATCTCATCATGAATTTGGGGTAACATGGCTTGTATAGCCGCCTGAACTGCAGCAGTAATAGCAGTTGTGTTAGCATCATTCTCATTTTCGCGTCTAGGTGGCATCTGAAATGAAAGAGGATAAGTTGATAAATCTATTAGAACCTGGAGTAACAAATCTAAATATGCATGGTGTAATTCATGAAAGCATGGCCAACAAAATATGACATGAATACTAGTGAACGCCTATGGTAAGTTCACAAAATGACATTTACTGAAAACATGAATCTGACATGAGTAAGGATGAACGCCTATGGCAGTTCATCTATACAAAATCTGAACGGGCAAGGGTGAACGCCTATGGTCAGTTCACCAAAACGAAAAATTTACTGAAAAGCACATGCAACTAAGTATGGCCAGTCATGTACCAACCGTTTACTTAGTCAAAATCAAGACAATATGACTTATAAAGTGTATATGAAACATGAAAGATAACAACGCTAAAATATAGGAAGTTCTTGGTGACTACCCACTAGTCACAGGTCAAGTTTTAGAGCCTACGGGTCGAACCTTTTCTCTGATACCATAATTGTAACACCCCACTTGGATAAATAGACCGTTACGTGTATTTATGGCCTTTCATCAAAGCATGCAAGGCAATGTATTAAACATTAATTGACCATGACGGAAATACCAGAATAAAACATCGGTAGTCCAAACATAAGCTTAAAATATAAAGACTAAGTACTAAAACAAAAAGGACGAAACAATGTCAAATCAACCAAAGTAATGTATGTGTACATAAAGTAAAGGAGTCTGGATAGATCCCATCCAATGGACATACTCTCTTACAAGTCCTAAGATCGTCCCTGTGTACCTGCCGTTTGGAAAAATGAAGGAAAGTACGGCTGAGCATAACGCTCAATGAACGGATATGAAGCATGATAATAATATATTGGAAAAGAACCGGTAACAAATACTAAAACTAAAACTGTTAAGACAAAAGAAGCAAACTGTATAGAATCTGATATACTGATTTATAAATATAAAACTGACTTGATAGCTGTTAAATCTGAAAACATGCATTTACTGTATTTTAATTGCCAGAGCTTATATAGGTCATGTGCTGTAACAACTGTGCATGATTAACTGGAGGGGTGACCTCATCATGTTGTAGAGGGGTGACCTCTAAATACTCTGTTGGGTGGAGGGATCGGCTCTAATGTGAAGGATGTAGAGCACACACCACATTCACCTGATAAATGTAAACTGATAAGCCTAGGATGCATCCATACGCCCCACTAATAATACTGATAAAATGGCCAAGCTGAGCTGAGTGGAATGCTGCGGGATATCACTCTCCCGCAGGTGAGTCATGACACTGGTGCCTCAAGTGTCATGGTTACGGTACCTCTGTAACTAGTACTACTAACTGGTCATGCTTGTATATAAGGCTCAGGCAATATCTTAGTTACTAAAATAATTTCAGATTATTTATAACATGTACTGGGGAAAACATTTGGATGCAGACGGGAAATCCTAATCATGCATAGAAGGGGAGTCCTTACTGAAAGGACGGGAAATCCGTACCTCGTGTCCAGTAACCGACCGAGATCAACTGACAGAAAGTATACTCTTTTTTCACGCGAGCTACATGAATAAAGGACGAGAATAAGTTAACAGATATTCCTTTATTTAATTTACTGATCTTATTGGCTTCTCATTTATTTAATTTATTTCTGAAATTATGTACGTATATTAACTGATAAATCTGATCTTATAGTAACTCTTTTCAATGTATTGTCGACCTACTATTAAGTATGGTAAAAACTTATTCTGATGTTAGATTAATACTATAATAAGTAACCTGCTAAAAATAGAAAGTTTTCTAAATTAGAAAGTTTCTAAAATCATTTCTAATTTCTTTAAAAAAATATACCCTTTTAATTATTACCAAATTATTTTAATTTAATTCTTTTAAAATACAATTTAGACATTTATAAAAATAAGTAATAAAAGGTATAATTTAAAAATCTTCATTTTTATTATTTTTAACTATGTCCCGAGCCTACCGAGATACCCCTTCTTGGTCTCACTAAAACAATACAACTAATATATATATATATAAATCTGTCCATATGAATTAGTGATAGAAAAATTGTCACTAAAAAGTGTGACCAAAAGCTGAGTATCTAAAAACTATCATTTAATGAATCTGCGACATAAATTAGCGTCGCTAATCTGTCGCTAATTTCATATTCAAAATCCTTTTATTTTATGTTCAACAAGTTCCCACTGCTCTTTATATTCTCCTAACTGTTTCTTATGATTTTCCCACTATTTTCACAGTCCCAAATACCCCTTTAACAGTTACAAAGTCCGAGTGGGTTTTGACAGCTTTGGGCTAAAAACACAGCCCTAGCCGCCCCTATGTGGGTCACAACTGGGCAAGGCTGAGACCACCGAGACCTAGGGTCTCGGTTTCATTAAACCAAATACCCCCCGTTAACACAATCACCACCGAGAGTTTTTAACACTCTCGGTTTGGGTACAATGGTTCACCACGCCCCCTTTTCTTGGGATGTGGTTAAACGGCTGACAAAAGGAAGGGTCACCGAGGCCTTATGGCTCGGTTCCCTTTAAACCAGCAGTCCGACTCCCCTTTATTACAATACTTGGTTTTGACTCGATGATTAAAGGCTGAAATCGAATACATAAAGGAAAAGAATGAATTGAAGGATTACCGTATAATGATTTAAGAGGAGAATGGATACCTAGCTAAAGAACAACAAAACACGAAACCCTTCTTTTTTTATTTTCTCTCTGTCGGCGCCAAACCCTAGTAGCTCCCAATTTTTTATTTTTTTTGTAACATGTTGACACAAAAGGGGTAAACCCCCGTCCTTGTTCTTGTACCAAATGGGCTTAGCCCAATTTTCTTTTTCTTTTTCTTTCTATACACAAACCGGCCCAAAGTAAAACCGGCCCTTATTTTTTTATTTTTATTTGTAGAAGTCTTCGTTTTTAAATATTCACGTATGTTCGCGTATTAAACTTTCGCGCTTTTATTTCTGCCTATTAATTGATACTTATATAAATTTATTAAAATTAAACTGCGTTTTTAATCTTCTGATTAAAATACGGGTTTTACATTCACTGATCACAAGAGTCTCAAGTACATCTTTACCCAGAAGGAACTAAACATGAGACAGAGGAGATGGTTAGAACTATTGAAGGATAATGAAACCAACATTCAGTACCATCCTGGTAAGGCGAATGTGGTTGCAGATGTTCTAAGCAGAAGGTCGGGTATAATTGTTGGCATATGGATTGCCAAGGAGATCATTCGTGACATGGAGATGACAGACATTGAGTTTTGTGTACAGGGAAAACATGGTTACTGGGCAAATCTTATAGTGGAACCAGACTTACATTCTAGGATCAAGGAAGCTCATAAAGACGACGGTGAGATTTGGGCTATCATTTAGAACCTTGATCAGCAGACGGAGTTTCGTGTTGATGATGACGGTATCTTATGTCAGGGCACTAGACTAGTTGTTCCTGATGACTCTACACTCAGGGAAGCTGTACTGACTGAAGCTCATAGCTCTCCATTTACCATACATCCTGGTTCCACCAAGATGTACCACGACATCAAGTAGCATTTCTGGTGGAGTGGTATGAAGTAGGATGTTGCCACCTTCGTTTCTAAATGTATGATCTGCCAGCAGGTTAAGATCGAACACCAGAGAGCTAGTGGTTTACTGCAACCATTAGATATTCCATAATGGAAGTGGGACAAGATCTCCATGGATTTTGTTAATGGTCTTCCGGTGACTCAGAGGAAACACGATGCCATATGGGTTATTGTTGTTAGATTGACCAAATCTGCTCATTTTCTGCCAATCCGTAAGGAGCATTCGGTCAGCAAATTGGCAAACACTTTTCAAAAGGAAACCATGAGACTGCATGGTACTACATCATAAATCATCTCTGATATAGATCCTCGTTTCACCTCACGCTTTTGGCAGAGTCTGCAGAAAGCTTGGGGCACCAGACTTAAGCTCAGCATTGCCTTTTATCCTCAGACCTGCGGACAGTCGGAACTACCATTCAGACACTGGAGGACATGTTGTAGGCGTGTGCTCTAGAATGGATAGGAAACTGGGACGATTATATCTATCTAGTGGAGTTTGTGTACAACAACAGCTGGCACGCTAGCATCAAGTGTGCACCGTTTGAGATGTTGTATGGTAGGAAGTGTCGCGCCCCAATCTGCTGGGATCAGGTGGGAGAGCGACTGATTGAGGGTCCAGAGATGATTGAGGTGACTAATGAGAAGGCCGCCGTCGCCAAGGCGAAGCTTCAGGAAGCTCGTGCTCGCCAGAAGAGCTATGCTGATAAGCATCGTATAGATATATCCTTCAACGTAGGTGATCATGTTTTCCTCAAGGTATCACCAGCACGTGGAGTCAAGCGTTTTGGAATCAGAGGGAAGCTCAGTCCTCGCTTCATCGGATCGTTCGACATCATAGAACACGTTGGTGAAGTGTCCTATCATTTAGTGTTACCGCCTCAGCTATCACACGTTCAGAACGTGTTCCATGTGTCCTTACTCAGAGGATACAACTATCATCCCCTTCATGTTGTTCAGTATCCGATTGATCAGATTCGAGAGGATCTTTCATATGTCGAAGAACCGGAGAGAGTTCTTGAACGACAAGATCGTGTCATGCGGAGGAAGACGATTCCATTCGTCAAAATCCTCTGTAGGGATCATCCTGAGCGGGAAGCCACTTGGGAGACGGAGGAGTCTATACCGACTTCTTACCCTCATTTCCAAATCTGATTCGGGTATGTTTTCTTTACGTTTTCTCTAATTCGAGGATGAATTATTCTTTTAGAGGGGAAGAGTTGTAAAACCCGCATTAAAATACCGTGAACAGTAAATACACGAGAATACGATAAAATTAAAACTTTCCATTTATAATATATTACATGTTTCACGACATTAGATAACATGTATTTATGTATATTATAAATGTAACATGAACACGACTTTTAAAACAAGACAATTAAATACGAACACACACGAATATTGTTAACTTAGAAAAGCTTCGATTTTACCTTTTGAAGCTTAAGGGGTTGCGGCATATAATAGACAAAGGGAAAGAATGGGCCTCTTGGCCCATGACCCAATACAACTCCAATACCAAGTAAACATCAGGGAGATAATATCATAATTTAATTTTAACAAAAATCAACATAAACCCTAGCCTAGGGATATTTGGCCGCGGAAACAAAGGGAAAACAAGGAGAAAGATTTTGGGTTTTGATCTTTGATTTCGGGTTATACGTGTTCGTGTTGTTAAACCTTATTCATCTACGCATTCAGTAATTACCACAACCCTTTCTTTCTAATTCTTTTTATTGAATTCATGATTTCATGATTATTAATCTTGAAAACAAATCATAAAAACATGTTAAGATTATCTATGAACCAATATGTAGGGTTGTTTGGGTTTGGTTGGTTCGGCCGAGACACAACCGAGAGCACATAGGCTCTCGGCTTGCTTTTTTCACCACCACGAAGACCACGAAGGTCTCGGCTTGGTTGGTGTTGGTTGATCGCACACGAAGGGAACCCCGAATCAAACTCGCGGTGTGTGTTTGTTTTGGTTTAGTGTCAGCCGAAACATCGTTGTCTCGGTGGGACTTTTGTTGCAACAGTGGGAACTCCGGCTACAGCCGGGGGTGTACTTAGGCTTGGCAGTGGCTAGCTGTGGCTCAGCAGGGGGAACGAATGGCCATCAGTGGCAACCGGCTAGCCGGTCTAGCCACTGATGGGCTGCGTTTGGTTTTCAGCCGCCGGCTGGGTGGTGTCGGCTAGTTGTTTTTGACCCGGTTTTTAATTATTTTCATAGCTTCGGGTTCTGGTCATTTTAAAATCAGAATTTAATTTATTTTATGTTCATTTAATTAAATTAAAACATGTCCATTAATTTAATTAAATCAAGACTTAGGTTTTAAATATTAAAATTAATATTTCATGATGTAACCTAAGTATTTATATAGCCTAATTTAATTAAACATGTTATTTTAATTAAATTCATATAACTTAGTTTATTAAATCAACCATGATAATTATTTAATAAGCTGTAACATTTAATCATGACTTGTATTTTTACTAATAAACTTTAATTTATATTTTAATAATCCAGCTTATTTCTAATTATAGAAACTTACTATTTTTGGAAACTTTCTATTTTTAGATACTTATTATTTTAGGAAACCTACTATTTTTAAAAAGTTACTTAGTATTATAATACAAGTATTATAATACCTTATTACATGAATAATATATAACAGAACACAAGAATAACTACAGTAAACACTTAAAACAGTTAAAACATGACAGAACATGAATAATAAGCTGAGAACACATAGAACCAGTAAAATACACGTATCTCAGACAACTCATACACGTTCCTCATCTGATGTAGTATTATCCGTCAAGTCGGAGTAGGTTCTTCAGCGTTTCCGATCGCTTCTACTCGACACAAGGTACGGATTTCCCGTCCTTTAGTAAGGACAATCTCTTCCTTTATTAGGATTTCTCGTATGCAGCCAACTGTTTTTCCCAGTAGTTACAGATTTAAATTCTTATGTTTTATTAGTTACCTTAGCCATATACATGCATGCCAGTTTCACCAAGTTATGGAGGTACCATAACCATAACACTGGAGTCAGTAGTGTTATGACTTCACCATGGCGGAGTGATAGGTCGTGGCGTCCCTTCAGTTTATTTGGCCTTTATTATTATTATATTATCATGTGGGGTATATGGGTGCATCCTAGTTATAGTTTCAGTCAGGTTTTTCATGGTGAATGTTGTGTGTGCCTTGCATACCATATTAATTAGAGGCATCCCCTCTAATTGTATGACGAGGGCACCCCTCCAAGTATTCATGCACGTTGTTGACCTCATGACCTATATTGGCTTTTGGTATATTGAACTAATACATATTTTCATAAGTAAACATAAGCTATGTTTTCAAAACAAAAACCAGTAAACATGTTATACGTCTAGGTTTCCCTGGACTTATTCATTTCTTTTGCTATTCATGCTTAGTATGCTCTTTATATGCTTCCATTATCCTATGTCTTTATGTTATGCTGTATATCCGTGCCGTGGGCGTTATGCTCAGTCGTTTTCTATTTCCATGTTTCCAAATAGTAGGTACCCAAGGTCCCAAGTAGGATCTCAAGAGTATGTGCATTCGATGGAAGCTATCCAGGCTTCTATATCTTACGCATTCATCATACTTTATCTTACTTTATTTCATGTTGGACATTGTTTAGTCCTTTCCTTTACAATACTTATATTTGCTTATGTTTGAGTTACTTGGACTATAGATGTTTGTTTCCGGTATTTCCTTTTATGGTCATGAATGTTTAGACATTTACCTTGCATGCTTTGATGACACGTCATATATTACTGTGATATTCCATTTTACCAAATGGGGTGTTACAAATTTACTCTTTCATTTTGTATGTAGTAGCTAGAGTGTGAAAACACACACACTCTTTTGATTTCTCTCAATTCTTTTTCTTCTTCATTAGTTAAACTTCTCAGAGTGATTGACAACCACTCTAAGATAGTTTGTTAGGCAGTTATAACCTCTTATAACAAACCTTCCATTAATGAAAATTCAAGTTTTATTCAATTCACTCTCATTCTCTTAGATACCTACCTTCACTACTATTCATTATTCATACTTGCTTAATTATGTTATTTCTATGGAATAACAGAGTTTGTTATTGATTTGGAAGTTGTTACAAGTATTCAAGAAGTACCAGTTCCCTCATTAGCACAGACTTAGCCAAGAGACCAAAGTGTTGCAGTTTAGATCAGACATAAATGATGATGATGGTTGATTGGTTTGATGTTGTATTGAGTAGATGAATATGGTGGTGGTTAGAGTACAAGTGAGCTCAGCGCTCATTTCTGCATCAAAGTAGCCTACAAATTTACTCATAAGTCCTATTTTACAATTTCCTCTAAAATACAAGTCTACATGCTATATTCTTTGTTTTAGTGTAACTTTGCCTGACTTTGCTTGATAATTGTTCATTTTGAGTTCATTGATATGATTTGATAGTTATTTGTCTTTGTCTGTTTGATTTGAGTAGATCACATAGCTTAAATTCAGAGTAAACCAGTAACTAGTGTTTGGTAGAAGATCTAAGCTTTGTTTCTGTTAGTAATATTGAGTGTTAAGAGTTTTTTTTCACTCACTTACTGGTTACAAGTATAATTGCAAGATTTGGAGGTCAAACTCCCAGTCAAACAAGCAAAACGTGTTCAAAAGCTTTGGGTCAGAATCATAGTCTTAAACATGAGTATTTCAGTCACTGATAAAATCTTCATTACTTGGAATTAGGACTTGAATTTTTGTTCTAGTTAAAGCTTAACATCCAACCTATCTAGACATATAGGCAAGACAATGCAGTTTCCAGTTTTGAGTGAGAAATAAGCTCAAGAAAGTCCCTGTGATAAGCACTTGTTTATGTGATAACTGATTTTCATTTCTAGCTTATTCCTTTCATAAACCACCTAATTTTATTTCATAAACCAGCTTAACAAGTCTTAAAAACAAGTTTGGACTTTGGTCAAACTTGGTCAACAAAAGTCAACGCTGGTCAACATAAGCTCAAAACAGCTTATTTGATTTTCTGGCTTATTTCTTTGGTGTTTTTCAAAATTTCTTGGATAGGTGTCCCTTATTTGGGCTTTTGATCAGATTCTGAGAAGAATAGCCTTTGTGCTTATTCCAATAAGCCAGACTCCTAAAAGTGGCTTATTAATAAAGTGCTTATTGGACTTTTAGAGCTTTTCAACTGAATTCCTTGTAACTGGCTAGGTCAGACTGAATTTGCAAACTTTTGTGACTAATCTCAGCTTATTTGGTGCTTTAAAACTCAAGATTCAGCTTATTGAATCAATGAGCCCGTTTTTGCTTAATAAGTTTTAGAAATTTCCATTAAGTCCCTGGAAATTAGGAAGTTGTTTAATCTGTTAAAATTGGTTAAAAGTTTTCCAGGTTTTGCACATTAGTCCCTGGTTTTGTTATTTTGTTACAATTTCAGTTTGCAAGTTGGTTAAATTTGTTACAATTGGTTATTAGTTGGATAATTTTACATTTTCATTCCTTACACTTTCTGAATTTACATTTCTAGTCCTTAAACTTTCATATACTTTACATTTTTAGCATTTTCATATATTGTGCATTACTTGGTTGTACCATTGGCTTTCTAATTAGCATGTGCACGATGTTTTTAGCTTAGTATGGATACGTAGAGATACTATTTTTACCTTTTCACGTGTTTTGTGATAATTAGACCTAGATTTCCAAAATATTAACAATCAAATACCAAAAACAATTTGTTAACTTGATTTCTTTTGATTAATCAATTCGTAAAGATACCGAGAAATAAACGAACTTAAAAAGACAAATATTAACAATATTTCTTGATATTAATGCATCATGCATCACATAACACATAAACCAACCAGCAAACCATTAAGCAATCATCATATAACTCAAATATATATATTTAGTAAAAATATCACTTATGCCAGAGAAAAATATCTCAAAACGATAGAAAAGAAAGCGAGAAATCCAAGTTTGAAACATAAACAATTCTCATGAAATCAATAATGATTACAACCACGCACAATCCCTCTATGCATCCACATGAGGGTTCATAGGTCATAAAACAAAATCCAACAATGACTAGTGTGGATGACTATGGTTCAACCCGCACTAGTAAAAAATTCGAAAAGAAATAAACATGTGACTAAGTGTGGACGACTATGGTTCAATCCATACTAGTCTAAAATTCGAAAAGAAGGAAACATGTGACTAAGTATGGACGATTATGGTTCAATCCATACTAGCCTACAATTCGAAAAGAAACATACAATATCGGAAAATACGCACAAGATAAACAAGTAATTAACCCGAAACAAGTCATCGTAAAAATCACAATATTTAAAAGAACATCATCAAATATCATAAGAGTAGTTCATATACAAAAGACGGAAATTAACATTTAACCACGTCATATACTATAATGCACATATACTCCTATGACATCTATATGAAGGGACCCTTAAGTTATAGACTAGTCTAGGCAACCTAATTCTCTATTACCATTGGCTCTAATACCATTCTGTAACACCTCTCCATGGCGTAACACGGGGCGCAAACTATGGATATCATCACAACAAACGGTGTCTCTATAGAGAAAACTAAATGCAAAACAAAAATGTCATTCAAGGTGACAATGTCATGACAATATCACAAAACAAAGCAGGAGTCTAGGTAAGTAGGTAACAAGTCCTACCTCTTACCCAAGACAAACAATCAAACATAAATATGTCATACAATGCATTTATTCATTCAAAATAAAATGGGAAATCTAAGAGGAATGGGGTTCCTCCATATAAAATCCTAGGAATCTCCAAATCCTAGCCACTTCTATTCTCTACCTTCACAACAAACTCACCTGAAAGATACGCTAAAACACGTCAAAACAAAGTTGGTGAGAGTCATTGGTTTAGACTCCAAACCAACACAAACATACATTTTCAGCTGTGAAACATAAACATTAAATAGATACACATTTGGACAAGGTGTTACATAATGCATTAACAAAATAGTAATCAATATTAAACATTCCAACCATTCCAAGGCTACCTGCCTTACCAATCACCATTGGTCCCATAGATGCCCATACATCTATGTACCAAAACAAGGCCCCGCATTGCCAACATCACTTGGTCCCATAGACGCCCATACATTTATGTACCAAACCAAAGCCCGGTATTGCCAACATCCCTTGGTCCAATAGACGCCCATACATCTATGTGCCAAACCAAGGCCCCGCCTTGCCAACATCCTTTGCTCATATAGACACCCATACATCTATGTACCAATCCTAAAAAAACAATCAAGATTCACATAGCAAGCTTAACACATAAGTACACACGCATGTCCATCATAAACCATTAAAATAATCATAGCTATACGTTACAAAAAAACATAACAGTGTCTCTTCCATCCCATCTGGAAGTACAGAAAACATTTATAACTCATAAATATGGGACTATGAAACTCACCTGAACGAGCTTCTCAAAATTCCCGCACACTAGCGAAGATCTTAAAATCAAAGGAAGAAATAGTTTTTTATGAAACCCTAGATCCACCATTGATAAATTTCGGCTAGGAGTTGTTATTGGGAAGGATAAACTGATCGTGGGAGTAAATTTAGGTATTTTATTAAATCTATATGGATCTCCTTATTCAATTACAAGTCCAATGGGCTTGTTTTTGGGCTTTTTGCAATATTTTTCCTTTTCTTTTCTTTTGGCAGCCCAACCCAAGCCCACAAACCCCTTTGGCCAAATTTTTTAGTCAATAATCTTCTACTTATTCATTTCTAAACTAAATAGTATCCTGGGGTTGGTTCTGGGCTAAAACCTGAAAGACTTACGTTAATTTTTCACCTTTCTACGTGATTTCCGAACTACCCTTCATTTCCAAAAGTTTCGAAATATAGAAAGTAACTCTAAACTTATGTAATACAAATAATATATACTTAATACATACATACAACATATGATTCGTACATGCAACCTTATAAAAACGATATCTGAACTTTCCCGCAGTTCATTTGTAGACTCATTTTATTTCATTTCGTTTCGTTTTCAACTTGTACCATGATTTACGAATCATGTACCTAACTCCATCCATTCTCATTCCCAAAATCACATATATAAACACATACATCACATAGAGCACATAATCCAACACATGAATAAAAATCAACGGATGACTATTAACCCGTCAAAACCCGAGTTGTCATATTGGTCTAGTTTGGTTATTGCATTAGTCCATAGAAAACTAGGGATGCACTTTGCGGCTAAGGTACGCTTTCGTCGTTCTACACGACCTCTGGTCATACTTTTGATCATTACATGACTATGTGATTGTTCTTAAAATCCTTGCCTTGACACTTATTTGTGGTATGTGATTTTATTCTTTCACCCTCGCAAACCTTCACGGTCTTGGATACCTGACTCACATAGGAGTTATAGAGTGAGTTAGTAGAAGATGCCTTGATTCTCTTTGGATCTGTTTGATATTAAAATATTGGTCAAAAATGGTTAATGTGACTATCTGACATTAGCATGTGATATGCCAACTGCTCAAAATGATCAAGTCCATTTATAAGAATGTAGAGAACAAGCAATAATCCTTAGCCATGTATTTTCTGTACCAACTTTGTCCCATTGTGCAAAACGTGAGCACGAGAAGATTAGGTGGGTTCGTGGGTGATGTGGCATCAAGTATGTGCACATGGGTGTGTACAACTTTTGATCAGTTACCTATCTGGAGCAGATTAACCAAAATCCCTTTGGATTAATCAAAATATGAGGATTAGGGTTCTTTAATGAATAGTGGCTAGATTGATCAAAAAAGGGGGATTAATACTTGTTAACCGCGCATTATTAAACGATTAATAGTTTAAAATTTTAGCTAATAAGTCAATTCGGGTAAAACAAGTGGTGTGGGCTAGATTTGGTTATGTTGGGCTTTGGTGGGTACTGGGTTTATGACGGGTAAATGGTTGGATATGGGTTTGGTTGTTGCTGCTTCTGATCTCCACACTTCTCATTTGGCAGGACTAGTCCTTAATATTTTCCAAACAAAAACTGATAAGATTCTTTTGTAATGAACTTTGCATTTTGTCATTTTTAGCCCTTATATTTTGATAAACTATGAAAAAGGACTAAAAATGCATAATCTTGAATCTTCAAGGGATATTTTTAACAAGTATTGAAACTTTAGGGGACCAAACTTATAATTTTGAGGTTTACAAGGGTATAAAGTGCAATTCTTCCAAACTTGAGGGACGAAACTTATACATATTCAATTCTTCAAGGTCTTTTATGGAAATTCAACATCCGGGTCTGGTTCTTTGTGCGGCTTCGTTTCCCGTGTTCGGTTTTGCTTGATTCTTATTATCTTTTGGTAAATTCACGATATTCGAGCCTGCAATCACATACTATAAAAAAACAAAGGGTTTTTGCATGGTTTTATGATAATTTTTTCGTATTTTATGCCTGATTTTAGGGATGAGGCTATGTATAATTAGAGTCTCATCAGCTAACGCAACTTAAGCTATATCATAAACAATGCTCACTAAGCGTTCACAGAAAAACAGTTTTATTGCGTCTAGAAGCAGGTATAAAGCATTTATGGCATCCCAAAACATTAAACAAATAAAACAGTTTAACAGGGACTATAAACTCACCTCAAGCAAGAATACTAATCTGCACAAGTAAGATCAAGTAATAGCGAACACCACTAGCGACACCTTAAATATAACACTATAGTTTAGGCACTAGCAAATAAATCATATAAGTCCATCACGTATTTTGCTTATTAATCATATGCGTTGTTTCATAGATAAAACATGACTTATCGAAATTATATCGTTATAAGTACTATATTATACTTAGGCAAACATATATGTTTTTTACTCGACGGAATTTCGACAGCCTTTTGGCTTAAATTTTAATTTACTCAAATTTAACTTAGCCAAATATTCAACATATTTTCTACAGAAAATTCGACAGCCTTTCGGCGTTATTTCAAAATTTGCCATTTTTAGTAAGTACTCAAATCGCGCTCAAAATCCCCATATTTTTCAACACTTTCACAAACCACAATCAACCAATAGCGCATGTTTCCGCAAAATACCAACTTTCAATGCTCAAATGCAATAATAAACCAATTATTTCAAGTACGCACTTTTATCCTTTTCAAAATGTTTCCAACATTCATATACGTCATTTAGTACTTATTTTTACACTTAAAATAACTCGGTTTAACTCGAAATGTCATTTTGACCATTTTAAAAATCTAGACAGCAACTATTTTTAGTGTTTCCACTAAAATTAAGTTTTCTGACAACAAAATTCAAACGACAATATTTTGCTCATTTTAAATCCGATTTTAGCTTATAATATATCAAAACGAAGGTATGAACTTGTATTTTTATAATCTCATACTAATATAGTGTCAAAACAAATTTTATAACTCTTTTGCTTCATATAAAATTTGGGCAGAATACTATATTTTTATAAAAATTCATTTTCGACCATTTTTAAGCATAACCATTAGTAGTAACACTACTAGTTTTCGTCGAATTGTTATAAACATAAATAATATAGTAAAAACATTGTTAAGGTCATAGATCTAAAAATATACCTACATATATTTTATAAAAACTTCAAGTTATGTCTAAAATACATGGATATAATAGATCCATCCATGAATTATAAAGATCTAAAAGTTTACCAACATAAAAATAATTTTAATCTTTTTATTTTCAAGAACACATATAATAAGCAACATCCATGCATAGATCTACATAGATTATGTATGAAAATGAAAGAATCAAAATAGGTTTAAGAAATAACCTTATGTAGCGTATCTACGTTACCACAATAACCTGATCTACAGGCAAATCAACTAATAATCAACAAGAAAATCAACTTCTTCAAACTTCTACTAAATCAACCAAAATATGAAAGCCCTTTCTTCTTTTTATCTTTACAAACCCTAGAATATATGTAACTTTGCTAAACCTTCTTGAAATCAAGCTTCAAAATATCAATAATGGAGTTTTATCGTGTTCTTGATTTGTGTCGTGAGTTTAGAGAGAGACAAGTGGATTATGTGTGTTTTGTGGTAAATAATAAAGTGAAATGGTGATATGTATAATGAGTTAAAATGTTTAAGGTAAATGAAAGTGACACTACGTTAGGCCTTAACCAAATTTTATACCAAAGGCATGTGGTGTTGTTGTGTGTGGTCGGTAATAGGGGATCCCACAATGGGTAAAACTTTCAAATTTTTACTAATGGTAAGTAGTTAAAAGTTTTAAGGTAAAAGGTTAATTAGTTTTCTGTAATTATCAGAAAGTATACAATTAGGTTTAAAAATGCATAAAAGTTAGAAATTTGACGAAATAAATTAATTTTATGTTTTTTCGACGAAAAATGATGTTTTATGATTTATAAAACGTTTTATGCATGCTAACGATGGTTAAACGTAAAATACGAAAATACGTTACGTAAAATAATTATTCACTGAAAATACGATTCATTAATATAAATAGAAAAAATGTTAACATATGTACACAGAAACATATAAAGAAGCAGTTAAATACTTAAATCACGTAAAGAACGATCACGCAGTCAAAACTAAACAGTTAAGCACATAATGCACTGTTAACGAATAATCTCGCGAATTATCGTCAATTCATTGACCGTCACAGCAGTTAGGTCAAATTCACAGAAAATTCACAGAATGATGACTGAGCACAGCGTCAAGTCATTACACATCGTCGGACGGTTTCTCAGAAAACTCGGGATAACTTCCCAGTTCAAACACAATTGAAGCACATAGTTGAGAAAATAAAAGTCAAAGGGTAAAATATTTGTTTAACGAGTTAGGAAAATTACTAGATGTTACACACATACCCAGGGAGATAAACATTGTAGTTTAAAATTGTTTCAATTAACCAAAGTATTTTTGTGTCCATTGAATTGATGTGAGCATTGTTGTTGAAAGGATTTGAAAGATTAAAGAAGGGGTTTTGAATCTAAGAAAGTGCGTGCAAAGAGGTGTAAAGAAAATCTAGAAATGATCTACTATTTATAGAAGAAAGGAGCAACAACTCTATCTAGGGGCGGTTCTTTAAATACCCCTATGTTTCCTTATGAATAAGGAACCGCGTACAAAAGAGTACGCTCCTTTGTCCTGTAGTGGAGAAAGTCCAACTGGTGCAAATTTTAACTAAAGGGAATATCC
Source organism: Glebionis coronaria (assembly GCA_025667525.1). Taxonomy (NCBI): domain Eukaryota; kingdom Viridiplantae; phylum Streptophyta; class Magnoliopsida; order Asterales; family Asteraceae; genus Glebionis; species Glebionis coronaria. The sequence continues at coordinate 272,333,401 of CM046880.1, forward strand.
TTTATCCATTTAGAATATCCTATTTTTGAATTTCTATTTTCTTTTTAATAAAACATTTTCTTAAAATAAAGTTTATTTAAAAACTTTTGTCACTTAAAAATAAAAGCGAGGTTTAAGAAAATAATTAATCCTTGATCACTTAATTAGGTTAAGAACTTGTTTATTCATACTTTAAGTGAGACCAAAAAATACAAGTAACATTTTTAGGCACCATTGCATTAACAAAAGTATACACCACATAGCACGTAAAGCTGTTAAACAATTTATGTTGACTTCAGGTTACGTCAAAGTATAGCTCAGTTCTTCCTCAGCCTTAGCTCAAAACTAAAAAGTTATAGATCTATGAGTCATGGACTTCCTACAAGAATTTTAAATTTTTTCTGACATCGTATGTATTTATTATGAATTTTTTGGTGACGACTGTCAAACAATACCTCTTAAAAAAATGCACAACATTAATGTCAATATCTATCTTTAATCATCAATTAAACATGTGTAACCATTCATAATTAATCTATAGCCATATATCTGATATCAAAACTCATAATTCATGGTAAACTTACAAGATTTCCATGAACCTTTCATATTAACTATATTAATATAAAGCGATAAATAACGACTAATTAACAATTAACAACATACTTATCATTACAAATTGCATACAACTTAAGATTTGTGTATTTTATTTTATTAACCCTAATTAGGGTTGATGAAAACCTAATAATCAAATGAAATAATTTTACAATATCAAATTAAGTTTATACAATATAGATCTTTTGTTTTTTCTAATGTGATTAAAACTCTTGACGAACGGCTCGTGATGCCAATGTTGGAATTCTAAAAACATTATTCATATTAACATATTAATAACACGAGTATGTTGGGAATAAAATGAGCTACGTCACTCACACGCTGACAAGAGGAAATTGGACGCTAGCAAGAGGAAATGAAGCGCTGACAGATAAAGCACTGACAAGAAATATCCAAGCGCTGACAAGAAGAAGTCCAACCACTGATAGGAATACTTAGTGAACACGTTTAATATTTAATGTAAAGATATGCTCAATATTGTATTTTCTATGTTGATCTTTACATTGAATAGTTGATAGGTAATCCTTTGTACACGACTCCTTATGTTATAAAAGGAGGTTGTAGGGTTTGTAGTTGATACACATTATTCAGTTTTCACAACTTTCTTTGTAAACAAGTTTGTTTATTTATCAAAAGTGAAAGTTTGATTTACTTGTTTACTTGTTCTTTATTCTAAGTGTTAATTATGCATAACACTTGGATCGTTCATAACAACAAAGTTTCTCTAAGTATTAATCTTGATTTAATCTCGTTTAATAAAAATCTAATCGATCTAAGTTTGGGATCAACAAGTGGTATCAGAGCTTGTTGAGGAACTTTGATCTAAAAGAACAGTAAACCATAAAAACACCAGAAACCCTAAAAACCAGACAAGATGTCTGCTACAGAATCCTCTTCCTCATCAAATCACAATCTAAAAATCCCTATGCTCGACCCTGACAACTTTGAACAATGGAAGTTCAATTTTGAACAATATCCTCAAATTCATGATCATACTCCCTGGAAAATTATTGAATTTGGAAATCAATTTAATAAAGTTGATAGGATTGTTGTTGCTATTGAAGCAAGAACCAATGTTTGTTCCTCTGCTGAAGAGCGAAGAGAAAGACCTGAAGATGGAAGACCTATCTCAACTATAGATCTAACCGCAAGAAGAAATGACATGAAAACTTTGAGCATTCTTAAGCTCTCTTTGGGTCCAAAGAATCAACACAAGTATAGAATTTTTGAGTCTACCAAAGAACTTTGGGCAGCTCTTCAAGTCACTTATGGTGGTAATGAAGATACTGCCAAAGAAAGGAAGAAACAACTTTTGCATGAATATGCTGTATTTAAAGCTCTTCCCAATGAGAAGCTAAGTGAGGTGACAAGCAGGCTTCTAGACATCACAAGCAAGTTATCCTTCATGGGAACAGAACATGATGATGTTGATATCATTACTACTTTTCTTAGAATTCTTGGTGATGCATGGATAATTGAGGCTAGGTCAATCATTGCTACCAATGCCCATAATAGTTCTACCTTTGATGACGTCTACAATAAGTTAAAAATTGTGGAAAGTGAAATCTTACTTGATCATGGAAGCAAGCCAACATCTGGAAACATGGCTTTCATCTCACATAGGGAAGCTCAAACCAGTGAAAGAGAGTCATATGTACATCCTGTTACTGGATCAAGTTGTGTCAGCGGTGGATCAACCTTTTTCAGTGGCTCACATTTTGACGTTGACACATACAATGTTGACTCACTAAATATTAAACCTGCTGGTATTGATTTGGATAATGTATGTGCATACACTGCTGCATTGCCCAAGGGTTCCTTGATTACTTATGAGGATCTTGAGCAAATCAGTGATGAGAATTTGGAAGAGATGGATATCAAATGGAATATGGCACTTGCAAGCATAAGGGCCAACAGATGAAATAGGAGATTTAGAAGGAAAATGATCTTCAATGCTAAAGACACTGTTGGATTTGATAAATCCAAGGTTGAGTGTTACAACTGCCATAGGACGAGTCACTTTATGAGGGAATGCAGATCTCCAAGATGATCTGATGTTGGAAAGACTTCAAGTCAAATCATCAAGGTTGAAGATGCTAAGCCAAAGGCTATGGTTGCCATGCAAGATATTGATGGTGTTGGATGGGACTGTAGCTTCATGGCAAAGGATGTGGAAGAGAATCAGGGTTTGATTGCTGAGAAGGAAGAAGAAGAGCATGTTCACTTTGCTCTCATGGCCCACTCCTCGTCTTCATCAGATGATGAGGTATATGATGATGCTTTCTGTAGTAAAGGGTGTCGATTAAACACTAAAAAGCTTAACAAAGAAAATTTAAAGTTAAAATCAGATGTGTTTGATCTAGAATGCAGGCTATCAAATTATAAAATGGCACTTACACAAACTGAAAAGACTGTAGAAGAATATAAGAAAATGGAATTTGACCTAAAAGATCAAATTAATGTTTTGTCTCATGATCTTAAAGTTAGTGTTGAACTTAGGGACACTTTGATGAGATCCAGATGAGAGGTGCAACTTAAATTAGATGAAGCCATTAAAGATAAAGCAAATGTAGGGCTTAAGATTGAAAAGTTTGATAAAGCTAGTCAAACCCTAGAAAAGTGTGTCAGTGAACAAAGAGACCCTATGGATAAATCTGGGATTGGGATGAATGAATATGTTGTTGTTCCTCCACCTACTGGGAACTTTTATGGTGTTCAGAGAAAAGATCTCTCTTGGACTAGTATTTTAGAACTCCAAGAAGAGGAATTTATTCCTCCACCTAGAGTGCTCACCCCAGTTGAGGAATATCAACAAAAGGTTACTGACCTTGAGAAATGGAAAGCAGACAACCCTTTTCTTTTTGTTAAGGGTGGAATGCTTTGTGAGAGTCCATTAGTGCCTACACCCATTACTGTGACCAACCCCACTACTGGAAAACCTTTTGACCTTGGCTCACCAGTTAAGAGAAAACCTAGTGTTAAATATGCTGAAATGTATAGAAAACCTTGGTCATCACAAAGCCAAGCTAGTGTTAATAGGACAGGTTTCTTTCAATCTAGACCTAAGGCTATGTCTAGAAAAGCTTGTTAGACATGTGGGAGTTTTTCTCACTTGGCCTATAAGTGTGTTAGTGCCTCTAAATTCAACGCTGACAATAGGTCAACCATGGTCAAACCCAGACCTTTTTTCTAACCAAGTTTACAAGTCACAAGACCAGATCCCTTCTTTACTAAAGGGGAAAATACTCATGGACAAAGGCCCTTTCAAAAGACCAACACTTGGTCTAACAGACAATGGGTTCCTGTAGCAAACCCTAATTTGGGCGCTGACAAGAACAATTTCAGCGCTGACAGTAACAAATTCAATGCTGACAGGAACAATTCCAACGCTGACAGCTCTAGGTTTGGTATGAAAATGCCACAACAAGCTGGTGTTAGAACTTGTGTTAGACCAAGTAACAATAGGTATTTACAACCTAAGGGAAAGGGGTCTAAAGCTTCATCTAGTTTGACATGGAGACCTAAACAAGACCAAAACCCTAATTTTGATGGGAATTCTATGACTTGCAACAGATTTAATTATCTTTCAAAGGTCATTACTAAACCAATTGGGGTAAACTGGGTGTTCAGACCACAAAGGGATGAACAAGGGGTTGTTGTAAGGACTAAGTATGTTCTTGTTGAACAACCACATGAATCAAAGTATGCTCAGGCTTGGGTTCCCAAAGAAAACTAATTTGGTTTCTTTATGTGCAGGGCATTGAAAAGCAGGTCAATGATCATGGATATTGGGATAGTGGATGCTCTAGGCACATGACGGGGAAGGAAGATTATTTGTCAGATTTTACCCTCATTAAAGATGGTGACAAAGTGTACTTTGGAGGAGGATATGGAAAAATATCTGGCAAAGGCACTCTTATCACCAACAATTTATGTTTTGAGAACGTGTTTCTGGTAAAAGAACTTGACTATAACTTATTTAGTGTGTCACAAGTTTGTGACAACAAAAATAAAGTTCTTTTCACTGATACTGAATGCTTGGTGTTGAGTAAAGATTTTAAGATGCTCGATGAGAAGTTTATTGAATATAGAACTCCTAGGCATAAGGACATTTATAATGTTAATCTCAATGGGATCAAAATGAACAAAAATATGTCATGTCTTTATGCTAAAGCTTTAGTAGATGAGAGTAATCTATGGCACAGAAGGTTAGGGCACATAAAGTTTAAAAATATTAATAGAATTGTAAGACATGATCTAGTTGATGGTTTGCCTTTAAAGGCTTTCCACAATGATCATTCTTGTGATGCATGCCTTAAAGGCAAACAACATAAAGTCTCCTTTAAGTCTAAGATTGTGCATTCCAGTTCTAAACCACTTCACTTGCTACATATGGACTTATTTGGCCCAACTAATATAGAAAGTTTTAATGGTAAATCTTACTGTTTTGTTATAACTGATGATTTTTCTATATTTACTTAGACTTTCTTTTTGGCCTTAAAAAGTGATACTGCCACAGTTTTGATTAACTTTATTACCCAATTGAAAAGAAAACGGGCAATGAGGTAAAAATTCTTAGAAGTGATAATGGTGGTGAGTTTAGAAATACACTACTAGATACCTTTTGTGTTGATAAAGGGATTACTAGGGAGTTCAGCATAGCTAGAACTCCACAGCAGAATGGTGTGGCTGAAAGAAAGAATAGAACACTTATAGAAGCAGCTAGGACCATGTTATCAGATGCTAAGTTTCCCATTACCTTTTGGGCTGAGGCTGTGAACATGGCTTGCTATGTTCAAAATAGAGCCTAGGTCAACAAGATCCACAATAAAACACCTTATGAGCTATTTTGGAATAGGAAACTTAACATAGGTTTTCTTAAACCTTTTGGATGTCATGTAGTGATCCTTGATACTAGTGATGCCCTAGGTAAAATTAATGCAAAAGGTGATGAAGGATACTTTGTGGGTTATTCTATGCAGAGCAAAGGGTATAGGGTTTACAACAAAAAGAAAAACGCATTCTTGAAAAAGTGCATGTTAAGTTTTTAGAAAGTAAACCTAGTGATCCTGAGAGTGGACCAGACTAGTTCTTTGATTTGGAACCATTATCTAGGACCTTTAATTATATGCCTGTCACTAATCCAGACATTGTGAAACGGGGTTCAAATGTTATGGAAGATCCTATTGTTGAAATTCCAGGTAAACAGGTTGCTAACATAGAAGGATCACTTGCAGTTAAGACATACCCCATACTTGAGTATGTTACCATTCCTATATGGACTGATGGGTTTGTGCAAGCATCAGTTGCTGCTGAAAAGGAGGAAGAATGGCTACAAGAAAAACCAGTTGATAAAAACATGCATGCATCTTTAAGCACTGACAAAGCCAATTCAGACCCTGACAGGTTAAATTCAAACGCTGACGACATGTTTGGACATTTATTATCTTCACATGCTTTTGAACATGGTGAACCTTCCATACTTAATCAAGAGGTTCATTCAAGTGAGGATGGGAGTGGAAATGAAGATGATATTGGCAACATGGAATCTGATATAGAAGATAATACACTATTTAGGGGAGGAATACTTACAAAGGTGGCCAAAGATCATCCTCCTTCCCAAATAATTGGTGATGTTCGGACTCCTGTTCAAACAAGGAGATCTCATCAGACTCAAGGTGGTTTCATTGCCAATATACACAAGAAGGATGATACCCCTCTTGTGAAGGAATGTTTTTTTCTTGTTTTCTGTCACAACAAGAACCCAAGAAGATTTTTGATGCTCTTAAAGAACCAAGCTGGGTGGAAGCAATGCAGGATGAGCTTCACCAGTTTGCCATTCAAGATGTATGGGAGCTAGTGGATTGTCCAAGGTAATGTTAGACCTATTGGGACACGTTAGGTTCTAAGAAACAAGAAGGATGAAAGAGGTATTGTGGTCAGAAATAAGGCACGTTTAGTTGCTCAAGGCTATACACAAGAAGAAGGAATAGACTATGAATAGGTTTTTGCACCTGTTGCAAGGATTGAAGCAATTAGGATTTTCCTATCCTATGCTTCTTACATGGGTTTCACAGTTTATTAGATGGATGTGAAAAGTGCTTTCATATATGGCACAATTGAAGAGGAAGTGTATGTAATGCAACCTTCTAGTTTTGAAGATCCAGAGCATCTAGACAAAGTATATAGAGTCAAGAAAGCAATGTATGGACTTCATCAAGCCCCAAGAGCATGGTATGGTACATTATCCACCTACCTGGTGGAAAATGGGTTTAAGGGGGGCACCATAGACCAGACCTTATTTACCAAGAAGATTGGTAAAGAGTTTCTACTTGTTCAGGTCTATGTGGATGATAGTATCATTGGTTCATCAAATCCAAAGATGAGTGAAGACTTTTCCAAACTCATGACAGAAAAATTCAAGATGAGTGCAATGGGAGAGATGAACTTCTTTCTAGGGTTACAAGTCCAACAGAAAGAAGATGGTATATTTATCTCTCAAGACAAGTATGTATTAGAGATCTTGAAGAAGTCTGTTTTTTCTCCACATGAAAAACGGGCTAGCACACCCATGGATAGGGAACACCCTTGGGGAAAGACTGGGGATGGAAAAGATGTGGATGTCAGGCATTATAGATCAATGATTGGTTCATTGATGTAACTTACAGCCTCTAGACCTGACATCATGTTTGCTGTGTGTGCATGTGCACGCCATCAGGTGACTCCCAAAGAGTGTCATCTTCATCTTTTAAAAGGATCTTTAGATACTTTAGGTGTTATCCCACCTTGGGATTATGGTATCCTAAATATTCTTCATTGGAGCTTATTGGCTATTCAGACAGTGACTATGGAGGTGATAAGTTTGATAGAAAATCCACAACTGGTGGATGCCAATTTCTTGGGAGCAGATTGATATCTTGGCAATGCGAGAAACAAACAGTGGTGGCCAACTCTACAACTGAAGTATAATATGTTGCAGTAGCTTCTTGTTGTGGACAAGTTCTATGGATACAAAACCAGCTGTTAGATTATGGGTATAATTTTATGCATACCAAGATATTTGTAGATAATAACAGTACATTATGCATTATTAAGAATCCTGTACATCATTCTAAAACAAAACACATAGAAATTCGACATCACTTTACAAGAGATTGTTTTGAAAAAGGTTTAATACATCTAGATAGGGTAGACACAGAAGAAAATGTGGCTGATCTTTTAACTAATCCTTTTGATGTTAGGAGGTTCCAGTACTTGGTAAAAAGTATTAGAATGATCACTCTCACCTAAATGTGTTTTTAAAATCATTGTATAGTTTGTACAGGATGTGTACTGTTATTAGTCTTTGTACATGATTAGGTTTTCCACTTTATTTTTCTAACGCTGACAAAGGTTATTTGAATTTTGGCTGACAAGTGCTCAAATAGCCGTTGACAGCAATATGTAAGTTTTGTGGTTTTTGATCTAATCATGCAGGCATTATGAGAATTGTAGAAATGGATACAGAGTTGCTTATGGATCTTTGGATCTTATAAGTAATGTGTTAAAGTTTATGTATGATGGTTGGAATGTTTACATTCCTATCTTGAAATAAATTTTTGTCATATACTTTTTATTTTGCAAACTTTGTATATCATAGTTTAAGGGGAGGTTTAGGAAACCTTTAAGATTTTGGGTATTCTTAGAATACTCTTATCACAATTATAGATTGTGTCCACTGGTGAGTACGATTTAGTTTTCTAATTCGTGAGGCACTGTAGCATGCAAAGTTGATATACTGCGCACGCTGCCAAGACATTTTGGCCTAGAATTAGGTTTGGTCGGTTGGGAGACTTGGTGACATTTTCATTGGGCTTATCTGGGAAGTTACAAAGGTTTTATATGAAGTAACTTCACTGTTAAGAACTTTGGTTAGCAAGGGACACTTGAGGAAAATTATGTCTATCTTGCTTAAGTAAGTGTGCATGATTGAACAGTGCTTGCCACCCTAAGTCATTTTCAGTCTAAGAGTTATCTTCACGAGGGTAAACTTCTTTGTTAAGGTCCTTTTTATTTTTAATTATTTTTATTTTTGGACGCTGACATGTTTTCTATCCAAACGCTGATAAGACCAATTTAAACGCTGACATGGCAAAATTTCAACGCTGACAAGAATATAGCCGTTTGACGCAGATGTTTACTTTTTGACCGTTGAAAAACATTGGGTCCGACCCAGTTGTTATTTTTGACGAAAATATGGGCCGTAATTTTAAAGATTTGGTAACTTTTAATTAATGTATGAGATAAGTTATATATTTTTCAAGATTGTCATGATTACTTTTTGAATATAACTGCCTCATTTTTCAACTAATAGTTTGTTTTTACCTCTCTTATAAATATGGCTATTTTCTTTCAAACAGGGTAACTCCTATTTCTTGTCTACTAAAATCTCTCAAACCTTCATATGCCATTATTTTCATATTATAGTCTTATATAATCAATCTTCATGGCACCAAAGTTTAAACCTACTCAAGTGGAATTGGGGTTCAGAAGCCAACACAACATGGTGGCTTACTTGGAAGCTGATAATACTTTACATCCCAATACACTCAGATGATTACGTATTTGAACGCGTCTTGATAGGTGTGAAAACACCCATCCTTTTACCACTTATTTCTTGCTAAAACAAGACCAAAACGCGTATTTAATATCATTTGTTTGGAATTATGCGTGGTTTGTGTGTTTGTTGTGTTTTCAGAGCCAAGTGGATAAATATTGAAGAAAACATGGGATTGCACGGGTTTTATCGAAGAAAAAGACTCAAGACGAAGTCTATTGTCCAAGAGATGCAAAAGATTTGAAGTCAATGGGCCTATTTGAAGATTTATCGAAGAAAAGGACCAAAGATGGAAGATTTACATATGTCGAAGGAACTCAAGTCTATTAAACAAAGAAATTAAAAGACGAGTCGAATTTAATCGTCGACAAATCCCGAATCAGAATCGAAAACGTCAACTTTTCTGAAAAGACGAGAAGACAAGAAGAAAGGGAGAAAGCCCACTCACCAACCAAAGACAAGGAGTATATAAGGGACATCCCTTCACACATTTTGGAAGTTTTTTAGTTTTCCAGTTTTCTTTTCTTTTTGTTTCGTAGGAAAGAAGCCAACACCACTAAGGTGTTGGTGATTTTGATTCTTGTTTTCACAAATCTTGTAGTTTTAATCTTTTCCTTTGATTGTTTAAACCTTAATCATCAATATAATCTTTCCATTAATCTTGTTCTTTGATTTTAAGTTTAAAATTCTTATTTGGTTGATTTTGATCCATAAAAGTAAGTGGGTTTTGTGTTTTTATTGTTTTGATTTGATGTTTATTGTTAGTAAATGATTGGTGTTTAGTTTTGTTTAAGTTTTGGTTAAAAACTTGGTTGATTTTGGCTTAAATCATCTTCCCCTGTTTTTTCTGAGTTCCTCATCATTCTCAGATTCCGCATCAAGGTTTTTGAGAAAATATTCCGGATCAGCATTTTTTTTCCGTATCAAGTTTATCCATCCGGAATATTTTATATTCCCGATCAGTATCCTCCATCCGGAATAATCATTATTCCGAGTCAAGCCTTTCATCTGGAATAATCCATTATTCCGGATCACCCCTTATATTCCGCATCAACCATTTATTCTGCATAAACAATTATTCCGGATAGAGCTTATATTCCGCATCAACCATTTATTCCGCATAAGCCTTTATTCCGCATGAACCTTTTATTCCGCATCAACAGTTTATTCCGCATGAGTCTATTATTCGGCATGAGCCTTTATTTTGCATGAGCTTACATTCCGAATGAAGCTTTTTCAGTTTATATTCCGCATGAAGGATTTTTTCTGATTTATTCCGGATCAAGCATACATTCCGAATCAAGCATTTTTCAGGATATTTACAATTACTGTTTTATTTTAATTTTATTTCAAGTTTTATTTTTATTAATTAATTGCTTCTAGTTTACTTTTATTTACTTCACGCATTTACCTTTTTAGTAGAATAGAAAACCCAAACCCCCTGTTTGTCACCAAGAACAATTATTCCACTTTGAGCTGTGATCAATTCGAGAAGATTCCGAGAGAATTAATATTGAACCCCATGCTAAACCAATGTATCAAATGGCACCGCTGCCAGCTCTTCTCGTAAAGATTAACAGTTTTTTTGTGAGAACTTGGATTTTGGGATCCGTTCACCGGGAACGTTACTTTTTCATAACAATTTTCAAAAACCCAAAAAAAATATAAAATTTTCAAAAATACAAAAAAAATTAAAAAACCATAAAAACCAAAAATATTTCTTGTTTGCTTTGTTAGTTCTTTTGCAGGTTCATGCGTACACGATCAACGTCTTATCAAGAGCCCGAGCCTCTCGAATACTTAGACATGGCCGGTGTACACAACAACAATAACAATCCACCTCAAAACAACAATAATAACAACAACAATGAACCTCTACCGGACAATCGCCCTATGATTGAACTTTTGCAAGCACATGTGGAGGGCAACAATGATCCAATTGTCATACCCGCGATTGCAGCCAACAACTTTGAGCTCAAATCCGGCTTTATTCAGATGGTCTCTGCTCAACCATTCTTGGGGCGTACCATTGATGATCCACATGACCACATCTGTGACAATCCGTCAATTTATGGTTGATATTTTATTCTCAAGTGTTATTTAAAAACATTATTTTAAATGTTATATTATGAACTCACTTATATTTGGGAAGAAATTTGGATTTACGTCTTGAAGTAGCATCGACTACGTCTAAACCGGAGGATTCTACGTTACGTGCTTACGTTTACATACACCGTTTTGGTGACAGTCCGACATTTCAGGAAATAAATTTATCCGTGAATATTATTTTGGAATTTTAATTTTGAGTTGGTTCATAAAATCACAAATTTACGAGAAGAGATTAGGACTTACGATATTAATTTAACGTCCTTTACGACTAAACTGGAAACCTTAGGATTACGTATTTACGTTTTCGAACTCCGTTTTTGATGAGACAATTTTTATTAGATTCGTTTTGTGCCGTTGATTCATAATTTATAAAAAACGTTTTTCGTAAAACGACCCGAGGGCACGCAAATCGAGGAAACTAGAATCGAGGAGTACCCGTAATTAAATGGGGATGAGAAAAGATAAATCTTTCCCCACCCCCACTCATAACCGGCCACTATATGACACAACACCAAAGAGGTGTCAAGTTGCAAGCTTAATGCTTACACTTGTAAGCTAAGATTACAAGTTAAGCTACACTTCCCACTAACCTAACAAAACCCACTAGCTAAACCACTTATCTCATTTTTACAATGCAAAACCACCACAAATTTATCTCTTGCTCTCTCTTTGTGTCGTCCAACAAACACCATCAAACACCCCCATTCATACAAAAATTAACCACAAAATCTCATGTTATTCATACATAAGTTGAAGCCCTTTTGAAGCCCTATTGATTGGTGGTGATTATAACAACCATGGAGGAGTTTCTATGGAGTTCTAGGGCTGATTTTCCACAAGGAGTTCTTGAAGAATGGTGGTCTTGAAGATGGTCTTGGTTTATCACAAGTTTCTACACCAAAATCCATGTCTTGATCGTAACCTACATCATCATGGTGGTATAAAGATTGTTCTCCCCATTCTCTTGTTATTTTGATTATGTAATCATGTATTTTCTTTCCTTTTGTATATGTATATGATGATTATATGATGATAAAAATATTGTGTGGGGATTTGGTGTTGATAATCATGGGTAAAAAGATGAAAAACTATATGTAACAATGGCTAATCATGCTTATAATGATGGCTGTATAAAACAGTAAAGAACCATCTGATGAACTGATAAAATGGAATAAGTTAATGGATATACAGTAAGTAATATGTCTTGTACACATGTGAGAGTTGGCCATGCAATGGAATCATTAGGACGAGTGAGATATGATCAAAACAAGTTTAGAGTACAAATCTGAGTTCACTGTTTTGAACGATTTTTAGAAAATACGTAGAGGCTGATTCAACAGTAGCTATAATAGATTTAAATGGATCACATATCATGTAGTTTATGTCATAAAAATTTGAGCTTCTATCTCCATATAGAACTCTAGATATGGCTGTTTTGATGAACATGAAAATAAAAATCAGATTTTGGAAATTAAAGTATAATAGTATTATATAAGCACTCAAATAAAAATAGTATAAAATGTGAATTAAAACCCACTAACTCATATAATACATTTATATAAATATGTATAAGGATAAATAAATGGACAATTTATAAAAATGGTAGTTTGATAAGTTTTATAAGTTATAAAACTATAAACATGATTTTTACGACTTTTTCGGCTATTACCGTAAAATTAACGTTTTTCGCCAATTAAAACTTAGACGATCAAACCCGTCTAATGTAAAGTTTTTTAAAACTCATATACTGATATATAAACATATATAACAAGTAAAAACCGATAAAACCAGAACTATATAACATACGGACATTAACGGGCTAAGTTAACGTTATTGGACTAATAATACAACAAAATGGGCTAAAACACTTATAAACTTATTTATTGGGCTTAACCCATTTTGGCCCAACATGTAAAGTGTAAATACTGACAATAAAAATATAAAATGGATTCATACAAGTTAATGAACTTATAATCGGCTTATTGGACCTAAAACACGTAAATAGGTAAAACTAGTAAACTAGTAAGAAGTTGCCAAAACATAAACACTAAAATGAGTAAAAGAGAATATATAAACCCACTTGATCATCATATATATAAAAACATCATATGTATACATAATTGTTATTTTTATAAAGTCATTAGACTAGAGTCTAAGACGAGTATTATTTGTCTAGGTTTCCGTGATTGAAGCACGTACCGTACGTCCGAATTGCCGATAACCCGCCTTCCCACATCAACGTGAGTTCATAGCCTCGCACTCTTTTAAATGTTTTTTTATGAAATGTTTTATAACCCGCGAGGGAGATAACATGTTAGTTTTGATAAAATAGGACACCATTTGTCCAGATTGTTAGTTTATTGATTTGGACCCGAATGATTGTATGACCCGATGAATGATTATATGACCCGATAGATGAAATTAAATGGATTATTAAAGTTAGGTTATGTCACTAAAAGTCCGATTAGCATGAATTTTGAACTACCGGGATTTGGTAGACGCTTATGCATATAATAGTACTATTTGGGGACGATCACCCCAGTTCGCGCCTTGATGGTTGATCCCCGTCGTGCCACATTGATTGGTAAGCGAATTTATGTATGAGAAGATTTCCATAGCGTGACCTTTGTGACGACACGCTAATTTAGATGGGCAAATTGAGTTTCGGGCTAGCTACCCGTTGTTTGGTTTAGTAAGGTAACAATGTCATGCGGCTTATAATAATCCAATTAACGAAATACTGCTATACGCACCGAATTACGATGTATTGCCTGACTAGCAATACGGGGTCATATTATTGATGTTATGTTCGTGTTTTGGTTTTCATAACCATAATCATATAACGGTTTTTATTTAACTCCATACAACGTTATAAAACGTATTGTATGATATTTTTACGACATTGGTTCGTATAATGATTTTGAAGGCAAAAGCCTATATTATGATTATTTGACAAGGATTTGTATAAAATTATTTTGGCTATTTTATGGCCTACTACATGGATTTGTATTAAATGATTTTCGGTAATAATTTTATACCAATGTTATATTGATGGATTTTATTAAACTCTATGAATTCACTCGGCGTTATCGCTGACCTTTTCTTTTAACATGTTTTGTCTCAGGTACTTGAAGGTAATTCTCGGGAAGACAACAAGAATTCATGGCCAGCACTTAAATTATGATTTCCATTCAAATGTTTTGTAAAACCTGTATTAAATACAATGACTTGGGACCTATGTAACTTTGATATTTATGAATGGAAATGCTTTATTATTAAACGACGCGATTTTTAAGCGTTGTCTATGATGTGAGTAATGTGCTATCCCGTAACACCAACGTGTCTTCCGCTGTATTGAATTGTATAAATTTGGGGGTGTTACAGTTTGGTACCAGAGCTTTCGTTATTGAGAACGAAAGATTTTTAAAACCAAGGTTTTGAATAAAACATTTCAAAATCTTTTAACTATAAACATTTTTCTAAAAATATCTAAAAATCTTTTGACTATAACGGCGCCGAAGAATTCCCGAGTTACCGACAAGGCCAGACTGAGAAGTGTTATTTTAATATATATATAACTTGGATTATATATATATATATGATGTAATTTTATTACATGATTGTTTGATGATTATTTCTATATTTATACGAGGTATTTATACGACGTAGATTGTCACAAGGAACCCTAAATCCCCTAGTAAATTAATCGAAGCTATTCCCGTAGGAAATAGCTATTCCAGATCTAAACCAAGTTGTGGATATTTATAATCCCAACAAAATGGTTGATATTCGTATAAATGTAGATATTAGTTGATTGTGTTATTGAAGAAGAATTGGCGAGATTAAAACTGACATCGATGTCATGACAATCCTTCCTTATAGAGTGGAGTTTGACAAAACGTTACCACCTAGAAAGATGTCATCTGATTCGTTGTCATCCAGTTCTTAAATTTGAAATAGAAAGGGTGAATGTTGTACTTGAGGCTGTCATTGGAACCATTACCCAAAAGCCTCATGCCACTAGTACCTTTCCGAGAGGTCTAATTGAATGTATGAGTCGTTTCATACTAGTGACTCGTTTGATAACTACTGATGAAAGAGCCATAGGATTGGAAATTAAGTGTTGATCATATCGAGCTTTTGTTGCCCTTTTAAGGTTTAATAATAAGATTGAATGTATTGGAAAATGAGGTAGGATATCGAATTGAGTATAAAATTGGTTGAAACTTGAATAAAGTAAAATTTAACTTATATGGAATATGAGATTGTTAAGAGGAATTCGTTAAGTTCTGTGATTGAATCATAAGGTTTTAAATGATTGTTAGTTTGTGTTAAGGGTTGTTCCTAGGCCATTGTCCAATGACGAGGATGCCCAGTGTCCAACAAATAAATTGAAGAAATCTTCTTCTGATTTGGGACCGATGGATCTTCCGGGACAGGTGGGACACCTAATGACTCTTGTAGATTAGTATTCATTGTGGTATCTTTTAAAAATAATCCCTAACTTAACTGAGACATCAGTTGGTAGGATGAGTTCTTGGAATTGTATGACATAGTGACACGTAATGTGCTACGGTACAATTTTGACTTGTTTGTGATTAATGAAAAGACTACCTTTGATTGCTAAATTCTACATGTATCGATGTTATCTATCTTTTCTTGCTTGTTCCTAATGTTCTCATTAGTGATGCAACCATTGAACAAGTACTCATCTCGATTTGAGTTACGTTGTGGATTATTCTTTTTGAGTGCCATTGAGATCATGAACCTCATGTTATTTGGCTAAGCTCATTTTTCCTATTATATTGTAGTTAGTTCTTGGTGAACAACTTTTCATCACTCTTTTGCAGATCACTCATTGTTTTTATAAGATACAATAGTATCCCTTGAAATTTTTATTTTTTTGATTTTCATCACTATAAGGA
The DNA here is from genome assembly GCA_025667525.1 of Glebionis coronaria. Lineage (NCBI taxonomy): Eukaryota > Viridiplantae > Streptophyta > Magnoliopsida > Asterales > Asteraceae > Glebionis > Glebionis coronaria. Next base: position 272,349,622 of record CM046880.1, read on the forward strand.
TTATTCAAAGTGAGATTTATAAGTGATCATTATTGAAATAAAGTTTATTATGAAATACCTTGGAAAACTTAATTGTTTTCATAACAAAGAGAATCTTTGTAAATTTATTTTGATTCTTATTTAAGAATTAATAATGAAAATGTTTTTATTATAAACATGATGATAAAATTTTGACGAACTGAGTATTGCATCGTTAATCTTGAAATTGTATTTAGTTGCGCGCCTACATACAATTTGGAATGGACCATGCAAGGCTGATTAGTAGTCACCATAAAATTGTTAATAAACATTACATTTCTTTGAAGATTGTGAAAGATTAAATTTTATGAGATCTGCAAGAAGTGAAAAATAGGGACATAATGTTAGGGACACCTACATATGTGCCTGTAGCATCTATTCTTCTGAGTCTAATTTACTCATCTGTGGAAATTGTCTTATTTGACAATTGACAATTCCTTCTTGTCCAATTCTCCCGTAGTGAGATTCTTAGGAAAAGTATCTGATTATCGAGTGTTGATACCCGACTGGATGTATCGACGTTCCTATCATTTCTTTTGAATTGATTTCATTTGAATGACCTGGTTAACGACCCGAGGAGCTTTCGAATGCGTACTCAAATTATGAAAACATAGGATATATTCATATTCGTTAAATGTTTTCGTCTGTATCTGATTTGAAATTCTCTCGTGTAGATTATGCGTTGACATTACTCTTTTGATGATAGTTGTGTCTCCATATATTCTTGAATTTGTGAAGGATTATGAATTATTATTAGACTTTTGAGAAGTTCACATCTTATCGACGGCAATAAAACTGAAAAGTTGGTAATGCCAGTAGAATGGATTGATTGATTATGACATGACGACATTGTCTTAATTGATGGGAAATCGAGTAGAATTCCCTAAATGATAAGATGTTGATTATCAAAAGTTATTTAAATAATTCTTGATGGATGACCATATCCTGCATTTAGACTTGAAATTATACCATGAATGGTTGTGACTTAGTCATAGATAATATAATCTAGAAAGAACCTAATATGAATGTATTAAAAGATGTTTTTGTTATCTGAAATATTAGGAGATATTTGTTGGTGAATTACCAAGACTTTCGCCATTAAGGCAAGTTGAAATTGGTATTGATAATATTCTCGGTGCTGCACCTGTGACATGTGCACTGTACCTTCAACACCATCTGAATCGAAAGTGTTACCGTACAACTGAGAGAGTTGTCGGAAAAAACTTTTATTCTACCAAGCTCGTCATCATGAAGAGCTATGGTATTATCCTTCCTTATATTTATAGATTACTGTGAACTGAGTAAATTGACAATCGAAAACGATATCCATAACTCGAAATAGAAGATTTGTTCGATCATTTACAAGGTTCTAGCGTATGTTTTAAAGATTTGATCCATGGCATGGTTATCATCAACTTCGTGTCCGCGAAAAAGATTATTTATTCCAATCATTACATCCAAAACTTGTAATTAACATTATGAGATTCATGTTATGTTGTTTGGATTGACTAATACACATGTAGCATTCATAAATTTGGTGAATCACGTGTGTAGGCTGTAATTTGATAAATTCATGCTTGTGATCATTAAGGACTATTTGTTTGTTTATAAGAATAAGAATGAGTTAATAATTATTTATAGATTGCCCTGAATTGGCCGAACAATAAAAACCTGTACCTTGAATAATTAACATGTGATTTAAGACTTAATCTTTTACATTATTTGACCGTGTGATTAATAAGATAATGAAATATATTGACTCTTCAAAAATTAAGAGCCCTTTTTAGACTTTGGATTTTACCAAAAAGGAAATGGAAATATGTTTTGACATATATTTTATCAAAGAAATTTTTAAGGGATTATTCCCTTATACCCAGAACATTTAACTAAACTCCTGTTTAGGGGTAAATGTTCGTGTATACCTCAAGACAACCTAAGAGGGATTGAGGAAACCATTTAAACCATGACTTGAAATTTGAAACGATAATTTACGCTTTTCAAACTAAGAAAATTTTGACCAAAGTATAAACAAAGATTTTTCGAACATTTATGGACCTTATTAATTATTTTAATCATTTTCGATAAATCAACAAAAATCTTGTTAATTAAATTCAAATGTATTTTGAACATTTTTATATAATTGGTCGAACTAAGAAATTTAAATTTTTTACGTTTACATTTCATAAAAATTTAGTATTTATTATTTAATTACTTGTAATATTGATCGACGCTTTAGACGTTGGATTGAGTAAAACGGATAAAAATGATAGTTGAGAAGAAACTAAAACTCAGAAAATGTGAAGAAATAATTTTTGAATAAATACGGACATGATAATTATTTCATCAGGGAAGATGAATGTAGATACTGACACATAATATAGAAAGGATAAAGAATCAATTAGGATTGTGTTCCTTAATAATGACGGTGCAAACTAATTTGCCCGAACAATTTAGAAATAATTGATGCCTGTAAGAAGGATAATATAAATAATAAAAGGGGGTTCGCGGCTAATGTGAACCATTAGAATTGAGAAGCTGATGGCGCTAAATGATTAAAAGGCCACTTGTGATTGTCTAAATATGGAGGATTGTGAGATATAGTTATGTTGGAATCTTGTAAGTATAAGTATTTTATTCATGACATTTATGATTTAATGTATTTTTATCTGAAGAAGTTGTACTAATGGCAAATTATGAAGGTAGACATTGCCTCATACATTAGTAAACGTCTAGCTACTGCAAAGGTCATCATCTGAATTTGATTTGATTTGGGTCATCGTCGACAGACTGACCAAATCTGCTAATATCATTCCTGTTAATGATAAATTCTTGATGAAGAAATTGACTCTTTTGTATTTAAAGGAGTTATGTAAACATAGTGTGCCTGTATCGAACATCTTTATCAGGATCCTCGCTTCGCATTGAATTTCTAGAGATTTGCTCAGAAGTCATTAAGAACGAATCTTGATGAGAGTACTATGTACCATCCCAATCGAAGGGACGAGGTAAAGTAACGATACAAAATACTATAAGTGCTATTCTATGTTTAAATGATTGACCTTTGGTAATAAACTGTAAAATCATTTTCCTTTGGAGAGATTATCATTGATAATTATCGTGTTAGGATCGAGATCGAATCTTGTTAAGATTTATATATTAGAGCATCTATAAGCAGGAGTTGAGATGAAGACACCCGACATACACCCATTGTGAGTTGACATGTCTTTTAGGATTAAGGTTTCCTATGATGGCGAACCTAACCTTACAAAATACTCGACCCGCGAGACCTAAAATGATTGTTGAAATTAGGATCTGATTATTGACTGCCGGTAGTGGGCAGGAGGTTATGTGAATATAAAATGTAGATCTTGAAGTGCCAGATGGGTAGCGAAGTTATGCCAAAAATTTTAACCATGAAAAAATGAATTGATGATCTGAAAGATCATGGGATATAAGTCCCCGTTGTATGGGACCATTGAGATGATGTAAAAGATTGGTTTGAAAGGCATATAAGCTGGATCTACCCTAGGACTTCAAGAGCTGCGTGAATTATGTTTCGTATATCGAACTTGATGAAATGTCTATCAAGTGAGAATCTGATTGTTTCTTAGTATAGTTTAGATCGGCGAAAAGTTGCATTCATCAAAAACCCGTGAACATCATGGATAGAGAAAGTAAGTCAACAATAAGCCTGATCTTATTCCCGTAGTTTTGTTTGGTGAAACTCGCGTATTGTAATGAACTACACTTGTGAGAAAAGACCGAATGTGGAGGAAATACCCACATGGCTTTAACTCTATAAGAAGCGAGAAGTAAGATAAGATGATCTTTGAGGACAAAGATCCTGTTTAGGGGTAAATGCTGTGACAATCCATCAATTTATGGTTGATATTTTATTCTCAAGTCTTATTTAAAAACATTATTTTAAATTTTATATTATGAACTCACTTATTTTTGGGAAGAAATTTGGATTTACGTCTTGAAGTAGCATCGACTACGTCTAAACCGGAGGATTCTATGTTACGTGCTTACGTTTACATACACCATTTTGGTGACAGTCCGACATTTTAGGAAATAAATTTATCCGTGAATATTATTTTGGAATTTTAATTTTGAGTTGGTTCATAAAATCACAAATTTACGAGAAGAGATTAGGACTTACGATTTTAATTTAACGTCCTTTACGACTAAACCGGAAACCTTAGGATTACGTATTTACGTTTTCGAACTCTGTTTTTGATGAGACAATTTTTATTAGATTCGTTTTGTGTCGTTGATTCATAATTTATAAAAACGTTTTTCGTAAAACGACCCGAGGGCACGCAAATCGAGGAAACTAGAATCGAGGAGTACCCATAATTAAATGGGGATGAGACAAGACAAATCTTGCCACACCCCCACTCATAACCGGCCACTATATGACACAACACCAAAGAGGTGTCAAGTTGCAAGCTTAATGCTTACACTTGTAAGCTAAGATTACAAGTTAAGCTACACTTCCCACTAACCTAACAAAACCCACTAGCTAAACCACTTATCTCATTTTTACCATGCAAAACCACCACAAATTTATCTCTTGCTCTCTCTTTGTGCCGTCCAACAAACACCATCAAACACCCCATTCATACAAAAATTAACCACAAAATCTCATGTTATTCATACATAAGTTGAAGCCCTTTTGAAGCCCTATTGATTGGTGGTGATTATAACAACCAAGGAGGAGTTTCTATGGAGTTCTAGGGCTGATTTTCCACTTGGAGTTCTTGAAGAATGGTGGTCTTGAAGATGGTCTTGGTTTATCACAAGTTTCTACAACAAAATCCATGTCTTGATCATAACCTACATCATCATGGTGGTATAAAGATTGTTCTCCCTATTCTCTTGTTATTTTGATTATGTAATCATGTATTTTCTTTCCTATTGTATATGTATATGATGAGTATATGATGATAAAAATATTGTGTGGGGATTTGGTGTTGATAATCATGGGTAAAAAGATGAAAACTATATGTAACAATGGTTAATCATGCTTATAATGATGGCTGTATAAAACAGTAAAGAACCATGTGATGAACTGATAATATAGCATAAATTAATGGGTATACAGTAAGTAATATGTCTTGTACACATGTGAGAGTTGGCCATGCAATGGAATCATTAGGACGAGTGAGATATGATCAAAACAAGTTTAGAGTACAAATCTGAGTTCACTGTTTTGAACGATTTTTAGCAAATACTTAGAGGCTGATTCAACAGTAGCTATAAAAGAGTTAAATGGATCACATATCATGTAGTTTATGTCATAAAAATTTGAGCTTCTATCTCCATATAGAACTCTAGATATGGCTGTTTTGATGAACATGAAAGTAAAAATCAGATTTTGGAAATTAAAGTATAATAGTATTATATAAGCACTCAAATAAAAATAGTATAAAATGTGAATTAAAACCCACTAACTCATATAATACATTTATATAAATATGTATAAGGATAAATAAATGGACATTTTATAAAAATGGTAGTTTGATAAGTTTTATAAGTTATAAAACTATAAACATGATTTTTACGACTTTTTCGGCTATTACCGTAAAATTAACGTTTTTCGCCAATTAAAACTTAGACGATCAAACCCGTCTAATGTAAAGTTTTTTAAAACTCATATACTGATATATAAACATATATAACAAGTAAAAACCGATAAAACCAAAACTATATAACATACCGACATTAACGGGCTAAGTTAACGTTATTGGACTAATAATACAACAAAATGGGCTAAAACACTTATAACCTTATTTATTGGGCTTAACCCATTTTGGCCCAACATGTAAAGTGTAAATACTGATAATAAAAATATAAAATGGATTAATACAAGTTAATGAACTTATAATCGGCTTATTGGACCTAAAACACGTAAATAGGTAAAACTAGTAAACTAGTAAGAAGTTACCAAAACATAAACACTAAAATGAGTAAAAGAGAATATGTAAACCCACTTGATCATCATATATATATAATCATCATATGTATACATAATTGTTATTTTTATAAAGTCATTGGACTAGAGTCTAAGACGAGTATTATTTGTCTAGGTTTCCGTGATTGAAGCACGTACCGTACGTCCGAATTGCCGATAACCCGCCTTCCCACATCAACGTGAGTTCATAGCCTCGCACTCTTTTAAATGTTTTTTATGAAATGTTTTATAACCCGCGAGGGAGATAACATGTTAGTTTTGATATAGGACACCATTTGTCCCGATTTTTAGTTTATTGATTTGAACCCGAATGATTGTATGACCCGATGAATGAATATATGACCCGATAGATGAAATTAAATGGATTATTAAAGTTAGGTTATGTAACTAAAAGTCCGATTAGCATGAATTTTGAACTACCGGGATTTGGTAGACGCTTATGCATATAATAGTACTATTTGGGGACGATCACCCCAGTTCGCGCCTTGACGGTTGATCCCCGTCGTGGCCTTTGTGACGACACGCTAATTTAGATGGGCAAATTGAGTTTCGGGCTAGCTACCCGTTGTTTGGTTTAGTAAGGTAAAAATGTCATGCGGCTTATAATAATCCAATTAACGAAATACTGCTATACGCACCGAATTACGATGTATTGCCTGACTAGCAATACGGGGTCATACTATTGATGTTATGTTCGTGTTTTGGTTTTCATAACCATAATCATATAACGGTTTTTATTTAACTCCATACAACGTTATAAAACGTATTGTATGATATTTTTACGACATTGGTTCGTATAATGATTTTGAAGGCAAAAGCCTATATTATGATTATTTGACAAGGATTTGTATAAAATGATTTTGGCTATTTTATGGCCTACTACATGGATTTGTATTAAATGATTTTCGGTAATAATTTTATACCGATGTTATATTGATGGATTTTATTAAACTCTAGAAATTCACTCGGCGTTATCGCTGACCTTTTCTTTTAACATGTTTTGTCTCAGGTACTTGAAGGTAATTCTCGGGAAGACAACAAGAATTCATGGCCACCACTTAAATTATGATTTCCATTCAAATGTTTTGTAAAACCTGTAATAAATACAATGACTTGGGACCTATGTAACTTTGATATTTATGAATGGAAATGCTTTATTATTAAACGACGCGATTTTTAAGCGTTGTCTATGATGTGAGTAATGTGCTATCCCGTAACACCAACGAGTCTTCCGCTGTATTGAATTGTATAAATTTGGGGGTGTTACAACATCAAAAGGTTCCTGCAACTCACGAATACAGTCAAATTCAATGGTGTTCCACAAGAGGTAATCCGTTTAATACTCTTTCCTTTCTCCTTAGAGGGACAAGCCCGGCATTGGCTTGCAAAGGAACCGCCACAAAGTATTCTTAAGTGGACGGATTCGGAGACCAAATTCATAAACTACTTTTTCCCACCCTCTCGTACTACCGCTTTGCGGAATGAAATTATCAATTTTGAATAAAAAGTACGATGAGTCTTTTAGTGAATCTTGGGACCGTTTTAAAGACCTTTTAAGAAAGTGCCCACAACATGGTTTTACCAAAGTGCACCAAATTAATACTTTTTATAATGGTTTAAGCATGAATGACCAAGATTCACTAAATAGTGCCTCGGGGGTAATATTTTGGTTAAGACTTCTAATGCCGCTTGGGATATTATCGAAAATAAGTCTCGTGTGCAAACCAAGAGTGTGCGGACCAATGCCGCTAGTGCTAGTACTAGTGACAACGACAAGAGACTTGACAAAATCACGTCGCTTCTTGAATCGCTTGCTACCCAAACCGCCAGCAACACCAACAGCATCAACGCTAAAAACGTTCAAGTCAATGCTGTAAACCAACCATGTGAAATATGCGGGGGTCCTCACTCTTACACCACTTGTACCTCCACCCAAGACTATCCTAGTGAGAATGTTAAGGCAGCATACGGTACCTATCCTCCGGCCGCCTATCAAGCTCGTCTACAAGGAGACCGCAACTTGCTCAGTTATCGTTCAAACAACTTTCTTTCCCCGCCCGGTTTTCCTCCTCACAACCCAAACCAACAACAAAACCTCAATCGCCCTCCTCAACAACAACCTCGTGCACCATACCAACAACCTCAAAGACAACCATATCCACCTCAAAGAAACAACCAAGTTTACCAACAACTTGCTTATCAACCACCCACCTACAATGCTCCTCCTCCCAACCAACCCACCGCATTACACCAAGATGTTGAAACCTACATGAGGACTAATGATGTGATCGTGGAAAATCTCCAGCGGGAAGTGCTCAACTTGAAAGCAGACATGGTGAAACAAGGAAACGATCTGAGAGCTGATATGCGAAACACTTTGGCAAGTCAAACGAATGACTTAAGGAACATGATGGCTGGTTTCTTCCAAGGTAATCAAACCTCTTCTTCGGGTACTCTTCCGAGTAACACCGTTGCGAATCCAAGAGGGGAGATGAAAGCAATCACCACTCGTAGTGGCAAAGGTACCAAGGAACCCGAGCTTCCTATACCTCCACCGGTGATTGTGACTAAGGAAACCGAGTCACCTACTCATATTCCTCATCTTGCTACTTCCCCAATTCCTCCACCTCTTACTTCTACCCCTCCTCCACCCCAGGATGTGAGTGATCCTACTATTCCAAAGCCTTCCTCTTCTTCCGATATACCTTATCCATCAAGGTTGAGGAAAGAGAAGCTCAAAAGCAAGGACGATATTCAAGTTTCGAACTTTCTCAAAATGTTTAAACAATTGAATTTCAACATCTCCTTCGCTGAGGCTCTCGCTCACATGCCTAAATACGCGAAAATGTTCAAAGATCTTCTTAGCGACAAGGAGAAGCTTCTTGATATCGCTAATACCCAACTTAACGAGAATTGCTCTGCGGTTCTCTTAAGGAAATTGCCAACCAAACTTGGTGATCCGGGTCGCTTCTTAATCCCTTGCAACTTCCCGGGAGTAGAGAATTGCATTGCCCTAGCCGATCTAGGTGCCAGTATTAACTTAATGCCTTTAAGTGTTTGGAAGCAATTATCTCTCCCTGAGCTAGTCCCCACCAAAATGACTTTGAAATTAGCTAACCGAACGGTCGCTTATCCAATGGGGATAGCCGAAGACGTTTTTGTAGGAGTCGACAAATTCACTTTTCCTGCCGATTTCGTCGTCGTTGACTACGACATGGATCCTCGTGTTCCATTGATCGTCGGACGTCCATTCCTGAGGACCGGTCGCACTCTCATCGATGTTGAAGCGGGTGAGCTTATCATGAGAGTGGGTGACGATAAAATTGTCTTCAACATGGGAAAGCTTTCTAAACAGCCTTATTCATACGAGAGTGTTAATTGTATCGACGTTCTTGATGAGGCTTGTGAAGAACACTTCAAAGATGCTTGTAAAAGTATTCCTACCTCTCCTCCCAATGTTGAGACCGTTTCCTCTATTGATTCATCACTATCTCTATTTGGAGAAAGTGATTTCCTTTGGAAAGATTTTGAAGCAACCATGGGAGATGTGAACTTAGAAAATGACGATTCTCCCACCGATTGGGATGAAGACATTCGTCCCATTGAGAAACTTCTCAAAGAGGACCATATTTCTCCACCATCTCCTAAGGCTATTGCTATCGATGAACCGAATTTGAATCTGCCTCCCATCGAAAATCCTCCAGATTTAGAGCTTAAGGAGTTGCCGCCCCATCTTGAGTACGTGTTCCTTGAAGAAAAGAAGAAGTCGCCCGTCATCATTGCGAAGGACTTGAAAGAAGAAGAGAAATCTCGCCTCATCGCCGTGCTTAAACATCATAAGAAGGCAATTGCTTGGAAAATTTCCGATATCCGCGGAATTGATCCAAACTTTTGTACTCACAAAATTCTCATGGAAGATGACTTTAAACCCACAATCCAAAGCCAAAGAAGGGTTAATCATCGCATTCATGACGTCATCAAACAAGAGGTTATCAAACTTCTAGATGCCGGCTTGATTTACCTTATTTCGGATTCGCCATGGGAAAGTCCCGTCCATTGTGTGCCCAAGATGGGTGGAATAACTGTTGTTCCCAATGAACACAACGAGTTGATTCCCACTCGTCTCGTTACTGGGTTGAGATTTTGTATCGACTATCGCAAACTCAATGATGCCACGAGAAAAGATCATTTCCCTCTTCCTTTCATGGATCAAATGCTCGAGCTTCTAGCTGGTAATGATTATTACTGCTTTTTAGACGGTTTCTCCGGGTATTTTCAAATTCCCATCGATCCCAAAGACCAAGAAAAGACCACATTCACTTGTCCCTACGGAACATTTGCTTACAAATGTATGCCTTTCGGTTTATGCAATGCTCCTGGGACGTTCCAATGGTGTATGATGGCTATCTTCCATGACATGGTTGAGGAAACTATGGAAGTATTCATGGATGATTTCTCGGTTTATGGCGATTCTTTCTCTGCTTGCCTTTCCAATTTAGAACGTATGCTTAAGCGGTGAGAAGACACTCGCCTTGTTCTTAATTGGGAAAAATGTCATTTCATGGTAAAAGAGGGCATCGTGTTAGGACACAAAATCTCCAAAGCTGGTCTTGAAGTAGACCGTGCTAAAGTCGATGTTATTTCTAAATTGCCTCCACCTTCAACCGTGAAGGGTGTGAGAAGTTTCCGTGGTCATGCGGGCTTCTACAGTCGCTTTATCAAAGATTTTTCGAAAATCGCTCGCCCGATTACCCACCTCTTAGAGAAAGATACCCCTTTTATCTTTTCCAAAGAGTGTATTGAAGCCTTCAACCTTCTCAAGGATAAGCTAACTAAGGCACCGGTCTTGGTTACACCTAATTGGGAGCTGCCTTTCGAGTTGATGTGCGATGCTAGCGACTTTGCTATTGGAGCGGTTTTGGGCCAAAGAGTGAACAAACACTTCCAACCAATCCATTACGCTAGCAAGACAATGACGGGGGCTCAATTGCATTACACGACAACCAAAAAAGAGCTTTTAGCTGTTGTCTATGCTTTTGAAAAGTTCCGCCCCTATCTTGTCCTTTCTACCACCGTCGTTTATACCGATCATTCCGCGTTGAAGTACTTGTTAACTAAACAAGACTCCAAACCAAGACTTCTTCGATGGGTTTTGCTACTTCAAGAATTTAAAATCGAAATTCGTGATAAGAAAGGAGCTGAAAACCTAGCCGCGGATCATCTCAGTAGACTTGAGGATCCTTATCAAGGGGATCATCCGAATAAAGAGATCAATTATTCTTTTCCCCTGGAGACCTTAATGTCTATCAACTCGAATTCTGATGAAACCCCGTGGTTTGCGGATATTACAAACTACTTGGCGGGTGGAATTCTCGTTGACGGGTTAACATCCTAACAAAAGAAGAAGTTTTTCAAAGACATTAAGACTTACTTTTGGGATGACCCGTATCTCTTCAAACAATGTGCTGATTTGATTATTCACCGATGTGTTGATGGACCGGCAGCTTTAGACATTCTCGAAGCTTGCCACAAAGGACCCACCGGTGGTCACTTTGGTCCCAACTACACCGCCAAAAAAGTGTTTGACTCGGGATTTTATTGGCCCACCATTTATCGTGATGCTCACGAGATGGTTAAACATTATGATGCCAAAAACAAGGCAAGATCACACATAAAGATGAGATGCCTCAAAATTTCATACAAGAATGTGAAATCTTTGATGTTTGGGGTATCGACTTTATGGGTCCATTCCCTTCCTCTAAAGGAAACAAATTCATCCTTGTAGCCGTTTACTACGTTTCTAAATGGGTTGAAGCCAAAGCTTTACCCACTAATGACGCAAGGGTGGTTTGTAACTTTTTGAAATCGTTGTTCGCTAGATTCGGTGTGCCTCGTGCCATTATTAGTGATCGCGGGACTCATTTTTGCAATGATCAATTGGCAAGAGTCATGGCTAAGTATGGTGTAAATCATTGTCTTTCCATCGCCTACCACCCACAAACTAATGGCCAGGCTGAAATCTCTAACCGAGGATTAAAGCGAATTCTTGAACGAACCGTGGGAGAGCATCGTGCCTCATGGGCCGATAAACTTGATGATGCTCTGTGGGCTTTCCGTACCGCATACAAGACTCTGATTAGTTGTACACCATATCGTCTCGTGTACGGGAAAGCGTGCCACCTCCCCATTGAGTTGGAGCACAAGGCTTACTGGGCCTTGAAGTGGGCTAATTTCGACATCAACAAAGTCGGTGACCTACGTAAGATCCAACTCAATGAGCTTAATGAACTCCGGAATGAGGCTTATGAAAATTCTTTGATCTATAAGGAAAAGACTAAGCTCATTCATGACTCCAAGATCAAAAACCGAGAGTTCCAAGTTGGAGACAAAGTTTTACTCTTTAACTCTCGGTTGAAAATCTTTTTGGGCAAACTGAAATCTCGTTGGTCCGGCCCATTCACCATTGCCCAAATTTTTCCATATGGTAATCTCGAGCTCGCTCAACCTAATGGACCTAATTTTAAGGTGAATGACCAACGAGTGAAGTTGTACTTTGGTGAGGACATCTCTCCTGAGATGATTCCATCCCTCACCACGTTTCCCATGAACTAATTTTGGGTCGAGTCAGGCTCGTGACTCGGTTATCAAAAACAAGCGCTCCTCGGGAGGCAGCCCGAGTATCTATCCTTTTCCGTTTTAACCTCCTAAGTGTAGGGGGGACCTCTATAGGTTGTTTGTGTTTGTGTGGTGATGTGATTACAGGGATAAGTGCACTCTTGGAATCTCTGAAGAACCGTGCTTCCGTGTTATCCGAAATCCGGTTCTATCTCTCAACTATCGTGATTCAATTTTCTTCATACTCACATTTAAAATTGATCACTTTAGTCGTCTCTTCCTTAGCTTGAGTTAACCAACGTGCACAATGTCATACGTGTAGGGAAAACTTTTCCCACATGCTTAAACATTGAGGACAATGTTTATCTTAAGTGTAGGGGGGACTTCTATCGAAGTTTTAAGTGGACTTTTCCATGAAAATGCCTTCATTTAACCGGAAAATCATCCTTTTCAGCATTTTTCAAATTTTTAATTAACTTTGGCCATTTAGTCGTAATTTTTAAATTTTTATCGTTGCTTTCATATGTATATATCCCGCAATAAAGTCAAAAATATTAATAAAGTGGTGTAGCTAGTTTTGAAGTCTTTGACATATTAGGCCCGTTGCGATTATTTTGACTCAACCCGAATAGACTTATCCAAGTTTATTCTAGCTAGTATCCTTAACCATGTAGACCTTAATTGGTTTATTAGGCTAAGCATCCACGAGTCTCATTACTTGAGATTTTAAATTGTGGAGAACGAGAAATGATAGAGTCAATTATAAGTCAGTATTCTTGCACAAGCTCACTTGGTGTAATTATTTGCCTATTCTCCCATCACTTGCTAATAATTTATCTACAATAAGTAAGGTCGTACGATTTGAAAAGTTACTTAGCTTCTAGCCCAAGATCATTTAAAAGTTGCTCGGTAATGATAAGAGTTCATAGCCAAGGCATAACTTATGAAGCGGGACGCGAAGATTGGCGAGTCCGAAAAGGCCCTAACAAGGCATGAGGATTCAATCTTATTGCTAAAGATCCAAGGTGATGTGAAAAGCATTATTCCCAAAATCAATATGAAGGATCAAGACTCACGACGAAAAGCAATCAACTCCCATAAAGATCATGGAGAAGTCTATCCGAAAAGACCCTAACAAGGTATGAGGATAAATAGATCCAAGTCCGAAAAGAAGGCGGATCGTTGTATCTCAAAATCCCAATTAGCGATTGAAGAAATAATGATGAAGTCGTGGTCAACAAAGTTGGAGTACCCCTCAAAAGTCTCCAAGCGAAGAAACTCTATTAACGAAGAGAAGACCATTATCTCAAGAACGTCTCTCAAGATATGAAGTATGAAGTACATGCCAAATATCGGCCCGAGAAAGGTCTCAAATCGTGAAGCGAGTTATGCCAAGATATGAACTTTTTGATATCCCGAGAAGCAGTTTTAAGAGATTTTGTCCTTTAGCTAACTATTAATCAAATCGTCCTACTTTGCTTTCAGCCTAAATAAACTATCGAAATAAGTCCAAAAATGCATCTTCATGATCATTCTAAGACAAAAATAAAATATAAGAGATACACCTAGGAATAAGGGAGTTTAAGCATATAATTAAGCCATGTGTGTAAGTGTTTGATTTGCTAACTTATAATAACAATGATCTCGTTTTTAAGCTTAGTTTGGGGAACGTGAAACTTGAGGGTGATAAATCTTCGCAGCACCAAAGCCCTAATGTAAGTCCTTGATCTCTTTGCAAGTTATTTCCATATAGCTATTTTCAAGTGAAAATGGTTTTCTATCCTTTTGTTTACTTTAAAGTTTTAATTTCTCTTAGTACTTTAATTTTTGTTTAGTATGTTAATAAGGCCAAGGTTGATTGATTATGAGAAAAGTGTAAAATTTCTTTATCACTAAGCATTGCATGAGGGCATGGCAATGGATAAGTGTAGGGGATTTGATAGGTGTGAAAACACCCATCCTTTTACCACTTATTTCTTGCTAAAACAAGACCAAAACGCGTATTTAATATCATTTGTTTGGAATTATGCGTGGTTTGTGTGTTTGTTGTGTTTTCAAAGCCAACCGGATAAATATTGAAGAAAACATGGGATTGCACGGGTTTTATCAAAGAAAAGACTCAAGACGAAGTCTATTGTCCAAGAGATGCAAAAGATTTGAAGTCAATGGGCCTATTTGAAGATTTATCGAAGAAAAGGACCAAAGATGGAAGATTTACATATGTCGAAGGAACTCAAGTCTATTAAACAAAGAAATTAAAAGACGAGTTGAATTTAATCGTCGACAAATCTCGAATCAGAATCGAAAACGTCAACTTTTCTGAAAAGACGAGAAGACAAGAAGAAAGGGAGAAATCCCACTCACCAACCAAAGATAAGGACTATATAAGGGACATCCCTTCACACATTTTGGAAGTTTTTTAGTTTTCCAGTTTTCTATTCTTTTTGTTTCGTATGGAAGAAGCCAACACCACTAAGGTGTTGGTGATTTTGATTCTTGTTTTCACAAATCTTGTACTTTTAATCTTTTCCTTTGATTGTTTAAACCTTAATCATCAATATAATCTTTCCATTAATCTTGTTTATCTTCATCTTTTTTATTATAAGTTTAAAATTCTTATTTGGTTGATTTTGATCCATAAAGTAAGTGTGTTTTGTGTTTTTATTGTTTTGATTTGATGTTTATTGTTAGTAAATGATTGGTGTTTAGTTTTGTTTAAGTTTTGGTTAAAAACTTGGTTGATTTTGGCTTAAATCGTCTTCCCCTGTTTTTCTGAGTTCTTCATCATTCCCAGATTCCGCATCAAGGTTTTTGAGAAAATATTCCGGATCAGCATTGTTTTTCCGTATCAAGTTTATCCATCCGGAATATTTTATATTCCGGATCAGTATCCTCCATCCGGAATAATCATTATTCCGAGTCAAGCCTTTCATCCGGAATAATCCATTATTCCGGATCACCCCTTATATTCCGCATCAACCATTTATTCCGCATAAACAATTATTCCGGATAGAGCTTATATTCCGCATCAACCATTTATTCCGCATAAGCCTTTATTCCGCATGAACCTTTTATTCCGCATCAACAGTTTATTCCGCATGAGTCTATTATTCCGCATGAGCCTTTATTCCGCATGAGCTTACATTCCGAATGAAGCTTTTTCAGTTTATATTCCGCATGAAGGATTTTTTCTGATTTATTCCGGATCAAGCATACATTCCGAATCAAGCATTTTTCAGGGTATTTACAATTACTGTTTTATTTTAATTTTAATTCAAGTTTTATTTTTATTAATTAATTGCTTCTAGTTTACTTTTATTTACTTCACGCATTTACCTTTTTAGTAGAATAGAAAACCCAAACCCCCTGTTTGTCACCAAGAACAATTATTCCACTTTGAGCTGTGATCAATTCGAGAAGATTCCGAGAGAATTAATATTAAACCCCATGCTAAACCAATGTATCACGTCTCCTTTGAGGTATGCACTTTCACATACTCCACTCGTCCCTATCACACACATTAAGCATTTTTGGAACACTGTTAGTTCCACAACCATTAATGGAGTGATTACATTGACTGCTACTGTTCATGGGGTTCCATGGGTGGTTACTGAAGCTTTGGTTCGCCAAGCTTTGCATCTTGATGATGCTGATAGTATAACCACTCTTCCCCTCACATAGCTAGAGTTAGGACTCCAAGCTTTGGGTTATGCTTTGCCCCCAGTGGGTCATTTAAATAAATATACCAAACAACAATTTCCCCCCAGCTTGGAAGTTCCTTATACATGTCATCCTACAATGTTTGAGTCCCAAATGCTCCTCATTCAATGAAATCAATCGTTCAATCGGGAGTGCCATTGTTTGTATTGCAACTAGGCAAAGATACAATTTTTCAAAATTTATTTTTGATGGCATGTGTCACAATAAGGGTAACAAGGTGACTCTTGCTTATCCTAGGTTTTTACAAATGGTTTTTGATATGCAAGGATACTTCAATAGGGACCATGACCATTTTTATGAGGTCCCTGTTCAAAAGAAAACTATTTTTAGGAATATGAATTCACCACCATATAGAGACTTACCACTCACCCCAGCCATGCTAACTGTCATTGAGGCAGCAGCACACCCTCAACCTCAACCTCAACTACAACCTCAACCAGACCCATTACTAGAACACCCTCCATCACCCAAACACATGGACATGGACCCTCAACCATCAGGCGCTAACACTCAAAATGTGGGCGCTGACACATCTAACCCAAACGATGACACCCGTATTCCACACACCCAAACACCCCCTCACACCTAAATAGACCCTCATTCTACTTCCTCTTCTGAACAACCCGATTTTAGGTTGGAAAAATGCCAAAAGACTGCTGGAGTGTTATCCTTTAGTGTTCCTAGCCATGTAGCAGAGAGAACCACCACCACAAGTGTGGTTGGTGAGATGGGTGGGGCTGGGACTATTGACTCTGGCTTAGTAACAGGTCAAGGCAGTCCCAACATCATTAAGACCCTATCCATGCCCGATGAATCTCTTTTGGGAGGTCAAATTCCCATCATAGAGGAGGGCAGATTGGAACCTTACTCACTTTGGAATTGACGGTGGTTTGCATTAGCTTGCAAAAGCAAAATGCAGACCTTGTACAAGTTGTCACAAGTCAAGGCCTCGAACTCAAGACATTGAGGGAGAGGATAGTTGTGTTGGAAGCTGCCAATGCTAGGAGAAGGCAGGCAAGAGTCCTTTCATTAGGGGAGGATTCTTACAAAGGGGAGGAGGATGAACCTACAGAACCATTCAATTTGAGTGACAAGGGCTCACAAGAAGAAGGTGGTTCTTTTGGAAGTAAACATGTGGAGATAGCTGAAGCATTGACCAGTTTGAAGGAGAAACCAGTTCTTGATGTTTCTTCAATCACTCCAAAAAAGCTATCGTTTGTAGAGATGATGGAACAAGCTACAAATTCA
The DNA here is from genome assembly GCA_025667525.1 of Glebionis coronaria. Lineage (NCBI taxonomy): Eukaryota > Viridiplantae > Streptophyta > Magnoliopsida > Asterales > Asteraceae > Glebionis > Glebionis coronaria. The sequence goes on from CM046880.1 coordinate 272,367,200, forward strand.
GCCGCTGACATTCAGAGTTTGAGCGCTGACAAGAGCAAAGCAAGCGCTGACAGACCTACAGGTATGATTGGTGTATCCCAACCACCAGTTTTCAGTAAGGATGTTACTACATAGGTTCCAACCACTACTTTGCCAGCCATTGGAGCAAAAGAAAAGGGTAAAGGGATTTTGTAAGAGGTTCAGGTACCAAAGAATGCAGCCCAGGTACATTTTGATTCAATTTTGGTTGTATAATTACAAGAGCAGGATAGGATGGAAACTACCATAGAGAAGACTAAGGATGGTAGTGATATTCATGAGAGCTCTGGTTCCAGTGTTATGATTATAGAGGAGCCATAGAGGTTAGAGTATGGGAAGATGACTTAGCCAAGGAAAGGCTAAGAGAATTGAAGATGAAAGTAGACTTTGACATGCCTGAAGTGACAGAAATGTATTGTGCATGGGAGTCTAATATTGAAGAGAATCCAGATATGTCTATCACTGGACAAATTTCGGGTTTGGAGATATTACTGGGAGTTCAGGAAGATTGCAAGGTAACTTTGAAGCACAAGGCTAGCAAGGTGCTTCTTGAACTTAAGAGAGATAGACGGGAGCTATACTTTATGCTGCTTATGTGTCATCAAGGTGGATGGACCAATGAAAGGTTAAGGAAGCTATCCTTTGAAGAATTGGAGTTTCATGCTTATCCAATTTGGGAAAGAGTTTGTGAGGAGAATACTATGAGGCTTCTCTCAAATGAAAGGAGGGAAGAGATTGAGGAGAATATACAGATTAAGAGGGCTTCTATTGTGCCAAGGCCAGTGAAGAAGGGAATTCCCATTGAATTTCCAGTCCTTGACAAGTTGAATCCTAGTGAAGTAGTGATCAGAAAGAGTATAAAGCTTTCACCATTGGAGGCTTCAGATGTTGCAGAGGTGTTACCCTTGGATTTTAGAAACCCAATAGTTAATTATAAAGAAGATGCAAGTGGGTTCTGGATGATCACCAGATTTGGAAAGAAGGTACATACTTTCACTTCCTTGATCTCCTTATTTGCAAGAATAGATAGAGAAGACTTGGTAGATCTGTGGAGTTTGATGAAGACCAAGTATGACGTTAAAGCACCTACTTCAGCAAATGGACTAAAGATCTGGACAGCATTCAAGAGAATGATTACACCAAATGAAGCAGATCCAATATGGTTGGATCTTGATGATATCAGTGGGTTAAAATGACGTCTACATTCAGCTGTTGCTGTTTACCATCTAAGCACTATAAAGTTTTCAGAGTATCTTCTGGTTGATGCTCAATATCCTATGTCTAAGGATGTTTTGAAGAAGATGGTGTCTACACAGCTAGAGGTGGATTATACTAGTGATGTTATCAAGGATTTAATTAGCTTTATTTATTTTCTAATTAACAAGTATTTTGAATTTGTAAGAATCCTCCTTGTACTTAGTTTTTATTCAGAAACTTGATTACTAGAGTAGATATCAAGTTTAGGGGAGGATTGTTGGGAATAAAATGAGCTAAGTCACTTAGACGCTGACAAGAGGAAATTGGACGCTGACAAGAGGAAATGAAGCGCTGACAGATCAAGCACTGATAAGAAATATCCAAGCGCTGACAAGAAGAAGTCCAACCACTGATAGGAATACTTAGTCAACATGTTTAATATTTAAAGTAAAGATATGCTCAATATTGTATTTTCTGTATTTATCTTTACCTAGAATAGTTGATAGGTAATTCTTTGTACACGACTCCTTATGTTATAAAAGAAGGTTGTAGGGTTTGTAGTTAATACACATTATTAAGTTTTCACAACTTTCATTGTCAACAAGTTCGTTTATTTATCAAAAGTGAAAGTTTGATTTACTTGTTTACTCGTTCTTTATTCTAAGTGTTAATTCCGCATAACACTTGGATTGTTCATAACAACAAAGTTTCTCTAAGTATTAATCTTGATTCAATATTGTTTAATACAAAGCTAATAAATCTAAGTTTGGGATCAACAGAGTACGTAATGGAATAAATAACAAGATCACGTATATATTAATGATTAACATACCTCACTTTAGAACTGACGAACTGTAAAGAATAAACAATAAATCCTACGGCTTAGGGTTTAGGTCCAACATCCAAGAACACCAAGAAACTTGTAGAAATTCAAAATATGAATCCTCTATGGTTTCACACACACATTTGTTAGCAATTCAATTAGAGTACTAGTTCTAGATAAAAAATAAGCAAATCAAATCACTTGATCTTAGATTGATCAAAGTGTAACCCTAATAAAAAGGGTATTCGATTGATTCCAAAAGAGTAAATGAAAAGAGAAGAAAAACTTTGCCTTAGGTTTTTTCAAACACAAGATTAGCTAAATACTGAATATTAAAGTTCATTATATAAGCATAAAAACTTACTGACCAAGTAAACCCATACAAGCCCAATGGGGAAAAGCAAAACTTTTATTTTCATTAATTTATTATTTAGTCATTTAATTATTAATGATCGACTCCTTATGTTATAAAAGTAGGTTGTAGGGTTTGTAGTTAATACACATTATTCAGTTTTCACAACTTTCATTGTAAACAAGTTCGTTTATTTATCAAAAGTGAAAGTATGATTTACTTGTTTACTCGTTCTTTATTCTAAGTGTTAATTCAACATAACACTTGGATTGTTTATAACAACAAAGTGTCTCTAAGTATTAATCTTGATTCAATCTCGTTTAATACAAAGCTAATCGATCTAAGTTTGGGATCAACAGAGTACGCAACGGAATAAATAACAAGATCACGTATATATTAATGATTAACATACCTCACTTTACAATTGACGAACCGTAAAGAATAAACGATAAATCCTACGCCTTAGGGTTTAGATCTAACATCCAAGAACACCAAGAAACTTGTAGAAATCCAAAGTATGAATCCTCTATGGTTTCACACACACATTTGTTAGCAATTCAACTAGAGTACTAGTTCTAGATAAAAAAAATAAGCAAAGCAAATCACTTGATCTTAAATTGATCAAAGCGAAATTGTTAGCCTCAAAATATTGAGTCAAACAAGAATGTTCGGTCATAGGTTTATATTGTAACATTTATTAGAACGTTGTAATAGTTAGTTAAAATAGTCGTAACATTACGGGCTTGATGGCTAGCTTAAAAGGCCTCTTTCAAGGTACTAAGCATTTATTCAAGCCCGGCCCAATCAAACTATAGCCCATTAAGCCACATGTAGGCAAAGGCTATAAATAACCTTCCTAGCATGTTAGGAAGGGTGTTGATTGTCATTTTTCTTAATCTAATCTTCCCATAGTTTCACACACTTCTCTCTACTTTCTCTCACTACTTTATCTATTTTCTTTCTTTCTTCCTTGCTTAATCATCACAAATATAAGGGACAACAATTGGTATCAATCGCCATGGGGTAGATTTGTGATTGATTGTTGTTATATCATTTGATTCGTATGATTTAATCCTTACATCATCTCGAATTCAAATCTTTTTGTGTTTTCCGTGCTCTAAATCTTGGTATTCATCTCCTACATAGTTGTGGTAGGGATTTGGTTGCTTTCGGTTAGTTAAAATCACGGTTTTTCTTGTCAAAAATCTCACTTTTTTACCTAAAGTTTCGGATCTGCATAATTATTCCGACAGAATTCCATCGGGAAAGGGTTATACATTCCGACAGTTATTCCAACGGAATTCCATCGGAAAAGGGTTTATTATTCCGACAGTTATTCCGACAGTGATTCCGACAGTGATTCCGACAGGTTTATTCCGACAGTGATTCCGACAACTCATATTCCGATAGCTTACATTCCAACAGCATTCCGATACTACATTCCGACAACATTCCGATACTACATTCCGACAGCATTCCAATACTACATTCCGACAACATTCCGATGGACACTCCGATAGCACATTCCGATGGACATTCTGATGCTATGTTTCACTAATTTTTGTTCGAGTATTTTTTAGACTTAGCCACTATCTAGACTAGTCTCGGAATATAGTTTACACGAAGATTAAAAAAAAGAATTAAAATTTTCTCGACAATTAAATTCAAATTTTTTCCATACAAGTTTTAGGACATTTCTAGCTCGATTTCAAAATTTGGTGATTACAAAATTTTCTGGTCTACCGTTTTATCGGGCTGGGGAATTTATCATCGGACTAAAGAAAAATTGCAATTTTTGGAATTTAAACCACAACAAGAATCACAACACATCTACTTAAGATTCTTTTTCATTTCAACATTTTAAAGCTTTTCGAGATTGATTCTACTAATGAATATCGTGATACTAATAACAACATCATGGTGGCGGGTAACAAAGAGAGACCCCCAATGCTTGTGACTGGTCGATATGCACAATGGCAATCACGTTTTATTCGATATCTTGATACTAAACCTAATGGTGATCTTCTCCGAAGGTGCATCAAAGAAGGACCCTATACTCTTACTACCATAACCATTCCTACAATTCCAGCAACCGACTCGATGACCGGTTCTGATAAGCAAACTATTGAGGAAACATATGAGAACACTTCGAAAGAGAAACGTGCTTGGATTGATGCAGAGAAAGAAGCAATCTATTTGATTCTCAGTGGGGTTGGGGATGATATTTACTCAACGGTTGATGCATGCTCTACTGCAAAAGAAATGTGGTTTGCCATTGAACGCTTGCAACAAGGAGAATCACTTAACAAGCAAGATGTCAAAACTAACTTGTTCTGGAACTTTGGCAAGTTTACTTCATTGGATGGGGAATCAATTGATTCATACTACTCAAGGTTCTACAAGATGATGAATGACATGACAAGAAACAATTTGTAAGTCTCCACTATGCAAGTCAATGTGCAATTTCTACAGCAACTTAAACCAGAGTGGACACGGTTCATAACTTTGGTGAAACAACAGAGTAAGTTAGACGAGGTCAACTATCACACGCTCTTTGACATTTTGAAACAATTTCAAAATGAGGCGAATGAACTCCGAGCTGAAAGGATAGCAAAGACTGCTAATCCACTTTCTTTGGTGTCTACCACTCAACACGTCCAAGATCATCGCTCTTGTGCTCCAAAGTCATACTCCACTACATCCTCATCAAAAAGATACTCCACCACATCCTCATCACCAAGATACTCCACTTCATCTAAGTATTCAGCTCCTACAAGATCACGAGACAAAGAACCAAGAGCACCATCACCATCACCTGAGCCATCATCTGAAGAGAACAGTGATGAAGAACTAGCTTAGAAGGATAGGGAGATGGAACAACAAATTGCTTTCATTATGAAGACCTACAAGAAAATCTTCAAACCCACCAACAACAATCTTCGAACATCATCTAACACAAGGAACCAATATGTTGAGAGTCCTTGAAGGTATGACACACGTCAACGTGATGAAAGTCCTCCTAGGTATGATCGACGTAATCCAACACATGTTGAGGGTTCTGCACGGTATGATCGACAAACTGCTATGTATGATGCTCAGAGGATTGCTACTGCTGCTGGGAATAGGGACACTGTTGGTACTCAAGTGGTTCAGCAAAGTGGGATTCAATGCTTTAATTGTCAAGGTTATGGGCATATGGCAAAGGAATGCAGAAAGCTGAAACGAGTTATGGAATCTGGTTATCATAAGGAAAACATGTTGCTTTGCAAGAAGATGGAAGCTGGGGTTAAATTGTCGGCTGAGGACGGAGCAATGCTTAATGATACTGATGATGAAGCCTCTGATCAAGAACTTGAAGCACATTACTCGTACATGGAAAAGGTTGAAGAAGTTCTCAACATCACTGAAGATGACAATGGTCATATCTTTGATACTGAGCCAATCGATAAGGTAGACACTGAAGAGGAATATAATGTGTTTGGTAATACTCATGACCATTGTGAGCTACCCAAAGCCATTAATGACACATGTATGATGGAAACGGTTGATAGCAATACCACACCCGATTCATCAGACATGTGCAATAATGAGTCTGAGGATGATCAACATGCAAATGAGTATGATGATGATGAGGAGCGTATTGCGCTTGCTAACTTAATTGCTTCTTTACAAAACGGTGTCAAAGAAACTAAAAAAAGTCAAAAGCAATTAAAGCAAGCAAACGCTACGCTCAGTCAAAATTTTTTGAAGAATGCAAAGCTGCTCTAATTAAATCTAGTGAGACCATTGATAGCTACAGAGCTCAGCTTCTTCAAAAGACCAACGAGATTGAGGGATACAAAGGGTGTTTAATTAACGTCAAAAAGGATGATTATCAACAGAAATATAACGAAACTCTTAAGTTTCTAGAACAAGAGAAACGTAATTATAACACCTCTTTGAGTACTGAACGTCACAAAACGTATCTTGCTACAACTAAAGTTAATGAGCTAACTCAATTAAATGGTTTTCTTCAAGAGGATAAAACTAAACTTGTTAATGAAAAGAAAGCTGTGGTTGAAAAGATGGAAAAGGATTTCAAAACTAAACAAGCGAATGACATCGACAAATTGGTTGAACTTGAAACTCAAATTGATTTTTACAACAAAATTGTTTATAAAACTAATCAATCAATTCAGACCATGAGAATGTTGGCACCTCGTTTGTTTTTTAAGGATAGACCTAGTTTTGCAAATCCTAAGTACCTTGAGCAAGCTTAATCTGAGAATCAGCACTTATATCTTGATGAGTCCTAATGGATAGGTCTTGATTGCCTTGTTGTTAGGCCCGATAGTGAAGAGACAAACGATTTGGAAGAAGAGAGTAGACCAAAAGTTAATAATGAATTCGTTAAAGCATATAATTATGCTTATGAAAACAGTCTTTATGGTCTTTTCAAACCGCAAACACAGAAAACTCGTGATCAAATATCTTTCGAATGTGAACAAATAAGAATTAAATGGAGACAAGCTTTTGCCACTAAGAAAACTAATGTTTCAAAATTTATTGAGTACTTTCCATTTAAAGCTTCTGTAAGCAAGAGTAAGCAAGCACTTAGTATTCTCAAGAGTAACATTAAAAAATTCAGAAAGGTTGTTGATGATGACTGGAAAAAACGTGAACTTTCGAAAGGAGACAAAGAAATTCCTCACGATATAACTGTGCTTGTGAAGAGTATTTTGATTCCGCTTGCGGAAAGAACGCAAAAACATGTTTTGGAATTTGAAACATTAATTAAGCAAGAAATGTTTGATGATTTGAAATATGTGGAATCTCTTGAACAATAAGTGAACGACCATCAACCTGAAAGAGACGAGTTTTCTACAGCATATGATCTACTCTTACATGAATGTCTCTCAAAAGATATTATGTGTGTTTATGTTACATCTTGTGTTGATATTGATGAATATTCTGATGTTGCATGCAAATATCTTGATCAAGTTAAAGAGTGTCAACGTCTTGAAACTGAGCTTTCGAATAAAGTTGACCAAAAAGAGTTTTCGTTACTTGAACATAGATATGATTATCTTCAAAAACATTGTCACTCACTTGAACTTGCTTTACAAAAGAAAGTTGGCAGTTTTTCAAATGATACACCTTTGGAAGTAAAATTATCTGACTCATGTCGATTACTAAACGAAAAATGTCTTGATATTTCAGATTTGAAAGCTCAGTTACAAGAAAAAGACATAGCAATAGCAGAGTTGAAGAAACTCGTTGCTAAGATGGGTGGGAAAGTTGTGGAACCTAGCGTTAAGAAACCTGTTGTTAGACAACCCAATGACTCTAAAGTGAATAGATCCTCTATCTTGGGAACACCATCTGCTTTCTCAAATTCCTCGTTTGCAAAACCTGTGTTTGCCCCTAAGATGGAAGGAAAGGAAAGGTTACCACACAATTAACCCATAAGGAATACTGTAGCACCAAGCGTTAAGCACAATAATGTGATTAAACCAGAGATGTATAGAATGACCACTAAACCCACAAACAAAGTCAGTCAATCGCCTCAGACATCTAGAAACACTAATACTCGTGCGTCTTCTACTACAGGAGTAGTCTCCACTACTAGTGTTAGCCGGCCTCAGCTTAAGAGCACTCAAGTGAATGATAAGGTCTGGAAACACAAGAGTCAAGGGAAGATGAAGGAAGTAGAAGAACACCCTAGGAATTTGAATGTTTTTAAGAATAAAAAGTCTGTAATCGCATGTAATGACGATTTGAATGCTTTGAACGATTTGAATGCTTTGAATGTTAAATTTGTTTGTGTCAAATGTGGAAAATGTGCTAATGCTAATCATTCTATGTGTGCTATGAATAATGTCAAAGGCGTAGATACTAGAACTAAGAAGCAAGTTGCGATGCCTATTAGTGTTAGTAAACCCAAACGCAAAGTGAATGCATCAGACTCCACCACTAAGAACCCTAGAAGCAGAATTAGGGAATTATATGAGTCTGCTAGCAAGTCTTGGAAATGGTGGTTTGCAAATCAACGTCCTCCAGGATATAAATGGATGCCTAAAGTTAGGACAAAAATGTGACAACGAGTGTTAGTATGCCTTTAAATGTTGTTAAGGACACCAATGATTCTATAATCACAACTACTGTGGTATCCAATTTAGCAAATGCTCCATCGTGTTCTAAATCTTCTGCAGATGATACAAATAATTCTCTTCATACTGGACTCCGGATACACGAAGCACATGACGGGGAATGTCAAACTTCTAATTAACTTCGTGGAGAATTTCCTGGGTACGGTCCGATTCGGAAATGATCAATTTGCACCGATCCTAGGATATGGAGATTTGGTTCAAGGGAATATCACAATCAAAAGGGTATACTACGTCGAAGGACTCAATCACAATCTTTTCTCGGTTGGTCAATTTTGTGATGCAGATTTGGAGGTTGCTTTCAGAAAGAAGACATGTTTTGTTCGTGATTATAATGGGAATGATTTACTCACCGGTTCACGAGGTACTGATCTTTACACTATATCACTTCAAGAGACAACTTCTACAACTCCAATTTGCTTCATGGCTAAAGCTTCAACCACTCAGGCATGGTTATGGCATCAACGTTTATCTCACGTCAATTTTGAAACCATCAACTTGCTTTCTAAGAAAGATATTGTGAGAGGCCTTCCAATCATAAAATTCATCAAAGATCATCTTTGTTCTTCTTGTGAGCTTTGTAAAGCTAAACGAAGTAGCTTCAAGACAAAGACTACACCAAGCTCTAAAGGACGGTTAGATCTTCTTCATATAGATTTGTGTGGTCCCATGCGTGTTCATAGCATCAATGGGAAGAAATACGTTATGGTAATTGTCGATGACTACTCAAGGTATACGTGGACTCACTTCTTGAGGTCTAAGGATGAAACACTTGAGGTTCTCATTAACTTCCTTAAGTTGATACAACGTGGTCTTCAAGCTCAAGTAAAAGTGGTACGTACTCACAGAGGCACAGAATTCTTGAATTCAACTCGGAAGAATTATTTTGAAGCCGAAGGGATTGAACATGAAACATCTATTGCTCGAACACCCGAACAAAACGGCGTTGTTGAAAGAAGAAACCGTACTTTAGTTGAGGCTGCTCGAACATTATTATCCGCTTCAAAACTACCATTATACTTTTGGGCCGAAGTCGTGTCAACTGCATGCTACACACAAAACGATCCTTAATTATCCCAAGACACGACAAGACACCATATCACATAATTCATGATAGAAAACCTTCACTCAAACACCTTCATGTTTTTTGGATGTACGTGTTACATTATTCGAGATGGTGAAAATCTGGACAAGATGAAAGAGAAAGGTGATGCATGCATTCTAGTGGGATATGCAACTCAGTCTACGGGATATAGAGTGTACAACAAGAGAACAAAATTGATAGTCGAGACTATTCATATCAGATTTGATGAATTACAAGAAATGGTACTTGAACAAAACAGTTTAAGTCCCGATCCACAACGACAAACGACATCCATTCACAACCGTACGGAACTCGGATCTCAAGACCACAACAATGAACCGTCAAGTTCAAAGCTGGTTCAAGAAAATGTTTCAAGAGCAGATATGACAGTCAACACGACAATTGAAGAGTTGGAAATGTTATATGGACCAAATATTTCACGGGGGAGAAACAAGTTGTATCGAAGTCTTCCGCTGTCACTCAAGATAAGAATGATGATACCGATCATCGTCAACAAAAGGATACAACTTTATCTACTTCAAAACGGGTTGCTACAGATTTACCTCCTCCGAATATCACATCAACAACCGCTCCTACAACATCCACAACTACTGTCATTGCTCCAGAGAACACAAATCAAGCAGACTATGCATTAAATGACGAAGACGACTTTATCAACCCATTCGGTACACTAGTACACGAAACTAGAGAGTCTTCTACTCGCCATGTTGATCCGTCAAATATGCATACGTTCTATCAACGACATCCTTCAACACATCATTAGACCGAGATCATCCTTTGGTTCAAGTAATTGGAAACCCTTCACAGCCCGTTCGTACAAGACGACAACTTGAAACCGATGGCGATGTTTGTATGTTCGCACTCGCCGCGAGTACAACTGAACCAACAAATATCAAAGAAGCCATGGCTGATCATGCTTGGATTAAATCGATGACGGATGAACTTCAAAAATTTGAAAGACTTAAAGTCTGGGAACTTGTTGACAGACCATACGATGTAATACCATTAAATCTTCGATGGATCTGGAAAAACAAGATGGATGAAGAGAACACGATCATCAAGAATAAATCTAGGCTAGTGGCTAATGGGTATGGCCAGAAAGAGGGTATTGATTTTGAAGAATCTTTTGCACCAGTAGCTCGTTTGGAAGCGGTCAGGATTTTCCTTGCTTATGCTGCACATAAGGGATTCATCGTTTATCAAATGGACGTAAAGACGGCGTTTCTTAACGGTCCTTTGAAGGAAGAAGTCTATGTCACGCAGCCAGAAGGATTCGTCAATCCTCATTATCCTGACAAAGTGTATCGTCTCCACAAAGCACTTTATGGCCTTAAGCAAGCTCCAAGGGAGTGGTACGATGAGCTCTCGAAATTTCTGGTATCCAAAGGTTTCTCAAAAGGTTCCATTGATCTAACTTTGTTCACTTATAAATATGGGGATGAGATTTTGCTTGTGTAGATTTATATTGATGACATTATTTTCGGGTCTACAAACCGAAAACTTTCAAAATGGTTTGAAAAAGTCATGCACAACAAATTTAAAATGTCAATGATGGGAGAACTAAAATTCTTTCTAGGAATTCAAGTTCACCAATTTCCAAGTGGTATCTTTATCAACCTAGCTAAGTATTGTTAAGAGATCATCAAAAAGCATGGTATGACCTCATGTGGCCCCGTTGGAAAACCATTATCAACCACATCCCTAGATGCTGATTTGGAGGGAGATGCCATAGATCAAATGAAATATCGTTCCATGATCGGCTCCTTCATTTACTTAACAGCAAGTCGACCAGATATATCACATGCTACGTGTTATTATGCACGATATCAAGCACGACCCGCTGATAAGCACCCCAAGGAGGTTAAACGGATCTTTCGGTACCTAAAGAATACCATTCATTTGGGACTCTGGTATCCGAGGGAAACCTGTTTCTTTCTAACGGCCTATTTAGATTCTGATCATGCAAGGTGTCTTGATACACGTAAAAGTACTTCTGGTGGTGCACAATTTCTAGGTCAAGATAAGCTTGTGGGATGGTCTTCCAAGAAGCAGGAATGCACATCATTGTCATCAGCCGAAGCGGAGTATGTGTCTCTATCTACGTGTTTTGCTCAAGTTCTTTGGATGAGAACACAACTCACGGATTATGGCTTCCACTTTGATAAAGTACCTATGTACTGTGACTCAAAGTCCGCCATAGCCATCTCCTGCAATCCGGTACAACATTCCCGTACGAAGCACATTGATGTCAGATATCACTTCATTAAGGAACAAGTTGAAAGGGGTATCGTTGAACTATAATTTGTTGGAACTGATTACCAATTAGTTGACTTGTTTACAAAAGCTCTTTCGAAAGAGAGGTTTGCGTATCTAGTTAGGCAAATTGGTATGAGATGTTTGACTCCAGCAGAACTAGAGATTCTGGCAAAGAAGTCTGCTTGACTCACCTATCAAACATCTACATGTATATATTATTAAAAAAAGCAAAATACAAAATTAAAAAATCTTTCAAAATCCAAAAAGATTCTTCTTGACATGTCTTTCAGTATTGATAATATGGACGTACCTGGAAATGTCGCTCAATAATGACACGGGTGTGTACATAAAGCTCGAATGAAAGTTGTAAATATTTTTCAAAACATGTCATTTCTATTTTTAATAGAAAATGTCTATTTTGGACAATTTTTCCAAAACGAGTAGAGCAATCTATCTTGGGTTGAGCTTGTCATAAAACATTCAACGTTTTGAGCTCAACACAATGGCTTGTAATCACTTTCAGTTTGCAACCCGGATCGATATTCACATGGGATTGTACGCGTTAGTGCCCTTACCCTCAGCAAAAGAAGAGAAATCTTCTTACACTTGAGTGGATTTGTCAAGACATTCAAAGTCTATGAACTCAAGTTTATGCTTTAGAAAAACTTTTTCGCCAAAAAGAAATATAGTTTTTCAAAAAGCGTTGAACACATTTTTTTCTAGAATTTCTCAATGATTATTCAAAATCTTTCAAAAATTATGTGTTCAACAACTCCTATCCTCAAAAAGCGAAATGTGGATCACATCCTCATAATGACAATTCAATTGGATCAATTTTTTAGGGGGAGCATTCCAAATTCATGCTAAGTTTGACACATTTTTCTCCCAAAAGTTTTTAAAGACTAATTTTCACAATATATTTTAATCTAATTTGGTATCTCTAATATCAAACGATTTTATATATTAGAGATAGGGGAGAAAATGTGATAAAATGTGATCTAAATACTAAAGCACTCATGGTTACGATCAAATACCCACAACATCTTTAATTCACGACGTTATTGGTGTCAAAAGGGTGGTTAGGTTTAAGTCCTATGATCCAACCAGAACCGGAGGGATCTTCCCAGGGACAATTCAATAGATTATTAGAAGTCCTTAGGAAAGATGGAGTAGAATGTGAATGTAGCTGAATGTCGACTAAGTACTGAAGCTAGCACTGGAACAATCACAACAAGGTGTTAGTAATGATATCTTGGTAAGCATTGAAGGGGTTGAAGAATGAAAAAGAAATGTACGGATAAAGGGTATAAAGAAATTAGCCCTCCATACAACTTAGGCAGAAACCGGGTCAACACATCATGAAGACAGTGCATCATGGACCCAGTGATGTAATGCACAACCCCTCCCCAGCTGACTCAGGCTTCTCTCAAAAGAAGTTTGTTTTATTGTCACGGAGATCAATGTTGGTGTTTACTTCGTCCCAACCAGGGTATAGATAATCAATCCTAGCTACGTACCAAACAATGGTTACTGGATATCACTTGGAATCGTGTAATCACTTTCCAAAGTAAATTATTCGACCCTAATGCCTGGGTATCACGAATACCTACTTGGGATAAGACCAAATGCTGTTAGAGATTTAGGCACAAATCACTAACCCTTTTGTTGTTATGTGTTTCTTGTTTCCGTGTCACTCATGCAATGTTGTAATCACCTATTTATAGGTAGTGTACTCAACTTCTGGTCAATGGTATTAAGAGAATTTAACGGCCAATTAATCCTCTTAATATGCTCCATAATTCCAGGTCAAAGTGGTTACAAGAGCAATTAAACGTGGTCTTTAAAACACTTGAATTGGTCAAAGACCGTTACAAGCATACTTGTTCAGCTCTAGCGTAAGTCTATCCTTCAGTCCCACTGAAGCATCAGCAAACCCTGAAGGGTGTTCCTGCTGAAGCCTTCAGTACTGAAGAAGACTTCCTGATGAGTAAATACTGAAGACACGTCTTTAGTGAAATAATCCCTGATGAATACCTTCATTCCAGAGTTCAACTCACTGAAGATCATCAGCAATGTTGAACAACTTTAACCATAATATGAGTCAGGGTGTTCAGGGACTTATGGATGTACACTCTGTACCTCCTTACCCATCACTAGTATGAACTGACCCACAATTGAACTATATTTCCAACAATCCTCCCTAATATAGTACAATTCCTTTTGCATGAAAATTAACATTAACAAAACCAGTGCATCAATGAAAATGTCCTAAGGATTGAATTTCCATCTTAGTACAATACTTCAAACATTCGAGAATCAAGGTGTTCTAAGAATTGAACCCTTCAACTACTTTGAATACCTGAAGATAGAGTACACACAAGTTTTCAAATCCATAACAACTCCTGACACTACGAGCCATGTGTCCATATCCAAATTCATAAATGTTGTAAGAGCCAAGTCCATGCTCCCTGAGGCGGCGAAACCTCAACATTTACATAGGTAGTTCCTCTTTAGTTCATGCTCTTGCTTCAGCACTTTTTCAAAGACATTAACCATTAAGAAGTTTATAACTTCATCCTCCTTCAGCAAGTACAAGCACATCCTTGGGATGATATACATGTGCTTCATTCCCCTGAATGTTCAGCTTTCCACATTGAACTCAGCTCCCAAGTTTTCTTAGGAGGGAGTTGGGTGTCCTAGCATTCAGTGACTAGAGTGGATTTTCAAACCATTCCCTTTACCAGACTTTATAACCAAGTCTCTAGCCAATCCTTTCGTCAAGTGATCAGCTAAGTTTTGTTGAGACCTCACAAAATCTATTGAAATCACCCCATTCGTGATTAGTTCACGAATCATGCTATGTCTAACACCTAGGTGTCTAGACTTACCATTGTACATCTGGCTATATGCCTTAGCCAATGTAGTTGCACTATCACAACGGATAGAAATGGGTGCCATAAGTTTGACCCACAATGGAATCTCAAGAAGCAAGTTTCTCAACCATTCAACTTCTTTGCCAGCAGCTGCTAGAACCACAAACTCTGATTCCATGGTAGAACCAGTAATGCAAGTTTGCTTCTTGGATGCCCAAGAAATTGCACCACCACCAAGTAGGAATACCCAGCCATTGGTGGATGAATTATCCTCAGTATTGCTGATCCAACTTGCATCAGTGTAACCTTTCAACACTGAAGGATATCCAATATATGACAAACAATAATCCATTGTTCCTTTCAAATACTTCAGTACTCTCTGAATTGCTTGCCAATGCTGAGTACTAGGATTACTAGTGTACCTACTCAGTTTACCCACAGCAAATGCAATGTCAGGCCTAGTACTAGTCATGGCATACATCAAGCAACCAATAACCTTAGAATACTCAAGCTGGGAGACAGCCTGACCATTGTTAGGCATCAGTTTCTCACTTGTATCCATTGGTGTACTCACTGGAGTACAATCAAAGTGATTGAATTTCTTCAGTACCTTCTCAATATAATGAGACTGAGAAATTACAATACCATCACTTTCATGTTTGATCCTAATCCCAAGGATAACATCAGCCTCCCCCATGTCTTTCATAGAGAACTTTGATGACAAAAAATCTTTTGTCAGGTTGACCTGAACTTGGTCAGTAACAAAGATTAACATGTCATCAACATATAGGCAAATGATTACTCCTTTACCAGATTCATCAAATTTTCTATATACACATTTGTCAGCCTGGTTAAGTGAATAACCATTAGACAAAACTACTTCATCAAGTTTTTGATGCCATTGCTTAGGTCCCTGCTTCAGTCCATACAAGGACTTAATCAGTTTACACACCTTGTGCTCATTACCAGACATGATGAAGCCCTGAGGTTGGTTCATATAAACCTCCTCATCCAAATCACCATTCAAGAATGTTGTTTTCACATCCATCTGATGAATAATCGGATTGTGAATACTTGCTTGAGCAATCAGCATTCTTATGGTACTGATACGTGCTACTGGAGCATAATTATCAAAATAGTCTATCCCAGACTTTTGTTTAAAGCGTTGAATGACTAGCCTTGCCTTGAACTTTTCAACAATTCCATCTACCTTCATTTTCCTTTTGAAAATCCATTTGTTACCAAGTGGATTGCAACCAGGAGGTAGATCAACCAACACCTAAGTGTTGTTGCCCATGATGGAATCCATCTCATCATTTATTGCTTCTTTCCAGAAAGCAACATCTTGGGACTTCATTGCTTCAGCAAATGTTTTAGGATCATCCTCAACATTAAAGCAATAGGAGTATTGATCAGAGACCTCATCCCTTGTTCCTTCAACCAAGTATAGTTGAAACTCAGGCCCAAAATTCCTTGGAGTCCTGTGCCTTGTGCTTCTTCTAAGCTCAGGCTAAGGTTGCTGAACCACAACCTCATCAGTGGCCCTCATAGGTTCCAATGAAGCACCAATGTCCTCAGCTCTAGCATGAGTCCTGAGGCTTGGTCTAAGGACTGATGAGAACCTAGTCTCATCAAAGTTTGCATCCCTTGATTCAATGATTGAGTTTATTGAAACTGAATCATTAGGTTCAATAACATAGAACCTATAAGCCTTGGAATGCTCAACATATCCAACAAAGATGCATTCAACGCCTCTTTCACCCAAGGTTTTCACCTTTGGATCAGGGAGTCTTAAAACTGCCCTACAACCCCAAACTTTGAGGTAGTTCAAGTTTGGTTTCCTTTTAGTACAGAGTTCATAAGGGGTAATTCTGTTCCTTTTGTTGGGAACCCTATTTAGTAGATATCAAGCTGTTAACATAGCTTCACCCCAAAACCCTTTACTCAATCCTGAATAGGATAACATGGAGTTAACCATTTCTTTCAGTACTCCATTTTTCCTTTCAGATATACCATTTTGCTGAGGTGTATAGGGAGCAGTCATTTCATGGATAATACCAACAGACTGAAAGTACTGAGCATCCATGTACTCACCTCCCCTATCAGTCCTAAATCTTTTGATTTAGACTCCTTGTTGTAATTCAACTTCAGTTTTAAATACTTTAAATATATCTAATGCTTCATCCTTAGTATGTAACAAGTAAATATAACAAAACCTAGAAGCATCATCAACAAATGTTACCAAGTATTTCTTATTCCCTAATGAGAGAGTAGCATGCAAATCACATAGGTCACTATGGATTAGCTCCAAAACTTCAGTTTCACGTTTTACATTTTGAAATGGTTTCTTAGTTATTTTGTTCTGCATGCAAGTCTGACACTTTTCAGTGTCCATGCCAAATACTGGGATTAACCCATCTTTAATCCTTTTAAAGTGGACATGGCCCAGTCTAGCATGCCATGGTGAAGAATCCTTCAGTTTACTGGTGGACACTGAGGCTGAACAAATATTTGCACTACCAGCGTTAACTGAGTTAATACTGATGGTCATTTCAATATTAAGCCTGAACATTTGATTACTCAAATAACCAAAACCAATAAACACACCATGTTTGGATAAAACAAATTTATTAGATTCAATCACTTGTTTATAACCACAATTATTCAAAACACTACTAGAAACCAAATTCTTCCTAATATTAGGAACATGCAAAACATTAATCAAGCTAACAATCTTTCTAGAACTAAACTTAAGATCTACACAACCACGTCCATGCACTAGGGCTGTTGATTCATTTCCCATGTGAAGAATAGATCCATCATTCAGTGACTCATAAGTCTTGAACCAGCATCTATCTTTACATACATGAACAGTTGCTCTAGAATCAACCCACCACGCAACATCATCATCCTGCACAAAATAAGCTTCAGATACATATGTAACATAATAAATCTGGAGAGATTCATTAAACATATTCTGACCTTTCAGTGTTGTGTTGTTAGAACCAATCACTGAACCATTTGTGCCTGATCCACTAGCTTTGTTGCCAGTACCAACACCTTTGCAATCCCTTTTGAACTGTCCAGGTTTCCCACACTTCCAACAAGCCACTGGTGACTTCTTGTTAGGATTTGCTTTGGTGTTATCCTGATGCTTACGTTTGCCCTTGTTGTCATTGTACCTGATGGAGTTGTTATGCTCCACCATATTGACAACTGATTAACCAGAAACATTGTTGCTCTTTGGCTTGTCACTTTCATGCACTCTGAGGGATTCCTCAATGGGAAAATGACTGCCCAACTTAACAAGAGTTCATTCTTCCTTCTTATGTTTCAAGGTATGCTTGAAATCTTTCCAAGAAGGATGTAATTTGTCAATGACACAAGAGACCTGAATGGTCTCATACATGTTTATTTTATGTTGTGTAAATCTACCAAGTATTCCAAGAAGTTCATTGTATTGTTCCATGACTGGTCTTGAATCAGTCATTTTGTAATTTGTGAAATCACTCACAAGGAACTTCTTACTTGATGCATCCTCAACCATATATTTGGCTTCCAAGGAATCCCATAGTTCTTTACCAGATTAAGAATTTTGGTAAATATCAAATAAGAAATCAAACATACCATTGAGAATAATACCACGACACACATAGTCATCATTCTCCCATTTGCTCCTTTTCCTCAGTTCCTCCAAAGTAGCATCATCACCACCATCAGGAATAGGAGTTGTCAGCACATACACCACACTCATGGTTGAAAGAAGAAAGTGCATCTTCTTTTGCCATATCCTGAAATCCACCCCTTCAAACTTGTCCAGTTTGGAGAAGTTAGCCACCATATGCTTCATTGCAGCCGTCATTGATTATCACAAAATAATTTACTTTGAATGTTGGTGTTTACTTCGTCCCAACCATGGTATAGATAATCAATCCTAGCTACGTACCAAACAATGGTTACCGGATATCACTTGGAATCGTGTAATCACTTTCCAAAGTAAATTATTCGACCCTAATGCCTAGGTATCACGAATACATACTTGGGATAAGACCAAATGTTGTTAGAGATTTAGGCACAAATCACTAACCCTTTTGTTGTTATGTGTTTCTTGTTTCTGTGTCACTCATGCAATGTTGTAATCACCTATTTATAGGTAGTGTACTCAACTTCTGGTCAATGGTATTAAGAGAATTTAACAGCCAATTAATCCTCTTAATATGCTCCATAACTCCAGGTCAAAGTGGTTACAAGACCAATTAAACGTTGTCTTTAAAACACTTGAATTGGTCAAAGACCGTTACAAGCATACTTGTTCAGCTCCAGCGTCAGTCTATCCTTCAGTCCCACTGAAGCATCAGCAAACCCTGAAGGATGTTCCTGCTGAAGCCTTCAGTACTGAAGAAGACTTGTTGATGAGTAAATACTGAAGACACGTCTTCAGTGAAATACTCCCTGATGAATACCTTCAGTCCAGAGTTCAACTCACTGAAGATCATCAGCAATGCTGAACAACTTTAACCAAAATATGAGTCAGGGTGTTCAGGGACTTATGGGTGTACACTCTGTACCTCCTTACCCATTCACCAGTATGAACTGACCCACAATTGAACTATATTTCCAACAATCAACACGATTTCTATTGACTTTGTCACTCCGAGATAGTTAATATTGAATATGTGGCATCTGCTCCAACCTCCGACCACTAAAAGTGCACAAATCGAGTCTAGAGCCAAGAGATCAATCAAATCTCATTAGGACACACGGATGAAGATCAAGAGAGTCATACGCTATATCCTTGCGATATTGCTAGAACACTCAGAGTGATACTACCTAGTATTCACAGTGATGAGTGGAAATCCTTCCGGTGTTAACATCAAACAGCACTGCGGTAGGTCATGTGTAATATTCTTTATGAATAGAACATATGCAAAACTGAAAAGCAACACTGGTTTCTTTCTTTATCGATTCAAACTCATTTCAGGTTTCTACACAATATCTTTATGTTCTTGCCAGCACATTCAGAGTGATATTCATTAATATTCACAGTGACGAATGGAAATCCTTCTAGCGTCAACATTAAACAGCGCTACGGTAGGTAACTTGTGAGATTCTTATGAATCAAGCTTGTGTCAACTAGAAAGCAACAATGGTAAGATTCTTAGTGAATTAAACTTGTTCCAGGAATTTGAATTGACGACTTTAATCAAGCGGATATTTATCCAATTGATTCACTCTTTATGTTAGCAGTCTTGCTTTGAGACGGTCGAGTAAAGAGAACGGCTAGTATTGCCGCGAAACCCTGTCAAGGAGGTTCTTAATTGAATCTACTAATCACATGTATGATATTTAATATCGTGTAACGGTCTTCACCGACCGGAGGTAAAACGCTACCGATTTAGGACGAATGTCAAAGCCATTCAGTCCGTGTCTAAATTTTGTCTCGAGAAGGTGGCATTACGGCGTACTCAGCAAAGTTGAAGATTCAAAACCACATACTCATGCCCAAAGACATTCAACAATCAAGAAAGCTAAAGACTTCGCAACTCTGATGATCAAAATCTTCCTTAACAATTAATGTAGAGGAATGACCTCTATTCAAAGGAGATTGATAGCAAGCTTTCAAGATAATGCAAAGTATGAGCATGTGGATCAAGACACAAGATGGCAAAGACAAGTCAAGGATAATTTGAAGATCTCAAGTTTAAAGACAAAGTCGAAAGACAACGACAAAGGCTCAAAGATCACAACATGAAGAAAAAAAAACTACTATTACACATTCAAGACTCATTTATGACGAAATTCGTAATCTCCGCTAATCTCCAAATATCGAAGAAGAATGGCCTCACATTGGGGGAGATTGTTAGCCTCAAAATATTGAGTCAAACAAGAATGTTCGGTCATAAGTTTATATTGTAACATTTATTAGAACATTTTAATAGTTAGTTAAAATAGTCGTGACATTACGGGCTTGATGGCTAGCTTAAAAGGCCTCTTTCAAGGTACTAAGCATTTATTCAAGCCCGACCCAATCAAACTATAGCCCATTAAGCCACATGTAGGCAAATGTTATAAATACTCTTCCTAGCATGTTAGGAAGGGTGTTGATTGTCATTTTTCTTAATCTAATCTTCCCATAGTTTCACACACTTCTCTCTACTTTCTCTCTCTAGAATTCATCTACTTCATCTATTTTCTTTCTTTCTTCCTTGCTTAATCATCACAAATATAAGGGACAACAGAAACCCTAATAAAAAGGGTATTCGATTGATTCCAAAAGAGTAAATGAAAAGAGAAGAAAGACTTTGCCTTAGGTTTTTTAAAACACAAGATTAGCTAAATACTTAATATTAAAGTTCATTATATAAGCATAAAAACTTACTGACCAAGCAAACCCATACAAGCCTAATGAGGAAAAACAAAACTTTTATTTTCTTTAATTTATTATTTAGTCATTTAATTATTAATGACCAAATTAAATCCGTTAAATAACTAATTAATTAATATTTGTTAGCTTATTGTTATATACTAATTAATTAACATAATATTAATTAATTTTATATAACTAAATTCAAATGTATCGTGTGCGTCTTCATATTCTATTGATCGGTCATGTCATATAGGCCCTAATTGGACATCCAATTGCTTCAATATTGGGAGGCTCATTACTTCAATTAGTCCCCATGTTCCTCGAATGGATCTCTTAGTTGTTGAGGTTTTCCCTGACTTTGTCCGTGTCAACAAACAATTCGAAATACCTCGACTTTTTTAGAACAGGTCCGAGTCAAATAGCAATGATTTGAAGCACTTCTTTTTACACTATTTCGGAAACCCAAGGACTCAATCGTATGGATATGTAAAATACAGGATTTCCAATCCTAGCAGGAAAAGGAGGGAGTTTGAGACATTTTTCAAACATATATTATTTAAGATTTTGCTACATTTACAAACAAACCACAAACAAATATCCACAAATGAGAGGTGTCATATATTAATTAGTGGCTTTTTGAATTATTTCTCTATCTTTTATTTGATGAACTCAATCAAAACATGTTACATTTCTTTTTTAATATTTGTTTATGTTTTTTTTATGTCACATATTCTTTTGATCCTTTCTTGACAGAACTTCCAAATCCTTAATGTTTCAGGAAAAGCTGTGTCATCCGATATTTCCAAAACTAAAGAGTTGAGAAAATTTAAAATGTGATTGTAACAAAACTAATGCCAACCATTTACCCCCTAAAGTTGATGACGTAGGTGCACGTCAGCAAGTGTGCACTTTTTATTTTGTAATTAGGTAATGTTGTATATACCAATCAATTTGTAATTCTAGGCATATTAAATGACTTTTTGTTCCACTATGGAATAAACTACTGAATTAGACAATAACTAAAGTAAAAATGACTGATGTAATCCGATCACTTATAAAGAACGCCATGCTTAATTAAAATCAGAGATGGGTTAAAACAACAAGATTTCAACAATGTTGTCGACGTGTTTTTGAGATGGACATGTTCATTATTCTATACAAACATTATACATAGTGGTAACGTCACAATCATTCATAAAATCTAAACAAGCATGTGGTAACTATATATTTGGACCTTAAATGTCTCTATCATACCGCAACAAAATAAGCCCATGATTACTAACCAAAAAAGAGATTATAGCCACGCAGAATGTCACTATTAAGCAAAATACCATGAATCATAGCTAGAAAATAATTATCTGTGGAAAAGAAAAGAAATATGCCAAAACAGCAAAAAGCCAAATCTCCTATCAATTGATTAGTGGGGAGAAAACAAGCATCACTAAAAGGAGAATCATCCAAAGATAACTTAAAGGAAACACAAAAGGCCCACAAATATATAATAACCACATCATCCCCCTTGCAAAACCAACTTTGTTCTCATAATCTCCATTACCAAACTTGCAATTTTCTAATGTAATTCAACTTAATCATTGGAATAAAAAGCAAAAAACTCAAGATTGATTTGTCAAGACAAATATTCTTTACAGGAAATGCGTTTTGGGATATTCTCTATAGACATAATCTTTGTGGAATCATATATGTATCAGTATCAACTATCAAACATATCAATCTCTTTTAAAATCTCAAATCTTCCACAGAAGAGTGACGAGTGGGAAAGCATTGATTCGTAAAAGGAGGAATACGATTAGAAGAACAAAATATTCCGATACTGGTCGCGTAAACACCTCGAAGATAATATAAAACATTTGGTACGTCAACTAAGATCTTTGCTAAATAGTTATCACATCAAACTAAACCTTGAAACGATTTGAAAATACATTTGGTACGTAAACTAACATCATCAAAGGCACGCATGTGAAAATCGACGTGACAGACACACTATACATGTTGGACAAAAGAAAACCCTTGTATTGATCCATAAAGGATGTGTGTCACCAAAGATTCATGTATAGATACACCATCTGGATTAATCAAACAAGAGCGTGTTCTTAATGTGTAGCATAGAACATGTTCTTGTAAATAGAAGATGAAGACATAATTCGGATAGATATCAACATAGAATCTAAAGTAAAGCTTGGAGCAAAGAGGATCTAAAGAAAAGTTACATTCATTTACCAAAAAGGGTAGGTCCTACATGAGGATATACCCCATGAAAACACATCTGCTACATACTCATTTCCATTCTTTCCCCACCCACCCATTAAAAACAAAAGTTAACTAAACTTAAAATAAAGGCTTCAAAAAAGCTAAAAGAAAAATCTATAGCTAACTGCCAAAACAAAGCCTTAAAGCAGTAAAACTAGACCATCATCTACTGCTAGAGTACTATATTCTTGTTAAAAGTTAGACCTCTCTAGGATCAACAAAAATGGATAAACCAGGCTGTGACTTTCTCCAATCACCCACAGACCCGTCACTGTAGTCTTCCCCTAGCCTCTTGATACACCACAAATCAGTGAAAGATAGCTTCTTCCAATGTGGTATTGCTAACTTGAGCGGATCCTCACTTGACACCTCGGTTGCAACTACTCCACATTTGTATTCTTTAGCCAAATTATGAGCAAAAGCAAACAGACCCTTAGCATACGTTGTGTACATTGGGCCTGAACCACCTAACCCATACAGCATGTGAAGCCCAAATGGGCAAAAAATCTTGGGCAGTGAAGGCAACTTCAAGAACGGAAAAGCCCGATCCAAAACCCGACTCGTTTTAGCAAGCCCTCTCGTTAATATTGATACCCCTTTAACTTCCAACTTAAAAACTTCTTTACTGTTCCACACACTCATAACGGCCCAGTTCTCTGGTGGGTCGGATAAAAACTTATCCGACCCTGGCCAAAGGTACTCTTTTGGTAACGCCAAAAAGGTACCTAAGCTAAGAATGTTATTAAGTATAGAGTCAATGTCACGCGGAAAAAACTCGGTAGTCGAGAATCGGCTTCGGTAGAGTGACTCAGCTTCACTAGGGGTGAGCTTAACAACATTTATACGCTTGCTAACGGGTAAACGATGAGCGAAAACCGGGTGAACTAAAACTGATGGGCTACGAAACTTAGAGTAACCACATTTTTCAGTGAAAAGACTAACAGAAGGTTCATTTTCGTCATCAGTTGCAATATAAGAATACTCAGCACCATTATCTCTAAACCATTCTTCCATTGTACAGACAAGCTTCAACCCAATTTTCATCCTCCTGTAAATTTTAACAAAAACATTATTAAAACATAGTTCCAAAAATTAAGACCTTTTTGTTTTATTTTACTATTTTTAAGTAAATCCAAAACACTATCATTCACATGTAATCTCAAAATCTTTTTGACATGGGTCGCATGAAGCTCCTATTTTTAGTAAAATTTTAATGATAATCTTAACAACTTACCGGTGAGATGGTGACACACGTAGGCCTAAAATATAGGCTACTTTGGTTAGAACCGGTACCGGTTTGGGTGGTTCACCGGATTTATTACGGCTAAATTTTGTGCCACAAGTAACTGTTTTGATGCAACCCCTGATCATTCCCACTATCTCCTTGGTCTCTTGGACTCCATTTCCATCGTTTTTAACCAACTCAGCCACCTGTAATAAAACATTTCATGTTATTTTTAAATACCTACGTTCAAAAGAAATGACATATAATAAACATGATAGGTATAAGTTACGTGATTGTTATGAGTAAAACTTACCAGCATGCGATAAGCAGGAGAGTTACGAACTCTACAAATGGGATCACCTAACAGATCAGTATAGATTGAAACTTCACCGTTGGCACCAACTTCACAACTATTTTCAACTTGTTCAACACGTTCACCATCAGTTTTAGGGTTGTATTCTCGAATAACAACGATTGCAGCACCATTGTTATCGTCAGCCATCATGCTTTTTTGTATTTTTTGTTTTTGTTTTTGTTTTTGGCTAGTGATATGTGTGAATATGGTTGTTGGTATTTATGGTGTGATCAAGTGAAGAAATGAAAAGATGATGAAAAGGTGCCTCGAAAAACGATTAAGATTGAGTAGAGCCACGAAATAAAGGGGCCGTTTTCAAACTTTCCCTTTTTCTTTTAGTTTTTATTTTCGGTTTTAAATTTTATTTATGGTTTTTAGAGAAAGAAAGTTATTATAGATATAGAGAGAGAGTTAGTGAGAGTGAGTGGTTCATCATTGACGTGGTTTCTTCATTCATTATGGGGGTCTATTTATATACGTGATTTTGGGATACCCCTCTCTTTGTTATTTTTCCTTATTTAATTGTGTGCTTTTTTATGTTTAAAATTATTTAATTTTTTAACTACTGTATGTATGATTTATATCACAAAAAGGTAGGGAGAAATTTGGCGGCTATGGCTGCGCAGTCTTCTCTCTCTCATCTTTATTCCGATTTTAATCATTTTATTTTTTATGTAAGGTGTAACCATCATTACATCCATATAATCATTGCTCCTATTTAAATCTACTTCAAAATTATTTATGTAGTTAACATATTGTAAACGACATATGTATAAAAGTAATTGTAGCCACGGGATGTTTGAGATACAAAAATGTATTGTGGGGTTTAGATAGGGTTTCTATATCTCGCTGATTCGTTTTCCGTATATATAAGGGCATTATTTTTGTATTAGATGTATAAAATTGTTGAATATTAAAACTACTCAAATTCAAACCTTTCCTAAACGCGATCAAATAAAGAGAGTGATATTTTCGTCGAAGAGTTAAATTATTTTATACATTTTTGTTTTTTTTACTTTTAAATAAAGGGATTAATTATATTAATTTATTATCTAAAATTAAATTTCATTAAAAACACAGAAGAGTTATTTTTATTAAAATGTCAAAAAGACAGTAGAAATCGGCGGAAAAATAAAATTGTAAATTTTTTAAAATGATTTTTTGTCAATAGTGATATTTCATTAGTGATAATAACAATGAAATACCATTAGTGATAACACAATAAGATATCACTAGTGATATTTTAATGTTTTTTCATTAGTAAAATATCAAAATTTATAAAAATCAGTTCGAAACCGCTCGATTTTTGAAACTTTTGAACTTTTTGACAAAAATTATACCTCTGCCTTTTTTTAAATATTAGGTTAATCTCCATCTTTATATCAAACCAAAATAGATACTAAGGATTTGTCCTCCTGCTTGTAAAAAAAAAGTTGCATTTGAACTTTTCTTTTTAATAGAACGATACGTGCATTTGTATTAAATAAATAGTACTCCGTATAGTAGAATAATTTCTAGACACTGAAGTATCGAGTAAGAGGGTCCATGGTTTTGGACCCACCACTCACCCATTAAGAGACTTAGAAACAAAGTAAACGCCTCTTATGATTAATTTTCTTACCACCTCGATTTTTTCTTTGTAGCGATCTATAGTGGTTTTGTTTCCACAACAAGACGATCGAGTTTTTTATGTTTATTAATAAAAATATTACAAAAATAAACTTACATAAATATTATATTAATTTAAAAAAAATAAAAACCATTGCGATGAAAACATAATAATAATAATAAATTATGTAAAATGTAATACTATAATTCCTATTACCAATTAATAACACAAAGTATGATTTTTTAATCGTGTAATGTTTTATTGATATTGTTAATGCAACTGATGTCTAAAATCATTACTTGTAATAACTAGTCTCTCTCATTTTTTTATCACAACAAAGTGTAAAAACATTCATCGTCAAAGATAATCGTCAGACAAATTATTTACCGAACACCATCATTAAGATAATAATAATTTAATTCTTACACAAACATACCATATACATGTTTGGTGATAATTAAAAGTGATTAACCTTAAAACACACATTTATACAAATGTGACAAAATATTTTAATACACTTTCTTTTAAGAAAATGTTTTATTAAAATGGAAAATGAAAATTCGAATTTGGCATATTCAAAATGGTCTAAGAATATCCTATTTAGGTATAATCTTCACCAGATGGCATTTTCTCACTCGAAGCAAAAAAAAGAGCGTAGTCTAGAGCCTGCGGATCAATATAAGTATTTGCGGATCATTACTGATAATGAGTCGCATGCCTATTTAATGAGCCGCACTCAGACTAACTGTTAGACCTTATCTCCTATAAATAGTGGATCATTTTTTCATTTTTAAAGAAACCCTTTTGGACAGATTTATGCTTTTAATCTTTTTTTTATATTATAATCATTAGTAAATGCTCACTTAATGTGATAAGTATGTTTACTTATGATTATCCCTTTGATCCCCTTTTTTATATCTCCAAAGAGAATATCACTCACACATTTGTGATGAGATAAAAGATGAAATCTTGATGAAGTTCATCATTTCTTAGATCTAGTCATGTTCATCGTATTCTGCATTTAATTATTGTGTAGATCCAAGGTATAAGTGTATACTTGGATGTGTCTTGGATGTTAGTTCTCCCTAAACTTATAAAGTGATGTATTTGTATTTGTGTTTGAGTTCTCACTTAACTAGAAAGTGATGTGAGTGAAGATTGGTTGTAGCTTTGGATTAAAATTCAACATCTAGCCTTGTGTCAGAAAAGAAGATGGGCGACGAAGATTGGTTCTATCTTTGGATTAGAACTCGACATCTAGCCTTGTGTCAAAAAAGAAGATCGGCGACGTAGATTGGTCCTAGCTAAGATTGGGTATCGACATGTAGCTTAGTGTCGGAAAACATTGTAAGCAACGTTGTAAGGTCTTTTCGGTCAAGAATGGAGCTTGTGAATATAGTAGAAATCTCGAGTAAGGTGTACTAGAGGATTAGAGTAGGAACGAAGAGAAAGCTTCGTTGCCGAACCACTATAAATCTTTGGTGTGTTTCCTAAGGTTGTTTCTTTCTTACTCTTTACATACTTGTCTTTACATTTAATCATTCCATCATCATAATCACTAGATATAGAAAATATTTTAAACATTAGAAATTGGCCTAACTATTGTGAAACAAGTTTTCAAGTAATAGTCATTTCGAATGACGAACATAATTTTAATTATGGAAAACTATTCAACCCCCCTCCCTTCTAGTTTCTAAAATTGGTATCAGAGCGATGGTCACTGATAACTAAGCTTTTGCCCGTATAAAAATTAAAGTTCAAGTTCGTGTTCTCGGTATCTTAACGAATTGATCTAGGCCCTATGTGTGACTCAGTTGATCTTTGGTGAAAAAGAATATTTTTGGTTGTTTTTAAGTAAAAGTGCAAAACAATTAAAGTAAAAGTGCGTTAAAGTAGATCTAAGTCTAATTAAAATAAAGGTGCAAGTATTTAAAAACGTGACTGAAATTAAAGGGTACTAAAGCAAATGACGTAAGCTTAAATCTATCTAAGGCAAACTTAAACGCAACTAAAACTTAAACTAAGGTAAAAACTAAAATTAAGCTAAGGCAAATAAACTTAAAGTGCAATTAAAATAAAGGCTGAAAAAATAAAGCTTGAAAATGAAAATCAAAGACAAAAGCTAATAAGAACCTGAATACAGCTCATTTGGAATAAACCTTCATTTGGAACAATCACTCGTCCGGAACGTCGCCTTCGGTTGAAATGATTCTTCTTAGCTTGGAATATTGCCAAAATCCTTGATCCGGAACAAATTGATCTGAATATGTCACTTATCCAAAACAATCTTTCGTTCGGAACTCTAAATCTTGCCTTGATTCGGAAGTATTTTGTCACCCTTGATTCGGAAGTTTCCGAGTGAAACCCCTTGATTCGGAAGTTTAGAACTTCCGAATGAACACCTCTTGAGTCGGAAGTTGCCCCTTGATCCGGAAGTTTATTCGGAACTTTTAAGTTCCGAATAAACACTCTTGGTTCGGAACTTTTGGAGACTTCCGAATGAATACCCACTGATCCGGAACTTTTAAGTTCCGAATGAACAGTGCTTGATCTGGAACTTTTAAGTTCCGAATGAAGCTTTTCTGGTTCGGAACTTTGGAAGTTCCGAATGAATG
Organism: Glebionis coronaria; assembly: GCA_025667525.1. Taxonomy (NCBI): domain Eukaryota; kingdom Viridiplantae; phylum Streptophyta; class Magnoliopsida; order Asterales; family Asteraceae; genus Glebionis; species Glebionis coronaria. The sequence goes on from CM046880.1 coordinate 272,396,409, forward strand.
GTTCTTGAGTCGGAAGTTTTCCTTCGTTCGGAACTTTGAATGTTCCGGATGAACAGCTTGACTCGGAAGTTTTGCTGATCCAAAAATCTTCCGGATGAAACCTTGATTCGGAACTTTGGAAGTTCCGAATGAGCACTTTCCCTCCTTCTTGGTTCGGAACATTTCCTGGAAAGATCAGAAACAAAGCAAACACTCCCGAAGAACAAGGAGATACAGTAACAACAAATATAACCACAAATTAATCAAAATCAAACACACGGATTAATCTAAACAGTAACGAATCAACAAATAAACATAAACAAACAGTTAAAAACACGAAATCAAACAACTTTTACCACAATAATCAAAAACCACTTGGATCAAAATAAAAGCATGAACATAAACATAAACACAACAAATCAAAGATTAAGAAAGGTAGATAAGAGATTGACAAGATAAAGTAAAGATTGACAATAATTAAAGGAAAACTTACTTGAAATTAAATGAATTTAAGGTGCAAGACAAGGTATTTAAATTTGACAATAAAAGTAAATGACAAGGAATTTAAATGGTGGAAGAGCTAATTGTCACACTTAGCCAACAAGAAAGAAATGACTATCCTAATGACTATTTATAGGGGATGATTAAGGAAGCTTCCTCCCCTCTTTCATTTCTTCTTAATTACAAGCTTAAGTCCCTCCTTTTATTAATCTTCATTAATTGCGTCATTAGTCCTTTTCTTCTAATCTTCTTTAAACTTGGACTTAAGGGACTTTTGGCTTCGGGATTTCTTCGAACTCGTCTTTAAATTCTTCAATAGAATAGACTTGAATTCTTCGGCTTTTGACAAACTTCCGTCTTTTGACTTTTTCCTCGATAAATCTTCAGAATTGGTCGTGGACTTCCGTTCTTTTTGCACTTTTGACTTCTTGACTTTGTCTTTCATCCTTTTCTTTAATAAAAGTCCGTAAATGCCCGTGAATGTCCGTGTTTTCTCCACTTTTCACCTTTTCGTCCTAAATCACAACAAAAACACAAACCACGCATAATTCCGACATAAAAGACATAAAATACACGTTTTGGCTCGGTTATTATTGTAATTAAGTGGTAGAAAAGATGGGTGTTTACACACCTATCAAATCCCCTACACTTGACCATTGCAATGTCCTCATGCAATGCATTAGTTAAAAAGCAAGATTACACTTTTCATCATAATCAATCCACGTTGGCCTTTATTAAAGAGATAGAAATTAAAGACATACAAAATAAAGAAATTAAAAGCATACCTTGGGTTTTGGAAATGTTATGAATAATCATCATCCTCAAGTTTTCACTTTTTCCAAACCAAGCTTAAAAACGAGATCATTGTTATTATAAGTTAGTAAACTAACACGAACTCAGGTGGGCCAATTATTCACTTAGACTCCCTTATTCCTAGGTGTATCTCTTATATTTTATATTTGTCTTGAATGATCACGAGGATGCATTGTTTGACTTATTTCGATAGTTATTTAGTCTGAAAATAAAGTGAACGATTTAATCAATAGTTAGCTAAAGGACCAAATCTTTTAAAACTGCTTCTCGGGACCTCATAAAGTTCATATCTTGGCATAACTCGCTTCACGATTTGAGACCTTTCTCGGACCGATATTTGGCAGCGACTTCATACTTCAAATCTTGAGAGACGTTCATGAAATAATGGTCTTCTCTTCATAATTGAAATTTCTTCACTTGAAATTTTTGAGAGATTCATACTTGGACCACGACTTCTTCATTTTTCTCCAATCTTTATTTTGGACTTTGATATACAACGATCCGCCTCCTTTTATGACTTGGATCTATTTATCCTCATACCTTGTTAGGGTCTTTTCGGATACACTTCTCCATGACTTTTGGGGAGTTTTGCTTTACGTCGTGTGTCTCGATCCTTCATATTGATTTTCGATAAATGATTCTTCACATCACTTTGGATCTTTAGCAACAAAATATAGCCCTCATGCCTTGTTAGGGCCTTTTCGGACTCGCCAATCTTCGCGTCCCGCTTCAATAAGTTATGCCTTGGCTATGAACTCTAATCCATACCGAGCAACTTTTAAACGATCTGGGGCTAGAAGCTAAGTAACTTTTCAAATCGTACAACCTTATTTATTAGCAGATAAATTATTAGCAACTGATGGGAGAATAGGCTCATAATTAACTCACATAAATTCACGAAAGAATACCGGACTTATAATTGGCTCTATCATATCTCGTTCTCCACAGTTTAAAATCTCAAGTAATGAGACTCGTGGATACTTAGCCTATTAAATCAAAGTTTTGGGTTTTCGAGTCACCTATAGGATCTTGCAAATTCTTAGACTCTTTCAAGTTTAGAAATCGCATTTTAAAGTTCCCTTGATAAACGACTCTCTAGGATCAATTATAGGAACTTGCGAAAAGTTCTTATTCTTAACCCGTGAGAGTTAAGACTTTCGCGTTTTATAGCTCCCTATATAAAAGCCTAGCAAAACTTGACTTAAACACGTTAAGGATACTAGCTAGAGTAAACTCGGGTTGAGTCAAAAGATTCACAACGTTTGAAAACTAAAACCACTTATTAAACATTTATTCTAGTAAAGAAAGGAAATAACTGTACAAAGGGAAAAACTAATAGGCCAAAATAGATCAAAAATATTGAAAAATGTCGAAAAATTGATTTTCCGGTTAAAATGAGGACAAATACAAGGAAAAGACCACTTAACTTCGATAGAAGTCTCCCCTACACTTAAGATAAACATTGTCCTCAATGTTTAAGCATATGGGAGTAAACTCCCCTACACTTAGGACATTGTGCACGTTGTTTAAATCTCGCTAAGGAAAAGACAACTAAAGAGATTCCTATTTTAATATTGAGAAAATATAAAATAGTGAATCGAAAAGAGTTTAGGATAGAACCGGGATAATGGAACACGGAATCACGGGTCGTCAAGAATCATCAAGAGTGGATCATTGAAGCTCGAATCCCTGATTAAGAAGTGAGGAGAGGAAATAGCAAACCAAAGGGTCCCCCTACACTTATGATAAAGAAAGCGAAAAGATAGATGCATGGGTTGCCTCCCAAGAAGCGCTTGATTTTTGTTAACCGAGTCGTGAGCCTGACTCGACCTTGATCATCAACGGAAGTAGCATGAAACATATCCACCAGGATCAAAGACATAGTTTTCGTCCATCAAATAGCACAGGCTTAAGGCGAACAAGGCAAGCCAAAGAAGAGTAGGCAAGGTTCCCTTAAGCAGTGATGGAGCACGGTGGGAGCAAGGGTGAAGTGGTGCAAGCATGTCTTTAATGGGTCCAAAGATTTTTCCTTTTATTTCATCAGGTGGATACTGAGATGGCTTAAAGACTTCAATACCGGGGTCGAACACCATTTCCTTTAAGGGAAAATAGCACTCAGGCTCAGCCGTGTGTGAAGAAGATCCGCAAAGAAGCACAACCTCGTCCTCAGAAGGGGGACAAAGAGGTGTCAAATCATATGTGCAACAGACTTCGGTGTCGACCGGTTTCTTCTCCTTTGACAGAATGCTCTTCAAATCCAAAGTAGGATCAAGACGATAATATTCAAAGTCCAAAGGAGGAGCATCACTCTCATGAGGGAAGTAAGTGTTGAGAAATTCAGAGAAATCTTCCTCGAATGAATAATCGTCCAAAGTAGGATCGAGTGATGGCGGAGGATCTTCAGCACGTGAAGAATCGCTCGAGAGAGTATCAGCCTCATCGAAATCATCGAAAGTGGGCAGCTCGGGATACTCAGAAGTACAATCAAAATCATCCGAATCTGAGCTAGAATCATTATCATCATAAGCATCGAAGACCGGTGTAGAATTATAAATGGGAGAAGCGTCCAAAGTAGGGAGAGAATCATCCACATTATCTTCAAAGAGTGGATTATCAGTGGAAGACTCGAATAGAGGATTGTCATAGACGGTAAAGTCATCGAGCACATTTATCATATTCACTGATTCTCGTCCTCCAAAGGATTTGCCTGTAAGTTTCCCCATTTTAAAAACTTTTGAATCATCCCCGACTCGTAAGATTAACTCACCTTCGGCCACATCTACTAAAGCACGTATGGTTCTCAAGAATGGCCGACCAAGTATTAAAGGAATACGAGGGTCCATTTCATAATCAACTACGACAAAATCGACCGGGAAAGTAAATGTGCCAACTTTGATAAACACGTCTTCGGCTATACCAACGGGGTAAGCGAGAGTGCGATTTGCAAGTTCGAGAGTCATCTTTGTTGGAATGAGGTCAGGCAATGATAGTGTTTTCCAAACACTCGGTGGCATTAAATTAATACTAGCCCCGAGATCAGCAAGGGCAGTAAATTCTTCAGTTTTGTTGAACACGCAAGGCAACACAAAACGACCGGGATCTCCAAGCTTTTCCGGAAGTTCTCTAAGAAGGACTGCAGAGCAGTTTTCATTTAATCGTGTGTTGGCGAGTTCAATCAGCTTCTCTTTCTTGCTAAGCAATTCCTTGAATGCTTTGACAAATTTCGGCATGTGGCAAAGTGCTTCAACAAGGCTAATGTTGATGGTCATTTTAGATAACATATCCACATATTTCGATACTTGACAGTCATTCTTGGTTAGCTCGTTGGTTTTGCCTATGCGAGAAGGGTATGGGATTCTGGGTTGATAAGGGTTTGGTGAAGGTTGTGATGTTGAAGGGTCCTTCCGAGATACATCGTCATGACGAGGCGGAGACGGTAATGGTGTACTAACACTAGGTGTAGGAGGAGTAGGGATATATGGTGGTGGAGGAGTTGTAGATGATGGTGGTGGGTCAGGTGGATTGACAATGGTAATTCCACTACACGTAGTTATAGCACTCACATTAGCTCGCGGATTGGTGACGGTGTTTGAAGGTAGAGAACCCGAAGAAGAAGAAGGTTGAGCTTCGGGCAAGAAACTAGCCAATAGATTCTTTAATTCAGTTGTTTGAGTGATGAAGGAGGATTGAAGATTATCACGAACCTCGGTTCTGATGTCATTACCTTGCTTCAAGATATCTACTTTCAAATTGATTATTTGGCTCTGTAGATTCTTGATTTGCTCACCTTGAGTTCTCATGATGGTGTCAACATCGGGATTAATGGGTGGGTGTTGTTGGGTGGGTGGTTGATAAGGGTTAGAAGCTCTTGGTGGGATTTGGTTGCTTCTATTGTAGTTGTTGGCGGGGTTTTGGTTTTGAGGAGAAAAACCGGGTGAAAGGTAATTGTTGGAACGGTAGCTCAGCAGATTTCTATCCCCTTGTTGTCTAGCTTGGTAATTTTCCGGTGAATAATTACCGTAAGCTGCATACACATTTTCCGGATTTCCTTGTGTCGAAGGACAATCGGTGTATGAGTGAGGACCGCCACATGTTTCACAAGGATTAGCAACCGCTTTAACTTGTTGTTGTTGTTGGTTTGAAGCGAGAAGCGTAATACTTTTGCTCATTTCGGCCATCATGCAGGTGAGTTCGGTCATCTCAGGGTTTGCTGAGGTTGAGGAAACATTAACTCTCGGGTTGTTCCTAGAAGATGCAGAGGAATCCCAGTTCTTGTGATGAGTAGTCATGTTCTCAATTAACTCTCTACACTCCTCGGGTCTCCTTTTCATGAATGTGCCACCGGCGGCTGCATTAATCGTATCACGATCTCGAAAAGTCAAACTGTTGTAGAAAGTATCGATCAATGTGACGGGAAGCATGTTGTGGTTTGGACATCTATCGATCAAGACATTATATCTCTCCCAAGCGTCAAAAAGAGATTCATCAGGGTCTTGCATGAAACCGCTGATCTGATTGCGAAGGCTTGTGACCATGGATGGTGGAAAGTAGCGCGATAAAAATCGTTGAGTCATATCATCCCAAGTGTGAATAGAATTCTTCGGGAGACGATCAAACCATTTCTCGGCATGATGCGATAAAGTATGTGGGAAGAGTTGTAGGCGAAGTACATCCATTGTGGCCCCAGGCAACTTCATGCTTTGGGTGATTGTAATGAACTTGTCGAGGTGTTTGTTGGCATCATCATCAGGCAATCCTCTAAAAGGGTTTGTTTGTACTTGCTGAATCATGTGGTGCTTCAACGAAAACTCAGGAGCGTTGATTTGCATCGGCGCAATCGGTCCTCCTCGTCCAAACATTGTTGGTTGACAAAGTTCTTCCATGGTCCGAAGATCGGGCTGTGGAAGAGCATTGTTGTTATTATTATTATTATTGAGGTGCGGTGGAATGTTGTTGTTGTTAACACCTGCCATATCTAAATCTTCTTGAGGCTCGGGCTCTTGATAATTAGAAGATCTAGTACGCATACACCTGAAAATGCAAAAGAAAAAGAAACCAAACACAAAGACAATATATATACACAATAAAAATAAAAATTTTTTAGATTTTTGAAATTTTTATTTTTTATGGTTTTTTATCAATTTATAATTTTTATGATTTTTTTGAATTTTTTATGCAAGAAAAATAACGTTCACAAGTGAGCGGATCCCAAAAAGCAACGTGTCTCTCACAGAAAACCGTCAATCGTAACGAAAAGAGCCGGCAGCGGCGCCATTTGATAACTAAGCTTTTGCCCGTATAAAAATTAAAGTTCAAGTTCGTGTTCTCGGTATCTTAACGAATTGATCTAGGCCCTATGTGTGACTCAGTTGATCTTTGGTGAAAAAGAATATTTTTGGTTGTTTTTAAGTAAAAGTGCAAAACAATTAAAGTAAAGGTGCGTTAAAGTAGATCTAAGTCTAATTAAAATAAAGGTGCAAGTATTTAAAAACGTGACTGAAATTAAACGGTACTAAAGCAAATGACGTAAGCTTAAATCTATCTAAGGCAAACTTAAACGCAACTAAAACTTAAACTAAGGTAAAAACTAAAATTAAGCTAAGGCAAATAAACTTAAAGTGCAATTAAAATAAAGGCTGGAAAAATAAAGCTTGAAAATGAAAATCAAAGACAAAAGCTAATAAGAACCTGAATACAGCTCATTTGGAATAAACCTTCATTTGGAACAATCACTCGTCCGGAATGTCACCTTCGGTTGAAATGATTCTTCTTAGCTTGGAATATTGCCAAAATCCTTGATCCGGAACAAATTGATCTGAATATGTCACTTATCCAAAACAATCTTTCGTTCGGAACTTTACCGATTCGGAACTCTAAATCTTGCCTTGATTCGGAAGTATTTTGTCACCCTTGATTCGGAAGTTTCCGAGTGAAACCCCTTGATTCGGAAGTTTAGAACTTCCGAATGAACACCTCTTGAGTCGGAAGTTGCCCCTTGATCCGGAAGTTTATTCGGAACTTTTAAGTTCCGAATAAACACTCTTGGTTCGGAACTTTTGGAGACTTCCGAATGAATACCCACTGATCCGGAACTTTTAAGTTCCGAATGAACAGTGCTTGATCTGGAACTTTTAAGTTCCGAATGAAGCTTTTCTGGTTCGGAACTTTGGAAGTTCCGAATGAATGGTTCTTGAGTCGGAAGTTTTCCTTCGTTCGGAACTTTGAATGTTCCGGATGAACAGCTTGACTCGAAAGTTTTGCTGACCCAAAATCTTCCGGATGAAACCTTGATTCGGAACTTTGGAAGTTCCGAATGAGTACTTTCCCTCCTTCTTGGTTCGGAACTTTTCCTGGAAAGATCAGAAACAAAGCAAACACTCCCGAAGAACAAGGAGATACAGTAACAGCAAATATAACCACAAATTAATCAAAATTAAACACACGGATTAATCTAAACAGTAACGAATCAACAAATAAACATAAACAAACAGTTAAAAACACGAAATCAAACAACTTTTACCACAATAATCAAAAACCACTTGGATCAAAATAAAAGCATGAACATAAACATAAACACAACAAATCAAAGATTAAGAAAGGTAGATAAGAGATTAACAAGATAAAGTAAAGATTGACAATAATTAAAGGAAAACTTACTTGAGATTAAATGAATTTAAGGTGCAAGACAAGGTATTTAAATTTGACAATAAAAGTAAATGACAAGGAATTTAAATGGTGGAAGAGCTAATTGTCACACTTAGCCAACAAGAAAGAAATGACTATCCTAATGACTATTTATAGGGGAGGATTAAGGAAGCTTCCTCCCCTCTTTCATTTCTTCTTAATTACAAGCTTAAGTCCCTCCTTTTATTAATCTTCATTAATTGCGTCATTAGTCCTTTTCTTCAAATCTTCTTTAAACTTGGACTTAAGGGACTTTTGGCTTCGGGATTTCTTCGAACTCGTCTTTAAATTCTTCAATAGAATAGACTTGAATTCTTCGGCTTTTGACAAACTTCCGTCTTTTGACTTTTTCCTCGATAAACCTTCAGAATTGGTCGTGGACTTCCGTTCTTTTTGCACTTTTGACTTCTTGACTTTGTCTTTCATCCTTTTCTTCAATAAAAGTCCATAAATGCCCGTGAATGTCCGTGTTTTCTCCACTTTTCACCTTTTCGTCCTAAATCACAACAAAAACACAAACCACGCATAATTCCGACATAAAAGACATAAAATACACGTTTTGGCTCGGTTATTATTGTAATTAAGTGGTAGAAAAGATAGGTGTTTACACACCTATCAGTCACACAAGATCTTTGAAGTATATTGTGCTTTAAATCTTGGATCGATCCATTGTATCTAGTACCTAGAAGGATTGATTTCTCTATAGTCTCCTTTTTTATCAAAACATTTTTTCTTTAAAAATGGATCTTAAGAAGCTGTATCTACTCATCTTCATTATGATCTTATTAGTAGCTTTTATGCCTTTTAGATTTGCTCTTGAAGTGTATCTACTTGTTTTTATCTCTCTTTTGTGTAGGTACTCATGAAGGCTAATCATTAATTTGATTATGGATTGAATTACCTACACTTGTTGAAGAATCGTCTCCTTTTGATTTATGTTGAAGCATAGTTTGGCTAAGCCGGTCTTGATGATTCTCCTAGGCCGTTCGTCATATTCATGGGTCTCGAGTAATGCTGCAAAAGGAGTAGACCTGATGTAGGAGTCCCGGGATCCACCTATGACGGTCAAGTTAGTATTGGGTTGATACGTAGTAAAAGTGGTATACTTGTGAGAGATAACATGTGGAGTAGGATGCCCCTACCCCTGTTTATATAGTGCTTAGGGTTTCTTATAGGATAAGTAAGGTGTGAGTCGCGGGCCTATCAGGAAGGGACCTTTACCGACTAGACGTCGACATGTCCCCTAGTCTAGTATGATATGGTTCATGATCATGTTATGTTAGACTCATTCATGTATCACGCTCACTAAATAACCGTGTGCGGCTTGCTGCTAGGACATCCTCGTGGGTCATCCGTAACGTATGGATCCACTCGTAATAGGCTACCTTTAGCAAGAAGATGATGGGATGGGGTTACGAATAGTGAGCGCAACCACTATACGTCATCATGTCCCCCCCAGTCTAGTATGCGAGGTTGTCACCAAGTTTACTAGACTTTTACACCTTATCCGCTACATGTAAGCGTATCCACGTCGAAAGAAATTGGGGAACATGTATATATAAGACGGGTGATTGTGTTAGAATGCTTGGTTTCCTGTTACTTGACGGTAAAGAACCCGTATAAAAGAATATGTTTTCTACATTCGGGGTAACACTAGCATTTGAAAAGTTACCGTTCTTATTCATCTCTAACATAAGGATTATAATAAGGTTTGGTGAAGGTGGAGGTGGAGGTGAACCCTATGTTGCATCATGAATAGGTTGAAGACGTACTTCTTGTACCAACTAATGATGCAACATAATGTGAATATTGCATTCGTCTTAAGGCCAACATAACACGTACTTTTATGGCAAGGTGATGCGGATATTACATTCGTCTTACAGCCACGACATTCGTTAATGACTTTAAATTTTTTTTCGATATTTTCTGAACTAAAAATAGTTGATCAGGCTCCGTCTATTGAAGGTCAAACACTATAAACTTTGGAAAAATCACTCCGTGGCCAGGCAAAGTAATTCGCCGCGGGAGGCGTACTTCCGCAACAAAGATATGAGCCAGCGAAAGATGTACTTCCACAACGAAGATCATGAGCCAGTGGAAGGAGTACTTCCACGGCGAAGACAATGAGTCAGCGGAATACATACTTCTAAGAAGATGATAATGAGACAGCATAAGGCGTACTTCAGGCAAAGAGAATGAGCCAGCGGAAGATGTACTTCCGCGGCGAAGACAATAAGTCAGCGGAAGAGGTACTTCCACGACGAAATAATGTGCCAACGGAAGACATACTTCCGCGAGAAAGTAATAAGCCACCAGAAGACAACTTCCGCGGCGAAGAAAATAAGCCAGCGGAAGGACTACTTCTGTGGCGAAGGAATAAGCCAACGGAAGAGATACTTCCGCGGCAAGGGGATAAACGCGCGGAAGTGGTACTTCTCTGGTGAAAGAATAAGCCAGCGGAAGGAGTACTTCCGCGGAGAAGGAATAAGCCAATGGAAAAGTTACTTCCGTGGCAAAGGAATAAGCCAGCAGATGTAACACCCCCATTTTTACTTATAGCATCGGAAGCTAATTTGGGGTATTACTTCATAGAACACAAGTCATAATGATAGAAAACAACTCAAATGAGTGATTAAATCAACTTTTTGTATATATCATTTAAAATCATAGTTTTACAATGTGAGGTTCCTAAAATCTAAGATAATAATTTCAAGCTTGTACCTCTTCATGCCATCCTCGTGTTGCTCCATGCTATCAGTCACAATTATCTGAAATATATGCTTAATAGACAACATAAAGGTTGAGTGAATTCATAGGGTTAAACATATTTTGAATACAAGTATATCATCCGGGATACATTGTTATACGCCCACATAAAATAGTCATCATTCTGCACTATACTCATGGACCGCTACTTGACATACAAAAAACCAATAAATTGCTCTTGTGCAGGTAGTTTGTCGGACTCCTGAGTTTAGCAAAATAAATTGTATCCGTTTATCCTAGGTCGAACCATCAGTATTCCAGCAAGTGCGACTTACCCAGATAGGGGATGTCAGTCTCCAAATACTACTATTCACAATAGTAGCTCTTATTTCTATGGATGATTAACGGTCACGATTGAAAAGGGACTTAATGGAAACAAGTAAACATATTATCGGTAATCATACCATGTAACATATAAAAAGCACTTGTATTCTAGTTTTAGCATATATCCCCCTCACAGGTTTTCAAATAATTTAGAAAGCATTTAAAAGTGAGGCTATGAACTCATCTCATGTCCGTAGAATCTGAGATGCAATCAGATATATTTCATTCACATAATAATATCTTTGTCATACAAACCACAACTTGGTCTCACACAAACATGTATTAACACATTGTGTATAGTATCAAGTCTTTGATCTTTAGTTCATGGTAATAAGTAAGCGTAGTGTCAATAATCATATCAAGCAGCATACAAAATACGTGTATTTTGGTCTAGCATATATCCCCCTCACGGGTTTTCAAATCATTTGAAAGTAGTTAACTTTAGTGAGGTTATGAACTCACCTTATGTCCATAATTTCTGAGCTATATCAAATATATTTTATTCATAAAGAACAACTTGGTTTCACAAACAACAGTTTGGTCTCACACAAACCTGGATTAATACATTTTGTATAGTATCAAGTCTGTAGAAACTAGAAGGGGGGGGGGGGGGGTTGAATAGTTTCTTATATTTACTTGTTAAATGATGATTTTCAAAAAATCCTTTTTCTCAAAAACTTAGACTTAAGGAAATAAGTGAAATCTTCTTATCTCAGCCGGCGGTACCTTATCGATAAGGAACCGCCTAGGCGCTAAGGAACCGCCGGACTAGACCTTGCTCCCTTTTTGTCCTTTAGTGGTGGAGGTCATATCTGATTATTAAAATATCCAGAAAGCATATTCCAAATCAAAAGGGAATATGTCATTTTCAAATTTTCAAATATTTAATTTAATAAAACATTTTCTTAAAAAGAAACTTTAATTAAAAACTTGTCACACTTAATAAAAAGTGAGTTTTAAGAAAAGATTAAATCACTTGATCACTTGATTAAGGTTAGTACTTGTTTATTCATACTTTAAGTGAAAATGGGTAAAATGAAAAATACTTGAACTCAAGAATTCGTTTTTTGTTGTTTTCGTAAATGCTTGTTTTTACATATTGTCGTAATCAAAACTAAGCGAGACCAAAAAATGCAAGTAAAGTTTTTTGGCATTATTGCATTAACAATCTCCCCCTTTTTGATTCCGACAATACATAAACTCAATCACACAAAAACAAGAATTTTCGAAGACGAGTTTATTCATTTCTCCCCCTTTGTCGAAGCAAAAAGGTTGCACAAGTCGGTGTTGAAGAGACGGACTTTGCAAAGACTCCCCCTTGGTGCTTACTCCCCCTTGCTTGGGGCACCGAGGAATCGAGATATGGTGACAAGTTACATAGAAGGGTTATTTTAACAAAAGAAACAACCAACAAGATATAGCTAAAGGTCACACAAAAAGAATAAAAGAGAAGAAAACACAAAGACTAAGATCCAAGTGAAGGCATATAAAATAAAAAGATTCATACAAAGATGTATGAAAGAGGAAACAAGCCAAAAGCATAAATCTAATCCTAGTTAATCTAGAATTCTAAGATTTGCTTGAATAAAGTGTCTTGTGGATAAGCAACCAATGCTTATATGAAAGACAAGGTAGCGGCGAAATGTGGTGGTGGTGGCTTAGTGGAGATCTCATAATCAAAGTGAAGAGGAGGATTGATTAAGAGACTCTTGATGTAGCTCAACTCCTCATAGATGTGTGCCATAGCAAGATGTTGACATTGACAACAATGACAATATGTCCCATGGTGCATGACATTATCATGAGAAGGAAGAAGAACACTAAAGGGTGGTGGTGGAAGAAAAGATGTTCCACAATCAACATTCTTGGTAGGAGAGATGTGATTAAGAGTGTTCTTGGGTGAATTTGGATTGAAAGTGTTGTTGGGTGAGTTGGGATTGAAAGCAATTGGGGAGAATGGAGGAGAATCAAGGCTTTCATTAGGAGAGTACGACATTTTGGGATGTGAAGTAAGGAAAAATGCTTATGGTTTAATAGGGAAGGCTCAAGGTATTTTTGGGGTGGTCAAAGGGTTGTAGCAAAGATTCTCAAAAATGTTGGAACAAATTTGGAATTTCGGAAATACCCGAAAAAAGAGGAAGCACTGTACGCGGTTTGCTTCCGACGGTTCCTTATTGATAAGGGACCGCGGTTCATATATGGAACCGCCTACAGTGGTTGAGTTTTGGTGGTGAAGGAAGATTTTTTAGCAAATCATATTTTTCTAGTCTAACTTATCATAGGGATATGCTTAAGAGCAAAGATAGACAAAGAGAAAACATACTAACTCACCAAATAGGGATTGACCAAAATACATGGATTTAAAAATCGATGTAGGAGGTGCGTAAGACAAGACCTTAAGTCATGACATAATGATCCTTCATGATTCTATCTTGTTCTTGCTATGTTTGAGATAATCATACATATGAATTATGTAAGCTCGAGATTAATAGCAAGAATAAAAAAAGGTTTTTAGATTGAATTAACAATGTCAAAACATTTCTTGACCATTTTCGAAAGAGACTTTGAGGATTTTAAAAAGGAGAAGAGAAGATTTTTAAGAAGAGTTTAGGAGACTCAAAGACTCAAAGTGATAAAAAGACTCAAAGGAAAGTAAGAGACTCAATAAAGGGAAAGCAATTAAGGAATATGTTCCATTAATCCTAGACCTAGACGCAAGTAATTAAACAGTTCCCTCTTAAGTGGCTTAGTGAAGATGTCGGCTAAGTTATCCTCGGAGGGTACCTTCTCAATTGAAATGTTCCCCTTTTGAACATTATCCCTAAGAAAATGGTGACGAATTTCTATGTGCTTAGTTCGCGAATGTTGCACGGGATTCTTGCTAAGGTCTATAGCACCTTTATTGTCGCACATGATGGGAACATCATCAAGACGAATCCCGTAATCAACAAGCGCTTGCTTCATCCATAGAGCTTGTTGGCATGCTTTTCTGACACTCACATACTCGGCTTCCGTGGTGGATATCGCAAGAGCGGTTTGTTTCTTGGAGAAACAAGAAGTTAAACAACAACCCATGAAGGTACAAACACCACTAGTGCTTTTCCGGTTCACATAGTCTCCCGCATGATCCGAGTCCGCATAGACAATGGTTTCTACGCTGGTCCCTTTAGGATACCATAATCCTAAATGTATAGTGCCCTTAATGTATCGGAAGATACGCTTAACCGCTTCAAGGTGAGAGGTTTTGGGAGCCTCTTGGAAGCGAGAACAAAGGCAAACACTAAACATGATATCCGGTCGACTTGCCGTTAGGTACAACATACTACCAATCATACCTCTATATTTTGTGTTGTCTACCGACTCACAATCATCATCTACGGTGAGTTTAGTATCCGAGGCCATAGGGGTCTTCATTGGTATAGATTCTTCTAATCCAAATTTCTTTAGCATTCTTTAGCGTACTTAGATTGACTAAAAAAAATACCATCGTCTATTTGTTTAATTTGGAGTCCTAAAAAGAAGTTAAGTTCTCCCATCATACTCATTTCAAACTCATCATGCATGATTTTGGCAAAGTCATCACACAATTCTTGACAAGTTGAGCCAAATATAATGTCATCAACATATATTTGTACGATTATAAGGTGGGAACCTTTCTTCTTTGTAAAGAGAGTGTTGTCTACCATTCCCATGGTATACTCATGTTTAACAAGAAACGCTTTAAGTCTATCATACCAAGCTTTGGGTGCTTGTTTAAGACCATAAAGTGCCTTCTTAAGCTTGTAAACATAATCTGGTTTCTCAAAATCAATGAAGCCGGGAGGTTGAGCCACATATACCTCCCCATTGATCAAACTGTTAAGAAACACACTCTTTACATCCATTTGTTTAAGCTTAATATCTAAGGCACAAGCGTAGGATAAAAGGATTCTAATGGATTCTAATCTAGCTACCGGTGCATATGTCTCGTCATAATCAATCCCTTCTTGTTGATTATAAGCTTGTGCTACAAGTCTAGCTTTGTTACGAGACACAACACCATTCTCATCTAGCTTATTCCTATATACCCATTTGGTTCCTATAACGGTAGAACTTCTAGGTGGAGGAACAAGTTCCCAAACATCATTAGCAACGAATTGGTTCAATTCTTCTTGCATCGCAATGACCCAACTCTCACCCGTCAAAGCTTCTTTAACATTCTTTGGTTCAATCAAGGAGACGAAACAAAAGAAGTTACTTTGGTTTTGGACTTGAGATCTTAGGGTCCTTTGATTTAAGTCACCAATGATATTATTGAGAGTATGATCCTTAGACTCCTTAACGTTTACTTCCTTTTCAACACTAAGGTCTTCAACTCCTATTTTTCTAACCTCTTTGGCTCTAACTACTTCAACTTCATCCAAGTCATAATCAACCAATGGTGGTGTCTTGGTTAAAGGAGGGGTTTCATCAAAAGTCACGTTAAGTGATTCTTCAATTACGCCCGAGGTTCTATTGAGGACTATGTAGGATTTGCTAGTTTGGGAATAACCTAAAAAGATACCTTCGTAAGACTTTGGGTCGAACTTGGTAAGGTAGTATTTGGTGTTGAGGATAAAGCACTTGCTTCCAAACACCCTAAAGTATTCCAATTAGGGTTTCTTACCTTTAAGAATCTCATAGGGGGTATTTCCTAAGAAAGGTCGAATAAGAATTCGGTTAAGAATATATGTCGATGTGTCCATTGCATTGCACCAAAACTTTTGAGGCAAAGATTGCTCGTTTAACATCGTCCTACTCATCTCTTGGATGGTCCTATTCTTCCTTTCAACTACCCCATTTGATTGTGGAGTGCGAGGATCCGAGAAGTTATGGGTAATACCATGAGCTTCACAAAAGGCACCAAATTGCACTTCATTATCAAATTCCCTACCATGATCCGTCCTAATAGAGACAATCGGACATCCTAGTTGATTTTGAATTCTTCGACTAAAGATTTCGAAATGATCGAAAGATTTATTCTTAGATGCCAAAAATCTAGTCCAAGTGAATCTAGAGTAGTCATCAACTATAACTAGCGTATAAAGGTTACCTCCATAACTCCGTATGGCGGTAGGTCCAAAGAGATTCATATGTAGGAGTTCTAAGCACCGAGAGGTTGAAACCAAATTCTTGGCTTTGTGACTTGAGTGAACTTGCTTTCCAACTTTGCAAGCATCACAAAAGTGACTATCAAACTTCATCTTGGGGAGATGTCTTACCAACTCATTAGAGACTAAAGATTGAATTAGACGCATATTAGCGTGACCTAATCTCCTATGCCAAAGAGTAGAACTATCATCTATAGTCGCAAGACATATGTTGTCTTTTGACTTCTTATTGACCTTCATGACATAAATCCCATGCTTTCTAACACCTTTTCCAATAACCTTTCCATCTTTTACGATTTCACTATCATTTTCCGAAAAGATGACCTTACACATATTGTCACAAATTTGACCTATGCTTAAAAGGTTAAACCCTAAATTATCTACGTGCTCAACATTTTCAATAGTCATGGAGTCAAGAGAAACCGTACCTTTGCCAATGATATTACCACGTAGACTACTAGCGAATGTGACGTTATCTCCATCATATGCTTTGTACCGTGAGAACAAACTTCGATTACCCGTCATGTGTTTAGAACAACCACTATCCTTAATCCACTCGTCGGGTTCCAAATCAGTTCCCAAGCATATCTAGGTAACAACATACACGATCAAACATTTGGTCCCCAATATCTCATGGGTCCAAAATTGTTAGTTCCAAACATCCCTTGCGTTTGGTTGGGATGCATGAATGGAGGAGGGTTTCCCCATGGGGAACAAATGGGAGGAGGATAATAATTCATATAACCATTTTGTTGTTTATGATTTCTCCTAGGTATATTTGATCTTGGTTTAGAGTTGTGGTCATTCCTTCTAGGTGTTGGAGTTTTACTTCTAGGTCGTGAATTGTTTTGACTATCTCTTCAAGGTGTTGTCGTTCTACTTCTATGTCTAGAATCATCCTGTACTCTTGGAGGAGTAGAAGATGGTCCTGATAAACTTCTATTTTCCATTAGAGGTTTACTCAAAGGCTTATAGAACTTATCAACGGCATTGTCGTCAAGTATGGGTAATTTCACTTTGTTAACAATAAGATGCTTAGGATGTTCCCCTAAATTTGACTTTTCAGAAAATTTAAGATTTTCATCAAAAACACTTTCTGGCCGCGGTACCTTATCTATAGCGGCGGTTCCATATCGATAAGGAACCGCCCCATACAGTTTGGGACCACGTACAGCAGATAGTTTTTCTGAAAATCGGACTTGTTTAGGTTCACTAGTTGATGCTACATCTAAGTTAAAACCTACACCAAGTCTTTCCTTAGAATGAATTTGTTTGTTTAACATATCATCAAGAGCACTAGTACCTTTCATGAACTTTTCCAGTTTAATGGAGGTTCTCTTGAGATCTTCATTCTCTAACCTAAGTTTCTCACAACTTAAGCAACCTATATCAACTTCTTTATTTTTCTCAAGCTTGCCTAATTTTTCCCTAAGTTCATTAATCTCATTTTCAAGCTTAGTTTTAGTTGATTTTAGTGTTTTGTTCTTTTCTATGAATTTAAGGCTAACTTTGTGTAAATTGTCTTATTGGCCTTCTAATTCAATATCATCTAAGGTGGAGATATCATTGCTATAATATTCGGTTTCAGAATGTGCCTCTTTAGAAGTGTGAGCCATGAGACATTTCTCCTCTTTCGGGTTGTCATCAACATCTTCACCGTTATCGCTCCAAGAACCACTAACGAATGCCGTGTGATTCTTATCGCGTGAAGGCTTCGGACACTCATTAATGAAATGATTTGGATCACCACACCTAAAGCAATTCCTATCACCCTTTTCGTTCTTGGCAACCCGATTCTTTATGAATGGTTTCTTGTCATTGTTGGGTTGCCTCACGTGTTGACCTCGTCTTTTGAAGAACCTCTTGAAATCTCTCACCGCCAATGCATACTCCTCGTCATCACTATCCGAGGAACTATCATGATCGCTTTGTGCCTTCTTGGCTTTGAGTGCAAGAGACTTCCTTTCACTCTTGGTCTTTACCAATTCCGAGTCCTTCAAAATTATCATCTCATGAACCTTCAAGTTGCCTATGAGTTCATCGAGTGATAAAGTTGAGAGATCTTTCGATTCTTCGATCGCCGTGACTTTTGCTCTCCACTTCGGATGTAAGGCCCTTAGAAACTTCCTAACATTGTTCTTGCTAGAAAAACCTTCATCAAGTGCTTTTAGACTAGTAATAATAGTGTTAAATCTAGCAAAAGCACTATCAATAGCTTCATCTTCTAAGATGACAAATTGTTCATATTGTTGGACAAGAAGATAGATTTTGCTTTCTTTGACTTGGCTATTACCTTGGTGGGTTACTAAAAGAGTATTCCAAATATCTTTAGCGGTTTCACACATAAAAATCCTTTCATACTCTTTCTTAGGTAAAGCATTATAAATCACCATTTTAGCCTCATTATTTTTCGAAAGTTTCTTTTTCGTATCATCATTAGCTTTGTCAAAAGTGACCAATTCCTTTGTTTTAGAAACTTTATTAAATTGATAAGGTAAAAAAATCACCATTGGTAATAACATGCCAAAGATCTAAATCTTTTGATTTCACATAAGTCTCAAATCCATTTTTTCAATAAATAAAACTATCGGTTTCAAAAAGTGGTGGTCTTTGCATAGATTGCCCTTCTAGGTACTTGTTGGAATCCATAGATCGATTCAAGTTTTAAATTACAATATACTTTAAAAATACTTGAGCAACCCGCTCTGATACCAATTGTAGAAACTAGAAGGGGGGGGGTTGAATAGTTTCTTATATTTACTTGTTAAATGATGATTTTCAAAAAAATCCTTTTTTCTCAAAAACTTAGACTTAAGGAAATAAGTGAAATCTTCTTATGCACAATATGAACAATGATAGTGTAATTTAAAACTAATACTAACTAATATATATGCACAAAGAATAAAGAATGTAAAGAGTTAAGGGTAAAGAACGATCAAACCAAACACCAAGGATTTATAGTGGTTCGGCAACGAAGCTCACTCCTCGTTCCTACTCCACTCCTCAAGTACTCCTTACTCGAGAGTTCACTACACAACAAGCTCCTTATGGTGGAGAAAACCGTACACGTCGCTTAACCAATTTCCGACTCTAAGCTAAAAGTCGCGCCCTAATCGTAGCTAGGACCAATCTACACAACTATACTTAGTACATACACAGCTTCCAAATAGACACAACTACATGGATCTTCACAACTATTACACAACAACAAATGTATAAAATTTGATCTTCAAAAGATCTTTGGTGGTGGACTCAACACTTCACAATGATAGTGTTCTTCTCTTTGCACTAGAAGAGGAAGGGATGGATGAGATAAATTCACTTCTAAACAAGTAGTAATCAATCAAATGATCAAGGATTTGAGTGATTTAAGAAGTATGTTTGAATCTGGAAATTTGTGTGCAAAAGAGGTGAATTGAAATCTGACAAAGGTCCACTATTTATAGGACAAAGGGCCAACGGCTATATCTGCCCGCGGTTCCTTATCTCAGCCGGCGGTACCTTATCGATAAGGAACCGCCTAGGCGCTAAGGAACCGCCGGACTAGACTCCGCTCCCTTTTTGTCCTTTAGTGGTGGAGGTCATATCTGATTATTAAAATATCCAGAAAGCATATTCCAAATCAAAAGGGAATAGGCCATTTTCAAATTTTCATATATTTAATTTAATAAAACATTTTCTTAAAAAGAAAGTTTAATTAAAAACTTGTCACACTTAATAAAAAGTGAGTTTTAAGAAAAGATTAAATCACTTGATCACTTGATTAAGGTTAGTACTTGTTTATTCATACCTTAAGTTAAAATGGGTAAAATGAAAAATACTTGAACTCAAGAATTCGTTTTTCGTTTTTTTCGTAAATGCTTGTTTTTACATATTGTCGTAATCAAAACTAAGCGAGACCGAAAAATGCAAGTAACGTTTTTAGACATTATTGCATTAACAAAGTCTTTGATCTTGAGTTCAATACTTTTAAGTATTAATTATGTATTATATGATTTATAATTTGTTGTAATTATAGTAATATTGTTCGGGCCATCATACTTATAAGCCATTCTGTAAACGTTTAAGAAGCGAGGGGACTTTTAATCGTAAACCTAACCACATAGTCAAAACGTAATATCGAGATGGAACATCTTTGTACAAAGTTCCCTACTAACATGATACTTTTATTACTTTCTTCAAATGATAAGTATAATATAATATATATTTTATATCCTTTATGTTCAAAGTTAGCAAAAATTAGCCATTAAGTTATAGTTTAGCTTAATTACATTTTTAACCCTTTAAGTATATAGTTTATGTATTTATAATTCCAACCTTCTAATATTAACCTCAAGGTTTCAAACTTAAAAATATTAATCCTTATAGTTTTAACTTTATTAAAAGGACACTTTTGACCCAAAATGTTTATAGTTTCAAAAATGACAATATTATTCCCCAAACTTGCTTAAAATTACATAACAACCTCAAAATTGTTCAAAAAGATCTAGGAACTTAAAAAAAGTTTACAAACACATTTCTAATCGTAATAACATTAATTTTCCAGAGTATAGCTTTTGAAATGGATTTTAAATCCTTATTTCATGTAAATTACAAAACTAGGATTTTATTACATCTTTAGCTTATATCTTCCATTTTAGCTTATTATATGAACTAAGGTGTAAAACCCACATAAAATACCTAAGAACATTAAATGCATGAAAACACGGTCAAATTAAAACTTCACGATTAATTAATATACGACACGTATCACGAACATTTAATATAAATATTACGTATATTAATTAATTACTACAAGTATTACGTATGTGACATTAATTATTAACTCACGATAAATTATTTACGTATAATACTTAAAAAATGTAACAAGAATAAAACACGCTATTTAAAACACGAACACACATGACAAATAATTAAACACGAAAAACAAAACGAGATTATATAAGGGGTGTGTGTTTTGGACGGCACAAAGAGAGGACAAGGTGGGCTTGACCCGACCCATTAACCCTAGATTGACTAGTAAACAAAATAGGGATAATTTATTTTATATCCTTCCAAATTTTGGATATTACATCAACATCCTTGTAAAAATCATAATTATGTCAATATCTTTTAAAATCTTCACAAATTCACATGAATGTCCACAATGACAATTAAATCTTAAATAAATGCTAATGGTAATTGATGTATAAAATAAAAATACTTATTCCCTTGTTACCCTTTAACAATAAACGAATCTGTAGATTTGTAAATCTATGCCTATGTTTTTAGAGAGAGAAAAAGATAGAGAGATAATGGATTTCACACTTCTAGAGAGAGAAATTTAAGAGAACTATGTGTAAATTATGAAACCACACCACCCTCTCCATCTAAGGAGAGGGTTTATATACCCAAGCCCTTGTCATGGGCTTGGGCTTACATATTTGGGCCGACCTACACAAGTTGTAGGCTAGGCTTGGACTTGTTTGTTAAATAACGAAAGTTAACTAAACTACGAGCTATTACATGGACTATCGTTGGAGTGACCGATCCTTCTTAATACGTAAAAAGTATTTCCAACAGAATCCTTCAAATATAATTTGGTACCTTCTTCTTCTTAAACATTCCTTCATATCTTGACACTGTCATAATCAATCAAGTGTTTTAATTTGGGTTTAGTAGTGTGTATAATCTCAATGGTATTATTACTCATGCTCTACCCATAATGAAGTATTTGTTTGTATATTGTTATATTCATAAATCGTAAGATTCCTGACAACAAATATGATTTAAACGAATTCAAGTGATAATGATTAATAAGGATACACATAATTTCTTTATCAAAGAGTTAAGAATCTCAAATATGGACCAATGATGTTCTTGTCATGTTTATATACTCTATTGTAATCATAATCCTACTTACAAGAACTTGGGGTTTCAAAAAGGAAGAAAACGTGTAATTCAAACACACAGTTTCCTATTATTTTGATCCAGAAAAAAAGGGTAAAAACGTAATCTATTTTTTATCTAATAAAATCTAAAAAAATAATTATACATTAACCACATATTTAGTATTAAGTTATTATTTTGGATAATCATGTGAATTTGTATCTAAAAAATAATTATACATTAACCACATATTTAGTATTAAGTTATTATTTTGGATAATCATGTGAATTTGTGATGATTTTAAAGGATATTAACGTAATTATAATTTTTACAAGGATATTAATGTAATATCCAAAGTTTGGAAGGATATAGAAGAAATTCTCCCAACAAAGTAACCAGGGAATTAGTTATTTACCACTTTACAGGAAATTAATCAAAACCCCCAAAACTCCCTTTGTCTTCTTCCTTTGGCCGCAACACCCACACAACACAAGAGAGAGATTCGAGCTTGTTTAATCTTGATTAATTAAGGGTTCGTGTTCATGATCTAATCATTAATATATTCACGCATTCGGTAATTTTAATCCTTTAATCTTTTTATTTATTTATGTTCTTTGTTCATGAATCTTTAATAACCAATTAATAAACATGTATATAAAAAGATTAAACATGGGATCGGGATTAAGGTTGGTTTGTTTGTGATTGGCACACAAACCGAGAGCTTTAGGATCTCGGTGGTGGGTTTTGTCAAACAGCCGAACCCCTTAAGGGGTCGGTGTGTGGTGTTCCTTGGCAGTCGTAACCCCAACACCCCCAAACGGGGGCTGTTGGTTGTAATCAGTGGTAAACGAGAGTCCTTGGACTCTTGGTGGGTAGGCAGTGCACAACAGGGGAACCCTGACGTAAGCCCGGGGGTAATTTTGTGCCAGTAGTGGCACCAGCACACAGCCAGTGGCTGCGTGGTGGTCGGACAACAAACCATAGCCGCAAGGCTGTGGTGGTGTTGTGGTTTTCGAGACAAGCCAAGACCTCCATGGTCTCGGTGGGTCCTTGTTGGGCTCGGGTAGAATCGAACACACCAAGGGGTGTGTTTGGCTAAACTTTTGCTAAATTTACTTATGTTAAAATATTTATTAATTAACCATGGTTTAATTTAATTAATTAATAACATGACTTAAGTTATTATTATTAAACATAATTATCATGATATAAAATACATGGTCATTTTATTTAAATAAACTATATGTTAAAATAATTATTAAAAATAATTATTCATGTTATAAGTACATGTACATTTAATTAATTTATTTAAGAACTTAGCTTAATAAATTAATTACATTTTTAACAAAGGTTTAATTAAATTAATAACATGCTTTAATTTAATTATACATTAATCATTTAAGGTGAAGTTTAATTAATAAATCACGTAATATTAATAATTAATAATTACTTATAATATCATGTATTATTATTATTAATTAATAATCATATGTAAGACTAAGTATTTAATATTAATAAACTTTACTATATAATAATCATGGCTTATAATATGCTTATTAAAATTATAGCTTATATCATTTACTTATTTAATAAGCTTATTACTATTTATGGAAACATGCTAAATATAGAAACATATTAAATATGGAAACGTGCTATTATGAAAACATACTAAATATGGAAACATGCTATTTATAAAAACATATTAAATAAGGAAAAATGCTATTTATAGAAACATACTAAATATGGAAAATTTCTATTTTTGGAAACTTACTAATTATTGAAACTTTCTATTTTTGGAAACTTACTATTTATGGAAACCTACTATTTTTGGAAAGTTACTATATATAGAAACATTCTATTTTTAGAAAGTTACTCATTATGTTATAGCAAGTACTATAACACATAAAATATGAAATAAACTAATCAAGAACACATGAGATACTAAGAATCACATGATAAATCATGAAACAATAAAACAAGACAAGAACAAGTAAAACAAGTTAAGAACACGTCAAGTAAACTAATAATCAGTAAGTATAAATAATCAGACAACTTTTTTGTATCCCTTTTATTATGTAGCTATCGTGAAGTCGGAGTAAATCATCCGCTTTCATTTTCATCGTCATTACTGGACACAAGGTACAAATATTCCGTCCTTAAGTAAGGACACTTTCTTCCTATACATAGGATTTCCCGTTTAAAGCCATCTGTTTTCCCCAGTAGTTTACATTAAACTTATCAGTAATTAATATGATTGATATTTTAGATTGCCTGAGCTATATACATGCATGTCAGTTCCACCTAGTTATGGAGGTACCATAACCCTAACACTAGAGGCACCAGTGTTATGACTCTTTCGCGGTGAGAGTGATTGCTCGCAGCGTCCCTTTTCAGTTATTTGGCCTTTATATTATTATCATTTGGGCCGAATGGGTTCATCCTAGAAAAAGTTTAGCAGCTTACATGGTAACTATGGTGTATGCCTTACATCCGTTACATGGAGCTGATCCCTCCACCCAAACTATTATAATTAGAGGCAACCCCTCTAATTGCATGACGAGGTCACCCCTCTATGTATTCATGCACGTTGATACCTTCATGACCTATATGGAATCTTTGGCATTTAAAATACAATTTTATGAAATAAACATAAGTCTTTTCAGAATATAAACCAGTTTATAAAACAACACCAGGTTTTCCAGGACTTACATTATTCCGCTGCACTTTCATTTCATTCTTTACTTATGTTTATGCTATTCATTTCGTTGTCATTATATCCGTTCACTGAGCGTATTGCTCAGCCGTATATTTTCTTTCCATGAACCAAACGGCAGGTACCCAAGGACAGACTCGAGCATAGAGAGGACGTGCATAGGATGAGAGCTATCTTATACTTATTTTCCTTTTGCACTTCATTTACTTTATGCATCTTTTGAGTTTATGGTTAGGGTCAATGTTTGATTCCGGCTTTCCTTTATGGTCTTTATGTTTTAAGACATATTATCTTGCATGCTTTGATGACACGCCATAATTATCATGTAACGGTATACTTATCAAAGTGGGGTGTTACAATTATGGTATCAGAGCCCAAGGTTTCGACCTGTAGGCTCAAAACTTGACCTGTGACTAGTGAGTAGTCACTAGGATTTTCCTAAAACGACGTTTGTTACATTCTATGTAACGATAATTATATTTTGAGTATTGTTAATCTTTACTCACGATATTTTCATTAAATTTTTTACTAGTATCGATTGGACCACAACCATCCATATTTTGTCCAATGTTGTTAATTTACATCCGTGGTGTTTTTTTTCTCTTAAAATTTGGCAAGTATGGATTGAACCATAATCATCCATACTTACTCAAATGTATTTACTTCAAACTTTTTGTGGATTGAACCATATCCGTCCACACCAGTCAATGTTAAATCTTTGTTGATTATGCTATGATGTTCTTTATGACAACTATGTTTTAGTACTCCCATGTTGATTTCATTTTCAAGCTCATTATGTTTTCATGCCTCCCTATGTTGATTATGTTTTCATCATGTCGATTATGCTTTCATGCCAGACATTGATGGATTTTATTTAGATCCTGCTTTCATGTTAGTCATGTTTGGTTTTCATTAATCATGCTTTCATGCTGATCATCATTGAATTTCGTTTAACCATACTTTTGGTGTTTTCTCTATGCCACCAGAATGATGTCTACGCTGGAATTGCTAGACTACCATGTTGCTCGCTTCAGTTCAGTTTTCTAACCACTTAATCATTTATTTCCTTTTAAAAATCATGTCAGATGGTTGACCCATACCAATCATTTCATGTGTATCCGATGTGTACTCTATGTACCATATTCCACGTGTACTCTAAGTACTGATGAGACTGCTTTTATACATAGTCTCATCATCCAAATTGGGCTTAAAATGCATTAAATATCATCAAAATACCCAAATATATGCTTGTGTTTGTTGCTTGTGTATTTTAGGTATGGATATTGAGAAAATGACAAAAGATCACAAGAATCATGCAAAAACGAACACGGGAAACGAATCCGCACGATGAACCAAGCCCTAATGAAGAATATTCCAAAGAAAACCCTTGGAGATTTGAAGAATATTGAAGATTGGTCCTCCAAGTTTGAAGAATTGACACTTTATAACCTTGTATCTTCATAATTACAAGTTTGGTCCCTAAAGTTTGTCAAAATTACAAAAAGGACCCTTAACTTTGAAGAATTGGCAAATTTAGTCCCTCAACAAAACTAAATTGTCAATAATGGTCCTCCAAGAAGTCAACCAACAAGTCAACACCTTGAAGAATGAAGACATGTCATGATAAGCCCTTGAAGATTGAAGAAATTGCAAGTGTAGTCCTTTTTATAAACTTTGAAGAACCTTTGTGCCATTTTCAGCAACATGACCAAAGTTATTTACAAAGGATTGAAAGTTTGGCTGTTTTAATTCAAAGTAGCAAAAGTTTGGGAATCAAGGGGGCATTTGGGCCAGACAAACAAACTCCTCACCACCTCTCACAAGCCGACACCTCACCCACTACTCTCCATCCACCAATCACGACCCCCCCTTTGTCCCACGTCAGAATCCACCCAACTTAATTTATTAATTCAGTTTTTAAACTAAAAAATTTTGGTGGTAAACACCAAATTCAAATCCTTAATCCCCAATTACTGATTAAAACACCACCTGCTTAACATCCCCATTCCATAAACCCTAATTTCTTGAACGCCTCAAATCAAAGGGTTTTTGATTAAGAACTTCCAGATGGCTAATTGATGTCATTATCACCTAAACCCAACACACAAAATACCCATCACTCTCACCCATGTGACTCTCCAACCCTCCCCTGACCCACACTTTGGCTCCAAGACAAACTCACAGCAGGAAATCAACCACTCACAAGGATTTCGTGCTCCCAAAGGAGTCTACAAACGGCCAAGATCAATTCTCACAACTGGCATCTTTGCTACAAGCCAAAAAATTCACATGGTGCTCTTGACGAATTCAAAAGATGGCATCTTCAAAGGGCAAAGTAGGAAGATTACACATTAGGGTTTAGTATTGTTTTCCAGCTTTCTAGAACAAATTGTAAGGCTATATAAAGCCATAGGGACTTAGCATTATTTTCTTCTTAGCTTTTACTTTTTCTCCTGGTTCAAGCCTTGTAAATCCGTTTTATTTATTGAAATAAAATTGGTATTGAGTGTTGAAGAGAAAAGAATTAGCCATTTTACATTTCTGCATTTAATTTAGTTCAAATTTCAATTTAAGTTTTCTGTTTTAACTCAATTTTTTTAAAATTTCTGAAATTTGGTCCAAGAGCTTAAAGCTGATATCATAGGCCTGATAATCTTGTAGATTATCAAGTTTATGTGAGGAATTAAGCTTTTGTTGATTTAGTGGTTAGTAACATTCCCAAGTAAAAAAGTAAAAAAGAGAAATCAGTTTTTTTTCCTTATTCTTCAAATAAGCCATAGACAGCTTAATAAATAAGCTTGTTTTTAGCTTATTTGCTTTATTAACAGCAACCTTGTGCTTTATCTTTTTCTTAGCATCATTTCACAACCATCCCTTTAGAAGATATAGGGTGTGTGAATCAACAGTGACCACCACCCCCCTCTCTTCCTTTGCTTACTTGTTCATTAGTCCAAGGTTCAGCATCAGGCCCCAGCCTGATTGGAGGTGGTTTATCAACCACTGAGGGACTTGGATGTAAGTCCCTCAAGGTAGAATCTTGTTTCATTTTTATTTTTCTCAAAAGTTCAGTTTATGTGATTTTGTATGAATTTTGTGCAAAAGTGTTTAAGTGTAGTTCAAAGCTGTTGGATATCACTTATTCCAGGTTCATATGCATGCTAGATTAGTTAGAAATCAGTTTGGACTTGATTTGCTTTGAATTTGTTTGAAAAATCACTTTCTGAAATTCTTAAGGGGTGTTTGGATTTGTGTTTTAAAGAGATATTGTGACAAATTTGTGAGTTAAGTCTTGTTTAGAATCATTCTGAGAGTAGTGTTAGGTTATGTTTTAGTGTTGTTTTCATTGTTGGTAAAGTTTAAGTCAAGTTGGGTGCTAAAAAATTGGAAAATTGGTTTAAAATCCAGTAACTGCTTGTGTGCATGAGTTTTTGTGAATTTTGCTTCTAAATCTTGATCAGTTGCTAGATTATAGGTAACTTGAGGATTGTGAACTGCTTGCATATCATTTGGGTGATCATTGTTCTAGTATTTAGCCTTTGAAGTTCATTTGTGTGCTCATTGCATCAGAAAAAGTCACCAGGCCTAGCAAAGTATATCAGCAACATTTCTTGGTGCATTTAAGTGTGTAATTTGCTTGTATCTGCTTGTTTTTGTATTTAATTTGACTCCTTGTACTCCAAAGAGTACAAGGGTGCCTTCTTGTCCAATCAAAACGCCACAAATCAGCTAATCAAGTCCTCTTGATTGATTATTGCACAAGTGAAAATACACACTTGGCTTTATTTTTGTTCATCAGTAAGAATACCATAACTGGGCACGTTTTTGCTCTAATCTTGCTTGAACCTTGGAAATTTGGATTGTTATTTGTGTTTTTAAGCTTAAATAAGTTACTGGATTTGAGTTTAAAAGTAAAAAAAAAAAGAAAAGTTTTGCAAAAAGGCACACCCTGCCTGGACTCGAACACGCGACCTTGCGTTCCAAGGAGTAGCGTGTTTACCAGTGATCTAGATGGCCTTTTTACGTTTACCTTTCATTTCATTACTTATTTAAATAGGTTTTGTTTTTTAGCTTATTTGGCCAGCAGCTTTTAAATAAGCTGTTTCCAGCTTATTTCTCTTAGCTTTTTCTTGTTTAAGATTTTTCCTGGGATTGTATTAGGGTTGTTGATTTTTCTGAGCAAAAATTAGTTTTTTCCCATTATTATTTTATTTATTAGGATTATTTTAAGTTTAATTTTTAGAAAGTCTTTTAAAAATAGTAAAAAGTAATTTAAAAATCTAGAAAAATAGTTTTTAGGTTTTTAATCATATTTTTGAGGTTTACAGCTTATTAGGTTTTCAATTTAGCTTATTTTTGATTTTATTGGATTTTAGGGTTTTTAGCTAATTTAAAATTTAATATAAAATTATTAAATAGGTTTCAGAAAATTTGGTTTGCATTTTTGTTTTAGTTACATTATTTAGGATTTTTGATAATTTTTTAGAATTTATTTACAAACTTTTTATTTTTTTGAATATTCTAATATTATTTTATTATTAAAATTTGAAGTTTTATTTTTTCTTGTTTTTACATTTTTCCTAGGTTAAGGACACTTAATTAGGAGTTTTGTCACTTTCCAAATATTTGTTAGGCTTTTCAATTAATTTCTAGAATTAATTTAAGATTTAATAGATTTTAATAGTTTTTAAGAGTTTAAAAATAGTTTATTTTGGTTTTAAAATTTTTAAAAATAGTTTTTAGCTTAATTAGGATATTTTTGAGGTTTACAAACTATAAAATCTTGTTGAGGGCTTTTTAACAATTAAAAGTGATTTTTAGGGCTTTAATTAGCATTAAAAAGTCAGTATTTAATTAATTAAAAGGCTTTAGCAAGTTTGGATTTTTTGTAAACTCTTAGAATTTTATTGGGGATTTTTAGTAATTTTTAGGAATTTTTAGGTTAAAATTTTAATTTTGGCACTATTTACGGTTTTACGTTTACGCCTTTTTCGTCGTAGTTTAATTCATTCTCGTAACCGTCTTTCTCTTCTAATCCCATTTCTTTCTCAATTATTATAATCACAAACATTAATCAATTCAATACACAACACACTTGCCTCCTCGAGAACGAACTCACTTAGGGTCATTCACACACGGTTTTCCTAAATCGTCGTGCACGCTTGCCCTATTTTTACGCTCTTTTTCCTAAAAGACGTAATCTTACAACAATCAAGTACCGTATTCCACGTGTACTCCATGTAACATATCACATGTGTATTACACGTAACGTAATCCATGTATATTTCACTTACAATACTCCACGAGTATTCGCTAGTCGATTCTGAATCATCTCTGGCGTATTCTAATTGCTGATATTCTATAAGATGCTGATGTTGCTCATAACTTGGAGATGATACAAGATGAAAGTGCGTTAAGAGAAAGGATCTTGTCGCCAAACTAGAATGAAAGCTCTTATATACATGGGTGATACAACGATGTCTTTTATGGACGTCGAATATTGGTAATTGTGATCGAAAAAATGAAGGTGCCATGTTAATACATGAAGTAAACATGGCAGATTTTACTGAATGTGTTTCGCCCGTCTCACAAAGAACGAACACCGTGTATCCAAACATGAACAATAAGTCAGCGATGGTACTGAGATTTTAGTGGCATGATTAATACATGGCCCAACAAGATGGGTATACCCCTTGGAGGGTACCCTGAACTACTGAGGCTTAGTTCAGAAGTTACGTGTGAGTCGTGTGTCTTGACTCATGTCTTGAGAAAATAAACATATGACATGTGTCTTGACTTGTGTCTTGACATGTGTCTTCAGAAAATACACGTGAGACATGTGTCTTGATGGATGTCTTGACATGTGTCTCCAGATGTGAAAATGACTAGAGTTGAAAGTCTTAGGTTATTATGCCAGGATTGTCGGATCGGTTGGACTGCTGACCCGTTGTATTTCTGATCACGCCCGTTACCGGAGTTTCTGTCGTTTGCAAAGTATATATCATCACGGTAGTTGTCACTAACTCTTTGTCTGTCAGTTCCATGACTGTCATTATCATGACGGTGATTCATGTAACTATTCAGCTGAATGGCTAGCTAGTACCGGTTCCCACTCATATGCTTGAAGAGACAACTAAATGACGTGTGTTTAACTAAAAAGGTAAGGACATGGATTGTTATGGAATCGTTTGGTGGTGAAGCATCTTTCTCGTCCGATCATTATGATCTAACGCCTTTATCTTCGTCTTGTAAGATCTCCAGGTTGTGAGCAGATGCGAGTACAATATGATTCTGATTATGGATTGATTAGCAGCACGTCGTGCTATGATTGATCGCCATTCAAATCAGATTGTATTTAGCGATGTTCAGGCTCCTAAATACATTCATCATGGTTTTACACCAGGAAAATATGTACAAATTTCTCTGGTCTACAAGAACGTGCTCATTTATTTTCTATGGCTACGAAGATTTTCTAGCTACCATTTATGACACAACTTCTGAAGTATCCCTCTATTCATAACCAGTCGATTGTGTTAGAATTTGTAAATGCATTTCCAGAAGAACTACCAGGTATATCACCCATTCGTGAAGTGAAGTTTGACATTGAGCTCAAGGAGTAGGAGGAACAACCCAAGAAATTGTTGGAACGATTTTTATTTGACGAGTGTAACACCTTGGGGTCTGCCAGTTCTGTTTATCAAAGAAGAAGGACGGTAGCATGAGATTATGCATCGATTACTGTAAACTGAACAGATGCACCATTCATAATTGATACCCTCTTTCCAGTGTTAAAAAATCTATCTGATTAACTACCAAAGTCTAAACACTTTCCAAGATCGATTACGATCAGAATACCAACAGTTGCGAGGGAAAGAGCAGAACATTTCAGCGATTGCTCTTTGCACACGTATGGTCATTATAAATTCGTGGTTATGCCTTTTGGTCTCGTGAATGCCCAACTGTAAGTTGGACTTGATATATCGAATTTCATGAATTTTGGACAAGTTTGTCATTTTGTTCATTGCTAACATTCTGACCTTCTCTAAGTCTAGAGAAGAGCACGAAGACCATCTTCGCTCTATATTACAAATTCTACGACAAAAGAAATTTCACACTGAAATTTTTCCAGCATGAATTTTGGTTGATTATAGTGACACGCTGAATCACATTGTTTTTCACGGTTAGTCTTATCATGACTAAGTTTACGCGTAAAGGAGAGAATCCTACACAAAATTATGTGTTCCAGAGGATCCTACGCTAAGCGAGGTCTAATCGACCGAGATCCTTCTTTTCTAAAATTTCTATGTATCCAGTTTCTGCAAAATATACCATGATCCCAAACCAATTTTCGTGGGATGGTGGGAAACAAGATGCAGTTATGTTCATATCTAAATGCCTGACATACCAGCAGATTAAGATAGAACGCCAACATGCTAGCATCTTATTTCGACCCTTAGAAGATTCTGAACAGAAATGGGACAATATCTTCATGGACTTTATTACCGGGCTACCGCAGGCTAAGAGGAAGAATAGTGCTATCTGGGTCATCCGAAAGGATTACGCAGTTAGTAGATCTGCTGGAAGTCCAGCAAGAGATCGTACAATTTCACGACATTTCCATAAATAATCATATAAGCTAGAAATTGCGTTCACGTTCACGTTTACGTTAAAGCTCTCAGCTACGTCTCACGTCCACGTTCACGACCTTGTATGCGTTTAAGTCCTTATTCCAGTTTACGATTTGCTTTTTGCACTCACGTTCATGACGTGTTCACGTTCATGATCGTATTCTATCCTACGAATTACGTTTCACATTTCGTTTTGGAAAGTTTTGGCAGAAAGCTTGGGGGACCAAACTCAAGTTTAACACAACTTTCCATCTTCCGACAGACGTTTCACGTCACATTTCGCGACTCATCTCGTATCGTTTGACGTTACCTCCTTAGTTATCGCACATTCACGATATGTTTCACATATCATGTTCACCCTTCGTTCTCGTATCACGTTCACGATATGCTGCACGTATCACGTTCACCATACGTTCTACATATACTTTCACCATATCCTACGTATCACGTTCGCAATTGTTCACGTACCACGTTCACAATTGTTCACGTACCACGTTTCCTATATGTCTCGCATATCATTTCTCAGAGGTTAATAGTGTCATTTATTCTAGGTTATTTTCGCATCGTAACGTTTCATTTATACATGCACATTATTTCTTATTCACTCGATCAGATTCATGGGGATTTATCTTACGTTGATGAACCAGAAGCTTTTTTCCATATCGTCAAACAAGGTCATGAAGACCAAGATTAGTACTTTCGTCAAGATCTTTTGGAGGAACCCTCCCGAGCAGGTATCCACTTGGGAAACGGAGGAGTCCATCTGGATTTCTTATCCTCATTTCCTTTCATAATCAGAATATATTCTTTCAGTCACATCACGTTCTAGGTTCTCTTCAGCCACGTCACGTTCACGTCCTTTCCAGCTTATCGTATCTCTAATTCGAGGACGAATTATTTTTTTAGAGGGGAAGAGTTGTAAAACCCGCATAAAATACCTAAGAACATGAAATGTATGAAAAAAGGTCAAATTAAAATTTCACAATTAATTAATATACGACACGTATCACGAACATTTAATATAAATATTACTTATATTAATTAATTACTACAAGTATTACGTATGTGACATTAATTATTAACTCACGATAATTATTTACGTATAATACTTAAAAAAATGTAACAAGAATAAAACACGACATTTAAAACACGAACACACATGACAAATAATTAAACACGAAAAAAACGAGATTATATAAGGGGTGCGTGTTTTGGATGGCACAAAGAGAGGACAAGGAGGGCTTGGCTCGACCCATTAACTCAAAATTGACTAGTAAAAAAAATAACCAGGGAATAAGTCATTTACCACTTTACATGAAATTAATCGAAAACCCTAAACTCCATTTTTCTTCTTCCTTTGGCCGCGGCACCCACACAACACAAGAGAGAGATTCGGGCTTTGTTGGAAATACGTTTTTACGTATTTAGAAGGATTAGTCACTCAGAGAATATATTAAGTTAAGTAGCTCGTAGTCTAGCATTAAACAAAGCCAAAGTCCGGTCCATGCATGTATGGCTGGTGGCCCAATTGTAAGCCCAAGCCCATCTCATGGGCTTGGTATATAAACCCTCTTCTTTGATGAAGAGGGTATGGTTAACATTTGGTTTACACATAGTAAAGTGTGTTTTACACTACTTTCTCTCTCTAAGTGTGTGTGTTTGATCTACCATCTTTCTATCTCTACTCTCGCTCTCTTTAAAAATGTGATTTAATATGGGAAACGATTAATCACAAATGGTTTGACTTAACGTGATAGCTCATCCCGATATGTGCGAAATGTTTTCGAATATCGTGGCATATGTTAAGGGGGAGCAAAATGGATTTGCTATATTAAAAATGGATTTCATGGTGATTTATACTTACCCACAACCCATTTATTTCACGACGTTGAAGATTGTGGTGAAAAAAAGATGGTAGGATAGGTTAAGTCCTGTTGATAAAAAAGTTGGATGGACCAAGTTGAACCCGAAATAGGCTTAATTCGGGGTCTTGTGGGTTCTGTCTCTTGCACCATGTGAATCTTGTTTAAGGACTCTGCACACTAAGAACAGACACCGTTAGGCTTACCGTGGGCCCTTGTCGCACGATTAGACTCCAGCGTGAGAGTAAGTAACCCGTTTGAGTATATGCGATGGTTTAGGGTATTGTGTGTATCGTACCTTTGTGGAACCTGGGGGGTTCCTTTTATACCAGAGAGAGTCCTGGCTGGGCTCTTCTACTCTTGCGGCCTAAGGAAGAGATAATGACCCAAAATAGCTTGATCTTTATCGCATAACCAAGGTAAGTGTATATCTCTTTCCCTTAGGCGAATATAAATATAAGATAGATTATATTCTGTCTTTATCCTGTCACGCTGCGACGAGGACTTGATTAAGTAACCATCCGCCGTGCACCAATGGTTCATTGGGCTTCCTGGGCCTTGCGCGTGCTGCGCAATAATAATCCATAACCAATGGATATGGTTAGTACCTACGGGTTGGGTTATACAACCCGAGTAGGGACTATACGTCATCATGTCCCCCTAGTCTAGTGGGCAGAGGTTCTGACCGTGGCTACTAGACTACGAACCTGCTAAATGGGCAATCGCAGTTTGCAAGACCCCAGAAGTTTCAAATTCTCCCGCCAAGGGATCATACATCCCCCCTTTTTAACCTAATCACCTTGAAAACCGGAAAAAACGTCTGCCACGTCCCGTTACCTTTTTATCTTCCACCGTTTGATGATGATAGTGGAATACACGTGGCACAGATCCGAACATTGAAACAATAAACCGAATGCCTATATATATACCATCGCTGCTTTCCGACTACTCAGTTTCAACAGTAAAAACTTCCATTGCCAAGCTATTGTTTTACTACCATTCGAAGCAAGATACACCTAAGTTAATCTCCTACGAATCCTTTATTGCTCCGTCATACATACACAACCATGGTTAGGCAATTATCCGAGATCACGTCCACTATGACTATCGAGGAGTTAGGCCAGTTTATGTCGGACTACTACATCCATGATTACTAGTACCTCGAAGTACCAAACCCTCACCGCAACATTAGGCAGGGCCCGAGGGCAAAACAGGAATGTACACCAGGTCCTTCGACTATGTTAACCACTGAATCCCTATGTCACGCTTCCTTATTAGTGTCCTTACACATTACGAGATCTACGTATCTCAATTACACTGTATTGGGTCGGCAAAAATATCCAACTTTGAGGTCAACTGTCGCACCCTAGACATAGAACCAACTGTGAATCTATTCCGCGTTCTCTACCAACGCCTCCTGTCGAATGGATGGGTGTCGTTTGCTAAGCGAAAGGGTGGTCTCCAATGCTACGTCGAGAAGGTGGACTCACTAAGAAACTAGAATGACTCATTCTTCTGGATTGACAACGCCGCCTACCCATTCCAATACCCATTCCTGACCCCTAGAACGTTGAGGAAGGACCCAATGCCTAGCCCCACCACGTATAGCACCGCAGATGCTGACATCCTAAAAAACAATCACAATCCCATTCAGGCCTATCCTGAAGCCCTGTTGTGCATTTTGGGACTGAGTCGCGCAATCATATGTGGTGAACGTGAAGTCCCATACTTCCGTGATCCTCGTAGCCAGGGTTAGTGGTCCCGTCAACGTTCTTCATAACATTTTGTAAGTATTTTTCCCTTTTAACTATCTAACAAAATTATTTGCTTGGAAACAATGTTTGATGCAGTGATGTATATTCTTGACCTTGTCCGTGAGAGCTTTCCAGAGGATCTGAACGTTTTGGCGCAACCGCTGAGGGAGAATGAAGAGTCGCTACGGGTTCGCGCTGAGAGGAATACGATGGAGCTTGATGTTGGAGAGGCATCAGCTGCTCACGCGCAGGAGGATATGGGTGCTGGGCATCAACAACAATGACAGCAACAACTACAACAACAGCAGCCACCACACCAAGAGGAAAGTCCCTCCTTGTCAGAGTTAACTTCTCTGAAAATGCTGAAATTTGTGCGGAGGAGTTTGAGAAGGAAGAGGAAGCGGCCATAAGCCTGTTCTGAAAAAGGCAAAGGAGCCCCTATACCACCTCTAGGAAATCTGCTTGCACAGAGGGCGGGCCATTTATCGCAGCCGCCATGGGTCCTCCAGAAGAAAACCCCATGGAGCACCCCTCCAAAGAAGACACTGGTGACAACTTCGATGGAAGTCCGCTACAAACTCCCCCTGCCAGTGTTAAGCTAAGGTAAATTTTTTGAAGCATACCCCCTTTGCAACTGGTCAACCCTCTCTGTATATATAGCTAATACTTTTAATTTTGTTTTACAGTGTTGACCAGGAGATTCTAACTTCCGTAGATGTTGGCGTGACTTCCCACCCAAAGGATACATCTGTAGCAGGGGGAAGTGCGCATATGGATGATCCTACATTTGGCCCAGAGTAGAATCTATCACGTTCCTCTGATCTGACCAATGCTTTCGACTGCGCTAGCTTCATTGAAAACATTGTGCCTCCCGGGCGAGCGAGTGTTCTCCAAGGGTATAATGATGCCACACTGGCCGATGAGGTGAGCTTCATGGCATCACAGAATGTAACGCTGCTGTCCCGAGTCAGAAGAAGGTTTATTGAGTTGTCTGCCCAAGTAAAAGCTTCCGAATAAGAACTTTCCAGAGACATCAAAGAAAAGGCCAAGGCCCTTCATGATTTTCAAGGAAACGTTGCTGAGGAGGTGGAGAGAGGCAAGTAAGATGCTGCCACAATTTTTATGTTGACCGAGGAGAGAAACAGTTTTGCCGCCGCTCTAGCAGATGAGCGCACCAACTAAACCAACTGAGGGCTTCTAATGAGGATGCAATGAAGTCCTTAGAGGTGTACAAAGATCAGTTGTTTGATGCGGTGGATTCGTTGGGTGCGCGGGTGAAAGATAGTGTGGAGGACCTTGTAGGCCAGCTAAAGCACCTGAGTGTTGAGTATGATGAAGACCTGTACCCACGGCTTATGCGTGAGGTGGAAGAAAAGCGCTGGTTGGTGCACCGTGGCTTGCGCTTGGCAACTATGGGTGCCCTCGAGGACCAGACTCTTCGGGCCACCTTTGCCCTGTCCATCATAGCCGCCATAAATGAGGGCACCTCTACTGGCTTAAAGAAGGCCCACAAAGCTGACTTGCTGAAGACATATCTAAAGGATATAGTTTTTACGATCCTTCTGCAAAGTCCAAGACGACCACGGCTATTGGAAAAATGAAGGTATGTCCCATTCCTTCATTTGGTCTAGGTAGCGAGGATGTGGAGCTCCCCCTAGAGTTTGTAAAGGAGGCACTAACTGTGGCTCGCCAAAAGCTCGAGGGTGCAAATACCCAGGCAGATTACCACCTAAATCCCTCCCAGTAGCAACTCACAGTCCCGATATTTTCTCACCCTCGTGATGCAGACAACCCCTTCCACATTACGAAGGAGGTCCCTTTGTTTGAGATGCTACAAGATGCTGATGTTGCTCACAACCTGGAGATCCTACAAGACGAAGACAAAGGCGTTAGATCATAACGATAGGATGAGAAAGATGCTTAACCACCATATGATTCCATCACAATCCATGTCCTTACCTTTTTAGTTAAATGACACACGTCATTCATTTGTCTTTTCAGGCATATAAGTGGGAACCGGTACAAGCCGGCCACTCAGCAGAATAGTTACATGAATCACCTTCATGATAATGACAGTCATGGAACTAACAGACAAGGAGGTAGTGACAACTACCATGACGATATATACTTTGCAAACGACCGAAACTTTGGTAACGAGCGTGATCAGAAATACAACGGGTCAGTAGTCCAACCAATCCGCCAATCCTGGCATAATAACCTAAGACTTTCAACTCTAGTCATTTTCACATCTTTAGACACATGTAAAGACATCCATCAAGACACATGTCTCACGTGTATTTTTTAAAGACACATGTCAAGACATAAGTCAAGACACATGTCATACGTTTATTTTCTCAAGATATGAGTCAAGACACACGACTCACACGTAACTTCTGAATTAAGCCTCATTAATTCAGGGTATCCTCCAAGGGATATGCCCATCTTGTTGGGCCATGTACTAATTAGGCCACTAAAATTTCAGTACCATCACTGACGTATTGTTCATGTTTGGACACACGGTCTTCGTTCTGTGTGAGACGGGCAAAACCCATTCAGTGAGATCTGTCATATTTACTTCATATATTTACATGGCACCTTCATTTTTTTGCTCACAATTACCTATATTCTACGTCTATAAAAGACGCCTTGTATCACCCGTGTATATAAGGGCTTTCATTCTAGTTTGGCGACAAGATCCTTTATATTAACGCACTTTCCTTGGACAGATGCGAGTACGATATGATTTTGATTATGGATTGATTAGCAGCACGTCGCGCTACGATTGATAGCCATTCATATCAGATTGTATTCAGCGATGTTCAGGATCCTGAATACATTCATCATGGTTTTCCACTAGGAAAATATGTACAAATTTCTCTGCTCTACAAGAACGTGCTCATTTATTTTCTATGGCTACGAAGATTTTCTAGCTACCATTTATGACGCAACTTCTGAAGTTTCCCTCTATTCATAACCAGCCGATTGTTTCAGAATTTGTAGATGCATTTCTAGAAGAACTACAAGGTATATCACCCATTCGTGAAGTGAAGTTTGACACTGAGCTCAAGGAGTGGGAGGAACAACCCAAGATATTGATGGAACGAGTTTTATTTGACAAGTGTAACACCTTGGGGTGTGCCAGTTCTGTTTATCAAAGAAGAAGGACGGTAGCATGAGATTATGCATCGATTACCGTAAATTGAACAGAATCACCATTCATAATTGATACCCTCTTTCTAGTGTTAAAAAACATCTACCCGATCAACTACCAGAGTCTAAACACTTTCCAAGATCGATTACGATCAGAATACCAACAGTTGCAAGGGAAAGAGCAGAACATTTCAGTGATTGCTCTTCGCACACGTATGGTCATTATAAATTCGTGGTTATGCCTTTTGGTCTTATGAATGCCCAACTGTAAGTTGGACTTGATAAAATGAATTTCATGAATTTTGGACAAGTTCGTCATTTTTTTCATTGCTAACATTATGACCTTCTCTAAGTCTAGAGAAGAGCACGAAGACCATCTTCACCCTATATTACAAATTCTACGACAAAAGAAATTTCACAGTGAAATTATTCAAGTATGAATTTTGGTTGATTATACTGACACGCTAAAGCACATTGTTTCTCACGGTTAGTCTTATCATGACTAAGTTTACGCGTAAAGGAGAGAATCCTACACTAAATTATGTGTTCCAGAAGATCCTACGCTAAGAGAGGTCTAATTGAACGAGACCCGTTGTCTTCAAAAATTTCTATGTATCCAGTTTCTACAAAATGTACCATGATCCCAAACCAATTTTCGTGGGATGGTGGGAAACAAGATGCAGTTATGTTCATATCTAAATGCCTGACATACCAGTAGATTAAGATAGAACGCTAACATGCTAGCAGCTTATTTCGACCCTTAGAGGTTTCTGAAAAGAAATGGGACAAGATCTTCATGGATTTTGTTACCGGACTACCGTAGGCTCAGAGGAAGCATAGTGCTATCTAGCTCATCGTTCGACCATTCAACATAGCCTTACCGTTTCTTTCATCCGAAAGGATTACGCATTTAGTAGATCTGCAGGAAGTCCAGCAAGAGATCGTACGATTTCAAGGCATTTCCATTGAAATTGAGTATATTGAAGTTCGTTTTCTCTCGATTATTGACCAATTGAAAGTCCTAAAAATCTCAAGTTTATTATTGTTCTTGGTTGATAGGGTTTTTTGGATATTCTATGTCTATTTCACACAACAAGTAAAAATGGTGAAAAATATTAAGCTATATATCCGTAAAACACTTTGCAAATACCTAATTTTATTCAAAAAATTCAAAAATGTAAAAACATGAAAGTAATGTGCTCAAAATGTAAAGTAATTGAAAGTATAAAGCTTGAAATGTAAATTTCAGAAAGTTAAAGGACCTAAAATGTAAATTCTAACAAATTTTAACTAACTTTTAACAAACTAACAAACTGCCTAACTACTTATGACAAGTAACAGAAAGTTTAGGGGGTGAAAACTAGCAAACCCTAATTACTTGCAAAATTAGTTATGAATGAAAACAGTTACAAACCCTGGGGACTAAAGTGCAATTAATGGGACAAATTTTTCAAAAAAGGGCTTACACAAAGAATAAGCTCGTATGAGCTTATTACTGAACCAAATAAGCTCAAACTAGTTTCAAACGAC
Organism: Glebionis coronaria; assembly: GCA_025667525.1. Taxonomy (NCBI): domain Eukaryota; kingdom Viridiplantae; phylum Streptophyta; class Magnoliopsida; order Asterales; family Asteraceae; genus Glebionis; species Glebionis coronaria. The sequence goes on from CM046880.1 coordinate 272,437,107, forward strand.
TTGAAATGAAAAAGTAGCTAGGCTTGTATGAGGAAAAAGCTTAAAACCAAGCAGAACTCAAATAAGCTCAAACCAATAAGCCAACATTAAGCTAACTAAAAAGCCAGACATACACATTCATATTTTTAAGCTCAAACTTATCAGTCAGCTTATTACGAGTATGGAATGTCTTTTCTTTTTGAAAATGATCAAGTGAATAAGGAGGAAAATGGAATTAAGCTCACAAGTGCTTATTTGACCAAGTTTGACCAAAATGAGAAAAAGTTGAAAAGCTCAAAATCTACTCAATACAAGTTTCTAAACAGATTTGTGAAGAAAAATAACTAGATTTATGAAGTGGAAATGGCTATCTAAGAAAACAGTCACCCTTTTACATCAGAAGCATGAATTTGCTATAAAGCTTATTGATAAGCTGAATTTTCATTCAAAACTGAATACTGTAGAAATTCCTTAAACATACTTGTTCTTTAGATGTTTAACTATAACTAGGAACTTGTTTCAAGAAAATTGGTTAAGAAATAAAGAAATGACAAGGATTTGAAATGAGCAAGTTTCCTGAATAACAAAGTTTACAGACTTTGACCCAAACTTTTATCAAGCCATTTGGCTTTTTGACTATTGTTTTGACTTCAAAGCTAAACAAAGTTGTTACCAAATGCCTACTGAATGACAATGAGCAAAACTTGAAAGGTTTAACAAACTTTTATTACATAACTTGGCAGATCCAAACACTAATTATCAAGATTGTGAACAACTTTTTCAAAGTGACTATGATCAAAAGATTGGAACAAGCTAAGTATGATATCAAGTCATGTTCATGAAGTGAAATGAAGAGTATTTGAACCAATAGCAGACTAATTAACAGGCTTGAACACAAAATGCATCAAAAGCACTTGACTGATGGAAAACAGAACAAAATCAAGTAATAACAGACTTAAGGCTACAATTCTACTCACAAGCTATCAAATCAATCAAGATTACAATAAAACAAACCAAATCCCATGATCATAGCAGCATAAATTGTTTACACTAGAATTAAGCATGCAAACTTCACTTTTAGTGGAACTTAAAAGAGAATTGACAAACTTTTTAGCTTGAAGCCTCCCTTGATGGAGTAGTGTGGCGCTGAGCCAACTAGAAATCACAAAAGCATCACCATTACACCACCAGTAACCATATGATCACCCCAAAAGCTTTTTCTGAACAAAATCACATCAAACTGCTACAAAGGCTACTCAGGAACTGGAAAGGACTGCTCTTGCTATGAAACTGGATGTAAACTTCCTAAAACTTCTCAAACAAACTCCATTGATTAGTTATGATCAAATGGAATCACAAACAGTAGCAGGATAGTAGGAATGAGCAAGTGAAATGAATATGAGGAGAAAATGAATATTCTTGGGATTTTCTTGATTGATGAAAGGAAATCTGTTACAACAGCTTTAACTAACTCTATAACTAACTCTCAAGAGTGTGTCAAACTCTTGAGAGAAGTTTACTAACTGAATGAATAACAGAAATGGGAGAGAAAATCTAAGGTGTATGTGTTTTTTCACACTTAGCTACTTGCTAGAAATGAAGATAAATTTGCGTATTTATAGAGGTTGGTGATGAAGATTTGGGGAAGTCTGACGTGTCTTGCCCAATCAGGAGTTGCCGGGTGTCAAAATCTGGTAAATTGCAAATTCCACTTCAAGAACAAGAAAGGGGTTTTCTTCTTCGTTGAGTTTCAGCTTAATTGACTTATGTAGTTGCACTCGTCATCCCAAGACGAGTATTTTTCATGTAGAAAGTTTTGTGTGAAATGCATCATAGACAAATCCACGTTCTGGCTGCTTCGTTGATGAAGATAACACGTGTCATGTTTCTATTTGTTATTCGCCCTTCACACGGATCATTATCCACTTTGGATAATCTGAATATTGCATGGCGAAGTCTGATTGGCTAAAAAGAAAGATAGTGGGGAGCACTATTTTGGATTCGCTCATTAATTGAAAAGTTGAGCTGGCAAGTGTGCTGGCGATCCACAACTTAACTTTCAAGAATTTTCATTGGCTCAAAGGTATATGACATGGATCAATATCAAACTTGAGGCATTTTTGACAAATTCAGTCCTTAGACTTTGGTAGATTCATCATTTGAGCTTAATTCTTCATTTCTTTGGCAATTTTAGTCCTTTGACTTGCATTCTTGTTCATTTGACTCCCTTGACTTGGTTGACTTGAAGTTTGATCAAGTTTGACTTTGATCTTGACTTTTCCAAAGTTTTCATTTAAGTCCCTCAACTTTTGAGTATTGTCAAGATAGGTCCTTCATCTTCAATTGACTTGTCATCTTTGATCCTTCTCTTGTATTTTCATCATAAATGAGCTTGATTTCTTCTTGTTAGCTTGAAAATGTATCCTTGTTACCTATTTGAGCACAAACACAAAACACACCACATAATTCTGCTATATAGCACAAAAGTTAGGTATTTTCCATGTGTTATAGGGTGATTTGTTAATTAATTGATATGAGATTTTGCTCATATCAAATCCCCTACACTTGAACATTGCCATGACCTCATGCAATGCTATATTTTAAAGAAATATTTTACATTTTCCTCATAATTAACCCACCTTGGCCAATATGGAATGCTATTACACTATTCTACTCTATATGATGCATGATTTTGATTTTGTACAATGCAATTCAAAGAAAACAATTCTATTTATATATTTTTGAATTTTCTTGAAATGGTTTTGATGGAAAAACTCATAAAGAAATCAGTGACTTTAATTAGGGATTTGATATCATGGACACTTATCACCCTAAAGTTTCACTTTCCCCATACCAAGCTTAAAAATGAGATCATTGCTTTCACAAGTAAAAAGTGCATCAACTTATTCATGAAAATTAAATGTGGAACCAGTTATTATTTTTGCAAATTGCTTTGAAGCAAACTTCTCATTATTTGAAGCATGAAATATAAGAAATGTAAAATACAAAAATAAGGAAGCACGGTTTTAATCCTAAATAATCCTCTCATCCATTACTTGAAAAACCGCTCACAATTAATATAAGTCCGTTTCAAGAGTAATAAGTCATTCCCCTTACGTGTAAAATCCTCATGTCATGCATTAATAAGTATCTACACACTCGCTAAGGAAAGAAAAATAAAACTCACGCAATAATTTACATCCGCCGCCTTTTTGAGACTTTGGATCTTCAATCCCGCAACCCGTCAAGGTAATATTGGATTGGAGCAAATATTAAATCCCCGCAACCTGTCGAGGTAATATTGGAATCTAATAGTTACTATAATTAACACTTCACTGCCCCTCTTGGGAGTCTTGTATAATTATTTTTTTCTTTTTCTTTTTTCTTTTTTTTTCTAGCCACTCATTTTTTTTGTAAGCCGCTCTTATTTTTCTTTATTCCTCATGAAGAAAGTTGAAAAGAATAAAAGGAAAAACACCCGCTAAATATTAAGCATGACATAAGTCTAGTACAAATAAAATGTTCTAACTTATAATCTTAAGACGTACTTATACCAACCATGAATGATTAGACAAAAATGCATAAGAGACTACAAACCGATTAAAATCGTTCTTGATTATTTATTAACATATATACATGCGTAGAAAATAGAGGCAAAGAAAGAGAAGGGTTTACCCACAAGTAATCGTCATGAAGTTTATCTAGCCCTTTTATACTTGCTTCAACTCTATCATCTCCCATTCTCCACAAATTTAAAATCTCAAATAATGAGAGTGGTGGATGCTTAGCCTAATAGACCAATGAAGGACTATATGGTTAAGGATACTAGCTAGAAAATGCTTAGATAAGCAAACTCGGGTTGAGTCAAAGTATCCATGACGGGCCTAATATGTCAAAGAAGTCTAAACTTGTTAAACCATGTTCTTATTATATTTTTTCCTTTTTCACTTTTTCATAATAAAAAACAAAAGAAGAAATATATACAATGCAAATGTGATATGCAAATGAAAAATGATTGATGCAAAAATTATGAATGCATATTTTTGTTGGCCCAAGTAGATCAAAAATTTGAAAAATGTATGAAAAATTAATTCTCCATGTTATCATGAAGGTCAATGACAAAGTCTAGGTAAGGTCACTTCGATAGAAGACCCCCTACACTTAAGCTAAACATTGTCCTTAATGTTTAAGAGCATGGAAGTATAAACTTCCCCTACACTTATTACAATGAATAGACTTTGCTTAACCCAAGCTAAGGAAAGATCAACTATAGTGAATTCATTTTTAAGCACAATGTGTCTATGAAAAATCACAATAGTAACAAAGTGAACTGGATACAAGGGCCTCATCCATAAGCTCCAAAGCACGTGATGAGTGAGCAACCCTACAAACAACATGAAGACAAAAGGAAGGTCTCCCCTACACTTCTCATCAACTCTCCATCCTTATTTCTAACCTACAACACTCTAAGTCTAAAACCTATAAACCTAGTTATTCAAGCTTGATTTAAGGAGTCTCTAGCTCGATTCTTCCCCCAATGAATTAATTCATGGGGATAATGGGGATCTCTTGGTCAATTTCCACGAAAATGTCCTCCCAAAAATAGTGCTTAACACGGTGACCATTCACTTTAAAATTTGGACCATCGGGTTGTGACAACTCAATAGTTCCATATGGAAATACTTGAGCAATAGTGAATGGACCGGACCATCTTGACTTAAGCTTGCCCGCAAAGAGTTTCAACCTTGAGTTAAAGAGGAGAACCGGCTCTCCAACTTTGAACTCACGGTTCTTGATCTTAGCATCATGCAATTGCTTAGTCTTTTCCTTATAAAGCAATGAGTTCTCATAAGCATTGGCTCTCAATTCATCCATTTCATTGAGTTGGTCCTTTCTATGTGAGCCGAATTGGTTTAAATCAAAGTTATCCCACTTGAGAGCCCAAGAAGCCTTATGCTCTAACTCGAATGAGAGGTGGCATGCTTTTCCATAGACAAGCCTTTATGGAGTACAACCAATTGGTGTCTTAAAAGACATCCTAAAAGCCCACAAAGCATCATCAAGCTTATCCGACCAAGAAGCTCGAAGCTCTCCCACCGTTCTTTCCAAAATTCTCTTTAAACCACAATTTGTGACCTCGGTTTGACCATTGGTTTGAGGGTGATACGCGACAGAAAGTCTATGATTAACACCATACTTCTTCATAACTCTTGTGAATTGATCATTACAAAAGTGAGTACCACAATCACTTATGATGGCCCGAGGTACACCAAATCTAGCAAATAATTGCTTCAAAAATTTCACTTCAATTCAAGCATCATTAGTAGGTAATACTTTGGCCTCAACCCACTTTGACACATAATCCACCGCTATGAGTATGTACTTATTTCCCTTGGAAGATGGAAAAGGTCCCATGAAATCTATTCCCCACACATCAAAATTCTCACGTTCTTGTATGAAGTTTTGTGGCATCTCATCTCGTTGAGTAATTTTTCCTTGTCTTTGACATACATCACAAAATTTCACCATCTCTTGGGCATCTTTGTATATAGAAGGCCAATAGTAACCCGAATCAAAGACTTTCTTGGCGGTGTAGTTGGGCCCAAAATGTCCACCCGTAGGTCCCTTACGACAAGCTTCTAAAATCTTAAATGCCTCGGGCCCATCTACACACCGTCTAGTGATTTGGTCCGCACATTGCCTAAAGAGGTATGGGTCATCCCAAAAGTAATACTTCACTTCCTTAAGAAATTTCTTCTTTTGTTGGGAAGTGAGACCCTCTATAAGCACATCCCCCACAAGATGGATTGCAATATCTGCAAACCAAGGGGTGGCATCCTCTTGAGAAGAGATAGACATGAGCTCCTCTAATGGAAAGGATTCATTTATTTCCTTATGAGGCAAATATCCTTGAAAAGGATTCTCAAGTATACTCAAGTGATCCGCTGCTAAATTCTCGGATCCTTTCTTATCACGAATCTCTATCTTAAACTCTTGTAGCAATAAAACCCATCTCAAAAGTCTAGGCTTGGCATCTTGATTTGTCATGAGATACTTAAGAGCAGAATGATCCGTATACACTATGGTTTTGGATAACACAAGATAGGGTCTAAATTTCTCAAAGGCATAGACTATAGCAAGCAACTCTTTCTCCGTGGTGGTATATGAAGTGTTGCACCCGTCATGGTTTTACTATCATAGTGTATAGGTTGAAAATTCTTATTCACTCTTTGTCCTAACACGGCCCCCACGGCATAATCACTAGCGTCACACATAAGCTCAAAAGGTAATTCCCAATTTGGAGAAACCAAAACGGGAGCCTAAGTCAAGTTTTCCTTAAGTATCTCAAAAGAGTACAAAAACTCTTGGTTGAAAATGAAAGTAGCCTCTTTTTGCAAGAGGTGGGTCATCGTTCTTGCTACCTTAGAGAAATCTTGTATAAAACGTCTATAGAACCCCGCATGACCCAAGAAACTCCTAACTCCCTTCACCGTGGTAGGTGGGGGAAGCTTAGCAATCACGTCTATCTAAGCACGATCCAATTCTAAACCTTTGTTGGATATCTTATGTCCCAAGACTATCCCCTCTTTGACCATGAAAAGGCACTTCTCCCAATTAAGAACAAGACGTGTTTCTTCACACCTCTTTAGCATACGTTCTAAATGGGAGAGACAAGAAGTGAATGAATATCCAAAAACCGAGAAATCATCCATGAAAACTTCCATAGTTTGCTCAATCATGTCTTGGAAACTTGCCATTATACACCTTTGAAATGTCACCGGTGCATTACACAAGCCAAAAGGCATTCTATTGTAAGCAAATGTACCGTAGTGACAAGTGAATGTGATCTTTTCTTGATCCTTAGGGTCAATGGGTATTTGAAAATAACCCGAAAATCCTTCTAGAAAGCAATAGTACTCATTTCCCGCTAAGCGTTCAAGCATTTGGTCCATAAAAGGCAATGGGAAATGATCTTTCTTAGTAGCATCATTGAGCTTCCTGTAATCAATACAAACTCTCCAACCCGTAACAAGTCTAGTAGGAATAAGCTCATTGTTCTCATTGGGCACTACGGTGATTCCACCCTTCTTAGGAACACAATGTACCGGGCTAACCCATGGAGAGTCGGAAATAGGGTAAATCATGCCCGCATCAAGGAGTTTGATAACTTCCTTCTTAATGACCTCATGGATTTTAGGGTTAACCCTTCGTTGGCTTTGAATAGCGGGTTTGTAATCATCCTCTATAACAATTTTATGTGTACAAAAATGTGGATCAATTCCCCTTATGTCGAATATTTTCCATGCTATGGCTTGCTTATGTTTCTTAAGGACTTCTATGAGTTTTTCTTTCTCATCCTATTTCAAATCTTTAGCAATGATCACGGGTAATTGGTCTTTCCCCTCTAAGAAAGCATACTCTAGGTGGGATGAGAGGTCCTTAAGTTCAAGGGGAGGTGGACTCTCTATGGAAGGTTTCACTATGGATGAATCATCATTGATAACTTCTTGTGGGATGAGTGAAGGAATGGGATCGTCATTGAGCAACTTTTGGATAGTGAGAATGTCTTCTTCCTAATTAATGGGAGAATCATCATTACCAAGGAAGTTAGACTCAAATTCCTCCAAGAGGATATCACTCACTCCAAAAGGTGTTAAGGAGGGAGCAATTGAGGCAACGGTCTCAACATGGGGCATATCTTCACTATTACTCTTACAAGCGTCATGGAAATGCTCATCACACACCTCATAAAGTACATCAACTATGTTAATGGTTTCACAAGCTTTAGACTTCTTAGTCACTTTTCCGAGCTTAAACACCACTTTCTTATCCTCTACTCTCATGATTAGTTCACCCTCCGCCACGTCTATAAGAGTACGACCCGTCCTTAAAAATGGTCTACCAACAATTAAAGGAACTCTTGGGTCCATGTCATAATCAACCACTACAAAGTCGGTCGGAAAGGTAAACTTATCCACACCTACAAACACATCCTCCGCATTACCTACCGGGTAAGCTATGGTACGATTGGCTAACTCAAGGGTCATCCTAGTTGGAGTGAGTTCAGGAAAAGAGAGTTTTTGCCAAACCGATAAAAGCATGAGATTTATGCTTGCCCCTAGATCCGCCAGTGCTATGCAGTTTTCCATCCCGGGAAAATTACAAGGGATAAAAAAGCGCCCCGGATCTCTAAGTTTTGTAGATAAGGTTTTGAGCAACACGGTGGAACAATTCTCATTAAGGGATGTGTTGGGCAAATCCACCAATTTTTCCTTATTGGAGAGGAGATCTTTGAACATCTTATCAAATTTTGTCATATAAGCAAGAGCTTCCGCAAAGGAGATGTTTATGTTGAGTTGCTTGAACATCCTCAAAAAGTTTGAAACTTGTATATCATCCTTGTTTTTCAATTTGTCCTTTCTCAATCTTGAAGGGTAAGGAAGGTTTGGTTTTAGTGTAGGTGGAGTAGGTGTTGTAGTGGAAGATTTTTCTTTGTTAGCTTCATCATTGGGAGTTGTGGAAGGTAAAGGAGAAGTGGGTATAGGTTGAGAAGGTGTTGGTGGTGAAGTAGTAGAGCTTGGAGGTGGTGAAGAAGATGTAGAGGGATTATCACAAGATGGAACCAAAGTAGGCTTAACAATAGAAGGTGTAGGAGGTGAAGGATCATTAGTCGTTTTTCTACTTCTTTGATGACGTATAGTCCCCAACCGGGTCATGAGCCCGGCCCACGGGTACTACCCGTATCCGGTCCATCACAGATGGGTGGATAAATGTCATTCAGGCTTATGGGCTTGAATGAACAGTAACTGCACATGTGTGCGGCCCACGGCCCAGTGCGGCCGACATGAGATTAGACAGAATCATGTTCTGTCTGGAATATCTTTATCCCAATAAGAGAGGATATTCACTACCAAGATTAGAAGATAACAATCATTCTAAATTCTGGTGATTATCTCTTCCTTGGGGCCAAAGCATCAGTGGAAGCCCACTAGGGTTTCACTGCCTATAAAAGGAACCCCCAAGGGTTCCATAAAGGTATTACGACTTGTACTCTAAACTCACATAAACCCTAAATCGATTACTTACTCTCACGCCGGAGTCTAATCGTGGGAAACATTCCCACGGTAAGCCTAACGCGTGATGTTTAGTGTGCAGGATCCCAACCAAACGATTCACTTGGTGCAGGAGCCGGAGCCCAGCCAACCCGAATTAAGCCTAATTCGGGTCTAGCAAGGATCAACCAACTTTTGCATCAACAAGTTGGAGCCATCCGTGGGACCCATAACACTAAGCTAGAACAAAACCTCATCTCAAATTCCAATGACGAAAGGGCATCAGCAAGCCAATCCCAGGAATGTGAATCCTGGAAACCGGAAGTCCCAAGGGAAGGGATACTCATCCCCACCCAATCACCTAGCCGCCTTGCAGGCGGATCGGGCAACCGTAGCGGCTTCCAGCCCTTGGGGATAACGAGCACGATTTCCACAACGCCCCCACCTACTTCAACCCTGGACAATCCGGACCTAGGGAGTGCGCCCAACCCTCCTAACAAGGAGCCGCGCAGACCATCGGTAGAGGAAGAGGTAGAGGCCCTACCACTCAGCGAGGAGGATCTTACTCGAGTTCTCACGCAGAACTTTGATAGGATCGTCCCGGGAATCTCATCGAGGTTGAATCTGGGGAGGAACCTCCAATCCAGACTTAACTTTGGCGACACCGGACCAATCACCTCCTCCCAAATTCAGAGAAAAAGGAGAGCTCGACCTCAGGAACAGGGCACCTTTGAGGATATTCCTCAACCCCGGAATGTGTTTGAACGCATAGGGGATCGCCTCGTACAAGAACTAATGCAATCGCGAGAAGGAGAAAGGTCGGATGGTTCACCCGAACGGCCAGATCGAGAGCTGGCCAGAACCGCACGTCGCCCGAGTGTGTGGGACAGAATGAACACTGGGAGAAAGGCTCCTGGTTCGTCTCAAAAAAGTGGTCCCTATTCAAAAGATGGGGCACCACCACCGTCCCCAGATCTGTCTGGGGAGGACTCAGATGACCATCCGCCTAAGCGCCGCCGGCCTAGGCGCACCCCTCCACCACCAAACAATGAGGAGTATTATGGTGGCCCTTACTATCGAGATACGGAAGCAGAGGATCTCTCGCGTCCATGGTGTGAACCATGGGATGACCCTAGGCTCACCTGGCCATGGGCGGATCCCAGGGAAGACCCGTTCACCCTCCGCATACGGAACTATTCTGAGGACACCAAACGTTGCATGCCGGCGTGTATCAAGACTTATGATGGGTCCGGTGATCCTGTGGATCACCTCAAAATATTTGATACGCAGGCTAAAATTGAGCGATGGCCCATGCCCATATGGTGCCAAATGTTCAATTCGACCTTGATTGGAAACGCCCGTGACTGGTTCGAGGCACTCCCCCCACGGAGCATTGATAGTTTCACGGAACTACGCACTGCGTTTGAGAACAATTATACTCAAAGGAAGAAGTATAATAGGGATCCGGTCTCATTGGCAACCGTCAAGCAACGGTCGGGGGAGTCCACAGAAGCCTTCACTGAGCGCTTCAATGATGAGTGCACACGCACAAGAACCATGCCAGAGCTCCTGAAAATCTCTGACTACATGCACGCCATAACAGACAGAGAACTGATCAGGCGCCTCAATGACAAGCGTCCAGAGAGATATGATGACCTCATGGAAAGGGTCAGAAATTTCATAGAGGGAGAAACAGCTGTTTCCGCGGCCTACCCATCCCGAGGAAATGGGTACCGGTCAAATGACCAGTCCCGGAGACAGTCGGGCGGTCAAGGTAATCAGAACAATAACAAGGGCTCAGACTATAAGAGCCAAAGAAAAGGCGGACGGTCGGACGATAAGTTCACCCCCCTAAAGATGTCCTACCGGGAGATCTTGCTGACTGAAGGGGCGAACTTTCCAAGGCCTCCCCCAATGACCACTCCCCCGGAACGTTGGCAAGGAAGTCGCTTCTGCGAGTTCCATAATGACAAAGGACACGGCACGGAGGAGTGTATCCAGCTCAAGAAGCATATTGAGTCGCTGATCAAATCAGGCAAACTCAAGCACCTAGTTAAGGATTGGAAGGACGGAAGAGACAACAACAAGAAGTATGATAAGAAGGATCCCCAAAAGGACAAGCCTTCGACCATATACATGATCCAATCCAGACAGCGCCGCACGAGGCAGAAAGTTGGCCAAAAATTTTCACGCGGCAGGGAAATCTCATTCCCTCCCATCACAGCAAGCGATGTGATTGATGCGCCTCTCACTATTGAGATAAGCATTGGAACACACAACGTTCGTTGCATGTATGTGGATGGAGGATCGTCAGCAGAGGTACTGTATGAACACTGTTTTGTGCAGTTATGCCCAAAAATAAGAAGCCAATTAGTACCGGCCACGTCGCCGCTTACTGGCTTTAGTGGAGACACTATCTGGCCGATAGGGCAATTGCGTTTGCTTGTCACCATTGGGAATGAGGAACATTCCACTACGACATGGATGAACTTCATGGTGATACGCTCACACTCTCCGTATAATGGGATCATAGGCAGACCAGGCATTTTGGCTATCCGGGCAGTACCCTCTACGGCACACGGAATGATCAAATTCCCCGTTGAGTGTCATACCAACATCCGAGTGTCATACCGTGACAACACCGGCTCCACCTGTCCCACCCAAGGATGGATCACCACCTCCCAATTGGAAGGTAGCAATTCACCCTGACTACCCGGAACAGGAGGTATCCATAGGAGGGGCACTCTCGGATAGCGGCAAAAGGGCCATGTGCTCTCTCTTGAGGGCAAACCTAGATATATTCGCATGGGAGCCAAAGCATATGATAGGCGTGCCACGCGCGATAGCAGAGCATAAGCTCCAGATCCGCCAAGGGTACCAACCCGTTAAGCAAAAGAAGCGCGGCCAGGCGCCCGAGCGCAGCCAAGTGATACTGGAGGAAGTACGGAAACTAGTGGACGCTGGCATCATGCGCGAGGTATACTACCACGAGTGGTTATCTAATCCGGTCATGGTCAAGAAACATGACGGAAGTTGGCGCATGTGTGTGGATTTCACGGATCTAAACAAGGCCTGCCCACAGGACTGTTACCCGTTACCAGAAATCGACTGGAAGGTGGAGTCCTTGTGTGGATATCCTTTCAAATGCTTCTTGGATGCATATAAAGGGTATCACCAAATCCAGATGGCGGAGGAGGATGCAGAAAAAACGACGTTCCATACGAGCCAGGGCGTATATTGCTATACGAAAATGCCGTTTGGATTGAAGAACGCCGGCGCTACATATCAGCGGTTGGTGGATAAAGCTTTTGAATCACAAATAGGACGCAACCTGGAAGTATATGTTGATGACTTGGTGATAAAAAGCCACACGGAGGAGGCACTTCTCCGGGATGTCCAAGAGACATTCGACACGCTGAGAAGGATTAACATGAGGTTAAATCCAAAGAAATGTACGTTTGGAGCAACTGAGGGAAAGTTCCTGGGATATTTGATTGACCCAAATGGCATCAAACCTTGTCCAGAGAAGACAGATGCAGTGATACGACTACCGTCCCCTCAGACACGGAAGGAGGTGCAGTCCCTGAATGGGAAATTAGCCGGGCTGAATAGATTCCTATCTAAATCCACAGAGAAGTCATTACCTCTATTTAAGACACTCAAGAAGTGTATTAGAAAGGGAGACTTCCGCTGGACGAAGGAAGCCGAGGAAGCTTTCGGCCAACTCAAGCAGCATCTCGCATCTCTCCCTATGCTAGTAGCTCCCCGGCCAAAGGAGGAACTCATTATGTATCTCTCAGCTACTCATGGCGCAATAAGCGCGGTACTTATGACGGATAGAGATACAATACAAACTCCGGTCTACTTTATAAGTAGAACACTACAAGGGGCGGAGTTGAATTATTCCTCCATGGAAAAATTGGTGTTAGCACTAGTATTTGCTACAAAGCGGTTGCGCCGGTACTTTCAGGCGCACCCAATTGTGGTTATTACGGATCAGCCAATCAAGCAGGTTATTTCTAGACCGGACGTGGCAGGGAGGCTAGAAAAATGGAGCATCCTATTGGGGGGGGGGGGGCATAATATATCTTACAGACCAAGGACGGCTGTTAAAGGCCAGATCTTGGCAGATTTCCTGATCGAGAAGCCGGATGAGGAAGGACCAATTATTAAGCAAGACGAGATCCCAACGGAACCTTGGGTGCTATTCACGGACGGATCCTCGTGTACAGACGGGTCCGGGGCAGGTCTCATCCTCACGAATCCAGAAGGAATAGAATTCACGTACGCCCTCCGTTTTGAGTTCACGGCCACCAACAACGAAGCAGAATATGAAGCATTAATTGCGGGTTTAAAAATCGCCGCTAGAATGGGAGTCCGCAACCTTGAGGCCTACGTGGACTCACGGCTTGTCGCGAACCATATTCTAGGTGGGTATGTGGCTAAGTAGGACAACATGGTCAGGTACTTGGAAAAAGTCAAGTCGTTAATCGCGACTTTCAGTAAGTTTTCCATCAAGAAGGTGCCAAGGGGCGAGAACAAGAAAGCGGACGCTCTTAGCAAGATCGCATCCACGAGCTTCGCTCACTTGTCTAAACAAGTTTTGGTGGAAATACTCAAGGAGAAATCTATAACGGAAGGGGAGGTAGCCGCTATAGTTGAGGAGGAGGGACCTACGTGGATGACCCCAATCATCAACTATTTGACCAATGAAACCCTTCCAGACGAGGAAAAAGCAGCAAGGCGCATTAAAAGGAAGTCGCAACATTTTAAACTTCGAGAAGGCATCCTTTACAAGCGCTCTTTCTTGCAGCCGTGGCTGCGGTGTGTTGGACCACGCCAGGCAGCTTACGTCATCAGTGACATACACGAAGGGTTGTGCGGCATGCATGCAGGCCCACGATCCGTGGTAGCTAGAGCCTTACGAACAGGTTATTATTGGCCCACCATGCACAGAGACGCGCGCGACATGATTCGCAAGTGCAATGATTGCCAAGTGCATAGGCCAGTACCGCGGCACCCGCAGCAGGAGCTTACACCTATCACGTCCCCATGGCCTTTTTATAAGTGGGGAATTGACATTGCAGGACCATTTCCTGTAGCTTCGGGGGGGGGGGGGGGGGTGAAATTCTTGATTGTTGCAATGGACTACTTCACACGATGGATAGAAGCCAAGGCAGTCAAGTCTATCACAGGTAAGCAGGTCAAGAAGTTTGTGTGGGAACACATTGTGTGCCGTTTTGGTCTACCAGGAGAAATCATCTCGGACAACGGCAAGCAGTTCACGGACAATCCATTCAAAGATTGGTGTGCATCATTGAACATCAAACGGCGCTTCGCATCTGTTAAGCATCCACAAACAAACGGCCTTGTCGAACGAGCAAATAGAAGCTTGGGGAATGGCATCAAGGCGCGTCTGGATGAACGAAGTGGCAAATGGGTCGATGAGTTATCACATGTGCTATGGGCGCATAGAACTATGATCAAAACAGCCAACGGGGATACTCCGTTTGCATTGGCCTACGGAACTGAAGCTGTTATTCCAGCAGAAATAGGAATGCCTACCATCCGCACAACGGAGGTTAATGTCGTCACGAACGATGAACAGTTGCGAATCAACCTGGATCTGCTGGAAGAAAAGAGGGAAATAGCAGCCATCAATGAGGCTAAGTCCAAGGCTAAGATGAAGGCTTATTATGACGCCAAAGTCAAGGGTGTTTCTTTTCGACCGGGAGACTATGTCTATCGTGCTAATGAAGCAAGTCGAGCGGAGAACACAGGAAAGCTGGGCCCTAAGTGGGAAGGACCGTATGAAGTCACTGAAGCCTTAGGACGAGGCGCGTACAGGTTACGTGATATGGATGGGCGTGACCTAGAACGCACATGGAATATTTCCAATCTCAAAAGGTGCTATCTTTAAAAGCTACGGCATCCGCATGGGTACTTCGCTATGTGCAGTCTTAAAAGTGCTACCTTTGAAGAACCATGCGGGTTCATCTGTTTTGTCTTGTCTTATGTTTGTTTAGATTCCTTTCTTGTTTCTTAGGACTTGTCATTATTGTTCAAACAAAATGTAAACGTTCTAAATAAAATGCCGTGGTGCCTAGCTAGCTCCACGGCCCGTTTCGTGCAAATCATTTTTTAGATTTTTTGTTAAGTCGTATGAAATTTTTACTTGTGTTATAATATGCCATGTTTTATTCATATGCATTCTTTCAAATTACCGTACATGTACTATACGCCTCCAGGCGGGGTAAGAGGATTAAGTGAACCTACTAATTCAACTTGCCGCGTAAGAGGGATGCAACCCCAGCCGCATGGATCATGTATCCTTACTAGACGCCTTACTCACAAGACGTTGTGATAAGTTTTTTGTGCACCGTATCCACGCGGTACTCTGCATAGTAAAGACGCACGTCGCATGTCTAGTAAATTATAGACTTGTATGTATTTTATTTCTTTATGTGTAAGACGTGATACATCATGCGGCATTGAAATACAATGAAATACATAAGTTTCAAAATTAACAATAAACAAAATGGCCGTGGTTGTCACGAACTTCTAAATAAAAGGAAAAGTTATTACATATATGTCTTAGCCGTGTACATACACGGACGAATATAATCACAAGTGTTTACAACAGATAAGTTACAAGGGGGGTAGGAGTTCCCCTAGATCCTTCTTTCCTTCCTCAATTAAAGCACGAAGGGCCTCCCCACGAGCATCTTTCCCGTCCTGAACTTTGACTGCAAGAGCATCTAGAGCTTCTCCAAGCGGCTTCTCGCCTGACATGGCTTTGGATACGGAATCATAAGTAGCCAACGTCAAGGGAATAGGATCAACAATCAGCCGGGACATTATTGTTTCGTTTGGAGCATCCTTCATTGCTTCAAGCTCGTCCAAAAGGGAGTGTTGGAGTTCTGCCAAGGCATCCATGGATGCAGTCATCTTACCCGCTGCGGAGGGGTTGTGATACGGATGCTGTGTGATATCCTCATTTTTTGCGATCATCTCCGCAGCTTTGACCAGGCCTTCATGCCTACCACGGTCGATCCCATCGGATACGACCCCAGCAAATGCCTGCAGTAGGTGTGGAGCGTTCAGGGCCCCACTTACGGCAAGCCGCAGTCCTTGCCCGATAATCCACCTACGACCGGCTGTAGCAGTTAGTAGGGGGGCATACTCTCTCCGCGCAGCTTACAACTACCTTCCTTAACTCTTCATCCGCTAAGGCAACTTGATTTTCAAGATTGGTTTAGGCCTGCGTCAATTCTTCCTTTAGTGTGTCACGCTCCTGGGCAATGCTGAATGATTGCACGGTCACCGCCTTAGTAGCAGCCTCAGCCGCAGACACCTGCGTATGAAATTTGGAGTTATTACAAGAATATATACTTTTTGGTCTACATGCATACAAGAAGTAGGAGTGTATGTACAACATTTCTGAAAGTTTACCTTCTCACTTGATGCCACTACGAGGGCCTCCAACTCAGCAATACGCTTCTCTCTGGTATCAGCGTGAAGCGCCTACTCCTTCACTGTCGCCTCGGCGGTCAATAATGCCGCCTGCAAGGACGCGATGGTCTTCTCGTTCTTCACGACCATCGCCTCACGGCGGGCTATCCTCTTGTCAGCACGGCTCACATTAGTGAGGGCCTGGATCAGACGGCGTCTTAACACGGCACCCACCGTCACCTGATGTGCGGATGATACGTCAAACTGTTCAATCAGGGCCTCATGATCTAGTTCATCTAAATCCTGTGCGAGGGCAAGCGGGGTGATGTGTTCGATGAATTCTGAACACTCGGATTCGGCCTCTAGCCGTGTCAAGCTCGATAAGTTCCATGCTAAGCGCAAGCTCTCTTCTGGCCCCTCGGGGCGCGTTTCCTTGGCACGAGCGGTAGCAGGTGATGGGGGATTGTTGGTTGGCGCAGGGGATGGATTTCTCCCCACTTCTTCTCCTTGCGCTGCGGTTGCCGGATTCACCCTGTTGTTCAAAAATTAGTCTATATATATCATACGAAGGTATAAATCATAATCACGAGGTGTACTTACGAGGTGCCAATGTCAGGGTCTGGGCCGGTAGGAGCTACGGCGCTCACAGGGGCGACTCGTAGAACTGGCCCTTCCATGGTCGGGGTGGGGTTGGCATGGGCAGTCGTGGTGCTGCTTACTTCTTGATATTGTGGATGGTCTTTCCGCAGCTTCTTGGGAGGAGCATTTGCAACTCCGGCATCCTCCCCAATCTTCTTCGCCACCCGCCTGGTTGTTTTTCTCTTTTTGGAGGTAAGATGGGTGGATCCGGAAGCTTGCGTGGTGTCTTCATTGGGATCACGCTCTTCCTCCTGATTGATGGTGCCTCCCTCCAGCAATGGGTCGTCGGCGTCTTCGTTATGAAAATCCAATGGGGATTTCTCGATAACAGGCTCTCCTTCGTCCGACCTGGGCTCGGTTGTCTCTTCAAGCGGCATTGTGCGGTCGGCTAAAGCTTCTAGCAAGGGGAGCTCATTCGGCTTTAATGGCCGGAACCCCTCCGCCACCTTCATGGGGTCGCCCTGACGGATTAGTCCGTGAAGGTTCATCTCTGCAAACGATTGTACAAGTATATGGGTTAGTAAAATTCTACGCATGTGTGATAAATCAAATTTACAAAATATGTATTGGACCTACCCTCGCCCTGTTCCGTCAAGAAGCACGGGTATAAGTCATCCCTCCCAAAGTAACGGCGGCTTATTCCTACTAAGCACAGAAAGTGTTCCGGCAACCCTCTATGGAATTCCGTGCGGTGGGTATCTAGTATTTTCAGGTCCCGGCTACTATAATATTTGGATTTGGGCGGATAGTCTTTTGGGGCTTTGGTTTTAAGTACGAAGGGGGTAGGGAATACTTTCTCATCTACAAAGAAGTAATGGTCATACCAATTCTTAAGGGAGTCAAGAGGTTTCCTATATGTCATCGGGGCATTCCCGGGTCGCTTCTTGAACGACAACCACCCGTTCACTAACTGGGGAAAGTAGAAGGCCCTAAAAAGGTTCACGGTGGGGGTTACTCCGCAGGTATGGCATGTAATCTCAAACTGGTTGATTTTACACGCCCCTATGCAGTGGAGCTGGGTGATATGAAAGTCATAATACAAAAGAAGGTCTACCAAGAACTTGGACAACGGAATACGGTAGTTGGCTGAGTCAAACAGGCGTGTATATATGCCTATTTTCCCCGCCGGTGCATCCGTAATAGCCTCACCATCACCCGGATAGGTGGGGTGTACGCTTTCGGGTACATAATACTTCGACAGAAAGTCGAGGTATTTTTCCGTAGACATCACGTTCAGGACATCCGTGATAAGGGGATTATCCTTTACCATATTTTATAAAAAGGTCTTTAAGGGCGTGATGATCTAACCTGCGGCGACAAAAATCCGTGGAAAAGAAGGCAAAAAGTTTGGGAGATAAAAGCTTGAGGTTGACAATGGCGGAAGAAGGAGTGGGGTGTGTGTGTAACAAACACGCATACCCACTCTTATATAGGGTTGCCTCGGTTTCCGAGGTACCTTGGATCTTCGACATGTGTCAGCCACCTTGCCTATCCAACGGATAGGGTTTCTGACATTTCTGCAACGCCAGAGGGGGACCCACGGGTCACTTCTTCAACAGTTTTGCGTGGCTCAAGGGTGGGCATTAATGATGCACTTTTGCAGGCATGCGACTGGTTTGTTGACTATCATTAATGTTTTTTATTCTTGTCAGGTTATGCGGCTCTTACGTAAGACCGTATTTAATGTTACATTTAAGTTGTCTCGGCCGTTGTGTGCGGACTGAGGTAGTATTCATTAAATATTCCCACGAAGGGTCGCCACGTGCGGCCAGGATAACAAAAATTTCAATGTCTCATTTCCTGTCTTTCCTTGGTATGTCCGGAGAGCACCTTGATAGTCTAGAGGTTGCGTCTACGACTGTAACAACTAGACTGGGGGGACATGATGACGTATAGTCCCCAACCGGGTCATGAGACCGGCCCACGGGTACTACCCGTATCCGGTCCATCACAGATGGGTGGATAAATGTCATTCAGGCTTATGGGCTTGAATGAACAGTAACTGCACATGTGTGCGGCCCACGGCCCAGTGCGGCCGACATGAGATTAGACAGAATCATGTTGTGTCTGGAATATCTTTATCCCAATAAGAAAGGATATTCACTACCAAGATTAGAAGATAACAATCATTCTAAATTCTGGTGATTATCTCTTCCTTGGGGCCAAAGCATCAGTGGAAGCCCACTAGGGTTTCACTGCCTATAAAAGGAACCCCCAAGGGTTCCATAAAGGTATTACGACTTGTACTCTAAACTCACATAAACCCTAAATTGATTACTTACTCTCACGCCGGAGTCTAATCGTGGGAAACATTCCCACGGTAAGCCTAACGCGTGCTGTTTAGTGTGCAGGATCCCAACCAAACGATTCACTTGGTGCAGGAGCCGGAGCCCAGCCAACCCGAATTAAGCCTAATTCGGGTCTAGCAAGGATCAACCAACTTTTGCATCAACATTCTTGTTGTAATAGCATTGACATTGGCCCTTGGGTTTGTTTGTGTGTTAGAAGGTAAAGCCCCTTGTGGTCTTTGATTAAATGCCATTAAAAGCCTCTTAGTTTGCTTCTCCGCAATAAGTTTCATTTGCTCTTGCATTCTTTTTTCACTTTCACGAATTCTCCTCTCAACATACTCATGATTATCATATGGCACATATCCTTGATTTTGAACTTGAGGGTATCCTTGATTTGGGGAGGGTGGTGGTAGGTTAAATCCTTGATAGAGTGGATGAAAGTTATTTCCTTGATTTTGAAAGGTGTTGGGTGCTTTGTAGTTGTTCCCTTGATATTGTGGTCTTGGCCCTTGGTTTCTTTGTAACAATTGAGGGGGATTGGGTTGAGTAAGGGTGGGTAGATGAGGTGGGAATCCTGGTGGAGCAAGGTATTTTTGAGACTTGTAAGAAAGATTTTTTAGATTGATGTTGGGTTTGAAATGTTCTCGATGTTCTTCTTGGTAAGCATAACATTCCCCTTGATAACCTTGAACTTTATCACATTGTTGGTAGGAATGGGGACCTCCACAAGTCTCACATGAAAGAGTAATAGCATACACATCATTGGTGGAATTGTTCAATGAAAGGCCCTTAATGGCTTGGATTAATTCTTGACTTGCCTTAAGATGCATCTCTTAATTCTTATCAAATCTTTAGAGTATCTCTTGGTGACTCTTGAGGAATGGGTTATCACAAGGTGTTTGAGAACTATTTTGGACAACATGAACCCTTTCTTCAAATTGAGTGTTAGTTTGCACCATTGATTTGGTCTCAATAATATCCCAAGCTTCTTGAATAGATTTAGCAAGAATATTTCCACCCGCGGAAGCATTGAGTGAATCTTGGTGGTGTGGTCTTAATCCATCATAGAAAGTATTGATTTGGTGAACTTCATCGAATCCATGATTTGGGCATTTTCTCAATAACTCCTTGAACTCCTACCAAGCATCACTAAAGGTTTGACTAGGTTTTTGTTGAAAGCCTATAATTAAGTTTCTCAAAGCCGTGGTCTTAGATGGGGGAAAGAACTTATTCAAAAACTTCTTAGTGAAAACATCCCATGTAGTAATGCTCTCGGGTGGTTGTGTATCTAACCAATGCTTAGCATGACCCTCTAGTGAAAATTGTACCAATATCAACTTAATGGCATCATGGGGAACTCCATTGTACTTAATAGTGTTGCAAAGAGCAAGAAATTTCTTAAGGTGATCATGCGGATTATCATTCTTATTCCCAAAAAATGGTGTGTTTGAAACCAAGTTAATGATAGATGTCTTTAGCTCAAATGTGTTTGCGGGAATATCGGGTATCTTGATAACACCGACATATCCTTGCACATTGGATTGCAAGTGCTCCATCAAAGGTCGAGTGTCAACGCCGGCCATGGCTTCTTGTTGAGTGTGGACCAAAGCACGATTTTCGGGATCGGCTTGATGGACGGTGGTGTTTTTACTCTTTCTCTTTTTCTTCCTTTTGGGAGGAAGGGGTTGTACACCAAATGTTATTTGTGCACACCCGCGAGTGAGCATGCAACTCAATACAAGGAGTGAGAGAGAAGCTCTCGTTCGACTTTGAAGAAGAAGGGATTATCCTCTTCGAGATTCAATATGAAATATCCACAAGAAAGTATAATATATGTAATTACTAATTGGGTGCAAGAACCCTAATCAAGCCTTCCTTCTTAGAATACGCACTAGTGAACGGGGGGTTAGGTGGCGCGAAGCACTTAAGTACCTATTAACCCTCAGATGGCATTTTATAGCACATCGCCTTTCTATTCACTTTGTAGTTTGTATTCTTCGAATTATTGCCTATTGGAAGTATTTATCTATTCTTGCTTAATTAAATTTGATCGATACACGTGTCAAGGACCGGAACGCTCCCTAACACGGTGTATTGCAAAAGCAATATTTATGGAGATGTGTGTATTGGTTGTTCGTATATGTATACGTATCTACATATAATAATACAAACAAATATTTTTGTATTTATTGGGTTTTTTAAAGAAAATACTATATGTACGTAAAAACCGAGGAAATCCAATAAAAAATATTTTTGGTTGCAATCTCTTAGAAAAAAGATTGCTTTTTGAATTTTTTTTTATTTTTTTGGTCAATTCTTTAGGAAAAGAATTGTTTTTGTTATTTTTTAGTTTTTATATTTTTATATTTTTGATTTTTTATGTTTTTGATTTATGATACGTAAAAATAACATTCACGGGGTGAACGGATCCCAAAAGCCAATGAAAACCGTCAATCAATAGTCTCTCGTAAGGTCAAAGAACCGGCAACGACGCCATTTGAAATTGAGTATATTCAAGTTCGTTTTCTCTCGATTCTTGACCAATTGAAAGTCCTAAAAATCTCAAGTTTATTATTGTTCTTGGTTGATAGGGTTTTTGGATCTTCTATGTCAATTTCACACAACAAGTAAAAACGGTGAAAAATATTAAGCTATATATCCGTAAAACACTTTGCAAATACCAAATTTTATTCACAAAATTCAAAAATGTAAAAACAAGAAAGTAATGTGCTCAAAATGTGAAGTAATTGAAAGTATAAAGCTTGAAATCTAAATTTCAGAAAGTTAAAGGACCTAAAATGTAAATTCTAACAAATTTTAACTAACTTTTAACAAACTAAGAAACTGCCTAACTACTTATGACAAGTAACAGAAAGTTTAGGGGGTGCAAACTAGCAAACCCTAATTACTTGCAAAATTAGTTATGAATGCAAACAGTTACAAACCCTGGGGGCTAAAGTGCAATTAATGTGACAAATTTATCAAAAACGGGCTTACACAAAGAATAAGCTCGTATGAGCTTATTACTGAACCAAATAAGCTTAAACTAGTTTCAAACGACTTGAAATGAAAAAGTAGCTAGGCTTGTATGAGGAAAAAGCTTAAAACAAAGTAGAACTCAAATAAGCTCAAACCAATAAGCCAACATTAAGCTAACTAAAAAGCCAGACATGCACATTCAGATTTTTAAGCTCAAACTTATCAATCGGCTTATTAAGAGTATGGAATGTCTTTTCTTTTTGAAAATGATCAAGTGAATAAGCAGGAAAATGGAATTATGCTCAAAAGTGCTTATTTGACCAAGTTTGACCAAAATGTGAAAAAGCTGAAAAGCTCAAAATCTACTCAATACAAGTTTCTAAACAGATTTGTGAAGAAAAATAACTAGATTTATGAAGTGGAAATGGCTATCTAAGAAAACAGTCACCCTTTTACATCAGAAACTTGAATTTGCTATAGAGCTTATTGATAAGCTGATTTTTCATTCAAAACTGAATACTATAGAAATTCCTTAAACAGACTTGTTCTTTAGATGTTTAACTACAACTAGGAACTCGTTTCAAGAAAATTGGTTAAGAAATAAAGAAATGACAAGGATTTGAAATGAGCAAGTTTCCTGAATAACAAAGTCCACAGACTTTGACCTAAACTTTTATCAAGCCATTTGCCTTTTTGACTATTGTTTTGACTTCAAAGCTGAACAAAGTTGTTACCAAATGCCTACTGAATGACAATGAGCAAAACTTGAAAGGTTTAACAAACTTTTATTACAAAAACTTGGCATATCCAAACACTAATTATCAAGACTGTGAATAACTTTTTCAAAGTGACTATGATCAAACGATTGGAACAAGCTAAGTATGATATCAAGTCATGTTCATGAAGTGAAATGAAGAGTATTTGAACCAATAACAGACTAATTAACAGGCTTGAACACAAAATACATCAAAAGCACCTAACTGATGGAAAACAGAACAAAATCAAGTAATAACAGACTTAAGGCTACAATTCTACTCACAAGCTATCAAATCAATCAAGATTACACTAAAACAAACCAAATCACATGATCATAGCAGCATAAATTGTTTACACTAGAATTGAGCATGCAAACTTCACTTTAGTGGAACTTAAAACAAAATTGACAAACTTTTTAGCTTGAAGCCTCCCTTGATGGAGTAGTGTGGCGCTGAGCAAACTAGAAATCACAAGAGCATCACCATTATACCACCAGTAACCATATCATCACCTCCAAAAGCTTTTTCTAAACAAAATCACACCAAACTGATACAAAGGCTACTCAGGAACTGGAAAGGACTGCTCTTGCTATGAAACTAGATGTAAACTTCCAAAAACTTCTCAAACAAACTCCATTGATCAGTTATGATCAAATGGAATCACAAACAGTAACAGGATAGGAATGAGCAAGTGAAATGAATACGAGAAGAGAAAATGAATATTCTTGGGATTTTATTGATTGATGAAAGGAAATATGTTACAACAGCTTTAACTAACTCTATAACTAACTCTCAAGAGTGTGTCAAACTCTTGAGAGAAGTTTACAAACTGAATGAATAACAGAAATGGGAGAGAAAATCTAAGGTGTGTGTGTTTTTTCACACTTAGCTACTTGCTAGAAATGAAGATAAATTTGCGTATTTATAGAGGTTGATGATGAAGATTTGGGGAAGTCTGACGTGTCTTGCCCAATCAGGAGTTACCAGGTGTCAAAATCTGGTAAATTGAAAATTCCACTTCAAGAACAAGAAAGGGGTTTTCTTCTTCTTTGAGTTTCAGCTTAATTGACTTATGTAGTTGCATTCGTCATCCCAAGACGAGTATTTTTCATGTAGAAAGTTTTGTGTGAAATGCATCATAGACAAATCCACGTTCTGGCTGCTTCGTTGATGAAGATAACACGTGTCATGTTTCTATTTTTTATTCGCCCTTCACACGGATCATTATCCACTTTGGATAATTTGAATATTGCATGGCGAAGTCTGATTGGCTAAAAAGAAAGATAGTGGGGAGCACTGTTTTAGATTCGCTCATTATTTGAAAAGTTGAGCTGGCAAGTGTGCTGGCGACCCACAACTTAACTTTCAAGCATTTTCATTGGCTCAAAGGTATATGACACGGATCAATATCAAACTTGAGGCATTTTTGACAAATTCAATCCTTAGACTTTGGCAGATTCATCATTTGAGCTTAATTCTTCATTTCTTTGGCAATTTTAGTCCTTTGACTTGCATTCTTGTTCATTTGAATCCCTTGACTTGGTTGACTTGAAGTTTGACCAAGTTTGACTTTGATCTTGACTTTTCTAAAGTTTGCATTTAAGTCCCTCAACTTTTGAGTATTGTCAAGATAGGTCCTTAATCTTTAGTTAACTTGTCATCTTTGATCCTTCTCTTCATCATAAATGAGCTTGATTTCTTCTTGTTTGCTTGAAAATGTATCTTTGTTACCTATTTGAGCACAAGCACAAAACACACCACATAATTCTGCTTTATAGCACAAAAGTTAGGTATTTTCCATGTGTTTTAGGGTGATTTGTTAATTAATTGATATGAGATTTTGCTCATATCATCCATCAACAATCATATAAGCTAGAAATTGCGTTCACGTTTACGTTGAAGCTCTCATCTACGTCTCACGTCCGCGTTCACGACCTTGTACGCGTTCACGTCCTTATTCCAGTTTGCGATTTTCTTTTCGCACTCACGTTCATGACGTGTTCACGTTCATGATCGCATTCTATCCTACGAATAACGTTTCACATTTCGTTTTGGAAAGTTTTGACAGAAAGCTTGGGAGACCAGACTCAAGTATAACACAACTTTCCATCTTCCGACAGACGTTTCACGTCACATTTCGCGACTCATCTCGTATCGTTTGACATCACCTCCTCAGCTATTGCATGTTCAGGATATGTTTCACATATCATGTTCATCCTCTGTTCTCGTATCACGTTCACGATATGCTGCACGTATCACGTTCACCATAAATCCTACATATTACTTTCACCCTACCCCACGTATCACGTTCGTAATTGTTAACGTATCACGTTCGTAATTTTTCACGTACTACGTTTCCTATATGTCTCTCATATCATTGCTCAGAGTTTAATAATGTCATTTTTTCTAGGTTATTTTCACATCATAACGTTTCATTTATACGTGCACATTATTTCTTATTCACTCGATTAGATTCATGGGGATCTATCTTACGTTCATGAACCCGAAGCTTTTCCATATCGTCAAACAGGGTCATGAAGACCAAGATTAGTACTTTCGTCAAGATCTTTTGGAGGAACTGATATGTGTGAAATCTCATATCAATAATATCAAAAATCACCCTAAAACACAAAGCAAAATACCTAATTTTGATGTATAAAAGCAGTATTATGGGTATGTTTTGTTGTTTGTGCTTGTGTAGGTAACAAAGATACAATTTTGGAGCAAACAAGTGAATTCAAGCCTTATTGATGAAGAAAAGACAAAAGGAGGATGAAAAGTGACAAGCCTTGCAAAGACAAAGGACCTTTCTTGACAACTTTCAAAAATGGAGGACTAAAAGTGTAATTATGAGAAAGTCAAGAACAAAGTCAAATTTGGTCAACCATGAAGTCAAATAGTCAAAGGATCAATATTGTGCAAGTTTGAATAAAGAAGGACTAAAAATGACAAAGAAATGAATTTTGAAGCTCAAGATAACATTCTGCTAAGTCAAGGCGTTAAACTTGC
Source organism: Glebionis coronaria (assembly GCA_025667525.1). Lineage (NCBI taxonomy): Eukaryota > Viridiplantae > Streptophyta > Magnoliopsida > Asterales > Asteraceae > Glebionis > Glebionis coronaria. The sequence continues at coordinate 272,463,264 of CM046880.1, forward strand.
CAAAATTAAGCCAAGTTTACTATCAATCCGAGTATACATCTTATTAGCCAATGGGGAGCGAGAATTTCAGTCCTTTGGATCGCCACATAGACGCCAGCTCACCCCACTAACAGCCATCATTCATAAATGACCTACTCACAACAGAGAAGTCCACTATCCATTTTCAGCCTATAGAAATCAATAAACAGATAACGATCCGCAACACTCTCTCTCCTCCAATAATAACAAAACACGTATCACATTCAAATTCATACGAACCCAGGAATGATTTAAAGAAGGAGTACGTTTCAGAACTTGGTGTAAACATGAAACTTGCTCAAAATCAAGAGACAAATACACTCCAAGCATCTAATTGGATTGAAATCAGTTGAATCAAAAACCCCTATTTCAGTTCATCAACGACTATCATCAATTGATCAACCAAGGCCACGTGGAAGCTTACTATTCGCTCCAACACGTCACCTACCTCCAACAAACTTCAACCTAACTCTATAAATAGCCAATAGTGTTCTTCATTTCAGGATAGTACTTAGTGTGTGTAATTTTCACATACTTCTTAAATTCCCTCATTTCCAGTTAGCAAGTTTGTTAGATACTACTCTCAAGTGATTGAAAACCACTTGAGAGTTAGTTAGTTAGCTGTAATAGATTGTAACAACCTTTCATCCATTAATAAAACCTTCACTTTAATTTCACTTAATTCTACTTCTCATTCCTTCACTACCTACTTCCTACTGTTACTTGTTGTTTCTATTGATCATACTTGATCAATGGAAACAGATTGATGCCATTTGGAATCTAGTAGTTGGTTCAGATGCTTTCTGGTTCATGTTCATAGTCAAAAGTAGAAGTTGTAGTAGGGGTATTGATTTGTAGAAGATGATGTTGATCTGATGGTTTTTGGTGATTGATTGTTGATGTACCTGTTGATAATAGTAAGCTCAGCGCTTTACTACTCCATAAAGGTGGCATCAAGCTAACAGGAATCACTTTTCTCATTTAAATTCCACTTAACATTTTTGCCATGCTCAATTATTAGAAATAAATCTTATCTGCTATAAGATGCTTAATTTGTTGTTCTATTGGTGTTATTGATATGGTTTGTTAGTTAGCTTGTAGTCTTTCAGCTCTTAAATCAGTCTACTTAGCTTATTGAATCTGAACTAGTTTATATTTTCATCATCTAGTCAAATCTTGTTTCTTAGTGTTATCTTGCTGGTTTTTGCATTCATATCAGTTCATTTTTGTTCACAAACTAGTTTTGATAAGTGTCAAGTACTTTCATAAACTTTTGCTCAAAAAGTCTTTGTTAATTTTCCAAAACAAGTTTAAGCTAGTGTTTGGTTTAGTATGGATCTTGGTGATTTAGTTGTTGAAACCTGTTGATTAGAGTTTAATTTCATTCAATAGGTTTGTACTAGTAATCTAGCTAAGTTTCATGGTCAAATAAAAAGTCAAAAAGGCAAACAATTGATAGGTGTGAAAACACCCATCCTTTTACCACTTAAATCAGGCTAAAACAAGACCAAAACACGTATTTAATATCATTTGTTTGGAATTATGCGTGGTTTTTGTGTTTATTGTGTTTTCAGAGTCGACCGGATGAATATTAAAGAAAACATGGGATTGCACGGGTTTTATCGAAGAAAAGGGCTCAAGACGAAGTCTATTGTCCAAAAGGTGCAAAACCAAAGATGGAAGATTCATTTATGTCGAAGAACTCGAGTCTATTAAATAAAAGATTATAAGACGAGTTGGAATTATTCACCGACACTTCTCAAATCCAAGTCGGAAACGTTTATTTAAAGACGCATGAAGACTTAAGAAGAAAGAAGAAAAAGAAGCCCAAATCAAAGCCCAATCAAAAGCCCATCAACACCATACACACGCCTATATAAAGCCTTCACCTCACAAATTTTCACACACTTAGTTTTTAGCTAGCTTTTAGCTTTTCATTTTTTTCTAGTTTTAGAGAGAGAAAGTTCCAAACTTTCTCTCACTAAACTTTTCCTTTGATTTTATCTTTTGAATTTAAGCTTTCTTGTACTTTTGATTTCATTAATCTTAATCAAGTTTATGCTTTTAAGTTCTTTAAGCTTTTCCTACTTTTCTTGATTTGTCAAAATCCTTGATCCGATTGTTGAATTCCATACGGTTTGGATTATTGGATTAGCTCGTGTTAAAAGTTTAATGTTTTCTTGTTTCTTCTTAAGTTCTACGTGAATAGGCCATAAGCTCTCCATGCTTATTGGTTTATTGTTTGTTAAAGTTCATTGTTTTCGGATTACTTCATAGTTTTAATCATTCACAAGTTTTGTTTATTAAGTTTAAAGTTTCTTGTTTTCAAAAGTGGTTAAATTTAAGTGTTTTGAGTTATTTAAGTTTCAGATTATATAGCTTATTGTAAGTGCTTATTGAACTTTTTGAGTTTCCACCATTTTTGGAAAATAGCTGCCTTTATTCCATCGCAATACAAGGGTTTTAACACATTCCGACGGATCTTCATTACTTGGTATCGCAATAACCCAAAAAGGGGTTTTACTTTGCGATAGGGTGTAAGTCCCCCTATTCCGATCTGGGATTGCGATCGCATATTGCGATCGCACATTCCGACGGTTTTAGGTCCATTTTCTAGTCGAAACTCTGGCCAATTTTTGTCTTCCATATTCCGATAGAACTAATATTCCGATCTGGGACATTCCGATAGCCTCATTCCGACAGCTTGATTTTAGAGTATTCCGATGGTGATTGTTAGAAACATTCCGATGAACTTTCACGTGAGATATTCCGATGGATCATTTTAATTGCATTCCGATAGTAGTAATTTTCAACATTCCGATAAGAACAAGTTTTTAAGCATTAATTCAATTAAATTTTCAAAGTAATTTTCTAGTCTTTCCTTTACATTTTCAAGCACTCAATTTTAACTTGTCAATTTAGTTAATCTTCTAAAGTTTTAAGTTACTCAACGTCATTTGCATTTAAGTGTTATTAGTTTAAAAATAGATAAACAAACCAACTCCTTTTTAGTAACCAAGAACAAATCATTCCACTTAAGGCCGAGATCAATTCGAGAGGATATCGAGAGAGTAAAATTGAACCCCATACAAAATCATTTATCAAATGGCGCCGCTGCCGGCTCTTCTCGTTAAGATCAAAAGTTTTTTGTGAGAACTTGGATTTTGGGATCCGTTCCCCGTGAACGTTCTTTTTCATCAAAAATTCTCAAAAACAACTAAAAAATATAAAATTTCCAAAAATTCTAAAAAGTAAAAAACATAAAAACCAAAAATATATTTGCTTTGTTTTTCTTTGTTCGTTCTTTTGCAGGTGTATGCGCACTCGATCCACGTCTTATCAAGAGCCCGAGCCTCTCGATAACTTGCACATGGCTGGTGTACAAACCAACAATAACATACCACCTCCGAACAACAATAATAACAACAACAACCTGCCTTTCAACAACACGAACAATAACAACAACAATGAGCCCCTTCCGGATAATCGCCCGATGATTGAATTGCTGCAAGCTCACGTTGATGGCAACACGGATCCAATTGTTATACCACCAATTGCCGCCAACAATTTCGAGCTAAAGTCAGGCTTTATCCAGATGGTCTCAGCTCAACCATTCTTGGGACGAACCATTGATGACCCACACGACCATATCAAGAGATTTCTACAACTCACCAACACGGTCAAGTTCAATGGCGTTCCACAAGAAGTGATAAGGTTACAACTTTTTCCCTTTTCTTTAGAGGGACAAGCCCGGCATTGGCTTGCTAAGGAACCGCCACAGAGTATTCTCTCGTGGACGGATTTGGAAACAAAGTTTATCAACTATTTTTTTCCACCCTCTCGTACTACCGCTTTGCGGAATGAGATTATAAACTTTGAACAAAAGTACGATGAGTCATTCAGTGAATCTTGGTATCGCTTTAAAGATCTTTTAAGAAAATGCCCACAACATGGTTTTACCAAAGTTCATCAAATAAATACTTTTTACAATGGTTTAAGCATGAATGACCAAGATTCACTGAATAGTGCCTCAGGGGGTAATTTATTGGCTAAGACTTCCAATGCTGCTTGGGATATCATTGAGAACAAATCTCGTGTGCAAACCAAGAGTGTTAGGAACAATGTTGCTAGTGCTAGCACTAATGACAGCGACAAGCGATTAGACAAAATCACCACGCTTCTTGAATCGCTTGTCACCCACACCGTCAGCAACAACAACAGCAACAACGCCAAAAACGCACAAGCAAACGCTATCAGCCAACCTTGTGAGATATGCGGTGGTCCCCACTCTTACACAACTTGTACCGCCACCCAAGATTACCCTGCTGAGAATGTAAATGCAGCATATGGCACCTATACTCAACCTGCTTATCAAGCAAAACCTCAAGGTGACCGCAACCTGCTTAGCTACCGTTCCAACAACTATCTCTCACCACCTGGTTTTAATCCTAACAACCAAAACCAACAACAAAACCTCAACCGTCCTCCTCAACAACAACAAACTCGTACACCATACATCCCTCCTCACAAGCAGCAACAACCACCGCAACGAAACACCCAAGTTTACCAGCAACCTGCTTATCAATCACCCGCATACACTGCTCCTTCAAACCAAACCCCCGCATCACATCAAGACATTGGAACCTACATGAGAACTAACGATGTGATCGTGGATAATCTCCAATAGGAAGTGCGCAACTTGAAAGCAGATCTGATGAAACAAAGGAATGATCTAAGAGCTGATATGAAGAACACTATGGATAGTCAAACGAATGACTTGAGGAACATGATGGCTAGTTTCTTCAACAGTAATCAACCCTCTTCTTCGGGTACTCTTCCGAGTAATACCGTTGCGAATCCAAGAGGGGAGATGAAAGCAATCACCACTCGCAGTGGTAAGTGTACCAAGGAACCCGAGCTTCCTATACCTCCACCGGTGGTTGTGACTAAGGAGAACGAGTCACCTGCTTCTATTCCTCACCCTTCTCCTTCCCCAATTTCTCCACCTCTTCCTTCTACCCCTCCTCCACCCAAGGATGTGAGTGATCCTATCATCCCAAAGCCTTCCTCTTCTTCCAATATACCTTATCCATCTAGGTTGAGGAAAGAGAAGCTCAAAAGCAAGGACGATATTCAGGTTTCTAACTTTCTTAAAATGTTTAAACAACTGAATTTCAATATCTCCTTCGCTGAGGCTCTCGCTCACATGCCTAAGTACGCGAAAATGTTTAAAGATCTTCTGAGCGACAAGGAAAAGCTCCTCGATCTCGCCAACACCCAACTTAATGAGAACTGCTCTGCAGTGCTCTTAAGGAAATTGCCAATCAAGCTTGGTGATCCGGGTCGTTTTCTTATCCCTTGCAATTTTCCGGGAGTAGAGAATTGCATGGCCCTAGCCGATCTAGGTGCCAGTATTAATCTTATGCCTCTAAGTGTTTGGAAGCAATTATCTCTCCCAGAGTTAGTCCCCACCAAAATGACTTTGGAATTGGCTAACCGTACGGTTGCTTATCCAGTGGGGATAGCCGAAGACGTCATTGTAGGAGTCGACAAATTCACCTTCCCTGCTGATTTTGTTGTCGTCGACTACGAGATGGACCCCCGTGTGCCACTCATTGTTGGTCGTCCATTCTTGAGGACCGGTCGCACTCTCATCGATGTTGAAGCTGGTGAGCTTATCATGAGAGTGGGTGACGATAAAGTAGTCTTCAACATGGGAAAGTTATCTAAACAGCCTTCTTCTTCCGAGAGTGTTAATTGTATTGACGTTCTTGATGAGGCTTGTGAAGAACACTTCAAGGATGCTTGTAAAAACATTCCTACCTCTCTTCCTAATGTTGAGACCGTTTCCTCTATCGACTCATCACTATCTCTATTTGGAGAAAGTGATTTCCTTTGGAAAGATTTGGAAGCCACCTTGGAAGATGTGAAGCAAGACAATGACGATTCTACTGCCACTTGGGATGACGATCTCAGTTTCATTGCAAACCTCCTCAAAGAAGACAATCCTTCCCCTCCATCTCCCACTATTATTGCCATCGATGCCACGACTTTGAAAACGCCTCCCGTCGACAATCCTCCGGATTTGGAACTTAAGGAGTTGCCGCCCCATCTCGAGTATGCGTTCCTTGAAGCAGAGAAGAAGTCACCCGTCATCATCGCTAAGGATTTGCAAGAAGAAGAGAAAACTCGTCTCATCGCTGTGCTTAAAACTCATAAGAAGGCAATTGCTTGGAAAATTTCCGATATCCGCGGAATTGATCCGAACTTTTGTACTCACAAGATTCTCATGGAAGATGACTTCAAACCCACCATCCAGAACCAAAGAAGGGTTAATCCTAAAATTCATGACGTCATCAAACAAGAGGTTATCAAACTTCTAGATGCCGGCTTGATCTACCCTATTTCGGATTCGCCATGGGTAAGTCCCGTCCATTGTGTGCCCAAGAAGGGCGGAATAACCGTTGTTCCCAATGAACACAACGAGTTGATTCCCACTCGTCTCGTTACTGGGTGGAGAGTTTGTATTGATTATCGCAAGCTCAATGATGCCACGAGAAAAGACCACTTTCCTCTTCCCTTCATGGATCAAATGCTCGAGCGTCTAGCTGGTAATGACTATTACTGCTTCTTAGACGGTTTCTCCGGGTATTTTCAAATTCCCATCGATCCCAAGGACCAAGAAAAGACCACATTCACTTGTCCCTATGGAACATTTGCTTACAAACGCATGCCTTTTGGTTTATGTAATGCTCCTGGGACATTCCAAAGGTGTATGATGGCTATCTTCCATGACATGGTGGAAGACACTATGGAAGTATTCATGGATGATTTCTCGGTCTATGGTGATTCATTCTCTGCGTGCCTTGCCAATTTGGAACGTATGCTAAAGCGGTGCGAAGACACTCGCCTCGTTCTAAATTGGGAAAAATGCCATTTTATGGTAAAAGAAGGCGTCGTGCTTGGACATAAGATTTCGAAAGCCGGTCTTGAAGTTGACCGTGCTAAAGTCGATGTCATCGCTAAGTTGCCTCCACCTTCAACCGTGAAGGGTGTGAGAAGTTTCCTGGGTCATGCGGGCTTCTACCGTCGATTCATCAAAGATTTTTCTCAAATCGCTCGCCCGATGACCCACCTCTTGGAAAAAGATACTCCATTTATCTTTTCCAAAGAGTGCCTTGACGCCTTCAACTCGCTTAAAGATAAGCTAACTAAGGCACCCGTCTTAGTTACCCCTAATTGGGAGCTGCCCTTTGAGTTGATGTGCGATGCTAGTGATTTTGCTATTGGAGCGGTTCTTGGACAAAGAGTGAACAAACACTTCCAACCGATCCATTACGCTAGCAAGACAATGATTGGGGCACAATTGCATTATACGACAACAGAAAAAGAGCTTTTAGCTGTTGTCTATGCATTTGAAAAATTTCGCCCCTATCTTGTCCTTTCCACCACCATTGTGTATACCGATCATTCCGCGTTGAAGTACTTGTTGACAAAGCAAGATTCCAAACCAAGACTTCTTCGCTGGGTTTTGCTGCTCCAGGAATTTAAAATCGAAATTCGCGATAAAAAAGGAGCAGAAAACCTAGCCGCGGATCATCTCAGTAGACTTGAGGATCCTTACCAGGGGGCTCATCCGAACAAAGAAATCAATGATTCTTTTCCCCTGGAGACCTTAATGTCTATTTACTCGACTGCTGACGAAACCCCGTGGTTTGCAGACATTGCAAACTACTTAGCGGGTGGAATCCTCGTTGACGGGTTAACATCCCAGCAAAAGAAGAAGTTCTTCAAAGACATAAAGACTTACTTCTGGGATGACCCGTATCTTTTCAAACAATGTGCTGACTTGATTATTCGCCAATGTGTTGATGGACCGGCAGCCTTCGAAATCCTTGATGCTTGCCACAAAGGACCCACTGGTGGTCACTTTGGTCCCAACTACACCGCCAAAAAAGTGTTTGATTCAGGATTTTATTGGCCCTCCATTTATCGTGACGCTCACGATATGGTTAAAAAATGTGATGCTTGCCAGAAACAAGGCACGATCACACATAAAGACGAGATGCCTCAGAATTTCATTCAAGAGTGTGAAATCTTTGATGTTTGGGGTATCGACTTTATGGGGCCATTTCCTTCATCTAAAGGAAACAAATACATCCTTGTTGCCGTTGACTACGTCTCCAAGTGGGTTGAAGCCAAAGCTTTACCTACTAATGATGCAAGGGTGGTTTGTAACTTTTTGAAATCGTTGTTCTCTCGATTCGGCGTTCCTCGTGCTATTATCAGTGACCGCGGGACTCATTTTTGCAAAGATCAATTTGCAAGAGTCATGGCCAAGTATGGTGTCAATCACCGTCTTTCCACCGCTTATCATCCCCAAACCAATGGGCAAGCCGAGATATCCAGTCGTGGATTGAAACGAATTTTGGAGCGTACTGTGGGAGAGCATCGTGCCGCGTGGGCCGATAAGTTAGATGATGCTCTGTGGGCTTTCCGTACTGCTTACAAGACCCCGATCGGTTGTACACCTTATCGTCTTGTGTACGGGAAAGCATGCCACCTTCCCATCGAGCTGGAGCATAAGGCGCACTGGGCCTTAAAGTGGGCTAACTTCGACATCAACAAAGCCGGTGATCATCGTAAGATTCAACTCAACGAGCTCAATGAACTAAGGAATGAAGCTTATGAGAACTCACTGATCTACAAAGAGAAGACGAAGATCCTCCATGACGCAAAAATCAAGAACCGAGAGTTCCATGTTGGTGATCAAGTCTTACTTTTCAACTCTCGGTTGAAGATCTTCTCTGGCAAGTTGAAGAGCCGCTGGTCTGGTCCATTCACCGTCGCCAACGTCTTTCTGTATGGGACCATTGAGCTTTCTCAGCCAAATGGGCCCAATTTCAAGGTGAATGGCCAGCGTCTGAAGCTGTACTTTGGTGAGGACATCTCTCAGGAGATTATTCCATCCCTCACCACGTTCCCCATGAACTAATTTTGGGTCGAGTCAGGCTCGTGACTCGGTCATCAAAAACAAGCGCTCCTCGAGAGGCAGCCCGAGTATCTATCCTTTAATGTTTTATCCTCCTAAGTGTAAGGGGGCCTGCATAGGTGTTTGTATTTGTGTGGTGATGTGATTACAGGGATAAGTGCACTCTTGGAACCTTTGAAGAACCGTGCTCCCGTGTTATCCGAAATCCGGTTCTATCTCTCAACTATCGTGATTCAATTTTCTTCATACTCACATTTGAAATTGATCACTTTAGTCGTCTCTTCCTTAACTCGAGTTAACCAACGTGCACAATGTCATAAGTGTAGGGGAGACTTTTCCCACATGCCTAAACATTGAGGACAATGTTTATCTTAAGTGTAGGGGGGACTTCTATCGAAGTTTTAAGTGGACTTTTCCATGAAAATGCCTTCAATTAACCGGAAAATCCCATTTTTCAACATTTTTCAAATTTTTTATTAACTTTGGCCATTTAGTCGTAATTTTTAAATTTTTTATCATTGCTTTCATGTATATATATTCCACAATAAAGTTAAAAAATATTAATAAAGTGGTGTAGCTAGTTTAGAAGTCTTTTGACATATTAGGCCCGTTGCGTTTATTTTGACTCAACCCGAATAGACTTATCCAAGTTTATTCTAGCTAGTATCCTTAACCATGTAGACCTTAATTGGTTTATTAGGCTAAGTGTCCACGAGTCTCATTACTTGAGATTTTAAATTGTGGAGGACGAGAAATGATAGAGTCAATTATAAGTCGGTGTTCTTGCGCAAGCTCACTTGGTGTAATTATTTGCTTTTTCTCCCATCACTTGCTAATAAATTATCTGCAATAAGTAAGGTCGTACGATTTGAAAAGTTACTTAGCTTCTAGCCCAAGATCGTTTAAAAGTTGCTCGGTAATGACGAGAGTTCATAGCCAAGGCATAACTTATGAAGCGGGGCGCGAAGATTGGCGAGTCCGAAAAGGCCCTAACAAGGCATGAGGATTCAATTTTATTGCTGAAAATCCAAAGTGATGTGAAAAGCATTATTCCTAAAGTCAACATGAAGGATCAAGACTCACGACGAAAAGCAATCAACTCCCATAAAGATCATGGAGAAGTCTATCCGAAAAGACCCTAACAAGGTATGAGGATAAATAGATCCAAGTCCGAAAAGGAGGCGGATCGTTGTATCTCAAAATCCCAATTAGAGATTGAAGAAATAATCATGAAGTCGTGGTCAACAAAGTTGGAGTACCCCTCAAAAGTCTCCAAGCGAAGAAACTCTATTATGATGAGAAGACCATTATCTCAAGAACGTCTCTCGAAGATATGAAGTATGAAGTACATGCCAAATATCGGCCCGAGAAAGGTCTCAAATCGCGAATCAAGTTATGCCAAGATATGAACTTTTTGATATCCCGAGAAGCAGTTTTAAAAGATTTTGTCCTTTAGCTAACTATTGATCAAATCGTCCTACTTTGCTTTCAGCCCTAATAAACTATCGAAATAAGTCCAAAAATGCATCTTCATGATCATTCTAAGACTAAAATAAAATATAAGAGATACACCTAGGAATAAGGGAGTTTAAGCATTTAATTAAGCCATGTGTGTGAGTGTTTGAATTACTAACTTATAATAACAATGATCTCGTTTTTAAGCTTAGTTTGGGGAACGTGAAACTTGAGGGTGATAAATCTTCGCAGCACCGAAGCCCTAATGTAAGTTCTCGATCTCTTTCCAAGTTATTACCACATAAGTTATTTTCTATTCTCTTGTTTACATTAAAATTTTAATTACTTAGTACTTTAAATTTTTGTTTAGTAGTATTTTAATAAGGCCAAGGTTAATTGATAATGAGAAAAGTGTAATTGTGCTTTGTCACTAAGCATTGCATGAGGGCATGGCAATGGTTAAGTGTAGGGGATTTGATAGGTGTGAAAACACCCATCCTTTTACCACTTAAATCAGGCTAAAACAAGACCAAAACACGTATTTAATATCATTTGTTTGGAATTATGCGTGGTTTTTGTGTTTATTGTGTTTTCAGAGTCGACCGGATGAATATTAAAGAAAACATGGGATTGCACGGGTTTTATCGAAGAAAAGGGCTCAAGACGAAGTCTGTTGTCCAAAAGGTGCAAAACCAAAGATGGAAGATTCATTTATGTCGAAGAACTCGAGTCTATTAAATAAAAGATTATAAGACGAGTTGGAATTATTCACCGACACTTCTCAAATCCAAGTCGGAAACGTTTATTTAAAGACGCATGAAGACTTAAGAAGAAAGAAGAAAAAGAAGCCCAAATCAAAGCCCAATCAAAAGCCCATCAACACCATACACACGCCTATATAAAGCCTTCACCTCACAAATTTTCACACACTTAGTTTTTAGCTAGCTTTTAGCTTTTCATTTTTTTCTAGTTTTAGAGAGAGAAAGTTCCAAACTTTCTCTCACTAAACTTTTCCTTTGATTTTATCTTTTGAATTTAAGCTTTCTTGTACTTTTGATTTCATTAATCTTAATCAAGTTTATGCTTTTAAGTTCTTTAAGCTTTTCCTACTTTTCTTGATTTGTCAAAATCCTTGATCCGATTGTTGAATTCCATACGGTTTGGATTATTGGATTAGCTCGTGTTAAAAGTTTAATGTTTTCTTGTTTCTTCTTAAGTTCTACGTGAATAGGCCATAAGCTCTCCATGCTTATTGGTTTATTGTTTGTTAAAGTTCATTGTTTTCGGATTACTTCATAGTTTTAATCATTCACAAGTTTTGTTTATTAAGTTTAAAGTTTCTTGTTTTCAAAAGTGGTTAAATTTAAGTGTTTTGAGTTATTTAAGTTTCAGATTATATAGCTTATTGTAAGTGCTTATTGAACTTTTTGAGTTTCCACCATTTTCGGAAAATAGCTGCCTTTATTCCATCGCAATACAAGGGTTTTAACACATTCCGACGGATCTTCATTACTTGGTATCGCAATAACCCAAAAAGGGGTTTTACTTTGCGATAGGGTGTAAGTCCCCCTATTCCGATCTGGGATTGCGATCGCATATTGCGATCGCACATTCCGACGGTTTTAGGTCCATTTTCTAGTCGAAACTCTGGCCAATTTTTGTCTTCCATATTCCGATAGAACTAATATTCCGATCTGGGACATTCCGATAGCCTCATTCCGACAGCTTGATTTTAGAGTATTCCGATGGTGATTGTTAGAAACATTCCGATGAACTTTCACGTGAGATATTCCGATGGATCATTTTAATTGCATTCCGATAGTAGTAATTTTCAACATTCCGATAAGAACAAGTTTTTAAGCATTAATTCAATTAAATTTTCAAAGTAATTTTCTAGTCTTTCCTTTACATTTTCAAGCACTCAATTTTAACTTGTCAATTTAGTTAATCTTCTAAAGTTTTAAGTTACTCAACGTCATTTGCATTTAAGTGTTATTAGTTTAAAAATAGATAAACAAACCAACTCCTTTTTAGTAACCAAGAACAAATCATTCCACTTAAGGCCGAGATCAATTCGAGAGGATATCGAGAGAGTAAAATTGAACCCCATACAAAATCATTGTATCAACAACCATAAAAAAGATTGGGTTAGTGTTCATCAGTAAGTCTATCTAGAACTAGCAACTTTTGATCCATTGTCATTTCTTGATTAGTAAATGTTTTCAGTTGATTCTTGTTGCCAATTATAGCTTAACATACAAGCTTTCAAGATTACTAAGTGAGGTTATACACTGTTAAGTTTTGAGGTAGTAATCAGCTTAAAAATAAGCTCTTGAGCATATGTACTTTTCTGTGATAAAGTTGGACTGCTCATCTCATTCCCATTGTTCTACTTCATAAAACATCCCATTTTATTTCATGAATCTGTTTACAAACATGTATTGAGTAGAATTTGAAATAATAAGCTTTTTGAAAAATTTTGGTCAAAGTTGGTCAACGATAAGCACTTTTGGCTTATTTCAGCTTATTTCCTTGATCATTTTCAGATCTTTTTGACAATCCAACCTTCTTATCCCTTTCTTAATCATTTTCATCAAGAAAATCCAAGTGTGGATGTCTGGAACAACTTATAGCTTATTTTAAACTTATTGAGATAAGCTAACTTTTGTTTTAGTTAGTTTCAGCCTGATTCCTTTTACAAGCCTAGCTTATTTTGGATTTTAATCATTTTGCAAAAAACTAGAACTGTTTTAGTGGAGAAATAAGCCTAAACGAGCTTATTGAAATCCTTTTGGCCGTTTTGTTTAAATAGTTTTGTTAAATTGCATTTTGGTCCTCATACTTTCATAGTTTTGATAATCTGTTTTGTAATTACAACTTTTTAGGGTTTGCTTAATCAGTCCTTGCACTTTGAGTTAGTTAAATTTCAGTTGGGCAGTTTTGTGAATTTGTTAGTTTTTAAACATAGTTTGTTACATTGTTCATTTCTAGTCCCTATACATTCTGAATTTACACATTTAGTCCTTGTACTTTCATTTTCTTTACATTTTGCGCATTTTTACATTGTGTGCATTTATAACTTGTATTTTGTGCTATAATTATGGTATTGGCAATTTGTTTTACGGTTACTTAGCTATAATATTTTCCATTTTCTTACGTGTTTGTTTGAAATAGACATAGATACCAGGTAAGTTTGTAACACCAAAAACAATTATAAACTTGAAATTGGTTGGACTTTCAATTTGTCTTGAGCTTGGAAAAATGAACTTGAATAAACACATATATTAAATGGCGCCGCTGCGGGGGAATTACATTACGAGAGACTATTGATTGACGGTTTCAATTGGATTTTGGGATCCGTTCACCTCGTGAGCGTTCCTTTTACGTATCATAAATCCAAAAGATAGAAAAAAATCAAAAATATAAAAATATAAAAACTAAATAAAAACTAAAAAAAAACCACAAAATAAATTCTTTCCCTAAAGAATTGAACCAAAAATAAAAAATCCAAAAAGGTAATCTTTTTCCTAAAAGATTTCGCCCAAAAATATATTGTATATATTGGTTTTCATCGTTTTTACGTACATATAGTATTTTCTTAAAAAACCCAACAAATACAAAAATATTTTCTCTATATTATTATATGTAGATACATATACGTATACGAACACTCAATACACATACTTCCATAAGTATTGCTTTTGCAATACATTGTTCTTGGGGGCGTTCCGGTCCTAAGTTCGTATATCGATCAAATTAAATTAAAGCCAAAAATAGATAAATACTTCCAATAGGCAAGAATTCGAAGAATAAAAACTACTAAAGTGAATAGATAGGCGACATGCTATAAAATGTCGTCTAATGGTTAATAGGTACTTAAGTGCTTCGCGCCACCTAACCCCCCGTTCACTAGTGAGTATTCTAAGAAGGAAAACTTCTTGGGGTTTTGCCACCCAAAGTATTACTTACATATACTATATTTTCTTGTGGATATTACTTATTGAACCTCGGAAAGGATTACCCCTTCTTTTCCAAAGTCGATCGAGAGCTCCTCTCTCACTCCTTGAATTGAGTTGCATGCTCACCCGAGGGCGTGCACAAATACCTTTTGGTGTACAACCCCTTCCTCCCAAAAAGAAGAACAATAGAAAGAACTAAAACAACACCGTCCATCAAGCCGATTCCGAGCATCGTGCTTTGAACAACACACAAAAAGCCATGGCCGCCGTTGATAATAGACCATTAATAGAGATCCTCCAATCAAATGTGGAGGGAAATGCCAATTCCATTGTTATACCCGAGATACCTGCAAACACCTTTGAACTTAAGACACATATGATTACCTTGGTTTCTTCTACACCCTTTTTAGGGAGACCCATGGATGACCCCTATGATCATATCAAGAAGTTTTTGTCCATATGCAATACACTTAAGTATAACGAGGTCCCTCATGATGCAATCAAGTTGATCTTAATCCCATTCTCCCTAGAGGGCAATAATAGGTATTGGCTAGATAGACAACCCCCTAGGAGCATCACCACTTGGGATGACTTTACCAAGAAGTTTTTGAACATGTTCTTTCCTCCATCAAGAACCACGACTTTGAGAAACTTAATTATTGGTTTTCAACAAAGGAATGATCAAACATTTAGTGAGGCTTGGGAGGATTTCAAGGAGTTATTGAGAAAATGCCCCAATCGTGGATTTAACCAAGTTCATCAAATAAACACCTTTTATAATGGATTAAGACCACATCATCAAGATTCCCTCAATTCATCCACGGGAGGGAATATTCTTTCCAAATCCACACAAGAGGCATGGGACATTATTGAGACTAAATCCATGGTGCAAACAAATAATCAAAGAGAAGAGAGGGTCCATGTTGTGCAAGATAGTTCTCACACATCCATTGATAATCAAATCCTCAAGAGTCAAAATGAGATACTTCAAGTAATGGAAAAGACTCAAAAGACAAATCAAGAGATAGCCCAAGCCCTTATGAAACTTTCACTAAACAACTCTTCTTCCAATGATGTGAATGCCATTTCCATAAGTTGTGAGATATGTGGAAGACCTCATTCTTACCTACAATGTGACAAGGTTTAAAATAATCAAGTTAAATGTTATGCTTATCAAGATGAACAAAGAGAGCACTTCAAACCTAACATCAACCCTAACAATCTCTCTTACAAGTCAAACAACTACCTCAATGGCTTTACACCCCAACCACCCACCCAAAACCAAACAAACCCTCCTCAATTGCTTCAAAGAAATCAAGGGCCTAGGACAAATTTCTAAGTACAAAACAACTATAGAGCATCCAATACCTTTCAAAATCAAGGAAACCACTTTCAAGGCAACAACCAAGGCTTTTACAATCAACCTCCACCTTTCCAACCTCAAGGTTTTCAAGGAAATGTGCCACATGATTTTAACACCATTGAACTTCTTCACAAAATGAATCAAGAGAATGAAAGGAGGTTTCAAGCCAATGAGAAAAGAAAGAGGGAAATGCATGAGGAAACAAACAAGAGGTTTATGATGATTCTTAATCAAAGGCCACAAGGTGCTCTACCTTCAAATACACAAACAAATTCAAGGGACAATGTTAATGCAATCACAACAAGGAGTATAAAAACAACTAATGATCCTTCACCACCAAAACATACTTTTGTTAAGCCTACTATGGTTCCACCTTGTGATAAGCCTACAACATCAAAATCAACACCTTCAAGTTCTACAACTTCAACACCTACACCTTCAACACCTACACCTACTATTCCTTCAACTTCCACATCCATCAATGAAGAATCCCACAAATAAAATCCTTCAACAACCACTCAACCAAAACCAAGTCTTCCATACCCATCAAGATTGAGAAAGGAAAAGCTTAAGAATAAGGATGATATTCAAGTGTCAAATTTTTTTGTGAATGTTAAAACAATTGAATATTAATATCTCCTTTGAGGAAGCCTTAGCTAATATGCCTAAATTTGCTAAGATGATCAAGGAACTTCTTTCTAACAAGGAGAAATTGGTGGATTTGCCTAATGCTTCCTTAAATGAAAATTGCTCCACGGTGTTGCTTAAGAAGTTGCCTACTAAGCTTGGAGACCCGGGTAGGTTTTTGATTCCTTACAATTTCTCGGGGTGGAAAATTGCATGGCACTAGCGGATCTTGGGGCAAACATTAATCTCATGCCATTATCGGTTTGGAAAAGACTTTCACTTCCCGAGCTCACACCTATAAAAATGACACTTGAATTAGCCAACCGTTAAATAGCTTATCCGGTGGAATTACGAAGGATGTTTTTGTTGGAGTGGATAAATTCACATTTCTCGCGGATTTTGTAGTGGTTGATTATGATATGGACCCAAGAGTTCCTCTTATTGTTGGTAGGCCATTTTTGAAAACGGGTCGTACTCTTATTGATGTGGCAGAAGGTGAACTCACAACGAGGGTAGGAGATGAAAGAGTTGTGTTTAACATGGGAAGGTTTTCTAAGAAATCCAATGAGCCCGAAACGGTGAAGCATATTGATGTTCTTAATGAGGAGGAGACTCAAGATGATATCCTTGATGAATTTTGTGGTGAATATTTTTATAAAGCTTGCACAAGTGGAAATTATGATCCTCCTTATGTTGAGACC
The DNA here is from genome assembly GCA_025667525.1 of Glebionis coronaria. Lineage (NCBI taxonomy): Eukaryota > Viridiplantae > Streptophyta > Magnoliopsida > Asterales > Asteraceae > Glebionis > Glebionis coronaria. The sequence goes on from CM046880.1 coordinate 272,480,379, forward strand.
ATAGCCTCCATTACCTCATTTTTGGATATTCATGACCCTCAAGAGCTTAACTTTGGTGATTTTGTGATTCATTCCAATCCTCTTTTAAAAAACATCATTTGATAACCCACTTTTCCACCATGATGAGGAAACCAATGAGGATTTTAGTGATGATGAACCTCTTCTTTGTGATACACCAATATATGATGAATATAATGATGATGAGTTCTCCATTTGTGAGTCTCTATTCTTTGATGATAACACTTCTTTGGGTTTTGAGGAGTTACATGATGAGTCACCAATCTTTGACATACCAATCTATGATGATTATGGTGATGAGGAGGGTTCTATTATGGATGAGCGTGACGAGTTTCTTGAGGTTGATACACCTTTTAGAGTATATTCTCGGATATTTTGACAAGGAGGGAGACATACTCTTTCTAGGTTGTCTATTACATAAAGATACCTTACCTTATCTCCTTCCCACCTCAACCTTTCAAAGTGACAAAGAAAAGCAAGCCATGATGGTTTCTTTCAAGAGTTTGTTGATACCCATTGCTCCACAACCTTTCTCTCAAGATGTGACTTATAAGGGGGAATCTTCTAAGGCTATCACCACTTGTTGTTTTCCCATCAAGGAAAGGATTTTTGATCCTGGTATAGAGCTTCATAAACCAACTTAGTATCCGCCTGATGCAATAAAAGGAAAACTTGTGGGAGATTTTAGAGTATCACCTTATCATCCTTAGGAAAACATATGGGCAACCCTTATGGAGAAGAACACCTCACCCTTTTCACCATTTCTTGGGATGTTACTTTTTGGATTGTGTTATAAGTGGGATGGTAATTATGTATTTGATCCGGGGCGATATTTATGGAGTTTTATATACTTGAAAACTTGATTTACCTCATCATGGATATTTTTCTTAAAAAAGGGTAAAACTTATACTCTCCATGATAGGTTATAGACACTTTTAAGTGTGGGATGAGTCGAGCTAGAGACTCCATAAATCAAGCTTGAATAACTAAGCTTAGAGTTTTTAGAATTAGAGTGTGGTAGGATAGAAATAAAGGCATATAGTTGAGAAGAAGTGTAGGGGGATGCCTCTCTTTTGCCTTCATGATGTTTGTAGGGTTGCTCTCTCTCATCGCATGCATTGGAACTTATGGAGGAGGCCATTGTATCGGGTTCACTTTGTTACTATTGTGATTATTTATAACCACATTGTACTTAAAATGAATTCACTATAGTAGACCTTTCCTTAGCTTGGGTTAAGCAAAGTTGTCAATGTCATAAGTGTAGGGGAGTTTACTCCAATACTCTTAAACATTGAGGACAATGTGTATCTTAAGTGTAGGGGGTCTTCTATCAAAGTGACCTTACCTAGAACTTTGTCATTGACTTCATGATAACTTGGAAATTAATTTTTCAAACATTTTTCAAATTTTTGATCTACTTTGGCCACCAAAAATATGCATTCATATTTTTTTTTTGCATAACCATTTTTCATTTGCATAACACATTTGCATTGTATATATTTCTTCTTTTATTTTTCGTCAAAAATATATAAAAAGAAAAAAATATATAATAAAGGACATGGTTTAACAAATTTAGACTTCTTTGACATATTAGGCCCACAATGGATACTTTGACTCAACCCAAGTTTGCTTATCTAAGCATTCTCTAGCTAGTATCCTTAACCATGTAAACCTTCATTGGTTTATTAGGCTAAGCATCCACTAGTCTCATTATTTGAGATTTTAAACTATGGAGAACAAGAGATGATAGAGTTTAAAATACGTGTTAAGGGCTAGATAAACCTCATATTCATTAATTGTGGCTTTTGTATCCCTTTTCATAACATTTACTTTCTTGTCAACGTATGTATATATGTTAATAAATAATCAAGAACGGTTTTAATTGGTTTGTAGTCTCTTATGCATTTTTGACTAATCATTCGTGGTTGGTATAAGTACATCTTAAGATTCTAAGTTAGAACGTTTTATGTGTACTAGACTTATGTCATGCTTAATACTTAGCGGTTGTTTTTCCTTTTATTCTTTTCAACTTTGTTTGTGAGGAATAAAGAAAAATAAGAGTGGCTTATGAAAAAAATGAGTGGCTAGAAAAAAAGAGAAAAAAAAACGAATTTTTTTTATACAAGACTCCCATTAGGGGCAGTGAAGTGTTAATTATAGTAGCTATTGAATTCTAATATTAATCTCACAAGGGTTGCGGGGATTTAATAGTTGCTCCAATCCAGTATTACCTTGACGGGTTGCGGGATTGAAGATCCAAAGTCCCAAAGAGGCGGCGGATATAAATTATTGCGTGAGTTTTATTTTTCTTTCCTTAGCGAGTGTGTAGCTACTTATTAATGAATGACATAAGGATTTTACACATAAGGCGAATGATTTATTATTCTTGAGTCGGACTTATATTAGTTGTGGGCAGTTTTTGAGTAATGGATAAGATGGTTACTTAGGATTAAAACCGTGCTTCCTTATTTTGAGATTTTACATTTCTTATATTTCACGCTTTAAATAATGACAAATTTTCCCTCAAGCAATTTGCTCAAATAATAACCGGTCTTAGAGGCATAATAAGTGGGGGTATAATGGTAACACAATTAATCTTTATGAATGAGTTGATGAACTTTCACTTATGGAAAACAATGATCTTATTTTTAAGCTTGGTATGGGGAAAGTGAAACTTGAGGAATAGGTGTTCATGGTACCAAAAGACTAAATTAAAGTCCTTGATTTCTTAATGAGTTATTTCCATTAAAACCATTTGTAGAAAATTCAAATATATATAAATATAATTTCTTTTCTTTGCATTGCATTGTATAAAATCAAAATCATGCATCATATAGTGTAGAGTAGTGTAAATGCATTTCATATTGGCCAAGGTGGATTAATTATGAGAAAACTGTAAATTGGTGCATTAAAATGTGGCATTGCATGAGGTCATGGCAATGATCAAGTGTAGGGGATTTGATATGAGTGAAATCTCATATCAATAATATCACAAATCACCCTAAAACACAAAGCAAAATACCTAATTTTGATGTATAAAAGCAGTATTATGAGTATGTTTTGTTGTTTGTGCTTGTGTAGGTAACAAAGATATAATTTTGGAGCAAACAAGTGAATTCAAGCCTTATTGGTGAAGAAAAGACAAAAGGAGGATGAAAAGTGACAAGCCTTGCAAAGACAAAGGACCTTTCTTGACAACTTTCAAAAATGGAGGACTAAAAGTGTAATTATGAGAAAGTCAAGAACAAGGTCAAATTTGGTCAACCATAAAGTCAAATAGTCAAAGGATCAATATTGTGCAAGTTTGAAGAAAGAAGGACTAAAAATGACAAAGAAATGAAGTTTGGAGCTCAAGATAACATTATGCCAAGTCAAGGGGTTAAACTTGCCAAAATTAAGCCAAGTTTACTATCAATCCGAGTATACATCTTATTAGCTAATGGGGAGCGAGTATTTCAGTCCTTTGGATCGCCACATAGACGCCAGCTCACCCCACTAATAGCCGTCATTAAAAAATGACCCAATCACAAGAGAGAAGTCCACTATCCATTTTCAGCCAATAGAAAATCAATAAACAGATAATGATCCGCAACACTCTCTCTCCTCCAATAATAACAAGAAACGTATTACATTCAAACTCATACGAACCCAGGTACGATTTGAAGAAGGAGTACGTTTCAGAACTTGGTGTAAACATGAAACTTGCTCAAAATCAAGAGACAAATACACTCCAAGCATCTAATTGGATTGAAATCAATTGAATCAAAAATCCCTAATTCAGTTCATTGATAGGTGTGTAAACACCCATCATTTTACCACTTAATTACAATAATAACCAGGCCAATACGTGTATTTTATGTCGTAAATGTCGTAATTATGCGTGGTTTGTGTTTTTGTTGTGATTTAGGACGAAAATGTGAAAAGGGGAGAAAACACGGGGTTTTACGGGCTTTTATCGAAGAAAAAGACAAAAGACGAATGATGAGACTGCTTTTATACATGGTCTCATCGTTCTTTTTGGACTTAAAATGCATTAAATATCATCAAAATACCCAAATATATGCTTGTGTTTGTTGCTTGTGTATTTTAGGTACGGATATTGAGAAAATGACAAAAGATCACAAGAATCACGCAAAAACGAACACGGGAAACGAAGCCGCACGATGAACCAAGCCCTAGTGAGGAATTTTCCAAAGAAAACCCTTGAAGATTTGAAGAATATTGAAGATTGGTCCTCCAAGTTTGAAGAATTGACACTTTATACCCTTGTATCTTCATAATTACAAGTTTGGTCCCTAAAGTTTGTCAAAATTACAAAAAGGACCCTTAACTTTGAAGAATTGGCAAATTTAGTCCCTCAACAAATCTAAATTGTCAAGAATGGTCCTCCAAGAAGTCAACCAACAAGTCAAAGCCTTGAAGTTTGAAAACATGTCAAAATCAGTCCTTGGAATATGAAGAAATTGCATGTTTAGTCCTTGTTTCAAGATTATAAAAAGATTGTGCCAAAAATGACAAATCAGCAAAGTTATTTATAAAGGGAAAGAAAGTTTGTAGCTGTTTAAAGGGAAGTACCAAAGATAAGAAAGATAGGGGGCCAAAATGGGGAGACACACATACTTAACCCAGCCAACCAATGTGCTACACGTCACCTTGACCATTTGACTATCCAATCACACCTTTCCACTTCAAAACCCACTCACGTTTTATATTAACTCTTTTTTAATCTGTTTAACTAACAAATTTTTTGTGGGAAACAGGTTTTTGAACGTTAAAACAAATCAAACAATCCCTATTCATGTTCTTAATCCCACAAGAACTCCAATTGGGTTTTTCTTTATTAACCAAAATTGGACAGCCAAAGCTTCCAGAACCATGATTAAACACCCATAAATCAAAACCCACATGATAAAACCTTTGCCACATCACCCATATTCTCTCCCCATTGGTCCCCTGACCCGTCATTGTCTCCCTTTTCCCCAAACCCGACCAAACCAACGGCTGGATGAAGTTACTTGGTCCCAAAGGTTAAACAGACGTCCTAGATCAATCTACACAGCTGTAACATCACAAGCATCCATACAGCAATCACATGGCACCCCATTGACCACTTTTGAAGATTTGAATTCAAGGGCAAGAATGGAAATTTGTTCCTTTAGGGTTTAGCTTTATTTTTTTTTCTTCTAGAAAGATTGTAGTCCCTATATAAGGACACATAGGTTTAGTTTCAAGTTTGTTCCAGTTTTATGTAAAATTTTCTTTTATGAATTAATGAAAAAGTTTTCATCCTGCATATGACTGAGAACCATTTACTTTCCAGTATTTTCAGTTTTAAAGTTTGTTTTTCTTGAATTCATTTTTCTTCAAGTTTGTGTTTTTAAAATTTTCAAAAAAGTTTTCAAGTGTTTCTGAAAATTGAGATTTCTTGGTGAGAATCTTTGTTAAGGTTTGAGGTTTCAAGTAGTTTAAGTTGTTTGAGTGAAGTTAATTAAAGGAAAAACGTTTTGAGAAAGATGTTTTAAAAAAAAAAGTTTTTAAGAAAGAAAGAAAGAAAACAGATTGTGCATCTTGTGTTTCTCTTTTCATTTTTTTTCTTAGCAGGTGATTGTTTGTTGATTAAGTTCAGCTTAGGCCCGAGCCTAAAGGAAAAAGGCATAGCAGCCTTTGGTTGAGCCTGGAAGTAGGCTCAACAAGGTAGCCCTTGTTTCCTTTTCATTTTTTTTATATTTGGTGAATTTGTATGACTCAAGTGAAAAGTTGTTTATTTGCTTGCTTATTGATTTGATTCTACTGCTTTTGATGTTATATGCATGATATGAGTCAAAAAAATCAGTATGGTGATGAGATAAATTGATTTGCTTTGAAAATTTTTGGTTTCCAAGTTTTTAAGGTGTGTTTGGATACGGGTTTATCTGTGATAGATTGTTAGAATTTAAGAGTTTTAACCTGTTAGAAGTAGTTACAAGGGTAGAAAAAGGTTGCATGATAACTGGTTTTTAGTTTGGTAAGGTTTGTAACACACTTGCATGCTAAAACTTTGGATAATGTAGTTTAAATCAGAAATCTCTTGTGATTGACTGTTTTTGTGAGAAATTGCTCTATCAACTGAGTTCATTGCTAGACCTTAGGCCTAAGAGGGGATTGCTATCACTTTTAAGCTAGCTGGTTAACTTGTATACAAGAATTTAAGGTTTAAAATTCGTGTTTGTGCAAGTATTTTAGGGTCTACTGTTCATCAGTAACATTGCCAGTAAGATAAGAAACTTTTGTGCCTTATTGTGTGGATTTTGTGTTAGAACTTGCTAATTTTTGTGTTGATTATTGACTCCCTATACTCAACTGAGTATAGGGTTGCCTTGTTGTCCAAAAATAAGCCCCAATTAAGCTTTCCTAAGCTTATTACTCAACTGCACAAAAATATACACTAGCAGTGGGAACTCCTTTCCCACTGGTAGTTCACTGGTTTCCACTGCCAAGCATAAAGACAAATCCAGTCACATGTCACTATCAGTTTTCTTATATTTTTGTCTTTAGTGGGTAAAAATTTGAATTAGACCTTCAAACCAATTTCTTTATTTTTCTTATTTAATTTAGGATTTTTCTGTTTAATTAGATTTTTAGTTACTGTTCATTTCCTATTTTTTAGGGTTTTTAGCTATTTTTAATTAACTTTAATATTTCTGTTTTTGCCTTTTAGTGCCATAAAGCAATATTTTTTCAGTTTAATCAATTTTCCTAGACTTAGAATAATATTTTAAGGTTTTTGGTATAAAAATATTTTTACTATTCATCTTTTTATTAGTTTTTAGAATTAATTTAAGTTAATTAGGGTTTTAATTAAACTAGTTTTGTCTTTTAGTGGTAAAATTTATATTTTTCAATCTTTTTCATTTTTCTTCTGTTCATTAGAGTTATTTAGGATTTTTAAAATTGGTAGATTATTTTTAGCATTATTTTATTTTTTTTTTATAATTATTTTAGTTTTAAAATAGTTTTTAGTAATTTAAAAATAGAAAAATAGTATTTAAAAAATATAAAAATACTTTTTAGTTTTTAGATAATATAAGTAAGTTATTTGTTCAATAAAATCATATTTTGGACATTTTGATTAATTATATTTAATTTTAGGGCTTTAATTAGCATTTAAAATTGAATAATTAATTAATAAAAGGTTTTAAAATATTTTTATTGGATTTTATTCCTTATTTATATTATTTTAGACTTGTTTTAGCTTATAATTAATTTTTAGGTTGAAATTTTAAATTTTGTAGTTTTTACGTCTTTACGTGTTCGTCTTTTTCGTCATAGTTTAATTCGTAATCGTAACCGTCTCTTCTTTCCTTTCTAATTTCTTTTCTTCTTGTTCATAATCACAAACAAACATTAATCAACTCTTAACACAACGCACTTGCCTCCTTGGGAAACGAACTTGCTTGGTCATTAGTGCTCGGTTTTCCTAAACCGACACTTAATACTACCACTATTTGTCATCCTTTTCCTAAAGGGTACAAAAACTCTACATCATTTTGGCGCCGCTGTCGGGGAGGCGTGTTGTGTTTTGATTGAACCATTTGTGTTTTTTATATTAGCCATAAAAGTATTTGTATTAGTAGCACTCTACTAATACGTATTATCGTTTTTCGATTTTTGTGTGAATACTATTACTATATTGTATACGTAGAACAATAAATTTACAAGTACTCCAAATACGTGAGCAATCACAACCTTGATTCGGGATTTCATCACTCGATCATTGTATTCTAATCTCAAACCAAAGAAAAAAGGCAAAAATAGATAAATACTTTCGTGAAGCTTGATTTTGATAATACAAACTATAAGGTGGGTATAAGGCGGTTGTATTTCACGACCTAAAGGAAAAAGGCTCTTAAGTGCTTCGCGCCGCCTCGTTTCCTCCGCTTGCTTGTGCGTATTTGATTTTGAGAGTGAATCGAGGGTTTTGCCGCCCAAAGTATTACTTACGTATCATATATATTTTCTTGGTTTCATTTGATTAAACCCTCTTGAACGATTTGGTGTTCCACCATCGTTCTAAAGTCATCGAAGGCGTTCACTTCACATGATCGTTTTCATTCCTTGAGGCCTTTTTAATCGAGAGATTTGATTAAGGAGGAGATTTGTAGATTTGTGTCTACTTAATACATTCCAAAAATCCAAAAAGTAAAAACAATCAAAAACCACAAAAAAATTGAAAAAGTAAAAACACCAAATCTTCTTTGCTCGCCTTCTCGTTGTACGTGACGTTTATGCAAACTCGCTCTAAAGCAAGACGTGCTCGTAAACGAAGAAACAAATCACTCACTCCTACTAGTGAGGACTCTCCTATTGACGAGCCCATTGTAGTGAAAGAAGCACCCATGGCTAATCGAACTATGATGGAGTTACTTCAAGCACCCACCGAGGGTTATGGAGAAGCGATTGTGATTCCCGCTATCCTTGCGGAGAATTTTGAGGTTAAGACGGGTTTGTTGTCCATGATTCAAAACAACAAGTTTCGAGGGGACGAAAAGGACAACCCGCATAACCACATTCGCCAATTTAATCGTCTCACCGCCACGTGCAAGTTTAAGGATGTTTCAAACGACTCGATTAAGATGATGCTTTTTCCGTATTCCTTAGCGGGGCCCGCTAAATTTTGGTTAGAGAAAGAGCCACCCAATTCTATATTGACGTGGAAGGATCTCGTTTCAAAATTCGTGAACCAATTTTTTCCGCCCTCTAAGACTACGCACTTGAAAAACGAGATTTCAAAGTTTTCACAAGAGTATAATGAGAGTTTTTCAACGGCTTGGAATAGGTTTAAGGAAATGTTGCACGAATGTCCTCATCATGGTTTTTCTGACTTGCATCAAATAGACACGTTTTACAATGGCTTGAACGATCATGAGCGTGATTATCTTAATGCCGCCGCGGGTGGTAATTTTTTGTGTAAGACGGTCGAGGAAGCATTGTTAATCATTGAGAATAGGTCTAAGGTGTATAGTCCTCGTAGCACGTCGAGTGTTCGTAAGGCTTCGTCTTCATCTTCACCTAGTTTGTCACACACCGTTGATGCTTGCCAAGTCGAGGCTAGTTTGGAAAACAAAATTTTTGATATAGTGAAAGGCTTGTTAGTTGAGTTTAAAGTTGGTGAACAACCCGCTCCCGCTACGATTAAAGCGGTTGAGGTTTCTTGTATGTATTGTGGTGGAGCTCACGATTATTCCGAGTGCATTACCAACGGTGGTAACACTTCGAGTGCCTTCGCGGCCGCGGGAACTTATAACCAAAACGGTCAAGTTCCTCGCACTAATCAATTGACTCCACCGGGTTTTTCACCAAATCAAAATGCTAACAATTATCGAAACAATCAAGTTGGTTACCAAAGCAATCAAAGGAACAATTTTAAGGGTAATAACAACTATGGGAATCAAGGGAGTAGTAGTAGCCAATTGCAAAATCAAAATCAAAACCGTAATTTTCAAAACACAAGTCAAGGTCTTCAAAATGCTAATACTAAAGAACTTCCAATGGACTTTTTGAATTACGCTACTTAAAATGATAAGATTTTGGAAAACATTCAAGAGCAAATGGCTACTCAAGCTAGGGACACGGCTAAGAACGCAAAGGAGTTAGCTAATTTTATTAAGGAAAATCTAGCCATGAGAAATGAATTGAAAAATGATTTTGCTAACCAAATTCGAGGTCAAAACAACAAGATAGAGCAAAGTCATGCTAGGCTTGAACAAAGAATTGACCAAAAAGCCGGTAGCCAAGATTTGAAGTTTAATAGTCAAGATGCTAAGCTTAATGCAATTTTAGAAGCCGTCATGGGGAACAAAGCCTCTACTTCGGGTAGTTTGCCTAGTAACACCGTTTCAAACCCGAAGGGAGAGATGAAAGTGATTACCACACGAAGTGGTAAGACACTTAAAGAACCAACTCCTCAACCAATTACTCCAACGGTGGAGGAAATTGAGGAAGAACCCGAGGTGGTGGTCGAAAAGGAGCATATTTCAATCCCACAAAGTACCGCTCATGCCACACCTACGGTTGACCCATCACCCATATTGGAACCCGAGATTCCAAAGGCTATGCCTATGCCCCAACCCACACCACCCTTGCCTTACCCATCGAGACTTAGGAAGGAGAAACGACAAGAGCGCGACAACTACCAATTTGAGTTTTTTATGAAAATGTTTCGTGATTTGCACTTTAATGTGAGTTTCGCCGATGCTTTGGTCATGATGCCTCGATTTGCCGCCAACTTTAAGAGTATGTTGAACAACAAGGAGAAATTACACCAAATGTCTAGTTGTTCGTCGGTTTATCTTAATCGCATACCTCAAAAAGTCGGTGATCCCGGTAAATTTTTGATCCCTTGTGCAATTCAAGATATGGAAGAATGCTATGCCTTGGCCGATCTTGGTGCTAGCATTAACTTGATGCCACTTGCAATCTACAAGTTGCTCAATCTTCCTAATCTTACTCCTTCACGAATGTCTATTGAGTTGGCCGACCATTCCACGATTCTCGCATGTGGTTTGGCGGAAGACGTTTTTGTGAAAGTGGGGAAGTTCTACTATCCCGTAGACTTTATTGTTGTTGACATCCCCACGGATCCTCAAGTTCCTCTTATTTTAGGTCGTTCGTTTTTAGATACGTCTATGGCTTTGATTGATGTGCATGCTAGAAAGATCACCTTACGTTTCAACGACGAGGAACTTGTTATAAACGCAACTCAAAATTCTCAACTTTCTCATGTTTATTCCGTTGCTACCATAAACCTCGTTGATATGATCGACGTGGTTTGCGAGGAATTTTCACAAGAAGTTTTAGGGTTTGGTGATGAAGAAACTAGTGGCAATCCCACTATGTTAGATCCAATTCTTGATAATTCGACACCAACCTTCACTCCTTTCGAAGGTGGTGGTTTTACGTTGGAAGAATTCGATGTTCCACGTACTTGTGACGAAGACCTCGACAACAATGAGGACTTCTCGATTATCAAGGATTTTCTCAACGATTTCCCATTGCCTCCACCCGAGGAGGTTATGAGTATCGAGCCCAAATCTTCACTTGAGGAACCACCTATTCTCGAGTTGAAAGATTAACCTCCTCACCTAGAATATGTCTATTTGGAGGAGGACGACAAGTTGCCGGTTATTATTGCGAAGGATCTTTCGAATGATGAAAAAACCGCACTTGTCGATGTTCTTAAGGATCACAAAGGGGCGATTGCGTGGAAGTTATCCGACATTAAGGGAATCGATACCAAGTTTTGTACCCACAAAATCTTAATGGAGGAGGATTTCAAGCCAACAATCCAAAGTCAAAGGAGGGTGAACCCCAAAATTCACGACGTCATCAAAAAGGAAGTCCTTAAACTCCTTGACGCGGGAATGATTTACCCTATTTCCGATAGCTCTTGGGTGAGTCCTATTCATTGTGTCCCTAAAAAGGGAGGGATGACCGTTGTGCCAAACGATGCCAACGAGTTGATTCCCACTAGACTCGTGACCGGATGGAGAGTGTGCATTGACTATCGTAAGTTGAATGAAGCCACTCGAAAAGACCATTTTCCCTTGCCCTTCATGGACCAAATGTTGGAGCGTCTTGCGGGAAACGATTTCTATTGCTTTTTAGATGGTTTTTCCGGTTACTTCCAAATTCCCATCGATCCTCGTGATCAAGAAAAAACTACGTTTACGTGTCCATATGGAACGTTTGCCTATCAGAATGCCATTCGGACTTTTCAATGCACCGGGAACTTTTCAACGATGCATGATGGCTATTTTTCATGATATGATCGAGAAGACGATGGAAGTCTTCATGGATGACTTTTCCGTGTTTGGTGATTCCTTTACTTCGTGTTTGTCGAACCTTAAGAGAATGTTAAAACGTTGTGAGGAAACCAACCTTGTGCTCAATTGGGAAAAATGTCATTTTATGGCTAAAAGTGGAATCGTCTTAGGGCACAAGGTCTCGAAAGCGGGGATTGAGGTAGATCAAGCTAAGGTAGACGTCATCGCCAAATTACCTCATCCCAAAACCGTCAAGGGAGTTAGGAGTTTCCTAGGCCACGCGGGCTTTTATCGACGATTCATCAAGGATTTCTCGAAGATTTCTCGACCCATTACACATCTTCTTGAAAAAGAAGCACGTTTTGTCTTTGACGAAGATTGTGTACGAGCCTTTGAGATCCTTAAGAGGAAACTTACCGAAGCTCCCATTCTTGTTGCTCCAAATTGGAACCTCCCCTTTGAGCTTATGTGTGATGCAAGTGATTACGCTATTGGGGCCGTTTTGGGGCAACGTCATGATAAGCACTTCTTGCCTATTCACTATGCTAGCAAGACGATGACCGAGGCTCAACTTAAATACACTACAACGGAAAAGGAATTCCTTGCCGTGGTGTATGCATTTGAGAAATTCCGACCTTATCTCGTCTTGACGAAATGCATAGTGTATACGGACCATTCGGCTATCAAGTATCTCATGGCTAAACAAGATGCTAAGCCGAGATTACTTCGTTGGATTCTCCTCCTTCAAGAATTTGATCACAAAATCGTTGACAAAAAGGAGCCGAGAATCTAGCGGCCGATCATCTCTCTCGTTTGGAAGATCCTCACCAAAGTGTTTACGAGCCCAAGGAAATCACCGAAACATTTCCGCTCGAGACACTTGGTGTAGTGAATTCTAAGCTTGATTCTTCCACCCCATGGTTTGCGGATTTTGCAAATTACCATGCGGGTAACTTCATCATTAAGGGTATGACAACTCAAGAAAAACGAAAATTCTTTCGTTATGTCAAGTTCTATTTTTGGAACGACCCTTACTTGTTTCGAACTTGTGCGGATCAAATCATCCGCCGTTGTGTATTTGGCACCGAAGCTTCTAATATCCTTAGAGCTTGCCATGAGGGACCCACGGGTTGTCACCACGGTGCTAATCTCACGGCTAAAAAGGTGTTTGATGCCGGCTTCTTTTGGCCTACTATTTACCGAGATGCACAAGATCTTGTGAAGTCTTTTGATTCATGCCAACGACAAGGAAAAGCCTCACAAAAAGATGAAATGCCACAAAATATCATTCAAGTATGTGAGATCTTTGACGTTTGGGGCATAGACTTTATGGGGCCGTTCCCATCATCTCGTGGTAATAAGTACATCCTTGTTGCGGTTGACTACCTTTCTAAGTGGGTGGAGGCAAAGGCCTTGCCAAGTAATGATGCTCGTGTGGTAGTTAAGTTCTTGAAAAGTTTGTTTGCTAGGTTTGGAACCCCTCGTGCTATCATAAGCGATCGTGGAACCCATTTTTGTAATGACCAATTTGAAAGGGTTCTAAGGAAATATGGGGTTACACATCGTCTTTCTACGGCTTATCACCCACAAACGAGTGGGCAAGTCGAGGTTTCAAACCGAGCATTGAAGAGGATCTTGGAGAGATCCGTGGGGGAAAACCGACAATCTTGGTCGGATAAGTTAGACGATGCTTTATGGGCCTTTAGGACCGCTCATAAGACACCCATTGGGTGCACTCCCTATAAGCTTGTGTATGGAAAGAATTGTCATTTGCCTATCGAGTTAGAACACAAGGCTTATTGGGCCCTAAAGCATTGTAATGATGATATGGAGACCGCGGGAAAACACCGGAAAATGCAATTAAATGAATTGGATGAATTAAAGGACATTGCTTATGAAAATTCATTGATTTACAAAGAGAAAACTAAAAAGTTGCATGATTCAAAAATAAAAAACCGGGTTTTTAACATTGGGGATCAAGTTTTACTTTTTAATTCAAGATTGAAAATATTTTCCGGTAAGTTGAAATCCCGTTGGTCCGGTCCATTCACCGTGACTCAAGTGTTTCCTTATGGGACCATCGAGCTAGCTCAAGATGATGGTCCTAATTTCAAGGTGAATGGACATAGGTTGAAGCACTACTTTGGCGGGGAAGTTCCATCCTTGAACTACCTCGACCAAGTCACCTTCCCCAATGATAACTAGTATTGAGGGGATCGAGTCGAGCTCATGACTCGGTAATCAAAAACGAGGTGCCTCGTGGGGGAGTCCCATGCTTATCCTATGTACATATTATCGCTTTCTTAGTCTAATGTAGCTTACGTGTGGGGATTCGTGCCCTTCTAACCTTTGTTCCGTGGTTGTTTGTGATATGTGGTTTTTAGATCATGATCTTCACGATTGGAGCCTCTCGTGTTCGCTTTATGGGAGCACTCGATCGTTTGCTATTGAAGACATTTCTCAATATCCATGATATATCCTTTGATGTTCTAACCTTAGGTTTTTAGCGCACTTCATAAACGGCTTTTAATTTAACGGTTACACCCTTTCCATGCTAGATTAGGCATTCGACTACGTCTCTAGTATGGGGGTGTTTGCATCCCTAGACTCGAAACATTGAGGACAATGTTTAACTTTAGTATGGGGGGGTGAATAGATACTTGCCTTGCCAAACCTTCACGCTTTCCAAAGTTTATCGTTTTGTTATCATTTTGTTGCAAAATAAGGCTAAAAATGGCCAAATTTTAAATTTTTCTCATGTTTTATAAGTGTTTGAAGACACGAATGTAGATTTTCCGATGGCGAGAATAAGAGTAATTTTTGACTCGACCGTGCGTGTTGAGCACTTAGCTTTGATTCCTTAACTACACATTAGGCTAAGTCTCTTAAATGAGGACGAGAAATGATAGAGTTAATTATAAGTTACTATGCTAAACGTAGAGTACTCGTATTCTTTCAAAAACTCATGTGTTCTCGTTGTTTGCTTATTCTCCCTTCGCATGTAAATATTTTTTGCTTAATAAATATTGACTTAGCGGTTTAGTTAGGATTGTTGGGTTTCTAGTCTTTTCTTGTAGCTTCCGTGTAATTAAATTGGGAAGACATTAAGGTATCGCCAGCGTCACGGTTTTGAAGTATTGGCACCCGAATAATCGAAAGCTTCACCCAATAATAAGATTTCAAGTGCTCACCTAAATCAAGCAAACAATTTGAAGCCCCACAAGGCCTAAAATCTATGCAAAATTGAAAGTGAATCAAGCCTTAATCTTCGAAGCTTTAAAGATCCAAAATTCGCTTTAGCGTGAGGATATACGTCTTTGGCTAATAAAACCACCGATGAGGCGGATAATAAAAGGCAAGGCAAGACCGAAGTCATAATAAAAGCTTCATGGCGAAGTTGAATAAAAGATGGAGGCAAACCAAAGATAATAAGGCCCTTCCGTTAGGGGGCGTATAAAAATCTTGGTAATAAGTCTCATGTTCAAAACCGTTATAAAACCGTGTTTATCGATTCTTCTTGTCAACTTAATTTTTTTACATCGTTGTCTATTAGGAGGGGTTATTGATTTGATGGTCTTAGTTACACCGTTAGGACTCTATTTTTAGACCTAAATCTCTATTATCGCATAAGTCAAACAATGTATCCTCGTGAAACATTCAAGACATCATAAAATATAAGAGATACAACTTAGGAATAATGGGAGGATAAGTACGTGATTAGGGCATATGAGTAGTGTTAGCATTACTAACTTATAATGACAATGATCTTGTTGCACGCTTAGCATGGAATTGGAGTGAAAATCGAGGACGATGAAATTATTTCTAACGAAGAATTCACGTGTTCTTATTCTATGAACCTAAACGTCCCATTTTGCGATGAAAATCATACATTATGTCTAAAACGCAAGTAGTAGTGGTAGTAATAGTAGTAGTGTAGCTAGTTTATCATTCCAATAAAGTCAATAAAAATGAATTTTGGAGATGCTATGATACTTTATTCTAGTATTGCGTGAGGGCACGACAATGGTTTAGTATGGGGGAGTGATGAGACTGCTTTTATACATGGTCTCATCGTTCTTTTTGGACTTAAAATGCATTAAATATCATCAAAATACCCAAATATATGCTTGTGTTTGTTGCTTGTGTATTTTAGGTACGGATATTGAGAAAATGACAAAAGATCACAAGAATCACGCAAAAACGAACACGGGAAACGAAGCCGCACGATGAACCAAGCCCTAGTGAGGAATTTTCCAAAGAAAACCCTTGAAGATTTGAAGAATATTGAAGATTGGTCCTCCAAGTTTGAAGAATTGACACTTTATACCCTTGTATCTTCATAATTACAAGTTTGGTCCCTAAAGTTTGTCAAAATTACAAAAAGGACCCTTAACTTTGAAGAATTGGCAAATTTAGTCCCTCAACAAATCTAAATTGTCAAGAATGGTCCTCCAAGAAGTCAACCAACAAGTCAAAGCCTTGAAGTTTGAAAACATGTCAAAATCAGTCCTTGGAATATGAAGAAATTGCATGTTTAGTCCTTGTTTCAAGATTATAAAAAGATTGTGCCAAAAATGACAAATCAGCAAAGTTATTTATAAAGGGAAAGAAAGTTTGTAGCTGTTTAAAGGGAAGTACCAAAGAGAAGAAAGATAGGGGGCCAAAATGGGGAGACACACATACTTAACCCAGCCAACCAATGTGCTACACGTCACCTTGACCATTTGACTATCCAATCACACCTTTCCACTTCAAAACCCACTCACGTTTTATATTAACTCTTTTTTAATCTGTTTAACTAACAAATTTTTTGTGGGAAACAGGTTTTTGAACGTTAAAACAAATCAAACAATCCCTATTCATGTTCTTAATCCCACAAGAACTCCAATTGGGTTTTTCTTTATTAACCAAAATTGGACAGCCAAAGCTTCCAGAACCATGATTAAACACCCATAAATCAAAACCCACATGATAAAACCTTTGCCACATCACCCATATTCTCTCCCCATTGGTCCCCTGACCCGTCATTGTCTCCCTTTTCCCCAAACCCGACCAAACCAATGGCTGGATGAAGTTACTTGGTCCCAAAGGTTAAACAGACGTCCTAGATCAATCTACACAGCTGTAACATCACAAGCATCCATACAGCAATCACATGGCACCCCATTGACCACTTTTGAAGATTTGAATTCAAGGGCAAGAATGGAAATTCGTTCCTTTAGGGTTTAGCTTTATTTTTTTTTCTTCTAGAAAGATTGTAGTCCCTATATAAGGACACATAGGTTTAGTTTCAAGTTTGTTCCAGTTTTATGTAAAATTTTCTTTTATGAATTAATGAAAAAGTTTTCATCCTGCATATGACTGAGAACCATTTACTTTCCAGTATTTTCAGTTTTAAAGTTTGTTTTTCTTGAATTCATTTTTCTTCAAGTTTGTGTTTTTAAAATTTTCAAAAAAGTTTTCTAGTGTTTCTGAAAATTGAGATTTCTTGGTGAGAATCTTTGTTAAGGTTTGAGGTTTCAAGTAGTTTAAGTTGTTTGAGTGAAGTTAATTAAAGGAAAAATGTTTTGAGAAAGATGTTTTAAAAAAAAAAAGTTTTTAAGAAAGAAAGAAAGAAAACAGATTGTGCATCTTGTGTTTCTCTTTTCATTTTTTTTTCTTAGCAGGTGATTGTTTGTTGATTAAGTTCAGCTTAGGCCCGAGCCTAAAGGAAAAAGGCATAGCAGCCTTTGGTTGAGCCTGGAAGTAGGCTCAACAAGGTAGCCCTTATTTCCTTTTCATTTTTTTTATATTTGGTGAATTTGTATGACTCAAGTGAAAAGTTGTTTATTTGCTTGCTTATTGATTTGATTCTACTGCTTTTGATGTTATATGCATGATATGAGTCAAAAAAATCAGTATGGTGATGAGATAAATTGATTTGCTTTGAAAATTTTTGGTTTCCAAGTTTTTAAGGTGTGTTTGGATACGGGTTTATCTGTGATAGATTGTTAGAATTTAAGAGTTTTAACTTGTTAGAAGTAGTTACAAGGGTAGAAAAAGGTTGCATGATAACTGGTTTTTAGTTTGGTAAGGTTTGTAACACACTTGCATGCTAAAACTTTGGATAATGTAGTTTAAATCAGAAATCTCTTGTGATTGACTGTTTTTGTGAGAAATTGCTCTATCAACTGAGTTCATTGCTAGACCTTAGGCCTAAGAGGGGATTGCTATCACTTTTAAGCTAGCTGGTTAACTTGTATACAAGAATTTAAGGTTTAAAATTCGTGTTTGTGCAAGTATTTTAGGGTCTACTGTTCATCAGTAACATTGCCAGTAAGATCAGAAACTTTTGTGCCTTATTGTGTGGATTTTGTGTTAGAACTTGCTAATTTTTGTGTTGATTATTGACTCCCTATACTCAACTGAGTATAAGGCTGCCTTGTTGTCCAAAAATAAGCCCCAATTAAGCTTTCCTAAGCTTATTACTCAACTGCACAAAAATATACACTAGCAGTGGGAACTCCTTTCCCACTGGTAGTTCACTGGTTTCCACTGCCAAGCATAAAGACAAATCCAGTCACATGTCACTATCAGTTTTCTTATATTTTTGTCTTTAGTGGGTAAAAATTTGAATTAGACCTTCAAACCAATTTCTTTATTTTTCTTATTTAATTTAGGATTTTTCTGTTTAATTAGATTTTTAGTTACTGTTCATTTCCTATTTTTTAGGGTTTTTAGCTATTTTTAATTAACTTTAATATTTCTGTTTTTGTCTTTTAGTGCCAAAAAGCAATATTTTTCAGTTTAATCAATTTTCATAGACTTAGAATAATATTTTAAGGTTTTTGGTATAAAAATATTTTTACTATTCATCTTTTTATTAATTTATAGAATTAATTTAAGTTAATTAGGGTTTTAATTAAACTAGTTTTGTCTTTTAGTGGTAAAATTTATATTTTTCAATCTTTTTCATTTTTCTTCTGTTCATTAGAGTTATTTAGGATTTTTAAAATTGGTAGATTATTTTTAGCATTATTTAATTATTTTTTATAATTATTTTAGTTTTAAAATATTTTTTAGTAATTTAAAAATAGAAAAATAGTATTTAAAAATTATAAAAAATACTTTTTAGTTTTTAGATAATATAAGTAAGTTATTTGTTCAATAAAATCATATTTTGGACATTTTGATTAATTATATTTAATTTTAGGTCTTTAATTAGCATTTAAAATTGAATATTTAATTAATAAAAGGTTTTAAAATATTTTTATTGGATTTTATTCCTTATTTATATTATTTTAGACTTGTTCCGATGGAGATGATTATGATGATTTTACTTCTGAGTATCCAGACATGCCCACTTATGATGCTTTTGATGAGGTCGATACTCTCTCGAGTGATTCTTCACATGATGAAGATCCCCCACCTACAACACTTGATCCTACTTTGGATGACTACTCGTTTGAGGAAGACTTTTCTACTTTTCTCAATACATACTTCCCTCATGAGAGTGATGCCCCTCCTTTAGACTTTGATGATTATGGTCTTTATCCTTCTACGGATTCAAAGAAACTTCTTTCAAAAGAGAAGAAACCGGATGACACCGATATCCGCAGCACTTATGTCTTGACACCTCTTTATCCACATTCTGAGGATGAGATTGCGAGATTTATGATCAGATCTTCTTCAAGGTCTGCTGAGCCTGAGTGTTATTTTCCCCTAAAGAAAAAGGTGTTCGACCTCGACATTGCACTTTTTAGGCCATCTCAGTATCCATCTGATGAAATAAAAGGAAAAATCTTTGGTACTTATGGAAACATGCTTGCACTTTACCCTACTTTCTTCCACCGTTCTCAACAACTGCTTAAGGGAACCTTGCCTACTCTTCTTTGGCTTGCCTTGTTCACCTTAAGCTTGTGCTACTTGATGGACGAAAACCATGTATTTGATCCCGGTGGATGTCTTTCAAGCTTCTTCCTATGCTAATCAAGGTCGAGTCAGGCTCACGACTCGGTTATAAAAAACAAGCGCTTTTTGGGAGGCAACCCAAGTATCTATCCTTTTTCTCTTATCTTTATAATAAGTGTAGGGGGAGACCCTAGTATGTTGTTTGTTGTCTTCTTTCTAATCATGTACAGGGATTCGAGCTTTCAAAGATCCATTCTTGATGAGTTTTGACGACCCGTGATTCCGTGTGCCCGTCTTCCCGGTTTTATCCTAAACTCTTCTCGATTCACTATTTTATATTAATTCAATATTAAAATAGGAATCACTTTAGTTTTCTCTTCCTTAGCAAGATTTAAACAACGTGCACAATGTCCTAAGTGTAGGGGAGTTTACTCCCACATTCTTAAACATTAAGGACAATGTTTATATTAAGTGTAGGGGGACTTCTATCGAAGTTAAGTGGGCTTTTCCTTGTATTTATCCTCATTTTAATCGGAAAATTTGATTTTTCGACATTTTTCAAAATTTTTAATCTATTTTGGCCTAGTTGTATAGTTGTATTTTCCTTTGTTATGGTTATTTTCTTTCTTTGCTAGAATGAATTTTCAATAAAGTGGTTTTAAATTTTTCAAAGCCGTGAATATTTTGACTCAACCCGAGTTTACTTATCTAAGTTTACTCTAGCTAGTATTCTTAACGTGCTTAAGTCAAGTTTTGCTAGGCTTTTATTTAGGGAGCTTTAAAACGCGAATGTCTTAACTCTCACGGGTTAAGAACAAGAACTTTTCGCAAGTTCCTATAATTGATCCTAGAGATTTTTTTTATCAAGGGAACTTTAAAATGCGTATTCTAAACTTGAAAAAGTCTAAGAATTTGCAAGATCCTATAGATGACTCGAAAACCCAAAACTTTGATTTAATTGGCTAAGCATCCACGAGTCTCATTCTTTGAGATTTTAAATTGTGGAGAACGAGAGATGATAGAGTCAATTATAAGTTTGGTATTCTTTCGTGAATTTATGTGAGTTGATTATAAGCTTTTTCTCCCATCGCTTGCTAATAAATTTATCTGCAATAAATAAGGTTGTACGATTTGAAAAGTTACTTAGCTTCTAGCCCAAGATCGTTTAAAAGTTGCTCGGTATTAATTAGAGTTCATAGCCAAGGCATAACTTATTGTAGCGGGATGCGAATATTGGCGAGTCCGAAAAGGCCCTAACAAGGCATGAGGGCTACATTTTGTTGCTAAAGATCCAAAAGTGATGTGAAGAATCATTTATCGAAAACCAATATGAAGGATCGAGACACACGGCGAAAAGCAAAAACTCCCCAAAAGATCATGGAGAAGTCTATCCAAAAAGGCCCTAACAAGATATGAGGATAAATAGATCCAAGTCCTAAAAGGAGGCGGATCGTTGTATATCAAAGTCCAAAATAAAGATTGGAGAAAAATGAAGAAGTCGTGGTCCAAAGATGAAGAATCTCTCAAAACTTCAAGTGAAGAAATTCCTATTATAAAGAGAAGACCATAATTTCATGAACGTCTCTCAAGATTTGAAGTATGAAGTCGCTGCCAAATATCGGTCCGAGAAAGGTCTCAAATTGTGAAGCGAGTTATGCCAAGATATGAACTTTATGAGGTCCCGAGAAGCAATTTTAAAAGATTTTGTGAATAATTGGCCCGCATGAGTTTGTGTTAGTTTGCTAACTTATAATAAAAATGATCTCGTTTTTAAGCTTGGTATGGGGAACGTGAAACTTGAGGATGATAATCATTCATGACATCTCAAAACCCTAAGGTATGTCTTTGATTTCTTTACTTATTTTCTTCCTTTGAATGTTTTAGAATTTTCTATCTTTTTAATAAAGGCCAATGTGGATTGATTATGATGGAAAATGTAAAAACTTGATTTGTAATTAATACATTGCATGAGGACATTGTAATGGTCAAGTGTAGGGGATTTGATAGGTGTGTAAACACCCATCCTTTTACCACTTAATTACAATAATAACCAGGCCAATACGTGTATTTTATGTCGTAAATGTCGGAATTATGCGTGGTTTGTGTTTTTGTTATGATTTAGGACGAAAATGTGAAAAGGGGAGAAAACACGGGGTTTTACGGGCTTTTATCGAAGAAAAAGACAAAAGACGAAGTCAAAAGATCAAGAGTGCCAAAAGAACGGAAGTCCAAGGCCAATTCTGAAGATTTATCGAAGAAAAAGTCTAAAGACGGAAGTTTAATAAAAGCCGAAGAACTCAAGTCTAAATTAATGAAGAAATTACAAGACGAGTTTATTAATCCCGAGACAAAGTTGAAAAAGTCGAAGAAATAAGAAGACGAGAAGTCGAGAAAGAAAGAAGAATGAACCAACACATGCTTAGTTTTCCTAATCACTATAAATAGACTCCTAATGTGTCATTAGGAGTTGTTAGCTAATTTGACACCTTAGCCTTTCCATTTTGTTTTCATGTCATTTTAATTACTTGTTAATTTACATTCCTTGTCTTGCACCTTAATTCGTTTAATTCCAAGTAAGTTTAATCTTTACTTTTGTTCTTTAATCTTTTCTTTAATCAAGTTTTATATTAATCTCTCCTTCTACCTTTCTTATTTTTGTTAATCTTTATGCTTATTATATTATTGTTATGCTTATTTGATTATTTGTTATGTTTTTATGATTATGATTGTGTTAGCTTATTGATTAGATAGCTTATTGTGTGTTTGATTTGATTTTAGTTAAGTTTTTATTAGTTTGTTTTATTAAAAGTTGATTTTTAATTTTTAATTTTATTAGTGTTTTTCAAGTTTTTGATTTGTGGTTAAATTACATTTTCTTAAAAGTGTTTTAGAATAAGTTTTGGTTATTTGCTTATTTGATTTTAGCTTATTCGTAGCTTATTTCTTAAGTTTTGATTTAACTGTTTAATCGTGCCTTAACTTCTTCGGAAAAGGGTTTTGTTTTCTGAAATCATACCTTTTCCGAAATAGCAATTATTCCGAAATTACCATTTTCTCTGAATTCATCATTTCCATGAAATCATCTTTTTCTGAATTTGCCATTTTTCCGAAGATACATTTTTTACGAAATAGTCATTTTTCCGAAATCATCTTTTTTCTGAAATTTCCATTTTTCCGAAGATTTCTCTGAAAAACATTTATTCCGAAAAAGTTATTTTTGCGAAAAAGTCATTATTCCGAAAATATCCTTTTCTCTGAATTCATTGCTTTTCCGAAGATTTCTCCGAAAAACTTTTTTTTCCGAAAAAGTCATTTTTTCGAAGAAATGCAATTACTGAAATATACTGTAGCTTTTTCGGAATAATTTTTTTGTCTGCTTGATTGTTTAAATTTTTGTCTTAGTTTTAGTTTTGAGTTTTCAAAGTTTCCTAGTTTTAATTTTTAGAGAGAAAGTGACAGTTTTTCTCGTTATGCTTTTAGCCTATTTTAATTTCAAGTTTTGCATTTTTATTACATTGTCAATTTACTTTTCGTCAAGTTTTAATTACCTGTCATTTATTTTCTTGTCATTTATTTTTAAAGTTTTTAATATTGCACATTTACATTTTAATTAGTTTTAGCTTTAAATTACCGCCTTTTACGTTAAAGTCTTGCCTTTTATTTACACTACAACGACAAATATCTTTCTTAACCAAAACAAATTGAGTCGCAGTTAAAACCTTTCTCAATTCGAAAAGATCGGATTTAACGAACTTTCATACTTAGTGAAAATCTATGTATTATTCATCAACGGCTATCATCAATTGATCAACCAAGGCCGCGTGGAAGCTTACTATTCACTCCAACACGTCACCTACCTCCAACAAACTTTAACCCAGCTCTATAAATAACCCATAATGTTCTTCATTTCAGGATAATACTTAGTGTGTGTAGTTTTCACATATTTCTTAAATTCCCTCATTTCCAGTTAGCAAGTTTGTTAGATACTACTCTCAAGCGATTGACAACCACTTGATAGTTAGTTAGTTAGGTGTAACATATTGTAACAACCTTTCATCCATTAATAAAACCTTCACTTACATTTCACTTAATTCTACTTCTCATTCCTTCACTATCTACTTCCTATTGTTACTTGTTGTTTCTATTGATCATACTTGATCAATGGAAATTGATTGATGCCATCTGGAAGCTAGTAGTTGGTTTAGACGCTTTCTGGTTCATGTTCATATTCAAAAGTAGCAGTTGTAGCAGGGGTATTGATTTGTTGAAGATGATGTTGATCTGATGGTTTTTGGTGATTGATTGTTGATGTACCTGTTGATAATAGTAAGCTCATTGCTTTACTACTCCATCAGAGGTGGCATCAAGCTAACATGAATCACTTTTCTCATTTAAATTCCACTTAACAGTTTTGCCATGCTCAATTCTTAGAAATAGATCTTATCTTGTATAAACTGCTTGATTTGTTGTTCTATTGGTGTTATTGATATGGTTTGTTAGTTAGCTTGTAGTCTTTCAGCTCTTAAATCAGTCTACTTAGCTTATTGAATCTTAATTAGTTTACATTTTCATCATCTAGTCAAAATGTTGTTTCTTAGTGTTATCTTGCTGGTTTTTGCATTCATATCAGTTCATTTTTGTTCACAAACTAGTTTTAATAAGTGTCAAGTACTTTCATAAACTTTTGCTCAAAAAGTCTTTGTTAATTTTCCAAAACATGTTTAAGCTAGTGTTTGGTTTAGTGTGGATCTTGGTGATTTAGCTTTTGAAACCTGTTGATTAGAGTTCAATTTCGTTCAATAGGTTTGTACTAGTAATCTAGATAAGTTTTGTGGTCAAATAAAAAGTCAAAAAGGCAAACAAGCATAAAAAAGAGTGGGTTAGTGTTCATCAGTAAGTCTATCTAGAACTAGAAACTTTTGATCCATTGTCATTTCTTGATTAGTGAATGTGTTTAGTTGATTCTTGTTGCCAATTATAGCTTATCATACAAGCTTTCAAGATTACTAAGTGAGGTTATACAGTATTAAGTTTTGAGGTGGTAATCAGCTTAAAAATAAGTTCTTGAGCATATGCACTTTTTTGTGATAAAGTTGGACTGCTCATCTCCTTCCCATTGTTCTACTTCATAAAACATACCGTTTTCTTTCATTAATCTGTTTACAAACATGTCTTGAGTAGAATTTGAAAAAATAAGCTTTTTGAAAAATTTTGGTCAAACTTTGTCAACAGTAAGCACTTTTGTCTTATTTCAGATTTCAGCTTATTTCCTTGATCATTTTCAGATCTTTTTGACATTCCAACCTTCTTATCCCTTGCTTAATCATTTTCATCAAGAAAATCCAAGTGTGGATGTCTGGAACAGCTTATAGCTTATTTTAAGCTTATTGAGATAAGTTAACTTTTGTTTTAGTTAGTTTCAGCCTGATTCCTTTTACAAGCCTAGCTTATTTTGGATTTTAATCATTTTGCAAAAAACTTGAACTATTTTAGTGGAGAAATAAGCCCAAACGAGCTTATTGAAATCCTTTTGCCCGCTTTTGTTAAATAGTTTTGTTAAATTGCATTTTGGTCCTCATACTTTCATAGTTTTGATAATCTGTTTTGTAATTACAACTTTTTAGGGTTTGCTTAATCAGTTCTTACAATTTGAGTTAGTTACATTTCAGTTTGGGAGTCTTGTGAATTTGTTAGTTTGTAAACATTGTTTGTTACATTGTTCATTTCTAGTCCCTATACTTTCTGAATTTACACATTTAGTCCTTGTACTTTCATTTTGTTTACATTTTGAGCTTTTTTACATTGTGTGCATTTAATACTTGTACTTAGTGCTATAATTGTGGTATTTGCAATTTGTTTTACGGTTACATAGCTATAATATTTTCCATTTTTTACGTGTTTGTTTGAAATAGACATAGATACCAAATAACTTTGTAACACCAAAAACAATTATAAACTTGAAATTGGTTGGACTTTCAATTTGTCTTGAGCTTGGAAAAACGAACTTGAATAAACACATATATTAGAAACCCTCTCGAGCGGGAATCCACTTGGGAAATGGGGGAGTCCATCTGGATTTCTTATCCTCATTTCCTTTCATAATTAGAATATATTCTTTTAGTCACATCACGTTCCAGGTTCTCTTCAGCCACGTCACGTC
This sequence comes from Glebionis coronaria, assembly GCA_025667525.1. Lineage (NCBI taxonomy): Eukaryota > Viridiplantae > Streptophyta > Magnoliopsida > Asterales > Asteraceae > Glebionis > Glebionis coronaria. The sequence goes on from CM046880.1 coordinate 272,506,248, forward strand.
CACGTCCTTTCCAGCTTATCGTATCTCTAATTCGAGGACGAATTATTCTTTTTAGAGGGGAAGAGTTGTAAAACCCGCATAAAATACTTAAGAACATTAAATACATGAAAACACGGTCAAATTACAACTTCACGATTAATTAATATACGACACGTATCACAAACATTTACTACAAATATTACGTATATTAATTAATTACTACAAGTATTACGTATGTGACATTAATTATTAACTCACGATAATTATTTATGTATAATACATAAAAAACGTAACAAGAATAAAACACGACATTTAAAACACGAACACGCATGACAAATAATTGAACACGAAAAACAAAACGAGATTATATAAGGGGTGCGTGTTTTGGACGACACAAAGAGAGGACAAGGAGGGATTGTCCCGGCCCATTAATCCAAGATTGACTAGTAAACAAAATAACTAGGGAATTAGTCATTTACCACTTTACAAGATATTAATCAAAAACCCTAAACTCCCTTTATTTTCTTCCTTTGGCCGCGACAACCACACAACACAAGAGAGAGATGGCTTTATTGGAAATATGTTTTTATGTATTTAGAAGGATCGGTCACTCCGACAATATATTAAGTTAAGTTGTTCGTAGTCTAGCATTAAACAAAGCCAAAGTCCGATCCATGCATGTATGGCCGATGACCCAATTGTAAGCCCAAGCCTATATAATGGGCTTGACATATAAACCCTCTCCTTTGATGGAGAGGGTGTGGTTCACATTTGGTTTACACATAGTAAAGTGTGTTTTACACAACTTTCTCTCTGTAAGTGTGTGTGTGATCTACCATCTTTCTATCTCTAATCTCTCTCTCTTTCTAAATATGATTTAATATAGGAAACGATTAATCACAAATGGGTTGACTTAACGTGATAGCTCATCCCGACATGTGTGAAATATTTTCGAATATCGTGACATATTTTAAGGGGGAGCAAAATGGATTTGCTATATGAAAAATGGATTTCATGGTGATTTATACATACCCACAACCCATTTATTTCACGACATTGAAGATTATGGTGACAAAAGGATGGTAGGATAGGTTAAGTCCTGTTGATACAAAAGTTGGATGGACCAAGTTGAACCCGAATTAGGCTTAATTCAGGGTCTTGTGGCTTCCGGCTCTTGCACCAAGTGAATCTTGTTTAAGGACCCTGCACACTAAGAACAGATATCGTTAGGCTTACCATGGGCGCTTTTCCCACAATTAGACTCCAGCGTGAGAGTAAGTAATCCGTTTGAGTATATACGAGGGTTTAGGGTATTGTGTATATCGTACCTTTGTGGAACCCGGGGGGTTCCTTTTATACCCGAGAGAGTCCTGGCTGGGCTCTCCTACTCTTGCGGCGTAAGGAAGAGATAATGACCCAAAATAGCTTCATCTTTATCGCATAACCAAGGTAAGTGTATATCTCTTTCCGTTAGGCGAATATAACTATAAGATAAATTATATTTTGTCTTTATCCTGTCGCGGTGCGACGAGGACTTGATTAAGTAGCCATCCGCCGTGCGCCAATGGTTCATTGGGCCTCTAGGGCCTTACGTGTGATGCGCAGTAATAATCCATACCCAATGGATATGGGTAGTACCTACGGGTAGGGTTATACAACCCGAGTAGGGGCTATACGTCATCATGTCCCCTAGTCTAGTGGTCGTAGGTTCTGACCGTGGCTACTAGACTACGAACCTGCTAAGTGGGCAATCGCTGTTTGCAAGACCCCAGAAGTTTCAAATTATCCCGCCAAGGGCTCATATATCCCCCCTTTTTCACCTAATTCCCTTAAAAACCGGAAAAATGTCTGCCACGTCCCGTTACCTTTTTATCTTCCATCGTTTGAGGATGATAGTGGAATACACGTGGCACAGATCTGAACATTGAAACAGTAAACTGAATGCCTATATATATACCACCGCCGCTTTCCGACTACTCAGTTTCAATAGTAAAAACTTCCATTGCCAAGCTATTGTTTTACTACCATTCGAAGCAAGATATGTGACAATCCGTCAATTTATGATTGATATTTTATTCTCAATATTTATTTGAAAACATTATTTTAATGTTACAATATGAACTAACTTATTTTTGGGAAGAAATTTGGATTTACGTCTTGAAGTAGCACCGACTACGTTTAAACCAGAGGATTCTACGTTACGTGCTTACGTTTACATACACCGTCTTTGGTGACAGTCCGACATTTCAGAAAATAAATTTATCTGAGAATATTATTTTGGAGTTTTAAATTTGTGTTGGTTCATAAACTCACAAATTTACGAGAAGAGATTAGGACTTACGATTTTATTTTAACGTCCTTTACGACTAAACTGGAAACCCTAGGATTACGTATTTACGTTTTCGAACTCCGTTTTTGATGAGACAATTTTATTAGATTCGTTTTGTGTCGTTGATTCATAATTTATAAAAACGTTTTTCGTAAATCGACCCAAGGGCACGCAAATCGAGGAAACTAGAATCGAGGAGTACCCGTAAATAAATGGGATGAGACAAGTGGGACACTTGTCCCACCCCACTCCAAAACCGGCCTAACTAGTGCACCACATCAATGATGTGTCAAGTTGTAAGCTATAAGTTTACACTTGTCTTAGCTTACAATGTAAGCCTTCCACCAAACAAAAACCACTAAACTAAAACTAGCTAAATCATTTCTAACATTTAAAACCATATACTTTCTCTCTATACTCCATGTATGCCGTCCATATACATCACCACCACCACCATCATTGATCAAAATCTAACCACAAAATCCTATGTTATACACACATATGTTGATGCCCTTTTGAAGCCCTATTGATTGGTGCAAGTTATAACATCCAAGGAGGAGTATTCATGGTGTCTTAGGGCTGATTTTCCATAAGGTATTCATGAAGAATGGTGTTCTTGAAGATGGTGTTGGCTATGCACAAGTTTCTCCATCAAAAACCATGTCCAAATCATAACCTACATCAACATGGTGGTAAAAAGATTGTCCTCCTCATCTTCTTGTTAATTTGATTATGTAAACATGTATTTTATTTCCTATTGTATATATTTATGATGATTATATGATGATAAAAATGTTATGTGGGGATTTGGTGTTGATAAATATGATTAAAAAGGTGAAAAACTATAAGAAACAAGGTTAAAATCTTGATTAATTTACATGGCTGTATAAAACAGTAAAGAAACATGTTATGAACTGATAAAATGATGAAGTAGAATGGATTTACAGTAAGCTATGGGTCTTGTACACATGTGAGAGTTGGCCATGCAATGGAATCATTGTAATGAGTGAGATATGAGCAAAACAAGTTTAGGGTATAAATCTGAGGTTACTGTTTTGGAGGATTTTTAGAAAATACTTAAAGGATGATTCAACAGTAGCTATAGAAGAGTTAAATGTAGCACATATCATGTAGTTTATGTGATAAAAATTTGAGCTTCTATCTCCATACAGAACTCAAGATATGGCAGTTTTGGTGAAAGTGAAGTTAAAAATCAGATTTTGGAAATTAAAGAATAATACTATTATATAAGCACTCAAAATTTAAATAGTATAAAATATAACTTAAAAACCCACTAACTTATGAATTTTATTTATATAAGTATGTAAAAGGTTAAATAAATGGACATTTTATAAAAAAATGGTAACTTGTTAAGTTTTATAAGTTATAAAACTATAAACACGATTTTTACGACTTTTTCGGCTATTACCGTAAAATTAACGTTTTTGTTAAATAAAACTTAGACGGTTGGACCCGTCTAATGTAAACTTTATAAAACTCATATACTGATATATAAACATAAATAACAAGTAAAAACCGATAAAACCCGAACTATATAACATACGGACGTTAACGGACTAAATTAACGTTATTGGACTAATAATACAATAAAAAATGGACTAGAACACCTATAAACTTATTATTGGGCTTAACCCATTTAGGCCCAACTTGTAAAGTGTATGTACTGATAATATAGGTATAAAAGAGATTAAAACAAGTTAAAGAACTTATAATAGGCTTATTGGACCTAAAACACGTAAATAGGTAAAACGAGAAAACTAGTATAAAAGTTATCGACATATAACACTAAAATGAGTAAACGAGAATATGTAAACCCACTTGATCATCATATATATATAATCATCATATGTATACATACTTGTTATTTTATAAATTCATTGGACATGAGTCTAAGACCGAGTATTATTTGTCTAGGTTTCCGTGACTGAAGCACGTACCGTACGTCCGAATCACCGATAACCCGCCTTCCCATATCAACGTGAGTTCATAGCCTCGCACACTTTTAAATCTTTTATAAATGCTTTATAAACCCGCGAGGGAGATAACATGTTAGTTTTTATAAAAGTTTGGACACCATTTGTCCCGATTGTTTGTTTATTGATTTTGGACCCGAATGATTGAATGACCCGATTGTATGACCCGATAAATGATTAAAGGACCCGATAGATGAAATCAAATGGATTATTAAAGTTAGGTTATGTCACTAAAAGTCCCATTAGCATGAATTGTGAACTACTGGGATTTGGTAGACGCTTATGCATTTAATAGTACTATTTGGGGACGATCACCCCAGTTCGCGCCTTGACGGTTGATCCCCGTCGTGCCACATTGATTGGTAAGCGAATTTATGTATGAGAAGATTTCCATAGCGTGACCTTTGTGACGACACTCTACTTTAGATGGGCAAAAATTGGTATCGGGTTAGCTACCCGTTGTTGGTTTAGTAAGGTAACAATGTCATGCGGCTTATAATAATCCAAAACTAACGAAATACTAGTAGACGCTCCGAATTACGATGTATTGCCTGACTAGTAATACAGGGTCATACTATTGATATTATGTTTGTGTTTTGGTTTTCATAACCATATTCATATAACGGTTTTTATTTTCATACAACGTCGTAAGACGTATTGTATGACGTTTTTACGACATTGGCTCGTATAATGATTTTTAAGGCTTTTCATAACCTTATTCATATAACGGTTTTTATTTGACTTTGTACAACGTCATAAGACGTATTGTATGATGTTTTTACGACATTGGCTCGTATAATGATTTTTAAGGCAAATGCCTATATTATGATTTTCGATAAGGATTTGTATAAAATGACTTTGGCTATTTTATGGCCTATAAAAATGATTTGTACAAAATAATTTTCAGTAATAATTTTATACTGATAATATATTGATGGATTTATTAAACTCTATGAATTCACTCGGCGTTATCGCTGACCTTTTCTTTGAACATGTTTTATCTCAGGTACTTGAAGGTAATTCTCGGGAAGACAACAAGAATTTATGGCCCGCACTTAAACAATATTTTCCATTCAAATACTTTGTAAAACTTTGCATGAAATAATATGACTTGGGACCGATGTAACATTGATAATTATGAATGGAAATGATTTATTAATAAACGACGCGATTTTTAAGCGTTGTCTATGATGTGAGTAATGTGCTATCCCGTAACACCAACTAGTCTTCCGCTGTATTGAGTTGTATAAATTTGGGGGTGTTACAGTTTGGTACCAGAGCTCTCGTTATAGAGAACAAAAGATTTTTAAAACTAAGGTTTTGATTAAAACATTTCAAAATCTTTTAACTAAATTTTTTTTTCTAAAAATGTCTAAAACTCTTTTGACTATAACGGTGCCGAAGAATTCTCGAGTTACCGACAAGGCCAGACTGAGAAGCGTTATTTTAATATATATAACTTAGATTATATATATATGATGTAATTTTATTACATGATTGTTTGATGATTATTTTGATATTTATACGAGGTATTTATACGACGTAGATTGTCACAATGTACCCTAATCCCCTAGTAAATTAATCGAAGCTATTCTCGTAGGAATTCTAGCTATCCTAGATCTAAACCAAGTTGTGGATATTTATGATCCCAACAAATGGTTGATATTCGTAGAAATGTAGATATTAGTTGATTGTGATATTGAAAAAGAATTGGCGAGATTAAATATGATATCGATGTCATGACGATCTTTCCTTATAGAGTGGAGTTTGACAAAACGTTACCACCTAGAAAGATGTCATCTGATTCGTTGTCATCCAATTCTTAAATTGAAATCGAAAGGGTGAATGTTGTACTTGAGGCTGTTATTGGAACCATTACCCAAAAGCCTCATGCCACTAGTACCTTTCCGAGAAGTTTAATTGACTGATCGAGTCATTTAATACTAGTGACTCATTTGATAATTGTTGTTGTAAGAGATATAGGATTGGAATTAAGTATTGATTCATATCGAGCTTTTATTGCCCTATTAAGGTTTATGAATAAGATTGAAAGTATTGGAAAATGAGGTAGGATATCGAATTGAGTATAAGTTGGTTGAAACTTGAATAAAGTAAAATTTAACCTGTATGGAATATGAGATTGTTAATATAAGTCGTTAAGTTCTGTAATTGAATTATAAGGCTTTAATTGATTATTGATTCGTGTTAAGGGTTGTTCCTAGGCCATTGTCCATTAACAAGGATGCCCAGTGTCCTAGAAATAAATTGAAGAAATCTTCTTCCGAATTGAGACCGATGGATCTTCTGGGACATGTGGAACACCTAATGACTCTTGTAGATTAGTATTCATTGTGGTATCTTTTTAAAATAATCCCTAACCTAACTGTGACATCAGTTGGTAGGATGAGTTCTGAGAATTGTATGACATAGTGACACGTAATGTGTTACGGTACAATTTGACTTGTTTGTGATTAATGAAAAGACTACATTTGATTGCTAAATTCTACATGTATCGATGTTATCTATCTCTTATTGCTTCATCCTAGTATTCGCATTAGTGATGCAACCATTGAACAAGTACTCATCTCGATTTGAGTTGCGTTGTGGATTATTCTTCCTGAGTGCCATCGAGGTCATGAACCTCATGATTATTTGGCTAACCTCATTTCCTATCATATTGTAGTTAAGATCTTGGTGAACAACTCTTCATCACTCTTTTGTAGATCACACATTGTTTTTATAAAGTTAAAACGGTATCCTTTGAGAAAAATTGAATTTTCATCACTATAAGGATTATTCATAGTGAGATTTATAAGTGATTGTTATTGAAATGAAGCTGTTTATAAAACACTTTGGAAAACCTAATTGTTTTCATAACAAGGAAAATATTTGTAAATTTATTCTTGATTCTTATCTAAGAATTAAGCATGAAAATGATTTTTCTATAAACATGGATGATAAAATTTTGACGAACTGAGTATTGCATCGTTAATCTTGAAATTGTATATAGTTGCGCGCCTACATACAATTTGGAATGGACTATGCAAGACTGATTAGTAGTCACCATAAAACTAATGAATAAACACTACATTTTCTTTGAGGATTGTGAAAGATTAAATTATATGAGATCTGCAAAAAGTGAAAAATAGGGACATAATGTTAGGGACACCTACATATGTGCCTGTAGCATCTATTCTTCTGAGTCGAATTTACTCATCTGTGGAATTTGTCCTATTTGACAATTGATATTCCGTTCTTGTCCAATTATCCCGTAGCGAGATTCTTAGGAAAAGTATCTGATTATCGAGTGTTGATACCCGACTGGATGTATCGACATTCCTATCATTTCTTTTGATTTGATTTCATTTGAATGACCTGGGTAACGATCCGAGGAGCTTTCGAATGCGTACTCAAATTATGAAAACATGGGATATATTCATATCCATTAAATGTCTTCGTCTGTATCTGATTTGAAATTCTCTCGCATAGATTATGCGTTGACCTCACTCTTTTAATAGTAGTTATGTCTCCAGATATCCTTGAACTTGTGAAGGATTATGAGTTATTATTAGTCTTTTGAGAAGTTCACATCTTATCAACGGCAATGCAACTGGAAAGTTGATAGTGCCCGTAGAATGGATTGATTGATTATGACATGACGACATTATCTTAATTGATGGGAACTAAAGTATAATTCCCCTAAATGATAAGATGTTGATTATCAAAAGTGATCTAAATAATTCTTGATGGATGACCATATCCTGTATTTAGACTTGAAATTTTACCGTGAATGGTTGTGAATTAGTTATAGATATTGTAATCTAGAAGAACCTAATATGAATTTATTAAAAGATGTTTTTGTTATCTGAAACTTTAGGAGGTATTTGTTGATGACTTACCTAGACTTTCGCCATTAAGGCAAGTTGAATTTGGTATTGATTTTATTCCGGGTGCTGCACCTGTGGCTTGTGCACTGTGCGTCAGCACCATCTAAATTAAAGGAATTACCGTACAACTGAGAGTTGTCGGAGAAAGATTTTATTATACCAAGCCTGTCATCCTGAAGAGCTATGGTGTTATCTTTCCTTATATTTATAGAATACTGTGACTGAGTAAATTCACAATCGAAAACGATATCCATAACTCGAAATGGAAGAATTGTTCGATCATTTACAAAGTTCTAGCAAATTTGATCCACAGCATGGTTATCATCAACTTCGCATCTGCGGAAAAGATTATGTATTCCAATCACTACATCTGGTACTTGTAATGAATGTTATGAGTTTCACGTGATGCCGTTTGGATTGACTAATACACATGTAGCATTCATAAATTTGGTGAATCACGTGTGTAGGCTGTAATTTGATAAATTCATGCTTGTGATCATTAAGGACCATTTATTTGTTTATAAGAATGATAATGAGTTAATAATTATTTATAGATTGCCCTGAATTGGCCGAACAATTAAAACCTGTACCTTGAATAATTAACATGAGATTAAAGACTTAAACCTTTACATTATTTGACTATGTGATTAATAGATAATGGAATATAAATTGACTCTTCAAAATTAAGAGCCTTTTTAAGACTTTGGATTATTACTAAAAAGAAAGTGCAAATATGTTTTGACAAAGGTTTTAACAAAGGATTTTTAAAGGGGTTATTCCCCTATACACAAACAATTTAACTAAACTTCTGTTTAGGGGTAAATGTTTGTGTATACTTTTAGACAACTTAAGAAGATTGAGAAAACCCATTAAAACCATAACTTGAAATTTGAAACGACAATTTTTGCTTTTCAAATAAGAAAAACTTGACCAAAGTATAAACAAAGGTTTCTCGAACATTTACGAAATCTTATTAAATATTTTCGATAAATCAACAAAAATCTTGCTAATTAAATTCAAATTATCTTTGAACATTTTATATAATTGGTCGAACTAAAAAATTTAAAACTTTTACGTTTACATTTCATAAAAATTGAATATTTAATATTTAATTAATTATAATAATTATCGACGCTTTAGACGACGGATTGAGTAAACCGGATAAAAATGATAGTAAAGACGAAACTAAAACATGGAAGATATGAAGAAAGAGTTTTGAATAAATACGGTTGTGATATTTATTTCATCAGGAAGGTGAACGTAATTACTGACGCATAATATAGAAAGAATATCTGAGTGAATCGTGAACATGATAATTATATCATCATGAGAGGTGAATATAGATACCGACATATTATATAGAAAGTATAAAGATTCAAAAAAGGTGCAATATAAATTGCCGAACGATATAAAAATAAACGATGTTCGTAAAAAGGATAATATAAATAATAAAAAGTGGTTCGCGGCTAATGTGAACCATTAAAATAGAGAAGCCAATAGCGTTAAATGTTTTAAAGACCACATGTGATCGTCTAAATATGGAAAATTGTAAGATATAGTTATGTTGGAATTTGTAAGTATAAGTATTCTATTTATGTCATTTCTGACTAGAAGTATCTTTGACTGAAGAAGTTGTACTAATGGCAATTATGAAGGCAGACATCGCCTCATACACTAGTAAACGTCTAGCTAATGCAAAGGTCATCATCTGAATTTGATTCGATTTAGGTCATCGTCGACAGACTGACCAAATCTGCTTATATCATTCTCGTCAATGATAAATGCAAAAGAGTTATGCAAACATAGTGTGCCTGTATCGAACATCTATATCAAGATCCTCGCTTCGCATCGAATTTCTAGAGATTTGCTCAGAAATCATTTAGAACGAACCTTGATGAGAGTACTATATACCACCCCAAATCGAAGGGACGAGGTAAAGTAACGATACAAAATACCATAAGCGTTGTTCTATGTTTGAATGATTGACCTTTGGATATAGACCGTATAATCGTTTTCCTTTGGAGAGATTATCATTAATAATTATCGTATTAGGATCGAGATCGAATCTTGTTAGGATCTGAATCTTAGAGCATCCGTAAGCAAGAGTTGAGATGGAGACATCCGACATACACCCATTGTGAGTTGGACATATCTTTTAGGTTTAAGGTTTCCTATGATGGCGAACCTATCCTTGCAAAATACCCGACCCGCGAGATCTGAAATGATTGTTGAAATTAGGATTTGATTATTAACTGCCGATAGTGGGCAGGAGGTCATATGAATATGAAATGTAGATCTTGAAGTGCCAAATGGGTAGCAAACTTATGCCACAATTTTTAAACTTGGAAAAATGAGTTCATGATCTGACAAATCATGGGATATAAGTCCCCGTTGTATGGGACCATTGAGATGATGTAAAAGATTGGTTTGAAAGGCATATAAGCTGGATCTACCCAAGGACTTCAAGAGCTGCGTGAATTATGTTTCGAAAATCGAATTTGATGGAATATCTATCAAGTGAAAATCTGATTGTTCTTAGTAAAGCTTAGATCGGCGAAAAGTTACATTCATCAGAAACCCGTGAACATCATGGATAGAGAAAGTAAGCCAACATTAAGCCTGATCTTATTTCCATAGTTATGTTTGATAGAACTCGCGTATTGTAATAAATTGCACTTGTGAGAAAAGACCGAATGTGGAGGAAATACCCACATGGATTTAACTCTATAAGAAGCGAGTAGTAAAGTAAGATGATCTTTGAGGACAAAGATCCTGTTTAAGGGTAAATGCTGTGACAATCCGTCAATTTATGATTGATATTTTATTCTCAATATTTATTTGAAAACATTATTTTAATGTTACAATATGAACTCACTTATTTTTGGGAAGAAATTTGGATTTACGTCTTGAAGTAGCATCGACTACGTTTAAACCGGAGGATTCTACGTTACGTGCTTACGTTTACATACACCGTCTTTGGTGACAGTCCGACATTTCAGAAAATAAATTTATCTGAGAATATTATTTTGGAGTTTTAAATTTGTGTTGGTTCATAAACTCCATGTATGCCGTCCATATACATCACCACCACCACCATCATTGATCAAAATCTAACCACAAAATCCTATGTTATACACACATATGTTGATGCCCTTTTGAAGCCCTATTGATTGGTGCAAGTTATAACATCCAAGGAGGAGTATTCATGGTGTCTTAGGGCTGATTTTCCATAAGGTATTCATGAAGAATGGTGTTCTTGAAGATGGTGTTGGCTATGCACAAGTTTCTCCATCAAAAACCATGTCCAAATCATAACCTACATCAACATGGTGGTATAAAGATTGTCCTCCTCATCTTCTTGTTAATTTGATTATGTAAACATGTATTTTATTTCCTATTGTATATATTTATGATAATTATATGATGATAAAAATGTTATGTGGGGATTTGGGGTTGATAAATATGATTAAAAAGGTGAAAAACTATAAGAAACAAGGTTAAAATCTTGATTAATTTACATGGCTGTATAAAACAGTAAAGAAACATGTTATGAACTGATAAAATGATGAAGTAGAATGGATTTACAGTAAGCTATGGGTCTTGTACACATGTGAGAGTTGGCCATGCAATGGAATCATTGTAATGAGTGAGATATGATCAAAACAAGTTTAGGGTATAAATATGAGGTTACTGTTTTGGACGATTTAGAAAATACTTAAAGGATTATTCAACAGTAGCTATAGAAGAGTTAAATGTAGCACATATCATGTAGTTTATGTGATAAAAATTTGAGCTTCTATCTCCATATAGAACTCAAGATATGGCAGTTTTGGTGAAAGTGAAGTTAAAAATCAGATTTTGGAAATTAAAGAATAATACTATTATATAAGCACTCAAAATTTAAATAGTATAAAATATAACTTAAAAACCCACTAACTTATGAATTTTATTTATATAACTATGTAAAAGGTTAAATAAGTGGACATTTTATAAAAAAATGGTAACTTGTTAAGTTTTATAAGTTATAAAACTATAAACACGATTTTTACGACTTTTTCGGCTATTACCGTAAAATTAACGTTTTTGTTAAATAAAACTTAGACGGTTGGACCCGTCTAATGTAAACTTTATAAAACTCATATACTGATATATAAACATAAATAACAAGTAAAAACCGATAAAACCCGAACTATATAACATACGGACGTTAACGGACTAAATTAACGTTATTGGACTAATAATACAATAAAAAATGGACTAGAACACCTATAAACTTATTATTGGGCTTAACCCATTTAGGCCCAACTTGTAAAGTGTATGTACTGATAATATAGGTATAAAAGAGATTAAAACAAGTTAAAGAACTTATAATAGGCTTATTGGACCTAAAACACGTAAATAGGTAAAACGAGAAAACTAGTATAAAAGTTATCGACATATAACACTAAAATGAGTAAACGAGAATATGTAAACCCACTTGATCATCATATATATATAATCATCATATGTATACATACTTGTTATTTTATAAATTCATTGGACATGAGTCTAAGACCGAGTATTATTTGTCTAGGTTTCCGTGACTGAAGCACGTACCGTACGTCCGAATCGCCGATAACCCGCCTTCCCATATCAACGTGAGTTCATAGCCTCGCACACTTTTAAATCTTTTATAAATGCTTTATAAACCCGCGAGGGAGATAACATTTTAGTTTTTATAAAAGTTTGGACACCATTTGTCCCGATTGTTTGTTTATTGATTTTGGACCCGAATGATTGAATGACCCGATTGTATGACCCGATAAATGATTAAAGGATCCGATAGATGAAATCAAATGGATTATTAAAGTTAGGTTATGTCACTAAAAGTCCCATTAGCATGAATTGTGAACTACCGGGATTTGGTAGACGCTTATGCATTTAATAGTACTATTTGGGGACGATCACCCCAGTTCGCGCCTTGACGGTTGATCCCCGTCGTGCCACATTGATTGGTAAGCGAATTTATGTATGAGAAGATTTCCATAGCGTGACCTTTGTGACGACACGCTACTTTAGATGGGCAAAAATTGGTATCGGGTTAGCTACCCGTTGTTGGTTTAGTAAGGTAACAATGTCATGCGGCTTATAATAATCCAAAACTAACGAAATACTAGTAGACGCTCCGAATTACGATGTATTGCCTGACTAGCAATACAGGGTCATACTATTGATATTATGTTTGTGTTTTGGTTTTCATAACCATATTCATATAACGGTTTTTATTTTCATACAACGTCGTAAGACGTATTGTATGACGTTTTTACGACATTGGCTCGTATAATGATTTTTAAGGCTTTTCATAACCTTATTCATATAACGGTTTTTATTTGACTTTGTACAACGTCATAAGACGTATTGTATGATGTTTTTACGACATTGGCTCGTATAATGATTTTTAAGGCAAATGCCTATATTATGATTTTCGATAAGGATTTGTATAAAATGACTTTGGCTATTTTATGGCCTATAAAAATGATTTGTACAAAATAATTTTCAGTAATAATTTTATACTGATAATATATTGATGGATTTATTAAACTCTATGAATTCACTCGGCGTTATCGCTGACCTTTTCTTTTAACATGTTTTATCTCAGGTACTTGAAGGTAATTCTCGGGAAGACAACAAGAATTTATGGCCCGCACTTAAACAATATTTTCCATTCAAATACTTTGTAAAACTTTGCATGAAATAATATGACTTGGGACCGATGTAACTTTGATAATTATGAATGGAAATGATTTATTAATAAACGACGCGATTTTTAAGCGTTGTCTATGATGTAAGTAATGTGCTATCCCGTAACACCAACTAGTCTTCCGCTGTATTGAGTTGTATAAATTTGGGGGTGTTACAAGATACGCCTAAGGTAATCTCGTGTGAATCCTTTATTTCTCCGTCATAAATATACAACCATGGTTAGGCAATTATCCGAGATCACATCCACTATGATTATCGAGGAGTTAGGTCGATTTATGTGAGACTACTACATCCCTGATTACTTGCACCCCGAAGTACCAAACCCTCACCGCAACATTAGGTAGGCGCCTGAGGGCAAAACGGGAATGTACACCAGGTTCTTCGACTATGCTAACCACCAAATCCCTATGTCACGCTTCCTTATTAGTGTCCTTACACATTATGAGATCCATGTATCTCAATTACACTGTATTGGAGTGGAAAAAATATCCAACTTTAAGGTCAACTGTCGCACCCTAGACATAGAACCAACTGTGAATCTATTTCGCGTTTTCTACCAACGCCTCCTGTCGAATGGATGGGTGTCGTTTGCTAAGCGAAAGGGTGGTCTCCAATGCTACGTAGAGAAGGTGGACTCACTAAGAAACTGAAATGACGCTTTCTTCTAGATTGACAACACCGCCTACCCATTCCAATACCCATTCCTGACCCCCGGAACGTTGAGGAAGGACCCAATGCCTGGCCTCATGATAGGTGTGGAAACACCCATCCTTTTACCACTTAATTACAATAATAACCAGGACAAAACGTGTATTTTATGTTGTAAATGTTGTAATTATGCGTGGTTTGTGTTTTTGTTGTGATTTTAGGATCAAAATGTAAAAAGGGAAGAAAACGCGGCTTTCACGGGCTTTTATCGAAGAAAAAGACAAAAGACGAAGTCAAGAAATCAAGAGTGCAAAAAGAACGGAAGTCCAAGACCAATTCTGAAGATTTATCAAAGAAAAAGTCAAAAGACGGAAGTTTACTAAAAGCCGAAGAACTCAAGTCTAATTTATGAAGAAATCACAAGATGAGTTCAAAGTAAATCCCGAGACAAAGTTTTTAAAGTCAAAGAATTTGGAAGATTAAGGACTTAATGATAATTAAAGAAAGAAGAAAGAGGGGAGGAAGCTTCCACTAAGCACCTCCCTAATCCCTATAAATAGCTTTCATTTCATTTCATTTCATTTTGTTGGCTAAGTGTGACAATTAGTCTTCCATCTTTAATTTTTGCACATTTAAATACATGTCACTTACTTAATTGTCTTGCACCTTAAATACCTTTAATTCAAGTAAGTTTCCTTTTTATTGTTGTTAATCTTTATCTTTATTGTTGATCTCTTATCTTCCTTTCTTGTTTAATCTTTAATCTTTATGCTTATTGTTTATGTTCATGTTCTTGAAGTTTTTATTGATTTAATCAAGTGGGTTTTGATTATTGTGGTGTTTATTGTTAGTTTTATTGATTTGGATTGATAGGTTATTGTTATTAGATCATTAGTGGTTGTTTTGGTTTAATCTTTTGGTTGATTTTGATTAGATTGGATTAAATTCGTAGCTTGTATCCTTACTTGTTCTTCGCTACTGTTTGTTGCCAGATTATTCCGAACCAACAGTTCATTCCGAATCAAGGAGTTGGTCTAAAATATTCCGGATCAAGCTGTTATTCCGAACCAAGCTTATATTCCGAGTGAAGGATTTATTCCGGATAAGTGACATATTCCGGATGAACCATTATTCCGAGTGAAGCAAATATTCCGAATAAAGGCTTTAGTCTGCAATATTCCGGATCAGCAACATATTCCGGATCAACTTGATATTTCGGATCCGTGCCATATTCCGAACCAAAGAAACATTCCGGATCAAGGTGTTCATTCGGAATAACAAATATTCCGAAAAGGATATTCTGGATCAATGTCGTATTCCGAACCAAGCTGGTATTCCGGATCAAGGGTGTTCATTCGGAATAACTTGTATTCCGAATCAAAGGTGTTCATTCGGAATATTCCGGATGAAGGCTTTGTTCCGAATGAGAGTCTTGGCTTGATTATTCCGGATGAGCTGTTATTCCGCATGAGGTAAATACTCCGAGTGAAGAAGAATTATTCCTAACGAAGGTGACATTCTGGATGAGTGATTATTCCGATTGAGGGTATTTTCCGAATGAGCATTTTTAGTTTCTTTTAAGTTTAAATTTTTAATTTTCAAGCTTTACTTTTCCCGCCTTTTACTTAGTTGCACTTTTAGTTTATTTGCCTTAGATTCATTTTAACCTTGCCTTAGTTTTAAGTTTGCCTTTAGGATAGTTTTAAGTTTGCGTTAATTACTTTTAGTGCCTTTTAATTTCTCGTCGCGCATTAATTTCTTGTCATTTATTTTAAATTAGATTTAGAATTAAATTACTTGCTTTTACTTTAAAGTTTATGCACTTTTAATTTTACTATAACGACACAACATTTGTTTCCACCAAAAGACAGCTGAGTCGCACATTATTCCCTTTCTCAATTCGAAAAGATCGTACGATAATATTTTCTTACTGGGTAAAAATCCAAGTATTAAATGGCGCCGCTGCCGCCTCTTTTCGTAAAGATTAACGGTTTTCTGTGAGAGACGCGTTGCTTTTTGGGATCCGTTCATTCGTGAGCGTTATTTTTCTTGCTCAAAAATTTCAAAAAATCCATAAAAATTAAAAAATTTCAAAAATCCAAAAAGATTTTATTTTTATTGTGTATATGTATTGTCTATTGCTTTGGTATCTTTTTCTTTTGCTTTAGCAGGTGTATGCGTACTAGATCTTCAACTTATCAAGAGCCCGAGACTCGTGAAGATTTAGCTATGGCAGGTGTGAACAACAACAATAATCCACCGCACCTCAACAATAACAACAACAATGTTCTTCCACAGCCCGATCTTCGGACAATGGAGGAGCTTTGTCAACCCACCATGTTTGGAGAGGAGGACCGATTGCGTCGATGCAAATCACGGCTCCGGAGTTTTCGTTGAAGCATCACATGATACAACAAGTGCAAACTAATCCATTCCGGGGATTGCCTGATGATGATGCCAACAAGCACCTCGACAAATCCATTACTATTACTCAAAGCATGAAGTTGCCCGGTGCTACTATGGATGTTCTTCGCCTTCAACTCTTTCCACATACTTTATCAAACCACGCCGAAAAATGGTTTGATCGTCTCCCGAAGAATTCCATTCATACTTGGGATGACATGACTCAACGATTTTTGTCGCGCTACTTTCCACCATCCATGGTCACGAGCCTTCGAAATCAAATCAGCGGTTTCATGCAAGAACCCGATGAATCTCTATTTGATGCTTGGGAAAGCTATAATGTTTTGATCGATCGATGTCCAAACCACAACATGCTCCCCGTTACCTTAATTGATACTTTCTACAACGGTTTGACTTTTCGTGATCGTGATACGATTAATGCAGCCGCCTGTGGCACATTTATGAAAAGAAGACCCGAGGAGTGTAGAGAGCTTATTGAGAACATGACTACTCATCACAAAAACTGGGATTCCTCCGCTTCTTCAAGGAACAACCCGAGAGTCAATGTTTCTTCTACTTCAGCAAACCCCGACATGACCGAATTCACCCGCATGATGGCCGAAATGAACAAAAATATCTTGCTCATCGCTTCAAACAAACAACAACAGGTTAAAGCGGTAGCCAATCCTTGTGAGACATGCGGCGATCCTCACTCATACACTGATTGTCCTTCTACTCAGGAAATCCGGAAAACGTGTATGCGGCTTATGGTAATTATTCACTGGAAATTACCAAGCCCGACCTCAAGGGGATCGAAATTTGCTAAGTTACCGGTCCAACAACTATCTTTTACCCGGTTTTTCTCCTCAAAACCACAACCCCAACAACAACTACACTAGAAGCAATTAAATCCCACCTAGAGCTTCTAATCCTTATCAACCACCCGCCCAACAAGCCTCACCCATCAATCAAGATGTTGAAGCTTTAATGAGAACCCAAGGAGAGCAAATCAAGAATCTACAAACCAAATTATCAATTTGAAAGGGGATATCACTAAGCAAGGGAATGACATTAGATCCGAGCTTCGAAATGATATACAATCCTCCTTCAACAATCAAACGAATGATTTGAAGAATATGCTGGCTAGTTTCTTACCAACTACTCAACCCTCTACTTCGGGCTCT
This sequence comes from Glebionis coronaria, assembly GCA_025667525.1. Lineage (NCBI taxonomy): Eukaryota > Viridiplantae > Streptophyta > Magnoliopsida > Asterales > Asteraceae > Glebionis > Glebionis coronaria. The sequence goes on from CM046880.1 coordinate 272,524,414, forward strand.
CTACCTTCAAACACCGTCACCAACCCGAGAGCGAATGTGAGTGCTATTACTACCCGTAGTGGAGTTATCGTAGTAGGACCATCTATCCCGCCCCTAGTTACACCATCTACACCTCCTCCACCACCATTTATCCCTACTAATCCTACACCTAGTATTAGTACACCATTACCGTCTCCGCCTCGTCATGAAGAAGTACCCAAGACGAATCCTCCACCAACTCAACCTTCACCTTCTACACCTCCACCACCCAACCCAAGCATTCCTTACCCTTCTCGAATCAACAAGGCTAGAATTTTGACTAAGAATGACATTCTAGTCGCTAACTTTTTGGAAAAGATAGCCGGAATGAAAATCACCAAAACCCTTGTTGAAGCTCTTGCTCAAATGCCAGAATTTGTCAAGATGTTTAAGGAATTGCTTAATAAGAAGGAAAAGATGGTCGAGTTTGTTAATACTCTCTTGAATGAAAATTGCTCTGCAATCCTTCTTAAAGAACTTCCGGAGAAACTTGGAGATCCCGGTCGTTTTGTGTTGCCTTGTAATTTTAACCAAACCGACAAATTTACTGCCTTAGCCGATCTCGGGGCAAGTATAAATTTGATGCCTTTCAGTGTTTGTAAAAAGTTATCATTGCCCGACCTTACACCCACGAAGATGACTCTTGAGCTAGCCAATCGCACTCTCGCTTACCCCGTTGGTATTGCCAAAGATGTGTTCATTAAAGTTGGCACATTGACTTTTCCGGTCGACTTCGTTGTTGTTGATTATGAAATGGACCCTCGTATTCCGTTAATAATTGGACGCCCATTTTTGATAACCGGTAGAGCTTTAATAGATGTGGATAAATGTGAACTCATCTTAAGAGTCGGGAATGATGCACAAGTTTTTGAAATGGGGAAGCTTACAAGCAAATCCTATGGAAGAGAATCTGCGAATATGATTAATGTGCTTGATGATTTTGTCGTCTACAACAATCCTCTATTCGAATCTTACAATGATAATCCACTATTTCAAGATGATGTGGATGATTCTCTCTTCAATTTGGAACCTTCACCCATATATGATTCCCCACTGATCTATGATTCTTATGATGATTCTAGTTCCGATGGGGATGATTATGATGATTTTACTTTCGAGTATCCCGACATGCCCACTTATGATGATTTTGATGAGGCCGATACTCTTTCGAGTGATTCCTCTCATGATGAAGATCCTCCGCCATCCATGCTTAATCCTACTTTTGATGACTACTCATTTGAGGAAGACTTTTCTACTTTTCTTAATACATACTTCCCTCATGAGAGTGATGCACCTCCTTTAGACTTTGATGATTATGGTCTTCATCCTTCTACGCATTTGAAGAAAATTCTTTCAAAGGAGAAGCAACCGGACGACACCAACATCCGCAGCACGTATGTTTTGACACCTCTTTGTCCACCCTCTGAGGACGAGGTTGTGCATTTTCTTAGTGGATCATCTTTAAATTCTGCTGAGCCTGAGTGCTATTTTCCCCTAAAGGAAAAGGTGTTCGACCCGGTATTGCACTTTTCAAGCCATCTCAGTATCCATCTGATGAAATAAAAGGAAAGATTTTTGGAACTACTGAAGATATGCTTGCACCTCTTCACCCTTGCTCCCACCGTGCTCCATCTTTGCTTAAGGGAACCTTGCCTACTCTTCTTTGGCTTGCCTTGTTCGCCTTAAGCTTGTGTTATTTGATAGACGAAAACTATGTATTTGATCCCGGTGGATGTTTTTCAAGTTTCTTTCCATGATAATCAAGGTCGAGTCAGGCTCACGACTCGGTGATCAAAAATCAAGCGCTTCTTGGGAGGCAACCCAAGTATATATCTTTTAGCTATCTTTATCCTAAGTGTATGGGAGACCCGTTGGTGTTTGCTATTTCCTCTCTTCTCATATTCAGGGATTCGAGCGCTCAATGATCCACTCTTGATGATTTTTGACGACCCGTGATTCCGTGTTTCCGTCTTCCCGGTTCTATCCTAAACTCTTTTTGATTCACTATTTTATATTTCTCAATATTAAAATAGGAATCTCGTTAGTTGTCTTTTCCTTAGCAAGATTTAAATAACGTGCACAATGTCCTAAGTGTAGGGGAGTTTACTCCCCCATGCTTAAACATTGAGGATAATGTTTATATTAAGTGTAGGGGGGACTTATATCGAAGTTAAGTGGTCTTTTCCTTGTATTTGTCCTCATTTTAACCGGAAAATCTATTTTTCGACATTTTTCAAAAATTTTGATCTATTTTGGCCTGTTAGTTTTTCCCTTTGTATAGTTATTTTCTTTCTTTGCTAGAATAAATATTAAATAAAGTGGTTTTATTTTTCAACGTTGTGAATCTTTTGACTCAACCCGAGTTTACTCTAGCTAGTATCCTTAACGTGTTTAAGTCAAGTTTTGCTAGGCTTTTATATAGGGAGCTTTAAAACGCGAAAGTCTTAACTCTCACGGGTTAAGAACAAAAAACTTTCGCAAGTTCCTATAATTGATCCTAGAGAGTTGTTTATCAAGGGAACTTTAGAATGCGATTTCTAAACTTCAAAAAGTCTAACAATTTTCAAGATCCTATAGGCGACCCGAAAAGACAAAACTTTGATTTAATAGGCTAAGCATCCACGAGTCTCATTCCTTGAGATTTTAAATTGTGGAGAACGAGAGATGATAGAGTCAATTATAAGTTTGGTATCCTTTCGTGAATTTATGTGAGTTAATTATAAGCCTATTCTCCCATCGCTTGCTAATAAATTTATCTGCAATAAATAAGGTTGTACGATTTGAAAAGTTACTTAGCTTCTAGCCCAAGATCGTTTAAAAGTTGCTCGGTATGGATTAGAGTTCATAGCCAAGGCATAACTTATTGAAGCGGGATGCGAAGATTGGCGAGTCCGAAAAGGTCCTAACAAGGCATGAGGGCTACATTTTGTTGCTAAAGATCCAAAGTGATGTGAAGAATCATTTATCAAAAATCAATATGAAGGAGCGAGACACACGACGAAAAGCAAATACTCCCGTAAAGATCATGGAGAAGTCTATCCGAAAAGACCCTAACAAGGTATAAGGATAAATAGATCCTAGTCCTAAAAGGAGGCGGATCGTTGTATATCAAAGTCCAAAATAAGGATTGGAGAAAAGTGAAAAATTCGTGGTCCAAGTATGAAGAATCTCTCAAAACTTCAAGTGAAGAAATTCTTATTATGAAGAGAAGACCATAATTTTAAGAACGTCTCTCAAAGATTTGAAGTATGAAGTCGCTGCCAAATATCGGTCCGAGCAAGGTCTCAAATCACGAAGCGAGTTATGCCAAGATATGAACTTTATGAGGTCCCGAGAAGCAGTTTTAAAAGATTTTGTCCTTTAGCTAACTATTGATTAAATTGTCCCACTTTATTTTCAGCCTTAATAACTATCGAAATAAGTCAACAATGCATCCTCGTGATCATTCAAGACAACAATAAAATATAAGAGATACACCTATGAATAAGGGAGTCTAAGTAAATAATTGGCCCACATGAGTTCGTGTTAGTTTGCTAACTTATAATAACAATGATCTCGTTTTTAAGCTTGGTTTGGAGAATGTGAAAACTTGAGGATGATGATCAATCATGACATTTCCAAAACCCTAAGGTATGTCTTTGATTTCTTTACTTTCTTCCTTTGAATGTTTATAATTTTCTATCTCTTTAATAAAGGCCAATATGGATTGATTATGATGGAAAATGTAAAACGTGCTTTGTAACTAATGCATTGCATGAGGACATTGCAATGGTCAAGTGTAGGAGATTTGATAGGTGTGGAAACACCCATCCTTTTACCACTTAATTACAATAATAACCAGGCCAAAACGTGTATTTTATGTTGTAAATGTTGGAATTATGTGTGGTTTGTGTTTTTGTTGTGATTTTAGGATCAAAATGTAAAAAGGGAAGAAAACACGGCTTTCACGGGCTTTTATCGAAGAAAAAGACAAAAGACGAAGTCAAGAAATCAAGAGTGCAAAAAGAACGGAAGTCCAAGACCAATTCTGAAGATTTATCGAAGAAAAAGTCAAAAGACGGAAGTTTACTAAAAGCCGAAGAACTCAAGTCTAATTTATAAAGAAATCACAAGACGAGTTCAAAGTAAATCCTGAGACAAAGTTTTTAAAGTCAAAGAATTTGGAAGATTAAGGACTTAATGATAATTAAAGAAAGAAGAAAGAGGGGAGAAAGCTTCCACTAAGCACCTCCCTAATCCCCTATAAATAGCTTTCATTTCATTTCATTTCATTTTGTTGGCTAAGTGTGACAATTAGTCTTCCATCTTTAAATTTTGCACATTTAAATACATGTCATTTACTTAATTGTCTTGCACCTTAAATACCTTTAATTCAAGTAAGTTTCCTTTTTATTGTTGTTAATCTTTATCTTTATTGTTGATCTCTTATCTTCCTTTCTTGTTTAATCTTTAATCTTTATGCTTATTGTTTATGTTCATGTTCTTGAAGTTCTTATTGATTTAATCAAGTGGGTTTTGATTATTTTGGTGTTTATTGTTAGTTTTATTGATTTGGATTGATAGGTTATTGTTATTAGATCATTAGTGGTTGTTTTGGTTTAATCTTTTGGTTGATTTTGATTAGATTGGATTAAATTCGTAGCTTGTATCCTTCCTTGTTCTTCGCTACTGTTTGTTGCCAGATTATTCCGAACCAGCAGTTCATTCTGAATCAAGAAGTTGGTCTAAAATATTCCGGATCAAGCTGTTATTCCTAACCAAGCTTATATTCCGAGTGAAGGATTTATTCCGGATAAGTGACATATTTCGGATGAACCATTATTCCGAGTGAAGCAAATATTCCGAATAAAGGCTTTAGTCTGCAATATTCCGGATTAACAACATATTCTGGATCAACTTGATATTCCGGATCAGTGCCATATTCTGAACCAAAGAAACATTTCGGATCAAGGTGTTCATTCGGAATAACAAATATTCCGAAAAGGATATTCCGGATCAGTGCCATATTCCGAACCAAGCTGGTATTCCGGATCAAGGGTGTTCATTTGGAATAACTTGTATTCCGAATCAAAGGTGTTCATTCGGAATATTACGGATGAAGGCTTTGTTCCGAATGAGAGTCTTGGATTGATTATTCTGGGTGAGCTGTTATTCCGCATGAGGTAAATATTCCGAGTGAAGAAGAATTATTCCGAACGAAGGTGACATTCCGGATGAGTGATTATTCCGAATGAGGGTATTTTCCGAATGAACATTTTTAGTTTCTTTTAAGTTTAAATTTTTATTTTTCAAGCTTTACTTTTCCCGCCTTTTACTTAGTTGCACTTTTAGTTTATTTGCCTTAGATTCATTTTAAGCTTGCCTTAGTTTTAAGTTTGCCTTTAGGATAGTTTTAAGTTTGCGTTAATTACTTTTAGTGCCTTTTAATTCCTCGTCGCGCATTTAATTTCTTGTCATTTATTTTAAATGAGATTTAGATTTAAATTACTTGCTTTTACTTTAAAGTTTATGCACTTTTAATTTTACTATAACGACACAACATTTGTTTCCACCAAAAGACAGCTGAGTCGCACATTAATCCCTTTCTCAATTCGAAAAGATCGGACGATAATATTTTCTTACTGGGTAAAAATCCAAGTATTACCCCACCACTTATAGCGCCGCAGATGCTGACATCCTAAACAACAATCGCATTTGCATTCAGGCCTATCCTGAAGCCCTGTTGTGCATTTTAGGACTGAGACACGCAATCATATGTGGTGAACGTGAAGTCCTATACTTCTGCGATCCTCGTGGCCAGGTTTAGTGGTCCCCTCAACGTTCTTCATAACATTTTGTAAGTATTTTTCCCTTTTAACTATCTAACAAAATTCTTTGCTTGGCAACAATGTTTGATGCAGTGATGTATATTCTTAACCTTGTCCGTGAGAGCTTTCCAGAGTATTTGAAAGTTTTTGCGCACCCCCTGAGGGAGAATGAAGAGTCGCTACGGGTTCGCACTATGAGGAATACGATTGAGCTTGATGTTGGTGAGGCATCAGCTGCTCACGCGCAGGAGGATATGGGTGCAGGGAAACAACAACAACAAGAATAGCAGCTACAACAACATCAGCCACCGCACCAAGAGGAAAATCCCTACAGGTTAGAGTTAACTTCTCTAAATATGCTGAAATTTGTACGGAGCAGTTTGAGAAGGGAGAGGAAGCGGCCATAAGCCTGTCCCGAAAGAGGCAAAGGAGCCCCTCTACCACCTATAGGAAATCTACTCGCACAGAGGGAGGGCCATCTATCACAACTTCCATGGATCCTCCAGAAGAAACCCCCAAGGAACATTTGCTGTAGGGGGAAGTGCACATATTGATGATCCTACATTTGTCCCAGAGTGGAATCTACCACGGTCCTTTGATCTGACCAACAATTTCGACTACGCTAGCTTCCTAGACAACATTGTGCCTCCCGGGAGAGCGAGTGTTATCCAAGGGTATAATGATGCCGCACTGGCCGATGAGGTGAGCTTCATGGCATCACAGAACGTGACGCTGCTCTGCTGAGTGAGAAGAAGGTTTATTGAGTTGTCTGTCCAAGTAAAAGCTTCCGAAGAAGAACTTTCCGGAGCCAGCGAAGAAAAGGCCAAGGCCCTTTATGATTTGCAAGGAAAATTGCCGGGGAGGTGGAGAGACGCAAGCAACATGCTGCCACAATCTTTATGTTGACCGAGGAGAGAAACAGTCTTTCCGCCGCTCTAGCAGATGAGCGCTCCCAACTGAACCAACTGAGGGCTTCTAATGAGGATGCGATGAAGTCCTTTGAGGTGTATAGAGATCAGTTGTTTGATGCGGTGGATTTGTTGGGTGCACGGGTGAAAGATAGTGTGGGGGACCTTGCAGGCCAGCTGAAGTGCCTGAGTGTTGAGTATGATGAGGACCGATTCCTACGGCTTATGCGTGAGCAGAAAAGCGCTGATTGGTACGCCGTTGCTTGTGATTGGCAGCTATGGGTGCCCTCGAGGATCAGACTCTACAGGCCACCTTTGCCTAGTCCATCATATCCTCTATAAATGAAGGCACCTCTACTATCTTGGAGAAGGCCCACAAAGCTGACTTGCTAAAGACAGATCTGAAGGATATAGTTTTTTACGATCCTTCTATGAAGTTCAAGACTACCACGGCTATGGGAAAAATGAAGGTATGTCCCATTCCTTCATTTGGTCTAGGTAGCGAGGATGTGGAGCCTCCCTAGAGGTTGTAATGGAGGCACTAACTCTGGCCCGCCACAAGCTCGAGGGCGCAGAGACCTAGGCAGATTACACCCTAAATCCCTCACTGGAGCAGCTCACAGTCCCGGTATTTTCTCACCCTCGTGATGCAGATAACCCCTTCCACATTGCGAAGGAGGTCCCTTTGTCTGAAGTGCTCGCAGCGTACGCTAGCCGTGTTAAGACGCCTTGGGTCTCGAGGCATCTTCCTCTGCTGGTGCTGCCCACCTTGATGCTATGATCCCCGTGCTTCCCGCACCCTTGCTAGAGAGGGACACGCGACTACTTGATCAGATGAAGAAGAATATGAAGAAGCATCGAGAATCCTCCTATCCTCCTCTTGTGTTGAAGCTGAAGAGATCATCTTTTGATTATGATCTTTTATTAAACAATGTAATTTAATGTTTAAACAATTTGTTAACTTAATTTATATGTGCGTGTGTTCGCACTCCGTCTGTAATAACTTCAACATTTTGTACATATGACTTAGGTTTTGTTTCGCGCTTTAAATTTGTAACGCGGTATTGTTTGCTTTGTGAATTTAGTGTAATTGCGTAAATGGTCCCTATGGGTGAGGCAAACTCATTACGTGCGGTATACCCCTACTACCATAGGGACGACCAGGGGAGGCTGGCCTGTTGTTAGGTGTGCACAAGTGTTTTCATTCAGCGCAACATGAGTGTGTTAGCTATAAAAAAAACTTGCTACGACGTCATCAATAGCAAGGGGCCTAATACATGATCTGTGGCCGATGGAGTTACATCCCTCTTACACGACAAGTCTAATTAGTAGGTTAGACCTTTTCCTATTATTTCTCCTGGAAACGTTGTGTATGCGTACGCTAGTAGGCATGAAGTGATTATACAAATTATGTATATAAAAAATATTTGAGAATGTGTCATGGAACTAGCTAGGGACCACGTCGTTTATTAATACTTGCAAGATTTTGAGTACATGATAATGAAAAGAAAACAATACATGTGTTAAAGGTAGCACTTTTTTAGATGGCAAATATTCCAAGTCCTTCGCAAGTCGCGACCTTCCATGTCGCGCAACCGGTACACACCATCTCCCAAATCTTCTGTCACCATGTAAGGCCCCTCTCACTTGGGTCCATGTTTTCCTGTAATTTCTGTGCGGCTAGTTGCGTTCGCGCGGTATACAAAGTCTCCTTGTATGAACGAAGTCTTTCGTACCCTAGCGTCGTAATAGGCCTTCATTTTAGATTTTGCTTTAGCTTTATTGATCGCTGCCAACTCCCGTCTCTCATCAATTCGTGACCATGTCGACTTCTGCTGTGCGGAGTGTTGGTAATCCTATCTCCGTCGGGATAACCGCCTCTGTCTCCTATGTTAGGGCGAAGGGGGTATCTCCGGTTGCGGGTTTTATCATGGTGTCGTGCGCCCATAACACATGTGATAATTCATCAACCCCTTCTTTGTTCTCCTCCCCCCAGTCAAGCTTTAATGCCGTCTCCCAGGCTCCTGTTCGCTCTTTCAACTAGCCCGTTAGATTGTGGGTGGGCTACGGATGCGAATCGTTGCCTTATGTTGTTTTTCCCACACCAGTCTTTAAACGGGTTCTTCGCGAATTGTTTCCCATTATCAGAGACAATTTCCCCACGTAGCCCAAAGCGACATACTATATTAACCCAAACGAATCTTTTCACTTGGTTGTCAGTGATTGTTGCTACCGCTTTGGCCTCGATCCACCTCGTAAAGTAGTCCATTGCCACTATTAGGAACTTAATCCCTCTGACTGCCACCGGGAAAGGGCCTGCGATATTGATTCCCCATTTATAAAATGGCAAAGGAGAGGTAATAGGTGTTAGTTCTTCCTGGGGCAGGCGCAACACTGGTCTGTGCACTTGGCAGTCATTGCATTTTAAAATGAGTGTCTGTGCATCTGAATGCATTGTTGGCCAGTAATATCCGACGCGGAGCGCTTTTGCCATCACTGACCTGGGTCCTGAGTGCATGCCACAGGATCCCTCGTGTATCTCGCTGATGACATATTGCGCCTACTGCGGTCCTACACATCATAGCCATGGTTGGAGGAACAATCGTTTATAAAGGATCCCATCCCTAACCTCAAAGTGTCTCGAGCATCTGCGTATGCGTCGTGCCTCGGTTTCGTCTGATGGGAGTGATCCATTTGTCAAGTATTCCATGATCGGTGTTATCCATGTAGGACCTGCTTCTTCTACAGCCGATGCAACTTCCACCTCCCTTATGCATTTTTCTTTGAGAATTTCTACCAAAACCTGTTTGGATAAGTGTGCGAAGCTGGTGGATGCTATCTTACTGAGGGCGTAAGCTTTTTTGTTCTCACCTCTTGGTACTTGGCGTATCAGGAACTTATTGAAGCCCTTGATTAATGACTTAGCTTTCTGCAAGTATACTATCATATTTTCCTCCTTAGCTTCGTACTCGCCTAGTATATGATTCGCCACCAAGCGAGAGTCCACGTTTGCCTCAAGATTGCGCACACCCATACTGGCTGCAATTGCATAGGCCTGCTATGAGTGCTTCAACTATGCTTCATTGTTTGTAGCTGTGAACTCGAAACGTAGTGCGTATGTAAATTCCATACCTTTAGGGTTGGTGAGGATAAGGCCTGCGCCAGATCCGTCTATACAGGAGGATCCGTCCATGAATAAGATCCATGGGTTTTGGTCGTCCTCCTCTTGAATAGATGTATGTTCACCTTCTTCAGGTTTTTCAATGATGAAGTCTGCTAGAATCTTCCCTTTAACAGCGTTGCGCGGTTTGTACGTGATGTTGTGTTCTCCTAGTAGAACACTCCACTTCTGTAATCTGCCTGCGACGTCTGGTTTGGATATTATTTGCTTTATTGGCTGGTCCGTAATGACCGCTATTGGATGCACTTGAAAATATCATCGTAACCTTTTTGCTACAAATACCAGTGCTAATACCAATTTCTTCATTGGTGTATAATTCAATTCCGAGCTTTGTAAGGCTCTGCTTATGAAATACACTGGTGTCTGCACGTTCTCTCTGTCCGTCATTAGTATTGTCTGATCGCTCCATGCGTAGCTGACAGGTACACTATCAATTCTTCTTTCGGCCAAGGTGAAACCAACGTGGGTTGCGAAGCTAAATGTTTCTTTAGCTCTTCGTAGGCTCTTTCTAATTCTTTGTCCAATTGAAGTCTCCCTTTTTATGCATTTCTTGAGTGTTTTGAATAAGGGGAGTGACTTCTCAGCTTATTTAGAGAGAAACCTGTTTAGTCTAGCTAACTTTTCGTTTAGCGATTGTACTTCCTTTTTTCTCCTTGCGATTTGGAGCTGTATGACTGCGTCTGTCTTATCTGGACAAGGTTTGATACCATTAGGGTCTATCATGTATCCTAGGAACATGCCTTCTGTGGCTCCGAAAGTACATTTTTTTGGATTTAATTTCATGTTTATTTTCCTAAGCGCAGAGAAGGTTTCCTCTATGTCATGGATGAGTTCCTCCTCAGTATGACTTTTTATGACCAGGTCGTTAATGTACACCTCCAAGTTACGCCCAATCTGGCTGTCAAATGCCTTATCCACCAGCCGCTGATATGTAGCACCCGCGTTCTTGAGTCCGAATGGCATTTTTGTATAGTAGTACACACCCTGACTAGTGTAGAATGATGTCTTCTCCTTGTCCTGTTCTGCCATTTGTAGCTGGTGGTATCCTTTACATGCGTCCAAAAAACATTTAAAAGGATATCCACACAGCGATTCGACTTTCCAGTCTATTTCTGGGAGCGGGTAGCAATCCTGAGGACAAGCTTTATTAAGAACTGTGAAATCCACACACATGCTCCAGCTGCGATCGTGTTTCTTGACCATCACTAGATTGGAGAGCCAATCATGGTAATATACTTCTCGCGTCTACCAGTTTTTTTACTTCATCGAGTATTGCTTTACTGTGTTCTAGAGCTTGTCCTCTTTTCTTTTACCCGACCGGTGTATATCCCTCGCGGATCTGTAAACTGTTCTTGGCTATTGACTGAGGTACACCCTTCATGTCTTTTGGTTCCCACGCAAAAATGTCCAAGTTACCCTTTAAGATTTGGCACATGTCTGACCTTCATTTGTCGGATAATGTTCCCCCAATTGTTATCTCTTGGTCTGGGTACTCTGGGTGAATTGCCACCTTTAAATTTGGTGGTGAACTTACTTTTGGCTCTACCGTTACTCGCGGTGGTTCTGTAATTATGTTACATGTCGTGTGTGGTACGACTGTATTAAAGATCATCACTATTCCTCCTTCCACTAAGAAATTCATCATGCCGTGGGCCGTTGAAGGTACTGCTCGCGTTGCTAAGATGGCGGGTCGCCCAATGATCCCTTTATACTGTAATAGGGATCGTATAATCAAAAAGTTCATTGAGACTTTCGTCGAGTGCTCGTCATCTCCTATCTTTACTACTAGCTTTAACTGGCCCAAAGGCCATATTGCTTCTCCACTCAAGCCAATGAGTGGTGACGTTGCACGTCCCATTTTGTTCCTTATCTCTAGGATTAATTTTAGGAAGCAATGCTCATACATGATTTCCGCCGATGAACCGCCGTCCACGTACATATGGTTAATGTTGTGATCACCAATGCTTACTTCTATTACTAATGGGCCCTGTGCTATGGTATTCGCGCTGGGGTGGGGGGGGGGGAGAGATGTCTCTTCCTCTATAGAATCTTTAACTCACCCTCTGTTTTGTTCTTCTTTGCCACGTTTGTACCATGTAGAAGGTTGCGACTGTATTAGTTAGATTTTGTTTCCCGCCTTCTAAGACCTATTTGACGAGATGTTTCAGCTTTCCCGCTTGCATCAGGCTTTCAATGTGCTTTTGTAGCTGAATACACTCGTTGGTGGCGTGTCCCTTTTCTCCATGGTATTCACAGTATCTATTGCCTGCGCGCCTTTCCACTGGAGTGATCATTGGTGGTGGTCTTGGAAAATTCGCTCCTTCTGACATGAGGATCTCTCTTGGGGTTAGCTTTAGTGGTGTGAATTGAAAGCTGTCGATGTGCCCTTCTTTTTTATTTCCTTGATATTTAGGATCCTAGAGTCCACCTCACGTATTGTTTTTCTTATTTTGCACATCACGAGTTCTATATTTGGAAGTATTTTGCATGGCTTCCGTAGCAGCTGATTCTCCCTGTATGAAGGATCTCACGTTTCGCATCACCCCATCGAATGTCTCTGGTGTTTTCTCGTTCAATTTTTGTATTAAATCCTTATTAGATATTCCTGCCATGAATCAGAATATTTCAAGATTTCTGGGCACTCTTTTATCTGTATGCATTCATTTTTGAAGCGCTCTAAAAAGTCTTCTAGGTATTTACCCTGGTTCTATTTGACTCTTGCCAGTGATATAGCGCTCCTGTCATACCTTTTTTGTTGTACATAATTTCTTTTGAATGCCTTCCGTAATACTTCGAATCCATTTATTATTTCCGGTGGAGTCTGTCAAACCAGTTCCGCGCGTTTCTTACAAGTATGGAGTTAAACATATTACAACATACAGGTTCGGGCCACTGCTCAATTCCTGCTTGTGATTCGAAGACCTTCAGGTGGTCTTCTAGGTCTGTGGTGCCATCATATGTTTTGACATTCGTTGGCATGCGACGTTTTGTTGTGTCAGGATAATACTGTATATTCCTTGTGAACGCGTTTTTTCTTGCCCTTCTTGATGGTTGCGAGAAGTCACGATCTTTCCTTTTATGCGAATAAAGAGCTCACTCTTATTCTTCTTCTAGGTTTTCTTGAGAGGAATGCATGTGCCCATGTTCTATATGGTGACTGTTAATTGGCTCTAAACTTGATGAGTTATCCTCTAAGGATTGATAGCATCCCGCGCGCCTTTTCCCTTTCATGACCTGCTGGTCTTTCATGTACGTAGTGGCGAGCGGGAGCAGAGCCTGAATGTTATTTGCTACACACTCCTCCATCGCACGCGCATATTTAGCTAGTACTTGCCCGCTTTCCTCGGATGTGAAAGGTAACTTTCGTTAATCTTTGTTGGGAGGAGGCTGGGCCGATCTCCGTTCTGTGTCGCTCTCCTCTATGGCGGGTAGGGGAGTTGAGAATGGTAAGATCGCTCCTCGGGGAGGTGGTTTATCACATCACGACTGTTCGCATCGTTGGTCGACCCAGGGGTGTTCCCTATGGATGTGATTTGTCTGACTATTGTCAACGACCTCCGACCACCGCCATTCGTTCCTTTTCTTGTCATGCTTAGAGCTTAGTGTAGGGCCCCACGGATGGCGCCAACTTGTTGATACAAAAGTTGGATGAACCAAGTTGAACCCGGATTAGGCTTAATTCGGGGTCTTGTGGGTTTCTGGCTCATGCACCAAGTGAATCTTGTTTAAGGACCCTGCACACTAAGAACAGACACCGTTAGGCTTACCGTGGGCGCTTGTCCCACGATTAGACTCTGGCGTGAGAGTAAGTCATTGGTATGAGTATATGTGGGGGTTTAGGGTATTGTGTGTATCGTACCTTTGTGGAACTCGAGGGTTCCTTTTATACCCGAGAGAGTCCTGGCTGGGTACTCCTACTCTTGCGGCCTAAGGTAGAGATAATGACCGAAAATAGCTTGATCTTTATCGCATAACCTAGGTAAGTGTATATCTATTTCCCTTATGCGAATATAACTATAAGATAGATTATATTCTGTCTTTATCTTGTCGCGCTGCGACGAGAACTATATTAAGTAACCATCCACCGTGCGCCAATGGTTCATTGGGCCTCCTAGGTCGTGTGCGTGCTGCGCAGTAACAATCCATACCCAATGGATATGGGTAGTACCTACTGGTTGGGTTATAAAACCCGAGTAGGGACTATACGTCATCAAGTCCAATGATTCGTTCAGAACATGATGAATTTTCCCAAGGACATTCCATAGCTAGAATTAGTAGTCCTTAGGAAAGATGGATAAAGATTGTGAACGTAGCTGAATGCCGACCAAGTACTTAAGTTAGCACTAGAACAATCACAACAAGGTTCTAGTTATGACGTATTGGTAAGCATTGAAGGGGTTGAAGAATGAAAAAGAATTGTAAAGATAAAGGGTCTAAAGAAAGAAGCCATCCTTACAACCTTAGGCAGAAACCGGGTCAACTCATATGTTATTGAAGATACACATCATGGACCCAATGATGTAATGCACAACCCATCCCAACTAACTCATATATCTCTCAAAAGGTATTTGTTTTAATCACAAAGAGACAGCACATTATCTATCCATTTATTCACTCTGAATATATTGATATTGAAATGGTGGCACTCCTCTCCATCCTCCGATCACTAAAATCCAGAATGCACGATTGAGTCTAGAGCCATTTGAGATCATCAAATATCTCATTAGGACACATTTCCATATTTCCTTGCTTCTTCACACACTGTGAAAAGTAAAAAAGATATTAAAAGTCCTACGCAAAATCTTCATGATCTTGCTTGAACATCCGAGTAATACGAAAGTATTTACAATGAAGATGGAAATCCTTCTTGAGCGGACATTAAAAATCTCATGGTAGGTGACTTGTGTGATTCTTTATGAATCAAACTTGTGATAACTGGAAAGCAACAGTGGTTTAATTCTTAACTTAATTTAATCACGTTCCAGGCCTCTACGCAATATCTTAGTGATCTTGCCAGAACATTTAGAGTAATACTTTTTAGTATTTATAGTGACGAATGGAAATCCTTCTAGTGTTAACGTCAAACAGCACTTGGTAGGTAACTTGCAAGATTCAATATGAATCAAGCTCGTGACAACTGGAAAGCAACGATGGTGTGATTCTTAAATGAATCAAACTTGTTCCAGGAATCAGAAGTGACGGCTTCAATCATGCGGATAATTTTATCCAAATGATTCACTCTTTACATTCGCAGTCAGATTTGGACGGTCGAGTAAAGAGAACAGGTTTACCAGCGAAATCTTATAAAGGAGGTTCTTAGTTGAAACTAACTGCCATAAGTACGATATTTTATATCGTCCAACGGTCTTCACCAACTGAAAGTAAAATGCTACCGAATTAGAATGAAATGTTCAAAGCCATTTCATTCGTGTCTACTTATGTTATTACATCTGAAGACGGTGGCATTGCGAAATCCAAGAAGAAGTCGTCCCCGCAAGCTTATACTATATGCACTTAATACTTCAACAAATTCAAGAAAGCCTAAAAGTCAAGTCTTCTGTTGTATCAAACTCTGAAGCTTTCAAGAATTACAAAGGTATAAGTATGTGGGACATGAAGTGACGAGGAGGCGAATATTACAAGTGATGGATGCACAAGATCAAGGCAAGAGACTAATACTCAAGATTGATATCAAAGATCACACGACATATTCACCAGAAAAAGAAAAAGAAAGAAAGACGAAGACTACAAGCTCAAGACAAGCAGAGTATACTAGGTTTATTTTATTATTGTAACTCGGGTATCGCCCTTGTTTGGAGTGACCTTCCTTAGGGCGAGATTATTGGAAATACGTTTTTACGTATTTAGAATGATCGGTCACTCCGAAAATATATTAAGCTAAGTAGCTCGTAGTCTAGCATTAAACAAAGCCAAAGTCCGGTCCATACATGTATCTCCTGCGGCCCAATTGTAAGCCCAAGCCCATCTCATGGGCTTGGTATATAAACCCTCTCCTTTAATGGAGAGGGTGTGGTTCACATTTGGTTTACATATAGTAAAGTGTGTTTTACACTACTTTCTCTCTCTAAGTGTGTGTGTGATCTACCATCTTTCTATCTCTACTCTCTCTCTAGATTAAGCAAGATTTACATAATCCTCCAAATGGTATCAAGAGCCATGGGATGAGTTGCTTAGTTTATGTGTTCGTTTTACAAAATTCGTGAGTTTAGAGCAAAAACCCAAGTTTAAAAAAAATCATGTTTCTTTTGATCCAAGTGATTTAGATATCTTCTACATTGTTGTGGTAGGGATTTGGGTACTTTGGATTGTTCAAAAACACGAATTTTAGGCAAAAAAATCTCGTTTTTATTCATTTATTGCGAAATTATCTGATTATTGCATAATCTTTTCTACAATATATCTCGCAATATCTAGAGTTTTAAAAACTGGGTATTGCGGAAAGTTTAGGGTTATTGCGAGAATCGTTGTATTGGGTTATTGCGGAAAGTGGTCTGGGTATCGCGAGATCTTTACTTTCTTGGTCATTGCGGAAAGTGGTATGGGTATTGCGGAATCTTCAGTCACTGATTATTGCGAGATCCTTAATCTTAAGGATATTGCGAGATCTTGTAATTTCCAAAATATTGCGAGATCTGTACTTAACAAGTATTGCGAGATCTTTGAAGAAGGGATATTGCGAGATCATTAGAAAGGATTATTGCGAGATCTTCGTATAAGGGTTATTCCGAGATTACTTTTGCATTAGGGTTATTGCAAAATCTTTTAGAGTTGACATTATTCCGAGATCTTATATATTGCGGGATCTTCAAAAATATCTGGTCTAGGAATTTTTTGTTTCTCAAGGACAAATTCTTAGGGGATTTCAACATCAATAATCGTCTTCAACAAGCACATTTACTTTCTCTCATTGTTCGATCAACTTTTGTAAATCTTTACTTATCTAATTGGAGTATACTTCTCTTATGGACAAGTCCATCCTATCGGGTACGGATAATCTTCCACCAATGTTGGGGAAGACAATGTACGAGGATTGGGCATCTATAATGGAACTTTATGTGTTGAATAAAGAAAATGGACATCTCATTTGGGCATCGGTTCTAAATGGACCATTATTTTATGGTACCGTGACAGAAGGTGCAATTACTCGTCCTCGAACAACAGGCGAATTGTCTGAAGATGCTAAGATTCAAGATAAGTGTGATAAACAAGCTACAAACATCATTTTCCAAGCCCTTCCTCCAGATGTCTACAAACTCGTGAGTGAACATAAAGTTTCCAAAGAGTTATGGGCTAGAATTCATGTTTTAATGCAAGGCACCTCGTTAAGTAAACAAGAAAGAGAGTGTAAGCTATATGATATGTTTGATAAGTTTGCCTATGTCCCCGGGGAGACTCTCAATGATTACTATTTGAGATTCACTCTATTGATGAATGATCTCAACATTTATGGCTGGCAATTCCTACATTTCTATTAAACACCAAGTATTTCAACACTCTTCCTTCCGAATGGAGCAAGTATGCGACGACTGTTAAATTGGCTAAAGATTTGTATCAAACCAACGTGGATCAACTTCAATCTTTTCTTCAACAACATTAATGCCACGTAATCGAGGCTCGGTTGTCAACACCTCAAGTTCATGATCTACTTGCCATGATTGCTTCTGATCAAATAACTTCTCTAAAGTTGGCATATTCTTATCAACAACCGTCATATATGCAGCAACCACCACACACATATCCGCAACCACAACAATGATGCCACAACAATCATTTCAACAATAAAGTGTTCTTCAACAGCCTTATCCACAACAACCATCACATCAGGCATCACCATCACAAGCTATCAGTTCTCCAATGGGCTATACTCCTTAGAAAGGATATTTTCCAATTTAAGCACAACAATCTCAAGCTTTTTATTCCAATGAACTTCCAACAATACAAGTACCGGTCCCAAGCCAAAATGATTCTTTAACCGATGTTTTAAACCATCTCACCGCCTACTTGTCGAAACTTGTTGCAACTAGAGGTTTTCTACCAACGAACAATCAGCTCCGCACTTCTTCAAATCCTCGCTAACAAGCCACTATTCAAGACGGTCAAGTGATGGTGCAATCCATACAAGTAAGGTAAAACTCATATGGACCAACTACAAGGACCATGAACGATCAAGCTGTGAACTCTCAAGCTAGTGGAAATGGAAGTCCTATTGGTCCTCAAAAGGTTGTGACCTGCTATAATTGTCAAGGAAAAGGTCATATGGCTAGGAAATGCACTCAGCCAAAAAGGAGAAGGGATGTAACGTGGTTTCAGGAGAAGATGTATTTGGTCGATGCTGAATCTAAGGGAAAGATTTTGGATTCATAGGAATTAGCATTTCTTATAGACCCAGGGGCAGCAGATAATGAAGGCATTGTAGTCGTCTCTACTTCTAATGTTGCATATCAAGCGGATGATCTTGATTCATATGATTCGGATTGTTATGACATTCACTCAGCCCAAGCTGCTCTCGTTGCTAATCTTTCTCACTATGGTTCTGATGTCGTCAGTGAGGTACCAACCACAACCAATATTATTCATGATAATCCACATAAAGTTGGCATGAAAATAACAACCCCGACAGCCATCGGTAAATAGTAATTCAAATGTTGGGGTATCCAATCCTTCACATTTGAGTGAACCTCAACCAAATGCTACGACGGGTATGAAATCTTATGCTCAACATGATTTCGTAATGGTGCCTAAACATATTATTGATAACATGAATGTGGCTGTCCGACAAACCATAGATATGAATTTCAATCTAACCATTGAGCTTGTGCTGTATAAGGAAAAGGTCAAAATTTTTGAAATGTTCCCTCAAGCAGAGAAAATAACTTATTCTGAATTTGACCAATTTCGTTTCGAAAGGATAGAAAACTTAAATGAAATAGAAACATTAAGAGCTAATCTTCCAAATGAATTAAAGGAAAAAGAGTCGGTTGTTAATAATTTTCAAAAACTTAAAACAGATTTCGAAAATCTCGAGTCTAAAAAGTTTGAATCGGAAATTAATGTTAGCAAACTTTTTAAATTCAAAGAACAACGACATTTAAAACAATACACTTCCAAAGAAAAGGTTCATCTATTAACGAATTCATTCAAATAACTAGAACTTAAGCGTCTTCAAGATTTACCACCTAATCTCGGTTATGCAAAACAAGCTCAGGAATATATCCCTTGTCTATATGATGCGACTCTAATTGGCAAATCGAAAGAAGATCCCTATGTTCGTGATGATGAGGAGACGATGTCACTTGCGGAAGAAAATCAATCAAAAATGCTTTTAAAATTCCCCGACAAGTTTGATTATGTAAGGCATAATAAAAATTAATTTGATAAAAATACCCACTTTAGAATAAAAAAGGAATTAGCTCAATTATCAGCATGTGTTCCCCAAAGTTTGTCAAACAAAAACCTTTCTAGTACGTCTCCTACACATGTCAAAAAGGATTTAACTAAGTTAATTCCACCGGTAAGTAAGGTGTCTAATAGCTTAAATGCGTTGCACCAACACTTTGCTGATTTTGATAAGGTTATTAAGGAACGTATGACAGCTTACGCCATAACGGAAGGTGAATGGATTTTATCAGACTAGATGTAAAACCCCAAAATTTGGGCTTTTAACACGTCACTGGTTTTACTCTTATTACCACTCATCCCATAATATTTTTACCGACCGCTTTTACAAGTAAGATCATAATATAGTAAATATTATATATTTGCTTATATTACTTAAAAACTTGACATTTTAACCATAGAGCTATCTTTTTAAAAATATATTTTAGTATCCTTAGGCACATTTTATGTGCATAAACTATTATTAATTATATTAATAATTACTTGCAACAATCTAAAATATTACATACGGAGACGGATTAGAAACTATGTAAATTAATTTTTAGACGCAAATCATTTGTACATTTAACCAAGGCTTGTAAACAACAAACAAATATCACTAATTATACTAAGTCAACGCATTAAAAACTCCATGAACATCGTTAGTCGGATTTTAAGCAAATAAAACTTTATTTAAATACTTTTCATATGCATTGTTACAACTCATAAACAAACTAACCTTAAAATTTAATTGAACATGGCTAGCTAAGATTCTAAACTTAATATTTCCTTGTATCCTCTTATTTCTCACGTTTCCTTTATACCTAGGCAAATCTAAACAAATCAAAACCAAATCTCATGGAATCTTACAAGATATATCTTTCATATTTCATATAATCTACACAAGATCTCCTTGATCTTCAAATATCTTTTATCTCTCCTACATGTTGTATATTAACCGTTATACCCATTTCACAATCATTCATATTTCACTCCTAACTGACGGCTAGAAACATCAAGTGCGAAGTGAAACACAATTGCTATTTTTGGCATGTGCTTAAAAATCACCTCATATCTTGCAACATATCTCATCAAATCCTATATGTATCTATCAAAGATATACTAGTACATTCTTAAGATATCCAATATCCTCATCTCTCTTCATATATTCCGATCTCTCAAGATCATATCACACAAAACATTTGAATCTCATTTCACTCCCTCAAAACCCACGGCATATTATTTTCATTACCAAAAATCCTTCAACACTCATTTACTACTTCATTTACTAAGGCAATCTATGCCTCTTTCATCCTAAAGACTAATCATTGTCACTCCTACAACAAGTTTGATCTCCAAAACAACTCCAAGTGTACTCACTAAGCTCATAAGTCACGGCTAGGGTTTGGTTACAAACATCTACCATTGTTGAAACCAAGTTCAAGTTACTACTAGTTCACTATCCACTCCTAGATCTATCTAAACAAGTAAGTATCATGAAACCTATCTTTTCTATATACTTCATTTTCATACACTTGAACATATATGTAAATCTCAATAGTAAGACTTAACCTCGAAACAAATCTAAGCAAACCTAGACCATGATAGGTCACGGCTAGAAATAATGTATCACTTTATGTGATGTAAAAATCTTTTTAAACATGGTGACCACAACCTCATGGACATGCTAAACTAGAAAAATCACAAAACCTGTTATGTATATTATTAGACGTGGGGTTTACCCTAGAGTTTGGGTTGATGAGTAACTTTCAAAATGTTGTAGTAAACCTAAAAATAATTAGATCTATATTAATATTAAACATATAACTAGTTTTCCTTAATGGATTACAAGGCCCAATGAATAATGTTTAATATAGTTAGGCCCATTAAGCCCACTATGCAAGCCTTATAGGAACTAGAAGTCCATTGATCCCACTAATGCTTCCTAAAGCCCACTAAGATAAACATACCAAAAATAAACTTTATTTATGTTAAATAAAGATATCATAAAACTTTTGTATGGAAAAATGTTATTTAGTAAAGTTTCGGATTAAAAATATAAACTATATAAGTCCCGGGTTAAAAATGTAATTTATGAAACTTTTGGACTGTTTTGGTAAATTTAAATAAGTCTAAGGATTTAAATGATAAATTTTGGAAACTCATTTTAACAAAATATAATATAAGGACCCAATATGTAAGTTGTCGAGAGTTTATGGGTGAATAGTACCCTATTCGAGACTTGAACAAAGTAGGAGGACCATTTTTTGTAATTATTATAAGTTATATACACTTGTGTAACTTGAATGGAACCACCCTAAGGACCACTTTTACTTTTTGCCGAGACTTTTAGGAACCTTAGGGATCATATTCGCCACATATGGAAAGTTATAAACCCTAACCTAAAACCTAGGGACTAAAAATGACATTAGCCAAAACTATACCAAGCCCTAGGGGGCTGTTTTGTAAATTGGTTTATACCTAAACCCTAAACGAATACCACAAGGACTAAGACCGTCCTTTCCTTAACTTATAACCTAAGGGTTTATTCGGCTAATATTATAAACTTGAGGACTTTGGTGCAATTTAACTAAAGTTTTATACATTAAATAAAATTTAGGGTTTTTAATGTGAATCGTGAAACTTGAAGGACTCACTATGTATATTATTATGTATAGATAAATACATACGAATCGGATAATAAACGACAAGATATTTAAAACAAGTATAAGCATGCACTTTAATTATCTGGACGCATCTATGCATTGTATATGCATATACTGAGATCATTTAAATTACTTAGGTAATTAACTGTATCGTGAGCATACTATCTGGACTATTTGTGATATTATCCACGCACTGCTATTCAGGTGAGTTCATAGCCTCGCCTTTCACAACTATTTATGTTTTTACTAACCCGCGAGGGGGAGACATGCTATAACTTGTTTTGACTATATGATTTTAATATCATGAGATCATGGTCCGATACTTATATTTAATAAACTGTTGATTAAATACTGTGGGAGAAAATTGGTAATATATTTTATAGGACGCAAACTGAATTGTCACTAATGTACAGATTTTAGTCGTTGAAATTGTTCGTTTCTCGGTATCTCTTCGAATTGATCTTCGGTTGAATGTGCGACTCAGTTGTTCTCGGTGAATCAAATAAAGGGGGTTGTCGTTGTCTAAAACTAAGTAAAAATAAAGATTTGAAACAAATAGAAATAAAGTAAAGACGGTAAAAAGAAACGACAATGAAAGATTAAAGATTAAAACTTGACGGGAAATAAATGACTAGAAATTAAAAGCAATAAAGGTAAATAACTCAAACGTAAACTTAAACTAAAAGGAAAGCGAGTAAAAATGCAAATAAAGAAAAAGGCGGGAAAAATAAAGTTTACAACTAAAAACTGAAAAACCTATTCGGAATAATCAGATATTCCGAATAAGGACTCCTATTCGGAATAATCAGATATTCCGAATAGAGAATCCTATTCGGAATAATCAGATATTCCGAATAGAGAATCCTATTAGGAATAATCAGATGTTCCGAATAGAGAATCCTATTCGGAATAATCAGATATTCCGAATAGAGACACCTATTCGGAATAATCAGATATTCCGAATAGAGGACTCCTATTCGGAATAATCAGATATTCCGAATAGAGGACTAAATGAGCAGACCATTCGGAATCTTTGGCAAGATACAGTAACTTTGGCGAAGAACAGGGGGAAACGAAAAGAGCACGAATTTGATCAAATCTAACCAAAACAAACCAAAAGATTAAACCAAAACAACTAATAA
Source organism: Glebionis coronaria (assembly GCA_025667525.1). NCBI lineage: Eukaryota > Viridiplantae > Streptophyta > Magnoliopsida > Asterales > Asteraceae > Glebionis > Glebionis coronaria. The sequence continues at coordinate 272,547,532 of CM046880.1, forward strand.
GCATCAACTAACAATAATTAATCAAAACAAATCATCAAAACTAACATACAAAGCCAAATCAATCAAAACCCACTTGATTAAAATTAAGAAAAATCAAGAACACAACACCAAATCAAAGATAGAAATTAAGCAAGAAAGGAAAAGATGATGAATTAAAAGCTTAATTAAAAAGTAAAGATTCAATAACAAAATATTAAACACAAATTAATCTAGAGAGAGAAAGCATAAATCTAGAGAGAGAAACTACACTACTCCTAATCTAATCCTAAAACTAACCAACCCTTTCACAACAAGTGAGGGTGGTATTTATAGGAGAGGGGAGTGGTTGGTGGCTTCCTCTTTCTTTCTTTCTTGGTCCTCAGTCTTTCAGTCTTCTTAAATTCTTCGACTTTTAAGACTTCGTCTCGGGATTTCTTTAAACTCCTCTTGTAATTTTCTTCATAAATTAGACTTGAGTTCTTCGACTTTATTAAACTTTCGTCTTTGGACTTTTTTTTCGATAAATCTTCAGAATTGGTCTTGGACTTTCGTTCTTTTTCCACTTTTGATCTTTCGACTTCGTCTTTTGTCTTTTTCTTCAATAAAAGCACGTGAAAGCCGTGTTTTCTCCACTTTTCACCTTCTCGTCCTAAATCACAATAAAAACACAAACCACGCATAATTCCGACATAAATGACATAAAATACACGTTTTGGCCCGGTTATTATTGTAATTAAGTGGTAAAAAGGATGGGTGTTTTCACACCTATCAAATCCCCTACACTTAACCATTGCAATGTCCTCATGCAATGCATTAGTTACAAAGAACGATTACACTTTTCATCATAATCAATCCTTCTTGGCCTTTATTAACCAACTAAGGAAAATTTGAAAGATAGAAAACGATAAAATGTAACAAGGAAGAAACTTGTAAAGAAATCTAAGACTTACATTAGGGCTTTGGTGTCGTGAATGTTTATCACCCTCAAGTTTCACGTTCCCCATGCCAAGCTTACAAACAAGATCATTGTTAGTACGAGTTAGCATAACAAACATTTACTCATGTGGTTCAATTAATCACTTAAACTCCCTTATTCCTACGGGTGTCTCTTATATTTTATTGATGTCTTGAATGATCACGAGGATGCATTGTTGACTTATTGCGATAGTTTATTTAAGCAGGAAGCAAAGTAGGACGATTTGATCAATATTTAGCTAAAGGAAAAAATCTCTTAAAACTGCTTCTCGGGATATCAAAAAGTTCATATCTTGGCATAACTCGGTTCACGATTTGAGACCTTTCTCGGGCCGATATTTGGCATGTACTTCATACTTTATATCTTGAGAGACGTTCTTGAGATAATGGTCTTCTCATCGTTAATAGAGTTTCTTCACTTGGAGACTTTTGAGGGGTACTCCAACTTTGTTGACCACGACTCCATGATTATTCTTCAATCTCTAATTGGGATTTTGAGATACAACGATCCGCCTCCTTTTCGGACTTGGATCTATTTATCCTCATACCTTGTTTGGGTCTTTTCGGATAGACTTCTCCATGATCTTTATGGGAGTTGATTGCTTTTCGTCGTGAGTCTTGATCATTCATATTGATTTTGGGAATAATGCTTTTCACATCACTTTGGATCTTCAGCAATAAAATTGAATCCTCATGCCTTGTTAGGGCCTTTTCGGACTCGCCAATCTTCGCGCCCCGCTTCATAAGTTATGCCTTGGCTATGAACTCTTATCATTACCGAGCAACTTTTAAACGATCTTGGGCTAGAAGCTAAGTAACTTTTCAAATCGTACGACCTTACTTATTGCAGATAATTATTAGCAAGTGATGGGAGAAAAAGATCATAATTGACTCACATAAGTTAATGAGAGAATACCAAACTTGTAACCAACTCTATCATTTCTCGTTCTCCACAATTTAAAATCTCAAGGAATGAGACTCGTGGATGCTTAGCCCAATAAACCAATTAAGGTCTACATGGTTAAGGATACTAGCTAGAGTGAACTTGGATAAGTAAACTCGGGTTGAGTCAAAATATTCACAACGGGCCTAATATATCTAAGATATCTAAACTTGCTAAAACCATTTTATTAAAATGCTAGGAAATAACAAAAATAAAGGAGACTACAACTAGGCCAAAATAGATTAAAAATTTTGAAAAATGTCGAAAAATTGATTTTCCGGTTAAAATGAGGACAAATACAAGGAAAAGGCCACTTAACTTCGATAGAAGTCCCCCCTACACTTAATATAAACATTGCCCTCAATGTTTAAGCATGTGGGAGTAAACTCCCCTACACTTAGGACATTGTGCACGTTGCTTAAATCTCGCTAAGGAAAAGACAACTAAAGAGATTCCTATTTTAATATTGGAAAATATAAAATAGGGAATCGAAAAGAGTTTAGGATAGAACCAGGAAGATAGTAACACGGGATCACGGTTCGTCAAAAGTTATCAAGAGTGTGTCTTTGAAGCTCGAATCCCTGCAATGATAAGAAAGAAAACAAGAAACACCGACGGGGGCTCCCCCCTACACTTATGGTAAAGATAGATAGATAATTGGGTTGCCTCCCAAAAAGCGCTTGTTTTTGTTAACCGAGTCACGAGCCTGACTCGTCCCCGAATTAAATGGTCCATGGGGAAGCCTCGAATTTAATACCGGGATCAAAGACTTTGTCCTCGTTCCCGGTTGACATCAACAAAGGAGAGGCGGGGGGATAAGTCTTAAATGGGAGAAAGGTTCGTTCAACATACGAGAAGTATGTGAAATCAAGATCCACGGGAGGTGGGGTGGGTAAAGTAAGCACATTGTCATCCCCCAAAGAAAATGGACGTTGATCACTCGGCAAAGCCGTGAGGGTATCAATTATAGGATTGTCATTGTTACCTCCCGGGTCAAAGCACTCATCCTCTTTTCCCGGTATGAAACGAGGAGAGTAAAAGTGATACATCACCCGCTTGGGTGTGCACGTGGTAGGATGGGGTGGAAATATAATATGAGAAGTATGAGAACAATTACCTTCCACCTGTGTCCCTTTTTCAGTAGATTCACGTCTTTCCACCTCTGGGATAGAAGGAGGTATGGCTAACAAAGTATGCTCATTAATAGCAAGAGAAGCAGCGCTATCAATGTCCTCAATCCCTTCGTCAAAGAGCGGATTCACCTCACTAGATATGTAGGCGTCATCAAAATCAAATAAAGGGTTCGAATAAATCTTGAAAGTTTTATGCAGAACGTCTTCATCGGATAGTGACTCGTCATCACTAGAAGTAAAATCATCATCTTGATCGAAAAGAGGATTAGAGAAAGCCATAGAATCATCTCCCAAAGTGTTGGTGGAAGGAACATCATCATTAAGACCGACCTCATCCGTAAGCTCCTCAAAAGTTAGCACATCACAAACCTCATCAAAGAATTTATCAAGACCGAAATCACTAATCTCACTCGAAGTATCACAATCCTTAGAGGCGTTGGGGAAATTAAGAGAGGGAAGTACAATTTCACTAGGACATTGAGAAACTAGATCATACCAAGAAATAGTATTCTCATCGTCATCATCATCATAATGGTATTGACGCACAAGAGGAGGGGTAGAATCACTAAGATTAGAAACTTGCTCTTGTTGCTGTCGCTTCTCCTCGTCCCTAACTTCTTTAAGCAGAACAACGACTTCTTGAAGTTGCAAAACAATGGAGTGTGTTTCTTCAAACAAAGTAGTGAGTTATTGAATTCTTTGAGAGGATTGATGATTGAGGGTGTGATGTGGGGGCTCAAAGTGTTGAAAACCAGAATTATAGCAAGGTTGTGGCTCATAGTTGTTCATCGGTTGAGAAGAATTAGAAACCGGGTTTGGTTCATAATAATCCATAGGTGAAGAAAACTGAGGACCCGGATTTTGCTCATAATAATTCATTGGTTGACAATAATAGGTATCGTGAGGACCCCCACAGTTGTTGCAAACCGGGAATGGAGAAAAATCAGGTGCGTCTTGTGGATAGCTATTATCATTGTCATACTTGTACCCCGGTTCTTGCCCGTGACCATACGGGTATCGAACCGGGCACGAAACATGCCAATGAGAATCGCTTCCACAATAGATGCACGGGGGAACAGGAGGTGGGTTCAAAAAGAATGAATTAGTCGAGTTGCACAAGGGACAAAATCCGAATTGTGTGTTGTCGATATCGTTTCCGCACCGCTCACATGTACACCATTGACAAGAGTTGTTTCCAGATAATTGTTTCCCACACCGGACGCAATGGACATAAAAATCCATAAAGAAAGATAGATAAGCAAGAAGAATATTTTTGGTGCAAAACTTTGAAAAAGAAATGCTTTTTATGATTTTACAAATGTTTTTGTGATTTTTGAAAATTTTTGGACTTGAAAAATAACGTTCACAAGTGAACGGGTCCCAAAAGCCAATGCGTCTCTCACAAAAAACTTTTAATCCTCACCAAAAGAGCCGGCAGCGGCGCCATTTTAATGTACAGATTTTACTCGTTGAAATTATTCGTTTCTCGGTATCTCTTCGAATGATCTCTGGTTAATTGTGCGACTCAGTTGTTCTCGGTAAATCAAATAAAGGGGGTTGTCGTTGTCTAAAACTAAGTAAAAATAAAGATTTGAAACAAATAGAAATAAAGTAAAGACGGTAAAAAGAAACGACAATGAAAGATTAAAGATTAAAACTTGACGGGAAATAAATGACGAGAAATTAAAAGCAATAAAGGTAAATAACTCAAACGTAAACTTAAACTAAAAGGAAAGCGAGTAAAAATGCAAATAAAGAAAAAGGCGGGAAAAATAAAGTTTACAACTAAAAACTGAAAAACCTATTCGGAATAATCAGATATTCTGAATAAGGACTCCTATTCGGAATAATCAGATATTCCGAATAGAGAATCCTATTCGGATTAATCAGATATTCCGAATAGAGAATCCTATTCGGAATAATCAGATATTCCGAATAGAGAATCCTATTCGGAATAATCAGATATTCCGAATAGAGACACCTATTCGGAATAATCAGATATTCCGAATACAGGACTCCTATTCGGAATAATCAGATATTCCGAATAGAGGACTAAATGAGCAGACCATTCGGAATCTTTGGCAAGATACAGTAACTTTGGCGAAGAACAGGGGGAAACGAAAAGAGCACGAATTTGATCAAATCTAACCAAAACAAACCAAAAGATTAAACCAAAACAACTAATAAGCATCAACTAACAATAATTAATCAAAACAAATCATCAAAACTAACATACAAAGCCAAATCAATCAAAACCCACTTGATTAAAATTAAGAAAACTCAAGTACACAACATCAAATCAAAGACAGAAATTAAGCAAGAAAGGAAAAGATGATGAATTAAAAGCTTAATTAAAAAGTAAAGATTCAATAAAAAAAGATTAAACAAAAATTAATCTAGAGAGAGAAAGCATAAATCTAGAGAGAGAAACTACACTACTCCTAATCTAATCCTAAAACTAACCAACCCTTTCACAACAAGTGAGGGTGGTATTTATAGGAGAGGGGAGTGGTTGGTGGCTTCCTCTTTCTTTCTTTCTTGGTCCTCAGTCTTTCAGTCTTCTTAAATTCTTCGACTTTTAAGACTTCGTCTCGGGATTTCTTTAAACTCGTCTTGTAATTTTCTTCATAAATTAGACTTGAGTTCTTCGACTTTATTAAACTTTCGTCTTTGGACTTTTTCTTCGATAAATCTTCAGAATTGGTCTTGGACTTTCGTTCTTTTTCCACTTTTGATCTTTCAACTTCGTCTTTTGTCTTTTTCTTCAATAAAAGCACGTGAAAGCCGTTTTTTCTCCACTTTTCACCTTCTCGTCCTAAATCACAATAAAAACACAAACCACGCATAATTCCGACATAAATGACATAAAATACACGTTTTGGCCCGGTTATAATTGTAATTAAGTGGTAAAAAGGATGGGTTTTTTCACACCTATCAGTCACCCTTGATTACATTTGCCTATTGTAGATGAACCCGCATGACCCGTGCATCTGAACTTGTTAGAATTTTTGAATTGCCTGAATGTTATAAATAGATCTATTTGGGATTGACCATCCCCATCTGGGTGAGTCATACTCACTGTGCCTCGGCCAGGACAACAGATGTTTCACATGTCAGAACTTATTATTATTTTGGGTGCCTTTTAATAAGGCGAAGGGGTCTTCATTTGTCGAGGACTTAACTGTCAAGACTCAGTTTTGGGAAATATGGAAATGTAATTACCTTATAGTATTTGGCTTTGTGCGATACTAGTTTTGTGATATTTGCGGTTCTAAAACTTGACTTTATATTATTTGGCACATTAATACATGGAACATACTTATATTTCTGAACTTGATTTTTATCAAACCTTATGAAATACTATATGGGATATTTGAGATCCTACACTTGATTTTTATATCAAACTATGTGCAACACTATGTAGGACAATTTACAGTCCTGAACTATGATTTTAAAAAACTCTATGAATTCACCAACTTTATGTTGACTGTTTTAAGCATGTTTTTCTCAGGAAATTAAGCTGGATTATTTGAGCATGGACTGAGCATCATTTAGGAGCATAAGAATAATTGGGGGATCTATTTCCACTAGGATATTTGTAACAACTGATATTTAACATTTCAAATGAATGTACTAAAACCATATTTGTATCAATTGTATTTCAAATCATGTAATTATGATCAATGCTTTGTATGCCATTTGTTCCGTGATCCGCAACGTGACACCCAATTACTATTCCGCTGCAAACCTGATTTGGGGGTGTCACAGAATGGTATCAGAGCAATGGTTATAGAGAATCAGATCGAAAATTAAATTGTTTTTCTATTTTATTAACTGAACTATAACCGGACAAAATTTTCAAAAACTTAGATTTCAAAAACTGAATTTTTGACGGGGACATACTTAGAGAGCATTTAGCATAGAGAGCATGCATAACTATATGATTTAAATGCAATTCATTATCCTATGCATTTATATTTATGATAGTACTAGACGTTAACCATTTACGTGCTTTACATATTACGACTGTTTACTATCTTTATGAAGATATTAAAATATTAAAATACTTAACGTATTTAATGACACTTATAAACATGTCATGTTAGTAGGGATCTTTATACTAAAGATGTTCCATCTCGATATTACGTTTTGACTGAGTGGTTGGGTTTACGATTTAAAGTGCCCTCGCTCCTCAAACGTTTATAGAATGGCTTCTGAAATATGATGGCCCAAACAATGAATTATAACCACAAACAAAATAATACATAACAAACCCTTCGAAATATGAAAATGGAAATCTTTGGAAGATATAAATTAGATCTTATAAATTTTGGAAAATCTTGTAAAATCTAAAATAGATTTTGGAAAATCTTGGAAAAATTTAAATTAGATTTTTTTGATCTTTAGAAATCTTAATGTATCTTTGAAAATCCTTACCATATATTTGGTAAAATTAACTAGACTTTTATATATCTTGGAAAAATATAAAATTAGATTTTTTTTGAGATCTTGATTAAATCCTGTTGAACTTATAACAAACTTGTAAAAACCTAGATTTTATGTATGGACTTTAAAATTTACTTTTAAAGTAATAAACCTAGATTTCATAATGAAAACACATGGAAAAGAAATATAGCTTGGGCTATCTGATTCATTTTAGAACTTATAATAAACTTGTGAACTTATAATAAACCCTAAATCTAAATTTTTGGGACCTCGTAAATTAAATGTAAACATAAAACAAGATTGGAATTTATCTTGAAATACTGTAAATAATATTAGCCGTGGGTTATAAGCTCCTCTTAAAGCTTATAATTAATATACAAACTTGTAACCAACTTGGATTTCATTTAAAACCCGGAAATAAAACATACCGTAGGTTTTTACTCTCTATTTTGAGATATAGACTTAATCTTTATAAACCAGTAATAAGCTTGTAAGGTTTCATACACTTCGCACCCAGATAAATGGTTAATTATTATTAAAGGACTAGTTAAGCCCATGCAACAATAGCCCAAAACTTGAATAGGCCCTATAGGCCCAATGTAATATAGCCGAACCATTAACTAAGCCCATTAGGCCATCTAATGCCTAGTAAGCCCACTTAGAAAACCTTGAATTATTAACTGACTAAAATATGTTTAGGCCCATTAGGAAGCCCATTAGGCCCATTTATTATCCTATGGACTTATGTAGTAAAACTTGTAATATTAATGGATCTAAAAATGTAATTAGACCCATTAAGAAATCCTCAGCTCACAAAAATTGTTAATGGATCTTGTAAGCTCAATAAGGGTTTGGGAAGCCCATTAGCTCTTTTGGCACATTTAATAAGCCCACTTAGTGATATTATACTTAAACAAAGTTTTTATACCAAAAATATATCTTATAAAAACTTTTGGACTAAAAATGTCAAATCATTAAACTCATGGATTAAAACCGTGACATTGAAACTTGTCTTGATAAAACAGTAATTACAAGGACTAAAACTGTTAAGAACCAGAAAGTGTACATCTAGTAAAACATGGAGGGGCTTGTTTTGCCAATAACCAAAACTTAAGCAAACCCTAGACCCCTTATTTCATTTAATGTATTAAAACTTGAGCGAATCCTAAACTAAATGGACTAGAACCATCATTTTCTGAAACTTGTAAACAAAGGGTTATTATTTAACTTGCGAAAACTTTGGGGACATTAAATTAAATGTAATAAAGTGTTATAACTATTCATAAAAATTATGAAATTTAATGTACATAGATTATAAAAGTAAAATACAACAATGGTAAGTAAAATACTTTTACTTAAATGATATTATTAATAATAAATTTAAATGGAAGTTATTAATACTTGTACAATGATGTATTTAACTAAAATACAGTAACATAAATGAATTGCCTAAAAACGAGTTGGTATTGTAATGAAATCCAAATAAATCCTGAAAATCTTATACTAAGATTTTTAAAATCCTCCAGGATTGATTGTGTATCAAGCTTAAGCTTATACGCTAATCATTTCATATACGCTAATTATTACTTATACTTAACTGATAACTATAAACCGGTTAGTCTATTTTGACTACTTGGAAAACTGACTAGCCACATAATAGGGACGGATTTACAACAACCGTACATACTGGAATATTTAAAAACAGACTAGGGAGCATTATCCCGTGTACTACATTTTATTAGATGTATGAACTTGTTATTAGGTGTATATAGGTAATATATACCTTACTAGAACGAACTATATGATACAATGCCTATACTTATGATTGTAATATATCATTATATTGTATATATGAGTTCCTTGTTTGATACGTATTCTTGCGCACGTTATCGTACGTCAACATTTATTTTCTCTCGCTTGTAATTTTGTACGTATATATACGAAACACGACTTATTAACGACTCATACACGTTTTCTTTTAGTATTTTCACGTGGTATTATTTGGATAAGTTTGCATCTTTAAATGATGTGGTGGAACCCAAAATCAAGGTACTTATGATCCTATATTTTACATATGGGACCTGAGTCTCTTGATCCTAAGTTAATGATGATTTCCTCTCAAGACGTTATGGGACATCTAAGAGTGAAATCTTAAGCCACCGGACCAGAAGTTTATTTATAATTTTGTATTAAGATGTTATGGGACGTTTGAAGACGAAGGTTATAAGCAAACGGGCTGTAAAGTATCTTAATAATACCTATTATCTTAGATATTATATTTATTCTAAATAAGCCATGCCGGAAATATTTAGGTAAGGTGGGCTATGAAATCCATACTGAAACGAATTGGGACGCTTTTTCGTTTGAGTAAAGAAATCATAGGTTAGCAAATGGAGTTATAAATTTTACCTTAAATAGATGAGGACGCTTATCAACGTAAATAGAAATTTATAATCACATGAGCTTAAATATATTCTACATGACTCATAATTGATGTTATTTTATTTAGGGTTAAGTCTATAAAATAGAAACGAACTTTTCAAAATTTACAATTCTAGTAAACCAACTTGTTTTATTACCAATATAAGCATTCTAACTTTCAACTTTATAACAGTATAGTAAATAAGATGGATTGTTACGGGTTATCACAAGTTAACTTAAAAAGAATGACTGACACATCATCATTATTTTCTTTTTTACTAGTTTTTATAGCATACGTGGATATTTGGTTAACTTTTCTTGTTTGAGTGCTAACACAAGGGAAATTTAGTCATTCTTCTACTCATCTTCAACCTCTCCAAAAATCACACCATTAACAAAATCATGATCATCACAAATTCACTGCATAAAAATTCAATCACGTCACACTACACCAACAATTTCAAAATTAAAACTTTCAAAACCTAAAAACAAAAATTAGTAGATTCTTCAAAAACATAAATCTACACCTACAATTTAATTAACAAACACAAACCAAACCCATAACAAAATTCATTCACTCTTCTAACAAAACACAAAAACCAAATCTAAGATCTGTTCACAAATATATCCTTTGTAATACCACGTCAAATAGGGGGAAACCATCACACAACTCACTTCCACCTCCACATCCACCTCCACATCCACATCCACATCCACCTCCACCTCAACTTTCGTCAATCGTCACACCACCCACCTTTATGATTGTCGTCGCATCATCAGCCCCGTCACCAAGAAGATGAAAAGGTCATGAGTTAATGGAATTGAAGTAAGTGAGTGAATATGAGGTTGTTGGGGTTTACTTTAGTTTTGAATGAGTGAAAAGACATGAGTTAATTGATTTGTGCAGGAGTTTATGTTTGATCTTGTAAAAACAGGTCACTCATACAAACAACAGTCAACATATGTTTTCTAAGTATAAAAAGATTATAAAAGAAATATGTGTAATATTTTAATGATTTGGATATGCATCTGGTCATATTAATATAATTATCTCAAAACAACAAGTTAGAATACTTATATTGGTAATAAAATAAGTAGGTTTATTAGAATTCTAAATTTTGAAAAGTTTGTTTCTATTTTATAGACTTAACCCTTTTATTTATCCAGTTATGGAATGTAATCCTTTTTGACTCGCGATTTCCTCTAGTAATATCTTATCATTAAGATAACTTATATTTGATGTCATTACATCCTCACCAAGAGACCTAGGAATATTCGTGTTCATGTCTTTTAGATCAAAGCATTGTGCTATTGACTTTTGGCTTATCCTTAACCCAAATACCACTTCCGCTGCATTCGACCCCATTTGGGGGTGTCCACTTCCGTTGCATTTGACTCCTTTGGGAGTGTCCATTTCCGCTGCATTTTAAACCCTTTTTAGGGTGTCCACTTCTGTTTCAATTGACCCCTTGGGGGTGTCACAGAAAATAAAGCTGGTTCATCCGCCATGAGGAAATGAAACCTCGATCATTCGAGGCGACGGTAACACAGACTTTATCGACACTAGACTTAGCGTCATTTCTTATATCGAAGCCCAGAAATACTTGGTAAGAGGATGCCTTATCTTCTAAACTCGCATTTCTCAAATCGACGAGGAAAACAAACCCAAGCATAAAAGACATGCCCAACTCATAATGGGTGTATTTTGTAGGGTTATGTATGTTACCCTCCAGAAAGAGATAATCGATGTCCCATACTTTTGGACATTCTTCTTCCTCTTCGGATCCAATTAGTTCGACAATACCATTGTCTAACAAGCCTTGAAATGAATGGCTTCCTCCTTTTAGAAGTCGAAATTTGTGCAAATTTTTGAACCACCAACAGTAGATGCATGACCCTTTCATCATCTCACTAGGGATGCACACTTCCTTATTCTTGGTCTCTTCTTTGATTTCCATCATTTGAAGTACTTCTTCTCTACGCAACTTATGCCCCAGCTCAACCACAAATGAAGCAGATTCTTTGCAACTTCCTACCCAGTCACTATCAACAATAATCTTAGCCATTTCGCTGAGTGAAGCTTTGGTGTCAAACTAATGTTTGCTTTCCACAGGCTAGAAGTATATCGGGAAGCCCTTCGCGTAGGAATTTTTGACGCAAGAGCGGTACCAGCCAAAGCTATATTTGTAACTTGTCATCGCGTAAGCCTATTGAAGCTTAATAGACTCAAAATCTCCTGAAGAACTATTAAAAACATTAATGAACCTTTATCTGCGCATATCAACACACTGGGACCCCGGAGGCACATCTAAGTAAAAACCAAGACTTAAGACGAGTTGTCTTAGTCAACCAAACCTTGTAAACTTAAAACTTGAGTTCAAAAGATTACACGTTCAAGAAAAAGTGTCATCACTTGTTCCCTGGACGAGTAACTTCATCTTAAGCTTTGAGGACAAAGCTAAAATAACGGGTAGGTGCTGTAAAACCCCAAAATTTGGGCTTTTAACACGTCACTGGTTTTACTCTTATTACCACTCATCCCATAATATTTTTATCGACCACTTTTAAAAGTAAGATCATAATATAGTAAATATTTTATATTTAATTATATTACTTAAAAACTTGACATTTTAACCATATAGCTATCTTTTTAAAAATTTATTTTAGTATCCTTAGACACATATTATGTGCATAAACTATTATTAATTATATTAATAATTACTAGCAACAATCTAAAATATTACATACAGAGACGGACTAGAAACTATGTAAATTAATTTTTAGACGTAAATCATTGGTACATTTAACCAAGGCTTGTAAACAACAAACAAATATCACTAATTATACTAAGTCAACACATTAAAAACTCCATGAACATCGTTAGTCGGATTTTAAGTAAATAAAACTTTATTTAAATACTTTTCATATACATTGTTACAACACATAAACAAACTAACCTTAAAATTTAATTGAACATGGCTAGCTAAGATTCTAAACTTAATATTTCCTTGTATCCTCTTATTTCTCACGTTTCCTTTATACCTAGACAAATTTAAACAAATCAAAACCAAATCTCATGGAATCTTACAAGATATCTTTCATATTTCTTATAATCTACACAAGATCTCCTTGATCTTCAAATATCTTTTATCTCTCCTACATGTTGTATATTAACCGTTATACATATTTCACAATCATTCACATTTCGCTCCTACGGCTAGAAACATCAAGTGGGAAGTGAAACACAATTGCTATTTTTGGCATGTGCTTGCAAATCACCTCATATCTTGCAACATATCTCATCAAATCCTATATGTATCTATCAAAGATACACTAGTACATTCTTAAGATATCCAATATTCTCATCTCTCTTCATATATTCGGACCTCTCAAGATCATACCACACAAAACATTTGAATCTCATTTCACTCCCTCAAAACCCAGGGCATATTATTGTCATTACCAAAAATCCTTCAACACTCATTTACTACTTCATTTACTAAGGCAATCTATGCCTCTTTCATCCTAAATACTAATCATTGTCACTCCTACAACAAGTTTGATCTCCAAGACAACTCCAAGTGTACTCACTAAGCTCATAGGTCACGGCTAGGGTTTGGTTACAAACATCTACCATAGTTGAAACCAAGTTCAAGTTACTACCAGTTCACTATCCACTCCCAGATCTATCTAAACAAGTAAGTATCATGAAACCTATCTTTTCTATATACTTCATTTTCATACACTTGAACATATATGTAAATCTCAATAGTAAGACTTAACCTCGAAACAAATCTAAGCAAACCTAGACCATGATAGGTCACGGCTAGAAATAATTTATCACTTTATGTGATGTAAAAATCTTGTTAAACACGGTGACCACAACCTCATGAACATGCTAAACTAGAAAAATCACAAAACCTATTATGTATATTTTTAGACGTGGGGTTTACCCTAGACTTTGGGTTGATGAGTAACTTTGAAATGTTGTAGTAAACCTATAAATCATTAGATCTATATTAATATTAAACATATAACTTGTTTTCCTTAATGGATTATAAGGCTCAATGAATAGTGTTTAATATAGTTAGGCCCATTAAGCCCACTATGCAAACCTTATAGGAACTAGAAGCCCATTAATCCAACTAATGCTTCCTAAAGCTCACTAAGATAAACATACCAAAAATAACTTTATTTATGTTAAATAAACATATCTTAAAACTTTTGTATGGAAAATGTTATTTAGTAAAGTTTCGGATTAAAAATGTAAACTATATAACTCACGGGTTAAAAATGTAATTTATGAAACTTTTGGACTGTTTTGGTAAATTTAAATAAGTCTAAGGATTTAAATGATAAATTTTGGAAACTCATTTTGACAAAATATAATATAAGGACCCAATATGTAAGTTGCCGAGAGTTTAGGGGTGAATAATACCCTATTCGAGACGTGAACAAAGTAGGAGGACCATTTTTGTAATTATTATAAGTTATATACACTTGTGTAACTTGAATGGAACCCTATGGACCACTTTTACATTTTGCTGAGACTTTTAGGAACCTTGGGGATCATTTTCGCCACATATGGAAAGTTATAAACCGTAACCTAAAACCTAGGGACTAAAAATGACATTAGCCGAAACTATACCAAGCCCTAGGGGGCTGTTTTGTAAATTGGTTTATACCTAAACCCTAAACGAATACCACAAGGACTAAGACCGTCCTTTCCTTAACTTATAACCTAAGGGTTTATTCGGCTAATATTATAAACTTGAGGACTTTGGTGCAATTTAACTAAAGTTTTATACATTAAATAAACTTTAGGGTTTTTAATGTGAATCGTAGAAACTTGAAGGACTCACTATGTATATTATTATGTATAGATAAATACATACGAATCGGATAATAAACGACAAGATATTTAAAACAAGTATAAGCATGCACTTTAATTATCTGGACGCATCTATGCATTGATATGCATATACTGAGATCATTTAAATTACTTAGGTAATTAACTGTATCGTGAGCATACTATCTGGACTATCTGTGATATTACCCGGGCACTGCTATTCAGGTGAGTTCATAGCCTCGCCTTTCACAACTATTTATGTTTTTACTAACCCGCGGTGGGGAGACATGCTATAACTTGTTTTGACTATATGATTTTAATATCATGAGATCATGGCCTGATACTTATACTTAATAAACTGTTGTTTAAATATTATGGGAGAAAACTGGTAATATATTTTATAGGACGCAAACTGAACTGTCCCCCTTGATTACATTTGCCTATTGTAGATGAACCCGCATTACCCGTGCATCTGAAACTGTTAGAATTTTTGAATTGCCTGAATGTTATAAATAGATCTATTTGGGATTGACCATCCCCATCTGGGTGAGTCATGCTCACTGTGCCTTGGCCAGGACAACAGATGTTTCACATGTCAGAACTTATTATTATTTTGGGTGCCTTTTAATAAGGCGAATGGTCCTCATTTGTCGAGGACTTAACTGTCAAGTCTTAGTTTCGGGCAATATGGAAATGTAATTACCTTATAGTATTTGGCTTTGTGCAATACTAGTTTTGTGATGTTTGCGGTTCTAAAACTTGACTTTATATTATTTGGCACATTAATACATGGAACATACTGATATTTCTGAACTTGATTTTTATCAAACCTTATGAAATACTATATGGGATATTTGAGATCCTACACTTGATTTTTATATCAAACTTTGTGCAACACTATGTAGGACAATTTACAGTCCTGAACTATGATTGTACAAAACTCTATGAATTCACCAACTTTATGTTGACTGTTTTAAGCATGTTTTTCTCAGGAAATTAAGTTGGATTATTTGAGCATGGACTGAGCATCATTTAGGAGCATCATAATAATTGGGGGATCTGTTTTCACTGGGATATTTGTAACAACTGATATTTAACATTTCAATTGAATGTACTAAAACCATATTTGTATCAACTGTATTTCAAATCATGTAATTATGATCAATGCTTTGTATGCCATTTGTTCCGTGATCCGCAACGAGACACCCAATTACTATTCCGCTGCAAACCTGATTTGGGGGTGTCACACTAGAGATGCGTTTCGAGACGAAATTATTCTGTTTGTGGACAATATTAAAGCGTGTTTTAGCAATATTGATCAAGATTTGGTTTTGGAATTAAATGAAGTTAAACGTGTTTTCAATGAAATGGATGATGCCTATGAAAACAGTTTAGTTGAAATGGAACGAATTTTATGCCAAAATGATCATCTTCTAAAACAAGTGATGTCGTGTGATATTGTATACGTCCGTGTGGTAATAGTGTTGATAATGATTCTATTGTGCATAATGTTAAATTTGTGGATAATGTGGTAGATAGTAATTGTCACAAATCTGACGCTGAATTTTTAAAGCTTAAAGATTCCTATAATTCGCTTTCAAAACGTTTTGATGCTATTCAAAAACAATGTATTTCTCTTGAATGTGAAAAACAATTTTTTCGAGAGATTTTTGAAACATCACACGAAGGTGTTAATATAGATGCTCATAATGTTAAAAAGGCTTTTCAATCAAATAAACGATCAAAGCATCGTCAGAATTGTGACAATTTGCTAAATCATTGTCGATAGAAAATGAGAATGTGGAAAGGACACAAGAGGCCGCTAACACTCAATCCTTGATTGAGACCCTTAATCATAAGTCGGTGGAGATCTCATATTTAATTGCGACAATTCGTGATAAGGATATGGCTTTGGCTGAATTAAAAGAAGTGCTCCGTGTTAAGAATACAACCGCCATTTCAGCACCGTCCTCTAGTGGTTTTAAAGTGACAACCACCAAGAGTAATCTAATTGTCGTCACAGCAATAAACAAGGTCCCTCGGACTAAACCATCACAAACATTGGTCAATAAAGATAAGGAAAAATCAAAACTAGCTTCTAATATTCCTGTGTTGCCTTCTACATGAGTAAACACCACTACTAAGGCTCAAAGATCTAAGCTTAAATGAAACACGAAGTATGATAGGATCTTGCCCCCATCTAGTTGTCAAGTGAAAAAGAAAGTAGAAACCCAGCCTAGGAATGTTATTTCTGTTTTGTACAAAACGAATCATGTAGCTAAACCTAAAGGCTCTGCGGCTGTGTAGTATTCTAAGCCTATTGTGAATTCTAATTTTAAATGTTGGAATTGTAATGAATGTATGTTTTCTAGTCGTCGTGATTCTTGCATTATTGACCATGTGAATGAGATGTATGCCCGAAAGCATAACTTAGAATGGAAACCGACTGGTAAAGTGTTAACCCAAGTTGGATGGATTTGGCGTCCCACTGGTAGAACTTTCACTATAGTAGGAAATGTGTTCCCTTTAACTAGGATCAATCCCACTACAACAAAGAAAGCATGCCTGTTAACTAGGAGTACTAAGGCTACCAAAAAACAAGCGTGTCCTTTAACTAGGAACACCAGCACTACTGTAGGAACAAAGTGCCCTTTAAATAGGTCTACTCCTACTCTAGTGCTTGTCACTAATCCAAAACCTCAAGAAGATGGAACCATAAAACCGGCAATTAAACAAACATATGTTAGAAAACGCATGAAATCTAATGATGACACAAATATTAGCAATTCTGATATTATATCTGTATCTGCTAACACTCCGGAACCAATAGTATCCAATGCATTGTCTACTGTTGTTGTTTCAAATAGGTGGTCCAAATCGTCTTGTGGTATTTGGACTCCGGTTGCTCCAAGCACATGACCGAAGATCGCTCTCAGCTCAGAAATTTCGTCAGCATGTTTCTTGGTATGGTTTGGTTCAGAAATGATCATATTGCAAAGATAATGAGTTACGGTGAATATCATATTGGGAATGTTATAACTTCTAGAGTGTATTATGTGGGAGGACTCGGTCACAACTTATTTTCTGTGAGACAGTTTTGTGATGCAAACCTAGAAGTTTCTTTTCGAGAGCATACCTGCTTCATTCGTAATTTGAAGGGGTTGATTTATTGAAAAGTTCTCGAGGGAATAATTTGTATACCTTGTCCCTACAAGACATGATGTCCGCTTCTCCCGTATGTCTTCTCTCCAAAGCTTCGAAGACTAAGTCATGGTTACGTCATCGACGGTTATCTCATCTTAACTTTGACGCTATCAATCATTTGGCGAAAAACGAACTTGTTCGTGGTCTTCCTAAACTTAAATTACACAAGGACCATTTGTGTTCCACGTGTACAATGGGGAAGAGCACTAAGAAATCATACAAACCCAAGACTGATGACACCAACCAAGAGAAACTTTATTTGTTGCATATGGATCTTTGTAGGCCAATGCTAGTTGAAAGTATTAGTGGTAAAAAGTACATCCTCGTCATTGTAGATGATTACTCTCGGTTTACATGGGTGAAATTTCTTGCAACCAAAGATGAGTCACCTAAGGTCATCATCGGATTTCTCAAGATGATTCAAGTGCGTCTCAACACTACTGTCTGACGCATTCGTACAGATAATGGAACCGAATTTGTGAATCAAACCTTGCGTAATTATTATGAAGAAGTTGGCATATCTCATGAAACATCGTTGCTCGCATTCCACAACAAAATAGTGTCATTGAAAGGCGAAATCGCACACTTATGGAAGTTGCTCGAACGATGTTAATTTACGCAAAGGCTCCATTGTTTTTATGGGCAGAAGCAATATCTACGGCGGTATACACCCAAAACCGATCACTAATTCCAAAACGCCATGGTAAAACACCTTATGAGCTTCTACATGGAAAGTAACAGATTTATCATACCTTTATGTATTTAGTTCTCTTTGCTATCTAAATAATGATGGTGACAATTTGGGAAAACTTCAAGCAAAGGCTGATATTGGTATTTTCATTGGTTATGCACCCGCAAAGAAGGCATTCCGAATCAATAATCGTAATTCTCGTAAGATCCTCGAAACTATGAATGTTGATTTTGATGAGTTGACAGCAATGGCTTCTAAGCAAAGAAGCTATGAACCCGCACTTCATGAAATGGGACCCAGTAACATTAGTTCTGGTCTAGTCCCAAATACCATACTTCATCATCATTTACACCACCTTCTAGGAATGAATGGGATACGTATTTTCAACCGTTCTTTGATGAATTCTTTAACTCCCCCAAGTATTGTTGCTCCAGAACCTGCAGTAATAGCTCCGGTTACCGAAGTTGTCGCTCCTGCAACCGAAGCACAATAAGATACGTCTACACCTACAACTAGTCAAGATGAACCTTCAACATGTAATTCTAGACCAACACATGTATCAACTACCTATGTCATGCCTATTGATGATGAAAAGGATGATGATGATCACGATTTGGAATTCGCTCAAATGCGTAAACTTCCATTCTTTGGTGTACCAATTCCCGACCCTAATTAAGCCAGATCGTCCACCTTAGAGGAAGCTCCTACTACGATCTACTCCAATTCACGGATCATGAAAATGACAGCAAGTGGACAAAGGATCATCCTATAGACTTTATTATTGGTGACCCTAATCGTTCGGTATCCACATGAAGTCAGTTACAAGAAAGTGCATTGTTTTGTCATTTTGATGCTTCTCTTAGTGAAGTTGAACCTAAGACGTGGCAACAAGGTTTTACCCAATCTAGTTGGATAGAAGCTATGTAAAAGAACTTAATGAATTTGTACCTCTTGATGAATGGGAACTTGTCCCATGCCCGGATCAAGTGAAGTTAATCACTTTGAAATGGGTTTACAAGGTGAAACTCGACGAGTTAGGCGGAATATTGAAGAACAAAGCTCGACTAGTAGCTCGTAGGTACAAACAACTATTAGGCATCGGCTTTATGGAATCCTTTGCACCCGTTTCCCGTTTGGAAGACATTAGACTATTCCTCGCTTATGCAGCCCACATGAATATGATCATCTATCAGATGGATGTGAAGACGGCATTCTCAATGGTGAAATCAAGGAAGAGGTCTATGTTCAACAGCCAGATGGTTTTGTGAATTCTAAATATCCTAATCACGTGTACAAGCTTAAGAAGGCTCTTTATGGGTTGAAGCAAGATCCACGCGCGTGGTATGATCTATTGTCACAATTCCTCATTACTCAAGGCTTCGCGAAAGGCAAAGTGGATCCCACGCTGTTCATTTAGAAACGAGGTAAAGATATGATTATGGTACAAATATATGTTGATGATATTATATTTGCTGCCCCGACCCAGACCTTATCGGGTGAGTTTGGGACACTCATGTATTCCAAGTTTAAGATGCCAATGATGGGCAAAATATCATTTTTCTTAGGTCTTCAGACTTCTCAGAGTCCCAGAGGCATCTTTATCAATCAATCCAAGTTACCTTTGAATCGCTAAAGAAATATAATGTAAAACCCGCATATAAATACCATGAACAGACAACTACGTAAACATGCGAACCAATTAAAACTTTCCATTATGTCATGTACACGTGTCACGGACATTTAATTCAGAAAGTACGTACGTGTTAGTGCACGATAATTATTAAGTACGTGATAATACATGATAATTATTAAGAATAATAATTATAATCATGAACATATGATCATGAACATTTATGAACATGATAATTATTACGTATAATAATTATAGCACGACTATTAGAACACGATATATGTACGTAGTATATATAACACGAACATTAAACACGAACTAGAGCGAATAATAAACACGAGCATACACAAATATTATTTAGACATAAAAATTGTATGGATTAGGCCTTATGGGCCATGGTAGGCCCAGACAAGGAAGAAGATGGGGCCCAACCCATTTAAATTTTGACTAAAGGAAAAGCAAAACACAGAAAACCATAGCCTCCTTCTTTCCTTGTTGCCGCCAGCTACACAAAAACACCAAGAGGCGTTGGTTGATTTTGATCTTTGAGTTTGGGTTAAGTGTGTTCGTATTCATAAGCCTCTTCCATTCACGTATTCGGTAACATCAAAACCTTAATCTTTTATCATTATTTTCTTTTTACTTATGTTCATGTGATTTAATAGTAATAACATAATTAAAAACATGGTATAAGAATTCAAGAAACATGAAAAAGATTTGGTTTGGGTTGTGTTTGGTTCGGCCGAGGGGCAAACCGAGAGCCCTAGGCTCTCGGTGGGTTTGTTTCGCACCACCAGCCGAGACCATGAGGTCTCGGTGTGGTTTTGTTCGATTGGCCGCAAGGACTAGGGAACCCTAACGTGAGTCGGGGTGATGTTTGGTTTGGTTTTAGTGTCAACCGAGACCCTACAAGGTCTCGGTGGGAATTGGTGTGCAACAGTGGGAACCCCGGCTTGATCCGGGGTGTGTTCGATTCAAACAGTGGCTAGCCGAGCCACGGCAGTGGCAACCACCGGCTAAAGCCGATGGTGATTTTGGTTCGGGCAGTGGCAACCGGCTAGACCGGGTTAGCCACTGTCGGGGCTGTTTGGTTCGGCTTATATGTTCGACTTATATTAAAACACAGAAACGGGTACGGGATTATTTTTCCAAGTTATATTTTTACAAGAAAAATTAAATTAATTAAACATGATTAATAATTAATTTAATTTAAACATGGACTCAGATTATATTATTTTTAACAAACAATACATGTTTTAGCCTAAGTACTTTGTTATTTATTTTAGACTATAGTTTATTAGTTAATTATTAAAACATGGACTTATAATTAATTAACGGAACATGACTTAGGTTATAATTATTAAATATAATAATTCATGATTAACCTAAGTATTTTATTTAGACTAATTAAATCATGCTTTATTTAATTAAATCATATAACCTATTGTTTATTAATTAACCATGATATATTATTAATAAATAAAACATGTACTATTAATATTAATTAATAATCAGTTATAACCTAAAGTATTTAATAAACTTTACTATTAATTACTTGACTTACGACTTTTTACCTATAAACACTAGCTTATATTATTAGCTTATTAATCCAGCTTATTTCTAAATATGGAAACTTTCTATTTCAGGAAACTTACTATTTTTGGAAACTTTCTATTTTTAGAAACTGGTCTATTTTTTGAAACTTTCTATTTTCAAAAACTTTCTTTTTTGGAAACTTTCTATTTTTAGAAAGTTACTTATTATTACACACAAGTATAATAATACAAGAATACAAGATAATACTTAATTAGAATACATGAAATACATGATTAATAGAACATATCATTTAAAAGAGTAAAATAAGACAAGAACATATAAAACAAGCTAAGAACATGCTATAACATGTACTCAGTATTCAGACAACTTATACATGTCCCTTATTTATGTAGCCTTAGTGAGGTCGGATTACGACTATTCATCCTTTCATCTTTCCTCGTTCACTGGACACACGGTACAGATTTTCTGTCCTTCAGTATGGATATTCTTTCCTTATTAGGATTCCCCATTTGCAGCCAACTGTTTTCCCAAGTATATGCTTTACATGTTTTGATTACTTATGTTTAGTTTTAAATGCCTAAGCCATATACATGCATGACCAGTGTCACCTTGTTATGGATGTACCATAACAATAAAACCTAGAGGCACCAGTGTTATGACTTCCTCACGGCGGAGTGATTGCTCGTGGCGTCCTTTATAGTTTAGGCCTTATATTTATATTATCATGTGGGGCGTATGGGTGCATCCTAGTTACAAGTTTTACAGGATTTTCACAAGGAGTTGATCCCTCCTACCCAGACTAATTAATTAGAGGCAACCCCTCTAATTGCATGATGAGGTCTTCCCTCCAAGTATTCATGCATGGTGGAACCTCATGACCTATATGGGCTATTGGTTAATTAATACAGATTTTCATATAAAAACATAAGTCTTTTCAAACTATAAAACCAGTTTTATGAACATGTTCCAGGTTGGACTTATACATTTCCACTGTTATTAGTCTTTTATGCTTATTTCATTTCATGCTATACTTTTATATCTATTCACTGGGCATTATGCTCAACCGTTTTCCTTTCATGTTCCCAAACGGCAGGTACTCGAGGACGCTCGTAGACTTAGAGAGTATGTGCATACGAATGGAATCTATCTAGCCTTCATTACTTTATGCATTTCTATACATTAAGTTACTTTATTTGTTTGGACATTTTTAGTCCTTTTCCATTCCAGAACTTATATTCATGTGTGTGAGCTTTTACTTAGACTACCAATGTTTGTTTCTGGTATTTCTATTCATGGTCATTTAATGTTTTGGACATTTACCTTGCATGCTTTGATGATACGCCATAATTACCTATGATATTCCATTTATCAAAATGGGGTGTTACAATTATGGTATCAGAGCCAAGGCTTCGACCTGTAGGCTCTTAAAACATGAGATGTGATTAGTGGTAATCACCATGGTCTTCCTAGAACTGACAGTTGTTTTCATTCATTTGTTCATGTGTCATTGTTGTAGGAATTTTGACTATGTAATGTTGGTACAGGACTGGCCATATTTAGTCGCATGTGCTTTTAATCGAATCATTTTGTTTAAATGAACCGACCCATAGGCGTTCATCCTCGTCATGTCATTTTGTTTAGGTGAACGACCCATAGGCGTTCACCCAAACCCATGTCATTTTCATTATCATGCATTCATACACTGTTTTCATGCATAAAATTTGTTTCATGTTTATATGCATAAATTCTTTTTTCATGTAAATATATTATGTCTTAATCTGTTTAACCATTGCAATTTGTTTTATACTACCATATGGTTCTCACATGTGAACAAGAACAACTCAATGCAGCAGTCCAAGCTGCTATTGATTAGATGGCATTTATACATGATCTCATCGTTCTTTTCGGGCTTTAAATGCATAAAATGTCATCAAAATACCATATATATGCTTGTGTTTGCTTACTTATGTATTTTAGGTATAGATATCCTTAAAAAGACAAAAGATCACAAGAAACAAGGAAAAATGAACACGAGAAACGAAGCCGCATAATGAACCGGGCTCTAGTTATGGATTTCTCAAAGAATAACCCTTAAAGACTTGAAGATGTACAAGAATGGTCCCTCATTTATGATGAAATGACACATAATACCCTTGTATATTAATAATCACAAGTTTGGTCCCTTAAGTTTTTCAAAATGACAAAAAGGTCCTTCAACTTTGAAGATTTGGCAAGTTTAGTCCCTCAACAAATCTAAATTGTCAACAAAGGTCCCTTATGAAGTCAAACTTACAATGAAGACCCTTGAAGTTCAATAATATTACACATTTAGTCCTTTTAAAATGGATTAAATATCAAAAGGAATGATGTTGTAATTATGCCAAAGTTGTATAAACCCTAAATCCCTTTCTACAAAGTTTTTGTGGCCAAACTATAAAGAATGAAACTTTCTTAACAAAGTATTCGGCTGAAATACTTGATTACCACTTTTGCCAAAAGACAAGTACCACTTGTGTCATTTCCCAAATTTCAAACAAAGAAAAGGGGCGCCAAACACTTACTGTAACAAGATAAACGGATTAAACCTTTTACTATTCACCTATCATCCCCAGTTACTATCCCACTTAAAACAAAGGGTCAAAATAAAATTACCCTGACCCACGTGTGATTCACCTCAAACCAAATCATTCCACACCTTAACATCACCAATCCCACTACCCTATGTCCCCCACCTTTCAACCTATTAGCCAATAAAACGCCAACTTCCTCTCCAAGCAAAACCACGTGACAAGATCAATAATTTACAATCGTTCCTTGGACCCAAAGGATAAATGAACGTTTTGGATGAAACTGGACAGCTCAATACACCTCAAGCATCTCGAAGCATTCAAGGGCATTCTAGGTATTTTCAAGCTAGGGTTTTCATGTAATTTTTCATCTAGAATCGTCTATTATAGTCAATAAAAGGAGCCTCAACTTGTGACAAGTCCTTTGTTCCAGATTTCTCTTAGCTCTTTGTAATACCTTTTTAAGTTTAATAAAATTTGGTTTAGTTTTTCTGAAAATTCTATCTCCTTTTATTATTTAAAAGTTTGGTATCAGGCTAAGAGGATTTGAGTTCCATATTTGAATGTTTTGAATCTTGTTTTGTTTAGTTTTGAGGAAAGTTTTTATGGTTTAAAATCCTTATTTTCAAATATCAGTCATTATTTGTTTCACCCTTGTGTTTGTTGATCTTAGCAGGTACACAGAAGCTAGTGGTTGTTTTGCTACCACTTAAGCTCACACATCCTAAAGCATGGATGTATGTTTTGGAGGTGCACGTTTTTGAACTCTTTTATATTTATGCATATTTCTATGATTTATGATTAATATGAGTATTTGTTTGTGAATCTGTGATTTAGTTGTTGAATCTTGTTTATTTGTGGTTACTTGTTGTTACTGAGTTGATTTGATCTTGGTTTGTGGGTTGAATCTAACATATCCTTTGAGAAAGTGTTAAATCGGTGATTTAAGGGGTGTTTGGGTTAAATGCAATATCGAGGTTTGGGTTGACTTGAGTATGTGTTACTTGGTGTTTATCGTTTGTTCTTGTTTTATATGTGCTTTTTGGTGTTTATCTGCAAGTTTTGAGGTGTATATCACATTAATCCATATTTTGGCGATAAAATCTGATTTACTTGTTGTTTTGAACTGAAATTTTGGGGACACCTAGATCTAAGGGTAGACTAGGGTTAACAAGTGCTAAATCTAAGTTTATGCAACCTGTGTAATAGATTTGAGGTGTTGAAATTGGATCTGTGGTCATTTAGTTCAGCAAAAAGGGTTTGGGTATTATTTGTTCATTAGTAATCTGCATAAGCTTTAATCTGTCTCAAATCTTTGAATCAGTGTATTAAACATGTTTATTTATGCTTATTGGAGTTTATTATAGCTTGTGTGTGCATATTGTTCAGTTTGGTTTGCTTATTATTGCTTAATCTGCTTATTTCTTTATAACTGCTTGTTTTTCATGTCTGTGTGGTATCTGGGCACTGATTGATTAAAGTATATCATTTGGCTGAGTGATTATTTCTTGCTTGTTTATGACTCCTTACAACTCACTGGTTATAAACGTGCCCTTGTTGTTCATTTAATCCAAGTAAATCTCTCAATAATCAAAGGTCAATTAGTCAAAGGAGTGGGAACTCCTTTCCCCTGCTGCTAGCCACTGCTAGTGTTATTTTTGGTTCAGCTTTATAATAAGCTATTCTAGCTTATATAAACCTGCAACAACTTCGATTTGGTAATAGGTATTTAATACAAGCAATTTTTGGAAATTAAAACATAATGAATTTAAAATATGAAAACTTTGTAAAACTTAAAAACTTAAACCATCGGAATGTAACAAGTGAATTCTGTCGGAATGTATAGAAAACAAAACCATCGGAATATAAAAAAAAATACATCGGAATAATGTATCTGAATATCAAGTATCGGAATAATTAAGATCACAGCTATCGGAATGCAGTTCTATCTGAATGTGAAATGAAGCTGTCGGAATGTAAGTCTATCGGAATGTCCAGTATCGGAATAATTAAGATCGGAATAATTAAGATCTGAGCTATCGGAATCCAAGGATTTCTGTCGGAAAGCTGCTAAAAAAATTGGGCAGCGTTTCGTCTTAATATAACCTTAAGACCCGTCGCAATGTGCGATCGCAATGAGCGATCGCAATCACGATCGGAATAAGGGGGAAAAACACTTGATCGCAAAGTAAAACCTTAAAGGTTATTGCAATCACAATGAGCCCGTCGGAATGTAGCGTCGCAATATACAAACCCTATGATTGCGATGGAGCATAAGTTAATCCGAAAATGGAGATAAGCTAAAAACTCAATAAGCACTAATAAGTAAATACGAATAAGCACTTGTTCAAACCTTAACCAAATCAAAACAAGCATAAAATTTAAAACATTTCTTTTAAAACACGAAATAAACAAACTTTTATAAATCAAACTTTAAAAAGACTATATTTTTAAGAAAACTTAAAAGACAATATGCTATATATACGACATAAGCCAATAAGCACAACAAGCTTAAAGCTTAAACCGTATAAAAACTTAGTAAGGAACAAAAAGATAAACTTTTTAGTCACAAAAGCATCAAATTTAAGCAAAATCAAAGATTATAACGGATAAAAAACAACTTAAAAATAAAGAAAGGTAGAAGAAGATTAAGATTAAAAGATTAAACTTGAACTTGTAGACTAAAGATTCAAAATTACAAAAGTGAATTAAAGCTTAAACATGAAAGAATGAAAAGATGAAGTTTTAGTGGGAGAAAGTTAAACACTTTCTCTCTCTAAAATGAAAACTAAAGAAAGAAAAAATAAACTAGATAACACCCTCCTAATGTGTCATTAGGAGGGTATTTATAGGAGGTGAAGAGGTGCATGTGCTTCCTTCTTTCTTTCTTTCTTCTCGACTCGATTTAAATTCTTTGTCTTTCTCGACGTCGTCTCGGGATTTGTCGATGTAAATTGAACTTGTCTTGTAATTTTCTTCTTCTATTAGACTTGAGTTCTTCGACTTCATTAAACTTCCGTCTTTAGACTTTTTCTTCGATAAATCTTCAGAATAGGCCTTGGACTTCCGTTCTTTTTTGCACTCTTGATCTTTTGACTTCGTCTTTTCTCGTTTTTCTTCGATAAAAGCCCGTGAAAGCCCGTGTTTTCTTCCTTTTTCATCTTTTGGTCCTAAAACACAATAAAAACACAAACCACGTATAATTCCGAATTTTACGACATAAAATACACGTTTTGGTCTTGTTAATATTAGAAATAAGTGGTAAAAGGATAAGTGTTTTCAAACTTATTAAATCCCCTACACTTGACCATTGCAATGCCCTCATGCAATGTATTAATTTCAAAGCACGGTTTACATTTTCCATCATAAATAACCCACCATGGCCTTTATTAAATACTGAACTTTAAGGAAACTAAAAAGATAGAAATATGTACAAAACAAGTAAAGAAATCAAAGACTTACATTGGGGTTCTGGCTGTCATGAATGTTCATCATCCTCAAGTTTCACGTTCCCCATACCAAGCTTAAAAACGAGATCATTGTTATTATAAGTTAGCAAACTAACACGAACTCATGTGGCCTAATTATTTACTTAGACTCCCTTATTCCTAGGTGTATCTCTTATATTTTAATTTTGTCTTGAATGATCACGAGGATGCATTGTTTGACTTATTTCGATAGTTATTTAGGCTGAAAATAAAGTGGGATGATTTAATCCATAGTTAGCTAAAGGACAAAATATTTTAAAACTGCTTCTCGGGACCTCTTAAAGTTCATATCTTGGCATAACTCGCTTCACGATTTGAGACCTTTCTCGGACCGATATTTGGCAGCGGCTTCATACTTCGAATCTTGAGAGACGTTCTTGAAATTATGGTCTTCTCTTCATAATAGGAATTTCTTCACTTGATGTTTTTGAGAGATTCTTCATATATGGACCACGACTTCTTCATTTTTCTCCAATCTTTATTTTGGACTTTGATATACAACGATCCGCCTCCTTTTAGGACTTGGATCTATTTATCCTCATACCTTGTTAGGGCCCTTTTGGATAGACTTCTCCATGATCTTTTGGGGAGTATTTGCTTTTCGTCGTGTGTCTCGATCCTTCATATTGATTTTCGATAAATGATTCTTCACATCACTTTTGGATCTTTAGCAACAAAATGTAGCCCTCATGCCTTGTTAGGGCCTTTTTGGACTCGCCAATCTTCGCATCCCACTTCAATAAGTTATGCCTTGGCTATGAACTCTAATTAATACCGAGCAACTTTTAAACAATCTTTTGCTAGAAGCTAAGTAACTTTTCAAATCGTACAACCTTATTTATTGCAAATATATTTATTAACAAGCGATGGGAGAAAAGGCTTATAATCAACTCACATAAATTCACGAAAGAATACCAAACTTATAATTGACTCTTTCATCTCTCGTTCTCCACAATTTAAAATCTCAAGGAATGAGACTCGTGGATGCTTAGCCAATTAAATCAAAGTTTTGGGTTTTCAAGTCATCTATAGGATTTTGCAAATTCTTAGACTCTTTCAAGTTTAGAATTTGCATTTTAAAGTTCCCTTGATAACCGACTTTCTAGGATCAATAATAGGAACTTGCGAAAAGTTCTTGTTCTTAACCCGTGAGAGCTAAGACTTTCGCGTTTTAAAGTTCCCTATATAAAAGCCTAGCAAAACTTGACTTAAACACGTTAAGGATACTAGCTAGAGTAAACTTGGATAAGTAAACTCGGGTTGAGTCAAAAGATTCACAACGTTGAAAAATTTAAAACCACTTTATTGCAAATTTTATTCTAGCAAAGAAAGTAAATAACGTTAACAAAGGAAAATACTACTAAACTACTAGGCCAAAATAGATTAAAAATTTTGAAAAAATGTCGAAAAATCCAATTTTCTAGTTAAAATGAGGAAAAATTTATGGAACAACCCACTTACCTCGATAGAAGTCCCCCTACACTCGATGTAAACATTGTCCTCAATGTTTAATCATGTGGGAGTAAACTCCCCTACACTTAGGACATTGTGCACTTTGTTTAAATCTTGCTAAGGAAAGGACAACTATAGTGATTTCAATGTGAACATATAAGATATGAAATACTAAATCACGATAGTTTAGGATAGAACCAAGAAGACGGGTACACGGGATCACGGTTCGTCAAATGTCATCAAAAGTGCTCTTTGAAGCTTTAATCCCTGCACATTATAAGAAACAAGACAACAAACACATATGGGGCTCCCCCCTATATTTATTATGAAAACTGTAAAGGATAGATCAACGGGTTGCCTCCCGAGAAGCGCTTGTTTTTGTTAACCGAGTCACGAGCCTGACGCGACCCAGAACTAATTCAAGGGAAACATGGTGAGGGATGGAATCATCTCATGAGAGATGTCCTCACCAAAGTACAACTTCACGCGCTGGCCATTCACTTTGAAATTGGGCCCATTTGGCTGGGAAAGCTCAATGGTGCCATAACGGAAGACTTTGGCGACGGTGAAGGGACCAGACCAATGGCTCTTCAGCTTGCCCGAGAAGATCTTCAACCGAGAGTTAAAGAGTAAAACTTGATCACCAACGTGGAACTCTCGGTTCTTAATCCTTGAATTGTAACACCCCCAAATTTATACAACTCAATACAGCGGAAGACTAGTTGGTGTTACGGGATAGCACATTACTCACATCATAGACAACGCATAAAAATCGCGTCGTTTATTAATATAGCATTTCCATTCATAAATATCAAAGTTACATAGGTCCAAAGTCATAGTCATTTTATACAATTTTACAAAAGATTTGAATGGAAATTATTGTTTAGGTGCGGGCCATGAATTCTTGTTGTCTTCCAGAGAATTACCTTCAAGTACCTGAGATAAAACATGTTAAAAGAAAAGGTCAGCGATAACGCCGAGTGAATTCATAGAGTTTAATAAAATCCATCAATATAATATCAATATAAAATCATTACTGAAAATCATTTTGTACAATCATTGTAATATGCCATAAAGTAGCCAAAATCATTTTATACAAATCTTTATCAAATCATAATATAGGCGTTTGCCTTAAAAATCATTATACGAGCCAATGTCGTAAAAACATCATACAATACGTCTTATGACGTTGTATGAATATAAAAACCGTTATATGAATATGGTTATGAAAATCAAAACACGAACATAATATCAATAGTATGACCCTGTATTGCTAGTCAGGCAATACATCGTAATTTGGAGCGTCTAGTAGTATTTCGTTAGTTTGGATTATTATAAGCCGCATGACATTGTTACCTTACTAAACCAACAACGGGTAGTTAACCCGATACTCAATTTGCCCATCTAAAGTAGCGTGTCGTCACAAAGGTCACGCTATGGAAATCTTCTCATACATAAATTCTCTTACCAATCAATGTGGCATGACGGGGATCAACCGTCAAGGCGCGAACTGGGGTGATCGTCCCCAAATAGTACTATTAAATGCATAAGCGTCTACCAAATCTCGGTAGTTCACAATTCATGCTAATGGGACTTTTAATGACATAACCTAACTTTAATAATCCATTTAATTTCATCTATCGGGTCCTTTAATTATTTATCAGGTCATACAATCGGGTCATTCAATCATTCGGGTCCAAATCAATAAACAAACAATCGGGACAAATGGCGTCCTATTTTATAAAAACTAACATGTTATCTCCCTCTCGGGTTTATAAAACATTTCATAAAAACATTTAAAGAGTGCGAGGATATGAACTCACGTTGATGTGGGAAGGCGGGTCATCGGCAATTCGGACGTACGGTACGTGCTTCAATCACGGAAACCTAGACAAATAATAATCGTCTTAGACTCATCTCCAATGACTTTATAAAAATAACAATTATGTATACATATGATGATTTTATATATATGATGATCCAGTGGGTTTACATGTTCTCTTTTACTCATTTTAGTGTTTACGTATTGGTATCTTCTTACTAGTTTACTAGTTTTACCTATTTACGTGTTTTAAGTACAATAAACTTATTATAAGTTCTTTAACTTGTATTAATCCTTGTTATACTTATATTATCAGTATCTACACTTTAAAAGTTGGGCCTAAATGGGTTAAGTCCAATAAATTAGTTTATAAGTGTTTTAGTCCATTTTGTTGTTTTATTAGTCCAATAACGTTAATTTAGTCCGTTAATGTCCGTATGTTATATAGTTCGGGTTTTATCGGTTTTTACTTGTTATATATGTTTATATATCAGTATATGAGTTTTATAAAAGTTTACATTAGACGGGTCCAACCGTCTAAGTTTTATTTAACAAAAACGTAAATTTTACGGTAATAGCCGAAAAAGTCGTAAAAATCATGTTTATAGTTCTATAACTTATAAAACATAACAAGTTACCATTTTTATAAAATGTCCACTTATTTATCATTGTACATATTTATATAAATAAAATTCATGAGTTAGTGGGTTTTAACTTTACATTTTATATACTATAATTTTGAGTGCTTATATAATACGTAGTATTATACTTTAATTTCCAAAATCTGATTTTTATTTTCATCTTCACCAAAACTGCCATATCTAGAGTTCTATATGGAGATAGAAGCTCAAATTTTTATCACATAAACTACATGATATTTTCTCCATTTAACTCTTCTATAGCTACTGTTGAATCATCCTCCACGTATTTTCAAAAAATCGTCCAAAACAGTAAACTCAGATTTGTACCCTAAACTTGTTTTGATCATATCTCACTCATTACAATGATTCCATTGCATGGCCAACTCTCACATGTGTACAAGACCCATAGCTTACTGTAAATCCATTAATATATGCCATTTTTATCAGTTCATCATTTGATTCTTTACTGTTTTATACAGCCAACAAATTTAAACAAGATTTTAACCTTGTTTCTTATAGTCTTTCATCTTTTTAAGCATGTTTATCAACACCAAATCCCCACATAACATTTTTATCATCATATAATCATCATATACATATACAATAGGAAATAAAATACATGATTACATAATCAAAATAACAAGAAGATGGGAGAACAATCTTTATACCACCATGATGATGTAGGTTGTGATCAAAACATGGATTTTGATGGAGAAACTTGTGAATCACCAAGACCATCTTCAAGACCACCAATATTCATAAACTCCTTGTGGAAAATCAGCCCTAATACTCCATGGAAACTCCTCCTTGGATGTTAAAACTTGCACCAATCTTCCTCTTTTTGAATGAAGATTAACATATGTAAGTTATAACATATGTTTGTGGTTAAATTTGGATCAAATGGGTATTTTGGGGTTGTTTTTGGACGGCACAATAGAGAGGAGAAGAGAGAAAATGGTTGTTTTGCATGGATGGAAATGAGGGTGTGTGTGTAGCTAGTTGTTTTGACTAGTGGAAGCTTAACTTGTAAGCTAAAGTAACAAGTGGTTGCTACTTGTTTAAGGCTTGACACCTAAGGGTGTTGAGTCTATGGTTTGGCCGTCCCATGTTAGTGGGTTGGGGCAAGTGTAAACTTGTCTCATCCCACTAATTTACGGGTATTCCTCGATTCTAGTTTCCTCGTTTTGCGTGCCCTCGGGTCGTTTTACGAAAAATGTTTTTATAAATTATGAATCAACGGCACAAAACGAATCTAATAAAAATTGTCTCATCAAAAACGGAGTTCGAAAACGTAAATACGTAATCCTAGGGTTTCCGGTTTAGTCGTAAAGGACGTTAAAATAAAATCGTAAGTCCTAATCTCTTCTCGTAAATTTGTGAGTTTATGAACCAACTCAAATTTAAAACTCCAAAATAATATTCATGGACAAATTTATTTTCTCAAATGTCGGAATGTCACCAAAGACGGTGTATGTAAACATAAGCACGTAACGTTGAATCCTCCGGTTTAGGCGTAGTCGATGATACTTCAAGACGTAAATCCAAATTTCTTCCCAAAAATAAGTGAGTTTGTATTGTAACATCAAAATAATGTTTTTGAATACTATTTGAGAATAAAATATCAACCATAAATTGACGGATTGTCACAGCATTTACCCCTAAACAGTATCTTTGTCCTCAAAGATCATCTTACTACTCTCTTCTTATAGAGTTTAAGCCATGTGGGTATTTCCTCCACATTCGGTCTTTTCTCATAAGTGTAATCCATTTCAATACGCGAGTTTCATCAAACATTACTACGGGAAGAAGATCAGGCTTAATGTTGACTTACTTTCTCTATCCATGATGTTCACAGGTTTTTGATGAATGAAAATTTTCGCCGATCTAAACTTTACTAAGAAGAATTCAGATTTTTACTTGATAGATATTCCATCAAGTTCGATATACGAAACATAATTCACGCATCTCTTGGAGTCCTTGGGTAGATCCAGCTTATATGCATTTCAAACCAAATCTTTTTACATCATCTCAATGGTCCCATACAACGGGGACTTATATCCCATGATTTGTCAGATCATGAATTCATTTTTTCAAGGTTAAAATTTTTGGCATAACTTCGCTACCCATCTGGCAATCAAAATCTACATTTCATATTCACATAATCTCTTGCCCACTACCGGCAGTCAATAATCAGATCCTAATTTCAACAATCATTTTAGGTCTCGCGGGTCGAATATTTTGTAAGGTTAGGTTCGCCATCATAGGAAACCTTAAACCTAAAAGACATGTCCAAATCACAATGGGTGTATGTCGGGTGTCTTCATCTCAACTCCTGCTTACAGATGGTCTAATATTGATCCTAACAAGATTAGATCTCGATCCTAATACGATAATTATCAATGATAATTTCTCCAAAGGAAAACGATTATACGGTCTATTACCAAAGGACAATCATTCAAACCTAGTACAGCACTTATAGTATTTTGTATCGTTACTTTACCTCGTCCCTTCGATTTGGGGTGGTACATAGTACTCTCATCAAGATTCGTTCTCAATGACTTCTGAGCAAATCTCTAGAAATTCGATGCGAAGCGAGGATCTTGATAGAGATGATCGATACATGCACACTATGTTTACATAACTCTTTTGCATTTATCATTAACAGGAATGATATTAGCAGATTTGGTCAGTCTGTCGACGATGACCCAAACCGAATCAAATTCAGATGATGACCTTTGCAATAGCTAGACGTTTACTAATGTATGAGGCGATATCTGCCTTCATAATTGCCATCAATACAACTTCTTCAGCTAAAGATACATTAAATTAGAAATGACAGGAATAGAATACTTATACTTACAAATTCCAACATAACTATATCTCACAATCTCCATTTTTAGGCAACCACCAGTGGCCTTTAAAACATTTAACGCTATTGGCTTCTCTATTCTAATGGTTCACATTAGCCGCGAACCACTTTTATTATCTATATTATCCTTTTTACAAACATCGTTTATTTTTATATTGTTCGGCAATTTATTTTGCACATTCATTATTAAGGAACACATCCTAATTGGTTCTTTATATTTTCTACATAATGTGTCAGTATTTACGTTCACCTTTCTTCATATTTTCTAAGTTTCAGTTTCGTCTCATCTATCATTTTTATCAGTTTTTCTCAATCCGATGTTTAAAGCGTCGATAATTACAACTAATTAAATAATAAACGTTAAATTTTATGAAACGTAACCGTAAAAATTTTAAATTTCTTAGTTCGACCAATTATATAAAATGTTCAAAATAAATTTGAATTTAATTAACAAGATTTTTGTTGATTTATCGAAAAATTTTAATAAGATTCGTAAATGTTTGAAAAATCCTTTGTTTATACTTTAGTCAAAGTTTTCTTAGTTGAAAAGTAAAAATTGTCATTTTAAATTTTCAGGTTATGGTATAAATGGTTTTACTCAATCTTTCTTAAGTTATCTTGAGGTATACACACAAACATTTACCCCTAAACAGAAGTTTAGTTAAATGGTTTGTGTATAAGGGAATAAT
This sequence comes from Glebionis coronaria, assembly GCA_025667525.1. Classification (NCBI taxonomy): domain Eukaryota; kingdom Viridiplantae; phylum Streptophyta; class Magnoliopsida; order Asterales; family Asteraceae; genus Glebionis; species Glebionis coronaria. The sequence goes on from CM046880.1 coordinate 272,582,888, forward strand.
CCCTTAAAAATCCTTTGTTAAAACATTTGTAAAAATATATTTTCACTTTCTTTTTAGTATAACTCAAAGTCTTAAATGACTTCTAAATTTTAAAGAGTCAATTTATATTCCATTATCTATTAATCCCACGGTTAAATCATGTAAAGGATTAAGTCTTAAGTCTTATGTTAAATATTCAAGGTACAAGTTTTAATTGTTCGGCCAATTCAAGGAAATCTATAATTAATTATTAACTTCATTCTTATTCTTATAAACAAATAAATGGTCCTAAATGATCACAAGCATGAATTTATCAAATTACAGTCTACACACGTGATTCACCAAATTTATGAATACTACATGTGTATTAGTCAATCCAAACGACATCACGTGAAACTCATAATATTCGTTACAAGTTCTGGATGTAGTGATTGGAATAGATAATCTTTTTCGCGGACGCGAAGTTGATGATAACCATGCCATGGATCAAATTGCTAAAACCTTGTAAATGATCGAACAAATCTTCCATTTCGAGTTAGGGATATCGTTTTCGATTATCAATTTAGACAGTTCACAGTAATCTATAAATATAAGGAATGATAACACCATAGCTCTTCATAATGACGAGCTCGATAGAATAAAATCTTTCTCCGACAACTCTCTCAGTTGTACGGTGATTCCTTTAATTTAGATGGTGCTGACGTACAGTGCACAAGCCATAGATGCAGCACCGGGAATACAATTAATACCAATTTCAACTTGCCTTAATGGCAAAGGTCTAGGTAATTCATTAACAAATACTTACTAAAGTTTTAGATAACAGAATTATCTTTTTAATAAATTCATATTAACTTCTTCCTAGATTATAATATCTATAACTAATTTACAACCATTAACGGTATAATTTCAAGTCTAAATGCAGGATATGGTCATCCATCAAGAATTATTTAGATTAATTTTGATAATCAACATCTTATCTTTTAGGGGAATTCTACTTGAGTTCCCATCAATTAAGACAATGTCGTCATGTCATAATCAATCAATCCATTCTACTGGCACTATCAACTTTGCAGTTTTATTGCCGTCGATAAGATGTGAACTTCTCAAAAGACTAATAATAACTCATAATCCTTCACAAATTCAAGGATATATGGAGACACAACTACTATTAAAAGAGTAAAGTCAACGCATAATCTACGCGAGAGAATTTCAAATCAGATACAGACGAAAACACTTAATGAATATGAGTATATCCCATGTTTTCATAATTTGAGTACGCATTCGAAAGCTCCTCGGATCGTTACCCAGGTCATTCAAATGAAATCAAATCAAAATAAATGATAGGAACGTCAATACATCCAGTCGGGTATCGACACTCGGAAATCGGATACTTTTCCTAAGAATCTCACTACGAGAGAATTGGACAAGGAAGAATTGTCAATTGTCAAATAAGACAATTTCCACAGATGAATAAATTCGACTCAGAAGAGTAGATGCTACAGGCACATATGTAGGTGTCCCTAACACTATGTCCCTATTTTTCACTTCTTGCAGATCTCATAAAATTTAATCTTTCACAATCTTTAAAGAAAATGTAGTGTTTATTTATTAGTTTTATGGTGACTACTAATCAGCCTTGCATGGTCCATTCCAAATTGTATGTAGGCGCGCAACTATATACAATTTCAAGATTAACGATGCAATACTCAGTTCGTCAAAATTTTATCATCATGTTTATAATAAAAACATTTTCATGCTTAATTCTTAAATAAGAATCAAAATAAATTTACAAAGATTTTTCTTGTTATGAAAACAATTAAGTTTTCCAAGGTGTTTTATAAACAACTTCATTTCGATAACAATCACTTATAAATCTCACTTTGAATAATCCTTATAGTGATGAAAATTAAATTTTCTCAAAGGATACCGTTTTAACTTTATAAAAACAATGTGTGATCTGCAAAAGAGTGATGAAGAGTTGTTCACCAAGAACTTAACTACAATATGATAGGAAATGAGCTTTAACCAAATAATCATGAGGTTCATGACCTCGATGACACTCAAAAAGAACAATCCACAACGTAACTCAAATCGAGATGAGTACTTGTTCAATGGTTGCATCACTAATGCGAACATTAGGAAGAAGCAAGAAAGGATAGATAACATCGATACAAGTAGAATTTAGAAGGTAGTCTTTTCATTAATCACAAACAAGTCAAAATTGTACCGTAACACATTATGTGTCACTATGTCATACAATTCTCAGAACTCATCCTACCAACTGATATCTCAGTTAAGTGAGGGATTTTTAAAAGATACCACAATGAATGTTTTTGAATACTATTTGAGAATAAAATATCAACCATAAATTGACGGATTGTCACATGAATCATGGATGATCTTGGTTTTCTTTTTGTAGATCAATGAGTTCTCATAAGCTTCATTCCTTAGTTCGTTTAGCTCGTTGAGTTGAATCTTCCGAAGATCACCGGCTTTGTTGATATCAAAATTAGCCCACTTCAAGGCCCAGTACGCCTTATGTTCCAGCTCAATTGGGAGGTGGCATGCCTTCCCATACACAAGGCGATATGGAGTGCAACCAATCGGAGTCTTATATGCGGTACGGAAAGCCCACAAAGCATCATCTAACTTATCGGCCCACGAGGCACGATGCTCTCCCACAGTACGCTCAAGAATTCTCTTCAGTCTACGGTTAGATATCTCGACTTGACCATTTATTTGAGGATGATAAGCGGTGGAAAGACGGTGATTGACACCGTACTTAGCCATGACTCTAGCAAATTGATCATTGCAAAATGAGTCCCCCGGTCACTGATTATAGCACGAGGAACACCGAATCGAGCAAAAAGTTGCTTCAGAAAATTCACAACCACCCTCGCATCGTTCGTAGGGAGAGCCTTAGCTTCAACCTATTTGGATACGTAGTCAACGGCTACGAGGATGTACTTGTTCTCTTTAGATGATGGAAATGGCCCCATAAAGTCGATACTCCATACATCAAAGATTTCACATTATTGTATGAAATTTTGAGGCATCTCATCTTTATGTGTGATCTTGCCTTGGCGTTGGCAGGCATCACAATTTTTAACCATCTCGTGAGCGTCACGATAGATGGTGGGCCAATAGAATCCCGAGTCAAACACTTTCTTCGCGGTGTAGTTGGGACCAAAGTGACCACTGATGGGTCCTTTATGGCAAGCTTCGAGAATGTCTAAAGTTACGGGTCCATCCACACATCGACGAATAATCAGATCAGCACATTGTTTGAAGAGATAAGGGTCATCCCAAAAGTAAGTTTTAACATCTTTAAAGAACTTCTTCTTTTGTTGGGATGTTAACCCTTCGATGAGAATACCACCCGCTAAGTAGTTTGCAATGTCCGCAAACCACGGGGTGTCATCAAGATTGGAATTGATAGACATTAAGGCCTCAAGGGGAAAAGAGTCATTGATCTCTTGATTCGGATGATCCCCTTGATAAGGATCTTCAAGTCTACTTAGATGATCCGCGACTAGGTTTTCTGCTCCCTTTTTGTCACGAATTTCAATTTTAAATTCTTGAAGGAGCAAAACCCAACGAAGATGTCTTGGCTTAGAATCTTGCTTAGTTAACAAGTACTTCAACGTGGAATGGTCGGTATAGACAATGGTGGTGGATAGAACAAGATAGGGTCAGAACTTCTCAAAAGCATACACTACAGCTAAAAGCTCTTTTTCGGTAGCGATATAATGCAATTGAGCCCCTGTCATTGTCTTGCTAGCATAATGGATTGGTTGGAAGTGTTTGTTCACTCTTTGGCCCAAAACCGATCCAATAGCTAAGTCGCTAGCATCACACATCAATTCAAAAGGTAGCTCCCAATTAAGGGTAACCAAGACCGGTGCCTTAGTTAGCTTGTCCTTAAGAAGATTTAAGGATTCAATACACTCTTTAGAAAAGATAAAAGGAGTATCTTTTTCCAAGAGGTTGGTCATCGGGCGAGCGATTTTAGAAAAATCCTGAATGAATCGACGATAGAAGCCCGCATGACCAAGGAAACATCTCACACCATTCACGGTTGAAGGTGGATGTAATTTGGCTATGACATCCACTTTAGCACGGTCCACTTCAAGGCCGGCTTTTGAGATTTTATGTCCAAGCACAATGCCTTATTTTACCATGAAATGGCATTTTTCCCAATTTAGAATAAGGCGAGTGTCTTCACATCGCTTAAGCATGCGTTCCAAATTGGCAAGGCAATTAGAGAAGGAATCACCATAGACCGAGAAATCATCCATGAAGAGTTCCATGGTTTGTTCAACCATGTCATGGAAGATAGCCAACATGCACCTTTGGAAAGTCCCGGGAGCATTGCATAAGCTGAAAGGCATTCTTTTATAAGCAAATGTGCCATAGGGACAAGTGAATATTGTTTTCTCTTGATCTTGGGGATCGATGGGTATTTGAAAATAACCCAAGAAACCATCTAAGAGGAAGTAATAGTCATTACCTGCTAGACGTTCAAGCATTTGGTCCATAAAGAAGGGGAAAATGATCCTTTCTCGTAGCATCATTGAGTTTGTGATAGTCTATACAAACTCTCCACCCTGTAACGAGACGAGTAGGAATCAACTCGTTGTTTTCATTGGGCACAACGGTGATTCTGCCTTTCTTAGGCACACAATGGACCGGACTAACGCATGGTGAATCCGAGATAGGGTAGATCATGCCCGCATCAAGAAGTTTGATAACCTCTTTTTTGATTACGTCATGGATCTTTGGATTCACCCTTCGTTTGTTTTGAATAGTGGGTTTAAAGTCGTCCTCCATGAGAATTTTATGTGTGCAAAAGTGAGGATCAATTCCACGAATATCAGAGATTTTCCAAGCAATCGCTTTCTTATGATTCTTCAGCACGTCGATAAGTCGGGATTTTTCGTCTTCTTTCAAATCTTTAGCGATGATGACGGGTAACTTCCTATTGTCGTCAAGGAACACGTATTCGAGATGAGACGGTAGGTCCTTAAGCTCTAAATCTGGAGGATTTTCGATGGAAGGCGTAGTCAAATTCGGATCATCGATAGAGATTTCCTTAGGAGATGGTGGAGAAATATGGTCCTCATTGAGAAGTTTCTCAATGGTACGAATGTCGTCATCCCAATTGGAGGGAGAATCATCATATTGTAAGTCCACATCTCCCAAAGTTGCTTCAAATTCTTTCAGAATGAAGTCACTTTCTTCAAATGGAGTGAGTGATGGAGCAATAGAGGCAACGGTATCAACAATGGGTAGAGAAGAAGAACCACTTTTACAAGCGTCCTTGAAGTGCTCTTCACAAGCCTCATCAAGAACGTCAATGAAATTAACACTCTCGTTTTCCGAAGGCTGCTTAGAAAGTTTACCCATGTCGAAGACGATTTTATCGTCACCAACTCTCATGATTAATTCGCCCGCGGCTACATCAATGAGAGTGCGATCGGTCCTCAAGAATGGACGCCCAACGATTAATGGAACATGGGGATCCATCTCGTAGTCAACGACAACAAAATCCGCCGGAAAGGTGAATTTGTCGTCACCGACGAAGACATCTTCGGCTATCCCCACCGGATAAGAAACCGTACGGTTAGCTAATTCCATTGTCATTCGTGTGGGGACTAGCTCGGGTAGAGATAATTGTTTCCAAACACTTAATGGAATTAAGTTTATATTAGCACCTAGATCGGCTAGGGCCATACAATTCTCTACCCCGGGGAAGTTGCAAGGAATGAGAAAACGAACCGGATCACCAAGTTTGGTGGGTAATTTCCTTAAGAGCACTGCGGAGCAATTCTCGTTAAGTTGGGTCTGAGCAATATCAAGAAGTTTCTCCTTATCACTGAGAAGATCTTTAAACATTTTAGCATATTTGGGCATGTGAGCGAGAGCCTCAGCAAAGGAGATATTGAAATTCAGTTGATTAAACATTTTAAGAAAGCTAAAACCTAAATATCATCCTTGTTCTTCAATTTCTCTTTCCTCAACCTTGAAGGATAAGGTATATTGGGTTGAGATGAAGGCTTTGGAATGAAATTCTCACTCACATCCTTGGGTGGTGGAGGGGTGGAAGTAGAAGGCGGTGGAATTGGAGAAGTAGAAGTTGGAGGAATTGGAGAAGTAGCAGTTGGAGTAATTGGAGACGGGGACTCGTTTTCCTTTGCGACAATCACCGGTGTAGGTGTAGGAAGCTCGGGTTCCTTTAAACCTTTTCCACTTCGAGTGGTGATTGCTCTCATCTCCCCTCTGGGATTAGCAACGGTGTTACTCGGAAGAGAACCCGAATCAGAGGCTTGATTACTTTGGAAGAAACTAGCCATCATATCGCTTAAGTCATTCGTTTGACTGCTCAAAAAGTTTCGCATATCGGCTCGAAGATCATTCCCTTGTTTCACCATATCTCCTTTCAAGTTGGCCATTTGCCGCTGAAGATTCTGGACTAGTCCTCATGTAAGTTTCAACCTCGTGATTAAATGCGGTGGGTTGGTTGGGAGGAAGAGCATGGTAGGCAGGTGGTTGATAAGCTGGTTGTTGGTAAACATGGTTGTTTCCTTGGGGTGGATATGGGTTTCTTTGGGTTTGATATTGATTTGGAGCTCGACGTTGGTTTTGATTGTTGCGATTGAGGTTGTTTGGGTTTTGAGGGGGGAAACCGGGCGGTGAAAGGAAGTTGTTTGAACGATAACTGAGCTAATTGCGATCACCTTGAGGACGTGTTTGATAGCCTCCCGTGGGATAGTTACCGTTGGCGGCATACACATTTTCCGGATTGTCATGAGTCGAAGGACAATCGGTGTATGAATGAGAACCCCCGCATATTTCACATGACTGACTCATAGCATTAACTTGTGCATTGATGGCTTTGGTATTTTTAGCGGTTTGGAGAGAAAGTGTTTCAACAAGCGAAGTAAGCTTATCAATTCTCTTGTCGCTCTAACTAGTGCTAGCACTAGCCACATTAGTCCGAACACTCTTAGTTTGTGCTCTAGACTTATTCTCAATAATATCCCATGCGGCATTAGAAGACTTAACAAAAATATTACCCCCCGAGGCACTATTTAGTAAATCTTGGTCATTCATGCTTAAACCATTGTAAAAAGTATTAATTTGATGTACTTTTGTGAAACCATGTTGTGGACACTTTCTTAAAAGTTCCTTAAAACGGTCCCAAGATTCACTAAATGTCTCACCGTACTTTTGTTCAAAGGTAACGATTTCATTCCGCAAAGCGGTAGTACGTGAGGGTGGGAAAAAGTAGTTGATGAATTTAGTCTCTAATTCCGTCCACGTAAGAATACTTTGTGGCGGATCCTTATCAAGCCAATGCCGGGCTTGTCCCTCTAAGGAGAAAGGAAAAAGTTGCAAGCGAATCACTTCTTGTGAAACCCCATTATACTTAACCGTATTAGTGAGTTGAAGGAACCTTTTTATATGGTCATGAGGATCATCAAGTGTACGCCCCAAGAAAGGTTGAGCAGAGACCATTTGAATGAAGCCTGATTTGAGTTCAAAGTTGTTGGCTCCAATCTCAGGTATGACAATATCATCGGTGTTGCCCTCTACTTGCGATTGCAAAAGCTCGATCATTGGTTGATTGTCCATGGTGACAATAGGTGGAGTAATGACTTCGGCTTGAGCTACTTTCTTCTTACGAGCACGGGTACGCATACGCACCTGCAAAAGAAAAAGGAAAATAGACAAGAAGTATTTTTGGCTTTTTTATGTTTTTCTATTTTATTTTATTTTTTTGAATTTTTGAATATTTTTAATTTTTTAGGATTTTTGAAAATTTTTGGCAAGAAAAATAACGTTCAAAAGTGAACGGATCCCAAAATCCAACGCGTCTCTCACTTAAAACCGTTAATCTTAACGAAAAGAGACGGCAACGGCGCCATTTAATACAAGGGTTTTGCCTCGTATGAAAGTTCGTAAAACCGATCTTTTCGAATTGATTACTAGTTAAGAGTGCGACTCAGTCGTTCTTGGTGGAAAAATAATTGGTTTGGTTATCTATTTTAAACTAAAAGCAAATATGAAAATGTCGTTGAGTAAAATAAAAGCTTTAAAAATAAAACTAAAAACTACTAGAAAAACACTTGGTAAAAATAGAGATTTCGGGAAGCGTGCAATTTTTGGAAATTAAAATGTAATGAATCTAAAACTTGAAAACTTTGTAAAACTTAAAAACTTAAACCATCGGAATGTAACAAGTGAATTCTGTCGAAATGTAGTGAAAACAAAACCATCAGAATATCAAAACAAAATCCATCGAAATAATCTATCTGAATATCAAGTATCGGAATAATTAAGATCACAGCTATCGGAATGCAGTTCTATCTGAATGTGAAACGAAGCTGTCGGAATGTAATCTATAGGAATGTCCAGTATCGGAATAATTAAGATCGGAATAATTAAGATATGAGCTATCGGAATCCAAGGTTTTCTGTCGGAATGTTGCTAACAAAAATTGGGCAGCGTTTCGTCTTTATATAACCTTAAGACCCGTCGTAATGTGCGATCGCAATGAGCGATCGCAATCACGATCGAAATAAGGGGGAAAAACACTTGATCGCAAAGTAAAACCTTAAAGGTTATTGCGATCACAATGAGCCCGTCGGAATGTAGCGTCGCAATATACAAACCCTATGATTGCGATGGAGCACAAGTTAATCCGAAAATGGAGATAAGCTAAAAACTCAATAAGCAATAATAAGTAAATACGAATAAGCACTTGTTCAAACCTTAACCAAATCAAAACAAGCATAAAATTTAAAACTTTTCTTTTAAAACACGAAATAAACAAACATTTATAAATCAAACTTTAAAAAGACTAAATTTTTAAGAAAACTTAAAAGAAAATAAGCTATATATACGACATAAGCCAATAAGCACAACAAGCTTAAAGCTTAAACCGTATAAAAACTTAGTAAGAAACAAAAAGATAAACTTTTTAGTCACAAAATAATCAAATTTAAGCAAAATCAAAGATTATAACGGATCAAAAACAACTTAAAAATAAAGAAAGGTAGAAGAAGGTTAAGATTAAAAGATTAAACTTGAACTTGTAGATTAAAGATTCAAAATTAAAAAAGTGAATTAAAGCTTAAACATGAAAGAAAGAAAAGATGAAGTTTTAGTGAGAGAAAGTTAAACACTTCCTCTCTCTAAAATGAAAACTAAAGAAAGAAAAAATAAACTAGCTAACACCCACCTAATGTGTCATTAGGAGGGTATTTATAGGAGGTGGGGAGGTTCATGTGCATCCTTCTTTCTTTCTTTCTTCTCGACTCGATTTAAATTCTTTGTCTTTCTCGACGTCGTCTAGAGATTTGTCGATGTAAATTGAACTTGTCTTGTAATTTTCTTCTTCTATTAGACTTGAGTTCTTCGACTTCATTAAACTTCCGTCTTTAGACTTTTTCTTCGATAAATCTTCAGAATAGGCCTTGGACTTCTGTTCTTTTTGCACTCTTGATCTTTTGACTTCGTCTTTTCTCGTTTTTCTTCGATAAAAGCCCGTGAAAGCCCGTGTTTTCTTTCTTTTTCATCTTTTGGTCCTAAAACACAATAAAAACACAAACCACGCATAATTCCGACTTTTACGACATAAAATACACGTTTTGGTCTTGTTATTATTGGAAATAAGTGGTAAAAGAATAAGTGTTTTCACACTTATTAGTCTTCCTCATTTGACCCATTTGTTCATTCTGGGGCATTTGAGTTGTTGACTTTAGGGTTTGACTAGAAAACCAACTTGTTTGACTTTTACATAAGTGCTTATTGGCTTATTCAGTTTTTTTGCTTTGATTATTTGATTTTTCTTGATTGATTTGACTTGTTTAAGTCATTTAGAGTCTTTTGCAAGTTGAATCAAGTTCAGAGGTGGTCTAAAACTCTAACTCGACTATTTTGTCATTTAGTGATTTTGTACTTGGCTTATTTCTGGCTTATTTATTGTGCTTTTTCAAAATTTCTTTTCATAGATCTCTTAAGCATCTCAAAATAAGGTTGTGTGTCAGATTAGAGCTTATGGCATTGGCTTATAGCTTAATGGGCCAAAAAGCCCATTAAGAATAAGCTGTTGTACATTTAAGCTGTAATAAGCTCATATTCAGCTTTTGGGCCTTCAGAGTTTTGTGTTTAGAATTAAATTTTAAGCTAGAATAATGATTTTCATCTTATTTGGTTGAGTTTGATCTTATTGGGCCAAAAAACCCATTTCATTTGACTGTTTTTGTTTTTAGCCCATTTAGGCGCACATTAGGGGTATTTTGGTAATTTCACTTTCATTTTCTATTTATTTAGGTTAAAATAAACTATTTTGCAAGTTTTAGACTTTTTTATAATTTTTGGATTTTTAATATTATTTAATATTATTTTATTATTATTTTATTATTAAATTTCATTTTTAATATTTTTGCAACTTTTATATTTTTCCTAGGTCTACATTAAGTTAGGATTTTTAAAACTCTTAGATTAATTTTCTCATCATTTTATTAATTTTTAGAATTATTTTATTATTTTGATAGTTTTTAATCATTTAAAAGTAGTTTTCATTAGTTTAAAATTTCATAAAAATAGTTTTTAGTCTAATTAAGTCATTTAGAGGTTTACAAAGTGAAAAATCTTTATTTGGACTTTTTATTAATTATTTGGATTTTTAGGGCTTTAATTAGCATCTAAAAATTAATATTTAATTAATTAAAAGGTTTGAAAAAGTTGTGATCATTTGTAAACTCTTAGTTTATTTTTAGCTATTTTTGGTAATTTTTTGGGAATTTTTAGAATTAATTTTTATTTTGTCACTTTTTACGGTTTTTTCATTTTGACGTCGTAGTATAATTTTAACGTATCCGTCATTCTCATTTCTTATCTTTTCTTTCTCATATTAATCCAAAGTCATTACGAATTATTCACACACATATACCTCCTTGGGAAACGAACTTATTTGGGTCATTAACACTTGATTTTCCTAAATCATTTGTTTAATACTTACCGCTTTTACACCTTTTTCCTAAAGGGTGTATAATACCACAATCATTTTGGTGCCGCTTCCGGGGAGGTGTGTCGTGATTAATTTGTTCATTTTGTTTTTAATATCTAACCATAAATAGTATTTGTATTAGTATAACTCTACTAATACGTATTATCGATTTTTTCGTTTTTCTTGTGGAATATTATTACTTTATTGTATAAGTATCATAACAAATTCAAAATATCTCCAAAAGTGTCAAAACAGAACCTTAATTGGGATTTGATCTCCTAATTATTGTATTCGAATATCAAACAAAAAGAAAAAGGCAAAAATAGATAAATACTTTCGTGAAGCTCGATTTTGAAAAATACGAACTATAAGGTGAATAGATAGTCAACGTGCTATGAAGGGCCGTTAAAGGGAAGCTAGGTACTTAAGTGCTTCGCGCCACCTCATTCCCCCCGTTCACTTGTGAGTATTTGAGATTGAAGGCTAATCGAGGGTATTGCCACCCAAAGTATTATTACGTATCATATATATTTGCTTGGTTTCTTTTTTATTAAACCCTCTTGAACAATATGGTTTTCACCAAAGTTCTAAAGTCGATCGAAAGCGTTCACTCCACGTGATCGTTTTCATTCCTTTGAGGCTACTTTAATCAAGAGTTTGATTCGAGGAAAGATTTGGTAGATTGTTGTCTACAAATACACACAAAATCCAAAAAAATTAAAAACAATCAAAAACACAAAAAAATTGAAAATTCACAAAACACCCAAAAGAATCTTCTTTGCTTACCTCCACATTCTACGTCACGTTTATGCAAACTCGTAATCAAGAAAAACGAGCTCGCAAACGTCGTCAAAACCAAGGCAATTCAATTGAAGAAGAAAATCCAGTTGTCGAACCCGTTGTAGAACCAATAGTCACCATGGCTAATCGTACTACGATGGAGTTGCTTCAAGCACCCAACGAGGGTTTTGTAGAAGCTGTTGTGATTCCCGCCATCCTTGCGTAGAATTTCGAGATTAAGACGGGTTTAATGTCGATGCTACAAGCAAACAAGTTTCGAGGTCATGAGAAAGACAACCCACATTATCACATAAGGAATTTCAATCGTCTCACCACAACAAGCAGGTTTAAGGATGTTCCACATGACGCCATTAAGATGATGTTGTTCCATACTCGTTGGATGGACCAGCAAAATATTGGCTCGAGAAAGAACCGCCAAATTCGATTTTGACATGGGCTGATCTCGTTTCTAAGTTTGTGAACCAATTTTTTCCACCATCTAAAAGAACACATTTGAAAAATGAAATTTTAAGGTTTACACAAAGTAATAATGAAAGTTTTTCAATGGCATGGGAACGATTTAAAGAAATGTTACATGAATGTCCACACCATGATTTGTTGGGAATAAATTATAGCCAATCTACTTGAGCGCTGACAAGAGTAAAACAAGTGTTGACAGGAGCAAAACAAACGCTGACAGCTCAAGCGATGACAAGATAAAGTCAAGCGTTGATACATTGAAGACAAGCACTGATGGGAAGATATACTCTACGCGTTTATTGTATTCTAGATTACTTCTAGTAAAGATAGGAACAACAATGTATTTTCTATATTTATCTTTACCTAGAATAGCTGATACGTAGATTATTGTACAAGGCTTCTTATGTCTATAAAAGAAGACCTTTAGGTTAATGTTTCATATAAGTTTTCATTCGTAAACTACTTTCATTGTAAGCAAGTTTGATATCATTAATCAAAGTGAAAGTTTGTTTATATCTTGTGTGTTCTTGTTTAAGTGTTAATTCCGCATAACACTTAGATTATCATAAACATATACAAAGGTTTCTCTAAGTGTATTACTTGATCTAATCTCGTATACATAAAGCTAAATCGATCTAAGTTTGGGATCAACAAGTGGTATCAGAGCTTGTTGAGGAACTTTTGATCTTAAAGAACACAAGAACCGTAAAAATCACCAAAACCCTAATTTTCTCAAAAACCCTAACAACATCATGTCAACTTCAGAAATAACCTCCTCCTAACCTTTACCAAACATCAAGATTCCCATGCTTGATGCAACCAACTTTGAATTGTGGAAATTCAACTTTGAGAAATATCTAGGGATCTATGACTACACACTCTGGGAGATCATTGAATATGGAAACACATTCGATAAAGCCCAAAAGATTGCTGATGCTATTTCTGGAAGATCAGCTGTTGCTGGATATTCTGAAGAAGATAAGAAAGAAAAACCTGAAGATGGTAGAGCTGTGTCTGCTGAAGACATAGCAAAGAAAAGGGTTGACATGAAAACCCTAAATATTCTGAAAGTATCTTTAAGACAAGAGAACCAACATAAATACAGAGGTTATGACTCTGCTAAAGACCTTTGGGCAGCTCTTGAAGTTGCATATGGTGGCAATGCAGATACCAGGGAAGAAAAGAAGAAACAACTCATGCATGATTATGCTGTTTTCAAAGCTCAACCCAATGAGAAGCTGAGTAGTGTGAGAAGCAGATTGCTTGACATTACAAGCAAATTGTCCTTCATGGGGACACAACATGGTGATGTTGACATTAATGCTACCTTTCTTAAAAGTCTTGGTGAGGCGTGGAAGATTGAGGCAAGATCTATTCTTGCCAATAATACTTACAAAAGTTCCACGTTTGATGAAATTTACAACAAACTGAGGCTGTTGGAAGATGAAACTCTTTTAGAGCATGGAAGCAAGTCTACCAACAGTAACATGGCCTTCTTCTCTCATAGTGAAGGTCAATTCAATCAGAAGGACTCCTACATGCATCCAGTTACTGGATCATCATGTGTCAGCGCTGGAACATGTCCTGTCAACGTCTCTTTTTCAGACGCTGACACATTCAAAAGTGACTCACCAAGAGTCAAACCTGCTGGTTTGGATTTGGATATTGTATGTGCTTATATTTCTTCTTTGCCCAATGGTTCAGTGATTACATATGAGGACCTTGAGCAGATAAATGATGAGCACTTGGAAGAGATGGACATTAAGTGGAACATGGCTCTTGCTAGTATAAGAGCAAACAGGTGGAACAGAAGGTTTAAGAAGAAGATGACCTTCAATGCAAAAGACACAGCTGGATTTGATAAATCTAAAGTTGAGTGCTACAACTGTCATCGTATGGGGCACTTCATGAGGGAATGCAGATCTCCTAGAAGATCTGATGCTGGTAAACCCTCAAGTCAAATTGTTAAAGCTCGGGATCCTAAAACCATGGTTGCAGTTTAAGGAATTGATGGTATGGGATGGGATTGGAGCTATCGGGCTAAGGATGTGGAAGAGGATAAAGCTTTGGTTGCTGAAATTGAAGAAGAAGAGCATGTTGAATATGCTCTCATGGCACACTCCTCCTCTTCATCTGATAATGAGGTATACAATGATGCTTTTTGTAGTAAAGGTTGTAGGTTAAACACTGAGAAACTTAACAAAGAAGTGTTAAGATTATTAAGTGATGTGAGTACTGAAAGGTGCAAACTGTCTAATTACCAACTAGCTCTCACTCAAACTGAGAAGACAGCTTCTGAATACAAGAAAATGGAATTTGACTTAAAAGATAAAATAAATATCTTAAAACATGAGTTAAATGCTAGCATGGATATTAGAAACATCATGGAAAGGGTTAATGGTGAGTTACAGGCTAAATTAGATGAAGCCATTAAGAATAAAGATAATGTTGGCCTTAAAATCCATAGATTTGATAAGGAAACACAAACCCTAGGAGAATGTGTGAGTAAACAAAGGGATCCTAAGGACATGACTGGGATTAGGATGAAATACTACTCTGTGTTTCCACCACCAGCTGGTGACTTCTATGGTGTCCAACAAAAGGACTTATCTTGGACTGGTTTGCCAAAACTCCAAGAGGAGGAATTCATTCCTCCACCAAGAGTTGTCACCCTAGTTGAAGAGTATCAACAAAAGTTGACTGACCTGAATGAATGGAAGAAAGCTAACCCTACATTATTTGTTAAGGGTGGCTTGCTATGTGAAAGTCCTAATGAGTCTACTCCCATTAAGGTTACAAACCCAATCACTGGTAAAACTGTTGACCTTGGCTCAAACACTGTTAGAAAACCTAGCATTAGGTATGCAGAGATGTATAGGAATACTAGGTCACCCAAGAGCCAAGTTAGCAATAATGGAACAGGCTTCTTCTCTTCTAGACCTAGGGTTGTGTCTAGAAAAGCTTGTTACACTTGTGGTAGCTTTTCACACTTGGCATATAAGTGTGTCAACGCTCCCAAAGTCAGCGCTGACAGGAACAAATTCAGCGCTGACAGGAACAAAGTCAATGTTGTTAGGAAGTCAAACGTTGTCAGACCCAAACCTTGTGTGCAACACAGCCCACAAGTTGTTAGACCTGCCCCATTCTTCACTAGAGGGTCTAACACTCATGGACAAAGACCATTTCAAAAGACAAATACTTGTTCTAATAGGCAATGGGTTTCTGTAGCAAACCCTAGGTTCAACGCTGACAAGGGAAACTTCAGCGTTGACAATACCAATTCCAACGCTGACAGAAACGTGACCAGACCTAAATATTTGCAACCATAGGGTAAGGGGTCTAAAGCTTCTTCAAGCTTAACATGGAGACCCAAGAAAGATCAAAACCCTAATGATAATGGGATTCCAATGACCTGCAACAGATTTAATTACATTTCAAAGGTCATTACAAAACCTATTGGGGTTAACTGGGTATTTCATCCTAAGAAGGATGAAAATGGGGTTGTTATGAGAACTAAGTCTGTTCTTATTGAACAACCAGATGAATCCAAGTCTTCTAAGGCTTGGGTTCCCAAAGTAAACTAATTTGTTTTTTTATGTGCAGGGCATTCAAAGACAGGTCAATGATTATAGATATTGGGATAGTGGATGCTCAAGGCACATGACAGGGAAGGAAGACTATTTGACCAACTTCACTCCCATTAAGGATGGTGACAAGGTTTACTTTGGAGGCGGATATGGTACTATCACAGGCAAATGAACCCTTCTCACCAAGAACTTACGTTTTGAAAACGTTTTTTTGGTAAAAGAACTTGATTACAATCTTTTTAGTGTATCACAAGTTTGTTATAACAAAATAAAGTTCTGTTTACTGATACTGAATGTTTGGTGTTAAGTAAGGATTATAAGATCCCTGATGAGAAATATATTGAATATAGAACACCTAGGCTTAAAGACATATACAATGTGAATCTGAATGGGATTAGAATGAATAACAATATGTCTTGTTTTTATGCTAAAGCTTCAGTAGATGAGAGTAATTTGTGGCACAGGAGACTAGGGCACATAAATTTTAAGAATATAAACAGGCTTGTGAGACTTGGCTTGGTTGATGGTTTGCCTGAGAAGGCCTTCCACAATGACCACTCTTGTGTTGCATGCCTTAAAGGCAAGCATCACAAGGTCTCATTCAAGTTCAAACAGGTGCACTCTAGTACTAGACCTCTTCATTTGCTTCATATGGACCTCTTTGGTCCAACCAATATAGAAAGTTTGAATGGTAAGTCATATTGCTTTGTGATAACAGATGATTTTTCTAGGTTTACTTGGACCTTCTTTCTAGCTATGAAGAGTGACACAACTGACACTTTAATTGATTTTATCACTCAGATTGAGAAGAAAACAGGAAATGAAGTTAAAATACTTAGGAGTGATAACGGTGGTGAATTTAGGAATAAAAAGTTAGATGATTTCTGTGCCAGGAAAGGAATTACTAGGCAATTTAGTGTTGCCAGAACCCCACAACAAAATGGGGTTGCTGAGAGGAAAAATAGAACCCTAATTGAAGCAGCCAGAACCATGTTGGTTGATGCTCATTTTCCTATAGCCTTTTGGGCTGAGGCTGTCAATACAGCTTGCTATGTTCAAAATAGAGCATTGGTCAACAAAATTTAGAACAAAACACCTTATGAGTTACTTTGGGGAAGAAAACCTAATATTGGTTTTCTCAGACCTTTTGGTTGTCATGTAGTAGTGTTAGATACTAGTGATGCCTTTGGTAAATTTAGTGCAAAAGGTGATGAAGGCTACTTCATGGGGTATTCAGTGCAGAGCAAGGGATATAGGGTTTATCTTAAAGAGGAAAAACGTATACTTGAAAGAGTACATGTTAGGTTTTTAGAGAATAAACCTAGTGATCCTGAAAGTGGTCCTAATTGGTTGTTTGACTTGGAACCTTTATCTAGAACTTTAAATTATATGCCTGTCACTAATCCAGACATTGTGAAGGTAACTTCAAATGTTGTGGAAGAACAAGTTGTTGATGTTTCAGGTACACAGGTTCATGAGAAGGTTGGATCACAAACAGAGAAGTCATCTCCTATCCAAGAATATGTTACAATTCCCATTTGGACAGATGCTTTTGCTGCTGCTGCTGCTACTGGGAAAGATAATGGTGGTCTCCAAGTACTACCAGATACAAACATGCATGGTCCTTCAGGCGCTGACAAAGGCAAATCTAGCGCTGACAAGACAAATTCAGACGTTGATGGCTCAGACGTTGACAACAACAGTTCAAGCGTTGTTAGCCCAAGCGCTGACAAACAAGGTTCAGGTGTTGACAACACTTCTGCACATCTTTTCTCTTCCATTTTTGAACAAGGTGAACCTTCCAATATATATGAAGAGGTTCATCCTCATGTTGATGAAAGAGAGTCTGATGAAGAAGATATTGGCAACATGGAGAATGAGGTTGAGGACACCAGACTTTTTGAAGAAGGAGTTCTCACTTCCACTATGATAAATCACCCCACTTCTCAAATCATTGGTGATATTATGACTCCAGTTCAGACTAGAAGATCTCATCAAGGTCTTGGTGGGTTTATTGCCAATATTCAGAAGAAGGTTGATACCCCTCTTGTGCAAGCATGTTTGTTTGCCTGTTTTCTGTCACAACAGGAACCCAAGAAGATATTTGATGCTCTCAAAGAACCAAGTTGGGTGGAAGCAATGCAGGATGAGCTTCACCAATTTGCAATTCAGGATGTTTGGGAGCTGGTTGATTGTCCCAGATATGTCAGACCTATAGGGACAAGGTGGGTTCTAAGAAACAAGAGAGATGAAAGAGGTATTGTGGTCAGAAACAAGGCAAGGTTAGTGGCTCAGGGATATACACAAGAGGAGGGGATAGACTATGAGGAGGTCTTTGCACCAGTTGCAAGGATTGAAGCTATTAGGATCTTTTTAGCCTATGCATCCTGCATGGGCTTCACTGTCTATCAAATGGATGTCAAGAGTGCCTTCCTCTATGGAACAATTGTTGAGGAGGTATATGTGATGCAGCCTCCTGGTTTTGAGGATCCAGAGAATCAAGACAAGGTGTATAGAGTCAAAAAGGCTATGTATGGACTTCATCAAGCCCCTAGAGCATGGTATGGTACTTTGTCTACTTATTTAGTGGACAATGGATTCAAAAGGGTCACCATAGATCAGACACTATTTACAAAGAAGAAAGGCAAGGATGTGTTGCTTGTCCAGGTCTGTGTTGATGACATCATTTTTGGGTCTACTGATCCAAAGATGAGTGAGGATTTCTCGAAGCTTATGACAGACAAATTCAAGATGAGTGCTATGGGGGAGATGAACTTCTTTCTTGGTTTACAAGTTCAGTAGAAAGAAGATGGTATCTTCATCTCCCAGGATAAATATGTGGCTGAGATCTTGAAAAAGTTTGGCTTTTCTCCACATGAAAAGAGGGCTACTACTCCTATGGATAAAGAACATCCTTGGGGAAAGATTGGAGATGGGAAAGATGTTGATGTCAGGAACTATAGGTCCATGATTGGATCATTGATGTACCTTACAGCCTCCAGACCTGATATCATGTTTGATGTGTGTGCTTGTGCACACCATCAAGTGACTCCCAAAGAATGTCACCTCTATGCTGTGAAGAGGATCTTTAGGTACCTGAGATGCTATCCTAGTCTTGGTTTGTGGTACCCAAAGGATTCACCATTGGAGCTGATTGCATATTCAGACAGTGACTATGGAGGTGATAAGTTTGATAGAAAATCCACAACTGGTGGATGTCAGTTTCTTGGGAGCAGGTTGATATCTTGGCAATGCAAGAAACAAACAGTGGTGGCTAATTCTACAACTGAAGCTGAGTACGTGGCTGCAGCTGCTTGTTGTGGACAAGTTTTGTGGATTCAGAACCAGCTGTTGGACTATGGGTATAATTTCATGCATACCAAGATATTTGTTGATAATAATAGCATATTATGCATCATTAAGAATCCTGTACATCATTCTAAAACTAAACACATATAAATTAGACACCATTTTATAAGAGATTGTTTTGAAAAGGGTTTAATACAACCAGATAGGGTTGACACAGAAGAAAATGTGTCAGATTTACTAACTAAACCTTTTGATGCTGGGAGGTTTCAATACTTGGTAACAAGTATTGGAATGATCAATCTCACATAATATGTGTTTTGGAGTCTTTTTGTAAAAGTATGTACAGGATGATGCATTGTTATTGGTCTTATTGATGATTTAGATTTTCCACTCTATTTTTCTAACACTGACAAAGGTTGCTTGAACGCTGATAAGTGTTTTTGTGACGTTGTCAGCAATATAATTGTCTAACGCTGACAAAGCTTCCCTCAACGCTGTCATGTGTTATCGGGGCGTTGTCAGCAACAATGTTAGTTTTATGGTTTTCAATCTAAATGTGCAGGTGGTGTTAGCAGTATACAATTGGATACAGAGTTGCTTATGGATCATTGGAGAAGCATTTGGACAAGTTTTTATTTATGGATGATGGTTGGAATTTTTAATTCCTATCTTGACATAAATTTTTATGTTCATGCATGTTTTTAGCAACTTATGTATCATAGTTTAAGGGGAGGTTTTAGGAACCTTTAGGATATTTGGGTATCCATATGATACTCTTATCACAATTCTAGATTGTGTCCACAGGTGAGTATGAGTTAGTTTTACTAAATCATGAGGCACTGTAGCATGCAAAGTTGATATACTATGCATGCTACCAAGACATTTTTGGCCTAGAATTGGTTGTGGTCTTTTGGGAGACTTGGGAATGCTTTTGATATGGGATTTACCTGGGAGTAACAAGGAATTTTATAAGGTAACTTAGTTGTTAAGAGTTTTGGTTAGCAAGGGACACTAGAGGACTATTATGTCTATCTTGCATAAGCAAGTGTGCATAACTGGACAGTGCTTGCCGCCCTATAATAATTATCAACTTTTTGGTTATCTTCTCTAGGATAAATTACTTTGTTAAGGTCATTTTTCATTTTTAAACATTTTTATTTTTGGACGCTGACAAGTATTTTTCCAAGCGTTGTTGTGACCAATTTAGACACTGACATGGCTATACGCAAACGTTGACAAGAATATAGCTGTTGGGCGTTGATAGGTTATTTTTGACCGTTGACACTCAATGGGACCTACCCAGTTGTTACTTTTTGACATATTTTTAGGCCGTAATTTTGAGAGCAGATAAACTTCATTTAATGGATAATATAAAATTATTCTTTTTCAATATTTTCATGATTGTGTTTTGAAAATACTTGCCTATTTTTGGGCCAATCACATGCATTTTCTTCTCCTATAAATTTGGCTCCTATTTTTAAACAGGGTACCTATAATTCTTGTCTAACTCAATTTTCTCTTATCAACTTCATCTTCATCACTCATTTTTATCAGCTTTCAACAATGGCACCAAAGTTTAAACCATCAGAATTGGAATTGGGGTTCAGAAGTCAACACAACATGATCGCGTATCTTGAAGCTGATGATACTCTGTTTCCCCAATACACACAAATGGTGGCGTATTTGAACGCATCCCCCATAAGGTATGCTCTTTCTCATGCACCACTCATTCCTGTCACACATATTAAACAGTTTTGGAACAATGTCAGTTCTTCAACAGTTAATAGAGTGACTATATTAACTTCTATTGTTCATGGGAGACCTTGGGTGGTTACTGAGGCTTTGGTACGCCAAGCCTTGCATCTTGATGATGCTGACGGTATAACCACCCTTCCCATTAGTGAAATAGAACAAGGACTAAGGGCTTTGGGTTATCCTTTTCCTGATAAAGGAACTTTAAATAAATATCATAAAAAGGAGTTTCCCCCAGCCTGGAAGTACCTCATACATGTCCTTCAATGTTTGAGTCCCAAGTGCACTGCACACAATGAGATCAATAGATCTATTGCAAGTGCTATTGTGTGTATTGCTACTGGGCAAAAATTTTATTATTCTAAAATGATTTTTGAGGGCATGTGTAAAAATAAGGGGACCAAAATGACTTTAGCTTATCCCCGATTTCTACAAATGGTTTTTGATGTTCAAGGATACTGCACAAGGGATCATAATGATTTTTATGAGATCCCTGATATTAGCTTTTCTTTGTTTAAAATTCGTTTTCTCAGAATCCTCTCGAATTGATCTCGGCTCTAAGTGGAATGACTTGTTCTTGGTGTCAAAAAGGGTTTTGGTTTCCTATTCTATGAAAAAGATAAATGACTGAAGCAAATTAAAATTCTGAACCAAAACAGTTAATGAGATTAAACTTGAGTTTAAATAAAATAATTACTTGAATAGAACATTTTAAACAGTGAAACCAACTTACTGAGAATAAGCTTTATACGGAGTAAATGATGATCCGGAATAAACTAGCTCTATGCGGAATGTTTCCTTACTCGGAATAAATGCACCATGCGGAAAAACTACTCTAATCGGAATATTGTCCAATTCGGAAAAATAGCCTATGCGGAAAAATACCTTATGCGGAAAATATTCCCTATGCGGAATAAAATGCGATACGGAATAAAGTCTCTATTCGGAAAATATGGTTCTATTCGGAATATTCCGAATAAGAGGTCAGGAAAAAGGGTTATTCGGAATACTGAAAATATTCCGAATTAAGGAAATGGAAATCAGTCTAAGCGGAATATTAGAAATATTCCGAGTAAGAGAAAAGTAAATATGCCTATTCGTAATATCCACTATTCCGAATAAGGGAAGCAGAAAATCGTCTGTTCGGAAAGTTTCTGGAAATGAAGGACAGTAGCTGACGTTTAAACAGGGGACGCGAGTTAATCCAAGATCGAGCTGAATACGCAAAAAGGTTTCACCAAATTAAACACAAATCATCTACTAACTACAAGGATCAAATCCCAATCATAAAAATACAAAATCAACAACTTTTTAAGATCAAACTTGAATCAAATAAAAACTTAAGAACTTGCAATAAAAAGATTATGAAGAACAAGATGGATAGAAAGATTGGAATTGAAAGATTAATGTAAAAGTAAACAAGAGTAATGATTGAAACTTACAAGATTGAAGGAAAAATGAAAAATCACCAAACACCCTAATGGTGTTGGTGAAGCTACGAACCAAAGAGACTTGGAAAAAGAAAAAATGAAAGCTAACTCCCTAAAATGTGAAGGAAGAAACTATATATAGTCCTAGTGGTTGGTTGGTGAGTGGGATTTCTCCCTTTCTTCTCGTCTTCTCGTCTTTTCAGAAAAGTTGACGTTTTCGATTCTGATTCGGGATTTGTCGTCGATTAAATTCAACTCGTCTTTTAATTTCTTCGTTAAATAGACTTGAGTTTCTTCGACATATGTAAATCTTCCATCTTTGGTCCTTTTCTTCGATAAATCTTCAAATAGGCCCATTGACTTCAAATCTTTTGCATCTCTTGGACAATAGACTTCGTCTTTAGTCTTTTTCCTTGATAAAACCCGTGCAATCCCATGGTTTCTTTAATATTCATCCGGTTAGCTCTGAAAACACAATAAACACAAAAACCACGCATAATTCCAAACAAATGATATTAAATACGTGTTTTGGTCTCGTTTTAGCCAGAATTAAGTGGTAAAAGGATGGGTGTTTATACACCTATCAAATCCCCTACACTTAACCATTGCCATGCCCTCATGCAATGCTTAGTGATAAAGCAAATTTACACTTTTCTCATAATCAATCAACCTTGGCCTTATTAACATACTACTATACGAAAATTAAAGTACTAAGAGGAATTAAAACTTTAAAGCAAACAAAAGGATAGAAAACTATTTTCACTTGAAAATAGCTATATGGAAATAACTTGCCAAGAGATCAAGGACTTACATTAGGGCTTTGGTGCTGCGAGGATATATCACCCTCAAGTTTCACTTTCCCCAAACTAAGCTTGAAAACGAGATCATTGTTATTATAAGTTAGCAAATCAAACACTTACACACATGGCTTAATTATATGCTTAAACTCCCTTATTCCTAGGTGTATCTCTTATATTTTATTTTTGTCTTAGAATGATCATGAAGATGCATTTTTGGACATATTTCGATAGTTTATTTAGGCTGAAAGCAAAGTAGGACGATTTGATCAATAGTTAGCTAAAGGACAAAATCTCTTAAAACTGCTTCTCGGGATATCAAAAAGTTCATATCTTGGCATAACTCGGTTCACGATTTGAGACCTTTCTCGGGCCGATATTTGGCATGTACTTCATACTTCATATCTTCGAGAGACGTTCTTGAGATAATGGTCTTCTCATCATAATAGAGTTTCTTCACTTGGAGACTTTTGAGGGGTACTCCAACTTTGTTGACCACGACTTCATGATTATTTCTTCAATCTCTAATTGGGATTTTGAGATACAACGATCCGCCTCCTTTTCGGACTTGGATCTATTTATCCTCATACCTTGTTAGGGTCTTTTCGGATAGACTTCTCCATGATCTTTATGGGAGTTGATTGCTTTTCGTCGTGAGTCTTGATCCTTCATATTGATTTTAGGAATAATGCTCTTCACATCACTTTGGATCTTTAGCAATAAAATGGAATCCTCATACCTTGTTAGGGCCTTTTCGGACTCGCCAATCTTCGCGCCCCGCTTCATAAGTTATGCCTTGGCTATGAACTCTTATCATTACCGAGCAACTTTTAAACGATCTTGGGCTAGAAGCTAAGTAACTTTTCAAATCGTACGACCTTACTTATTGCAGATAAATTATTAGCAAGTGATGGGAGAATAGGCAAATAATTACACCAAGTGAGCATGTGCAAGATTACCGACTTATAATTGACTCTATCATTTCTCGTCCTCCACAATTTAAAATCTCAAGTAATGAGACTCGTGGATACTTAGCCTAATAAACCAATTAAGGTCTACATGGTTAAGGATACTAGCTAGAATAAACTTGGATAAGTCTATTCGGGTTGAGTCAAAGTAACCGCAACGGGCCTAATAGATCAAAGACTTCTAAACTAGCTACACCACTTTATTAATATTTTTGACTTTATTGTGGAATATATACATATGAAAGCAACGATAAAAATTTAAAAATTACAACTAAATGGCCAAAGTTAATAAAAAATTTGAAAAATGTTGAAAAATATGATTTTTCGGTTAAATGAAGGCATTTTCATGGAAAAGTCCACTTAAAACTTCGATAGAAGTCCCCCCTACACTTAAGATAAACATTGTCCTCAATGTTTAAGCATGTGGGAAAAGTCTCCCCTACACTTTTGACATTGTGCACGTTGGTTAACTCGAGTTAAGGAAGAGACGACTAAAGTGATCAATTTCAAATGTGAGTATAAAGAAAATTGAATCACGATAGTTGAGAGATAGAACCGGATTTCTGATAACACTGGAGCACGGTTCTTCAAAGATTCCAAGAGTGCATTTATCCTTGTAATCACATCACCACACAAACACAAATGACCAAAATAGGTCCTCCCCTACACTTAGGGGGTTAAAGGGATAGATACTCGGGCTGCCTCCCGAGGAGCGCTTGTTTTTGATAACCGAGTCACGAGCCTGACTCGACCCAAAATTAGTTCATGGGGAACGTGGTGAGGGATGGAATCACCTCCTAAGAGGTGTCCTCACCAAAGTACAACTTCACTCGTTGGCCATTCACCTTAAAATTAGGTCCATTAGGTTGAGCGAGCTCGAGAGTACCATATGGAAAAATTTGGGCGATGGTGAATGGGCCGGACCAACGAGATTTGAGCTTGCCCGAAAAGATTTTCAACCTAGAGTTAAAAAGTAAGACTTTGTCTCCAACATGGAACTCTCGGTTTTTGAGCTTGGAGTCATGAATGAGCTTAGTTCTTTCCTTATAGATCAAAGAATTTTCATAAGCCTCATTCCGAAGTTCATTCAGCTCATTGAGTTGGATCTTGCGTAGGTCACCGGCTTTGTTGATATCAAAATTAGCCCACTTCAAGGCCCAATAAGCCTTGTGCTCCAACTCAATGGGGAGGTGGCACGCTTTCCCGTACACAAGACGATAAGGCGTACAGCCGATCGGGGTCTTGTAAGCAGTACGGAAAGCCCACAAAGCATCATCAAGTTTATCAGCCCATGAGGCACGATGCTCTCCCACGGGTCCTTTCAAGAATTCGCTTAAGTCATCAGTTGGATATTTCAGCCTGGCCATTAGTTTGTGGGTGGTAGGCTTTGGAAAGACGATGATTTACACCGTACTTAGCCATGACTCTTGCAAATTGGTCATTGCAGAAATGAGTCCCACGATCACTAATAATGGCGCGAGGCACACCGAATCTAGCGAAAAGAGCTTTCAAAAAGTTACAAACCACCCTTGCGTCATTAGTAGGTAAAGCTTTGGCTTCGACCCACTTTGAAACGTAGTCAACGGCTACAAGGATGTATTTGTTTCATTTAGAAGAAGGGAATGGCCCCATAAAGTCGATACCTCAAACATCAAAGATTTCACACTCTTGAATGAAATTCTGAGGCATCTCGTCTTTATGTGTGATCGTGCCTTGTTTTTGGCAAACATCACATCGTTTAACCATCTTGTGAGCATCAAGGTAGATGGAGGGCCAATAAAATCCCGAATCAAACACTTTTTTGGCGGTGTAGTTGGGACCAAAGTGACCACCGGTGGGTCCTTTGTGGCAAGCATCAAGGATTTCTGAAGCTGCCGGTCCATCAAAACATCGGCGGATAATCAGGTCGGCACATTGTTTGAATAGGTAAGGGTCTTCCCAAAAGTAAGTCTTAATGTCGGTGAAGAACTTTTTCTTTTGTTGGGACGTCAACCCTTCCTTGAAAATTCCACCCGCCAAGTAGTTTGCAAAGTCCGTAAACCACGGGGTTTCATTAGATTTCGAATTTATAGACATTAAGGTCTCCAAGGGAAAAGAATCATTGTTTTCTTTGTTCGGATGATCCCCTTGGTAAGGATCCTCAAGTCTGCTGAGATGATCCGCGGCTAGGTTTTCTGCTCCTTTTTTTTCGCGAATTTCGATTTTAAATTCCTAGAGCAACAAAACCCAGCGAAGAAGTCTTGGTTTGGAATCTTGCTTTGTCAACAAGTACTTCAACGCGGAATGATCGGTGTAAACAATTGTTGTAGAAAGGACAAGATAGGGGCGAAATTTTTCAAAAGCATAGACAACAGCTAAAAGCTCTTTTTCGGTTGTCGTATAATGCAATTGTGCCCCAGTCATTGTCTTGCTAGCGTAATGGATTGGTTGGAAGTGTTTGTTCATTCTTTGTCCCAGAACCGCTCCAATAACAAAATCACTAGCATCGCACATCAACTCAAAGGGAAGCTCCCAATTAGGGGTAACCAAGACGGGTGCTTTAGTTAGCTTATCCTTAAGCGAGTTGAAGGCTTCAAGGCACTCTTTAGAAAAGATAAAAGGAGTAACTTTTTCCAAGAGGTGGGTCATCGGGCGAGCAATTTGAGAAAAATCTCTGATGAATCGACAGTAGAAGCCCGCATGACCCAGAAAACTTCTCACACCCTTCACGGTTGAAGGTGGAGGCAACTTGGCGATAACATCGACTTTAGCACGGTCTACTTCAAGACCGGCTTTGGAAATTTTGTGTCCCAGCACAATGCCTTCTTTTACCATAAAATGGCATTTTTCCCAATTCAGAACTAGGCGAGTGTCTTCGCACCGCTTGAGCATACGTTCCAAATTGGCAAGGCAAGAAGAGAAAGAATCCCCGAAGACCGAGAAATCATCCATGAAGACTTCCATGGTTTGTTCAACCATGTCATGGAAGATAGCTAACATGCACCTTTGAAAAGTCCCGGGCGCATTACATAGGCCAAAAGGCATTCTTTTGTAAGCAAATGTGCCATAGGGACAAGTGAATGTTGTCTTCTCTTGATCTTGGGGATCGATGGGTATTTGAAAATAACCCGAGAAACCATCAAGAAAGAAGTAATATTCATTACCCGCTAAACGTTCAAGCATTTGGTCCATAAAAGGTAGAGGGAAATGATCCTTTCTCGTGGCATCATTGAGTTTGCAGTAGTCTATACAAACTCTCCACCCAGTAACGAGACGAGTGGAAATCAACTCGTTGTGTTCATTGGGAACAACGGTTATTCCGCCCTTCTTGGGCACACAATGGATTGGACTAACCCATGGTGAATCCGAAATAGGGTAAATCATACCCGCATCAAGAAGTTTGATAACCTCTGTTTTGATGACTTCATGGATTTTTGGATTCACCCTTCGTTGGCTTTGAATTGTCGGCTTAAAATCGTCCTCCATGAGAATTTTGTGTGTGCAGAAGTGAGGATCAATTCCACGAATATCCGAGATTTTCCAAGCAATAGCCTTCTTATGATCTTTCAACACGGTGATAAGTCGGGCATTTTCTTCTACTTTTAGGTCCTTAGCAATGATGACTGGCGACTTCTTCTCTTCTTCAAGGAATACATACTCAAGATGGGGCGGCAACTCCTTATGTTCCAAATCCGGGGAATTTTCGACGGGAGGCGTATTCAAAGTTGGAGTATCGATAGCAATGACAGTGGGAGATGGAGGAGAAGGGTTGTCTTCGTTGAGAAGGCTTTCAAAGAAATGCATGTCTTCGTCCCCAGCGGTAGGAGAATCATTAGTAGCTAAATTCACATCTCCCATGGTATCTTCAAGATTGTTCCAAAATAAATCACTATCTCCAAATAGAGACAATGATGAATCAATAGAGGACACGGTCTCAACATTGGGAAGAGAGGTAGGAATACTTTTGCAAGCATCATTAAAGTGTTCTTCACAAGCTTCATCAAGAACGTCAATACAATTAACACTCTCATATGAGTAAGGCTGTTTAGACAACTTTCCCATGTTGAAGACTACTTTATCGTCACCCACTCTCATGATAAGCTCACCGGCTTCAACATCAATGAGAGTGCGACCAGTCCTTAAGAATGGACGACCAACAATTAGTGGCACACGGGGGTCCATCTCGTAGTCGACGACAACAAAATCAGCATGAAAGGTGAATTTGTCGACTCCTACAATGACATCTTCGGCTATCCCCACTGGATAAGCAACCGTACGGTTAGCCAATTCCAAAGTCATTTTGGTGGGGACAAGCTCTGGGAGAGATAATTGCTTCCAAACACTTAGAGGCATGAGATTAATACTGGCACCTAGATCGGCTAGGGCCATGCAATTCTCTACTCCCGGGAAATTACAAGGGATAAGAAAACGACCCGGATCACCAAGCTTGGTTGGCAATTTCCTTAAGAGCACTGCAGAGCAATTCTCATTAAGTTGGGTGTTGGCAATATCGAGGAGCTTTTCCTTGTCGCTCAGAAGATCTTTAAACATTTTCGCGTACTTAGGCATGTGAGCGAGAGCCTCAGCGAAGGAGATATTGAAATTCAGTTGTTTAAACATTTTAAGAAAGTTAGAAACCTGAATATCGTCCTTGCTTTTTAGCTTCTCTTTCCTCAACCTAGATGGATAAGGTATATTGGAAGAAGAGGAAGGCTTTGGAAGAATAGGATCACTCACATCCTTGGGTGGAGGAGGGGTAGAAGGAAGAGGTGGAGAAATTGGGGAAGGGGAAGGATGAGGAATAGGAGCAGGTGACTCGTTCTCCTTAGTCACAATCACCGGTGGAGGTATAGGAAGCTCGGGTTCCTTGGTACCTTTGCCACTTCGAGTAGTGATTGCTTTCATCTCCCCTTTTGGATTTGAAACGGTGTTACTCGGAAGAGTACCCGAAGAAGAGGGTTGATTACCTTGGAAGAAACTAGCCATCATGTTCCTCAGATCATTAGTTTGGCTATCCAACGTGTTTCTCATGTCGGCTCTCAAATCGTTTCCTTGCTTGACCAAGTCCGCTTTCAGGTTGAGCACTTCTTTCTGAAGATTTCCCACTATCACATCGTTAGTCCTCATATAAGTTTCCACTTCTTGGTGAAGAGCGTTGGGTTGGTTGGGAGGAGCATTGTATGCGGGTGGTTGATAAGCAGGTTGTTGGTAAACTTGGTTGTTGCGTTGAGGTGGTGGTTGCTGCTTGTGGGGTGGAATGTATGGTTGTCGAGGCTGTTGTTGTTGTTGAGGAGGGCGATTGAGGTTTTTTTGTTGGTTTGGGTTGTTTGGGGGAAAACCGGGTGGGGAAAGATAATTTTTAGAGCGGTAGCTAAGCAAATTACGGCCACCTTGAGGTCTAGCTTGATAAGCAGGTTGTTGATAGGTGCCATATGCCGCATTGACATTCTCAGCAGGGTAGTCTTGGGTGGCAGTACAAGTGGTGTAAGAGTGAGGACCACCGCATATCTCACAAGGTTGGCTGACAGCGTTAACTTGGGCGTTTTTAGCGTTGTTGCTGTTGTTGTTGCTGACGGTGTGGGTGACAAGCGATTCAAGAAGCGTAGTGATTTTGTCTAATCGCTTGTCGCTGTCACTAGTGCTAGCACTAGCGACATTGGTCCGAACACTCTTGGTTTGCACACGAGATTTATTCTCAATGATGTCCCAAGTAGCGTTGGAAGTCTTAGCCAATAGATTACCCCCCGAGGCACTGTTCAGTGAATCTTGGTCACTCATGCTTAAACCATTGTAAAAAGTATTAATTTTATGTACTTTGGTAAAACCATGTTGTGGACATTTTCTTAAAAGTTCTTTAAAACGATCCCAAGATTCACTGAACGACTCATCGTACTTCTGTTCAAAATTTATGATCTCATTCCACAAAGCGGTAGCACGAGAGGGTGGGAAAAAGTAATTGATGAACTTCGTTTCCAAATCCGTCACGAGAGAATACTCTGTGGCGGTTCCTTAGCAAGCCAATGTCGGGCTTGTCCCTCTAAAGAAAAGAGAAAAAGTTGTAACCTTATAACCTCTTGTGGAACACCATTGAACTTGACCGTGTTAGTGAGTTGCAAGAATCTCTTTATGTGGTCGTGTGGGTCATCAATGGTACGTCCCAAGAATGGTTGAGCGGAGACCATCTGGATAAAGCCTGATTTTAGCTCGAAGTTGTTGGCGGCAACTGGAGGTATGACAATTGGATCCGTGTTGCCATCTACATGAGCTTGCAGCAATTCAATCATCGGGCGATTATCCGGAAGGGGCTCATTGTTGTTGTTATTGTTCATGTTGTTGAAAGGTGGGTTGTTGTTGTTATTATTGTTTGGAGGTGGTACACCGGCCATGTCTAAGTTATCAAGAGGCTCAAGCTCTTGATATGACGTGGATCGAGTGCGCATACACCTACAAAAGAACGAACAAAGAAAAACAAAGCAAAAATATTTTTGGTTTTTATTGTTTTTTTAATTTTTTTTTCTTTTTTTTTTGTATTTTTGAAAATTTTATATATTTTTTTTTTTGTGTTTTTGAAAATTTTTGATGAAAAAGTAACGTTCACGGGGAACGGATCCCAAAATCCAAGTTCTCACAAAAAACTTTTGATCTTAACGAGAAGATCCGACAGCGGCGCCATTTGATATTAGCTTTTCTTTGTTGAAAATTCGTTTTCTCGGAATCCTCTCGAATTGATCTCGGCTCTAAGTGGAATGACTTGTTCTTGGTGTCAAAAAGGGTTTTGGTTTCCTATTCTATGAAAAAGATAAATGACTGAAGCAAATTAAAATTCTGAACCAAAACAGTTAATGAGATTAAACTTGAGTTTAAATAAAATAATTACTTGAATAGAACATTTTAAACAGTGAAACCAACTTACTAAGAATAAGCTTTATACGGAATAAATGATGATCCGGAATAAACTAGCTCTATGCGGAATGTTTCCTTACTCGGAATAAATGCACCATGCGGAAAAACTACTCTACTCGGAATATTGTCCAATTCGGAAAAATAGCCTATGCGGAAAAATACCTTATGCGGAAAATATTCCATATGCGGAATAAAATGCGATACGGAATAAAGTCTCTATTCGGAAAATATGGTTCTATTCGGAATATTCCGAATAAGAGGTCAGGAAAAAGGGTTATTCGGAATACTGAAAATATTCCGAATTAAGGAAATGGAAATCAGTCTAAGCGGAATATTAGAAATATTCCGAGTAAGAGAAAAGTAAATATGCCTATTCGGAATATCCACTATTCCGAATAAGGGAAGCAGAAAATCGTCTGTTCGGAAAGTTTCTGGAAATGAAGAACAGTAGCTGACGTTTAAACAGGGGACACGAGTTAATCCAAGATCGAGCTGAATACGCAAAAAGGTTTCACCAAATTAAACACAAATCATCTACTAACTACAAGGATCAAATCCCAATCATAAAAACACAAAATCAACAACTTTTTAAGATCAAACTTGAATCAAATAAAAACTTAAGAACTTGCAATAAAAGGATTATGAAGAACAAGATGGATAGAAAGATTAATGTAAAAGTAAACAAGAGTATTGATTGAAACTTACAAAATTGAAGGAAAAATGAAAAATCACCAAACACCCTAATGGTGTTGGTGAAGCTACGAACCAAAGAGACTGGGAAAAAGAAAAAATGAAAGCTAACTCCCTAAAATGTGAAGGAAGAAACTATATATAGTCCTAGTGGTTGGTTGGTGAGTGGGCTTTCTCCCTTTCTTCTTGTCTTCTCGTCTTTTCAGAAAAGTTGACGTTTTCGATTCTGATTCGGGATTTGTCGTCGATTAAATTCAACTCGTCTTTTAATTTCTTCGTTAAATATACTTGAGTTTCTTCGACATATGTAAATCTTCCATCTTTGGTCCTTTTCTTCGATAAATCTTCAAATAGTCCCATTGACTTCAAATCTTTTGCATCTCTTGGACAATAGACTTCGTCTTTAGTCTTTTTCCTTGATAAAACCCGTGCAATCCCATGTTTTCTTTAATTTTCATCCGGTTAGCTCTGAAAACACAATAAACACAAAAACCACGCATAATTCCAAACAAATGATATTAAATACGTGTTTTGGTCTCGTTTTAGCCAGAATTAAGTGGTAAAAGGATGGGTGTTTATACACCTATCAATCCCTGTGCAAAAGAAAGCAATTTTTATGAAGATGAACTTACCCCCACATCGTGACCTACCTTTAACCCAATCTATGCTTGCTGTCATTGCAGCAGCACAACCCCAACCTGACCCCCAACCTCAAATTGAGCCAATACCTGAACCATTACCTTCACCTGAACATATGCAAATTGACCAAGAACCCTTCGACGCTGACACATTAAATGTTGGTGTTGATGTGCCTATTTCAAACGTTGACACACAACCTTCACAGACCCAAACACCCCTTAACCAACCCACATCCACCCAATCCATATCATCATCCACACCACCACAATATAGGTTACAAAAACGCCGAAGGACTACTGGAGTGTTCTCCTCTAGTGGTCCTAGCCATGTAGTAGAGAGAACCACCACCACAAGTGTGGTTGGTGATATGGATGAGGCTGGGACTATTGATTCTGGCTTAGAGGCTGGCCAAGGCAGTCCCACCATCATTAAGTCCTCATCCATGCCCAATGAATCTGACTTGGGAGGTCAAATACCCATTTTAGAAGAGGGCAGATTGGAACCAATGACCCTAATGGAATTGACGGCAGTCTGCATGAGCTTGCAAAAGCAAAATGCAGACTTGGTACAAGTTGTCAGCACACAAGGCCTTGAACTCAAGCAATTGAGGGAGAGGATTGTTATTTTGGAGACTGCTAGTGCAAGGAGAGGGATGGAGGAATCTTCCAAAGGGGAGGAAGATCAAATAAATGTGAGTGATAAGGGCAGCCATGATGGTCAATCTTTGGATGTTGCTGAGGCCCTAACAAGTTTGAAGAAACAGACAGGTTTTGATACGTCCTTAGTCTCTCCTACAAACATAAATTTATCATTTACAGCCATGTTGGAGGAAATTGCAAAAGGCGCTGAGGCAGGAAATTTGAGCGTTGACAAGGAGAATTTGAACGCTAACAGAAATATTTTGGGCGCTGATAGAGCAATAGTGGGCGTTGACAGACTTGTAAATGAGGGTGATGTATCCCAGTCATCATCTATCATCAAGGAGGTTTCTTCACAGGTATCATAGTCTACCTTACCAACAATCGATCCATTAGACAAGGGTAAGGGTATTATGGTAGAAGAGGTTGTTCCAAAGAATGCAGCTCAAATTGAGTTTGATAGAAAGTTGGCTGCACGAATCATGGAACAAGACAGAAAGGAGGTGAAAGAGTCACCATTTGTTGTCACTTCAGAAGAGCAAAAAGGAAGTGATGCAGCTAGCTCAGACTCAAGTGTTATGATCATAGAACAGCCAGAAAGACTTGAGTATGGAGATGAGTTGGCCAAGGAGAAATTGAGAGAGTTGAAATTGCAGGTTGACTTTGATATGCCAGAGGTGGTTCAAATGTATCATGCTTGGGAAGAAAGATGTATGGAGAATCCACACTTGACCATTTCAGATCAGATATGGGGTTTGGAGATTCTTCTCAGAGTACAAAAGGATTGCCAGGTCATTTTGAGACACAAGGCAAGCAATATTCTCTCAGAGTTGAATAGGGATAGAAGGGAGTTATACTGCATGCTGCTCAGATGTCATGGAGTAGGTTGGACTTATCAGAAATTGAAGGCATTGACATTTTATGAGTTGGAATGCAAAGCTTATCACATCTGGGTTAGAGTGCAGGAAGCAAACACTCTAAGACTTCTTTCTGATGAAAGAAAAGAAGAACTTGCAGAGGAAATGGAGCTCAAGAAGGCAATGTTTGTTCCCAGACCAGTGAAAAAGGGAGTTCCTTTTGAGTTTCCCAAAGATATGGATCCATTATATCCAAGTGAAGCAGTCATAAGAAAGAGCCTCAATCTCTCACCATTAGAAGATTCAGATATGGTACAAGTGTTACCACTAGATTCCAAAAATCCAATTGTGAGCTATGAAGAAGATGAATGTGGATTTTGGAAGATTGGCAGGTATGGAAAAGAGGTGCACACTTTTACCACCCTTATATCTTTGTTTGCAAGTTTTGACAGAAAAGACTTGGTAGACCTATGGAGGTTGTTAGAGGCCAAGTATGAGGCTGAAGCACCAACTTCAGCCAATGAAATAAAACTGTGGTCCACAGTCAAAAGAATGTGTGGACCAAAAGATGAGGATCCTACTATTTGGAAGGATCTTGAAGATGATCTCAGTGGTCTTCAATGGAGATTGTATTCAGCTGCTGGTGTTTATTACTTGAGTGCTACAAAGTTTGCTGAGTATCTACTTGTGGATGGTCAGTATTTCATATCCAAGGATATCTTGGAGAAGATGAAGAACACTCAGCTGGAAATTGATTATTCAAGTGATGTGGCAAAAGACTTGATCAGATTTATTTATTACCAATATGAAAAGGTTTGTAAGATTCCTCCTAGTCCTTAATGTTTATTCAGAAACTTGATCATAAGAGTGGATATCAAGTTTAGGGGAGGATTGTTGGGAATAAATTATAGCCAATCTACTTGAGCGCTGATAAGAGTAAAACAAGCCTTGACAGGAGCAAAACAAACGCTGACAGCTCAAGCGTTGACAAGATAAAGTCAAGCGTTGATACATTGAAGACAAGCACTGATGGGAAGATATACTCTACGCGTTTATTGTATTCTAGATTACTTCTAGTAAAGATAGGAACAACAATGTATTTTCTATATTTATCTTTACCTAGAATAGCTGATACGTAGATTATTGTACAAGGCTTCTTATGTCTATAAAAGAAGACCTTTAGGTTAATGTTTCATATAAGTTTTCATTCGTAAACTACTTTCATTGTAAGAAAGTTTGATATCATTAATCAAAGTGAAAGTTTGTTTATATCTTGTGTGTTCTTGTTTAAGTGTTAATTCCGCATAACACTTAGATTATCATAAACATATACAAAGGTTTCTCTAAGTGTATTACTTGATCTAATCTCGTAAACATAAAGCTAAATCGATCTAAGTTTGGGATCAACATGATTTTTCGGAATTGCATCAGATCGATACTTTTTATAATGGGCTAAATGATCATGAACGAGATTATTTGAATGTCGCCGCCGGTGGTAATTTTTTGTGCAAAATGACCAATGAGGCTTTAAAGATTATCGAGAATAGATCTAAGGTTTATAACCCTCGTAACACACCGAGTCTTGCCAATATTGGTTCATCGTCATCGTCATCGTCTCGTAACATGAACGCCTTACATGATGAAGCAAATGAGGAGAATAGGTTTTTCGATAGATTTTCGACGCTTATGAAAAATTGGAAAGCACAAGATGCTTTGAATTCGCATCGGTTAAAGCGGTTGAAAAGGGTTGTTTATCTTGTGGTGGAGCTCATGATCTTTCTGAGTGCATTACCGCCGGTGGTAACACTTCGAGTGCTTACGTAGCACGGGAACTTACAACCAAAACGGCCAAGGTTGTCGCCCAAATCAAGCTCCCCAAAATCAAAATGCTAACAACTATCGAAACAACAATCAAAATGGTGGTTATCAAGGCAATTCACGTAACTACAACAAGGGTAATTACCAAAGTGGGAATGGGCAAGTTCAAAATCAAAACCAAAACCGTGATTTTCAAAACACTACACAAGGTTTTCAAAATGCTCACACTAAAAATCTTAATGGATAATTTTTGGATTATGCAAAAGCAAACGATGCTAAGTTTGATAACATGCAACGTGAGATGATTAGCTTAAGATCCGAGTTAAAAACGAGCTTAAAAATGAACTTGCTAATGAATTGAAAACTCATGCTAATAAAATGGAAGGAAACATTCAACGTCTTCAACAAAATCAACAAAAAATGGAACAAGGTCAACATGAGATTAAGCAAGAGTTGTTAAAAGCGGATTTAAGGCAATTAAAATTTGAAGATCTAATGGCTAAAATGTTTGAAGCAATCATGTGTAAACCCTCTTCCTCGGTTGGTCTTCCTAGTGATACCATTGCAAACCCGAAGGGAGAAATGAAGGTTATTACTACTCGTAGTGGTAAAATTTTCAAGGAACCAATCTCTCGTCCTAGTACTTCTACGGAGAAGGAAATCGAGAAGGAGCCCGAGGTGATGGTCGAAAAGGAGCATATCACAAGCCCACGAAGTACCACTCATACCACACCTACGGTTGAACCAATACCAATTATGGAACCCGAGATTCCAAGGCCGTTGCCTACGCCCCAACCCACACCACCCTTACCTTACCCCTCGAGACAAAACAAAGAGAAAATGCAAGAACGTAACAAACAACAAATCAAGATTTTTATAAAAATGTTTCAACAAGTTCATTTTGATGTAAGTTTAGCCGACGCGTTGTTATATATGCCTCGTTTCGCTTCCACTTTTAAAGGTATGATGAACGACAAGGAGAAGCTTTCAGAGCTATCTAATTGTTCTTCGGTTTATCTTAATCGAATACCAGAAGAAGTTGGTGACCCGGGGAAGTTTCTCATTCCTTGTGATATACAAGATATGAAAGAATGCCTCGCCTTGGCCGATCTTGGTGCGAGCATTAATTTGATGCCATTTTCCATTTGGAAATTGCTTTCGCTTCCGGCTCTTACTCCTTCGAGCATGTCTATCGAGATGGCCGATCATTCTATGATTTTAGCATGTGGAGTAGCCGAGGATGTTTTCGTGAAAGTGGGGAAGTTCTACTATCCGGTTGATTTTATAGTAGTTGACATCCCCGCGGATCCTCATGTTCCTCTAATTTTAGGTCGTCCATTTTTAGACACCTTGAGATCGCTTATCGACGTTCATGCAAGAACTATTACTTTGAGATTCAACAAAGAGGAACTTGTTAAAAATGCTACACAAAACATGACACCTTCTCATGTTTATGCAATCGCTACCATTAATAACATTGACTTAGTCGATGTGGTTTGCGATGAGTTTTCACAAAAAGTGTTAGGTATTTCCAATAGTTCTTCAAGGGGCAATCCCACTATTTTGGATCCGATTCTTGCTAATTCTACACCAAATCTCACTCCATTCCAAGGAGGCAATTTTACTTCAAATGAAATCGACAATGAAGATGAGGTGATTATTGGTAATGATACTCTTATTCCACCATTTCTTTTGCCGATGGAAGGTATGAGTGTTGAACAAGAATCTTCGACCGAGGAACCGCCAATCCTTGAATTGAAAGATCTTCCATCTCACCTTGAATACGCATTCTTGGAAGGTGATGACAAGTTGCCTGTTATTATTGCAAAAGATCTTGCTAATGATGAAAAAACCGCACTTTTGAAAGTTCTTAAATCTCATAAAGGGGTAATTGCGTGGAAAATTTCCGACATTAAGGGTATTGACCCAAAATTTTGTACTCACAAGATTTTAGTGGAGGAGGACTACAAACCCGCAATTCAAAGTCAAAGAAGGGTAAACCCCAAAATTCACGATGTCATCAAAAAGGAAGTCATAAAACTTCTTGACGCGGGATTGATTTATCCTATCTCCGATAGCCCATGGGTGAGCCCAATCCATTGTGTCCCTAAGAAGGGAGGAATGACCGTTGTACCCAATGAAAACAACGAGTTAATTCCCACTCGTGTTGTGACCGTTTGGAGGGTGTGTATTGACTACCGAAAGTTAAATGATGCCACTCGTAAAGACCACATTCCCTTGCCCTTCATGGATCAAATGTTGGAGAGTCTCGCGGGAAATGAATTCTACTGCTTTTTAGATGGATTTTCCGGTTAATTTCAAATCCCTATCGACCCTCGTGATCAAGAGAAAACTACGTTTACGTGTCCTTATGGAACGTTTGCTTATCGTAGAATGCCTTTCGGACTTTGAAATGCACCGGGTACGTTTCAACTGTGTATGATGGCTATTTTTCATGATATGATCGAGAATTCGATGGAAGTATTCATGGATGACTTTTTGGCGTTTGGTGATTCGTTCACGTCGTGTTTATCTAATATCGAGAAAATGTTAAAACATTGTGAAGAAACCAACCTTGTGCTTAATTGGGAAAAATGTCATTTTATGTGTAAACAAGGAATCGTCTTAGGGCACAAGGTCTCGAAAGCGGGGATTGAGGTCGATAAAGCTAAGATATACGTCATCGCCAAGTTACCTCATCCCAAAACCGTTAAGGGAGTTAGGATTTTCCTATGCCATGCGGGCTTTTATCGTCGTTTCATCAAAGACTTTTCAAAAATCTCTCGACCTATGACACACCTTCTCGAGAAGGATGCTCCTTTTAACTTCAATGAGGATTGTTTTAGAGCTTTCGAAACTCTTAAAAGGAAACTTACCAAAGCTCCCATTCTTGTTGCTCGTAATTGGGAATTACCCTTTGAAATCATGTGAGATGCAAGTGCTAATGCAATAGGGGCCGTCTTAGGGCAACGTTATGAAAAGTATTTCCGTCCTATCCATTATGCTAGTAAGACGATGACCAAGGCTGAACTTAAGTACACCACAATGGAAAAGGAATTCCTTTCCGTGTGCTTTTGAGAAATTACGACCTTATCTCGTCTTGACTAAAATCATCGTGTATACGGACCATTCGGCTATCAACTACCTCTTAGCTAAGCAAGATGCTAAGCCGAGATTACTTCGTTAGATGCTCCTCCTCTAAGAATTTGATGTCACCGTGCTTGACAAAAAAGGAGCCGAGAATCTAGCGGCTGATCATCTCTCTCGTCTAGAAGATCCTCACAAAGATGTTTTCGAGAATAAGGAAATTACCGAAACATTTCCTATCGAGACTCTCGGTATAGACAACACCCCACGGTTTGCCGACATTGCAAATTACCATGCGGGGAACTTCATAATCAAGGGTATGACGACACAACAAAAGAGAAAATTCTTTCGTGACATCAAGTTCTATTTTTGGGACGACCCTTATCTCTTTCGGGTTTGTGCAGATCAACTCGTTCGACGTTGTGTCTTTGGTACCGAAGCTTCTA
Source organism: Glebionis coronaria (assembly GCA_025667525.1). NCBI lineage: Eukaryota > Viridiplantae > Streptophyta > Magnoliopsida > Asterales > Asteraceae > Glebionis > Glebionis coronaria. The sequence goes on from CM046880.1 coordinate 272,622,044, forward strand.
ACACACTTAGAGCCTGTCACGAGGGACCCACAGGTGGTCACCGCGGTGCTAATCTCACGGCTAAGAAAGTGTTCAATGCCGGCTTCTTTTGGCCTACGATATATCGTGATGCACACGTGTAACACCCCCAAATTTATACAACTCAATACAGCGGAAGACTAGTTGGTGTTACGGGATAGCACATTACTCACATCATAGACAACGCATAAAAATCGCGTCGTTTAATAATAAAGCATTTCCATTCATAAATATCAAAGTTACATAGGTCCTAAGTCATTGTATTTTATACAGGTTTTACAAAGCATTTGAATGGAAATTAAGATTTAAGTGCGGGCCATGAATTCTTGATGTCTTCCCAAGAATTACCTTCAAGTACCTGAGATAAAACATGTTAAAAGAAAAGGTCAGCGATAACGCCAAGTGAATTCATAGAGTTTAATAAATTCCATCAATATAACTTTAGTATAAAATTATTACCAAAAATCATTTCGTACAAATCATTGTAATAGGCCATAAAATAGCCAAAATCATTTTTATACATATCCTTATCGAAAATCATAATATAGGCATTTGCCTTAAAAATCATTATACGAGCCAATGTCGTAAAAACATCATACAATACGTTTTATAACGTTGTATAGATTAAATAAAAACCGTTATATGAATATGGTCATGAAAACCAAAACACAAACATAATATCAATAATATGACCCCGTATTGCTAGTCAGGCAATATATTGAAATTCGGTGCGTATATCAGTATTTCGTTAATTGGATTATTATAAGCCGCATGACATTGTTACCTTACTAAAACAAACCACGGGTAGCTAGCCCGAAACTCAATTTGCCCATCTAAATTAGCGTGTCGTCATAAAGGTCACGTTATGGAAATCTTCTCATACATAAATTCGCTTACCAATCAATGTGGCACGACGGGGATCAACCGTCAAGGCGCAAACTGGGGTGATCGTCCCCAAATAGTACTATTATATGCATAAGCATCTACCAAATCCCGGTAGTTCACAATTCATGCTAATGGGACTTTTAGTGACATAACCTAACTTTAATAATCCATTTAATTTCATCTATCGGGTCATTTAATCATTTATCGGGTCATACAATCGGGTCATACAATCGGGTCATACAATCATTCGGGTCCACATCAATAAACAAACAATCGGGACAAATGGTGTCCTATTTTATAAAAACTAACATGTTATCTCCCTTGCGGGTTTATAAAACACTTCATAAAAACATTTAAAAGAGTGCGAGGCTATGAACTCACGTGGATGTGGGAAAGCGGGTTATCGGCAATTCGGATGTACGGTACGTGCTTCAATCACGGAAACCTAGACAAATAATACTCGTCTTAGACTCTTGTCCAATGACTTTATAAAAATAACAATTATGTATACATATGATGATTTTATATATATTATGATGATCAAGTGGGTTTATACATTTTTACTCATTCATTATAGTGTTATGTATTGGTAACTTTTGTACTAGTTTACTAGTTTTACTTATTTACATGTTTTAGGCCCAATAAGCCTATTATAAGCCCAATACTATTCATTAGTCCAATTATACTTTTATTATCAGTATTTATACTTTACATGTTGGGCCCAAATGGGTTAAGCCCAATAAATAAGTTTATAAGTGTTTTAGCCCATCTTATTATATTATTAGTCCAATAACGTTAACTTAGCCCGTTAATGTCCGTATGTTTTATAGTTCGGGTTTTATCGGTTTTTACTTGTTATATAAGTTTATATATCAGTATATGAGTTTATAAAAGTTTACATTAGACGGGTCCAACCGTCTAAGTTTTATTTAACAAAAACGTTAATTTTACGGTAATAGCTGAAAAAGTCGTAAAAATCATGTTTATAGTTTTATAACTTATAAAACTTATCAAACTACCATTTTTATAAAATGTTCATTTATTTATCCTTATACATATTTATATAAATGTATTATATAAGTTGGTGGGTTTTAATTCACATTTTATACTATTTTTAGTTGAGTGCTTATATAATACTATTAAACATTAATTCTTAAAAATCTGATTTTTAGTTTCATGTTCACCAAAACAGCCATATCTAGAGTTCTATATGGAGATAGAAGCTAAAATTTTTATGACATAAACTAAATGATATGTGCTCCATTTAACTCTACTATAGATACTGTTGAATCAGCTTTTAAGTATTTTCTAAAAATCGTCCAAAACAGTGAACTCAGATTTGTATTCTAAACTTGTTTTGATCATATCTCACTCATTTTGATGATTCCATTGCATGGCCAACTCTTACATGTGTATGACATCTAATACTTACTGTAAATTGATTTCACCATGCCATTTTATAAGTTTAACATTTGGTTACTTACTGTTTTTATACAGCCATCATATTTAGCAAGATTTTAACCTTGTTACATATGGTTTTTCATCTCTTTAATCATATTTATCAACACTTGATCCCCACACAACATTTTTATCATCATATATTCATCATATACATATACAATAAGAAAGAAAATACATGATTACATAATCAAAATAACAAGAGGATGGGGAGAACAATCTTTATACACCAAAGTGATGAAATGATGAGCCTTTGGATGAACAAGACATGGTTTTGGGTAACCAATCTTTTGAGATATCAACACCACTTCTAGGATCATCAAGTATTTGTAGATTCATCCAAAAATCAGCCCTTGTTCTTCATGAAAAATCCTTGAGAAATCAGCCCCAAACTCCCTTGAAAACTCCTTTTTACATGTTAAGATCACCTCCAATCTTCATAACTTCAATGGTTTTCATCATATGTAAATTATACATATGATTTATGGTTGAATCAAGATCAAATGGGGGTTGTTTTGGATGAGTTTGGGATGAATTTTAGAGAGAGGGAGGAGATTGTTTAGTGGTTTGCATGTGTTGAAATGAATGAAAATGGTTTGAGGTGGTGGTTTTGATGTTGGTTGCTAGTTTAAAAGTAAACTAAGACATGTGTCTTAGCTTATCTTGTAAGCTTGACACCACATGGTGTTGTTAGCTTTGTTTAGACATGTGTGGGGGTGAGACAAGTATGTACTTGTTCCATCCCCATTAATTTACGGGTATTCCTCAATTCTAGTTTCCTTGATTTGCGTGCCCTCGGGTCGTTTTACGAAAAACGTTTTTATAAATTATGAATCGACGACACAAAACGAATCTAATAAAAATTATCTCATCAAAAACGGAGTTCGAAAACGTAAATACGTAATCCTAAGGTTTCCGGTTTAGTCGTAAAGGACGTTAAATTAAAATCGTAAGTCCTAATCTCTTCTCGTAAATTTGTGAGTTTATGAACCAGCACAAATTTAAAATCTTAAAATAATATTCATGGACAAATTTATTTTCTGAAATGTCAGACTGTCACCAAAACGGTGTATGTAAACGTAAGCACGTAACGTTGAATCCTCCGGTTTAGACATAGTCGATGCTACTTCAAGACGTAAATCCAAATTTCTTCCCAAAAATAAGTGAGTTCATAAAATAATATTTTCAAATAAATATTGAGAATAAATTATTGACCATAAATTGACGGATTGTCACAGCATTTACCCCTAAACATGATCTTTGTCCTCAAAGATCATCTTACCTTACTACTCGCTTCTTATAGAGTTAAAGCCATGTGGGTATTTCCTCCACATTCGGTCTTTTCTCACAAGTGTAATTTATTACAATACGCGAGTTTCATCAAACATAACTACGGGAATAAGATCAGGCTTAATGTTGACTTACTTTCTCTATCCATGATGTTCACGGGTTTTTGATGAATGCAACTTTTCGCCGATCTAAGATCTACTAAAAATAATCAGATTCTCACTTGATAGATATTCCATCAAGTTCGATATACGAAACATAATTCACGCAGCTCTTGAAGTCCTAGGGGATCCAGCTTATATGCCTTTCAAACCAATCTTTTACATCATCTCAATGGTCCCATACAACGGGGACTTATATCCCATGATTTGTCAGATCATGAATTCATTTTTGCAAGGTTAAAAATTTTGGCATAACTTCGCTACCCATTTGGCACTTCAAGATCTACAATTCATATTCACATAACCTCTTGCCCACTACCGACTGTCAATAATCAGATCCTAATTTCAATAATCATTTCAGATCTCGCGGGTCGGGTATTTTGTAAGGTTAGGTTCGCCATCATAGGAAACCTTAAACCTAAAAGACATGTCCAACTCACAGTGGGTGTATGTTGGGTGTCTTCATCTCAACTCCTGCTTACAGATGCTCTAATTTCTAAATCTTAACAAGACTCGATCTCGATCCTAATACGATAGTTATCAATGATAATATCTCCAAAGAAAAACGATTATGCGGTTTATTACCAAAGGTCAATCATTCAAATATAAAACAGCACTTATAGTATTTTGTATCGTTACTTTACCTCGTCCCTTCGATTGGGGTGGTACATAGTACTCTCATCAAGGTTCGTTCTCAATGACTTCTAAGCAAATCTCTAGAAATTCGATGCGAAGCGAGGATCTTGATATAGATGTTCGATACAGGCACACTATGTTTACATAACTCTTTTGCATTTATCATTAACGAGAATGATATTAGCAGATTTGGTCAGTCTGTCGATGATGACCCAAATCGAATCAAATTCAGATGACGACCTTTGCAATAGCTAGACGTTAACTAATGTATGAGGCGATGTCTGCCTTCATAATTTATCATCAGTACAACTTCTTCAGACAAAGATACTTTTAGTCGTAAATGACATAAATAGAATACTTATACTTACAAATTCTGTTGGAAATATGTTTTTACGTATTTAGAAAGGATCGGTCACTCCAATGATATTGGGCTCGTGATCCAATATAGTCCATATAGCCCACATGTAGGGTGGGCTATATAAACCCCCTCCTAGCATGTTAGGAGGGGTTGGTCATTCTCACTTTCACACATTCAATCTAATATTTCATTTTCTCTCCAACCTCTCTCTAGTTTCTATCTCTAGTTCTTCATCTATCTATCTATTTCTTTAAATCATTCGAACACAAGGATAATCCAAGGATTACGAGGACCTACAAATTCCAACATAACTATATCTCACAATCTCCATATTTAGGCAACCACAAGTGGCCTTTTTAAAACATTTAACGCTGTCGGCTTTTCAATTTTAATGGTTCACATTAGTCGCGAACCACTTTTATTATCTATATTATCCTTTTCACAAACGTCGTCTATTTTACATTGTTCAACAATTTATTTTGCACCTTTATTATTAAGGAACATGTCCAAATTGGTTCTTTATCTTTTATACATAACGTGTCAGTAATTACGTTCACTTTCCTGATGAAATAGTTATCATGTCCGTATTTATTCAAAAATTATTTCTTCACATTTTCTCTGTTTTAGTTTCGTCTCATCTATCATTTTTATCACTTTTACTCAATCCGCCGTTTAAAGCGTCGATAATTATTACAACTAATTAAATATTAAATATTCAATTTTTATGAAATGTAAACGTAAAGATTTTAAATTTCTTAGTTCGACCAATTATATAAAATGTTCAAAATAATTTGAATTTAATTAACAAGATTTTTGTTGATTTATCAAAAATAATTAAAATAATTAGTAAGATCCGAAAATGTTCGAGAAATCTTTGGTTATACTTTGGTCAAAATTTTCTTAGTTGAAAAGCAAAAATTTTCGTTTCAAATTTCAAGTTATGGTTTAAATGGGTTTCCTCAATTCTTCTTAAGTTGTCTAGAAGTATACACAAACATTTACCCCTAAACAGAAGTTTAGTTAAATGGTTTGTGTATAAGGGAATAATCCCTTAAAATCCTTTGTTAAAACATTTGTCAAAATATATTTGCACTTTCTTTTTAGTATAACTCAAAGTCTTAAATGACTTCTAAATTTTGAGGAGTCAATTTATATTCCATTATCTATTAATCACACGGTTAAATCATGTAAAATATTAAGTCTTAAATCACATGTTGTATATTCAAGGTACAAGTTTTAATTGTTCGGCCAATTCAGGGTAATCTATAAATAATTATTAACTTCTTCTTATTTTTATGAACAAACAAATGGTCCTTAATGATCACAAGCATGAATTTATCAAATTACAGCTTACACACGAGATTCACCAAATTTTTGAATTCTACATGTTTATTAGTCAATCCAATCGACATCACGTGGAACTTATAATGTTCATTACAAGTACCGGATGTAGTGATTGGAATACATAATCTTTTTCGCAGATGCGAAGTCGATGATAACCATGCTGAGGATAAAAAACCTTGTAAGTGATCGAACAAATCTTCCATTTCGAGTTATGGATATCGTTTTCGATTGTCAATTTACTCAGTTCACAGTAATCTATAAATATAAGGAATGATAACACCATAGCTCTTCATGATGACGAGCTCGGTAGAATAAAATCTTTCTCCGACAACTCTCTCAGTTGTACGGTAATACTTTTAATTCAGATGGTGCTGACGTACAGTGCACACGCCACAGGTGCAGCACCGGGAATATAATCAATACCAATTTCAACTTGCCTTAATGGCGAAAGTCTAGGCAAGTCATCAATAAATACCTCCTAAAGTTTCAAATAACAGAAACATCTTTAAATAAATTCATATTAGGTTCTTTCTAGATTATAATATCTATAACTAGTTCACAACCATTCACGGTATAAATTTCAAGTCTAAATACAGGATACGGTCATCCATCAAGAATTATTTAAGTAACTTTTGATAATCAACATCTTATATTTTAGGGGAATTCTGCTCGAGTTCCCATCAATTAAGACAATGTCGTCATGTCATAATCAATCAATCCTTTCTACTGGCACTATTAACTTTCCAGTTTCATTGACGTCGATAAGATGTGAACTTCTCAAAAGACTAATAATAATTCATAATCTTCACAAATTCAAGGATATTTGGAGACATAACTAACCTTAAAAGAGTAAGGTCAACGCATAATCTATGCGAGAGAATTTCAGATCAGATACAGACGAAAACATTTAACGAATATGCATATATCCCATGTTTTCATATTTTGAGTACGCATTCGAAAGCTCCTCGGATCGTTACCCAGGTCATTCAAATGAAATCAAATCATAAGAAATGATAAGAACGCCGATACATCCAGTCGGGTATCAATACTCGGCAATCATATACTTTTCCTATGAATTTTCACTACGGGAAAATTGGACAAGAACGGAATATCAATTGTCAAATAAGAAAAATTCCACAGATGAGTAAATTCAACTCAGAAGAATAAATGCTACAGACACATATGTAGGTGTCCCTAACACTATGTCCCTATTTTTCACCTTTTGTAGATCTCATAAAATTTAATCTTTCACAATCTTCAAAGAAAATGTAATGTTTATTAATCAGTTTTATGGTGACTACTAATCAGCCTTGCATGGTCCATTCCAAATTGTATGTAGGCGCGCAACTATATACAATTTCAAGATTAACGATGCAATACTCAGTTCGTCAAAATTTTATCATCATGTTTATAATAAAAACATTTTCATGCTTAATTCTTAAATAAGAATCAAAAATATATTTACAAAGGTTTTCTTTGTTATGGAAATAATTAAGTTTTCCAAGGTGTTTTATCAACAACTTCATTTCGATAATAAATCTCGCTTATAAATAATTCATATGGTGATGAAAATTAAATTTTTCCCAAGGGTTACTATTGTATCTTATAAAAACAATGAGTGATCTTCAAAATAGTGATGAGGAGTTGTTCACCAAGAACTAACTACAATATAACAGGAAATGAGCTTTAGCCAAATAATCATGAGGTTCATGACTTTGATGGCACTCAAACAGAATAATTCATAACGTAACTCAATTCGAGATGAGTACTTGTTCAATGGTTGCATCACTAATGCGAGCATTAGGAAGAAGCAAGAAAAGATAGATAACATCGATACATGTAGAATTTAGCAGTCAAAGGTAGTCTTTTTCATTAATCACAAACAAGTCAAAATTGTATTGTAACACATTACATGTCACTATGTCATACAATTCTCAAAACTCATCCTACCAACTGATATCTCAGTTAAGTTAGGGATTTTTAAAAGATACCACAATGAATACTAATCTACAAGAGTCATTAGGTGTTCCACCTGTCCCAGAAGATCCATCGGTCTCAATTCAGAAGAAGATTTCTTCAATTTATTTCTTGGACACTGGGCATCCTCGTTAGTGGGCAATAACCTAGGAACAACCCTTAACACGAACTAACAATCATTTAAAACCTTATAATTCAATCAAAGAACTTAACGACTTCCTCTTAATAATCTCACATTCCATACAGGTTAAATTTTACTTTATTCAAGTTTTAACCAATTTATACTCATGGCAATATCCTATCTCATCTTCCAATACTTACAACCTTATTTATAAACCTTAATAGGCAAAATAAAAGCTCGATATGATCAACACTTTAATTTCCAATCCAATAGCTCTTACAACAATAATTATCAAATAAGTCACTAGCATGAGATGACTCACACATTCAATCAGATTTCTCGGAAAGGTACTAGTAGGGCTTTTGGGTAATGGTTCTAATGACAGCCTCAAGTGCAACATTCACCCTTTCGATTTCATTTTAAGAATTGGATGACAACGAATCAGATGACATCTTTCTAGGTGGTAACGTTTTGTCAGACTCCACTCTATAAGGAAAGATCGTCATGACATCGATATCATATTTAATCTCGCCAATTCTTCTTTAATATCACAATCAACTAATATCAACATTTCTACGAATATCAACCATTTTGTTGGGATTATAAACATCCACAGCTTGGTTTAGATCTAGGATAGCTAGAATTCCTACGAGAATAGCTTCGATTAATTTACTAGGGGATTTAGGGTTCCTTGTGACAATCTACGCCGTATAAATACCTCTTATAAATATCAAAATAATCATCAAACAATCATGTAATAAAATTACATCATAAATATATATATATATAATCGAAGTTATATATATATTAAAATAACACTTCTCAGTCTGGCCTTGTCGGTAACTCGGGAATTCTTCGGCACCGTTATAGTCAAAAGATTTTTAGACATTTTAGAAAAATGTTTATAGTTAAAAGGTTTTGAAATGTTTTATTCAAAACCTTGGTTTTTAAAAATCTTTCGTTCTCTATAACGAGAGCTCTGGTACCAAACTGTAACACCCCCAAATTTATACAACTCAATACAGCGGAAGACTAGTTGGTGTTACGGGATAACACATTACTCACATCATAGACAATGCACAAAAATCGCGTCGTTTAATAATAAAGCATTTCCATTCATAAATATCAAAGTTACATAGGTCCTAAGTCATTGTATTTTATACAGGTTTTACAAAGCATTTGAATGGAAATTAAGATTTAAGTGCGGGCCATGAATTCTTGATGTCTTCCCAAGAATTACCTTCAAGTACCTGAGATAAAATATGTTAAAAGAAAAGGTCAGCGATAACGCCAAGTGAATTCATAGAGTTTAATAAATTCCATCAATATAACTTTGGTATAAAATTATTACCAAAAATCATTTCGTACAAATCATTGTAATAGGCCATAAAATAGCCAAAATCATTTTTATACATATCCTTATCGAAAATCATAATATAGGCATTTGCCTTAAAAATCATTATACGAGCCAATGTCGTAAAAACATCATACAATACGTTTTATAACGTTGTATAGATTAAATAAAAACCGTTATATGAATATGGTCATGAAAACCAAAACACAAACATAATATCAATAATATGACCCCGTATTGCTAGTCAGGCAATATATTGAAATTCGGTGCGTATATCAGTATTTCGTTAATTGGATTATTATAAGCCGCATGACATTGTTACCTTACTAAAACAAACCACGGGTAGCTAGTCCGAAACTCAATTTGCCCATCTAAATTAGCGTGTCGTCACAAAGGTCACGCTATGGAAATCTTCTCATACATAAATTCGCTTACCAATCAATGTGGCACGACGGGGATCAACCGTCAAGGCGTGAACTGGGGTGATCGTCCCAAATAGTACTATTATATGCATAAGCATCTACCAAATCCCGGTAGTTCACAATTCATGCTAATGGGACTTTTAGTGACATAACCTAAATTTAATAATCCATTTAATTTCATCTATCGGGTCATTTAATCATTTATTGGGTCATACAATCGGGTCATACAATCATTCGGGTCCAAATCAATAAACAAACAATCGGGACAAATGGTGTCCTATTTTATAAAAACTAACATGTTATCTCCCTTGCGGGTTTATAAAACACTTCAGAAAAACATTTAAAAGAGTGCGAGGCTATGAACTCACGTGGATGTGGGAAAGCGGGTTATCGGCAATTCGGATGTACGGTACGTGCTTCAATCACGGAAACCTAGACAAATAATACTCGTCTTAGACTCTTGTCCAATGACTTTATAAAAATAACAATTATGTATACATATGATGATTTTATATATATTATGATGATCAAGTGGGTTTATACATTTTACTCATTCATTATAGTGTTATGTATTGGTAACTTTTGTACTAGTTTACTAGTTTTACTTATTTACATGTTTTAGGCCCAATAAGCCTATTATAAGCCCAATACTATTCATTAGTCCAATTATAATTTTATTATCAGTATTTATACTTTACATGTTGGGCCCAAATGGGTTAAGCCCAATAAATAAGTTTATAAGTGTTTTAGCCCATTTTATTGTATTATTAGTCCAATAACGTTAACTTAGCCCGTTAATGTCCGTATGTTTTATAGTTCGGGTTTTATCGGTTTTTACTTGTTATATATGTTTATATATCAGTATATGAGTTTATAAAAGTTTACATTAGACGGGTCCAACCGTCTAAGTTTTATTTAACAAAAACGTTAATTTTACGGTAATAGCTGAAAAAGTCGTAAAAATCATGTTTATAGTTTTATAACTTATAAAACTTATCAAACTACCATTTTTATAAAATATTCATTTATTTATCCTTATACATATTTATATAAATGTATTATATAAGTTGGTGGCTTTTAATTCACATTTTATACTATTTTTAGTTGAGTGCTTATATAATACTATTAAACATTAATTCTTAAAAATCTGATTTTTAGTTTCATGTTCACCAAAACAGCCATATCTAGAGTTATATATGGAGATAGAAGCTCAAATTTTTATGACATAAACTACATGATATGTGATCCATTTAACTCTACTATAGATACTGTTGAATCAACCTTTAAGTATTTTCTAAAAATCGTCCAAAACAGTGAACTCAGATTTGTATTCTAAACTTGTTTTGATCATATCTCACTCATTTTGATGATTCCATTGCATGGCCAACTCTTACATGTGTATGACATCTAATACTTACTGTAAATTGATTCCACCATGCCATTTTATCAGTTTAACATTTGGTTACTTACTGTTTTTATACAGCCATCATATTTAGCAAGATTTTAACCTTGTTACATATGGTTTTTCATCTCTTTAATCATATTTATCAACACTTGATCCCCACACAACATTTTTATCATCATATATTCATCATATACATATACAATAAGAAAGAAAATACATGATTACATAATCAAAATAACAAGAGGATAGGGAGAACAATCTTTATACACCAAAGTGATGAAATGATGAGCCTTTGGATGAACAAGACATGGTTTTGGGTAACCAATCTTACGAGATATCAACACCACTTCTAGGATCACCAAGTATTTCTAGATTCATCCAAAAATCAGCCCTTGTTCTTCATGAAAACTCCTTGAGAAATCAGCCCCAAACTCCCTTGAAAACTCCTTTTTACATGTTAAGATCACCTCCAATCTTCATAACTTCAATGGGTTTTCATCATATGTAAATTATACATATGATTTATGGTTGAATCAAGATCAAATGGGGGTTGTTTTGGATGAGTTGGGACGAATTTTAGAGAGAGGGAGGAGATTGTTTAGTGGTTTGCATGTGTTGAAATGAATGAAAATGGTTTGAGGTGGTGGTTTTGATGTTGGTTGCTAGTTTAAAAGTAAACTAAGACATGTGTCTTAGCTTATCTTGTAAGCTTGACACCACATGGTGTTGTTAGCTTTGTTTAGACATGTGTGGGGGTGAGACAAGTATGTACTTGTTCCATCACCATTAATTTACAGGTATTCCTCGATTCTAGTTTCCTCGATTTGCGTGCCCTCGGGTCGTTTTACGAAAAACGTTTTTATAAATTATGAATCAACGACACAAAACGAATCTAATAAAAATTGTCTCATCAAAAACGGAGTTCGAAAACGTAAATACGTAATCCTAAGGTTTCCGGTTTAGTCGTAAAGGACGTTAAATTAAAATCGTAAGTCCTAATCTCTTCTCGTAAATTTGTGAGTTTATGAACCAACACAAATTTAAAATCTCAAAATAATATTCACGGACAAATTTATTTTCTGAAATGTCAGACTGTCACCAAAACGGTGTATGTAAACGTAAGCACGTAACGTTGAATCCTCCGGTTTAGACGTAGTCGATGCTACTTCAAGACGTAAATCCAAATTTCTTCCCAAAAATAAGTGAGTTCATAAAATAATATTTTCAAATAAATATTGAGAATAAATTATTGACCATAAATTGACGGATTGTCACAACACGCACTTGTGAAGTCGTTTGATTCTTGCCAACGCCAAGGAAAATCGTCGCAAAAGGATGAAATGCCACAAAATATAATTCAAGTGTGTGAGATTTTCGACATTTAGGGCATTGACTTTATGGGGTCATTCCCATCGTCTCATGGAAACAAGTATATCCTCGTCGCCGTCGACTACCTTTCAAAGTGTGTGGAAGCTAAGGCTTTACCTACTAATGATGCTCGTGTGGTAGTGAAGTTTTTGAAGCAACTATTCTCTCGGTTTAGAACCCCTCGTGCTATTATAAGCGATCGTGGAACTCATTTTTCTAATGACCAATTCAAAAAGGTTCTAACAAACTATGGAGTTACACATCATCTTTCTACGGCTTATCACCCGCAAACGAGTGGGAAAATCGAGGTTTCAAACCGAGCTTTGAAGAGGATTTTAGAGAGGTCGATTGGAGAAAACCGTGCTTCATGGTCCGATAAACTCGATGACGCTTTATGGGCCTTTCGGACCGCTTATAAGACACCTATCGGTTGTACTCCTTATAAGTTGGTTTATGGAAAGAATTGTCATTTGCCTATTGAATTGGAACATAAGGCATATTGGGCCCTGAAGCATGTAAATTATGACTTGAAGACCGTGGGAGATCACCGAAAAATAAAACTTAATGAATTTGATGAATTAAGGGATAATGCTTATGAAAATTCATTGATTTTTAAGGAAAAGACTAAAAAGTTTCATGACTCAAAGATTAAAAACCGGGTTTTTAACGTTGGTGATCAAGTGTTACTTTTTAACTCTCGTTTAAAGATATTTTCCGGGAAATTGAAATCTCGTTGGTCGGGTCCGTTCACCATAACACAAGTGTTTCCTTATGGGACCATCGAGCTAGCTCGAAATGATGTTCCTAACTTCAAGGTGAATGGAGATAGGCTTAAGCACTACTTCGGTGGGGAAGTTCCTTCGTTGGACGACCTCGACCAAGTCACCTTCCCCAATGATAATTAGCATTGAGGGGATCCAGTCGAGCTCATGACTCGGTAATAAAAAACGAGGTGCCTCGTGGGGTAGATCCCATGCTTATCCATTGTACATATTATCGCTTTCTATTGTATTTAATGAGAGGGGATTTGTGCCCTTCCAACTCGTTGTCTCGTGGTTGTTTGTGAATTTGTTATCTAGATCATCATCATTGCCACGATTGAAGACTCTCGTATTCGTTTACGTGAGCCTCAATCGTTTGCTAGAAGAGTTTTTCACGAATCCATGACATATCCTTTATTGTTCTAACAATGATCTTTTAGCATAATTCATAAACGGCTTTAGATATATTGTTGATCACCCTTTCCATGCTAGATCCTAAGCATTCGACTCTTCATCTCTAGTATGGGGGTGCTCCGCCTTTAGACTCGAAACACTGAGGACAATGTTTAATTTTAGTATGGTGGGGGGGGGGGGGGGGGGGTGAATAGATACTTGCCTTGCTACGCCCTCACGTTTTCCAACTTTCAACGTTTGGTTTTGTTTTGTAGCTAATAAGGCTAAAAAAGGCCAAATTTTAAAGATTTTCTTAGTTTTCATAAGTGTTTTTAAGACTTGATGGGCATTTGGAGCCTTTTACATTCCTTAAACCGCTTGAATCAAGTTTTGCTAGACTTTTATATAGGGAACTTTAAAACGCGAAAGTCTTAGCTCGTACAGGTTAAGAACAAGAACTTTTCGGAGTTCCTATAATTGATCCTAGAAAGTCACTTATCAAGGGAACTTTAAAATGAATTATTTAAATTTGAAAAAGTCTAAGAAAGTGCAAGATCCTATAGGTGGCTTGGAAACCCAAAACTTCGATTTGATATAGTCTTAATGAAAGCTAATCCAAATTTGGCTTAATTTTGACTTGTATGGCTAAGTATTCACGAGTCTCTTTAATTAGAGGTCTTTAAATAGTGAAGAACGAGAAGTGATAGAGTTAGACAAGTGATCATGCTAAACGTAGAACATGACAATGTTCTTTCAAAAACTCATATGTTTTTAATTGTGGCTTTTTCTCGCATAAGATCAATGCATTAGGAATGAAATAATTGCGGTAAGTAAGGTCATACGATTTGAAAGGTTACTTAGCTTCAAGCACAAGATCGTTTAAAAGTTGCTCGGGGTTGAATACAGTTCATAGCCAAGGCATAACTTATTGAAGCGGGACGCGAAGATTGGTGAAGATCCAAAAAGGCCCTAACAAGGCATGAGGAGCTCTATTTTGTTGCTAAAGATCCAAGATGATGTGAAGAATCATTATTCCAAAATCAACACGACGAAAAGCAATCACTCCCCTAAAGATCATGGAGAAATTCTATCCAAAAAGACCCTAACAAGGTATGAGGATTAATATATCCAAGTCCTAAAAAGAGGCGGATCTTTGTATATCAAAATCCAAAATAAAGATTGAAGAAAAATGATGAAGTCGTGGTCCAGGTATGAAGAATCTCTCAAAAACGTCAAGTGAAGAAATTCCAAAATATGAAGAGAAGACCATAATATCAAGAACGTCTTCTAAAGATTCGAAGTGTGAAGTACATGCCAAATATCGGTCCGAGAAAGGTCTCAAATCGTGAAACGAGTTATGCGAAGATATAAACTTAAGGAGATACGCGAGAAGCCGTTTTAAAAGATTTTGTCCTTTAGCTAACTATCGATTAAATCATGCTACTTTATTTTTGGACTAATAAATAATCAAATAAGTCAATATAAATCACTTGTGATCCATGACAAATAGTTAAAAAATGATAGAAACCTTTTTTTTCATAATAACTAGGATTGCGGGGAGAAAAAGTATTACACAATTTGGACGTATGAATAGTGTTAGCATTGTGACTTGTACCAACAATGATCTCGTGTTTGCACTTAGCATGGGATGTATGACAATCAAGGATGGCAAACTTTACTCTATGAGACATTCGCTTGTTTATATTCATTAACTGAAGGTCTACGTGATCTTTGGCCTATTCTACATGATGGATTTGATGGATTTGATGTATAAAGATGGTTGATTAATATAAGAAAGATGAGAAGGGAGATGAAGGAGTAAAGAGAGAAAGGAGAGAAAAGAGAAGAGTAGAGAGAGAAAGTAAAGATGAATTATGAAAATGTGAAAATGACCAACCCCTCCTAACATGCTAGGAGGGGATATATATAGCCCACCCTACATGTGGGCTATATGGACTATACATCTACTAAATGGATCACGAGCCCATTACATAATTATCGTTGGAGCGACCGATCCTTCATAAATACGTAAAACGTATTTCCAACAATCCCCCCCTAAGGGAGGTCGCTCCAAGAGACAAAGTTCTAAATAGTCTATATCTCGTGATCTATGCTAACTAAGATGTGACCGAGACTTTATTGGGAAAAACGTATTTCCAACAATCTCCCACTAAGGGAGGTCACATCTTTTTACAAAATCTTAAACCTAGCATCTATGCTTGAGTCTTCGATCTTGTTCTTATGAATATGCTTGATGTGATCTTTGACTTTAGTCTTGAGCATGTTTCCTTGCCTTGACCTTGTGCATTCTTCACTTGTGATATTTGCCTCTTCGTGACTTCATGTTCCACATACTTATACTTTTAAATTCTTGAAAGCTTCAGAGTTTGATACAGCGGAAGACTTGACCTTCAGGCTTTCTTGAATTTGTTGAAGTACTAATTGTATGTAGTATAAGCATGTGGTGACGACTTCTTCTGGATTGTACACCGCAATGCCACCTTCTTGTTACGCTGCATATGATAGTTAGCAACAAACAATATACACGGATGAAATGGCCTTGAACATTTCATTCTAATTCGGTAGCATTTTACCTCCGGTCGGTGAAGACCGTTGGACGATATTAAATATCGTACTTGTGGCAGGTAGTTTCAATAAAGAACCTCCTTGACAAGATTTCGCGGGTAAACCCATTCTCTTTACTCGACCGTCCAAAGCTGACTGCGAACGTAAAGAGTGAATCATTTGGATAATCTTATCCGCATGATTTGAAGCCGTCAATTCATGTTCCTAGAACAAGTGAAGTTCAATTAAGAACCGCACCGTCGTTGCTTTCCAGTTGTCACTAGCTTGATTCATATAGAATCTTGCAAGTTACCTACCAAGTGCTGTTTGATGTTAACACTAGAAGGATTTCCATTCGTCACTGTAAATACTTAATAGTATTACTCTGAATGTTCTGGCAAGATCACTAAGATATTGCGTCGAGGCCTGGAACGTGTTTAAATTCATTTAAGAATTAAACCACTGTTGCTTTCCAGTTATCACAAGTTTGATTCATAAAGAATCGCACAAGTCACCTACCATGAGCTTTTTTATATTCGCTCAAGAAGGATTTCCATCTTCATTGTAAATACTTTCGTATTACTCGGATGTTCAGACAAGATCATGAAGATTTTGCGTAGGACTCTTAAGATCTTTCTTACTTTTCATAGTGTGTGAAGAAGCAAGGAAATATGAAAGTGTGTCCTAATGAGATATTTGATGATCTCAAATGGCTCTAGACTCGATCGTGCATTTTGGATTTTTAGTGATCGGAGGCTGGAGAGGAGTGCCACCTTTTCAATACCAATTTATTCGGAGTGAATAAATCAATAGATAATGCGTTGTCTCCGTGTGATTAAAACAAATATCTTTTGAGAGATATATGAGTTAGCTGGGATGGGTTGTGCATTGCATCACTGGGTCCATGATGTCTGTCTTCAATATTAAGAATCATTAAACAATGATCTTAATAGCATATGTATTGACCCGGTTTCTGCCTAAGTTGTAAGGAGGGCTTCTTTCTTTACACCCTTTATCTTTACAATTCTTTTTCATTCTTCAACCCCTTCAATGCTTACCAATACGTCATCACTAGCACCTTGTTGTGATTGTTCCAGTGCTAACTTAAGTACTTGGTCGGCATTCAGCTACGTTCACAATCTTTCTCCATCTTTCCTAAGGACTACTATTTCTAGCTATGGAATGTCCTTGGGAAGATTCCTCTGGTTCTAGAGAAATCATTGGACTTTAACCTATCCTACCATCCTTATGTCAACACAATCTTCACCATCGTGAATAGAGATGTTTTGGGTAAGTGTATGTCACCATGAAATCCATTTTGAAGTGCAAATCCATTTTGCTCCCCCTTAACATATGCCACGATATCCGAAAGCATTTTACACATGTCGGGATGAGCTATCACGTTAAGTCAAACCATTTATGATTGATCATATCCCATATTAAATCACATTTTCTCCCCCATATTAAAAATATTAACCCAATCGATGTTTTTAATATCAATTGATTTAATAGCATTTTAAGAAAACTTCAGAAGAAAAATGCAAGTCCAATTATCTTCATGAATTACACAAGCTCCCCCTCAAATTAATGAGGGTCTACTTGAAACGTAAATTAAATACCTTATAAACACAAGTGTAAGGTATTTATCACGTGCAAAGATCATATATGATAATGAATTCACAATATTAGCAATTTACGAGGTTGGACCTGAATGATGGAGAACATCATATGGAAGAAGCACATGGTTCTTGTTCACGAACGTTGGTCTTCCTCGTAACTTCTGAAGTTATCTCTTGACTCCATGTGTATGACTGATATCGTTGTCTTAACACCAATATGTGAACTTGGCACTCTCAGCATCAAGGATTCTGAATGCTGGACAATTGCTCCCCCTCAATTGTTGACCCGTGTTCTATTGAAAGAGTTGTAGTCACCGTTTGAGTAGTCGCATCGTCGAGTATGTAGATATCAATTGTAAGTTGCTACGGTTGGTGAAGATGATAACTTCGGATTCTGAAGTCAAAGCTTTCCGGTGAAATGCTTGACTTCAACGTGAAAAGCGGGTTACTATCGGAAATAATAGCAAACTATAATGGAGCATGTTTTAAATCTTTTAAACTTCTGCTCGAACTTTATTTACAACCCCGTGTCATTATTGAATGACATTTCTAGGTTCGTAAATATTATCGATTCCAGAAGACATGCTCTTTTTATCAAAACATTTATGAACACACAATTTTGAAAGATTTAGAAAAACCTTTTGAGAAATTCTTGAAAGATTGTGTTCAAAGTTTTGAAAAACAATTACTTGAGCTTAAGATGTTTAATATCTTAAAAGCGAGCTCAAGTCCGAGAAGTTGTGAACTTCCTGTTGTTAAGGATAAGTTACCATCGGCGATAAACTTTCCTTTTATCTGAAGAACGAGTCCTAAGCTGACATTTACTTAGAAGTCGTTTTCATGAGCTTGAAAACTTTGACTGTTTTAACGGAAAGCTCATGACCGAGAAAGGTTAAATTCTCGTTATGAGGAAAAATTCTCTTATTTAAAAGATACACTTTCCTTTATGAGCTTAAAACTTCGAATGTTTTAATACAAGCTCATGACCGAGAAAGGTGAATTTCTCGTTAAGAGGATAAGTTATCATAAAAGATAATCTTTCCTTTATTTTAAGTTCGAGTTACAGTCTGACATTTAACTGTAAGTCATTGTGCATGAGCTTAAAAACTTCGAATGTTTTTATTATTAGCTCATGCCCGAGAAAAATTAATTTCTCGTTTTAAGGATAAGTTTATCATCGGCGATAAACTTTCCTTTCTTTGAGGTCCGGGGCATAATCTGAAATGTGATTATACGCCATGTACACGAGCTTAAAACTTTTGAATAGTTTTAATGTAAGCTCGCGTCCAAGAAAAAATTAATTTCTCGTTTTGAGGGTATGTTATCGTTGCGAAGATAAACTTCCCTTTCTTTGAAGATCGAGTTATAGTCTGTAATGTGACTATAAGTCCTGGTGCAGCATAACCATGAATCCCCTGAGACATTTGTTTCTCCGATATCTGCTTCTTCAGCAACCAAACTCTAAGAGTGTCCTTAGTTGAACGGTATACAATGATGGGACTGCTTCGTTCTTTTGAAACATCAACTTTGGTACCTGCATTCTCATTAGGAATTTGCATGCTTTGACATGGGTTAGCGATATCAATTATAGAAGCACGTGGGGGTTCACAGTTGGCTTTACTTGTGTCAGAGGTGACCTGAGTAGATTATTCATTTATCTTAGTTGGCAAACGTTTCCTTTTATAGAAAACTTTAAGTTCAGGCTTAAGTGATGTATCATCCTTTTCAATTTCCTCCCTAGCAGTCTTAGTAGAGTCGGAGATTATCCTAGTTAAAGGGCACTCGTTTCCTAAAAGAGTGAAAGTTCTACCAGTGGGGCGCCACATTTTACCAATGGGTTTGATTTTAGCAACCCACTGGGATTTAAGTCTAGCACGGGAGTTCACCTCATTAAGTAATTTTTTGATACAAGAGTCATGATTTGCCGTAAAGACACATTTTCTACATGTTTTACAAGTAGCATATTTAATGTCCGAGTAATTCATAGATGATTGATCGATGCTCCTAGGAGACGTCATGCTACGGTTAGCAGTGTTGGGTAATCTAGAAGGCATCTGACTAGGTTGGACATTGCTATCTCTTACATGTGTCTTTTGAATAGCTTCCCTTTGACCAAAATCATGGCGCACATCAGTTGAACTAGTTCTAGACATGTTCATTGAACTATTCTTAGAGAAACTAGGGGCAATCATGTGATGAGGTCTTGCTAAAACTGATTTAGTCACATTAGGCCTAGTTGGTGGAGTGACTGTTCTAGAAATATGACCCAAATCAACTTGGGAGGCAAACCGCGGTCTCGAGGATTGTGGTCGCTCGGATCTAAATGCAGTAGGTTGTCTGACAATCGGTTGTCTAACGAACTGATTTGTAGGCGGTTTCCCCAAGATTGATGGTTTTTCAAGCTTAGTGTCCACACTAGGTCCTCTATTTTTCCTTAACTCGTTTTTCAACGCAGCTATAGCAAACACCTTTTCCTGAACTTGGGCTTTTAACGTTTCATTTTCTTTGAGCAATCTATCTTGGGATGCCAATTTAGACTCTAGTAACTGAATTTGTTTCAAAAGATTATCCTTTTCAGCTTTCGAATCTAAAACTTTTTGATCCAATTTTCTTTCAAGAACAACGTTTGACTTTTCAAGTTTTTCAAAGTATGTTTCAAATTTGTCCGTTTTCTTAGAAAATTCAAGTTTGGCATCCTCAAGATATTTTGATTGTTGAGCTACAATCGTTTCGAGCTCTCTAATCTTGGAATCAGAAGCAGTCAATGAAGCAGTTATAGAACAATTATCATGATGTTTAGCATTCTGAACAATCTCTCCCCCATAATGACTTACATCGGATGAACCAGAAGTGGTATTGCTATCACTCTTTTCCATCCCATGTTCGTCATAATTAGGTTCAGAATGCTCAATATGCGGCATATCATCAGCATATACATCATAAACAACATTACATTGTACCATGTTTGCAGGCTCTTTGTCATAAACGGGTAAGGCGTCATCAAGAAGGATCTCGTGAACATTCCCTGACGTGCCACTGGTGTCATGTTGTCCTTCCGATTCCGTGCTCTTGCCATCGTTATGCTCCAAGTTGTCAACCGTATGACCATTCTCCTCTTGCATCTGCGTCATTGATTCTTGCACTCCATTATCATACACTTGCTGAAGTTGTGATCTTTGATAAATCGAAGACGAGACCGATGTCATGAGTTTCAATATTGTATCACGGAAAACTCAAAGCTCGGTATGTGTATCTCGAAGAAATGATTGGCAAAGCATTGAACTTTCAGACTTGATGATATTGAATTGGAGGAAAGGCGTGAGTTGTGTCACAAGAGCCTTATAAGCAAGTGCCGATGCAGAGTGATTAAAGTTTTCATTGTTGAGTTGCTCGGCGAGTTGGGTTTAAAGCGGTGAATATTGAGTCGATGAATATATGACGATCTTGTCCAAAGATGGTCACAAATGCGATTCTCCCTTTTGACATGTCGAATCGAACGAATCCATTAAATATCGATTAAGAAGGACGTGGATGTTGTTGTTTTCGGGATTTTAGAATTCGTGAAAAAACGAAAGACCCGTAAATAACACTTTAAATTCCTCGATTGATGATATAAATGAAGCCCGTTACTTTGACTCGTCACGTTTGTCTTTAAATCCGGCCACAATAACGTTAAATCCGACAATTATTTTTCCACGTTAACTTTTTAAAATACCCGCCTCAACACGATTTGTCAAAAGTTAATAAACAAGATATACAAAACTAGAAATATAAAAGTGACAAAATACAAAAATTAGTATAACTAACTAAAAAATTAACTTTTAAAATCTAAAAATAAATAAAAAAATAAACTTGAACTAAAAAATCTTACTTAACAAAAATGGGAAAAATGAACTAGACTATAAATCCAAAGAAAGTCGGTCCAACATTTTTAAAAAAAATATATGGATATATATGTTGGACCAGTCAAAGTTGCATGTGTCCCTCTCTTATCTTCTTTTCCTCTCTTGGTTTCTCCGTCCAAAAAGAAATATATATAAAAAATACTCAGCCGCCTCTTCCCAATAAAACTTAGTTATCTCCGTCTCAAAGCATCGTTTATCTCTCTCTCTCTCACAAACCTAATCTCAAAAACTACACACTCAACATCTATCCTAGAGATAATTATCTAATCTGCTTACACCTATTCTCTACACTCAAACACTTTGTAAACACAACCTAATATGTTCTCTCTCAAAAAAATTACACCTCCGTCTCTCTGATTTTCGCAGGAATGATCAAGAAAAATGTCTTCAAGATCTTTAATTAGGTCTCGGGTAGGTGCTTTCTTGTCTAATCAATGGTTTTTCTCTCATCTGTCGAGTCTTTCTTGTCAGTCTTGGGTTGAGTTCGTAGATTGATGAAGGTTTGAAGTGAAACTGAGATCGATTGTTAAGTTTTGAGTATGGTAGAGGGTAGAGTCTATTTTTGAGTCAAAATGGTGTCGAGGGTGATGTTTATGTGAGTGAGGGGTTTGGGAGTGGGTTGGTTTAGATGAGTCGAGGATTGTGGTTTTGAGGGTCGAATCGAGGGTGGGTAAAGATTGGTTTTATGTTTGATTCGAGGGTTGTTTTTATCGTGGGTTCAGTCGAGTGTGACGTCCGAGAGTCGAGAGTTGTGGTGAGATTGAGTGTTGTTGTGAGAGAGGGTGTGAGGGGGAGTCTGTGAGTCGAGGGTGTTGGTTTGTGGAGTGTGTTTCGAGGGTGTTTGTGGTGACCGAGAGTGTTAGAGTCGAGACTGTTTTTAGATGATGGTCGAGAGTGTTGTGAGGGTGTCGGTGTTGGTTTGAGTGAAGTGTTGGTTTGCGTTGAGGGTCTTGTGAGGTGAGAGTTGTTGGGGTGAGAGGGTCTAGAGTCTTGATTGTTGAAAAATGGGTGAGTCGAGTGGGGAGAGTGAGGGTGAGGGTCTAAAAAAATAAAAATTGGTCGAGGGTGGGTGGGTAGTTTGGAGTCGTGAGAGTTGGGGTCTGAGAGTCGAGGAGTTGTGAGGGGTTCGAGTGTTAGTTTTTGTTTCCGTTATGTTTGAATTGTGTTCATTCGGAAGATTTCGTTGATTCGGAAGATTTCGTTCATTCGGAAGATTTCATTCATTCGGAAGTTTCATTCATTCGGAAGTTTCATTCATTCGGAAGTTTCGTTCATTCGGAAGATTCGTTCATCCGGAAGATTTCGTTCATCCGGAACATTTGTTCATCCGGAACTTTTGTTCATCCGCAACTTTTGGTTTGATTCGGAACTTTTGGTTTGATTTGGAACTTTAAGAATGACAGTTTTGGACAGAAAATCAAAAGATAAAAATTAGATGAAAACTGATGAGACAAAAAAATGATACCAAATTACACCTGACAACAGATGAAAACTGATGAGACGAAAAGTGATGAGAACAAAAATTGAAACAAATTAGATGAGACGAATTAGATGAGACGAATTAGACGAAAACTGATGAGACGAAAACAAATTATGATAAAAAAGGTTATATAAAAAATTAAAAAAAAATTATATAAAAAACTGATTAAAAAAAATTGAAAAAGGATAAAATTAAAAGTTCAATTTAAAGAATTCAAACAAAAATGCAATCAAAATAGAAAGGGTTTAATCAATAAAAATACAAAATTAAAAAGAGAAAAACACAAACTTTTTATAAAAACACAAACTTTTTAAGATTTGATAATAAAAGTTTTTTATTTTTGTATAAAAATTTGTGATTTTTATCTAAAAAGTAAGTAAATCTAAAGATTTGACATGATTTAAAGCATAAAAATACAAACATTTTAAGATAAAAGCTTGATTAAATCAAAACCCATCAAAATCAAACAAAATAAAAAACAAGAATAAACCAATCTAACCATGCTCTGATACCAATTGAAGGTCTACGTGATCTTTGGCCTATTCTACATGATGGATTTGATGGATTTGATGTATAAAGATGGTTGATTAATATAAGAAAGATGAGAAGGGAGATGAAGGAGTAGAGAGAGAAAGAAGAGAAAAGAGAAGAGTAGAGAGAGAAAGTAAAGATGAATTATGAAAATGTGAAAATGACCAACCCCTCCTAACATGCTAGGAGGGGATATATATAGCCCACCCTACATGTGGGATATATGGACTATACATCTACTAAATGGATCACGAGCCCATTACATAATTATCGTTGGAGCGACCGATCCTTCATAAATACGTAAAACGTATTTCCAACATTAACCCTAAAAGTCACATTCGTGATGAAAATCATACATTATGTCTTTTACACATCTTCGTAGTATTGTAGCAAGTTTTACTTTTCAATAAAGGGTAATAAAATTAAATTTTGGAGATGCTTAGATACTTTATTCTAGCATTGCATGAGGGCACGATAATGGTTTAGTATGGGGGAGTGATGAGACGGCATTTATACATGATCTCATTGTTCCTTTCGGGCTTTATATGCATAAAATGTCATCAAAATACCATATATATATGCTTGTGTTTGCTTACTTGTGTTTTTTAGGTATGGATATCGTGAAAAAGACAAAAGATCATAAGAAACAAGGAAAAACGAACACGAGAAACGAAGCCGCACAATGAACCGGGCCCTAGTTATGGATTTCTTAAAGAATAACCCTTGAAGACTTGAAGATGTACAAGAATGGTCCCTCATTTATGAAGAAATGACACTTAATACCCTTGTATATTAATAATTACAATTTTGGTCCCTTAAGTTTGTCAAAATGACAAAAAAGTCCTTCAACTTTGAAGATTTGACAAGTTTAGTCCCTCAACAAATCTAAATTGTCAACAAAGGTCCCTCATGAAGTCAAACTTACAATGAAGACCCTTGAAGTTCAAGAATATTACACATTTAGTCCTTTTAAAATGGATTAAATATCAAAAGGACTAATGTAGTAATTATGCCAAAGTTGTATAAGCCCTAAATCCCTTTCTACAAAGTTTTTGTGGCCAAACTATGAAGAATGAAACTTTCTTAACAAAGGATTCGGCTGAAATACTTGATATACCACTTTTTCCAAAAGACAAGGACCACTTGTGTCATTTCCCAAAGTTCAAACAAAGAAAAGGGGCTCCAAACACTTATTGTAGCAAGATAAACAGATTAAACTTTTTACTATCCACCTATCATCCCCAGTTACTATCCCACTTAAAACAAAGGGTAAAATGAAATTACCCTGACCCACGTGTGATTCACCTCAAACCAAATCATTCCACACCTTAACATCACCAATCCCGCTACCCTATGGCCCCCACCATTCAACCCGTTAGCCAATAAAATGCCAACTTCCTCTCCAAGCAAAAAAACATGGCAAGATCAACGATTTACAATTGTTCCTTGGTCCCAAAGGATAAATGAACATTTTGGATGAAATTGGACAGCTCAATACACCTCAAGCATCTAGAAGCATTCAAGGGCATTCTAGGGATTTTCTAGCTAGGGTTTTCATGTAATTTTTCATCTAGAATCGTCTATTGTATTTTATAAGAGGAGCCTCAACTTGTGAGAAGCCCTTTGTTCCAGATTTCTCATAGCTCTTTGTAATCCCTTTTTAGGTTTAATAAAATTTGGTTTAGTTTTTCTGAAAATTCTATCTCCTTTTGTTACTTAAAAGTTTGGTATTAGGCTAAGAGGATCTG